>OY728132.1:1599258879-1601758879 GCA_963277665.1 Viscum album
AGGTGTGTGTGCGGGCGGGTGTGGCAGTGGGACTGCGGTGAGAATGGCGGGATTGGTCTGATGCATAGGATGTCTAAATAACCAGTGGGAAAGTGGCGCGGGGTACCCAAATATCGATGTGCTCTTATTATATATATTACTTTACTTGTGTTATTTGGGGAGTGAGCCTTGGTGAGGCATGGGATGGATAGTTTGCCTTGTTAGGTGTTTGGTTTACTCTTTTCTCACAGGACTTTAGTACGTTCCCCCACTTGTGCACGAGAGTCTTGGTTTTCCCTACTGAGTGTACTTGTATACTCACCCTACGTTTACTTTCAGGTTTCCAAGAGGACTACCAGGGATGTGCGGGACCCTACTAGTCAGACAGTTGGAGTTGTTGCTGTTGTCGTACCTTTTTTTTCTTTTGGTATTGTACCTTGAGCCTCTTTTTGTACTTGCACCTTGTTGTAAACTGTTTAAACATGCATGGGGGCTTTGTTTGGGTTTATTTATTTACACCTGTTTCTTTCCCTTTTTGGGTGGTTGACTTGTCTTATTTCCCGATCCTGAAAAATAAAAAAGGGTAATGCCTTCCATTTGCGAGAATTTTCTATACCCTTGGTGCTAGTCTCCACCTCGGGACCTATTGAAGGCGGGTTTCGGGGGTCATTTCTCTCCTTCAACTTAAATAAGGAAGGGCCTGGCAAACTGCTGACCCTTCCCTCCTTTTGGTGAAGGCGGGTCGTGACAGAATGGTATCAAAGGGGAGGTTGAGAGATAGGACGGAGTCTGGAGTTAGGCACAGTGAGGATTGCATGGGATGGTAAGGAAACGGTGTTGGGTGACCTTGGAGCGTGAATTGGGCCAGGGAATACCGGCTAGGACATGGGATTTTAGGGCCCCCCGTGATCCGATGCAAGGACTCTGGACCTACCGAACGACCAAGTGAGGCCACACTGATTGCAGGGTAGAGACCCTAGGAAAGGTACATGCATCATAATGACTTGTGTTCTTGTGTTTTTGGGATGTCTTGGGAATTAAGAATAAATTAAATCTTAATAAGTTTTAAGAACGATATTCTGCACTACTTGGGCTTAGGCATTCCTTGTTTACCTTGCAGCTATGGCACCTGGAAGGCGACCACATGTGGTACAGGCGATCGAGGCCCCTGAGACTACTTTGGCCAATCGGCAGAGAGCTGATCGAGAGGAAGAGGACGACCAGTGGCAGAAGACTCTTCGAGCCTTCCAGCGACAGGCCCTTGAGAAGTATGAGGGCAGCACCTCCTATATGAAGACGGAAGGCTGGCTAGAGGAGTTAGTTATAGCCTTCAGCCTGATTCGGGCCCCGACCGAGTACTGGGTTCCTCTGGCTGTTAGCCAGATGTGAGGAGCGGCACGTCAGTGGTGGATGCTTCACCTGGGGAATAGGAAAGAGTCTGAGGTTTCTTGGGTGGATTTCGAGAAGGAGTTCCGGGCGGAGTTCCTCTCCTCGACAATGAAGGCGGAGAAGAGGCAGGAGCTACTCTCCCTCCAGCAGGGGAGCATGTCCGTGAGGGAACTTGGAATCAAGTTCAAGGACCTCCTATGTTTTGCTCCGGAACTCTTTCCTGATGAGGAGTCTCAGGCAAGACATTTGGAGGAGGCGCTTCGACCCTCCCTCCAGTATACTGTCACCCCCTTTACCCTTTCGACATACTTAGAGGTTCAGAAGAAGGCCGAAGTGGTGGAAATGATGCATGCTCTGGACGGAGTGTCACGAGAAGGGATCCAGCTGGGACCATCGAAGGGGAAGGCCGTCAGCACCAGGCCTCCAGCATCGGGACCCTCCAGGTTCCGACCCGCAGGGAGCAGACCGCAGCAGTTTCAGTTTCGATCCCCTGGCCCACGTTCTTTCCCTTCAGGCTCGGGACCACGGTGCTTCATCTGCGGGAGCCCTGGACATCTCCGGAGTTAGTGCCCCGATCGGGTGCAGTACAGCAGTGGCAGTCATCCCCAGCATCCGCCGCAGCAGCAGTTTCCAGCCAGACCCTTCCGACAGCAGCAGCAGGGACAGAGAACTCCCGCTCCTCCGCAGGCAGACATAGGAGGAGGAGGCCGACCTCAGGGCACTCCCCAGGGACCTCGACCAGGGCGTGGTCGGGGAGGTGGCTGACAGCCGAGGGGCAGGGGAGCTGGGCGTGGACAGCTACACGCCGCAGAGGCAACAGTTCCAATAAGTCCAGAGGTTGTTCGAGGTATGATCAATGTGTTTAGCACTCTTGCTTATGCTTTGTTCGATACCGGAGCTTCGCACTCCTTTGTTGCACCCAGTCTAGCCCGTGCCTTGGGTCTAGATTCCGAGAGACTTCCAGTGCCCCTGGTGTTGAGCACACCAGTTGGAGGTCAGACCGACTTGTTGTTCGTTTGTCGGGGATGTAGACTGATGTTGGGGCCACATCAGTCGGTTAGGGATCTCCTTCTGTTACAGATTCAGCCGTACGATGTCATCCTAGGCATCGACTGGCTATTTTCTGTGTGCGCCGTCATCGACTGTTTCCAAAGAAGGGTGGTGTTCTCAGGTTTGGACGACCAGCGTGTTACCTTCACCGGCGAGCGGAGCTGTCCGAAGGGAAACAGGAGGGAGGAACCTCTCCTCTCCTTGTTGACCGAACTGATGGTAGAATCAGTAGATGCGGAAATGGTGGAAGTGCTAGAGATCGTCCGTGAGTTTATGGAAATCTTTCCTGAGGAGGTGACGACTCTACCCCCTCGACGTGATATCGAGTTCGGGATAGACCTGCAGCCCGGCTCTCGACCAATCTCGATGGGTCCTTACCGGATGGCACCTTTGGAGCTACGGGAGTTGCAGGTACAGATTGAAGATCTGATGAAGAGGGGTTATGTTCATCCAAGTGTGTCACCGTGGGGTGCTCCGGTCTTGTTCGCAAGGAAGGCGTATGGTGGCCTCAGGTTGTGCATCGACTACAGGAGGTTGAATCAGGTGACGATCAAGAATCGCTACCCTCTTCCGAGGATAGATGATCTTTTTGACCAGCTGAAAGGGGCAGGATGGTTCTCGAAGATCGACCTGCGGTCTGGGTACCACCAGCTGAGGGTGAAAGAGAGTGACATCCCGAAGACAGCGTTCAGGTGCAGGTATGGGCACTTCGAGTTCGTGGTCATGCCCTTTGGTGTTACGAACTCCCCGGCCGTGTTCATGGGGCTTATGAACTCCATCTTTCGGGAGTACCTGGATCGGTTTGTGGTGGTATTCATCGACGATATCCTGATCTATTCAAGGTCAGAAAAGGACCATGCAGAGCACCTGAGGACAGTTTTGGAAGTCCTCCGACAGCAGCAGCTCTACGGGAAGTTGTCAAAGTGCAAGTTCTGGGCACAAGAAGTACACTTCCTCGGGCACGTAGTGTCTGAGCAGGGGGTAGCAGTCGGCCCATCAAAGGTTGAGGCAGTTGTTTCTTGGGCAGCACCCAAGAATGTGGCGGAAGTCCGGAGTTTCCTCGGACTGGCAGGTTACTACCGGAGATTCGTACCCAACTTCTCCCGAGTAGCAGCCCCTTTGACGGCTTTGACCAAGAAGGACCAGGTTTTCGTGTGGAGCGAGCAATGCGAGTCGTCCTTCAGCTACCTAAAAGAAAAGCTGGTTAGTGCCCCAGTGTTGAGATTACCAGAAGAAGGGATGGCCTATGAGGTATTTTGTGATGCTTCAGGACAGGGCCTGGGATGCGTGTTGATGCAGCAACAAGGGGTGATCTCTTACGGGTCCAGGCAGCTACGCCCCCATGAGCGTAACTACGCCACCCATGACCTGGAGCTTGCAGCGGTCGTTTTTGCGCTAAATTTATGGCGGCACTACCTCATCGGGGAATGCTTTGTGGTCTTCACAGATCACAAAAGCTTGAAGTATATCTTCTCCCAGCGGGACTTGAACTTGCGACAGCGGAGATGGGTAGAGTTCCTCCAGGACTACGACTTTGAAATCTCTTATACTGAGGGCAAGGGAAATGTGGTGGTCGATGCCTTGAGCAGGAGGACGCAGAAGGATGTGGTCCGAGAGTCGGCAAATGCCTGGAAGGCAATGGAGGAGTTGGCTGCCTTACACCTGAATGCGAAGATCGATAGTGGCAGAGGCTGCCTATATCAGATGATAGTGCAGTCATCTCTGTTTCGACAAGTGGAGGAGTCTCAGTGGGGAGACCCCGAGTGCGAAGTGATGCGTGATCGGGTTGACCAGGACGATGCTCCAAGAGAATGGAAAGAGGACGGTCAGCACCGGATGGTTTTCCAGAAAAGGTTGTTTGTTCCAAGAGTGATGTGTGGCAAGGTTCTCAGTGAGTTCCACAACTCACCCCTAGCGGTGCACCCAGGAGTTACCAAGATGTACCAGGGGCTGAAAAGGCAGTTCTGGTGGCCCGGAGTTAAGCGAGCGGTGGCAGAATTCGTGGCTAAATGCTTAGTATGTCAGCAAGTGAAGGCTGAACACCGGGTTCCAGGCGGCCTACTGCAGCCTTTAGCTGTTCCCGAGTGGAAGTGGGACGACATCTCAATGGATTTCGTCACGGTACTACCCAAGGTCCAAGGAGGGTGCGACGCCATTTGGGTGGTGGTGGACAGGTTGACGAAATCGGCTCACTTTCTGGCGATCGGGGAGTCAAGTACTGTGGATGCTTTGGCACGAAAGTACGTGAATGAGGTGGTGCGGTTGCATGGAGTTCCGAGGTCTATAGTCTCGGATAGGGATGCACGGTTTACCTCACGAATCTGGAGAGGATTGCAGCATGCGTTTGGCACCCAGTTACGCCTTAGCATTGTTTTCCATCCCCAGACAGATGGAAAAACGGAGCGAACCATCCAGACCTTGGAGGATATGCTACGGGCATGTGTTCTGGACTCAGGAGAGTCATGGGTGCGATACTTGCCTCTAGTAGAGTTTTCCTACAGTAATAGCTACCACTCTACCATCGGTATGGCCCCGTTTGAGGCTTTGTACGGGAGGTCATGCCGTTCACCTGTGTGTTGGACCGAAGTAGGAGAGGCAGGCATCCTTGGCCCGGAGGTAGTTTAGAACACGATAGAGAAGATTCATCTCATACGGGAAAGGATGAAGGCGGCCCAGGATCGACAGAAGTCATATGCTGATACCAGGATAAGGCCCTTGGAGTTTGAGGTTGGAGACCACGTGTTCTTGAAGGTCTCCCCGCGGCGTGGGCAACGGAGGTTCGGCAAGGGGGGTAAGCTTTCCCCCAGATTCGTCGGACCCTTCGAAGTGTTACGGCGGGTCGGAGAAGTGGCTTATCAGCTAGCGTTACCTCCGCCGCTGCTAAGGATACATGATGTCTTTCATGTATCCCAGCTCCGTCGTTATCTGCACGATGATTCACACGTCCTTGATTGGGTTGAACTGGACATCGAGGATGACGTAACCTTTGTGGAAAAACCAGTGATGATCGAGGATCGCAAGGAGAAGGTGCTTCGTGGGTGAGCTATTCCCTTGGTTCGTGTGTTGTGGAGACATGGCGGGATCGAGGAGAGTACGTGGGAAAGGGAAGCACAGATGCGTGCCCAATACCCCGAGTTGTTTTGAGCTTCGTTCCTTTTGTACCTGCTGTGGTAGAATGTTTGACCTTTGACTATGAAATGTACTGGTTTATTTCCTCTGTTGTGTGTGAAAAGCCCCGGCTAAAGGGAAGAGGGAACCCGACCCCTAATCAAGACGCATTAAGGTGGATGCGATTAAACCCGTGCGGGCGAGTCAGTGCCGCCCAAAGCGGATAATATCTTGACATGGGGGAGGGAAACTCCCCAAACCCACATGACCGGGCGGTTTGGCGTGGTATGTTGCTTAGTTCTTGATAGGGGAGTGTTTTTAGTTAGCAGAGGTTCACGTCTAAGAGGTATCTTTCAAAGATGGTTGTTCGGACCCTCCCTTTCCTTCTGGTTTGTTGTGATTCTCGAGGACGAGAATCGTTTAAGAGGTATCTGATGTGATGACCCAGACCCCCCCCCCCTTGGTCCCTTCCTTTGCCAAAATCGGGATCCTTAAGGGGTGTCGATCGGTGCGACCGATCGGTGAGACTGATCGGTGAGACCGATCGGTGAGACCGATCGGTGAGGCCGATCGGTGAGGCCGATCGGTGAGGCCGATCGGTGAGACCGATCGGTGCGACCAATCGGTGCGACTGGTCGGTGTGACCGATTGGCGGAACCGGCCGACGTCACCCGGCCTCGCCAAGTTGTTCTAGTAACGTGCACAAAAGTTTTAATTAGATACTGAATCGACTCATGAGTCGGTTTAAACCACTCAGCACCTTTAATGATGAGTCGGTTTAAACCACTCAGCACCTTTAATGATGAGTCGAGCCGCGTGGTCAACCCACGACTTCCACGTCTTACGCGGTTTCGCGTTTTCACCTCAACCGTCCCCGGCTCTTATAAATTAAGGGTTAGGCCATGGTATCCCCCTTCTTCGATCGTGGCTCTTCTGGTGCATCGGGACCGCCGCATCGTTATCCGTAAAGTTCTGCGCCCCCGGCCTAAACGTCGATCATCTATCAACAAGTAGGGGATTTCTCTCGCCTCTCACTTTTGTGTATCTTGCGGGGTGGGCATTATTTTTGTTCCTATGGAATTGGTTGAACCGAACCTTAATGAAGATAATAAACGAAGTTCTAAAGAAAGAAGGGGAAGGGGTTGTGATCGTTGTTTATTCTTTATCTTGTGATCATCCTTTTTAGTTGTACTGGTTTATGTTTTCTGAAAATTGAGGCCTTTGGTGGTCGTTGTGTGTGCACTGATGAATCCCCTCGTGATGTTTTAAATGAGTTGCTGAAATTGTGAACTCCTGCTGTGAAATTGGTTAATCACGTATGCCCGGCTGGATAAGTTGAAAGCACCAGGATCAACCCTTCTGTGATAACTCCCGGTTAGAACACACGGAATTTGAAATCATGGAGTGTGTTAAGTCTTTTAAATCTGAAAATCCCTGACTTGTGTTGGTAGTGGTAGTTGGTTGTTTTCCTTTCGGGCCGATTGCTGGAAATGTGGGAGGGGATGGGATCCCCTGTTCTTTTATACTCTCGGTGGTTGTGTGAATTTGGGGGATGGGATCTCCTGTTGGTATGGTTTCGGTGGTTGTGAGTTTTAAATCCGAGTGGTTACTCGTTCATATCACAAATTGGGGAGAGATCCTCTGTTGACAGGACCGGGTGTGAGTGTTTTGGTTGATCCATGCTTTTGACGCTTTCCTTGGTTATGCTTATGGTAGTTGCCCAGTAGTGCTTAAAATTAATTGAACATTTTTTTACTGAACGTGAAACAAGAATGGGACAAATGGTTTTGTGGGCAAGGGTCGTGAACTGTGACTTGGATGCAGTGGTGTTGTGTTCTGTAGGTTAACTAGGAAAACCTAAGCTTTGGGTGAGTGTTTGTTACCTATATCTATACTTGTAGCTTTGTGTTTCTTATTCGTTCCCCACCCAAGTTGAGAACTCAGTGCCGAACACCCCCATTTATGGGGGAAGGGTGTTTTTCCCAACACTATCCTTAGTGGCTGGTTATTAGCTCCTTTTCTGCTCCCTTTCCCGGATAGCCCAAGAACCTTCGGGCAGGCTGTGATGGCCTGAAGTCCATTATTAGCCCAAGAACCATCGGGCGGGGCGTTGTGGTGGTTGGCCAGGTGTGTGCGGCAGGTGGTTTTCCAAGTGTCTTCGGGATGAGGCCTAGGTGTCTTCGGGCGTGGTAGTGGATCCTTTAGCCCAGGTGTCTTCGGGCGTGGCGGTGGTTGTTCTGGCCTAGGTGTTTACAGGAATGGTTACATGTGACAGTTGTGGCCCAGGTGTGTGCGGGCGGGATTCAGCAGTGGGACTGCGTGTGGTTGTGGCCCAGGTGTGTGCGGGCGGGTGTGGCAGTGGGACTGCGTGTGGTTGTGGCCCAGGTGTGTGTGCGGGCGGGTGTGGCAGTGGGACTGCGGTGAGAATGGCGGGATTGGTCCGATGCGTAGGATGTCTAAATAACCAGTGGGAAAGTGGCGCGGGGTACCCAAATATCGATGTGCTCTTATTATATATATTACTTGACTTGTGTTATTTGGGGAGTGAGCCTTGGTGAGGCCTGGGATGGATAGTTTGCCTTGTTAGGTGTTTGGTTTACTCTTTTCTCACGGGACTTTAGTACGTTCCCCCACTTGTGCATGAGAGTCTTGGTTTTCCCTACTGAGTGTACTTGTATACTCACCCTACGTTTACTTTCAGGTTTCCAGGAGGACTACCAGGGCTGTGTGGGACCCTACTAGTCAGACAGTTGGAGTTGGAGTTGTTGTCGTACCTTTGTTTTCTTTTGGTATTTTACCTTGAGCCTCTTTTTGTACTTGCACCTTGTTGTAAACTGTTTAAACATGCATGGGGGCTTTGTTTGGGTTTATTTATTTGCACCTGTTTCTTTCCCTTTTTGGGTGGTTGACTTGTCTTATTTCCCGATCCTGAAAAATAAAAAAGGGTAATGCCTTCCATTTGCGAGAATTTTCTATACCCTTGGTGCTAGTCGCCACCCCAGGACCTATTGAAGGCGGGTTTCGGGGGTCATTATCTCTCCTTCAAATTAAAGAAGGAAGGGCCTGGCAAACTGCTGACCCTTCCCTCCTTTTGGTGAAGGCGGGTCGTGACATTATCGACTCTGAGGAGGATTGGGATATCAATGTTAATACTGAGAATGTATTTCCCTTTTTATTTTGTCTCAATTTTTATTTATCATTTATCATCATTAATATTGATGAAAATATATTTATGTAGCTTGAATGTAGAGAAGGAAGATCTGGACCAGTTCTTGAATCACCCAAGTACGGTCATGAAAGCTCTCCTATAAATGAAACAAATGATCCTCCCAAGTCTCCAGAACTTTCTCCTGGAGAAAAAATTATGAATGGGGTAATGGCGATAGATAATCCTCAACCATTACCTCAAATTTCCCCTACAAAGAGGAGTGTTTCAATATCTCCCTAATCTTTTGAACAAAAATGCAAGTGAGCAATGAGATTTATTCAAAGAGTTCACCAAAGTAGTAATTGTTTATATGATCCTTATGGTATACAACTTGCTAAAAATATTCTGGTAACCATGTTTTATCTCTTGTAGGATCTATGTCTCTCTCCTCTCTCAAAGGATTAAGATCTGAAGCTTCACGACCAGAAGAAGAAGCCCCAGAGGAAACCCAGGTTCATGCTGACGAATCTGTAATGTCAAAAAATTCAGCTATACATGCTCTGGGATCTATTGAGAGAGATGAAAGCTATCGTAATATTAAATTCATCCCCCAATAACTTTTTTCAAGGGATCCTAAAAATAATCAATACTGATATTCGTATTACATTAGAAGAAAGGAATGAAGATCCATGGAAATCTAAAACCAACGTTGATATTAACCCAAACCCAGAAAGATATGATGCTGGTATACCAATTAAAGAGTCAGCAGAACAAAATTTCAGGGGAGCCAATTTGGGCATCAACCAACATTTGTTGGATACCTTAAATGGTGAGGATGCTATAACATTTCAGGTCATATACACTGAAATGATGGACACCCTTAATCCGAATATTGATATTTCAGGTTCCATCAAGGAGTTTGGATATTATCATGAGGAATTTCAAGGACGTAAGTCCCTATTCTTGCATTTTCTATAAATAATTTGTTCTTTAACTTGATTCTTTACATCAAAATTCATCTTATGCATCTTTATCTGCATAAAATCTCACAAAGGCTCTTCAGGAATAGGGTGTCCAGTTTATCCTTCTACTGGGGATGTAGAAATACTTATAGAGGATCCTTTATCAAGAGATGTTCTAGAGCCTTCTAATGTCATACCTGAGCAAATTCAAGGAAATGACCCTTCTCAAAAAACACCTGCTCAAAACACTGGACTTAGAATACAGGGGATGAATCCAATCAAGTAGTTGACTTATTATTGGGTAAATATAATCAGCTATTTGAATCATATTTTATTCCTCCATTTGAAACTAATAATGAACATGATTTATCATTTAGGGTTATCATCTCCTAGATCATAAGGCGAAGCTTCTACTGCCCCAAGAGAAGTAGACAAGGCAGCTCTTTAAGCGACATGTTTTCAGAGTACATTTTACCTCATGGTAGTGACTCATATTCAGATATAGAGATGCAATATGCCCTTATTATGGCACGTAATAAGACATGGAAACATATTTTTATAACAATTTCTAAAAATCCTTTAGATGAATTGTCATCCCATTTTCCAAAACTACCAGCATTATTCTGCATATTGGGATTTGGTGGATTTAATTATCGTCTAGTCTATGATGCCATGAAAGAGACAATTCACCAACGGGAGCAGGAGCATAAGATGCGACAAAATTTTAAAGTGGCTAAACTAATCATCAATATTAAGGTCTTTGAAGCTCTAGTGGTTGAGGTCGAGGAAAATCATAACAAGAAATCACTCGAGATTATCCAACAAATCAAAGAAGCCACAGAGGAGTTGTTATCTCCTAAACAACAACTGGATGTTGTTCATAAAAAACTTGAGCAATTGAATCATACATTAGAGGAAACCCAATTATAGGGGATAAATACCATTTCAACTGTGAAGGAAGCACTTCTTCTGGTAGAGAAGGCTGGAGTTGTTCAACTAACTCAACTTCAACAGGCAGTTGATAGAGCTTTTGAAGTGGTCCATCAAAAGAAAAGTTATTGTGAGAGTTTATTCTGAAACATGATAGAGAGGCTCTATTTTTTGGATGTCCCTCTATTTTAACATAAATGAAAGAATTTTTTTTTTCAATAATATAAATCTTCATTCCTGTTTTTATGATAGCAATATGAAAGGTAAATGATGATAATGATTCCTTTATATTAAAAAATCATTATTATAATAATAAGAATGAAGTGCTCAAAATTTTCTTATTAAGCTGAGGTACTTAATGAGAATAATTTGACAGTTTCTAAGGTTATATGGATAACCCCAAAAATTTTGTGTCTTTTGACCTTTTTTTATCTCTCAATATTACCTAAATCATAAAAAATGTATGTTTAGTGAGATGGGACTCGAATTTTGTTTAGAGTTCCCCTTGTAAGTTCTCAATCTAATGAGTATCGAGTCTTTTGTTACTAGCAGTTTAAACTCATGCATGTTGTATTTAAAGGGATAATATTTATGGTCGAAATATCATTGACCATAAAGTTTGAATTAAATCCCAAACAAAACTCTATGGATAAGAATTTCATTAATGTTCTTTAAAAATTTCTAAGGGGAATATTGGGACATGATTTTTTATGGATAAAAAATTTAAAAGCCTGTATCAACATAATGTGTATCTTTTCTAGGAACGAAGTTACCATTATTTGACAAACCTGTTATGGGGGATGTATTATGCAAGGCCAACTAGGGCATATTCTGCATTGCCAAATAGTGGCATCTTTTCACTGGCATGCCTATTATATATAAAACTTATGGAAGGCCACCTACGGGAACATACTGTATAGTCAGACAAAAGAGCTCTTTAGGAATTTAACATTTTGTTGTTGATAGATAGGGGAAATAATATTTGGGTGAACCATGACCACAATAGGTGGTTTTTTCAAGGAAATGAATTTTAAGAATGAGAGAGATATTTTATACTAACATATATCATGAATAGAAAAACCATTTCTATACAAATTTGGTGTATGAGAAATGGCTAAAAAAATATCATAAAATGGGATATTTCTGATATCGTACTATCCAGTTTTAAGTCATGCAGTGAGGACATTGGTACTATGCAGTTTTAAGTCATGCAGTGAGGAAATTGGTACTATGTAGTTTTAAGTCATCCAGGAGGAGAAAAGAAAATAAGAAAATTTTGTGATTATGGCTGGGCCCAGAATTAGAGATTCAGGTATCTCTATGTATCTCATTGAAAATGAGAATCAAGCCATACGTAGTTCTTGAAACTTGGTCTCTATGTAGATATGACTCCGACATAGGAAATAGAGGGAATAATGTACTACTAAGAACTAGTGACGACATCAATGACATTTGCTTATGGAATCCACTAATGTTAAATAGATAAAACATTAGTTGTATATATTATGTCATGTAGTTTAACATCATGCAACAAGGACGAAGATACTATGCACTTTAACATCATGAAACATGGATGCCTATGGTTGTTATGTAGTTTAATGTCTTGCAACTAGGACATTGGTTTCTGTGTGGTTTTAAGTCTTGTAGAAAAAGCATTGTAATATGCAGTTTAAAGTCTTACAGTGAAGACTAATGGGTATAATTACACAAAGTATTTCTTCAAAAATCTTACATTGGTTGGAGATGTAATCATCTCTCCATCCATTGAGATTAAATCATAGCCTCCATTTGAATAAAACTTATGTATGGAGTAAGGTCCTTCCCACTTTGGATCAATTTTTGGAGGTTTCTTTCCTGGTATCATTGGAATCCTAAGGACCAATACCAATTATCCTTAAAGGAACTAAAAAAGGTGAACTTTCTTATTAAATTCTCGCGCAATTATTTCTGATAGACTTATAAATGATTTAAAGTATGCAATATTTTCTCATCTAATCATTCCAAATCATTTAACCATTTCAGATACCTTTCATCTATAGATAATTGATCATAGATTGCAACTCTATGTGAAGGTAATTATATTTCAATTGGCAAAACTGCTTCGGTTCCATATATCAATGAATAAGGAGTTTCTTTGGTAGCATTACGAGTAGTTGTCCGATAAGCCCATAAACCATTCAAAAGTTTATCAGTCCTTGATTTCTTATCTTTATCCACCATATTCTATAGTATATTTTATAGGGTTTTGTTAAAACCCTCTATATATCCATTGGCCGCCACATGATAACAAGATGAATGGTTGGATTTGATATTATATTCCTGATATAACTTTTTTATTTTAGAAGAACAAAAATTGGTGCCATTGTCTGTCAAAATAGTATGAGGGGTGCTAAATCTAGTGATTATATTAGTTTTCACAAAACTAATAATGCTTTTGGATCTGAATTCCTTGAGAGGTATTTCTTTAGCCTATTTAGAGAAGAAATCAGTAGTGGTGAGAATATACTTGAACTATTTATCTGTGGCTGGAGGATAAGGCCCTACTACATCCATTTCCCATGTGGAAAATGGCCAAGAGTATTTAGCTGTATGTAGAAACTCTGGGGTTTGATAAATGAAGTTGCCATGAACTTGATAGGGATGACATTTTTTGTGAAGTTTTTACAATCCTATGTCACTGAAGGCCAAAAGTATCCAACCTTTGGATCTGATCGGAGAGTCTGTGCCCAGATTGGTGGGCACCAGATGATCCCGAATGAACTTCTTTCATGACAGTCGCGGTTTCTTCTCCATCAATACATCTGAAGATAATTCCACCAAATACTTGCTTTTAAAGGATCTTTTGGCGGTTTGGACCATCAATAAAAGTAAAATTAGCCACTCATTGCTGAATCTGCTCCTTCTCAGTCACATTTAGTGGAAGTACCCAGTTTTGATGATATTAAATTTTGGATGTTCTCCAACCCGTAGTATGGCCATATGGTTCAGAAATAGGGAAAATTTCATTAATTTCCTCCATTCTGGTTTGAACAAAAGGAAATACCACACAACGATGGGTTATACTGATAACGGTCTCATCCCGATTTGGATCTACCAAGGCTATAGCTGCATTAGCCAATGCATCTGATTGGGCATTTTGTGATCGTGGGACATAGGACAGTGTCGGCTCTGAGGGAAATTCCGCCATTAACTCTCTAATGTAATCACAAAAAGGGATTAACTCTTCTTTTCTGATAGATTATTACCCATTTATTTGTTTGTTTACCAATTCTGAATCACCTTTTACTTTTAAATGATCCATTTTCACCTGAATGGAAAATTCCAAACCTGCGATGAGAGCTTGATATTCTAATTCATTGTTGGTACCACCTTCCGATAATAAGAAATAAAAAGGTAATACTGCCTTTTCTTGGGAAATAAAGACTATTCCTAATCCAACCTTATTGAGTTTAGGATTTTCTAGTCTCTTCCCTGTTGGACTTAGAGAAGCACCATCAAAATACATTTCCCATGGTTGGTAATTATCTTGAATAGAGAAGATCTCTTCATTAGGAAGTTCAGTATTAAACGATGTATCTTCCGCGGATGGATGCTCAGCAAGGAAATCAGCTAGAGCATGTCCCTTTATTGCTTTTTGAGGCACAAAATGGATATCAAACTGTTTCAAAATAACCACCCACCATGCTAGACGTCCTGTAAGCATAAGACGACTGAGGATAAATTTGAGTGGGTTATTACAATATACCAATTGGACCTCATGATGTTGCAGGTAATGTATCAATTTCTTAACAGAAAATATTAATGCCATGAAGCACTTCTCAATACTTTAATACTGAGTTTCTGCATCAAGCATAGTGCGACTGAGATAATAAAAGTTGTTTTCATTTTCAGCATCATTTTTTTGGGTGAGGAAGGCACCTAGTGATTGCTCTAAATCTGCCATGTAGATAATGAGTGGTCTTTCTTCAACAGGTGGCATCAATACTGGTGGACTCAAGAGATATTTCTTAAGTATATCAAATGCTTCCTGGAAATCATCAGTCCATTGATAAGTGACTCCCTTCTTCATTAATCTTGTGAAGGGTAAACATTTGCCTACTAAATTGGAGATAAAACACCGAATATAGTCCAAGTGTCCTTGAAGTCCTCTAAATTATTTCAAATTTCAAGGACGTGACATACCAAGGATTGATTTTGTTTTCTCAGGATCAACTTCGATACCATGATGGCGTACAACGAAGCCAAGAAATTTTCCTGAGGTTACTCTGAAAGAACATTTTAAGGGGTTCATCTTCAAATTATGTTGCCGAAGTTTGCAAAATATGGTTTCCAAATTAGCCAAGTGACTAGAATGTGGTTTTGATTTGACTACCCAATCATCCACATAACATTCAAAAAATTTCCCTAAGAAGGGTTTGATGATATGGTGCATGGCATGTTGGTATGTCTTGCCTGCATTCTTTAAGACAAAGGGAATTACCCGATAGCAAAACAAACCATAAGAAGCTCTAAAGGCTATATATTCTTCATCCTCTAGGGCCATTTGAATTTGATTATACCCAGAATACCCATCCATGAAGGAAAGAGCTTCATAGCCAGCCGTTGCATCAATTAGAAGTTCTGTAATCGGGACTGGAAAATCATCTTTAGGACAATGCTGGTTAAGAAACTACTAGAAAATTGGGCTTTGGATCCCCCATACCTATAGAGACTACCACTGGTGGTCGCTATAGGTAACCAATACCGACCGCTAATGGTGGTCGCTAGGTTTTCCCAAAAAAAGGGGGGCTTCAGTGCCCCCCCCCCCCCCCCGAACCCTCCTCTCCCTCCTCTCGCATCGAGGCTTCGGCACCCCCCCCCCCCCACTCGAACCCTCCTCCTCCCTCACCTCGCCGCATGCCCTCCCCCATCACCGCGCTCCCTCCCTCGCCGCCCTCCCCCATCGCCGCGAGCTCTGCCCCATCATTGTGTTCCCTCCCTCACCGCCATCCCCCGTCACCCGGTCGACCTCCACCCTCTGTCGTCTTCCCTCTGACCGCCCTCTGACCTGCCCTCCACTCCTCCGGCCTTCCTCTGCCTCCGGCCACCCTCCGCCCTACAGCCACCCTCCAGCCTCCCTCTGCCCTCTAGACTCCCACCGCCCGCCTCCGGCATCCTGCCCCTCCGGCCTTCGACCCCCCTGCCCTCCTACCTCTTCCCTCAGCCCTCCGCCCCTCAGCCCTCCCCCCCCTCGCACCCCGGAAACCCCCCCCCCCCCCCTCACCCCGCCAACCCCCGTCCCCTCCGTCTTCATCCCCTCCCTCGCCGCACCACCTTCGCCTGTCCCCTCCCTCACCGTCCTCTCCCTTTCCGCACCGCCGCTGACCAGTCCCCACCCTCTCCGCACGGCCGCTACTCGTCCCCTCACCACTGCTGCCCGTCCACTCTAGCTCCCCCTGTCCTTGGTCCCCTCCCTCGTCGTCCCACCCTCGCTGCACCGTCGCCACCTCACCGCCTCCTCTCTTCCGTCTCCCCGTCATCGCCACCGCCCGTCCCATCCCTCACCGCACCGCCTCCAGCTCCGGCTCCCCTCCGCTGCCTCTCCTCTCCCTCACAGCACCAGCTTTGGCTCACCTCCCTTCCCGGTTTGTAGCTCAATCAGGTATGACATTGGATTTAACTTACATTATTATTTTATAAATGTTTCACAAACAATTAATTAGTATTTATTTTAAATATATTTGATATGAAAAATGAAAATGTAATAAGTCTTGTGTAAATGTTTGTTATAGGGATCTTATTATGGATAAGATTTGGATTGATCTTTCAAATCGAACATCTAGAGAATATTTCAATGGCATTATGCAGTTTATTGACTTCACCAGAGGATTTGAAAGTGACTATATTAGTTTTCCATGTAGAAAATGTGCTAATAGATATCAATTCACACAAGATACTATGAGGGAGCACCTATTCTTTAATGGATTTCTAAAAAATTATAAGAGTTGGACTCGTCATGGAGAAGAATATGCTCGTTGTCAGAATACGGATGCAGTTCATATGGATGTTGATGCAAGGATGAATGATCCAATGCATGAAATGCTTACTGAAATGGTATGTTGGTTAGATCCTGAAGGAATTGAAATCCATAATCTTAATACCGGTGAGATAAATCTTTGCTCTGGTGCAGATCGTGATTCGAGGAGGTTTTATGAACCACTTGATGATGCAAAAACAGAAATATATCATGGATTTACTTCTTACAATAAATTGTCGTTTATCGTGGAGTTGTTGCATTTGAAGACTTTGAATCATTAGTCAAACACACCATTCGACACGCTATTGGTGTTATTGAAAAAGGTTCTTCCTGTCAACTCTAAGATTCCCGAGTCGTATTACCATGCTCGTAAGTTGACAGAGAACATAGGTTTTACATATGAGACTATAGATGTATGTGCAAACAACTGTATGTTGTTTATAAAGGAAAATGCCCATTTGGATATTTGTATGGTTTGTGGTTCTTCCAGGTGGAAAGAGGACAAGGGAAATTAGACTTATCAAAGTCAGATTGCGATATAGGGGAAACCGATTTCCGTAAAACAAATGCGTTACTTTTCCCTTAAACTGAGGTTGAAAAGATTTTTTATGTCATCTAAAGTTTCTAATTTAATGAGATGGCATGTAGAAATAGTTCATGAATGTAACATGTTAACCCACCTAGTTTACTCTCATGCATGGAATAATTTTGATAAGAGACATCCCGACTTTGCTAAAGATGTTCGTAATGTCCGATTGGGATTGGAAGCAGATGGTTTCAATCCATTCAAGTCTATGGTTGGTGCAACTCATAGCACATGGCCCATGGTGTTGGTTCTGTATAATCTTTCTCTATGGATTTGTATGAAGCAACAATTTATATTACTTTCCGCTCTTATTTATGGACCTACAAGTCCGGGGGATAAGATTTATGTTTATCTTCAGCTATTGATTGATGAGATGGATGAATTTTGGGGTGATGGTGTGATGACTTATGATTGTGAAATGAATGAAATGTTCAAACCGCATGATGCTTTATTGTGGACAATCAATGACTTCCCAGCTTATGAAAATTTATCAGGCTGGAGTACGAAAGGGGAATTTTCTTGCCCTTGTTGCAACAAAAGTAAAAAATTTGTATTGCTTAAGAATTCCAAAAAATGGGAATACATGGGTCATAGAAGTTTTCTCCCCCCTCAGCACAGGTTCAGAAAGGGAAGAGTGGCATTTGATGGTTCTAGAGAGTTCAACCCAGCACCAAAGATCATGACAGGAGTAGAAATGTTATCATGGATTGAGGAAGAAAACATCCGCACGATATATTAAATTCAAGATTTGGTGGCTCCTCCGGTATGTAATATTCGTGTTGTGGGTAGGCAGCGTAGTCACAATTGGAAAAAGAAAAGTATTTTTTATAGTCTTCCGTATTAGAAAACTAACATGCTGAGGCATAATTTGGATGTCATTCACATTGAAAAAAATGTTTGTGATAACATATTGTGGACCATTTTAGGTGTTAGTGGAAAATCAAAGGACCATGTTAACGCAACCGCCGTGATTTGGAAGAAATGGGTTTAAGGAAACAGTTTCATTTATAGTTAGCTGAGGGAAACAAGGAATATATTCCTACTACACAATATATGATGAATACAAAGGAGAAAGAGACATTTATTTTCATTTTGAAGATGCTCAAGGTGCCTGATGGTTACTATTCTAATATTTCAAAGTGTGTGAATTTGACGAGCAAGACATTGCAAGGGTTTAAATGTACTGACAATCAGATACTACTTCAGAAGTTGATTCCAATAACAATTTTTGATGGTTTATCCCCCAATTTTGTTCAGTCGTTGATTGAGATGAGTAATTTTTTAGATAGCTTTGTTTAATAAATCAACGAATGAGTGATTTAAAAATTTTATAGGACCAAATTTTACTTACACTTTGTCACTTTGAGAAACTATTTCCACCCTCATTTTTAGATGTTATGGTCCACTTTGGAAGTGCATGTAACTGATGAAGTATAACTGCTGGTCCAGTTCAATTCAGGTGGATGTATCCTATTGAGCGGTATTTGAGTACATTGAAATGATTTGTACGCAACAGAGCCCATCCGAAGGCATCAATAGCCAAATGGTTATTTGATGGATAAGTGTAATACTTTTTATGCAGAATATATTACGGATGTTGAAACAAAATTAGATAAGACCTCTCGGATTCGTGATGGTCGAGTTGGAGAAGGAACCACATATGTTATGGAAAACATCGAGTGAATACAAGCGCATCGATATATCTTGTTTCAATACTCCATCTGTTGCACCATTAATGCAGTAAGTATCTTATCACTTTTATTGTTTAACTTTTTCATGTTTTGTTTGCATAAGTTGATCATTTAAACACCATGTTATCATTTTCAGGAAACACATTAATGAGATAAAAGAAGAGATGTATCGTGCGACTGAGTTGCAAATTCAATAATCTCATTATGCGATATTTTATGATTGGTTCAAAGATTATGTACGTATAAATAGATTTTTATTATGAGTGAATTATTATACTAATTTCTTTCTGTATATATCATTATTTAATTCTATGAATTATGTAGGTTCATAAGCTGAGGGAGTTATGGGACCCCACACTAACTGAAAAATTTATCCAACTGGCTGATGGTCCATCTATAACAGCTTTTCGTTATAAATCTATAGATGCTAATGGTTTTTGATTTCCCATTAAAGATGTTGAAGACAAACGAGCAACACAAAAATAGTGGCATCAGTTTTCCATTTGTCGATTCTTGTTATTACTATTTTTCAATTGATAGACATCATTGAAGTTGTATACACACAGGGGTTGAAGTACATATTGTTAAAGTGTAATTGGTTTGATCCAGTGCATGGATGTAAAGTCAATCAATTTCAGTTTTCATTGGTTAATTTTAACTATAAGTTATACATAAATGAACGAGTTGATAATGAAACTTTCATTTTGACATCACAAGCGGAACAAGTATTCTTCGTTACTTTGCCTTCGAATCCAAGTTGGCAAGTTGTTGTCAAAATGTCTCAGCGATGAGTTTTTGTATTTGAACAGATGAACCCGAGACTGTTCCTTTTGTTTCCAACAGCTTGATCAACATACCATAGTTCAACATGAAGAAGATATTTATTGGGTCAGAGCAGCTGTTGAAGGAGAAATTGTTGATTTTCATGCTTAATGAAAGTTATAATTGTTTTCCCACTATTCAGCTAGAATATCATAAATTATCTAACCATTTTATAAATCCTTGTAAGTTTTAATCCTCAATTTTGGAAGTTTATTCAATTATAAATATTTAGGGTGATTTAACTCATGTTATATTGATTTTATTGTCGGTGTATCTTCCATTGAGGTATTCTTCATTTGGTTCATGTGCTGCTTGAATTTTTATTAATTCAATTTGAAATTTGGCTATGCATTGATTGGTTTTGTACATAATTTGTATATTTGTTTTGTTAACTTTATGATTTTTTAAAATTCATTCACAACTAATTATTCAATCAATTTTTTTTGATTAAAAACTGTACAAGTTTTATTTTTTAAAAAACAATCTAATTTATCATTTGGACACTTTGGATAGTCCCCTTACTAATGTTTTCCATGACTGCAGGGCATGTCAGGGGAAGAGGCAGCAGATCCACATAATCCATCTGAGGCATATACATCTCAGGTTCGAGGTATGTTTTAGTGTCATTGTCTCTATTTTTTATGTAATTGATAAACATATATATTTATATATTTATAACATCTGTCAATTTATATATAAAATTGTTTTCAATAGGATCAGACCCGACTGCTTCTTCCTCTAGCAAGAGAGGCCCTGGTCGTGGCATATTATCATGGAATTTACAACACGACTTTTGATGTTTCATTTGATGAGGTATTTCATCCTGTGGGATGGAATGACCCTGGCATTTATTCTCCAGCTGGGTTATATCATACGTGACCCACATCGATTTACATTGACCACTGCATGATTGGGATTCTATCCCTCAGGACACATTAGATCATCTTTGGAGGGAGGTTTAGGTAAGAAGACCATTTTACTTTATTCCATATGTATAGACAATAATAACATATGTTATTTTTTTCGTTAATAACAAAATTTGAAAGTATGTCCCGATGAGTTGGCCAGTGTGTATGAGCAAATGTCGTAAGATGTGGAAAGGACTATAAAGGCAAAGTCAAGAGGGACCACTGGGGTACCAAATGTGGGTGCCCCAGACATTCTGGAAAAAGTCCTGAGAGGTGTCCTCCCAGATCAGTGGGGTGATTTAGTTTCATATTGGTCTACTGAGGGTGTTGCAGTTTGTATATTTATTTTGGTATATATATTATCAAGAATGTTTGATTTGTTTGAAATTTTTAATGAATTGAATGTAGGAAGTGGTCAACACGCCATTCTGAGAATCGAGCATTACAGGGACCACCTCATAGTCTCAGGACTCGTCACATGTCTCAGATCCGGCATGAGGTATTTATTATTCATTTTTTAATTTATTAATTAATATGGTTTTGTGTTTATATTATATTCATATACAGTTGCGGGAGCAAGGTGCACCGACTGATAAAATGTTGGTGTGGATGAGGACTCGTGATCACAATGATCCAGAGGCTTTAGCATTGATAGTAAGTTCTTGTAATCATTACCAATACTTATATAAAATCTGTATATTAATATATGTATATATATTTAAATATTTCACAGGATCAATTTGAAGCTGAGTTAGAACATCCTGCCAGAGGACCAGTGATAGCTTCCCATGCAAAGGGATGATATATTTCATCGCATTATTGGTCGGGACGGGCATGGATATAGTTTGACCTATGGAACATGGATTCCTCGTTCTATAATGTCACGCGCTGTGGTTGTCAGTTCTTCGGTTGCTTAGATGACACAGCGGTTGTCAGATTTCGAGGCACGGCTGTGCGCTTCTGGGGAGGTAAATGCGCAATTCATCGCTAAGGTTAGTGCACTGTGGCAATATGTGCGTCCAGGTGATGGTGCAGCGGATCAAACGACGCAGGTCTATACTATATTTATTTATTTAATTTATATTATTTTTGTTTTGAAAATATTCATAATGTTTTTTTTGTTGTAGGCCCATGACCCACCTGATGGAGGTAGTAGTCATGACCACGCATGACGCATCATATTCATGAGGTGTGTTTCTGTTTTTAATGGTGGGGTTATTATTGATATTTAGGTTGGGTTTCTAGTGAGATTTTTTTTTGATTTGGGGGTATCATGTGTGTTTTGGCCTGATGCAATGTTTTTGTGCATGAATTGAGAAGTAACCATCAAACTGATTAATGATTTGGATATTTTTTGTTTATTTAATTCTTCAATGTTTTCAATTGCATGTTTTGTAATATTTTTGAAAAAACCATGTGATTCCTAATATAAACCATTAAACTTGTTTTTGATAAATGAGCTGAGGTTCACTATTTGTAGTCCCCGGCCCACCCCAGACAGCTCTCCCTGCACCCCGAACAGCCCTCCCCGCACCCCAGACAGCCCCCCCCCCCCTCGCACCCCAGACAACCCTCCCCGCACTCCCGGACAGCCCTGCCTACACCCCGGACAGGCCCCCCTCACCCCGGACAACCCTACCCGCACCCCGGACATCCCGCCCCGCACTCCGAATGGCCCTCCCTGCACCCCGGACAGCCCCCCCGCACCCCGGACTACCCTCCCCGCACCCCGGATAGCCCCCCACACCCCGAACAGCCCCCCGCACTCCGGACATCCCCCCCCCCCCCACACCCCAGAGAGCCCCCCTGCACCACGGAAAGCCACCCCCCCCCCCCCCCCGCGCACCCCGGACAACCCTCCCCGCACCCCGGACAGCCCCCCGCACCCCGAACAGCCCCCCCCGCACCTCGGACAGGCCCCACGCACCCCGAACAGCCCCCCCCCCCCCCCCCCCCCCCCCCGCACCGCACCCCGGACAGCCCTCCCTGCACCCTGGACAGCCCCTCCCGTACCCCGGACTGTGCACCCCGCACCCCGGAAATCCCCCCCGCACCCCTAACAGCCCTCCCCGCACCCCGTACAACATCCCTGCACCCCGAACAGCCTTCCCTGCACCCCAGACAACCCCCACCCCCACCCCCACCCGCCCAGCACCCCCCCGACACCCCCCCCCCCCGCACTCCGGATATCCCCCCTGCACCTCAGACAACCCTCCCCAAACACCGGACAACCCCCCCTACACCCCGGACAGCCCTCCCAACACCCCGTACAGCCCCCCCCCCCCCCCCCCCCCCCGCACCCCGGACAGACACCCCACACCCCGGACAGCCCTCTCTAGACCCCGGATATCCCCCCCCCCCCCCCCCCCGCACCCTAGACAGACCTCCCCGCACCCCAGACAACACCCCCCTCCCCCCCGCACCCCGGACAGACCTCCCTGCACCCCGGACACCACCCCCCCTCCCCCCGCACCTCGGACAGACCACCCTGCACCCCGGACAGCCCCCCAGCACCCCACACCCCCCCCCCCCCCGCACCCCAGACAACCCTCCCCTTGTACGAAAAGAACCTTTGTGTGAATTGTGAAATGGTCGGGCATACGGCATGTCAATCGGAGGTGTCGTTTGACCGTGGTGACCAGAAACGTGTTTATGGAGTCATAAAACACCAAAATGGCACGAGACGGTCGAATTCAGAGAAAACGTGCTCCATATGACTTGAAACCACACGAAAATAATAGGAATATTATTTGTGACGTGTAGGAGGAGACAGAACGCCCATCGGATGTGCGGTGTGCATGGTACGTCCGATTGTGTCGTTTTCAGCAGCTCGGTGTGCACTAAAAGGGCGCGTTGGGGGGTCAAAACCACCCGAACGACCTCGGAATGCCATGAAATCGTACGACAATAGCCGTTATGTAAATTGTGAAATGATTGGGTAGACGGAACATCAATCAGATGTGTCGTTTGACCGCGGTGACTGGAAATGCGTTTCCGGAGTCATAAAACACCAAAACACCGTGAGACGGTCGAATTCGGAGAAAAAGTGCTCTGAATGATCTAAAACCACATGAAAATAATAGGAATATTATTCGTGACTTGTAGGAGGAGATGAAACGCCCATCGGACATGCGGTGCGTGCGGTACGACCGATTGTGTCGTTTTCAACAGCTCGACGCGCGCTAAAAGGGCGCGTTGGGGGTTAAAACCACCTGAATGACTTCGGAATTCCATGAAATCGTATGAAAACTGCCATTGTGTGAATTTTGAAATGATTGGGTAGACGGCACGTCAATCGAAGGTGTCGTTTGACCACGGTGACCGGAAACGCGTTTATAGAGTCATAAAACACCAAAACGGTGTGAGATGGTCGAATTCAGAGAAAACGTGCTCCGAATGACCTGAAACCACACAAAAACAATAGTAATATTATTCGTGACGTGTAGGAGGAGACGGAACACCCGTCGTACGTGTGGTGCGCCCTGTACGACTGATTGTCTCATTTTTAGCAGCTCGGCGCGCGCTAAAAGGGAGCGTTGGGGGGTCAAAACTACCCGAAAAACTTCTGAATGCCATGAAACTGTACGACAACAGCCGTTGTGTTAATTATGAAATGTTTGGGTAGACGACATGTCAATCGGAGGTGTCTTTTGACCGCGGTGACCATAAATGCATTTCTAGAGTCACAAAACACCAAAACGGCGTGAAACGATCGAATTCAGAGAAAACGTGCTCCAAATTACCTGAAACCACACAAAAATAATAGGAATATTATTCGTGACATGTAGAAGGAGACGACATTTCCATCAGACCTGCGGTGCACGCGGTACGACCGATTGTGTCATTTTCATCAGCTCAACGCGCACTAAAAGGGGGCGTTGGGGGTCAAAACCACCAGAACGATCTTGTAATGACATGAAATCATACGACAATAGCCGTTGTGTTAATTGTGAAATAGTCGGGCAGACGACGCGTTAATTGGAGGTGTCGTTTGACCGCGGTGATAGGAAACACGTTTCCGGAGTCATAAAACACCAAAACGGCGTGAGACGGTCGAATTCAGAGAAAACGTGCTCCGAATGACCTATAACCACACGAAAACAATAGGAATATTATTTGTGACGTGTTGGAAGAGACGGAACACCCATCGGACGTGCGGTGTGTGCGGTACGACCGATTGTGTCGTTTTAAGCAGCTCGACGCGCACTAGAAGGGCGCGTTGGGGGGTCAAAACCACCCGAACGACCTCAGAATGCCATGAAATCATACAAAAACATCTATTTTGTGAATTGTAAAATGGTCGGGTAGACGACACATCAATCGGAGGTGTTGTTTGACCGCGGTGACCAGAAACGTGTTTACGGAGTCATAAAACACCAAAATGGATTGAGACGGTCGAATTCGGAGCGAACGCTCTCCGAATGACCTGAAACCACATGAAAACAATAGGAATATTATCCGTGATGTGTAGGAGGAGAAGACATTCCCATCGGACCTGTGGTGCGCGCGGTACGACGGATTGTCTCGTTTTCAACAGCTCGGCGCGCGCTAAAAGGGCGCGTTGGGGGGTCAAAACTGCCCAAACGACCTCAGAATGCCTTGAAACCGTACGAAAACAGCTGTTGTGTGAATTGTGAAATGGTCGGGTAGACGGCACGTCAATCTGAGTTGTCGTTTGACTGTGGTGACCGGAAACGCGTTTCCATAGTCATAAAACACCAAAACAGCGTGAGACGGTCAAATTCAGAGGAAACGTGCTCTGAATGACCTAAAACCACACTAAAATAATATTAATATTATTTGTGACATGTAGGAGGAGACGGAACGCCCATCAGATGTGCGGTGAGCGCGATACGACCGATTGTGTCGTTTTAAGCAGCTCGGCACGCGCTAAAAGGGCGCGTTAGGGGGTCAAAACCACCCAAAAAACCTTGGAATGCCATGAAATCGTACGACAATATCCATTGCATGAATTGTAAAATGGTCGAGTAGACGGAATGTCAATAGGAGATGTCGTTTGACCGCGGTGACCGGAAATGCGTTTTTGGAGTCATAAAACACCAAAACTGCGTGAGATGGTCGAATTCTAAGAAAACGTGCTCCAAATGATCTAAAAACACACAAAAACAATAGGAATATTATTCTTGATGTGTAAGAGGAGACGACATGCCCATCAGACGTGCAGTGTCAACGGTACGACCGATTGTGTCGTTTTCAGCAGCTCGGCGCCCGCTAAAAGGGCTCGTTGGGGGGTCAAAACCACCCGAACGACCTTGGAATGCCATGAAATCATACTAAAATAGTCATTGTGTGAATTTTGAAATGTTTGGGAAGAAATCACGTCAATCGGATGTGTCGTTTGACCACGGTCACCGGAAACGCGTTTTCGGAGTCATATAACACCAAAACGGCGTGAGACGGTCGAATTTGGAGGAAACGTGCTTCGAATGACCTGAAACCACAGAAAAATAATAGGAATATTATTCTTGATGTGTAGGACGAGACATCACTCCCATCGGACGTGCGGTGCACGCGGTACGACCGATTGTGTTGTTTTCAATAGCTCGACGCGCGCTAAAAGGGTGTGTTGGGGGGTCAAAACCACCCGAACGACCTCGGAATTCCATGAAATCGTTCAAAAACAGCCGTTGTGTGAATTGTGAAATGGTCAAGCAGACGACACATCAATCGGAGGTGTCGTTTGACCGCGATGACTGGAAACGCGTTTCCGGAGTCATAAAACACCAAAACGGCATGAGACGGTCTAATTAGGAGAAAATGTGCTCTGAATGACCTGACACCACACATAAACAATAGGAATATTATTCGTGACATGTAGGAGGAGATGAAACAACCATCGGACGTGAGGTGCGCGCGTTATGACTGATTGTGTCGTTTTCAGCAGTTCGGTGCGCGCTAACAGGGCGCGTTGGGGGGTCAAAACCACCCGAACAACCTCGGAATGCCATGAAATCATACGAAAAAAGATGTTGTGTAAATTGTGAAATGTCCGGGTAGACGACATGTCAATCGGAGGTGTCATTTGACCGTGGTGACCGGAAACGCGTTTCCGGAGTCATAAAACACCAAAGCGGCGTGAGACGGTCGGATTCGGAGCAAACGTGCTCTGAATGACCTGAAAACACACAAAAAAATATTAATATTATTCGTGACATGTAGGAGGAGACGACATGCCCATCAGACGTGCGGTGCGTGTGGTACGACTGATTGTGTCGTTTTCAGCAGCTCGACGCACGCTAAAAGGGCGCATTGGGGGGTCAAAACCCCCCCGAACAACATCAGAATTCCATGAAATCATACGACAATAGTCATTTTGTGAATTCTGAAATGGTCGAGTAGGCGGCCCATCAATCGGAGGTGTCGTTTGACCGTGGTGACTGGAAACGCGTTTCTAGAGTCATAAAACACCAAAACGGCATGAGACGGTCGAATTTGGAGAAAACGTGCTCCGAATTACCTGAAACCTCACAAGAACAATAGGAATATTATTCTCGATGTGTAGGAGGATATAGAATGCCCATTGGACATGCGGTGCGCGCGGTACGACCGATTGTGTCATTTTCAGCAGCTCGGCATGCGCTAAAAGGGCACGTTGGGGGGTCAAAACCACCCGAACGAGCTTGGAATGCCATGAAATCGTACGACAACAGTCATTGTGTGAATTGTGAAATATTCAAGAAGATGGCACGTCAATTGGAGGTGTCGTTTTACCGTGATGACCGGAAACGCGTTTCCGGAGTCATAAAACACCAAAATGGCGTGAGACCATCCTATTCGGAGAAAACATGCTCCGAATGACCTGAAACCACACGAAAACAATAGGAATATTATTTTTGAGGTGTAGGAGGAGATATCACACCCATCAGACGTGCGTTGTGCACGGTACAACCGATCGTGTCATTTTCAGCAGCTCGGCGCTCGCTAAAAGGGCGCGTTGGGGGTCAAAACCACCCGAACGACCTCAGAATGCCATGAAATCATACGAAAACAGCCATTGTGTGAATTGTGAAATGGTCGGGCAGACTGCACATCAATCAGATGTGTTGTTTGACCGTGGTGACCGGAAACACGTTTATGGAGTCATAAAACACAAAAACGGCATGAGCCGGTCGAATTCGGAGAAAACGTGCTCCGAATGACCTGAAACCACACAAAAACAATATAAATATTATTTGTGACGTGTAGGAGTAGACGACACATAGATCGGGCATGCGGTGTGCGCGATACAACAGATTGTGTCGTTTTCAGCAGCTCAGCGCGCGCTAAAAGGGCGCGTTGGGGGGTCAAAACCACCCGAACAACCTCTGAATGACATGAAATCGTACGACAATAGCTGTTGTGTGAATTTTAAAATGGTCGGGTAGACGGCACATCAATCGGAGGTGTCGTTTTACCGTAGTGATTGGAAACACATTTCTGGAGTCATAAAACACCAAAACGGCGTGAGATGGTCGAATTCGGAGAAAATGTGCTCCGAATGACCTGAAACCACACGAAATAAATAGGAATATTTTTCGTGACGTGTAGGAGGAGACGACATGCCCATCAGAAATGCGGTGCGCACGGTATGACCGATTGTGTCGTTTTTAGCAGCTCGGCGCGCGATAAAAGGGCGCGTTGGGGGGTCAAAACCACCCGAATGTTCTCAGAATGATATGAAATCGTACGACAACAGCCGTTTTGTGAATTTTGAAATGGTCGGGCAGACGGCATGTCAATTGGAGGTGTCGTTTGACCGTGGTGACCAGAAAAACATTTCTGGAGTCAAAAAACACCAAAACGGTGTGAGACTGTCTAATTTAGAGAAAACGTGCTCTGAATGACCTGAAACCACACAAAAACAATAGAAATGTTATTCATGATGTGTAGGAAGAGACGTCACGCCCATCAGACGTGTAATGCGCGTGGTACGACTGATTTTGTCGTTTTTAGCAGCTCGGCGTGCGCTAAAAGGGCGCGTTGGGGGTCAAAACCACCCAAACGACCTCAGAATGCCATGAAATTGTACAATAATAGCTGTTGTTTGAATTTTGAAATGGTCAGGTAGACGACACGTCAATTGGAGGTGTCGTTTGACCACAGTGACTAGAAACGCGTTTACTGATTCATAAAACACCAAAACGGTGTGAGACGGTCAAATTTGGAGAAAACATGCTCTGAATGACCTGAAACCACATGAAAAAAATAGGAATATTATTCATGATGTGTAGTAAGAGACAAAACACCCATCGGATGTGCGTTGCGCACGGTACAACTGATTATGTCGTTTTCAGCAGCTCGACGCGCGCTAAAAGGGCGCGGTGGGGGGTCAAAACCACCCGAACGACCTCAGAATGCCATGAAATCATACAACAACAGCCGTTGTGTAAATTTTGAAATGTTCGGGTAGACGGAACGTCAATCGGAGGTGTCGTTTGACCACGGTGACCGGAAACACATTTCCGGAGGCATAAAACAGCAAAACGGCGTGAGACGGTCGAATTCAGAGCAAACGTCCAAATGACCTGAAACCACACGAAAACAATAGGAATATTATTCGTGACATGTAGGAGGAGACGACAAGCCCATCGGACATGCGGTGCGTGTAGAGAACATTCCTTTTTAGACAACAAAATAATTTCACAAACTAAACCAAATAAGAAAAAAAATCCGGAAATGATAGCATTTCTTAAATTGGGGGTTTTAAATTATTATAGCACCATGATTTTATGTTAGATTTAATTTTATTATATGTATATAATAACTGAATAAATATGTCTAATTTATGTTTTTTTTGTTTAGTTGTTTTTTTGTCTTATTATAGGTTTATTGAAGCAGAAGATTGAAATGGATGGACCTGCTTGGATCGTTGAATAACGTTTATCATTTATTGTTTATGATGATATAGATGTTTATGATGTTTGAAATTTTTTCCATTTTTTATGATTTTTACCTTTTTGTATCTCTTATTTTTCACCGTGAATTAAAAAAAACACAATTTTTACATTTTATTAAAAAAATGAAAATCCACAAAAAATACCACAAATTAACCCTAATACATTTTTATGTTAAGTTTTTAAATAGATAAGTTGATATTGAAATAAAAAATTTATAAATGTGCTTGAATTTATATTTAAAATAGGCTCTCCATTAAGAGGTAGTAAAATTACCTTTTTAGAGAAATACAAATTTTAAGCATAAAATTTGATTTATTATTACCATATGCTTAACAAAGCTATTGGATGAATAAAAAAAATATTTTACTTAATATTATATATATATATATATATTTCTTTCACTAATAACCTTAAATAAATGTATTTTATTTATTTTATATTATAATAAAACACATTTTTAATCCTAAAAATATTTCATTTATATGCATTGTGATATTTTTTTTAAAAAAATTTCCCAGACTAGAGACCACCTGTGGTGGTCTCTATAGGCTACCTGCCGGGTCAACATTAGCGACCACTAATGGAGGTCACTGTAGGCTGGAATTTCGGCCACCTACAGTGACCGCCATTGGTGGTCGCTAATGTTGACCCGGCAGGTACCCTAGAGTAACCGTCAGGCGGTCGCTGTAGGCTGGAATTTCGGCCACCTAGAGCGACCGCCATTGGAGGTCACTGTTGGCCTATTACAATGAAGCTAAAGAGACTGCCAATGGCGGTCGCTATAGCCCAAATTTCTAGTAGTGAGATCTCTGAAATAAATGCAGACTCTAATTTTCTCGTTTTTCTTTTTCACTGGGACAATATTCGCTAGCCATTTAGGATACTGAACTTCCCTGAAAAAGTTAGCCTTTATAAGCTTATCAACTTTAGCTTCAATTTTAGAGGTGTGAGCTGGGTGTGTTCTCCTTGCTGCTTGCTTGAACCCATGAAGTTCTTCTGGAAAACCCAAATTATGGGTGGCTATATCAAGATTAAGACCTGGCATTTCCATATAATTCCAATAAAATATATCTCAATTTTTCTTTAGAAAGGAAGCATACACCTCTTGTTCCTCATAGGTCATGGCCACACTAATTAAGGTGGGGTGTAGATATTCTCCTATACCCAGATTTATTTCTCTGAGTTTATCCACGGTGGTAGAAACATCTTCTTCAAATGATAGAGAAGCATCCCCAAGATCATCCTCTTCTTATTCATTATGTGCCACATCTTCTATTTCCATTTTCATGGTAGATGAAAAGGAAAAACTCTCATAGTTAGGGTAAGAGTCAGTATTTGAACATCTCGAAGAAGTAGCCACCATATCTGACCCTGCTGATGACGAAGGGTATTTCTAAGGTAAAGAAGGATTGATGGATTGAGAATCAACATTTTTGTCTTCCTCTAACATTGCTACAATTTCTTCTATTCTGATTGATGAAGTAAAGGCTCGTTGTAGTTCAGTAGATGAAATAAAAATATCTTCATTCAAGCTTCCATCATTGCTTGGTGCATCAATAATTTCTCCCTTGTTATCAGGCTCAATTGCCGGAATTGACATTATGGGAATTATTGGATGAGTGCATGGATTTCGATTTACCTTTTCAACTTGATTGATGGGTAACACATAATCTGTACTCAAATTAATGAATGGATTTGCTGGAATCTTTTCCAGTCCATTTAGAGCATTAACTCTGGTTATCTCCTTGGTCATAGACTTCGTTCCTTTTGTGTGATAAAACTCTGCCTCAATATATTGAGATTCACATGTTTTGAACGAATCCTTATCACCATACAATGTTATGATTTGACCATTGAAATATTATTTCATAAATTTGTGGTATGATGAAGGTATGGATGCATGTTGATGCAACCAAAGCCTTCCAAGCAGAATATTGAAGGCTATGTCCTGATGAACAACCATAAAATCTGAATTAGACACAAGATCTCCAAACTGAGTTTTGAGTGTAATTTCTCCCAGAGGTTCTTGTTCATTCTTGTCATATCCTTGAAACATTAAAGTCAAAGGAGATAAGTCATATTCAGTTAGTCCCAATCAACAATGTGTACGAACGGGAATGAGGTTGACCCCGGAGCCATTATCAATAAAGGCTCATCAGATATCCATGTCATTGACATTGCCAGATAGATACAAAGGTCTGAGGTGTCTATGTACCACATGGCCTTCATCTTCATCTGTAAAAGATATGACTACCTGACATTCTTCATAATCATTCTCTATACAATAAACTTCAGCAGAAGCAACTTCAGTTTCAAATTCTTGAGGACTTAACAAGGCCTCAATGAGTGCTTCTCAAAGATCTTTTGACAAATTCGAAGCATCCAAAACTGATAACTTAGCCAGTACCTGGGCCAATTGTTTCATGAAATCATACTTTTGGTCCAAAGGTCTTCATTTCCCAGCATGGAGATGTGGTTTTTCAGGTGATTTGGAAGTTGATGCTTCTATTGTAAATGTATTCTGTGTTGAAACAGAAGTGGGATATACCACTGACTTTCTTAAATTATACTGACAAAGTATATTCATCTACTGAGAAGAAGATGGGGGAGCTTCTAATCAGTCCTCTAGGGTAATTGTGCCAGAACTAGACTTGTTTTTCATGGAGGAAACTCCTTGTTCTTTTTCATCTTGCAAAAGGGATCTTCCACGAGTTTCTACCGCATATATGGTTTGAGTAGGGGTAGAGTTAAAACTATGGTTTCTGGAATTCCCATGTATTCCCCTGTATCCTTGAACTTGGCCTCTTAATCTGGTTCCCCAATTAGGCACAAGGAATTCTAGATCAATACAATTAGAATCACCATTGGCATAATGATCTATTAAATGGATAACATTAATGGAACCAAAGATCAATTCTTCATCTGATGAGGATTCTGCCTGACATGTTATTTTTGGTTGTACCATTTGGAAAGGAGGTGCTCATGATTTTGAAACAGATGGCATAAAATATTCTAGGGTTAATGATAACTTTGGCCTTAATGCGAGCTCGCCTTCTTCTAACTGCTCTTTATCCTTATGACCACCTTGTTTTTTTTTGAGGAACGAACATTTGATGAAGATCGTTTTGCTTTGTTAGGAGTGGTAGAAGACACAATTGGTTTTTTAACCATTTTTTTAAAATAGCATGAGTCCGGTTGATCATTTTCCTGATCATCCAATTATCATATTTTTGCACATTTTTACTTTTATCCTCTTGACATTCTCCTTCTTCCTCTGGATTGGTGGCAGTACAACATGCTACTTGAGCTGATGAACTTTTCAATTTCACTTGTCCAGAGTCTACCATATTTTTCAGAAGGCATTTAAAAAGAAAGCACTTCCGAATAGGGTGTCCCAACATCTGATGAAAGAGACAATAATTTGGATGATCTTCATCTCCGTCTTTATTTGGCTTCTTTGGCCTTTACAACTGAACCAAATTGTTTTCTAAGGCTGAGATGAAGTAGCCAAGAACTTTCTTATTCCTAAAAGAATAGATTTTATTTTTTAATTCCTCAAATTGTTTTTGCCTTTGATCTCTTTGATCATATTGACGAGGTGGTCATTGTTGATGATAATCAAGAGGTGGAGCCCTTCAGTATGATGAGGGTCTTAAAGTAGAAGTAGGTACAGGTGCCTATTTGAGTGTAACGGTAGCAGCTTCTTTCTTTCCTATTCCACTTCCTAGAACTGATGGAATTACACAAGTTTTATCCTTAGTTTCTATAATAGAGTATTCTATCTGCTGAGTGATTGAAGTAAGGTCTTGAAACCCTCCTATGTATTTCACAGGGATCAATGGCGTGCGTAATTCATCATGTAGATTTTCCACACAGATTGGCATCAACTATTCTTGAGGGAGTGATAAACTTAAGAAATATGTTAATCACTTCCAATGAGCAATGAAATCTGAAACTCTTTATTTTTCTCTTGGTTTACAATTGGTAAGATAAAAAATTGTTATTTTTGGTAATGTTGAGCTAAATTGAAGACGAAATTACTAACTGAGATCTTCTCACCCAGTAATTGATCGAGATTACAAACTTGTATACCAGAAAAAAGCTGGTCCTTTTAATGAATGCACAAAACACCTAAGCTTAACTACTTTTTGTTTTGAGAAGTTCCCATCATAGGATCACAACGAGAAGAAAAATGTGTTAGATGTTGTTCCGGATCTCTCGAACCATTAAATATTGGAAATATAGTATTCACAAAGTTTGGTGGGGGAGGAATTGCATTCACACATTTAGGGTAAGCTCTCTTTTTTGGCTGAAATGGTGCACATCGTTCTTCTATAGCTTCCAACTGAGTTTTTAATGCCTCAATTGTATTCATAAGAATTTTTAGAACATCTTGATGAGCTGGATTTTGTGCAGGTATAATAATTGGATCTTGAGATGGGGAAACAAATGGTAAAACCAATGAAGGTTTTGCTGATATCTACCTTGGACAACCCATGGGAAAAAATCTATCAGGATGTATATGATCCTGTCTTTATTGTGTACCCAATGGAGGGAATTCATTATCTACTTCTATAGTTACTACAAATCCTCTTTGCTGAGGAGCTCCTACATGATTTTCAAGTTGAGGACTTTCTTGGGGAGTATGTCTAGCAGAAATGTTGTTTCGAAGAAAATCTATATTGAGTCTCTTCAACTAATTCATTTCCTCTTCTTGCTGTGAAAATCTCTCTTCAAGTGAATGAGATTGACCTTATCTGGAAAAAAATTAAGATACAATCTAACTTTTTTCCTTTCACTTTCTTGGATGCTTTTTGGAGGGGGGATTTGGTTATTTGAAGGTATACCTATATTTTGGGTAAGCCTTTGATTCCGAGTACGCACACCTTTTTCATTTTCCTCAGTGTGTACCGTATTATGGATATGAACTTCATCTTCTGATTCCCCTGAACTGGATTTATTTTCTGGAGGATCTTCTGCAATGGTATTGGTAACATTATCTAACGCATAATGCATTAATGGAATTCTATCAGTGTTTCTAGTAGATCGTATCCCTTTTTCACGAAACTTCATTCTCCTTTATAAAGAATTACATGGAACTTTTTGGTGGGTAATAACGTGAAGGGAATCATTGGATAGTTCTGCTATAATATTTCCTTGTGGCTTCTTCCCTAATCGGGAAAAAACTGACTTCTATTGAGGAGGGGATTGTAGATGAGAAAAATCCCCCAGCCTTGCAGCCTGGGATTGATCATGTTCTTCTTTTTCAAATATTTGAACATAGTTTAATGAATTTGAAGGTTGAATTAAATGATCCCCCAGCTTGGAAAGATGGGGTGATTCTTGAACTGCTATAGATGAAATTCATGCAAATGCTCTTCTGATTTTTCAGATTTTGGTTCGGATATTAGCTGGGTGCATCATTCAAAAATTACTTAAATCGCCTGTTTTAGAAGATCGTTGTGATATTTTGGACATTTACATCCTCTGAAGTCTGACATCCTCTTAACGGGATGCATGCTCCGGATTATCAAAGGCTTGATGTAGAAGTAATTCAACAACATCTTTTCTTTGGGCTTGATTCTGATGAGAACTGGTTGAGGTCTGTTCTTGATCATACATTTGATTACATACAAAACCTATTGACTGTGGTCGGCCATGGGCAATAAAATTGCATGAGACCACTTTTGGCGGACTTTGCTGATTTTGTAGTGTAGTGAAATGCAATGCTCTATATGCACCCCATCCTCTGATGTGAACATTAGATGGGGAATTAAAAATTAATTGGCATAGCCTCTTCAGAGCATTGAGACATGCATGCTGAAGGATTATCTGTTGTTTTTTAACCCTTGGATGTTGGAAAACTGAAAGAGATTCCAAGTCAATTTGGCACTGTAACCCTTCTTTTACCTTTATATGATTTTGATATTCATCATATGGTAATAATTTAGTTTTAAAATGATGAATATTTTTCCATAATTTGAGACAAATTTCATGAATGCAATCTTCTGTCATCAATTTTGGAATATCAAACTGAGAATTTCCTAAAGGCCAGAACATGACTGGTATTTCCCCTTTAGCTAACTGTTTCCTCATATTGAACATGTATTCATCATTTTCTACTAGAGGTTTCTCCACTTGGTCTGACCAAAGTGGATGCTCTGTATTATAGGATAAATGAACCAAGGGAGGTTCGGAGAATGATCATTCCCTTAAGATTTTTTCTAACTGAGAAAGTGTTTCACCCATCTATGACAAGGCATCGGACATGGCTGGCCTTGTTTTTTCAAGTGCCTAGAGATAGAAGGGATTTCCTGTTACTACATTTTTAATTATATAATTATTTTGACAGTGTGAAATACTACTGCAGAGAGGACTTTCGCAGTGAATGCCATCATGTGGAGGATCACCATGACAGATTACAGTAAGGGATAAATCTTCTTGCTCCTTGGTCTTCTAGCCACACGGAGGGTTGTCGTGGCTCTCATCGAAAGATAGACACTCTGTATTGACCGAATTTTTATGAAGAAAGCCTTCATGATGAAGTGTCTAGTGAGAAAATTCATAATTACAACTACCACTCCCAAAATTTGGTAATGAAAGGGTAGGATCTTGAATAGAAATAGATAAATCTCTGAGGGCTTCAAGAACTCTAGCATTAAGAGAACCTAAATCACAGCTTGACTCTTATTTTTACAATGGTATTTGGTGATATTTCTTCTTGGATGTTCTCTTATACTTAGTTGGGGCCACTTGCTGGGAAAAATGGTTATCATGGGCAGGTATATGTGCCTTCCTTGGATTAGTTACCAGAACAGACCAATTACCTCCAATTAAAAATGGTGTATGTTCCCGATCTTGTTGTTTGTATGATATGGGGGAGCATTTCCCATGACCCTCTTGGACTAGAACAGATGTGTGTATCTGATCTGGTATGGCATGCCAATGTGTCATCCCATGTGTGGGGACAGATATATGTGTATGTTCCCCTAATATTGCTGAAGTAGTTGTTAAAATATCCTGGCATTCTCCCAGAATATGGGTAGGGATTTGTGTCTACCATTTCACCATTGATAAGATGTATTTGGTAACTTTAGTAGACAGAACAAGAATATACGTATATTACATATCTAGAGTAGGTGTATATTCATGCTCATTTCCTCCTTTTCTTGGCAATGGATATTGAAAGTACTCACACATAGGGGTAGAGAGTTGGGTCTGCCTCAAATTTGTCGTCAGAGCTTTCTGATTGACTTCTCCAAGTGCTATCAAATGAGACTATTGGAAGACTTGATGAACATTGGCAGGTGTATGTGCTTGCTAGCTATTTTCCATAAAGTATGGTTTATGGGCTTCCTTCAATACTGGCAGATGAGACTGCTGACAGAATTGGTGATTGTAAACAGGTGTATGTTCCTGTTTACCAGTTGCCACCATATTAGATTGGCGGGTCTCTTTAAATTCAATCAGACAAGCATGCTGACTGGCTGATAACTTGTAATCAGGTGTATGTTCCTGTTCACAGTACTCCATCAGGTTTATCTAGTGGGATTTGTGGGTTGCTTTTAGATGAGTCTGCTGAGAAGTAAAATTAGGACGGACGGGTGTATGTGCCTGCTCCTTGTTTTCCATAAATTTAAATTGATGGGATTTTCTGGTGGAGGTAGAGGTGAGAACCTTCTCCCTACTAACCGGAAATTGTCCCTGGTAGTTCTTCTTGTGTGCCTGGGTCTAAGAGACCTGGTCCAAACATCCAGAGGCAACACCCATATCATGTTGGGGATACACTACCACATGATTCTAGCGGCGATTAATAGTGGGGGTCCACTGGAAGGACTCTTGTATTCTTGAATTGATGCCTTCAGTGACCTCATGATCCACTTACCTATAGTATGGGAGATATTGATTATTGCATTGCAGGGATAAAGACCCAAAATGGTTGTAGATGGTAGTTGGAACTGTTTTCTTCTTGATCATTGGTTGTTGTTGGCCTGATGATCGAGGATTATTGTTGACCTGGAGGGCCTGTCGATCAGCCTCCAAAGTCGGTATTGTACCGTAATGGTGATATTATTTCAGCAGTACATTAGAGACCCAGCGTTGAAGATGCTGGGTTGGTGATATCGTCCTTCCCATGGATGGAGATCCAGCTTGAGCAGTAGTTGGGAAGTTCACAGATGTTGTCTTGGAGAAAGTCATTCTTTGGTTTGAAGGGATATCTATGGAAAACTGATACCAATGACAAACTTTATTAGATCAATATATTTTCAGATGGATACATGCATAATTAATTCCTTTGTCTGGCCTTCCTTTATCAATTGATTGGGGCCTAACATGTGGGTAACATTATTAACTTGGTTAATGATCCACGTTGGGTTCACCATTTTTGTTTTGTAGTTCCTTGAAACATGTGTTCTAGATTTAAGAATCACTATTTCCAGGCGGTTTCCATTAGATATATTCATGGAACCGGAAACCTCCAACAATTCATTATCCAAAGAGCACCTGCTTTCCAAAGGGAGGCATTCATTATGTTTTGAACTTTACGATACTTAAGAACATGAATCAGTTGATATGATGGGAGGTCAGACCTATCACACCCATTTGGGGGGTATTATTGTCTACTCTAGGACTCTCTTTGTAAAATTAAAATATTTTCATAAATCCTTACTAATTCACCAAGTATATCATAAGCATCCCTTGGAATTTACTATCACTTATTAACATGAAAAAATTTTAGAATCATCAGTATGCATTCAAGGTTCTTCATCAATGGAAACATCTGTATGTATTTTATGTTTTCCATCAATGGTATCCTCTAATATATGAATTAGAGATTATTTTAATCACCGTTATGATGATACTGGTTTTTTGAGCCACTTAGTGGGGCACTCTAGAATTTATTGTCATCCAGGGAGATGAAGGTTTGTTTTAATCTTGGGATCATGCTCATAAAATGAGATACCTAGGTATCCTTGTGAAAGGAATCAAAACCCTCTTAATTCCATGTCGTTTAATTAGACACATCATACCTTTTAAGGTCATGTGATATGGACCTCTAAGAGGAATCTTCTTAGTTAAAACTTAGCATGGGACTTATACTGAAGCTACCCAAGGAACATGGAAAGGACATGAGTTTCCAAGTAGGATCAGACCCTATTGGGAATATGGACCAAATAGAAAGGGTTGATTTGAAATATTGGGTTTGAACCTCAAGGAGGTTTCCTACGTATCCCATATGGATGGGAATCAAAGCCCATGTAGTTCGATAAGTCTCATAAGAGAGTATAGTCTTCTGAGAGAAATGATTTTGGGCTTACTTCCTAAAAAGGATGACTTGATGATTTAAGGATTTAATTTGGGGATTATTTACCAAGGAGGATTCCCAAATTGGGGGAATTAGGGTTGGATTTCTGAAGAGGATATCCAGTGAGCTTGGGCCCTGAAATAACTTCCTAGGTATCCTGATTTGAACAGGAATCAGAGTTCTCGTATTTCCTTTAGTGAGTGTTTGTGCATATGTAGCGACCATCACATATCTCTAAGCCCACATGAGTCATGCTCGGTGTGAGAAATAAGAGGATATGAAATATTCAAAAATGAAACTTCGCACTTCCAAATTTTTTCTCCAGGCAGATGGAAGAGGGCACATCAACCATGGAAGAGGGTGAGGGGATAGTGGACGAGGGCGGGGTGATGAACCCTCCCTCTGTTCTCTTCACATTGGACAAGGGTCTAAATGGACGGAAGAAGGGGTGAAGGTGAGGGGATTATACCAGGATGGCTGCCCTGAAATTGGATACTGTAGGAGAGGGAGACTTCTCCTATACTTGCATGGAATAGCAAGTGTGACATGTACCCTCCCTACCAGAGACCTGAGGTTTCGGGTCACGTCTTTGAGAACGGCGAGACCGATAACCAACCATCCCCCAAACTGGGAATTTCCTAAAACTGTTTCTAGGAGAAAATTCCATGTGACTGTTGACATACAAATCCAAAAACATCACATGAATCCTAACCCCATTGTGAAACAAATGTGGGAAACCTCTAACTATGGAAATACAAACCCAAATTGGAGACACGCTGATGTGCCTTACCCAAAGGTTTGAGAAGTCAGTAGGTTTTGGTGGAGGCTTCAACTTAGCCCCTTTCAGATAAGGGAACCAAGGAAGAACATACCCTGCCATGAATTACTTTAAATAAGGGTACTTGAACTGGTCGCATAGGTACCTCACACAAGTATGTCGCGTAGGTACCCCACGTTGCCCTATCGCGTAGGTACGACGCGTAGGTGTCCGCACAGTTATGGCCCAAAGATATACCATGTAGATATGGATGAGGACTGAAGAAGGTGAAGAACATCAAAACATGCCTATCCCCTTTAATTATCCCTTATTTTGTAGTTTAGAGAACTACCTGAGACAATTTGAGAGATCTAGGCGAAAGAGCTATACAGTGGGAGCTTCAGAGAGTCTTTCACTTTTTTTCAGTCCAGAAATGGGGAGCCCAAGGGTCTTATTTATAGGCATGGATGGGCCTGGTCGAAGAGATGTTGCTCGCGTAGGTACTTTGCGCAGCTCCACCCTATAGGTGCTCTGCACAGGGACATAAAACATCTTCTGGTGCGGAGGTCCATCGTGTAGCTCGGCCACGTAGCTCAGCCGCGTAGCTCGGCCGCATAGCTCGGCCGCGTTTCAATTTGGGAGTATTATGTATTTTCATTTGTACTCTTTGAATATTTCTTTGGGATTTGAAATATCCAAAGGTTTCTGATCTTTTTTGTTACTTTTTCTAGTAGTTTGAACAGGTAGACCTGAGTTTTAGGAATGTGTTGTAACCTATGATGGAAATTGGACTGGTGCATCAAGAACACTTATTCAGATAAGAAGTATTGGTTACCAGGGGAATGGGATTTTTGTTCTAATCTAGGATGTTACATTTGTAGATTATTTTTTCCTTGAGCAACACACATGTTTTTTGGATGTTATGATTTATTGTAGATCTCTATCTCTTGGCCATTGGAAAGAGGCCAAAGATGGATTTTGAATCTTTTCTGGTAAAGGTAAGAGGAATCTCATGCATCATATTTTTCATGTAGGATTCAGATCATATAGTCTTGCTAATGTGTGATTATTACTGACGATAGAAGGCCAATTATTTAAAGTTTAAAAAAAAACCTAAATGGTGTTTTCCCATATAGGTTTTTGGTGGAATTATACTCAATTGATCCAAGTTTCATATATATATATATATATATATATATATTTCCTTATTATGGAAGGTAATGTTGATCTTCACTGAGGTGTTTGGTGGTGAGGATGATGATTAATTCCTCATACATGGGAGGTGTAGTGACCCTAGTATGTCGATATGGAACGTGATGCCCTTCTGTTGGGCCCCATGTAGGGTTTTGTTTCTTAGGTCATGGTTATCTAGTTAGATCTCATATTCTAATGCCGATAGGTACGAGGAATTTTCTCATGAACTAGACCCCGAGGGGGTATTACCATATACAGATTCTTGGAGAGTATAAGTTTAGTCTCTCTTCTTTGTTAGTATCGTGACCTCTAGGGAGCTTTTTCCTATGAGTATTATTTGGAGGATCATTCCCTTGTAGGACTTTTTTTTAGTTTTTACCCTTATAGGTTATTGTGATATTTATATTCAACAGAGAAGTTTGATCAGTAGGGCAAGGTGGGAGACTAAGATGCCCTTAGTTTTGAATCAGATTCTTGTAGTTCAATGTCCATTTTATTCGAAGGCATCACATGTGAGAGTGGTTGGACATATTTTTAGATGTCTTTTTGGGAAATGATATTAATTATACTATCATTTTTAGATCGAGGCAAGATAGGTGGTCATGTTTTGTGATATAGGAATGTCGATGCCTTCAGTTTTTGATAATCACTTTGAGTGCTTGTGTTTTTCAATATTGGATTCAACGGGTAGAAATTTTTGTGTTCCTGACCTGGTCGAATAGTGTTTTCGCTATTGCTAATGTATTTATTTCATGAGTAGATGCTCATGACTAAAATGATAATGGGTGATGGGAGTTTGTGGAATAGATCATGGCACAGGTGAGGTTCCCATTTTGAAGAGGTGTTCTAAGGGATATTTTGTCTAGTTAAAGCTGACGTTCAATATAGCATGGTCAACTCAGTTTTAATAGTGTACAACTCAATGGAGTTTGAGTTAGGTGATAAAGGTACATGATGTTTACATGTGGTATCATTTGAATCTTAGTGTACTCCTATTTAGAGACAATCACGCTCTATATTGACATCATCTTGAGTATACTGAGAGAGATTCATCCCTATGCCAAGATTATTTTCATTTTATATTTCCTTACTGTTTAGGAAGAGGAACTTATTGGGGTAGTTCTTGAGGAGCGTTATAAGGTAATACATATGGTGGGGAGTGAATTGTTGGACATTTGAGGGTGTTGAACTTTGTTTTTAGTTGAACTTCAGCATCAACCATTGGGCTTAGAGTTTAGTTTAAGATGATGATATGTGTATTATTATTGTGGGGAGTACTTGATCAGTCATAGTTAAATGTCATCTATGTAGAAGATAGTTCTTAATGCTATGAGGTTTTTCATTGGAAAATCCAGATAGATTTTTGTACAGATGATCGGGTAGAGAGAATGGATGCTGGTCTTACTACTAAGGATTCTCAGGGATGAGAAGTTTTATGGTGGGGATATTGTAAGGATCCATGTTTTTATGGACTGAAATTTTGATTAGAAATTTTAATTTTTTCTTTCAGATGCTTATAAGGGGTAAAATAGTAATTTATCCTTATAATACTATATTGGATAATTTTTATGACCACTTTTTTGGTCTTTAAATAGTGTTTTTACCCTAGTAAAATAGTTTGGTAGGAATCTGAGCCGTTCAAATTTTAGCAGAATAATTAATAATTAATATTTAATTAAATAAATATTAATTTATCAGCATAGGTTCATTCAGACTTATCTTTTGAATGGAGGATCATATTGAGATTCTATCTCATCCTTTGAGTTTGTAATATGAAGTTTCCCCTAGGTGGTGCATAAACTCAAGTTGGGCCCCGAGACTAGCCCACCCCCTTTTTGTTTTTCTTTTCTTTTTCTTCCTTTTTCTTTTCTTATTTTCATTTTTTACTCCTTTCTCCCCTGGATTCTCATGTATTCCCCATATGTCTCTCCTTCTTTATAAGACCAAGAGAGATAATATAATAGTAACAAATAGAGATAGAGGGATATGAATAATCGTACCACCGTGAAGCTCGGGATGTGCTAGTTTGTCGTGTAGCAACTGTAGACTGTGGAAATGGGCGAAGCTTCAAATGATTCTTCCCAATGGTTGGATATTTTTAAGTTTCACTATAAATACCATATTTTAATCATTTTAAGGTTTTAATACCCCATTTGTGCCTTATTAGGACCCCTTGAGGGTTGATCTACTGCTTTTGTGGTGAAAAATGTGGGATTCTTGGCGATTTGAGGACTTTACGTTGGGGAAAACCCATCTACACGGTGTGTGGTTTAGGGAAAACACACCTTGTGTTCTTTTCATTGTGAAAGATAAACTTTTCTAAGTACATTTCATGTATTTTCCAAATACTCCATGTACTGGTACTTGGCCGGGTAGCTGAGTACCTAGACATGTTGCTCGTGTGAGGTGCACATGCCATACGGAGTACATGGTTAGACCCCATGTGGGTCACATGCTATATACAGTTACAAGAACATTCCAAATACATGGAAATCCAATGTGAGGTACATGGAAAGGTACCACATGTAGGTTACACACCGTGTACTTAGGCGTTTACACAATAAGTCCATCTAGAGTATATTCCCAAGTGGGGATTTGGGAGTACACATCGGGTACTCTGGGGGACATGTTGTGTACCACCACTTATTAACCCTTTTGGTTTTTCTATATTTTTCTCCAAATATTTTTAATTAGACCCTTTATTAGTCCATTATATGTATCTTTTCACATAGATCATGATGGTGAACCCTTGTGTTGTTTTAATAACTCCTAGGTGGAGTTTTGGGTGTTTCTTAAATAGAGAGGTTCTTCCTCCAATAATTGAATCCAGTCATCTCCAAAGAGAGAATAGAGGTGGGAATGATTTTTTGGGTGTTTGGACTAACCTAGTTTAATAACCTGATCAAATATAGTCTACGAGTCATCTTTCTTAGCTCTTCCCTTCATATTTTTTCTTTGAGGTTGTCTCATGTGCAAGATGTGCCCTTGTGGCGCATTAGTTCGTGAGACTAGTTGTTTTCAAGGATCCCCCTATTATTGTTTTGAACTAGAGGGTACTAAGTAGAATGAAACTATATTTTTACCTATTACTAAGGATATCCTATGCAATTACTTTTTTTACATGTTGACCAAGGGAGTCCCTAGTGTGATTCCTTTACATTTGTACCGTTCTGAGGATCCCATGTAGGATGAATTTGCTTCTTACGCTATTGTGGGGGTCCCTTTTAGAATGACCCTTCCAACATACCATTAAAGAATCATGATTAGGATGTATCTATTTACTTACCATTTGAGTATCCCATATAGGATTCCTCCTTTACCTTTTTATCTGAGGGTCCTGAGTAGGATGCCTTCAGTTATGCATCGACCCTCAGGATCCCATATAGGATTCCTCCTTTTCCTTTTCTACTAAGGATCCCAAGTAAGATTTCGGTTAGTGTTTAAATTAAGGGACCCAGTGAGTGCACCGATGTTTGATGAACCCTAAGTTAGTATGTTGGGTTTGGGTAGAGATGGTAGATAGTGTCACCTTAGAACCCGTTCTGAACATGTAAGACCATAGGGCTATGGTCGTAGTGCCAGGTTAGGAATTTGGACACCCTTTCTCTTTGTTTATACCTTAAAATGTTTACTGCTGATGCAATTATTAATACCAGAGGTTATTTATCACTGGTATATTTTTTTACTTGATGTGAGGTGTATTTATTTCCCATTAGGATGCCCAGAAATTCTTCCAGGGACCCATCTTATTCATTTATTGGGATGCCCAAATTTTATTTCTTAGGATTTTACATTGAGACATGTTATTATTTTATTATTTTTATACCCATAGGTACTGCCTGGGACCTCTCTATTGAGCATGTATTTATATTATGATTATTATATTATTCATATTTATAGAGGTGCTTCTGAGTTTCCTGATTTTGAGCCTATGACTATGATATTTGGGCATTCCATCCCTAGTAATGATTCTCCTGGATAATTCCAATCTCCTGAGTGAAGAGGATGATTCCGATCTCTTCTATTTGACATGTTATGAGGATGATTATCCTCTCCATGATCTTATTATACTTGTTAATGATTAAAATCTCCTAAGGGATAAGGATGATTATGCTCTCCTAGACCAGTTATTTGACTACAATGTTGGGAATGACGTCTCACATCATTGGATACTCAGAATGAATACAATTTTCTGGATGGTATGGTTGATTCATATCTCCCTTATTAGAGGCTCCATAGGTGGGTGTCTCACCGGTGAGTTCTTCTTACAGATCACCTAATGGTCAGACCCTTACGAATTATCTAAGTTCTGAATGTCATGACCACCTATGGACTAGGAACTAGGGCTCAAAAATTAGACTAGATTTACATGGAATGAGTAGCATTGAATCTAGCTCAGTGTACATTTACTGGATGTTTGTATGTATTTCCCTAGAATCCTAATTTACAGTGATTGGAGGTGAGTATGGGTGGAACCAGGTGTAGGACAAGTATCCCGCTATGGCCACATAGCTTAATCAAAGATATTTCTAGTGCTGGCCAAAGTAGGTATATGTTGATTGGGATTACAGACCCATAGATAGACTTAATGATACATGGCTTGAGTGGAACACCGTCCAGCTTAATTCTCATAAACATGATGTCTAGGAAACTAGGATTATAGACCCAAGGATCGTCTACTATTGGTTTTATGTGATTTCATTGACCTTATTCATGAGTGTTCATATTTACATATATATGTATAGGTATGGGACTATATATATATACACACATAAATAAGGATATCCATGATAGAACTTTTCCCAGTTCACTGGGATTATGGACTCGAGGTTCGACTGTGGTCTCATGTTTATTGTTTTCACTTGTCTTTTTAGTTTCATCTTAGCTAGACTGAGCATATTTATTTTTCATGCACTTATAGAATCATATTTATCGTTTCATCATTGAGTTGGCCTAATGAGATTATTTATCACCCCTATACATGCACCTCAGTGTACATATAGACCTTATGTTTTATTTTCAGGTTGATCGCAATTACATGGTGGATAGGGATGATGCCTAGAGTTGCATGTTTGAGCAGAGTTGCTTGTGTGGATTCTTCTATTCAGGATGGTGTAGTTCAACAGTGTCTAGGGACCAGTTACATGGTCTAGATTAGAGTTAGTTATATAGCTATATAATTTTAGTTTAGTTTCTTTTGTACACTTGTATCTATAAGGTCGGCCTAGTGGGTGATCAGTGTTGTATGTATGACATAGTTGTTTGGGATTTTAAATCATTTTATTTATTGTTACAGAATATTTTATTTTAGTTTATTTCTACTTCTTCACTCTTTTTATTTACTGCTATGTTTTATAATTATTTATTCTCATGTAATCTTACTCTGACATGAGAAAATAGTCTCTCTACTATCACACATTAGGCCCTTGATTTTAGTTTGCAGCCTTTGGTGTATGAGGAGGCACACTTGAGGCCTCATAATGAACTAGCTCAGAGTGCTGGTTTAGTGGAATCTAGGCCAAGATTCTACCTTGGAACACTTTGGAAAACCTATTCCTTGATGTCTAAGATTTCCATATTATAATACAAATTCTTTGGTAAAGTGTACATAACACTCTTTTACACCTTATTTATAGTTGGAATAACCTCTTATTTCAACTTCCATATTTTCCTCCTTTTCTTCCTAGAGTGTTTTTGTTTGTAATTAGATTTTGGTGTTTGATACACCCTTTATTGAAGACCTTTCTAAACCTCTAAAATATTGAACCTATGTTCCAGCTTAATAGTCCTTTTTTCTAGAATAATATTTCTCCTTGTAATTCATAGGTGTGGAGTATCATTGTCTAACTTATTTGACCTTCAATACATTCCTCCAATTTTAGTACCTTTCCATGTGACTGAGGTTATATAAAATAAAACATCTTTCAAAAGAATCATACCTCATTTGGTTTCTCCTCAAATGAGATGTTGGTACTGGTGGAAACCATCTCACTTCTTTGATATTGTTGGATTTGAATCATCTTCCCATTATGTGCCCAAATGTTCCATAATAGATTCAAATCGGTGCCTCTTTCATTTGTGGAACTACAATTTCTACATGGAAAAATTATTTTCTTCAAGATTTAAAATCTATATTTCTCTTTGTTGTTTAAAAAATTGAGATATATTTTGGAGATATATTCACCTTATCTTTTGATGTGTTCATCCTCTCATCAAGGTATCTTATCTTTCTAATTTTTTCTTCTAGGTTTGTAGCCAAATTCTTTATCTATGAGCTGACATATATTAGATCCCATTTCATTTATTCATATTCTATTCTTAGTGAATGAACACTTTCCTTTAATTCCTTCTCCATAGCCATTTTTTTAATTCTCCAGAAATCTATTCGAGAAAATCTCTTTTTTTATTTTATCTTTATTTCCATTTTCATCATGATAAAATTCAAGTCCACTTATTCATTTTTCAACATTTTGGTTTTCAAGGAAAGATCCTCTATCATTGAGTAGTATAATCCATGCATGATACTCTATCGATATTTATTATCATTTCATGAGAATTTATTGGAATAACAATTTGATTTTAATTATACTTCATCATTAGAATCACATATTTTTTTCAAATCCAATAGAGAGTCAAAAACATCACTTCTTTTTTCCATATGAATGTTGGAATAAAAATTAAGAGGATCAAATTTTACCTTGGTTAGAGAACATTACTTCTAGGATGACTTTTTATTTCTCTTATTCTTATTATCGTTTTTCATAAGGCACTTATCACATGTATTTTCTTATATTATAAACAACTCTTCTAGTTTTATTCAGATCTTTTTGAAGAAATTTCCATGATTCATCTATTTATGAAATTCATCCGTGAGATCCTCCTTTAATTCCCCATTGACTGAAGTATCAATTTTAATTTTTAGTTGATCTATTTCAAAGAAATTATTTATATGATCAATAGAACAATTCCATATTCAACTACTTCTTTAGAAACTCCAAGAGAAAATTCTATAAATTGGATAAACCCATTTTTATATAGTTTTAAATTATTCCCATATAATAAAGAAGTCTTCACTACGGATTTAATATTAAACAAAAATTCAAATCAAGTTAGAGAAATAATAAATCCCAAACGTTCATATCACTCTTATACCACTTGTTAGACTTAAACAAGGGACTTAGAGTGAGATTACCTTGAGAGGGGGGTGAATCAGGGTATGCACTATGTATGAAAATTAAAACTCTTAATCCATTAAAAGTATCACTTTATCTATAGGATGTTGGCCACTCAACCTTCAACGTCACTTTTTTATTCTCATTAACTGAATATTATTATGGTTTATTAATCTATTTTGGTATGCATGCTTAAAATAAATATGGACACGAATATGTACTTGGATCATGATCACTGGTCTACAACCAATGATAATGCATAAAAATTTTATCATGTACCAAAATCCACTATAAATATCACTACTTACATAGGTTCATACTTGGTCACTCCTATGCCCATTATCTCTTTATTATAATTTTAGGGACAACTCATTGCTTCCCAAGTGTCACCCCCTCAAACCTTCCTTCTTTGGATCACTATCTATGGAAGGAATCACCTTCTTCCTCTTAGTTTTATCACTACTCTAGAAAGGATCCACTCATAATTTATGGGAATGTAGGTCCATTCATCAACAACTCTTAATTCATATTCATACAATGGTTATAAGCTATATTAAAGTACATTTTGATGTTATTTCACTATTTGTGAAAACACCTTGATGCAACACTCACACTTTATAGAATACCTGGAACAATTCAACTTGTATTTAGGCATAAAAAAAAATCTTCTTCTTCGGATATGTAATTAGTGGTTGTTAATTCTTTAAACTATCAGCCCCACGTCTGGAAAAACATATTATCCTTCTCTTAAAGGAATTAAAATCTTCTGAGAATCATTTTTTTCCTATTTTTTATATGTCTTATAGATATGATAAATGTTTATAAAGAATCATTTTGTATCTATATGTAAATAGATATACTTTTTTGGACTCCACGATATTCCTTAATAAATATAAAATCATGTTCCAACCAATATCCACCTATTGCATCATAAGTGTGCTCTCCAAATAATCAATAAAAAACCATGAATTTATTTATAAATTTTGATAAGTAACCAATCATGGACACATAGAGATCATATGGTTACAATGTGGTCTAACATACCAAGGCATAACACCTTCCAACCTTTCTAGTGTGGTTCTTCATTCTGTGGCATGGACTAGAACACTACGATTTCGTCTGGAATACTATTTTGAAACCATCATTCCTACAAAATTGAAAACAACATTGCGATATGGTATTATATTTGACTAGACCCACAAAAATATCATGCATAAATCCTTTAATAACCCCCTTAAATATCATGCATGACCTTCTCAACCCACTTTTCACACAATACTAGTTTTGGCATGGAGATAGCCGCTATTGTGTAGCCTGCTAATGGATAGGAGAACCTTAAATCTCTTCATTTTCCAAATTTTGACAATCCAAATTACAAGCCATTGTTTCAGTGTGGAGACCAAAAAAATTCCAAAGCATTAGAATGTAACACCCTGATATTTTAAAAAGAAAATTATGTTTGATAACATATACGACATGAAACACTGAGCGTAAATAGACCATAAAATGTTATTATTTGAATACGTCTGTTATAACCTAGCCATTAAATTAGAAGGCATGAATATGATTAAATTATTTATCAATTATATATATAGGTTTCAATCAATATCAATGTATTGATAAATTCAAAATAAATAGTCACTCAATTTTTAGCATGGTTATTTTAGTCTTCAAAAATATATTTTCATTAAAATAATTATTATTACATTTTGTGAAAAAATATTATAATTTATTTCTATGAATTTTAAAAATTATATTTTATAAAATTAACATCATTTTGAAATTAGAATATAAAATTTAATTTAGAGTGAATTTTTTTAATTTTTTTGAATTGATTGATTATTCAGTAAATAGTGAAAATTATCTATTTCTCAAATATTGTAATTTCTTTCCATTAAAAATAGTGATTTTAGGTAACATTATATTTTTATTTAATATTAAATACATATATGAACCATTTGATTTGGAATAATACAACTGATTTCATTTGAATTAGTAATTTTCATGATTTTGATATAAATTTATTTTTACGGAATTTTATTTAAGTGCATAAAGTTTATCCATTTAAATAAATAAAAATAATACCTAATGAGGAAATATTTAGATGAAATATAAATATTATTTATCTATTTATATGAATTGAAATTCATATAATTATTATTTCTAGTCATAATATAAGATCATTTATTGCTTGAAAATGCATTTTCTTGAAAAACAAATTTTCATCACTTTTTTTCAGATTAATTTTTTAAATTAAATTCTTCCACATACACTTTTTGAATATAAAAAAAATATTAAATATTCAGAATCAGTTGGTCGTAATTTTTTTAAATAGATCTCTTTTATTTTTTGTTATTATGAATAACAACCATATTAAATATTTGTTACCATAATAAAGGTAAAATGAGTTTATTGAGGGTAAACATAATTTGATAAGGACTAAAAAGTAACCCTAAAACTTGAATAAATTTTACGAGATGATTATATTTCATCTATATTCATAATTTTTTTTAATATGTGATATTATTTTCTATATGGCCATGATTATGACCTTTATAATATTTTATGTAAGGAAAAGGCAAAAATGTCATCTCCTTGATTTATTATTTTTTAATTTTTTTCAGAGAGATAAAAAGAAGTTATGTTCAATTATAAATGGTTTTTTTAAAAATAAATTATTTTTAATGTGGTAATTTATTTTTATTGTATTTTTGATGAAATAATTACTTTAAATGTTGTCACAGCGCCGATGTAGTAATTATTTAATTAATTGTAAAATAAAATAAATGATATTAAAAATATTAAAAGTAATATAATTTGAATAAATAATTGAATTCCAAAAAATAGATAAATATAACAATTTAGGGATTTTTTAAATGGATATATTCGAATTCCATCTTTTTCTTGATGTTTTTATTTTCAAATGAAATGGATAGTGCCAAATTTGACATTAATGATATTTTATTATAAAAAATGTTTTTTTAAATGATTTCAAAACACATAAGAATATTATATTTATCCAAATGAATATTAAGTGGTTTATAATATCAACAATGGTAAATTTATGGACTTTTGATCCTTTTATAGTAACTTTCTTGACACCTAAAGAGGAAAAACTTTAATATCATAGTAAATTTCAAAAAAGGTTAAAACGAGTTACAAAAAACGATAAGGGTGAAAAATCACATAAACTTGTCCAATATTCATTGGATGGGATGATTTTGACACAAAATAATATTTTATTATGATATTATAAATTTGGACCATTTTGAATATGAAAATTAATTAATATTAATTCAATATTTAGAGAGATTCCAAGAGATCCCCTACCCTCTCTTATAAATGGGAACCTCTTCTTATCTTTTCTTTACACTTCAAGAACTATTTAGATTATATAATAACTACCCAAATAACTTATTAAATCTCTCACTATATCCAATAGACCTTTTTTATCATAAAACCAACCTAGTAAATGTTTCGATGCAAACCCAAATAGGTTGTCTGAAGAAGAGGTATCGTTCTTAACTGAGAAGTTTTCTTTTTTTCTTTTTCCACAACTTCAAATATTCTTAAACTATAATAAAATAATAACAAAATTATATTATATATACTTATATGTTATTATGGTAATTGAGTAACCTATATCTATCTTCTCTTCCATCAAATCAAAAACAAAACCATCAATCGTTTGTACATCAGACTATTACTTCACGAACTGATGTAATTCATTTTCCATAACCGCCTCTCATGATTGGATATAATGATGAATTTAATGTATATACATATACATATATATATATATATATATATTATTTGTGAAATAATTATACATTATAAATTATAATATCATATATATCTTCTTAACTTCCAATACATTGGAAAACAATAACATTGCTCATTCATATGTGCGGACTATCACCACCACGGAGCGATGTGAATCATTTTTCATTTATAATTTACATTGATGGTAATAAGGATGGTTTTTTTAAATTTATATTATATATATGATATATAATGATTCTTTAAATGGTTAATTATCATTTACCTTTATTTTTTCCATTTGTTAATAAATAAAAATTGTGTTCATGAGCATGTACAACCTACCGCCTCTATGAATAGTGTTATTGATTTTTCCATATCTAAATTTTATGGATAAATATAAATATGTATATAATGAATATATATAATATTTATATCATAATTAACATTATGGATATTATTTAACCATTATAAATTAGTAGGAACAAAACTACTAAACCAAAACATACCTGAAAAAATAAAGTAGTTATCATCCATAATAGTGTTTTTAATAAATAATTGTTAATAAACGGGTGTTAAAAAGGATATAATTAATAATACATGGTATTATATATATTATTATTTTACTGAAATATAATTTTAATAAATATATATTTATGATACAGATGTTTTAGATGTGCACAAAGAAAGTCGAACTTGAGGTAATGGATTTTTATCTCACTTTTATTTCTGTGAGACATATGTTATATTCTACACTTGATTATTTTATGTGTTTTATATAAAACTAATGAATATATTTTATGATTATTAATGATAATTATTTGTTTTTAAATAGCTATATAAGGTTATTTTTTTATGAGGCTTATTGTTCAAAATTAACTAAAGTGGTAAGGGTTTTATGTTATAATCTCTTTATTTATCGAGATTGTTAATAATTATGGCTACAATGATAAAATAATATGATATATATTTTAAAAAAATAATGAATTTTATTATCCTATAATTATTTATAAATATTACATATTTTCCATTAATTTTCCTCTCTTTATGTATTAAATAGACCAAAATAATATTTTTTAAGGAAATCTAACTTTATTTCTTTCTTCGATCCAAAATCCTTTTCGTTACATATCCATTATTTCTTAAAAATGTTTGAAATAATGTTTCTAATACTAAATATTTTTTTAAAATTCATTTTTACCCATTTTTTATTTTTATAAAATGGTTTAAAATTAATATTATTTTCATTTTCTGAATAAGGTGCTTTTGAATTTTTACTAAAAATGTAAAAGGAATATTTAATTTAATATAAAAGAAATGAATGGAATTTTCCACCATCATGACCGCCCAATTATTTCAATATCACTCTAAAAATTTTCATGGTTATTTTCAAATATAATGTTTTCCTTAATATTTGGTAAAATTTTAGATTTTAAATAAGTGATTTCAAATAAAAAATGTTATTTTCCCTAGGAAATGTTCCAAGTGATCTAATAAAGGTATTTATCATCTATGATGAAATCCTTTGATGTTAGTTATGTTTTATTGGGGATATGATCCAATTATATCATCCTTACTCTTTATTTAGACGATTTTTTATTATGATGACAATATTTTTGTGAAACTTTTTCTTTTTCCATGGGTTATGCTTTGATGATTTTTTGAAATTATTCTAAAACCTATTTCCTTTTCAAAATAATTTCCTAATTAAATGTTTAAAAACACGTTTCTTTTCATAATTTATAATATGATGAATAATTTGGGATCTTGTGAAACAAATCTGTATGGTTTTCATTATGTGATGTGTGGGTTTAGAATTATATATCCCTCCAATGCATTGTGTAAGTATGGATATACCATGAGTTAAACAATGATAGATTGGGTAGTGAACCTAGTTCAGTAAGGGGATATATCTATTATGATAGTCTTGAGAGTGAACTTTGATTAATAGGTTGGTTTGAGGAGTGAGCCCAATCCACTATGATAACTATGGTATTAAGCATTGACAACTAGGAATATTATTTTCTTTTACTATGTGTATTCTATAAACTTATGTCTTATGAAAATGTTATTCTCTCATGGATCATGTTATTTGTTTCTTTTATGATTTATATCTTATGAATGGCCAATATTTATTCCATGATTCAAAATTATGATCTATGATGTGAAAAGTATGATTTTAAAATGTTATTATAATGTTATCATATTATTATTAGAATGATATGTTTAAGTGATCATAGATATCTCCCTTATATACCCTTATTGAGCATCTAGGATCACCCTTTCTTATATATTCTTTCTCCAGGTTATGAGTAAAGTTATTGAGTATGAAATGTCTTAGAAGGGTGTTATTTATGTATAACTAATTGGGGACAATGTATATAATTTATGAAATAGTTGTTTTCATGTCCAAGTTTCCAAATATACTAGACCTATATGATTCTGGCATGGAATGTTATGTTATGTAATGAATATTAATCTAATAAGATATAATATCTACATAAGAAAATAATGGATCACTATATAAAAATATTCTCATTCCAACTTTACACCATGGTCAATTTGGCTGCAGCACATCCTAAAATCGTCAAGTCCTACATTAGACTTTTTTTCAGAATTTTTATAGTATATAAGCTAACTAATTCCATTAATAGGCTACATGCGAGTATTGAGGTCTACTCCTATACTCCTCCATGATGTCACCCAATGTCACAGACCACTATCTCCATGTGCATGATAACCCACATGTGCATTATCTTGTCTTCTTCTTTGTTTAATCCATGGCTAGTTGTCCTTTCTAGAACCCCGTGTGGTCGGGATTTCTCCTAAACAAGTAGGTCCTAGTAGGTTTGGCTAGACATCTAAGATTGTCATTATTTTTGAAACCTTCTATATATTCTTACGGTTCATCCATGAAGGTTACGCCATATTCCTTGAAAAAACACCCACCATGGCCACCATTGTGGCATGGTCTTTCCATTTCAATCTCATACAACATACTTCACATTATCATAACTCTTAACTTGGCCAATAATAACTTTGTTAAAACTTTAATTAATCAAGAATATTGTTTTCAAAAACATACCTTGGTCTTCACTTTATTATCAACCAATATTACTAGAATACTTTATAAATCATCAACGTATGTTTTCAGCAATTTCATTATCTGAAAATCCAACTTGTTTCCCAAAGATTAAAAAACTCATCTTAGTTTTGGACATTAACCTTGACAAATATTATTATAAAAAATTTAGCATCAATCCTTAGCGATTAATAAAAACTTTTTTGGTGTCCATGTATGTATTTATACCATAATTTCCATGAAATTAAAGGGATTGGATGGTCCATAAAAAGTTTTATCATTCAAAGGATTTTGTTTCAAAAGTTTCCAATGTCATAAGGGATATCAATAACAAAAATATTCTTTCTTTGGGTTATAATACTTTTTTGGTTTCTTCAACCATAAGATTTTATTACAGGGTACTTTCTATTCTTATTTGTATAAAATTAATTTTTAATTCAAGGTTCCTTCCATGAAAAATTTCTTTCCAAAAAAAGTATAACATTGTTAAGAATAATTAACATCCTTTCCATAAATTCCTTTTTATTATATGTTAGTATTATTTCTTTCCACATATGTTTCCCATATTATTTTCAAACCCAAATATTTATTACTTCTTATGACCATCATATTTCTCTTCAATTTTCTTAAAATTATGTTTTTGTTATCATTTTTACACTTTAGGTTTCAATAAAGTTATTTAAGATATTAAAGATATTCTTTTCATGATATTTTGTTTTCTCTTCTACACCATGTTTTCTCAAAAAATATTTATTACTTTTTAAAGGCTCTGTTATTGAGATTTATTTCCAAATATTTTTTGAAAAATATATTCATGTTAACCCCTTAAAGTAACTTTTGAAAGTGACATGTAACTTCATCTTTTTATGATAATGTGAATTTTTTTTCTTGATATATATTATTAACATTTTTCCATGTGAACACATTATTTATCCATTAAGAAAATTTCTCTTTATAAATAGTTATTTTCATGTGTTAAATTGGTTTTCCAAATAAATTCAATTCTTAATGATTTTGGAAACAAAAACGATAATTTACTCTTATTTTTAAAATAGATTTATCTAATGATATAAAAATATATTTTTCATCTATTTTAGAATCTTTAATTATTATTACGTTACATCGAAGATATGTTCTTATAACATCATCTATATTCTTTATTTAGATGGATTAGGAAATATTATATGGATGTTTTTACGAAACCCACCTTTTTCCATTAGTTAATTAAGTGATAATTGAAATATGAATGTTTTAATGTTCTCTTGGAACACATAAATTTTATTTTCTTTATATGGAAGATGAGACTATAATTATATATCCCTATAATAAATTTAGAAAATATTGATATTATATGAGATAATATGAATGGGAATGGGGAGTGAACCCAAATCCCTAAGGGACTATGTCCGTTAAGTGACAAATCGACCCAAAACTATACAACCCTCCAATGTATTCAATAAAGACATATATCTCATAATATAACATGTTGGGTATTGGGGAGTGAACACAATCTGTTATGGGACTATATACATTGTATGATGATGGTTTTAACAGTATTCTGTGACTAAGGAAATGATTATTGATGCTTATGTTTGTTCCATAATCTCATTTTTTTCAAAGTTCACATATTATGATGACTCATTTCATATGTTATTCTCAAATCCTTATCTCTTAATTTATTATTAATGACATGTTATTATTTGAGTTTAATTTTCTAATGTTATATTCTTAGACCTTGACTATGTTACCACACCAAAATTATTATCATATGCCCACTTATGATCATCAATTACCATCTCTTATGTTTACCTTTACTAAGAATATGATCTAACAACTTGTTATGTTTTCTATTCCCCATGTTATGAAGATGGTTAAACTAATAAGAATTATAGAAATAGGTATAGAGCAGTACGATTATGGGGTAATGTTCTAAGGTTTTTTCAAATAAGTTATTTATATATCTAGTATCTAAAGACACTAACCCAAAAGTTTCTTGGTATTGTGTAAGATTTTTGTGATATGTAATATTAATTTGAAATATATGAAAATTTTTATTGGTAATCACCCTTTGTATCAAAGCATGTATGTAAAACATGTTTTTTCACCATCGAACCTAGGAGTGTGAGTATATGGAGCCTCAACATCTCCATTAGCTTTATCTATAGGGTGATCGATGTTTGTTTTACAAGATCTGTTATAAAGGTTATCATCCCCCTAAATATATTCATTTTAATTTTTAGGTTTATCCTTTCCAAAATTAAAATATTTTAAATCTTCTTTATTTTAGTCTAAATTAGTATTAATTTATTTTAAATAATTTAGTCAAACTTAACATTAATATACTCTTCAACAACCATGGAAATATTTTAATAAAATTTATATGCCTTACTAATATTTGAACATTATGAAATATAACATCATTATATTTAGAATCAAATTTTTATAAATAATCTTTTTAGTTAATAATAAAAATTTTCAACCATAAGCTCCAAAATATACAACTTTAGGTTTACTTCCCTTCCAAAGTCCATATGGGGTTTTATTTGAAATACATCTCAAAATAATTCTATTAGATACATAGTAATCCATAATCAATATTTCTATCAAAAATTATTTTGGATTTTTAAATTCATTTAGCCTAGTTCCTTTCATTTATTATAATGTTCTATTCTTCTTTTCAATTAATAAATTATTTTGGGTTGTCCTAGGGATGATTTTTTTAAAGAACCATTTTTTTCACAAAACATTTTAATTAAAAATTTACAAACTTACCGCCTCTATCACTTATAATAGATAAAATTATGTATCATTTTTCATTTTTAACTATATTACAACAATAATAAAACTTTGAAATAGTTTTAGGTTCTTAAGTGAGAGAATAAACCTATATAAATTTACTAAAATAAATTACAATAAGAAAAACATCTCTTACTACCCATAATTGTTATGTGTGTAGGTAAAAATAAGTAACATTGAATATTTTTTAGATGTATTATAGTTTGAACTTACTCGATATATCTTAACCTCTATAAGTGTTTTTTACTTTTCATACAAAAATCACAAGAATAGTTTTTATAGAATTTTAACAAAAGCTATAGAATTTGATGATTCATGGACAACTTGTTCAATAATCTAAAATTGGCATGTTGGAGTATTTTATACCACATACTATTTTTTGACTATATGGAATTTAGAAACATTACATTTTGATTATTTGGTTTAGAAAAATTGATATAATAAATGTTTTATTTTTGGTTATCATAAAACAAAATAGATCCTTCATTAGAATCAATGTACCTATCATTATGAAATTTAACAAAAATTACGTCATCACATAATTGTAGAATATTAATTGGATTATGTTTCAAACCATTAACATATAAAACATTATAAATGATGAAAAATTTATAAGTACTAGCATCTCAAAAACCATTAAATTTTCTCTTTTAATTGTCTCCAAATGTTATATTACCACCATCAAATTTAATTAAATGATAGAAAACTTGAGGCATCAGTTCCCATGTTCCAAGAGAATCCACTGCCCATGTACCATGTTACCCTTTTCAAACTCTTAAGTCATATATCATGTATATTTAGTTTTAATGAAATTTTGATAACCATGTATATTTGGGTCCAATCATGTTTGAAAAATAATTTTTGGGATTCAAAATAGATTTCAAACATTTATTAACAGGTAATATTGAGGATAATGATTTAAAAATAAAGGATTTAGTGTTTACAATAGATTATATAAGTCTCAAAGAATATTCAATTTCATAATTTCATTTCATAATACATTTAAGAAAATTGGTGGTAGAAACACTTTATTTATAACTTTTGACAAATTATGTATTATAAATTTTGGGTAATTGATTTTCATACCTAAGTCCTAATTTATTTTTACTTGTTTTTTTATAGACATAATTTTATGATAGATATATGTAAATTGAAAAAAAAATATTGATAGATTATGTTTTAAATATTATATTTAATTTTTCATCCATTTATTTTCATATAGAAAAACATTTCAATTTCTTTCTTCAATTTCATTATTCTTAGAAACAAAATACTAATTCTTTTCATTTTTATCATTATATTTATTTTTTCCCTTGATAAAGAAACCCATTTTATATAACAATAATTTTGTTCTTATCCTTAATATAATTTTATAGTTATGAAATTTTAAAAATGTTATTTTTTAATATTTCAATTTTTTAATATTACTAATCAATAATTGGTTTTTAAAATTAAAATCACTAGAATCAAAAGCAGAATCACTAACCTGATTTGAAGAAGCCAATAAAAAAAATTACAATTATTTTTGTAAACTATTTTCTTTATTGAAATTTGAATCCTTCATATATCTCCAAACATCTATCAATTATCTCTTCTCCTTATTATTTAAACTTTTTTATTTCTTTATTTATTTAATTTCCGAAATTCAGGATTGATATGTTCTTTTATTCTGTATTTATAAAAATTTATATCAAGAGAATCATTATAAATAACATTACCTTTATTTCTTCATTTATGATCATATATATGATAATGCCTTTTATTATTTCTTGAATATCCTTCATTTATTTTTTATGTTACTTTTGAAACTTGAGAAACCTCATTACTTTTATTTCCCCATAACTAAAAATATGATGAGTAGGAAGAAGCATTTATATTTGATTTAAAAGAAACTCATTTTCTCTTTGTATCTTATTTAACATTAATATTTTTTAGTTTTAATTCATATTAAAATATTATACCAATAAGTTCATCAAGTGTATATTATTTGAAATTCTTACTTTCATTAATAATAATATTTTTAACTTTACATTTATTTTGTAAATATCGAATTACTCTTTCAATAGTAATAGTATTATTTAAGGTTTCTACTAAGTCACTCATACCATTTACTATACTTCTAAATCAATGAAATTTAGAGACCCAAACTTCTCATAAATAAATATTCCATCTTAATATAATAATATTCATTACATAACATAATGATCCATATTAGAATCATTTAAGTATAATGCCTTTGGTAACTTGGAAACATAAACAACTGGTTCATAAGTGAGATACATCATCTCCCACTAATTTTCCCATAAATATAACCCTTCTTGTACATATAATACATAACAACTCTCATCATATACCAGAGAAAGGAAACATAAGAAAGGTTTAGCTCATTTGCTCAATAAGGGTAAATAAGGGAGATATCAATGATCACATAAGAATAACAAGAGAATAAGGGTATGAGAACATGATATTAATGTTTGAAAACCATAACCTACATATCATATATCATAAATATTATTCATGGAATAAATCATGGAAATTCATAAGACCTAAATCATAATGAAATCAAACAACACAATTCATAAGGATGTAACATTAGCATAAGATGTAGATTTTTGAAATACACATAAGCATTGAAATAAAATTCCTTAGTAATCAATGCTCATTGTAAAAATTATAATGGTAGAATGGGTTTACTTTCCAAGACATATTAGTAGTCAAGGTTCACTCCAAAGATTATCATAGTAGACAATGTCCCTTACTAAACTAGGTTTACTCCCCATTCTAGTCTTGTTTATCTCTTGAGATATCAATATTTACCCAATGCATTAGAGGGAGATATGGGTCCCACCTGTTACATAATGAAAATTATACATATGTGTTCCATAAGATCATAAAAAATTCATCATATTAAAACCCATGAAAATAAATGAGATTAATAAAAATTTCATCATAACATAACCTATTGAAAAGAAAAAAGTTTCATAATCATTTTGTAATTTTATCAAAGCATAACCCATGAAACAATTAGTGGGTTTCATAAGCATTTTATCATGATATAACACATTAAAGAGAAGTGTGTTACATAAAAATCTTGTAATCATAAACATAAACTATCCATATAAATAATAAGAATGGTATCCTTGAATCATATCCCTAGTAAAGCATAAGTAACATTAAAAAATGTCATCTTAGATGGAAAGTGATTTTTAGAGATAACTTGGAACATTTATTGAGAAAAATAACCTTTCTTTGAAAATTGTATTTTAAAAATAAAAAGTCATAAAATATTTTGGAAATTCTTTTATTTGAAAATAAATTTGATACTTATAAATGAAGCTTTAAACATTTCATGTTCATGATGGATGGAAATTTTGTTTATTCCATACACACTAAAATAATGATTCCTTTTACATTTTCAATAAAATTCAAACGATTTTTTGTTTTAGAAATTTTCATGAATATTCCTTTTAATTTTTTTGTAAAAAATAAAATAGAAAAATATTCCTTTAAAATATCCTTGGAGAGTTGTAAAAACTTTATTTAAAACAGTTTTTTAGAAAACATGGATATGAATGAAAATGGATTTTTGGATCAAAGAGAGAAATAAAGTCAATTTTTCTTAAAAACATTCTTATGAAATATTTTGTACATAAATAAAGGAAAATGAAAAGAAACATGTATTCTCATGTCATAATGATGAGATTGTATCATAATACCCTTACCACTTTGGTATCATTAAATCATAATCCCCATGAAATAATAACATTAAATTAAACTTAAAATATTAGTAGAATAAATAAATTCATGATATTACATGTCAAAGGGGTTGAATATAAACCTCGTACAAAATATAGATGTATAACACAATGTACAAATTCATTCATACATGTTAAAAACTTATGTATGATAAATATTCATTTTTTATAAATATATTATATAATCATCATTATAAATATAATACCATATATAATTTTTTTATGATGTTTTGTTACATGTTTGTTAAAAATTCCTTGTTAAAATCATTTTTTAGGTAATAACTTATTTTTTCATGTAAGTTTTGATTTTGTATCTTTATTAATCTAATTTTTATCATGGTTACATCATATTAATAATTTTATACATGATAGAAATATCATATATATTCATTATATAATAATTTATAGTAATACATTAAAGTTATATATAGGAAATGAATTACACTATTCATGGAGATGGTGGGCCATATGTACGCAAGAACACTATTTCCATTTTCTTGATGGATAAAAAGAAATAAAGGTGAATAAAATATAATATTTATAAATTCATTATTATGTAATATATATCACATATATTCATTAACTTTATTATCCTTACCTTACATGTAAATCATATGTTAAAAACGAATCACATCACTTGGTGAGGCGGTAGTCCGTCGTACACATGAACAACTTTATCATATCCCACAAGTAATGGAAATTAAGAAGGTATATGTGATATCATAATTATAGAGGTATAATTATGTTTAAAAAATCATAAATATTCATTCAATATGTCCATTTTACAATCCAAGTACATTGGAAATTGAAAAAATACATCACATCAGTTTGTGAGGTGGTAGTTTTCCACACACACAATCGATGGGTTCGTTTCCCATTTAATGGAAGAAAATATTGATGTATTTCATTCGAATAAAATAATAACATATTATTATATGTGAGATATTTTTGTTACTATATTATAATTTTTGAATATGATTTTAAGGAGGTGGATGAATAAATAATACAAAAATCCAATTTTATGAATTTTACAACTTTTTCAGAGAACCTATTTAGGTTTATACTTAAAGCCTTCATAGGAGGGTTTAATAAGAAGAAAAGGCCTCTAGGATATGGTTAAGTAAGTAAATAAGGTATGTTTTAGAGATTCATGAACCAATTTTTTTTAAATTTTAAGAGGAGAGGAGAGGTGTGGCCTTTTATAAGTCAGGGAGAGGACACACTTGAATTTTTTGAAAAGAATAAAGTGTACCCATGTTATTCACATTCCAAAAGGATAAAAAATGGGTTATTATAGAAAAATTTATGTTATAGTTATAAATAATTAAATTAAATTTGTTTTTTAAAAGTTTATATGTTATTTTACTCCTTATATATTTAGCTTAACCCTCAGACAAACCTGTTTTAACCTTAACCGCAGTAATTAGTTTTTAATATTTTTTTTGAAAAAAAATTAATTTGACATCATTATATAATATTTATTATGATGATTACAAATATGGAATCCACTTTTACAAACTCTACTCACATAATTTTAAAAATATTATTTAAAATTAAACTTTCTGACATGATGAAAAAGAAATTTCCAAATGATAAAATCTTCGAAAGTTTAAAAATATTTTTTATCAAAATTCTATATAAAATTTATTAAAATAAACTAAATTATATTAATAAATATATAATTTAACTAATTATACTTTTAAAACTATATTAAAATAAAATTTATCATGTAAATTATTTAAAAGAAAAGGGTGGTTTTAAATAAAATCAGTATTTTTACAATTCATCCAAAAAAGTAATCTTCTCTGAAAATTCTCAAAAAATATCTCAAAGATAATTTTGAAATCTAGATTTAAAAAATTAATTTTTTTCCAATAAATTTTCTATAAGTTTCAAAAATTATTTTTTTGTTTTTTTACAAAAATAAGTAAGTCATTTTTTGATAAAATATCATTTTTGAATCATATAAAGATCGTACCAAAAATCAAGTACTAATTTATAAATATGTTTTATTTTTATAAAACTGTTATAATTAATATTTTAAATGTGGTTGTTCTTATTCATACCACCAATTTTAATAGCTATGTTATAATGGTCCTTTTTAAATAATTATATTAGTAATACATCGTGGTTTGTTAAAACTCAATGTTATGTTTAACAAAAGCTATCAAAAAAAGTAAATTTATTTGAAAATATATATTTAAAAAAATCTAGGGTTGTTAAATGAAACATTTGATTTATATTATATTTTTCACCCATTTTTAAATCATGATATTCAAATCTATTCATCCCATGTTTAGTTATGTAAAGGCCTTAGTTTCCACTAATCCCTTTCCCTTTGTAATTTTTTTAGACGTTAGAGTATTTAGGGATCTTTATCTGGTGATTTTGAAGTTTCAATGAATTTTTTTTATTATGAATACTATTTTAAAATGGTTCTGCAAGTTTATTTTTGGATTTTTTATATAATCCAATTTTTTTAAGAAAATCCAAATTTTTTAGTTTAGTTGAGCTTCTAGATGAGTAAGCGTGATTATAGCTATGTAAGGGTCTTGATTTATCATTTTTTTACCCTTGAATTTAAAATTATTCCTATATGTAAGAATAATTTGGTTTTTAATAAGTGTTTCCAAATCTCACGTAAGTGTCTTCTAAGTTCATGTAGGGGTAAGTCTAGTTTTGATCCATTGCATAAAAGTGAATCATGATTCATGTGTGGGTAATTATAACTCAGAAAAATCTCATCATGGTCTCATATAAGGGTGATATGTGTTCATGTAAAGGTAATAATTATCTCCATAAGGGTCTTTTCTAGTCTTTCATAACGGTCATATGGGATTTGTGTGAAGGTAATCTCTATCTCTATAAGGGTATACCAGTTTTGATCCACTTTGTAAAGGTAATATAGGTCTCATGTATTGGTAAACTAAGATACCTATATGTGATTCCTCCATACAAAAAGGTAATATAAACTTACCTTAATTTGGGATCCTTCTAGATGTGTAAAGGTAATTTGGAATTACCAATACACAGAGCACCCCTAATTTGTAAATGTAACCATTTTGTATATGGAATCAATATTTTATTCTAGATTCATTCCATAAATTTTTTTCATAAAATATATAAAAAAATAAATTTAAATTGTTAGATTTAATGACTATTATGAAGAAGATGAATATATTCATTGTCTTTATTAATTCATTCCTAATTTTTTTAAGATTTCAATGAGATGTGAAACTGAAAAATTTTCATATTTAATTTGATATAGATTAAATGGATGATTTGACGAGATTTTTGGGGATTTTTTAGAAGACCTACTATCTATTACTTTAAAATCAATGAGTAAACGCCCATCATTTGAATTTATTATTTTCCCCTGAACATGGATGATCAAATATTTCCTTTATAATTTTTCAATCCTTCTACAATCAATTAGTGGCCTTCTTACAATTTTTGGGACCTTATCATACCTTCTCTCTCCATCTATAGTCTAGTGTATTAAATCATTAAGCTTCTCATAAGGTAGGGGATTTCTAAACTTATCTTCAAGAAATAATATATACTTTATTTTCTTGCTTTGAAACCTCTAAAACATGATTGATTAAATAAATATAATAACCAAGTTAAAAGTTGATCTCTTATGTATGCTTATATAAAACAATGTGTGTGAGTGTGTGTTTTTCATTATTTTCTTCTGTCATTCTTTTTATTAACTTTATAAATTAAAATATAATGATTAATAAAGAAAAATATGACAATAATGTAGATGGAATAATTATGGGAATGAAGTGGCATACAAACCCTGAAATTTTCATGTTGTTTAGGCCTTTTAAATTTTAAAGTACTCAAGTTTCATGTTTTTTCTATTTTTGTGAGACCCATGATTTCATGATATTAATTTCCACTAAAAATATGATTTTTTATTATTATTAAATGTTATAATAACTTTTATTAATTATATACTGACTAAAGTAGGTAATTAAGTGGGTTGTATTAATAATTGAGATGTAAAATATAATATGTGTATAATTACTATGGTAAAACATGTCTTAAACTGATGTGAATGATTTTATGAATATCCACTCATAAAATTTTACTGAAACTAATTTCATGAAAAATTCTAAAAACCATATATGAGATTATATTACTAAAATCATTATTTATTAATGTTGACATTGGTTTTGGGTTTCCTTTCCATTGAAGAGAGTGTGACGATGTCATTTTTTGTTATGTATTATTTGAATATGGCTAGGACTAGTTTATTATAAATACATATATATATATATATAGTGAATAGTGGTAGGTTGTTAATATATTTTTAGTGATTGAAATGTACAGAAATGTTCTAAATTAATGTGATGGAATATAGGTGAATAGATTTAATTGAGGCATGGGTTGGAAAATGGGTTAGAATGGGTTAATGAATGAATTAAAAAATCTATAAATGTTGATAAATGATAACAATCAAGAAAAAAATAATATTGGAATATTAATTTGTTATATATGTGGATTACTTTTTTTTGACCTGGGTTATACTATTGTCAGTGTTATTACTATGAAATGTGTTGCTTGATATGTGATGGATGTGTTGTTAATTGTTGAAGTTATTTTTGTGGAATGATGTGGAAGAAGGTAAGATTCAATAAAAATTACATTTACGGGTTTTGATGGTTCGTGGTAGGTATGATCATACATGGTTTAATGGATTATATTGTATCATGTGTTTTAATAGAAGATCATATAGGGTATTGATTTGATGAGGTGGTTGGGGTGATGATTATGATGTATGGAAATAGTCATTGATGGTGGTAGGGGGTCACAAGTTTGATTCTCTACATGTTTATAATACCTGATTGTAATGATTATAGTGTAGTTGTAGCTATGATGTGTGGTTGTATATATATGTTCAAGTGGTTATGTATATGTTGTTGTAACATATATAGTTGGTAGGAGTACTTGATGTGATTATTTTATACTATTTATATTTGAGATCATATGGTATGTTGAAATGTGATGACGGTATGTGGTTAATGTCATTTCATTCTCAAATTCCCAATTAGATATGCAGAGAGACTCCATGCCATGTAGTTAATTATTAAAGTGTGAAAAAATAAATTAATAAGTAAGAGCGGTGATGGAAACTACTAATCCCATGGAAGGTGGTGTTGTGTTGATGGTTATGGGATTGTGTTTTTTATTGTCAATGATGGATAAGGATGTTTTTGAAATTAAAGGTGGATTATGGATTTAGATTTTATTATTAGAATTATTCAAATTTTCTTTTTTTATGATTATTTTTGGTTTAAATTACTTGTTTTTTTTTCACTCATTTCTACTATTTAAAATTTATTACACATGGATGTTGATTTTTTAGAGGTACGATCCTACTGAGTACTCCCAAGTGCTCACCCCACCATATTTTTCTAAGTGTCTTACAAGATAGTTTGAGAAATATTACGGTTGTTGTTTGATTACATTGGATGATTTTAGTGTATTTATTTAGTTTTTATGTATTTTGTGATCATTTTATAAGATATAGGTGAAATTTGGGTTGTGGGGAATTATTTCATATGAATGTAAATTATTTATTTGGAATTTATTGGTGATTTTTTAATTTGTATCTTGGATTTTATGAGGTTAATAACTTCCATATGTGTGTTTGGAACCCTTCACACTAGTCACCGACCTAGGGATTATTGGAGGCAAGCTTTAGGGGTCAACCTTACCATCTTTATTAGACTATATGTGTTTTAGAAAGGGTGGGTCCTGAAAAAGTGGAATCAATTATTTTGGTTGAGAGTTAGGTTGGATTTTTGAGTTAGTAACATGTGAGGATTGCATGGGATTGTTAGGGAAGTAGTGAAACTATACCCTAGCATATGATTTAGTCCAAATATTCTTACTAGGGAAAATATATTTAGTTTCCTATGTGATATGATGCAAGGACTCTAACAACCTATTAAAATTGTTAGGTGAAAACATAACAGTTATAGGTTATAAATCATAAGGAAGTGTATGCATCATTATCATTATATACATTGACATTAAATTTAAGATCAAATATGTGTTTATATTATTATACATCTATTATGTAGTTGTTTACGTTTCTTATTTCAATCTCGAAATTTATTACATAAAGGGAAGAGTAAAATAATAATTATCTTGAATATATTTTTTCAAAAACCTTATTTGAAACTTGGATGTGCTGACCCCATGCATGTTATAAATTGATTTCTCTTAAATTTATTTTAATTTAATTTCCAAAGCATGGAACATTTTAAAATATTTCCATGGTGTTTATAACTATTTGTAGATTATGCCTAATATTTTTCTTATTATATGTAATTACTTATTTTTGGGAGCCTTCATAAGATGATTTTTGTTAGTGTGTTCCTAATTGATTGGTTGAAAGGATTTCATGGGAGACATTTTAGGAGTAATTTAATTTCTTTATAGGTTTTCAGGAAATTTTTACTATATACTCGTGATATGAATTATGATTTTTTTAGGAATTTATTATAAGTATATATTTTTATTTTTTATTTTTTTCAATTTTTTAAAGATGATATGAAATCTTAGAGATAACCCACTAAAATTTGAAAAAAATAATGAATAAATTTGTATCCCTTTTCAAGCATGGAAAATATTTTTTAATACTAAATTTTTTTTGTATTACATATCAACATATGATTTTCATTCCATGTATGGTTATTTAAATGTAGATGAGCTTGTGTAAGGGTAATATGATTTTTTTCTTTTTGGAAGCATGTATAAAGTTAGAGGATGTTTGTGTAATTTATAATGAAAAAACTAGTGCATACATTTCCATTCATTTTGTGTGTTGAGAATTTTTTTCCTTGATATGGAAGTAAAATAATTATGTGTGAAAATAAAGCATGTGTGGATTTTCATTTTTAAATTTTAACGCATGTCTAAGTGATATTATTAAAGTTTGATGTATGATGATTTCCCTAAGATTCGTATTTTGTGTTATTTATTATGTATTGTTTTATGATTAATTTATAAAAAATATAGATGTTTTTTTTGAAAAAATAGTTTCCCATATTTTAAAATTTAACATTCTAAAATCTATCCAATGTATAGTTTTCTCACAGTAAATTTTATTCCAATAAGTTATATTCCATTAGTTTGAAACCAATTTAAAGTGATCATTTAAATTATATTTCCTAATACATGATTAAGTGTCATTAACATGAATTAATTAATTGAATCACTTCCCATATAATGATTATTGTTTAAAGTTTATAATGAAATAGGTTTTTTAGAAAATTTAGAAACTGGTAATTCTATCTTTATTTCCACACATAATTCTTATAAAAATAATGATGGAAGGGTTAATTTTCTTTCCATGTTTTGTTGAGTTTTCTTATTGTGATTTTTTGTAAAATTATTCGGATTTGTTGTGTTTAGTTTAGGTGGTTGTATGTGATGAGTAAAGGGTGTTGTGGATATTTTCCCTGGTGAGTTTTAGAATTTATGATTATTGATGTGGTAGCACTGGAATGGTTAATTTTATGGCTGGAATAATGGAAGGGCTTCTGTGTGGTTGATGCGGATGTTAGTGGCATAGTTGTTTATGATAAAGGGTAATGGTTTTATGGTTTTGTGGGATGTTGTAAATATGGGTAAGTTGTGAAGGGGTATTTGGGTATTTTGTGTCTTCCTTTGATTTTTTTTATTTCTATGATGTTGATATACTTTGTTGGGTTTTTGATAACATTGTTGATTTCTTTAACTAAATATATGACATAAAAAATACCACAAGATGTTTTGTGGAGAGAAAATTGAGGAATCTTTGTATAGATACTTTCTGAAATTTCATTTTAAGGAAGTGTATAAGTTATTTGGTGGATCCTTGGGCCCCGATGCTAAAATTGTTTTTGGAAGAAGTTGATGTTTCATCCGTAATGGTGAAGAATACAAATTAATTATGAGTTTTTTTGGTGGTTGGATTTTTTCAAAAAGTGGATTGAAGGTGGTGGGAGATGCAGTGTGGTGACTCATAAGAAATTTATTGGGTGTAATTTCATAAATTATTCAATAATTATTTATTTTTCATAGGTTATATATATGATCATATGAAAAATGTTCGGGATATTCTATATGGATTTGATAGACTGTGTGGCTTTAGAATCCATTTTATGAATATGATTTGTTGGTTTCCATAGTGTATACCTAATGAGAGGGATCAATGAATTTCTTTTTCATTTTCTTTGATATTATAGATTAAACAATCTATTATGCATCTTTAGTTGAAGTCCTGGGAAGTGGTGGGAGATAATGTGATGATTATGTAGAAAGGTTTATCTATGATATAGGGTTTCAGTGAAGGACCTTCTGGTTGTCTAGGAAGGGTGAGATGAATGATCTGAGTTGTTAAACTCAATTTTCATGAAAGAGGAGAGTGAGGTAGTCTTCTATAGTTAGATCATGGTTTCAAGATATGGGGTTGAGTAGATCACAGTGTATGGTTTCTGGTGAGCTGATTTATTTATAATGTAATGTTTTGGGGAATAATTAGTAATACTAACCTAGAAATCAGCATGTTTCTCAATCTTTTATGGGGATTCAGATGTTGGAATGTTTTGGTTGAACATAATCCCTTCACTTAAACTTACTAATAAATTTTTAACCCCTTTTAATGTGTGTGTGGAATGATATTTAAAAGTTAATGTTCTTTTAATTCTTTTTACAATCCATGAAACTGTTTTTATTTATAAAATTTACAGTCAATGCATAGAGGATTTTTTAAGGTATAACTATTTTTTAAATATGGGTTGAGGTAAAAGGGTTAGATGTTAAGGTTTTAGTAGTGAGTGATGGGTGTTTGGTATTGTATTTCTTAGTAGTGGTGTTAATATTTGATAGGTATCTCCTAGGGGAAGTTTACATTGGGGTTGTTAGTTATTTTCCTTCTAGGTTGGTATTTAATTATCAATTATGAGAAATATTTTATATGTATCTATTATAAATTCTCATATTTATTCTTATCCCTATCTCTTTGTCAATTTTTTGATATTAAAGTATCTTTAGGTGTTTCTTTAGTTATTTCATAGATTTGGGGAATTTTTTTTTGAATATTACTTTAAAATAGTTTTTCAATTTTAAAATTAATTTTGGGATTTTGGAAATAATATATAATTTTTGAAGAAAATGTATTTTTTTAGTTTAGTTAATATTCTGGTTGTGTAAGGTTGATCCCAGATTCCCATGGGTCTTGATTTTTCATTTTTTACCCATACATCGAACACCCTTCCCATTGGACCCATAATAGGGAATTATAGTGATATTACCTTGAGGGGGGAGGGGGTAAATCAGGGCATGCAATGTATTTTCCAATTAAAACACATTTTCCTTCAAATGTATCACTTTCCCAAAACAAATAAAAACCTCCCAACACTGAGGGTTATTTGTATTTTTCTTTACTTATACTTTGATATGTTTTTAATTTCACATAACCCTTTATTTAATAGATTTTATTTATATTTATTGAACTATTTTGTTTGTAAATCCATAAATTAGATAGGGAAAGTAGAATTTACTTGGTTCACCCACATTGTATTACTTCTAAGGAGCATGATTTGATAATATGTCATGCACTAAATCACTATAGAGCTCACTGCTCTTCACAAGGGTCACTACCCTTACAAAGGTTTAGGATAGTTCACTCCATGCCCTATCTATTACCTTAAAAATTTTAAGGATAGTTCACATATTCCCAGGGGTCAATCCCTCAAATGTTCTATCTAATGATTAATGTCGGTGGAAAGGATCACCTTCACATATTTAATGAACATGTAGGTTTCTTATCCAATATCACCTGCATGTAAATCATTCTTGAATGTAGATAGATGTCCTATTAAATTCCACTAGATCTTCTCCTTTAAAATATGGTAATAATTTTTTGGGAGAAGCTTATTCTTAAATTTTAGAACAAGTTTGGAATAACCTTCCCTACGTTGTAGGAAAAAAATAGATATCCTCTTGGTAGGGTATTCAATGCTTCCTATTCTCCAAGATTTTATCCCCTCACATAGTTTAAAACATTCCCTTTCTTCTGTAACATGGATATCGTAGTGTGTACACTATTTAGCATCCCACATCCAGTTGATCTCACTTCTTGAAATAGGGATTTCATGCACCCCACACTTGGAAACTTGTCTTTATTACTATGGGATAATAAAATCACTAATAAATCCTCTATAACTCATCCATGATCTCCTTAATTATCATTCAAAAAAATATAAACTTCATGGAGATATCTTTATTCTTGCAGCATGAATTAATTCTCTAATCAATTGACCATCGTCAATGTTATAAATAACATTCTTCCTTGGCATGGATCATGGTCTAAAACTAAGACACAATATGTATGAATCATTAAACATCAAAATCATTAATTTAATAAGTAATTTCTCCCAAGATATGTGAGTTACCCATCAATATTCCTTTCTCCATGACCTGGTGAAAAATACAAGGTTGTTTTCCTCCAAAATTCCAAACACCATGGGTTTGGTCCTCTACATCTAGTCATTTTGGATTTCAAATACACTTATTGGTCATGAACTCCTTTGAAAATGACCACACCCATTTTGGGGGGTCCCTGTTTATCACATGGATACATTAAACACACCATGGACTGCATCATGGGTATAGTCAATCCCATGTTGGCCTTCTTGCACTGCAGGTCTTCACTGTAGTATAGTATTCATACCACAACCCTTCCTATAGTCATATTGGCTCTAGTGGATTCTCACAGTTTCACTAGAAATCCACCATGAGGACCATTATGGCATGGTCCCTTTCTAATTTTCTATTTTTGGAACTATCTTATCAACCTTCCCTATGCAATGGGTGTAGTTACACTTGGAATCTTATCCACATTTTCTAAATCTACTAAAAAGGACAAGGTTTTTGGTATTACTTTTCATCAATATTCCCTCTACAATGGGAATGGTCTTTCTGGATTGTTCATATTTAACTTTTCTATAATATAAATCATTATATTTCACTTCATCTTTCTTCAATATTTCTTCCACTTGACTAATCACAACTATATAAACAATCCCTACATTAATATCATATTTTCAATAACTCACCTTGGACATCACTATTGGGATCAACCAATCTCCCAAGCATCACTTGTCACTTTTTTTTAATAATTTTATTGTCAAAAAATACAACTTGCTTAATTGAGATACCAATACTCATCTTTTCCTGTTGTCAATAAATCTAACATAATCGTTTGGGATTGCTGACAATCTACCTCTATGGATTTTGTTGAAAATACACAATTCACCCTTGTATCTTCTCCCCTAATTGGAAATGAAATAAAAATGGTCTTTCCAATTTTCCCTTTTTTATATATGAATTTTCCTTTGAAAATAAAACTCTCATTTGAATGGGAACCTTCTCCTTTCATTTTGAAAATTTTCTCCCCATGATATATGGGATGAAACTCCAAGAAATATCATCCTCCCTTGGTATTCATCTTCCAAGAGGGATTACTTATGGGATTAAAATCCCCCTATAAAGATAAATAGGACAACCTTATATATTTTATTCTCCCCTTATTTCAAAACACCTCCATCCTTTGGAATCATTCACATTTTTATTAGCTATATCCATTAAACACAACTTCTAATTGGAATACCTAACTTTAGAAAACTTTCATAAGACAATAAAAATATATTTGGAATTTTATATAGAGATTCAATGAGATAATTTACCTATTGGAACTAGATATTTCAATAAATCCATTAACCCTACTAAGCCTGAGTTTGGTGTAGGATACAAAAGGTTTTATAAGAAACAATAAGGTTATCTAGTTCACTCATGAATACCTTAATACCACAAGAATCATTGTATTTTCTATTTCTCAAAGCACAACCTATGATCTTCATAACTCTTTCAAACCAAATAGTTATAATATAAAATTAAATTACTTTATTTAAGGATCATACCACTAGATAAATCACTTGATACCACTTATTAAAAAATTGATTCCACTTACTAAAAGAGTGGTTCAATTTAATCAAATGATACCACTTAAAATCCATTCCTTTTATTTATTTATATATTTCAAGAAATTATGATAATGCTTAATTTCCTTGATGTTCAATACAATTTACCCTAAGTATTTAGTTCAAGACACTAATTAATGTTTCTAAATTTGGGGATACCAATTGTGGGAAAAAATCTACTAACCCAACCACTTTTTTATATATTGAATATAATTAAGTGGTACCAAACAAAAAACCACTTATTAAATAAAATATGTGAATTTCATGTTTTTGGTCGTTGTTGTTTCCCATTTTATCATCTTAAATTGTCTTAAAAACACTATAATATTTAGAAAAAATAAACATTCCTTTTATCTAACATCATATGATTGTTTCTAGCACAACCACCTCATGGATCATATACCCCCTTTAATTATTCACCTATTTACACATATTTAGATACAATAAATAATATTGGGAATGGGTTACCTCAAAGTTCCACAAGTTGATGAATATAGTTAGTCAATATTAAACAACCCATCCCCTTGACTATTTCATTTTATCCTTTTCAAAATTTGGGAAAGGAATGAAATTATCTCTTCAAGTTCTTTATCATGACTTATACCCAGACAACATGACCTTTTCCCACAGGATTTACCTTTTATACTACCACATGCACACTTCTCATTAAGGATATATGAATTTTCATCCATCCTTGGTATGGTATTTTCCAAAAATGTGGAATCAATCAAACTTGAAAATGTATTTTATTGAGTTTCATCATTATTGTATCTCAACTCTATATTTTTTCTCCATTTCATCTTCATATTTTTTTCTTTTAGTGGTTTTTATGGATCCAATTTGAAAAAAAATATATCCTTAATGGCCAAGAGTGGCATCTTTGAATGCTTCTTATTTAATAGAGGATTATGTTTCCCTTGTTCATACAAGATGACCATGAATTAAGTACTGGATATCAGGACACCAAAATGGGTCTCTAGGAAAATATTTCCACATAGTCTTTGTTCTATGCTATCATAAAATTTAATTTTTAGGTAAGAGTGACTCAGATCTTATTCAGTTAGTCGTAGTTTGTGGAGCGTCTGGTTTGGGATAAGATTGATCCCAGAACCTATGTAAATAAGACAGCAGCAAACATACACACTATTAAACTGGATAGTGGTGTAAAACTAACAAATATGGCCCAGTATGAGATAAAAATTATCTTTACCTGACAATGAGATGATGTCCTAGCATTTTGTTCGCTCAGCTTACTCAGCATGAAAGGAATCCACAACCCTACATCTATTTTGAACTAGAGGGGTATTTTTAGAGCCTCTATGAGAGATTCACACATATCTTAAAATAGGAAGAGAAATTTATGGTTTGATAGCTTGGTAGTAATTTTGGTAAGGTTCTTAATCACATCATACTTCCGTTCTAGGTGAATATTTCAGCTGGTAGGGGGTCTCTCTACGGTAGATGGTATGAAATGTGTTTTTGGTCAAACCTAATGATTCAAGATAGTGATGGGAATATCATGATGCTCACTAGTTAAACCATACAAAATGAATACTGGATAATTTTCAGATGACTGAAGTCTGTCTTTGACTGAGCGTGGTTGATCACATCAGAGTTGTGGTGTATCTACCTGATCAAGTAGCAAAAATGGTGGTGGAAAAAATATGATGAGACAGGATGTGGGGGACACACATGATTAGATTTTTTCTAGGTCTATTATCTTATCTGGGTAGCTTTCATGGATGGGATGGAATCATTGTCCTAAAAATTATGATGGTTTACATAGCCACAACTACATTGATGATAGAGCTAACCAGGGACATTAGAAGGACTAGCCTGCCATTCCTCATCATCGAGAATTGCGTAAGGGTACAATAGTTATATGGTATTCACTGAGGCATACTTCTAATCATCACTACAGGAATCATAAAATACCGGTTAGATCCTGGGAGAGACTCCCATATCTAGAGGTATGAAGTCTCCAAGAGTGTGATATGGTTTTAGCACTGGTGGTGGACTTTCTTTCCCTTGCAGTGATGGTGCATGCTCTTCTAAGAAGTAGATGTCTAAGATGTTGATGCAGAACTGGTAGCTGGAGGAAGAAAAATGACTTTGGAAGGAATGGGATAATTCAAAAGGGTATAAATGATACTGTGGGCATGAGTGAATTCCCTGTGGGGCAACTAGTTGTCATACATCTGAGACCCATGACTGGAGACTAGCTTCCACCCACCCTCACTGTCTCTATCCATTTCTACAGAGATACATTCCACCTATGTTGGGGAATGACATAACATAACTACATTATTTTCACCTTGGTCCTACAGCCAATCCATGAACACAAAACACTTCTTGAGTGTATGCCCAAGGAATTGCGATAGAGGCAGTAGTTTGGGTGATCAGTGAGATTAGCCTCTTGGGGTCTTCTACATTCTGGTAACTTCAAGATTACCTAATCCATGGTACATTAGAAATAACCAAGGACATGTGCCTCATCAAATGAGTAGGTCTATTTTCCCATGTCCGGGGAAGGGACCATAGGAGAATGGCCTTGAAAAGGGTCTGGAACTTGGTGAGGAGGTGTAATCTGATCATCTCACTTGGGAGAAAATGGGGTATTTTGTGGTGCACCTTCCAATTCTAGGGCGGCTGATGTTGAGCTTGAGGTTGTTCTTGAGGTTGTGTCCCTCATCAAGGTTGTAGATGAATATCTACCATTAAAAAGTCTAGTAGTTTGGGGGTGTCTACCTATGAGAGGACAATATTCTCAGCCTTGGAATCTTTTCTTGTATGAGCTATGGGAGGAAATAGATGTGTTTATTTTTCCTTCAATAAGACATCCTCTAAATGATGAGCCATGTTAAAGAAATCTGAAAATCTACCTGAGAAATTATGAGTGATGAGTGATGGGACTAGTTCAGTCTTCATGTTCCCTATTCACATCATTATTATCTATTCTTGAGTCAGGGACATATCGAGTGAATACGTGGGGACTTTCCACCTGGAGCCAAAGTCTACAACGCGCTCATCTGGCCATTGTTTTCACTTGAAGAGGTCGGAAATACTGGTCTTCCATGTGGTGGAGAGAAACTGATAAAGAAATTTTCTAGTATGATCCTCCCAATCAGCTATAGACCCAACATGTAACTGTCTATACCCAAAAAACACATACCCTTCCAATTTCTATACAAAACACCAGAGATTGACGACTTCCTGCTACACTGGAGTTCCTAGAAAGGGTATAAATCTTGAGATGATGTTGTCCAGATGATGCAGTGGGTCACTCATCCCATTAAAGGTGGAGAAAGTGGGATTTCCAAAATCCAGGGTTGCTAGCATATCATCTACCCATGCTGGATATGGCTTTCCATCAGGTGGGATAGCCACCTACCATGTTTCAAGGGCCCCAAGGAGGGCTATGAGAGCTTCCATAAGATCCACCTAGCATAGATTCCTATCTTTGTGAGGATCCCTAACCACTAGTGTGTTTCAGGGTTCTTCAACATGATAATCAGGCTCAACAGCTCATGGAGAAACTAGAGGAACAACCTGAGGAACTGCTAGAGGGATGGCCTACGGAGCTACTTGAGGAGATACTAGAGGAATGGATCGTAAATATGGGTCTTAAAGAATATTCTCGCATATCTATGTTGGATTCAGTGATGTGTACCATGGATTTTTGATATAAAATATAGAATCTACCTTGTTGAGATGTGTAGGGTTTTGGGGATCGACAAGAGGCAAGTCACTGAGAAGAACATGCAGTTTTCCCTACTTACCCGGTAGAGGGTGGGTGGGAGCATATTAAGGATGATAGTAATATGAGTTCCATTCTACAAGGCACTGAATGAGGATATCATCAATTAACTTCTTCTATTTTTTGATCTTCTGAAGCATTGCAACCTTCTCAAGATTATCTTCCATCTTCTACGTCGAGCCAAATGGGTCAAAGTAATTAATGGTCCTAGTGTGCCCTTTTCCCCTGCAAGGTTCCTGACTGAGTGGCAATGAATCAGTAGGCCAAACAAGACCAATAAAGTGTCTTTGTTGCCGAGTGACAATTCCATGGGTATACAGTATATGTTGCATTGTTCCTAGTGATAGGTTCTCTTCAATGATCCCTATCTCGGTGTCTTTATCCTTGAGAAGATTGAGGTCAGCCATGTTCACTGCAACTACACTTCGAATCATATCATCGATATCACCTAATAAGTTGGGTTTTCATAAGATCAAGATAAAATAGAGAGATGTATACTTTCCCCAACCACATATATGGAAATATGGGGATTCCTTGACAATAATTATGTGGAGCATAGTAAATCTCTAAACACATTGTTTATATATATTCTGGTGATAACCAGGTGATGCAGAGTGCTGAGTGACGAGAAGCATGGACAGGTCAACCATATAACACTACTGGATGATATCGTCAAAATTCTCCTGGATCTTCGAATAAATCAACTGATGATGAAGGAGGCATAAATTCATCACCCATATAGTTTGATGGAGACACATAACCTCATCCTCAGTGAAGGACTCTGGGATGTTGAAATCTAGAGTCAATATCAGCCAGAACATCTCATGGAAGTGGTCTACCACAATAATGTCCCACAAAATTCTTTATTCAGAAATGGGATCTCATGTTTGATTTCCCCATTCCATGATTGGGGGAATTTGAAAGACCAAAAATTGAATTGATGTAGATTTTTGCTGCAATGAACTAGATGATGGAGAGAATGGTGCTTCAGATGAAATGTCGGTGCTCACTGGGCTATCCCTTGGAGATGTTATAAAATCATCATCATGTCCTTGTAGGATGGTGTGTTGACCACTGTTTCATGTATGAAGGTAGAAATCATTGGTGTTCGGTCAAGCCGATGCTCATCATCTATCAGTCCCCAAAACAACTCCTTGAAATATTGTGTCATGTTAGAGAAATATCTTGGTGACAACAGAGAGTACTGCATAGAGAGACCCTTGAAAAGTTCAAAATCCAGCTCCTTGTGAATGTACCTATAGAGGGGTTCAGGGATCTGGTGCATTTCACTTTCCAAAAGGACAAAGCTCACAGAACGGGTTCCTGCCTTAGACCCTGATATAGAGGATTGGGGTGGAGGATCAATCATTGAGTTGCACTTCTCTTCAGAATATGAAAATATAACTCGATTGACAAGGATATGGTGTTTATCCATATTATTCCCTTGGTAGTGATGGTTCACCCTCCTACTTCAAGATGGTTCCTTAGGGAAAGGTAAATCTTCGACATGGGGGACTCCTCTATGTGGGTTGGCACTGGAGTGGGGAAGAGCTCCACTGGAGCTTGATAGGATATAGTGAGGACCTCTGTACCTGTTGTCGTTGAAGTGGGTAGGACCTCCTCTTTGGTGATATGTGGTGTGAGGATCACCTGGACATACGTCGAATGGAACACAAGGAGGAGCTCCATATTTGTTGCTTGATGTATAGGGAGAACCTCTGTGGTAGGGAGTTCTATTTTGGGGAGGGCCTCTACTGGAGTTATAAAGGATATGGGGAGGACCTCCATGCTTGATGATAGTGATAGCATGAGGAGGGACTTTGTACTTATTGAATTGGACATGGGGAGGACCTTCGTGTTGGTCATCAATGAAGTGCGGAGGACCTCCACTTAGGATAATGTTTATGGTATTGGGAGGACCTCAATGCCAAGTGTGAAAATGAGGAGGAAATCCATTTATTCTGACGATGGTACAGGGAGGACCTCTGTACTTAACATCATTATCACAGGTTGACCCGCGATGACTAATGCTCATACCAGCGACCAGAAGAGTCAACCTAGCCTTCCCACATGGTGGATGGGGTCTCAATACTGATCAGATATGAAATTTACCCTTCTATATAATAGTGGGGAACTGATAATATGCGTATGTGGTGTCATGGGACACTAAAGCTACTGAAGATGACACCCACTGGTAGGAATCTTCCTTAGAATGTACCTGAAATTAACACCAGGTCAGTCAAACCAGGGCCAGTAGTGTAAGTGTATAAACCAACTATTCCTAAGCCTAAGGGAAGGGATGGTGGAATTGATGTGGCCTGGTGGGAGGCCTCCTTGGCTACTCTTGGAAAATGTTCTTATCTGGGATGACTTGGACATCCCTCACCTCATTAGTGTAAAGGAGTTAATCATGGGAGTATTTTGTAGAGAGGATCCCAAAATGATTAGATGTCGGAGTGGGGAGTAGTGTCTCCCTGTATGGCCTTTTTGGGAAGTGGTTATGGTGAGGTAAAAAAGCCGCCAAATCCTAGTGAGCCATATCCCACATTAGGATGACCCCCTCTTGTTCATACCATCATATAAGAGTGTCGATCACCCTTCTATGAATAAATTATGAGGGTGAGATGAGGAATGGGTGCCCGGTATCCATTATTGTGGATGAAATCGAGGTGGAGGGGGAACCATAAGGGATTACCTCATTTACAATACCCCTACCCCTTCATCTTTGGGGGGGAGGCGACTGGTTTTCAGTAGCTTGGGTACTGCAAAGAAGAAAGATTCAGTTATCAATATAGATAATAGGAAAGAAGTGTCCAGTTACCTAGTGTCATTCAATCTTCCATGGATATATAGAGATATCCATGATAACGATGTCATAGACCTAAATTCCCAGTGATTAACTACCCCAAATTATGGTTAATTCTATGCTGGGACCACTATTTTCATGGCGGGACATGGCACCAGATAGCTAGATTTGGTGACATGCTTATGTTTTGATGTCTTGAATTCTCTTAATCCCCATGGTTGTAAAAGAAATGATTCACATAGGTTTCACCATTTCTATTTCCAAAGCTTTCTTGGGGCGTGACACCGCGCAAGCACTGTCAATGGTGAAAGCTGCATTTTACCCTGCATTCCTTCTTTCCAAAGGTGGAATACATTCATCACTTTTTCAGTGACGTTTGATCCTTGATCAAAATGGGATGATGGGATATAGGTCTCTCCTTCTGTGGATTTCTCCTCAGAATTCCTTGCCTAGTTTGGGTCTCCCTTAGAGATTAATATATTGTTCTTGAAACTCTTCCCAGTTCCATAACTTTTTGGATACTAGTTAACTATGCTTATTATATTAGAAAATTACAAAGGGTCAAGTCAGGGTAGTAAACATCAGTCATGAGAGTAGTCATGTTGGGCATTTCTGGCATGTCTAGATTCTAGAAAATTGGTAAGCTTGAATTATCCCTTATTAGAGGGATTCTCAAGGGCACGAAAGCCTAAGTAATACCACTTAAATTGTAGGTAACTTATGCTAGAAGCATGTCTATAATGTTTTCCTCAACTTACCATGTTTAACATGGGGTATACGACATGTTTAACATCTAACAGAGACAAATCAGATTGATTGGAACATTAATGAGAGTGGATCAGATAGGTACATCCCTAGGAGAGAACACCTTGGAAGTTTACTATATGGATGGATCATAACACCCAATAAGGAAGAACCTAGGATGGAGTGTCCATAAAAGGTAAGGTTTCACACCATGGAAGATGATATAAACATCACAAAGGATGAAATAGGGAAGCTCACCCCAAAAAGGGGGATGCCAAGGTTTACCATTGGCTAAAAATGAACCTCAGGGAGGATTTCTATGTACCCTATTTAGAAGATAGGTATTAAAACCCTTGTAGTTCGAATGGGTGATTTTAAGTTTAGACATGGTTAGGTTCCTATCACAAGTGGGGAATTCTTGGTTGGATGAATATTGATTGAGTGGGGCTTATGCATTTTTAGTTACCCATGTGCTGCTAGAAGCATTGAGGAAGTGGGTGGAATGACTTCACTAACATGTGGTGGCCTAGGTAAGAATCCATATGGATATGGATGAAGTGATGATGAAATGAATGGAATGGAACCATTTTGAAGATTGTGGTGTTGGGATGAAACCTTATGGAGGCTTCTTACATATCCTAGTGGCTGAGAATTAAATTCCATGTAGTTCAGGATGGGGTGATGAGACACCCATGGGGCTTGTGAGAAATGGAGCACATGGATAAGCACCCTAAGGAAGTGGAACCTCCGAGTCTAGGCATGATCTTCCCGAGACACAAAGTCTCAAAGGAAAGAATATTATGGGACATGTTTGATGGTCTTGAACCTTGGAGAGGCTTCCTACATACACTATTAGAAATATAGGGATCAAATTCCACGTAGTTCAGGATGGGGGTATAGAATCAGTTATTACACAAAGGACAACAACCTAAATACGTTATTAGGGATTACATGTGGTTGTTGGCCCTTAGAAAGAGGGACACTATTGGTTATAGGGGTATGGTGAAGTGCAAGTCTTACACATGGCTAGCGGTCCAGTTGGATCAGAACACCTCAGGGAGGAGGATCCAGGAGATGTGTCCCAAAATGGGAAAATGTATCATTAGGAGGGTAAGTCCCTATAAGGGAGAACTAGAGTTTACCATTGTTTGGGATTGAACCTCAAAGAGTCTTCTTATGTACTCTAAAGGGATCAAAGCCTACATCGTTTGGAGCGTATATTTCAATATCATGCAGTATAGGTGAACCAACTTGAAATAGTAGGATAAAATGGAATATGGGGAATGAGTGGCTTGAACCTCGGGGAGGCTTCCAACTTACACCATTTAGAAGATAGGGATAAAATTCCATGTATTTAGGTAGATGGGAATGGGCCTTACACAAGGCTAGTGTCCCAAAATCATGTTGGGGATTACACATGGTTAGTATACCAAAGAGGATGTCATGGTCATTTCTAACTTTAAGCCCACATGAGTCATGATCAGTGTGAGAAACAAGAGGTAACAACAAACCAAATGGTCATTCCATAAAAGATGTGTCCATGAGGGATGGTATGGGGATTACGAATGGATAGAAGCCCAAGGAGATGGATATTGGGACTTAATCCAGGAGGGAATCCTGAGGATGTGGTTTAGGGCTTGCATGGAGACTTCTCGACATGCACATGGTGAAAAAACCCAAAGAGAAATAGAGAGCGGGAGGGTGTTGGTGCCAAACACTTTTTGTTCATCTCAGACTTGTCATGTATGAGGGGATTATAGTTTAAAATCATGTGTTAAGGAAGTGGGTGATTAGCATCTTAACGCCCTACAGCTCAGACAATGAGGACTCACTCCTCATCCCTTAGACTTACATAACTTGTACCAACCGACACTTGGAGATGGTAAGGCACAAGCAATGCCCGAAGGGAGTTCACTAGAGAACTGGTCGATATAGGGTATCATTTTAGTATAGCTATGCGAAGAAGCAATGGATGTTAGTGTACCTATGTGAAGAATAATTGGGTAGGGAAATGCAACACGAAACACCACTTGATGGACCGTAAAATTACTTCACATAAGCCCAACGAGCCATGAAGGAATGGAGTTCATGTTACCAGGTGGATCTACTAGAGGATATTCATGTAGGGAAGGTGCTTCAATATGGGTGGGGGGTTCACAAAGGAAGGGAGCTCTGTGAAGGAAGGGTGCTCTGTAAAGGAAGGGTGCTCTGTGAAGGAAGGGTGCTCTGTGAAGGAAGGGTGCTTCATGAATGAAGGAATCTTCATAAAGGAATGACTTTGGTAGGGAAAAGTTTAGACTTAGAAAAGAACTCATTATTTGGAGAGTGATTTATGAAGGAATAATACTTCACGGTGCCTCAAGAAACCCCAAAAGGCACCCTCCTTAATGAAGGATGAAGGCATTCTCAAAGGGAATCCCTATAAATTTGAGGTATGAATAACACAAGAAAGCACAGTTCGTGAGGCTCAAGTACCTTGGGAGAACCATTTTTCTATCAGGTTTGTGATACTCGGGAGCTTTATGAAATGAGATCTTATAAGGTGAAATGTCAGGAAAGCAATGGTTATGGGGGGGTATGATATTTATAGAAAATGGTGGTTCTTGGTGCTCATGTGGTACGCCGCGAAGGAAAAACAGGGCGCAGTAAAGAAGATGTGATGCCACAAAGAAGAAAAGAATTCGTCAGACTCAAAAAAACTCACAAAGACACTATCAAAATGGTGATCATGGGTCATGCGATGAAAAATAAGGATTCCATGAAGGGGATAGACTGCATTGCACTTGATCAGACTCACGAAGACACCATCAAAGCAGAAATCACCGGGCATGATGCGAAGAATAAGGATGTCGCGAAGGGGATGAGCTCTATTACACTCATTTAAACTCGTGAATCCATTTTCAACCTTCTTCATGGTCGTAGAGGAAAGTATCTCCATGGAGGAGATTCAAGAAACATCCTCCTTTGAGGATTTTGATGAATTTTGAGGCCATTAGTGTCCAGATTAGCTTCAAACCAGCCATGAATTTGTTCATGCCTTCAATAGAACGATTTTTGGCACCAAAATATACAAAAAACACCAAGTTAAGATTTTTCTATATGAAACATTGGATTAGTCTAAGTTACATGTGACACTAGGTTTATCTTGATTTATATGCAACACTGTGTTTAAAGAAAACATAACATATTATTAAAATATCATTATCCAATATAATAATTTCCACCCAATCATTGTAATGGTGGTTATGAATAGTATTAAATAAATTATGAAAATATTGTTTACACATGCATATAATATGAATTATTTAGTGACCAATTATCTATAAATGAATATAAAACCCTTTTGAAAATATAGGAAATCATTTTCTAGAAAAATATTTTTATCAAATATGTTTTACCTCAATAAATTAACTAAACCACTTTTATTGAATTTTTTTAATGAAATTAATATATTATATATTAAATCATTTATTTCACTTTCACCCTATGTGTTTTTATATAAGAGATAAGAATATATCCAATTTTATGTTAAAAATTTTATTTTTCTAAAAAACATTTTTAACACCTTTTAATGGAAACTTATTCAAAAACTAATTTTTAAAAATTTTATAAATTTTATTTGAAAATATAAAATTATATTTTTAAATAATAATTTCAAAATTATATTAGGGTTACCTTTTTGGATTTTTCATAAAATATTCATTTATTTTATGAATAGTGAAGAAAACTGAATTTTAATTGAAAACTTCCTTTTTATTAGAATTATTTATATAGTTAAATTATATTTTTAATTGTTTTTAAAGTATAATTAGATAAATTATACATATATTAATCCAATTTATGTCATTTAAATCAATTTCACATTCAAATTGGATATAAAAACATTTCAAACTTTTGAACATTGTTCACTTTAAAACCTTATTGTTTCGGTCTGTCTGCATGAATAATTTTAATTTAATTTATATCACTTCTATGAATTAAATTTGAAAAAATGGATTCCATATTTTTAATAAAATTATTTATTAATTATTAATTATTTGAACTTAAATTTTTAGTAAAATTATTATTGAAAAAATTTAAAATTTTTCACACTGATTAATAAAAAAAATGTGTTAACTAAGGGACTAAACACTAAAATTAAGGAACAAATGACTTTTACGCTTGTCCAAAACCCATTGTATGAACATATTTATACCATATAAACTAATTTATAGATAATGGTTCATTATTAGAGGCATATTATGTAAGTTATACCTCTGAATAGAGTTTACCTTTTGGTGTTTATAAGAATTCCACTCCTCCTCCACTATAAAAGGGACCCCCACACATTTTAACACCTCTAAAGCCATTTTTTCTGTAAAAAAACTCAATTATTAACTTATAAACTTACCTCCTATAAACATATAATCATTAATTTTTGAATAAATATAATCAAGTAAGTCCTTTGGTTTAAACCAAAAGAAGATACCCAAAAAGGATCCAATGTTCATCAAGAAACATTTTTTATTTCTTCTACAAACCCCTTCTATTATATTTATATAATTATTATATTATAACCCCATTATCCTAAATATAATGAGACTTTGTTATGTTATGTTTATAACCTAAAAATCCATACACTACCATGAAATGGGATACACAGTCATCATTCTTGTGTACGATGAACAACCACCTCACGAACCAATGTCGTTCATTCTTCCATTACCACATTTAAATTTTGGGAATAATGATGGATTTATATTTTACATATTATATGTATTATTTTTATTATATTATTATGATTCTGAAATTTTTATATAACTCATACTTTAATACTTTCCATGTAATGGCCCGGACCTCTTCGGTCCATTCCTTTGTGAAAATGTGGAGCTAGAGGTGTTCTGGGAAGTCAAGGTGACTTGAGGGTGCGTTTGGGTGGACTTTTAAGGAAATATAAAGGGTAATGGACTTTGTAGGGGAGGCGCATGGTTTTTCAAACCGTGTGGCCAAACAGTGCGAGGTCTGTGTTGGAGGCAGTAGCCTTCGCACATGAGGTGCACAGTTTGTCTAAACCGTGCGGTCAAACCGTGTGAGGATTGTTGTCGAGGCAGAAGCTAACACACGGTTAGTGCACGGTTTGTTAAATCGTGCAGACTAACCATGCAGGCACTTAATGTTAGATCCTAAAATTGTGTATCTAAACTCTTTAGCCTCTATATTTCACGTTTAATCCCCTAATCGGCCATAACTCGGGATTAACTTTCCTGGGAGGTAGGAGAACCTCTCCCAAGCGTTTTTGAGGCGATCTGGAGGCTTCTCTTCCCGAATCGAAGACGGTTTCTCAAGGTATGTGATTCGTTTTGTTTGGTTTCTTAGATCTACCTAGATCTACTCCTCCTCTTCTCTCAAGATCTTAGATCTACGCCCGTTATGGGTAGATCTAAGTGTTTGGATGTCGTTTATGATGAGCTTTGGTCTTGGTTGTGTTAGGAGAAGAGATGTAGGGAGGATCCTTGGTGAATCAGCCCGGTCTTCTTGGGCATTCTTCGACCGTTGTGGTTTCCGTAAAAATCGTTGAGGTAGGGGATTCGTGGCTTCTCTAATTGTTTATGTGAAATCATAGAGTTATCATGATTTATCCCTTTGGATCACAATGAAATTTACCTAATTAAATACTTGAACTGGATTAAAAGAATTGGTTTGATCGCATGTTGTTGCTTTGTATCATGATAACGGTTCGCCTCTTGATTTGCTAGATAGTGTCATATCTATGAATTGCTTGTTAGCATGTTTCTCTTGATGAAATTGATAAAGAATGTAAACCTAGAATTAATTGATAATTAATTGGCTAAAGATAAAGAGGCATGTAAATGAATCTGGTTGTTTTTGTTTTGGATGTTGTTCCAAATTGAGGTTAATCAAATTGATGCTGATGTATGTGATTAACTTAGTTGGTTGGTAAACTTGAAATCTGTTGGTAATTGTTGTTTGAAGGCTAGATTCCTTGTTAAAGGGCCAAGAGCCCAATTTGATGTGATGTTTGTATTACTGCTACTTGTGATGTGCTGTGACCCTGGAGGGGTGTTGTGATATCTTGTATTGTGATGTGACCCAGGGAGGGTGTTGTGATATTTGGAGGCAGGGAGGCCTTGTGGTTGTGGCAGTGGATGATGCATAGAGTGGCGAGATGCATCGGTTTATGCATGTGGGTGTTAGGGAGGACACCAGGGATGATGGTATGGGATGGATGTGATGGCTGGATGTTTGGTGTTTTTGTTTGGTTGTTTATCTTCTTTACATTTCCCCACTGCTCAAGGCAGCTGGTCTTGCTTACCCTCCTTTCGAAAGAGGCAAAGACATGCGGGGTATACCACGTGCTTTCAGTGTTTAGCCTCTCGAGGGAGAATGGGTCTACGCTCTGGCTATAGGTGGAAAAGACTCGACGGGTAGTATATATACTCATCGTGTTGATCCCCCTTATGTTTAGTAGCATATAATGATTTTCTAGAATGCCTAGGAATATGGGAAAGTAATTCTCTAATGAGATATTGATTAAATGGTGATAATCCATGGGGATGGAGATGCTAGAATTTGATGATGATGATGTAGCTTTTAAAGGAACAATTGATATTGGATGTGATGCCAATGGAGTTTTTTGTGGTTATGTTCATGGTTAATTAATGTTCAAAGAGTTAATTAACGTAAAGTTGAATTGATGAAAAAGGGAACAAAGTGACCAAATGAAGTTCTTTAATTGGTTGTGTGCTTATAGGATACCTAGTCTTAGAAATAGCAGCCCGGAGTCCGAGAGACGTTAGCTGCAGTTGAGACTAAGACTAGGTTATGCTCATAGTTTGGTTGTGAGTTATATATATATTCTGTACTTTTTGTGTTTCTATATGCTACTCCACCTTGTCAGTAAGGGAAACTGACACCCCGGGGATTTTGATCCCTAGGGGGGTGTTTTCCCCAATATTCTAATGGGAGGATGAATGGATGACTACCCCCTTTAGCCCCGCTCTCTTCTCTTGGTAGATACTAGTTCCATTGGCACAACGGTTAGTTTTCCCCATATATGTGTGTAGAGGGTTGTAATGGATTGTGGTTATTTCCACACATATATTCTGGATATAGTATCCTATGGACTACTATAGGTGTAACGTGTATAGGTTGTGAAGTCTTGAGGATCCTTACTCAGCGTATGGGCTGTAATGGCTTGAGGTATAATACCCAACCTTTGATACACGTTATGCGGGATGTGGTGGCTCCTGGAAACTACCTTGTTACTTTTGTTTGTGTGGATGGTGTGGTGCTTGGCCCAAGTGTCTGCGGGAAAACCTTTTTGGTGCACGTGGTGTAGATTGTGGAGCTTGGCTCAGGTGTATACGGGCAAGCCTTTGGAGATAGATGTACAGGACGTATGTCGTTGGGGAAAAGAGGAAAACCAGTGGGGAAGTAGTAGCGGGGTAACCTTTATATTCTTTTCTATATGATATATTCTTGTATACGTTACTTGGTGAGAGTAGCCATGGTGAGGTTGGGAACATAGTACACCGTCTTAGGGGACGAGTTAGTTTCACTGTTGTTCACTGTGCTTTAGCATGCCTTCTTTACTTTTTCATGAGAGGCATCGGGGAGGATCCTAATGAGTATACTGTTATACTCACCCTACGTATATATAAACTATTTTTCAGGTCACTTGGAGCAGGTTAGATATCAAGCTGGTTACTACTAGCTTGTGGTTGGAGGAGCTGTTCGGCCTTGTGGTCGCTGCTGTTTTACTTTCTTTTGGGTACTTGTAGTTTTCCCTTTCAGTTGTAGTACTTTTTCATGGAATTTCATATATGTACATGGTTTTATTTTATATTTTAGTTCTGATTTGGAGTTGGTTGGTGTATGTCTTATCTCTCTCTTCTGCATGTGTTCTCTTAGAGGTAAATGCCTCCAATTTGTGTGTTTATTATATCCTTGGTGCTAGTCACCAACCCGGGGCCTACTGGAGGCGGGAATCGGGGGTCATTATCTCCCTTTTCACATTGCCGGCCTAGGAGGGGTACACTTTGTGGGGAAGGGGTCACGACAGAGTGGTATCAGAGGTTCGGTTGAGGGATAGGATGGAGTTTGGAGTTAGGCACATGTGAGGTTGCATGGGTTGGTAGGGCAATGGTGTCATTCATGTTTAGCAAGTGAGGTAAACACTAGAGACCGGCTGAGACATAGGCATTTAGGGCCCCCTATGATCTGATACACGTACATTTAAGTTTACAATGGCTACTAAACAGGGTGATGCTAGTTGGAGGGTAGATACCTAGGAAAGGATCATAATTCATTCTTCTTTGCTCCTGTGTTTGAATGGGTAGACCTTGGGATAGGTTAATCTAAAATAAATAAAAGAAAATAATTAATTAATAAATTTTGAGTCTTCCTTATTCCAGGCTTAGGAGCTCTAAGTGTTTGTTACTTTGCAGGTATGGCTCCAGGTCGACGTCCTCGTCAGGTTTTCATAGAAGATATCCAGCAGGCTGTTCCAACAGGTCGCCTTAGGGTAGAGTTTGACGAAGATGACACTTGGAGGAAGACACTTTGAGAGTTTCAGCACCAGAGTCTACAGAAGTATGAGGGCTCCATTTCAGATGTAGTCACAGAAGAATGGTTAGAGGAGGTCGAGATAGGATTCAGTTCGATCTGTGCTCGGAAGGAGCACTAGGTGTCCTTGGGTGTGACGATGTTGCGTGGAGCAGCGAGGAAGTGGTGGATTTTGTTCCTCAAGGGTCGTGAGGAGTCAGCAATCTCATGGGAGGATTTCTGAGACAAGTTCAAAATCAAGTTCCTTTCCTTGACTACAAAGGCATCTAATCGCCAGGATCTTCTTACCCTTCGACAGGGGAGCTCTAGTGTTCAAGAGTTTGGAATCCATTTCAGGAACCTTTTACAATATGCTTAGGACCTGTTACCATATGAGGAGGTCATGGAGAAGCATTTTGAGGAGTCTTTGCATCCAGAGATCTAGCATCAGGTCACCCCATTTATGCTGAAGACATATCTTGAGGTGCTGGCAAGGGTAGAGGTTGTCGAGAGGACTTTGGGTAGGACCGGATCATCATGAGAGGGGAATCAGCATGATTCCTCACGAAGTAGAGCTGTGGTCCGGGGTTCCCGGTTTTCAGGTCAGAAGAGTGTCCGTTCAGCTGGGGGTAGGTCCCATCCCTTCACGTCTCGTTTCTCCAGAGGTGGAAACTCTTAGGCCTATGCCAAGGGATCATGCACTTTTTTTCTTGTGTTGGTCATAGTCATTAGCAGCAGGAGTGTCTGACCTTTCATAGTAGTCATCGTGCACTGGGTGCTCTGCTCCAGGTTCCTCCATTGAGGCAGTTCTAGCCGAGGCAGCAGTAGAAGGTTTCACCAGCTTTCGATCAATAGAGAGTAGATGGGGCGGGTAGAGGACAGCCCCATGTTTCTCCTCATCCTCAGAGAGTAGAGCGTTTCCATGGTGGTGGTCTTCATCAAGGTCAGAGAGGCCTTGGAAGAGGTTGTGGTCAGCTTCATGCTCTAGCATTGCCAGCTTCAGGAGAGCCAGACATCGTCTGAGGTACCCTTTGCTTGTTTTCTACCTTGGTGTATGCCTTTGATTTATAAGTGATGAAATCCTTCATATCACCTACCCTTGTCCATGATTTGGGACTTGAGGTACAGAGTCTTCCAGTGCCCTTGGCATTGACTACACCAGTTGGAGGTTAAGTTGATTTGTTTGAAGTATTTAGAGACTGTGAGCTAGTGTTGGGGAAACACCGCTCTTGGGGAGATTTCCTATGTTTACTAATACAACCATATGATGTCATCCTCAGCATGGATTAGTTGTATTCGGTGTAGGCTATCTTGGATTTCTATAGGAAGAAGGTTGTTTTCTTTGATGTGGATGGAGAGAAAGTGGTGTTCATTGGTGAGCAAGATCCTCAGACAGTTCATAGATGGGTTCCATCCTTATCGTCCATGGTGGCTGATATGATGTTGAGTTCTTCAGAGGTTCAGCAGTTGGCGTTTCCTAGGGTCGTAGAGGAGTACCCTGATGTCTTTCCAGAAGAGGTTTCAGCATTACACCCTCGACGAGAGATCGAGTTTGGGATTAAACTACAGCCAAGAGCGTCTTCTATCTCTATGTCTCCATATAGGATGACCCCTTATGAGTTACGTGAGCTACGTATACAGCTTGATGGTCTATTATAGTGCAGTTTTTTTCGACCGAGTGTGTCACCATGGGGTGCACCAGTTCTGTTCGTGAAGAAGACCGATGAGAGTTTGCGGTTGTGTGTTTATTATCGTCTCTTAAACAAAGTGACAATAAAGAATCACTATCCTCTTATGTGGATCGATGACTTATTCGATCAACTGAAGGGCACAAGTTGGTTCTCAAAGATTGACTTGCGGTCAGGATATCATCAGATGCATGTGAAGGATGAGGATATATCAAAGACTTCTTTCCGTTGTCGTCATGGGAATTATGAGTTCATCGTAATGTCGTTTGGTGTGATGAATGCTCCAGATATGCTCATGGGTTTGATGAATGTTGTATTCCGTGAGTTCCTGGACACGTTCGTGGTAGTCTCTATCGACGACATCCTTGTGTAATCCACATCTAAAGAGGAGCATACAGAGCATCTGTGATCCATTTTGGGAGTTCTTCGTCGACATCAGCTGTTCGATAAGTTGTCTAAGTGTGAGTTTTGGACTCAAGAATTCCGTTTCATGGGGCATGTTGTATTCCAACAGGGGGTATCTGTGGATCCATTGAAGATTGAAGCATTTGTGTCTTGGGAAGATCCCAATATATTGTCAGAGGTGCGAAGTTTTCGTGGTCTTGCAGGCTACTACAGGAGGTTCGTAGCCAATTTCTCACAGGTTGCGACTCCTCTGACATCTTTGACCTAGAAGGATCAGCTATTCATATGGACTGATCAGTGTCAAGCATCTTTCGAGTATCTAAAGGAGAAGTTAGTAAGTCCTCCAGTCCTTTGTCTTCCAGCTGAAGGAGTTTGGTTTGATGTCTTCTGCAATGCTTCGCGTCTGGGGTTAGCATGTGTTCTTATGCCGTAGAGGTTAGTTGTTTCTTATGGTTCTAAGTAGTTGAGACCCCATGAACGCAACTAGGCCACCCATGATCTTGAGTTGGCAGCCATGGTGTTTGCTCTGAAGTTGTGGAGACATTACTTCATTGGTGAACGATTTGTGGTTTTCACTGATCATAAGAGTTTGAGGTATATTTTCTCCCAGCGTGACTTGAACTTACGACAACGTCAGTGGATGAAGTTCTTATAGGAATACGATTCGAAATATCGTATACACCTGGAAAATGGAATGTTGTAGCTGATGCGTTGAGCCGAAAGTCACGTAGTGATGCTATGCAAGAATCCAGTGACTCCTAGAGAGTAATGGAAGAAACATCTTGATATGGGAGAATTTGGGGGTAGAGGTTGTCTTTTTCAGATGATGGTGCATTCATCCCTAATGCAAAAAGTAGAAGAGTCCCAGTTGGGGGATCTTGAGGTGGAGGTCTGGAGAGACCGAGTTGTTTGTGGTGAGGCCCCTGATGGTTGGTCTGAGGATGAACAACACAGAGTGTTGTATCATGGGAGTCTTTTTGTTCCCTTGGAGATGCGTGAGATGGTCCTCATAGAGTTCCATGGTTCTCCTTTATCGGTGCATCTTGGTGTGACAAAGATGTACCGATCCTTGAGGAGTCAGTTTTGGTGGCCTAGGCTGAAGCGTGAGGTTGCGGAGTTTGTGTCTCGATGTTTAGTCTTCCAGAAGTTGAAGGCCGACACCGTGTTCCAAGTGGTCTTCTCCAGCCACTAGAGATTCTTTAGTGGAAGTGGGAGGACATCTCAATGGACTTTGTTACTGGTTTACCTCGATCTACAGGAGGTTATGATGCTATTTGGGTGGTAGTAGATCTTTTAAGAAAATCATCCCAATTTATTGCAATCAAGGAGTCAAGCTCAGTGGAATTTTTGTCGAGGCAGTATCTGGAGTAGGTGGTGAGACTTCATGGAGTCCCTAGGACGATCATTTCTGATCGAGATCCTCTTTTTACCTCCAGGGTGTGGAGAGGTCTCCAACATGCTTTCGGTTCTTAGCTATGCCTTAGCACTACTTTTCATTATCAAACAGATGGTCAGACGGAGCGAACCATCCAGACTCTTGAAGATATGTTGTGCTCTTGTGTTCTTGATTTTGGAGGTTCATGGATGATACACTTACCCTTGGTGGAGTTTTCCTACAATAATAGTTTCCAATCCACCATCAGTATGTTTCCATTTTAAGGCTTGTATGCCCGGCCTTGTCGTTCTCTGTTGTGCTGGACTGGGGTTGGAGAGTCATCAATTCTCAGACTAGAACTAGTTTAGAATACAACAGAGATCGTTCAGGTGATTCGTGAGAGGATGAAGGCAGCACAAGATCGTCAGAAATCATATGCTGATCAAAGGAGGAGACCCTTGGAGTTTAATATTGGGGATCATGTGTTTCTGAAGGTGAATCCTCGTTGTGAGAAGCGAAGGTTTGGTCGTGGGAGTAAGCTTTATCCCCACTTTTTTGGGCCTTTAGAGGTGTTAGCTCATGTTGGAGCTATAGCGTATCGAGTATCACTTCCCCCACAGATGAGTCAGATACATGATGTTTTCCATGTATCGCAGCTACATCGCTATCTTCATGAAGACTCCCACATCATCGATTGGGGAGAGATCGATGTTGATGATGATGCCACCTTTGATAAGCGACCTGTGGGGATCCAAGACCGTAAGGAGAAGGTGTTGCGTGGGCGTTCCATCCCCTTAGTTCATGTCTTGTGGCGACACGGTGGCATGGTGGAGAGTAATTGGGAACGTGAGTCACAGATACGTGCTCAGTACCCAGAGTTGTTTGATATTTAACTCTTTCCATGTACTATTGTAACTGATGTGGTTATGAAACTTTCATGTTTATGAGATGGATCCCTTTGTTGCTTTGGTGGCTTTCTCTCTTTTGAGAGGTATCTCAGTGGGTGGTTTTTCAGACCCTGTTTCGTTTTGTCTTTATATGGGTTTTGGATTCTCGAGGACAAGAATGTTTTGAGAGGTATCTGATGTAATGTCCTGGACCTCCCTAGTCCATTCCTTTGTGAAAATGTGGTGCTATAGGTGTTTTGAAAATTCAAGGAGACTTGAGGGTGCGTTTGGGTGGAATTTTAAGGAAATATAAAGGGTAATGACCTTGGCATGGGAGGCGCACGGTTTGTCAAACTGTGCAGCCAAACTGTGTGAGGTTGGTATTGGAGGCAGTAGCCTTCACACGGGAGGCACACGATTTTCCTAAACCGTGCGGCCAAACCGTGCGAGGTTTTTTGTCGAGGAAGAAGCTAATGCACGGTTAGCGCACGGTTTGTTAAACCGTGCGGACTAACCATGGAGGCACTTAAAGTTAGATCCTAAAATTGTTGATATGAACTCTTTAGCCTCTATCTTTCTCGTTTAAGCCCCTAATCGGCCATAACATTGGATTACCTTTCCTGGGAGGTAGGAGAACCTCTCCCAAGAGTTTTGGAGGCGATCTGAAGGCTTCTCTTTGCGAATCGATGCCGGTTTCTCGAGGTATGTGATCCTTTTTGTTTGGTTTCTTAGATCTACCTAGATGTACTCCTCCTCTTCTCTCGGGATCTTATATCTACGCCCGTTATGGGTAGATATAAGTGTGTGGATGTCGTTTATGATGAGATTTGGTCTTGTTTTTGTTAGGAGAAGATATCTAGGGAGTATCCTTGGTGAATTAGCCCAGTCTTCTTGGGCATTATTTGACCATTGTGGTTTCCGTCAAAACCGTTGAGGTAGGGGATTCGTGGTTTCTCTAATTTTTTATGTGCAATCGTAGAGTTAGCATGATTTATCCCTTTGGATCACAATGAAATTGACCAAATTAAATACTTGAACCGGATTAAAATAATAGGTTTGATCGCTTGTTGTTTCTTTGTACCGTGATAACATTTCGCCTCTTGATTTGCTAGATAGTGTGATATCTATGCCTTTCTTGTTAGCATGTTTCTCTTGATGAAATTTATAAAGAATGTAAAGCCGGAATTAATTGATAATTAATTGGATAAAGATAAATAATCATGTAAATGAATCCGGTTGTTGTTTTTGTGGATGTTGTTCCAAATTGAGGTTAATCAAATTGATGTCGATGTACGTGATTAACTTAGTTGGTTGGTAAACTTGAAATCTGTTGGTAATTGTTGTTTGAAGGCTAAATTACTTGTTAAATGGCCAAGATCCCAATTTTATGTGATGTTTGTTTTCCTAATGCTTGTGCTGTGCTGGGACCCTGGAGGGGTGTTGTGATATCTTGTGTTGTGATGTGACCCTGGGAGGGTGTTGTGATATGTAAAGGCAAGGATGCCTTGTGGTTGTGGTAGTGGATGACACCTAGAGTGGTGAGATGTATCGGTTTATGCATGTGGGTGTCGGGGAGGACACCAGGGATGATGGTATGGGATGGATGTAATGGCTAGATGTTTGGTGGTTTCTTTTGGTTGTTTATCTGCTTTACTTTTCCCCACTACTCAAGGCAGCTGGTCTTGCTTACCCTCCTTCTGAAAGAGTCGAAGACACGTGGGGTATGCCACGTGCTTTCCATGTTTAGCCTCTCGAGGGAGAATGGGTCTATGCTCTAGCTATAGGCGGAAAAGACTCGACGGGTAGTATATCTATTATTCGTGTTGAGAGATTGATTAAATGGTGATAATCCATGGGGATAGAGATGCTGGAATTTAATGATGATGTTGTAACTTTTAAAGGAACATTTGATAATGGATGTGATGCCAATGAAGTTTAATTTGGTTGGGTTCATGGTTAATTAATGTGGAAAGAGTTAATTAACTTAAAGTATAATTGTTGAAAAAGGTAATGAAGTGACCTAATGAAGTTCTTTAATTGGTTGTGTGCTTATAGGATACCTAGTCTTAGAAATAGCAGATCGGAGTCTGAGAGACGTTAGCTTCAGTTGAGACTAAGACTAGGTTATTCCCATAGTGTGGTTGTGAGTTATATATATATTCTGTATTTTTTGTGTTTCTATACGCTACTCCACCCTGTCATTAAGGGAAACTGACACCCCGGGGATTCTGAGCCCTGGGGGGTGTTTTCCCCAACATTCTGATGGGAGGTTGAATGGATGACTACACCCTTTAGCCCCGCTCTCTTCTCTTGGTAGATACTAGTGCCATTGGCACAACAGTTAGTTTTCCCCATATATGTGTGTAGAGGGCTGTGATGTCTTGTGGTTATTTCCACACATATATTCTAGATATAGTATCCTATGGAATACTATAGGTGTAACGTGTATAGGTTGTGATGGCTTGAGGATCCTTACTAGGAGTATGGGTTGTAGTGGCTTGAGGTATAATACCTGACGTATGATACACGTTATGTGGGATGTGGTGGCTCCCAGAAATTACTTGGTTACTTTTGGTTGTGAGGATGGTGTGGTTCTTGGCCTAGGTGTCTGCAGGAAATCCTTTGTGGTGCACGTGGTGCAGATTGTGGAGCTTGGCCCAGGTGTATATGGGAAAGCCTTTGGAGAGAGATGCACATGACGTATGTCATTGGGGAAAAGAGGAAAACCAGTGGGGAAGTAGTGGTGGGATACCCTTGATATTCTTTTCGATATGATATATTCTTGTATGCGTTACTTTGTGAGAGTATCCATGGTGAGGTTGGGAACATAGTACACCTTCTTAGGGGACGAGTTAGTTTCAATGTTGTTCACTGTGCTTTAGCATGCCCTCTTTACTTTTGCACGAGAGGAATCGGGGAGGATCCTACTGAGTATACTGTTATACTCACCCTACGTATATATAAACTTTTTTTTAGGTCACTTGGAGCAGGTTGGAGATCAAGCCGGTTACTACTAGCTTATGGTTGGAGGAGCTGTTCGGGCTTGTGGTCGCTGCCGTTTTACTTTCTTTTGGGTACTTGTAGTTTTCCCTTTTAGTTTTAGTACTTTTTCATAGAATTTCATATATGTTAATGGGTTTATTTTATATTTCAGTTCTGAGTTGGAGTTGTTAGCTGTCTGTCTTATCTCTCTCTTCTGCATGTGTTGTCTTAGAGGGTAATGCCTCTTATTTGTGTGTTTAATATACCCTCAGTGCTAGTCGCCAACCCGGGGCCTACTGGAGGCTGGACTTGGGGTTCATTATCTCCCTTTTCACATTTCCGGCCCAGGGGGGTACACTTTGTGGGGAGGGGGTCGTGACATTCCATTTTTTGGGAATATGATTATGTCGTTTGTCTGTACGACGGACTACCACCTCACGAAGCGATGTGATTCATTCACTCTTTACATGTAATGTATTAAGAATGATTTTAATATACCTATGTAAAATATATAACATAAAAATTATAATGTTATGATAATATATATATATATATATACATCATTCACTCTTCTTTCTTTCAATATGATAAGAAAATAGAAACAATGTTCATGCGTAGTCACAACCTACCATCTCCATGAACGATGTATTTAATTTCCTATTTCTATATTTTATATATTGTTATAAATAAATATATACTGAATATATATTATATTTATATCATGTTTTACATTCATGAAATAAGGAAATATTAATCAAATTAAGAGGAACAAAAATAAAAAATCTAAACTAATATGAAAACCAAAGTGATTATTACCCGAAACAAAACTTTAACATAGTTTTGTTAATAAATGGGTAATAAAATAATCATAATAAAACCATATATTGTATTATATATATGTATATATTTCTGTAATATATTTATAAAAATATTATATTTATTATACATGAGGTTTGAACTTCTACAAAGGAAGTCAATACATAAGGTAAGGGGATTTCTAGTCTCACTTTTATTTCTGCAAGACTTATTCCATATTCACCAATTTTCTATTTTGTGTGGTGTATATAATGACATACGACAAGTAATATCATGAATTTCATTTATTTAATGATATTAAAAGTTTAAATAGGTGTTATTATTTAATAGATCTTACGATTCAAAAGTTACTCATATAGTAAGGGATTACTGTCTCAATTTTATTTAGTATGAGATACAAACCATGTTCACCACCTATTTATTGTATGTGGTGTGTATAATATCCATGATTTTATTTTATTATTATTATAATATGAATTATTTTGATTTATATATCCATTTTAGGATCTCTATTTCATGGGTTTTATGGTTCAAAAGCAACCAAGTTAGTAAAGTATTTTTTCACAATTTTCCTTCTTTAAGACACATGTTATGTTAAGCCCCTATATTCTTTTACAAGGTGTGTATACCACCCATTTGACATATTGTATAATTATTATACTTATTTTAATTATATTTTAATTTTCATGTAATGTTATTATTTCATGGGGTTATGATTGTAAGTTACTAAAGTGGTAATAATTAATTTCTACAATCATGTCATTTATTACGATTATTTATGATTTTGCTTCTATTGATAAAATATTGTGATCCTTATCTCAAGAATTATAATTAAATTTATTATCCTATGGTTATTCATGATATATTAATGTAAAGGTAAATTTTCTTCACTCTTTAGTACATAATATAATTAAGAAAATGTTTTTAAGAAAATATGACTTTATTTATCTATTTAGTTAGAAATTTGATTTATTCAAAACCCATGTTTTATAATAATTTTTTAAAAAATATTTTAATTTTAATTTCAAGGAAAAGCATAACACCCCAAGATTCCATGGTAAGTTTCCCTTTGAATAATGTAATAGCTTGCATTGTACGCAACTTCGAGATTCTAAACACTGCGACCAATCAAACTAGCCGTTATGAATATTAATACCCACTTTTTGAAATTTAATAAATTTTATCTTTAAAAATGGAATTCATTTTTGGATTTGGAATATTGAAATTATCTTTGGGTGAATGTTTGGTGTTTTTCTGAAAACATTCATTTTTTGGTGAATAGTGAAAAACACTGAGTTATTGTTTAAAACCGAATATTTATTTAAATAATTATTTATTTTATTTAAATTTATTTTAGGTAAAAATATATAAATAAAACCTATATAGGTTCAATGTAATTAATTGGAGTCATTTTATAATAATTTTAGATATATAAAAATTTTATTGAACTTTTTAACCGTCTTTTACCCACCTCCTAGGAGCATTCACAAATTTGAATAAAACTTAATTTTACCGCTTTTGTGAATTTAATTTCAAAAATTCAAGAGACATGGTTGATATGAGTAAGTAAAATTTGGTTCAATAAGATAAAAATAATTTTTGGTGAATAATAACTTTTGACTTTTATTTACCATGGTTAAAAGTAAATAGGGTAATTAACGGTAAAAATGATATTTTTATTACATTAAAACATGTACTAATTCTATTGTATATGTGTAATTAGACCAAAAACAACCATAGGAATAAAATATTATCCATTAGGTCCACTTGGATTAGATTAGGACATTTATTATTATTTAATTCAAAGAAGAGTTAAAAGAGTTAAAATCAAAGTTTAATAACTAAAATTGTTTTAATATAGGGTTACACATAAGATAAATTCGACTATAAATATTCATTATAAAACTAAAAATCATTCCTACATAATGTTATTTTATTTATATTTTTTAGAAATAAAATAATTTAATTTAGTTATGACACAATGATGATGCAGTAATTACCTAATTAATGAAATATTAAAATAATTGATAGTATAAATATCCAAATAATTGATATTATAAATATGCAAATAATTGTAATTTGAGACTTTTTATGAATTACAGTAATTTTCTAGGTTAATATGACAAATTAGGGATAGTTAGATGAATTGTTTTTGAAGTAATAATGTTGTTATGAATTTAGGAAAAAAATACCAAATATTGTCAAAATTGACATAAAAGAATTTTTAAAACAAATATTAAATTATTAATTGATATTCTATTCATAAAAATATAAGGTTTGGCCAAAATACTTATATAATGATAGGTGTATCATTAATGAACCACTTATGGATCTATTGGTAGTATATTGTATTTTTATTAACCATATAATATAAAAGTACAAAGAGACGTGGTAAATGTCAAACTATTTAACTAAGAGTTAAATCTAAAAGATAAGGTTAATATAGTGACCCAAAACTGTATAAAACCTATTGATTGAGTCGTTTGAGACCCATCCCAACCTTATCCTTTAAATAATCCATTTTGGAGAAATTAGAAACCAAAAATTATTTTTTTATAAAATAATATTTCTAGCTTTTCCTAAGGTGTCCCTCACCCCTCTTATAAAAGGGCACTCCCCCTTATCTCAAATTCACACCTTCAAAGCCATTTGGCTCAGCAAAGACCTACCCAAATACCCTATAAACTGTCCTCCATTTATTCTAGAGGCCTTCCTTTAGTCATAAAGCCAACCTATAGATCCCTTTTGATCAAATCAAAATTAAGAACTCGAAGAAGAGGTAAATATTTCATCACCTCATTCAAGTTCCTCTCTTCTTCCACTTCCTCTTTATTTGTTATTTCCATTATAAAATAATAACTTCAGTATCTTTTATATACTGTGATGTTATTATAAATATCGTACAACCATATTCATTATTCTATCCATCCTTTGAATGACATGTCACCATACATGCGTACATACGACTTACCGTCTCCACGTCGTGGTGTAATTGTTATTCAACACATTATTATTTGGATGGGTGTAATAATGATGTGTAATTGATGTAAATAATAAATATAACATGATAATTATTCTGTATATATGATATACCATCCAATTATATGTTATTTTAATATCAAAAGAATGATATTGTCGCTCGTGCGTACGTACGGATTACCGTCTCCACGAACGCGATGAGATTCATTCCCCATTGTATCCATTCAAGAATAATTTTCATTTAATGATTAAAAATAATGTTTAGAGACATGATATCATTCTTGATATTAATAAGATAAATCCCATCCATAACAAATACGACTCACATAACAAATAATATAAATAAAAATGAATTCCTTAACACCTGAAAAAATGATAATACTAAGATATTATTAACAAAGAAATGTTAAAAGATAATATATGATATCATATTAATGTATATTATTCTTGTATAATTTAATAACAATTATTTAACCATTATAAATGAGGTTAAACTACCCTCGACCAAGGAAAAGTACAAAGTAAGGGGATTCTTATCTCACTTTTAATTCCATGATATTTCCATTGTTCGCCACTTATTTATTGCATGCGGTGTATTGTGTACTTAAAATTGATATATATTATCCCGATTCTCTTTATATTCATGGTATTTTGAGATTAATTTGGTGGTTATTAACTTTTGTTCATATGACTCAATTGACTACAATTAAGTAAGGTCTTTTCATCTCACTTTTATTCTCGTGATATTCATGCTATATTGGCCACTATTTCCTTTTGTGTGGAGTATGTACTGCCCCTGATTGTATTACTTTTGTAATATAATTTAATGTATGGGTATTTACATCTTAATTTTATGATACTTCTTTAATGAGTTTTATGTTTCGTAGGTTACCAAATCCGTGAGGGAATTTCAAATTTCAATTTCCACTCATTCAGCTTTACGCAAACTTCATTGATTACTTTACTCCGGGATTATGTGTGAAATCAATATTTATTTACTTATGTAGTAATTTCCAATTCCCTTTCTATGGATATAATTTTTATGCACATAATCAGTCCATTGATAAATCCTTAAGTCATCGATATGAACTTGATAAGAGTACTTTTAACTCAATCTCCATTCATTGAGTTAAACATCCAATTCATTGGTGTTGTTTTTACAAGAACATGTGTGAATGTCCTCTGATTTATTTACACCAAATATCGAATCATATTGAGTGTATTTATATTTGTCTCACATAATTATGTCATTTATTTATACTTAACCTAAGGATATGGTCTTTATAAGGTATTTCATCTCAAGTTACATTCCACTGAGACTTCTTTGCTGTTATGCACCAACTCACTTTTGTTTGGTGTATATATTGGACTTTGACAAAGTATATAATGAATCTATTTATTATAATGATATTATAATATATATTTTTACCTCAATTATTTGTATTCAAGTGTCTCTCTTTCTGTTAGGAACTCTAACTAAAATATCAATTTAAATGTTTTAAAGATTTATTATTCTAAATCATTCTCATTGATGTACATGTTTTAAAAATGGTTTTAAGGATTTATTTATATGGACATTAAAGTTTTAAAATTAAAATTCCTTTTATATGTTTCAAAAAGGTATGGGATACTTTGATTCAATAATATATTTTTAAACGGCTTCTTGACAAATAGTGTGACTTTTAAATGTTTTCAAGAAAAAGGGGGATATTTCTCTCAAATAGTTTTTATGATTATTTTCATCTATGTCAACATCCTTCATTATTTTCGATTGAGGTTAATATGTTACAATACAATCTTCCATATTGTATTGAATGAGTTATGTTTGACTTTGGATGTGCTATTTTTTATACCATTCATGGTTTTTGGATAAAGTATTGACATTTCATATGATAGTTTTAATATGAATGTTTATGTTATGTTTCAAACTTTTCATATGAGGAATGAATTGGACTTAATAAGTGACGGGTGGAGCCCTATATAGCTCCTTGATGCATCGATAGGTCTCAGGAGACAAACAAGTGTCTTGGAACAAGGCCTTCACAAAATCTTTTTTGTAGTCTTGTCACAAGGCCTTGACTATGTGGTTATGAATGTCTGGCATTATGCATTCCATCATTATGAAAGTGGCTATTGATATTGCATGTGATTATTCGACTAGTTATAATATCCATGTGAATAAGTAAATGGAATTATTTGATTTTATCTTTTCCACATTATGCTGAAGTTCAAGTTTAAAAGGATTTTGTTTCAGTCTTATACATTGCCTTAAATGTTTATGCTTATTTATGGAAGTTTCCACTGTATTTCTATCCTTACTGAGCATCTGAGCTCACCCCTTTACATGTTTTATTTTTCCCAGGATGTAAAGATGTATATTATGACTGAACTTCATGGATATTCTATGGGATATCAGTTTTGTCTATGGAAACAATGTTGTTGTAGTTTTCCATTTTATGATGTAATGTAAAACTTATGAATGTATCTATTACATCCAAGGATACTAAACTAATCGGTCCTTATAGACTTGATCTTTTGTGATCATGCTAATGATACATAATAATGCACCGACTCTAGGATTATGGGTTCGGGGCATTACAGTTGGTATTATAGGAAGTTTAGTATAAACCTTGGAAACTAGATTTAGATAAACTCTGATTAGGGAACATGGCCCTAAGATAGACATTGAGGATTAGTAAAGAAGAACTTCCTAAAATTTTGGTATTGTAGATATTTTTTGAGTTTTACAAGAAATAAATCCCTTTCTAGATATGAGAAGGTAGAGGCGGATATGGCACAGATGTACATAGGGGTAAAACCCAAAAACACTGCTTTGAGCGAGACTCGAATGAGAACTGGTGCACGACAACGGGCCTTGCTACACTCTTGGTTACGACACTCTCGGGGGATATGATTAGGATAATTACATTTTCTTTACAAACTGATTTGAATGATTTTAATATAATACGAGAATAAATGACCTCAGTTAATCCTAAGGTGTTTCAAATTGAAAATATGGTGTCATGATATAATCTAAATGATTTTATGACTACTATTACTCACACAATGATTTCTAGTTTTATTCATTGGATGGATCCCAAGGAAGTCATAATAGCTTTGAGCATGATGTACACGGTGGAAACGATGGTGGAAATGAGTAAAAAAATGGAATGTTGATAGGAGTAAAAGATATCGTGTTCATTCCAAATCACTTTTCCAAAAATTTGATCAAAAACATATATATTAACCAACTCCTGGACTCAACAAAGAAAAGAAAGGTGATGAATGATAAGATCTCCAGTAGTGGAGACCATGGAGAAAATAATCCTCAATTTCCATCATGAAGGAAATGTGGAAGGAGACACTAAGGAGAGTGTCTCAATGGAACAAAGATATTCTTTACGTGTGGGAAAGAAGGACATAAAGTAAATAATTGCCGATGAAAAATGAAGAGTTATATGGAAGAAAATAAAAATGGTCCCAAGAATCCATTTACAGTCATTTTCTATAAATGTAGGGGACCTGGCCATTACCCGAGTGAATGACCTATTCTATAGGATATTTTCTTGGTCAAAGAAGAAGCTATGTGGAAATAAATTGTTGGAGAAATGTTTAAAAGTATTAGTGCACCTTGGTGATGGGATTACTTTGGAATAATTTTATCTTGTATTTGTAACCCTACAGTTTGTCATGTGAAAATGATATTTGAGGAAGAATTATCTTTTCTCTTGTGGATAGAGTTATAAAAAAACCATTTGGTTTTATATGATAATTGGGTTTGAGGCAATTACAAGTTATTATATTTTGGAATGAAAATGTAAGGTATGAAATAACATTTGTGGTTAAATTATGTTATGGTTATTTTGAGGAATTTATCTCATTTTGGTAATTTTATAAAATATAGTTTTTAAAAAAGAACAACACGAAGACCGTGTGACAACCCATCATGTCGGACAAAGCTGTGAGAATCGAACACACAACCAGAGTGCTATTGGGAATTATCACCTACCACTGGACTACGTGAAGTACCTGGTTAGCGTGACTAATTGTTTTTAGTTAAATGATGTTATTGATCAATAATATGTTGATTTGGGATCTTATGTCTTATCAAATGAATACCCTTAGTATAGAAAAATGATTTGGTGATTAAGTGATTAATGTTATTTTGGAAGATGTTCACTCTGTTGGGAACACTATATGCCTAAGGAAAATAGAATACTATGAGATTTAATTTGAGGAGTAATGGTGGATTTTTATCTATGTTTTTATTTTGGATTTATAGTGATTTGGGTTATTTATGGAAATTATTAACCTATAATATAGAATATGTGACTAGGTTAATTACTTTTAAGTATGTGACTTTAAGAGTAGTCGATGTCATTTGGAGATACAATTTAACGTGGAAGACTACATAACCAAATTATTCTAAGTTTTGGGTTTCAATATTAATTTGGATTATATTGAAGGATTTTAGGGAAAATTGTTAATTGAATGGTTTTTATTTAACTTTGGGGTACTATTGGTTTAATTTTAGAAATTAAGATTACTGTTTCTTTCTTTAAAGGATTATCCTTTTGGGGGATCATCTGATCTTGTAATAACCGTTTTGGTTTTGATTAATATCTAAAGAAAAGTTAAATATATAGTTTATCCTTTTTGGATCACGTGATTCTCTAGAAGTTGATTCTAGCTCTTCTGGTGTGACCAAGTCATCTTGAATACTCATCATTTGAAAAAAATGAGGTAGTGGTAGAAATTTATTAAGGAATGAAACTCTACTTAAAAATTAAGTATATCCATTTATGTTCTTAGTCAATCTCATAAATAAATTCCTCATCTTTATGAAATGTAACTTAAAACAAAAAAAAACGTTGTCCATTTACTTTTCCTACTGGGAAGTTAATGACTGTTTATCCCATCACAAGTTTGTGGTTTTCTTGTTGTTAACTTTCTCATGATCATGTTTTTTATCCCTCTCCATCAGAACTTGAAACTTAGTTTATCTTCTATATCCATTTTTTCCTACTTGGAATCCTAGTATGGGTTATCTCAGGTGACCTTTGTACTTCTCTTTATTTCTTTTGAAGTGATAGTTTTATTGACTCTTTTTCCGATATGGGACTTTCAATTATGTTCCCAAGCCCAATTTTAAAAATTTCAAGGACGCAATTCCCAAAAATGGGGGAAGAATGTAACACCCGAAGCTTCCACGGTACGTTTCCCTTTGAATAATGTAACAGTTTTCACTGTACGCAACTTTGAGATTCTAAACACCGCAACCAATCAAACTAGCCATTACGAATTTTAATACCACTTTTTGAAATTTTATAAATTTTATCTTTCAAAAAGGACTTCATTTTTTGATTTGGAATATCGAAATTAGCTTAGGGTGAATTTTTGGTATTTTTCTGAAAACATGCAATTTTTTGATGAATAGTGAAAAACCCTGAGTTATAGTTTAAAAACGAATTTTTATTTAAATAATTATTTATTTTATTTAAATTTATTTTAGGTCAAAATAGATACATAATACCTATATAATTTCAATGTAATTCATTGGAGTCATTTTATAATAATTTTAGATATATAAATATTTTATTGAACTTTTTAACAGTCTTTTACCCACCTCATAGAAGCAATCAAAAATTTGAATAAAACTTAATTTTACCGCTTCTGTGAATTGAATTTCAAAAATCCAAGAGACATGGTTGATATCAGTATGTAAAATTTCATTTAATAAGATAAAAATAATTTTTGGTGAATAGTAACTTTTGACTTTTATTTACCACATTTAAAAGTAAACAGGGTAATTAAGGGTAAAAATGATGTTATTATTACCCTAAGACATATCTTAATTCTATTGGATAAGTGTAATTCAACCAAAAACAACCTTAGGAATAAAATATTATCATTTAGGTCCACTTGGGTTAGATTAGGACATTTATTATTATTTAATTCAAAGAAGAGTTAAAAGAGTTAAAATCAAAGTTTAATAACTAAAACATTTTCAATATAGGGTTAAACTTAAGATAAATTAGACTATAAATATTAATTACAAAGATAAAAATATTTCCTACGTAATCATATTTTATTTATATTTTTTAGATATTAAAAAATTTAATTTATTTATAACACAATTATAATGCGGTAATTACCTAATTAATGAAATATTAAAATAATTGATATTATAAATATCCAAATAAATGTAATTTGAGACTTTTTATGAATTAAACTAATTTTATAGGTTAATATGACATATTAGGGATGTTTAGATGATTTTTTTTTGAAGTAATAATGCTTTTATGAATTTAGAAAATACAAAATACCAAATAGTGTCAAAATTTACATCAAAGAGTTTTTTAAAAAAAATATTATATTATTAATTGATATTATATTCCTAAAAATCTAAGGTTTTGCCAAAAGACATATATAATGATATGTGTATAATTAATGAAACACTTAGGGTTATATTGGAAGTATATAGTAAGTTTATAAACCATATAATATAAAAATACAAAGAGACATGGTAAATGTCAAACTATTTAACTAAGAGTTAAATCTAAAAGATAAGGTTAATATAGTGACCCAAACCTATGTAAAACCTATTGGTTGAGTGGTTTTAGACCCATCCCTACCTTATCCTCTAAATAATCCATTTTTTATCCATTAGAAACCGAAAATGATTTTACTATAAAAAAATATTTCTAGCTTTTCGTAAGGTGCCTCTCACCCCTCTAATAAAAGGGCACTCCCCCTTCTCTCAAATTCACACCTTCACAGCCATTTTTCTCGGCCATACCCTTCCAAAATACCCTCTAAAATGTACTACCTTAATCATAGAGGCATTACTTTAGTCATAAATTCTCCCTAAGGATCCTTTTTGATCAAATCAATAGAAGAACCTGAAGAAGAGGTAAATATTTCATCACCTCTTTCAAGTTCCTCTCTTCTTCCACTTCATATTTCTTTATTATTTCCATTATAAAATAATAACTCCAGTATCTTATATATAATATAATTTTATTATAAATATGGTACAACCGTATTCATTATTCTATCCAACCATTGAATGACATGTCACCATACGTGCCTACGTATGACTTACTGTCTCCACGTCGTGGTGTAATTGTTATTCAATACATTATTATTTGGATGGGTATAATAATGATTTTTAATTGATGTAAATAATAAATATAACATTATAATTATTCTTTATGTATGATATACCATCCAATTATATATTATTTTAATATCAAAATAATGATATTGTTGCTCGTGCGTACGTACAGATTACCGTCTCCACGAACGCGATGAGATTCATTCCCCTTCGTATCCATTCAAGACTAATTTTCATTTTATGATTAAAATTAATGTTTATATACTTGATATAATTCTGTATATTAATAAGATACATCCCATCAATAAAAAACATGACTCACATAATAAAGAATATAAAGTAAAACGAATCTGTTAACACACGAAACAACGATAATACTAAGATATTATTAACAAATAAATGTTAAAAGATCATATATGATATCATATTAATGTATATGATTATTATATAATTTAATAACAATTATTTTACCATTATACATGAGGCTAATCTACCCTTGACCAAGGAAAATTAAAAAGTAAGGGGTTTCTTATCTCACTTTTAATTCAGTGATATTTCCATTGTTTGCCACTTATTTATTACATGTGGTGTATTGTGTACTTACAATTGATATATATTATCATGATTCTATTTATATTCATGGTATTATGAGATTTATTTGGTGGTTATTAACTTTTGTTCATATGACTCTATTGACTACAATGAAGTAAGGGTTTTTCATCTCACTTTTATTATTGTGAGATTCATTCTATATTGGTCACTATTTCCTTTTGTGTGGAGTATGTACTACCCATGATTGTATTAATTTTGTAATATAATTTATTGTATGGATATTTAAATATTCATTTTATGATACTTATTTCATGGGGTGTATGTTTCTTATGTTACCAAATCGGTGATGGAATTTCAAATTTCAATTTCCACTCATTCGGTTTTACACAAACTTCATTGATTACTTTACTCCAAGATTATGTTTGAAATCACTATTTATTTAATTATGTTGTAATTTCCACTACCCTTTATGAAGATTTAATTTTTAGACACATAATCACTCCATTGATAAATCCTCAAGTCATCGATATGAACTTGATAAGATTAATTTTAACTCAATCTCCATTCATTGAGTTAAACATCCAATTCATTAGTGTTGTTTTTACAAGAATATGTGTGAATGTACTCTGATTTATTTACACTGAATATCCAATCATATTGAGTGTATTTATATTTTTCACACTTAATTATGTCATTTATTTATCCTTAACCTAAGGATATGGTCTTTATACGAGATTTCATCTCAACTTACATTCCATTGAGTCTTCTTTGCTGTTATGCGCCAACTCACTTTTGTTTGGTGTATATACTATAATTTCACATAGTATATCATGAATCCATTTATTCTCATTATATTATAATGTATTGATTACCTCAATTATTTGTATTCAAGTGTCTCTATTTCAGTTAGGAACTCTAACTAAAATATCATTTTAAATGTTTTAAAGATTTATTATTCTAAATATTTCTCATTAATGTCCATGTTTTAAAAATGGTTTTAAGGATTTATTTATATGGACATTAAAGTTTTAAAATTAAAATTCATTTTAAATGTTTCAATGTTCTATGAGACACTTTGTTTCAAAAATCTATTTTTAAATAGCTTCTTGACAAATAGTGTGACTTTTAAATGTTTTCAAGAAAAAGGGTGATATTTCTCTCAAATAGTTTTTATGATTATTTTCATCTATGTAAAAATCCTTAATTATTTTCGATTGAGGTTAATCTGTTACAATAAAATCTTCAATATTGTATTGAATGAGTTATATTTGACTGTGGATGTGCTATTTTTTATACCATTCATGGTTTGTGGATAAAGTATTGACATTTTGTATGCTAGTTTTAATACGAATGTTTATGTTATGTTTCAAAATTTTCATATGAGGAATGCATTGGACTTAGTAAGTGAAGGGAGGAGCCCACTATAGCTCCTCGATGAATTGGTAGGTCTCATGAGACAAACAAGTATCTTGGCACAAGGCCTTGACAAAATCTTATTTGAACTCTTGGCATAAGGCCTTGACTATGTGGTTATGAAAGTCTGGCATTATGCATTCCATCATTATGAAAGTGGATATTTATATTGCATGTGATTATTCAACTAGTATAATATCCATGTGAATAAGTAAATGGAATTATTTGTTTTTATCTTTTCCATATTATGATGAAGTTCAAGTTTAAAGGGCTTTTGTTTTAGTCTTATACATTGCCATAAATGTTTATGCTTATTTATGAAAGTTTCTGCTATATTGTTATCCTTACTGAGCATCTAAGCTCACCCCTCTCTATGTTTTATTTTTTCCAAGATGTGAAGAATTATATTATGACTGACCTGCATAAATATTCTATGGGATATCAGTTTTTTCTATGGAAACAATGTTGTTGTAGTTTTCCATTTTATGATTTAATGTAAAACTTATGAATGTATATAGTACTTCCAAGTCTACTAAACTAATCAGTATTTCGAGACTTGATCTTTTGTGATCATGCCAATGATACTTAATAATACACCGACTCTGGGATTCTGGGGTCAGGGTGTTACAAAAAATATTTTTTTTATGTTTTAAAAAATGGTTAAAATGGTTTTCAAATCTTCCTTTAAATGTTTTCTTAGTTATTTGAAAAGAAAAAGGTTATAAAAAGGTTTTATGATTTAAAAAAAGTTTTACAAAGTGAAATTGATATTTTACTGAAGAAATGTTTTAAATTATTTTCAAAGATCAATTTATATGTTTTCAAACTGGTTTTAAACTAAATGTATTTTAAAAAAAAATCTTTTAAAAAATTAATTTTCAAAGAAAAGTTATTGTCCTTATGAAATTATTAAACTGGTCTTTTAAAATACTTCTCCATATAATCTGACATCCTTTGATATATTTTATGATTTACTTGGGATATCATCCAAGGAAACCAATATTATTATTTATTTTAATGTTTTATGTTAAAGATGATAAGTTTTTTATAAAACTAGTTTCCCTTACATGATTTATACCATGTTAAAATTCTTGTGAAACCAATTAATTTTCATGGGTTATGCTAAATTGAAATGACTTTTAAACCTATCTCTTTCATAGGTTATGATATGATGAAATTTTTATGATACCCATTCTATTTCCTAGGTTTTAATACAATGAATGTTTATGATATTGTGGCACACATGTGTATGATTTTCATTATGTGACAAGTGGGACCTATTTCTCACTATAATGAATTTGGTAATGATAAATGTTATATAAATTAAAATGGAACATGAGTGTTCAGACTATGACCGCATTGTGGGTACATGGTAGGGAATCCCAAGCCTGAAATAAGAGGGTACATGAGACATCATCCTAATCCTTAAGCAATAGGATACACGGGAGTTCATCTCAAGCTCGCAACAAAAGGGTACATGGGAGGTCATCCCAAACCCCAAAAAACAGGGTACACGAGAGGTAATCCCTAGCCCTAATCTAGAAAAGAAGTAATTAGCCTAATCCAAACATGTTATGAATGTATTGGTAGGTAGCCTAGATATAAGAGTTTCTATTCTTAGGTGTATTCCACAATTACATGTCTTATTACTATACTATTCTCTCATAGATTATGCTCTTTATTACATTATGATTCTTGTCTAATCATCTTCTAATATTTATGTCATAACTCATGTGTATATTCTTTGATATACAGGGTATGATCTTAAAATGTTATGATTGTGATCATATACCCTTATGTTCATGTTTTTATTATGTATTTCTTTTATTTACCTTTACAGAGAAATTGAGCTCGCCCTTTCTTATGTTTCCTTTCCTCAAATTATGAAGAATGTTTTTAAGTAGGAGTACTAAAGGGGAATATATTTATGAGAAAAATTGAATATCATTCATCAGACTAGAAGATTATTTTACCATTTCAAAATGCACTAAACTATTGTGGTCATTGGGAATGTGTTTGTGTAATGTAATGAATATCCATATAAAAATATGTAATATCCATGTATGTTATTCATGGGTCACTATTGTTGGTATCAAAGTAAAGGTTTAGTTAACCTTTGGAAACTGGGATGAGAAAACTTTAGTGATACCCCTAGGGATATTTCTAAGGATATATTTAGGGATGTCTCTAAGGATAATTCTATGAATGAGTAAAATATTAAGAAAATGTCCTGGAACTTTTGGTAAAGGATATAGTGAGTACTTTCCTAGAAATACATCCTTGAATGGATACTACAAGTTTATGTGGATTTGGAATATATGTACATAGGGATAACAACCCTGAAAACACCATTTTTATATAGACTTGATCTAGAACTAGTGTATGGCAATATGCCTTGCTACACACATGGTTTTACACTCTTAGGGGATATTATTTGAAAATTATAAAACTATTTATGAACCATGATGAAGTATTTAAATAGAAAATGACTATGAATAACCTTGAATAAACCTAAGGTGTCATATATTAAAGTAGGATCCGTGTTTTAGACATCCTATAAGTGATTTTTAAATTCTATGTGGTTCCCTATTATGATTAGTGTTGCTCACAATAAGATTTGGTTTATTCAATGAAAAAACCCGAAGGAATCATGTTAACATGGAACCTGATAGACAATTTTGCGATTCTGATCAAAAAAATTGGATGATGATTGGAGAGAAAGATATTGCAATTATTCCCAATCAACTATCACATTATATGATTAATAATGTGAACTTAAGTGAGATTTCTAACACATAAAATAAAAGGAATATGGGATTTTATGAAATTTCATATGGGAATGAACATTAAGTAAGGAATATTCATCTTTCTACATGTCAAGATAGTGGGAAGAAGAACATGAAGGAACATCTCAAAAGGAGGGGAAGCAGTTATCTGTGTGGAAAAAAGGTCATAGAGTGAAAAATTGCCAAGGATTTCAATGTATTATTTGTGTAAAACATGGGTATTATCAAACTCAATGAACTGACATAAGAATTAACTTCTAAACTAATTAATGGCCTATTCAATGACAATTATTGAAATGGAAGGATTGAAGTATCTATGTATTGGGATTCAATGTATTGTTTAAGAAGTATTTTTCCTGATGGTATTTTTAAACAACTAAGGATTATGATATTTTTGGAAGAATATATGTATCAATTTAATATTAACATAATAATAATGGATTCCATAATGGGTTATATAAGATTTAGGTTGACCATAAGTTCAAATTCTTAGACATCCCACATTAGGTTTTACTTGATTGAAGTTTATCAAGGTTGATCATATTTTGAGAATACAATCCTTTGGTTATTTCTATGTTTTTAATGAAAAAGTTATTTAAGGAAGGGTTACTTTACACTTTGAGAAATTAAGATTAAAGGTAGTCATAAACATTAGAGTTTAACTTATCTTTTATATTGATGTAATTATGGGTTGCAACCTATCACCTTGAAAATTTAGCTCAATTCTCCACTATAATAGAATATTTATATTTGGATATTCTTCCCAAAATATATATTAAGGAAGTGGTAAGGTTTCATAGAGTACAACATTAAATTGTATTTGAGTGAGATTTGAAGTTTAAACAAACATTTTTGAAAAATATGTAGTAAGATATTTATATAGAGATGAGTTCCAACACTTTATATCATCCCCATACCAATGGTCAGTATAATAGAACAATTCAAAACCCATAGGTTATAATAAGATCTTTTTCAATGGATCTCAAAGGTAGTTGGGATCACACCTTCTTCTAGTTGAGTTTTCCTTCAACAATAGCTTTAAATTGATAATTTAGATGGATCCTTATGAAATCATTTATGGAAATAAGTGTATAAATTTAACATATAGGAATGAAGTTGTAAAAATACAGCTATTAAGACCTGAGCAAGAAGATGATATGGAATAGAATGTTAGAGCCAATGAACAACATGTAAGGTCTACATAAGATTAACAGAAATATTATAGTGATAATTGTCAATGTGATCTTGAAAATGATGTTGGTGAGAAGGTATTTATATGAATTTTCTCCATTGAAGAAATAAGGTCAAACTAATCCCTACGTATATTGGTTCCATTAAAATAATTGATCGTATCAGGACAATAGCTTATCATTTGGCACTTTCAATGATCCTATCTTGGGTTTATGATGTGTTCCATGTATCACTCTGGAATAATTACATACATGATCCATCATATATATTGAACTCATAGGTACTACCATTATAACATGATATTTCTTATTATGAATAATTTATATAGATTCTGGATCAAATATGGAAAGTACTATAAAATAAGAACACTAACTTGGTCAAAGTTTTTTGGAGAAACCACCAGCATAAGGAATCCATGTGGGAACCTGAGGATGAAATGAGGTAGAAGTTGGTACCAAATTGATTAACTTTGAGGAATAAATTAATTTTAAGGGTGGTAGAATGTAAAACCCCTAGATTTTGTGAAATATATATATATATTGAATTAATTTAATATTTTCAATATTTTTCATTTCATGCAACACTGAATATAGATTTTGTTACAAAAAAGTACTAAGTTTGAATTATTATACATGAAACACCATGTTAATATTTCACTACACTCATCACTAGATTATCCTAAGTTACACACGACACCATGTTTAGCTTTAGTTCTACACAACACTAGGTATAAATGAATCAGAACATGTTATTAAATATTATTACCTAATATGATAATTTTCACCAAGCCATTGGAATGGTGGTTATGAATAGGATTAACTAAATTATGAAAATATGGTTTACACATGTATGTAAAATTAATTCTTTGGTGAAAAATTAATTATAAATGAAAATAAAACACTTTAGAAATCATTTTCTGGAAAAAAATCATCAAGAATTTTTTACATAAGTAAATGAATTAAATAATTTTTAGTGAATTATTTTAATGAAATGGATATATTATACATTAAATCAATTATATAACATTCACCTGATGTCTTTTTTAGATAATAGTTAAGAATAAATCCAATTTTACACTTAAAATATTAATTTGTTTTAAAGTATTTTTACCACATTTTAATCGAACACTTATTTTCAAACTAATTTTTGAACTTTTTATAAATTATATTTGAAAAAATAAGTTAATATTTTTAAATTTTAACATAAAAATTATCTTAGGGTGAATTTTTTTTATTTTTTAGAAAATATTCATTTTTTATGAATAGTGATAAGTGGTGAATTTTAATTGAAAATTTCCTTTTTGTTCAAATTATTTATATAGTTAAATTATATTTTAAATTGGTTTTAAAGTTTAATTAGTTAGATTATAAATCTATAAATCCAATTTAGTTAATTGGAATAAATTTCAGATAGAAATTGTATATAAAAACCTTTCAAACTTTTGAATATTTTTCACTTAAAAAACTCATTGTTTCATCCCATCTATATGATTAATTTTGAATTAATTCCTGAAAATTATGTAAATTGAATTAGTAAAAATGGATTTAATATTTTTAATGAGAATAACTTATAATTTATAATAAATAAAACTTATTTTTTGACTAAAATTATTAGTGAAAACAATTAAAATTAATCACGGTGATTAAGAAAAAAATGAGTTTACTAAGGGATTAAACTGTAATCTTAAGGGGGAAATGACGTATAAACTTGTATAAAACCCATTTTCAAGACATATTTAAACCATATACAATATTTTATTGAAAATTTTTCATTATTGTAGGAACATGATGTAAGGGATACATCCCAATACTTTTTACCTTTTTGTATTTACAAGAATGACACTTCTCCTCACTATAAAAGGGAACTCACCCACAATCCTCACTTATTACAACATATCAAGACAATTTTATCAAATAAACACAGCCCAATTCACTTATCCACTTCCATACCCTCAAAATAAAATCCTTAATTTGGGCATAAATTCAATCAAGTAAGTCTTTTGGTGCAAACGAAAATAAGATACCTAAAGAAGAGGTAACGCTCATCAACAAACTTTTTTGTTTTACTTTTTTCTCAAGAACATTGAATTATTTTTATATCATGATTATATAATAAACGTAGTATAATAAATGTAATTATATGTTTTTATTTTAAGGTTATTACCTATAAATTCACACACTTCCATCAAATGGGATATGCAATAATCGTTCTTGTGTATGGAGGACAACTTCCTCGCAAACCAATGTTGTTCGTTCTTCCAATACCAACATTCATAGTAAAGAATAATGATTGATATATATTTTATATATATATTATTTATAATATTTTGTATTTTATAATGATTCTATATATTTATATAACCCATACCATCCTTCCTTTCATTTTCTATGAATATGATCACATCGTTTGTGCGTACAGTAGGAAACCGCCTCACAAAGAAATATGATTCATTCAAAATTTACATAGAATTTATTAAGGATGAATTTAATAGAAATATGTGATATATATATAACATAAAAAATATATTAAAATGATAATATATATAAATATATATCATTTACTATTCTTTCTTTCATTATAATAAGAAAATGGAAACAACGTTTATGTGTACGTACGACCGACCATCTCTATGAATAGTGTATTTTATTTCCTATTTATATATTTTATATATTATTATAAATACATATATACTGAATATATATTATATTTACATCATGGTTTTCACTTTTTAAATTAGTAAATCATAATCAATGTTTGAGGTCCAACATTAACAAATCAAATTTTATACAAAAAACAAAGCGATTATTTCCCAAAACATGTCCTGAACATGGTATTTTTAATAAACATGTAATAAAAGGTTATAAGAAAACCATATATGGTATGATATATAAAAATATTGTTGTGTAAGATAAATATAATAAACTTATATTTATTATATAGTAGTTTTTAATGTGCATAAAGTAAGTTAAGACTTAAGGTAAGGAGATTTCTAGTCTCACTTTTATTAATGCGAGACTTATGCCATATTTACCAGTAGTTTATTTTGTGTGGTGTATATACTTCACTATAAAATTTTATATCATGATTTTAATTTATTTAATGATATTAAAATTTTCAGTTGATGTTATTCTTTCACCAATCTCACAACTCAAAATTTACTCACGTAGTATGGTATTTCCGTCTTACTTTTATTTTCTGTGAGACACAAGAAATGTTCACCACCTATTTACTGTATGTGGTGTGTATACTAACCATGGATGTATTTTATGATTCTTATGTGGATAATTATTTTGAATTACATATTCATTTTAGGATCTCTATTTCATGTATCTCAAGGTTCAAAATAACTGAATCAATAAAGGATTTTTATCTCAATTTTCCTTCTTCGAGACACATGTTATGTTATGCACCTATATTCTTTTAAAATGTGTGTATAACACCGCTTTTAGAGTTTTTATCATAAATATAATTATTTTAATTAAATTTTATGCTTAATTTAATGTAATTATTTCATGGGTTTGATTAAAAGTTACCTAAGTGGTAATAGTTTATTTATACAATCTCATCATTTATCAATATTGTTTATGATTATGCTTCCATTGGTGGAATATTATGGTACATCTCTCAAGAATTATCGTGAAATTTATTTCCCTATGGTTATTAATGATATTTTAAAGTAATGGTACCTTTTTCCCACACTTTCTTACTTAACATAATAATGAAAATGTTTTTAAGAAAATCCAACTTTATTTCTGTCTTGGTCGGAAATGTGTTTTATTCAAAAACTATGTTTTGTAAAAATGTTTTCATTTTTTAAATGATCTTTTAAGATAATTTTCATGGCAATGGATTTTAGTTTTTTATATGTTTTAAAAATTGTTTAAAATGGTTATCGAAGATTCCTTTATATGTTTTCAAGGTTATTTTTAACGAAAAAGGTTTTGCAAATGTTTTATGATTTATAAAGAGTTTTACAAAGAGGAAAGGTTATTTTACTCAAAAAATATCTTAAATTTCTTTTAAAACTTAATTTATATGTTTTCAAAGTATTTTTCAAATAAAAATATTATTAAAATGTTTTATTCTTTAAAAAATGTGATTTTCAAAGAAATTTTATTGTTCTTAAGAAATGATCCAAGTAATCTTTCAAAATATTTTCCCATATAAGATAACATCTTGTGACATAGTTTATCATTTACTAGGGATATTATACAAGGAAAACATTCTTATTATTTCCTTGAATTTTTTATGTTCAGGATGACAAGTTTTTTATCTAACTTGTTTCCCTTCCATGGGTTATACCATGTTAAAAAATTTCTGAATCCCACTTCTTTTCATGAGTTATTCTATGTTGAAATGATTATAAAACCTATCTATTTTTTGTTGGTTATGATATGATGAAATGTTTATGATACCCATTTGATTTCATGTGTTTTTATAGGATGAATTTTTTTGATCTAGTGGTACACATGTGTATGAATTTAATTATGTTTTGGGTGAGACCTATATCTCCCTACAATGCATTGGATAAGTGTAAATGTTCTATAATATCAAAGGATACATGGGTGGTCATCACGAGCTCACAATAAGAGGTTACACTAGAGGGAATCCCAAACCCGTAATAAGAGGATACATGAAAGGTCATCCTAATACCACAACAAAAGGGTACATGAGTGTTCATCCCAATCCCATAATAAGAGGGTACACAGGAGGTCATCTCCAGATTAAAGGAATAGGGTACATGTTATGCCATACTAATCCCAAAGTAGGTACATGAGTGATTATCCCAAGCCGAACATGTTATGAATGTCTTGGTAGGTGGCCTTGACATAATATTTTCTATGATTAAGTGTATTTCACAATTTCATGTATTATTTCTATGCTATGCTCTTATGGATTATGCTCTTGATTCCCTTAGAATTCACGTCTTATTATATTTAAATTTTTATGCCATAACTCATGTGTATCATCATTAATATTCAGGGTATGATCTTCAAATGTTATAATCATGTTCTCATATCCCTATGTTCATGTTATTTTTATGCATCTCCTTTATTTACCCTTACCATCAGAGAACACCCTTTATTATGTTTCATTTCCAAAAGTTATAAAGAAAGGTTTTAATTAGGATTATTAAATTGGAATATCATTATGGGAAACATTGGAGTTTTTCACCAGACTAAAATTTTGTGCTCCAAATTTTCAAAGGAACTAAACTATTAGGTTCCTGAGGCATGTTCTTGTCTAATGAAATGAATATTCATATAAAAATAAGTAATATCCATGTATGGTAAGTCTGGGTTGCTATATTAATGGATATAGAGAGGCTAGTAAATGGTAATAATAAAGAAATATACTGATGTGGAAATATGAAGTTGTTATTTGTAACACCCCAAGCTTCCATGGTACATTTCCCTTTGAATAATACATTAGTTTGGGTTATACGCAACTTGGAGTTTTATCACACCATGACCGATGAAACTAGCCGTTATAAATAGTAATATCAACTTTTTTAATTTTTATAAATTTTAATTTTTAAAATGGACTTCATTTTTGGATTCTGAATATCAAAATTAGCTTAGGGTGAATTTTTTGTATTTTTCTGAGAAATTTCAATTTTTGATGAATAGTAAAAAAACAGCGTTATTGTTTAAAACTGACTTTTTATTTAAAAAATTAGTTATTTTATTTTAATTCATTTTAGGTCAAAATAGATACATAATGCCTATATATTTTCAATGTAATTCATTAGAGTCATTTTATAATAAGTTTAGATATATAAAATTTTATTGAACTTTTTACCGTCTTTTACCCACCTTCTACGAGCATTTACAAATTTGTATAAAACTTAATTTTACCACTTCTGTGAGTTGAATTTAAAAAATCCGAGAGACAAGTTTGACATCATTAAGTAAAATGTGGTTCAATAAGATGAAAATAATTTTTTTGTGAATAGTAACTTTGGACTTTTATTTACCACGGTTAAAAGTAAATAGAGTAATTAAGTGTAAAAATGATATTATAATTACCCTAACACATGTCCTAATTCAATTGGATAAGTGTAATTCAAAAAATAACAAACTTAGAAATAAAATATTATCCTTTTGACCCACTTGTATTGTATTAGGACATTTATTATTATTTTATTTAAAGAAGAGTTAAAAGAGTTAAAATAGTTAAATTCAAAGTTTAATAACTAATTCATTTTTAATATTGGGTTACACACAATATAAATTCGACTATAAATATTAATTAGAAAGATAAAAATATTTTCTACATAATTTTATTTTATTTATAATTTTTAGAAATTAAAAAATTTAATTTATTTATGACACAATGATGATGCAGTAATTCCCTAATTAAAGAAAGATTAAAATAATTGATATTATAAATATACAAATAAATGTAATTTGAGACTTTTGATAAATTAAACAAATTTTATAGGTTAATATGACATTTTAGGGTTTATTAAATAATTTTTTTTGAAGTAATCATGATGTTATGATTTTCACAAAAACCAAATACTAAATAGTGTCAAAATTGACATAATTGAGTTTTTAAAACAAATACTATATTATTAATTGATATAATATTACTAATAATATATGGTTCAGACAAAGGAATTAGATAATGTTATATATATTAATAATTAACCACTTGGGGTTCAATTGTATTGTGATAGTAAGTTTATTAACCATATAATATAAAAATACAAAGAGACATGGTAAATGTCAAACTATTTAACTAAGAGTTAAATCTAAAAGATAAGGTTAATATGGTGACCTAAACCAGTCTAAAACCTATTGGTTGAGAGGTTTTCGACCCATACCCACCTTATACTCTAAATAAATCATTTTGGAGCCATTAGAAACCGAAAATGATTTTATTATAAAATAATATTTCAAGCTTTTACTAAAGTGACCCTCACCACTCTTATTAAAGGGTACTTCCCCTTATCTTAAATTCACACATCAAATTCCATTTGGATCCACAAAACCCTGCACATATATCCTCTAAAATATTATAACTTCTACTTAGAGGCCTTAATTTGAACAGAAATCTATCCTAAGGATCCCTTTTGATCAACTCAAAAGGAAACACCCGAAGAAGAGGTAATAATTTCACCACCCTCTTTCAAGTTCTTTTCTTCTTCCACTTCCTCTTTCTTTGTTTTTTCAATACCAAAATAATAAATATATTACCTTCTACATAATGTTATTTTATTATAAATATGGTACAACCATATTCGTTATTCTATCCATATTATAAATGACCATGTCACTATACATGCATACATACGACTTACCGTCTCCACGTCGTGGTGTAGATTTTTATTCAAACACTTAATTATTTAGATGGGTATAATAATTAGTATAAATGATATAAATAATAAATATAACATTTTAATTATTATATATATATGATATAACATCCAATTACATATGATTTCACCATCAATATAATGATATTTTCACTCGTGCGTACATACAGATTACCGTCTCCAAGAACGCGATGAGATTAATTCCTCATCATAATCATTCAAGAATATTTTCCATTTTATGATTAAAAATAATTTTTATGAACATAATATCATTATTTATTTGAATAAAATACATCCTATCCATAACAAACATTGTTTAAGTTACCAATCATATAAAAGAAAATGAATCAGTTAACACCTGAAACAATGATACTACTAAAATATTATTAACAAAACAATATTATAAGATCATATATGATATCATATTTATGTATATAATTATTTTATAATTTAATAACAATTTTTTAACTATTATAAAGAAGGTTAACATACCAAATACTAAGGAAAAGTACAAGGTAAGGGTTAATTCTACAATCTCTTTAGTTATCCGAGGTTGTTAATACGTAAGTATCTACTAGGACCTCTTTATCATACATATCCGTGTTTTCTTTAAAATGTAATTCAAAATATTTTTACTATTTACTAGACTATGGTTTAAAGTCATTTATACCATTATTTTACCATATATGTTTTGAAAGGAATCTTTCCGTCATTTTCCAAACAAGGTACTTTATTACCTTTTCGACAAAATTAAGGTAAGAATGTCTTTTTTAACTTATAAGGTGGGTGCGACTATTTTACTCTGTTAAAACATCGTCGAAGCTTCCCATACAATCTTATAAGATTATTATCAAAATAAATGTTTTCTTTTATAATTATATGAATTTTAAAATATTTCATAATAAAAAGAGATATTTATCTAAAAATGTTTTGATTTCATCAATGTCAACATCCTTTGATGGATTTTAAGCATGTTTAAAGTTGATTTATTATGATACATGTCTTCCATATTGTATTGAAGGTTTTGTTATATGTTTGACTGTGGATGTGTTATTTTTACACCATTCATGGTTTATGGATAGAGTATTGAAATTTTGTATGTTAGTTTTAATATGAATTTTTATGTTATGTTTAAACCTTTTCATATGAGGAATGTATTGGACTTAGTAAGTGAATGATGGAGCCTGCTATAGCTCCTCAATGCATTGGTAGGTATCATAAGACAAACTAGTGTCTTGGAACAAAGCCTTGACAAAATCTTATTTGTAGTATTGGCACAAGGCCTTGATTACGTGGTTATGAAGTCTGGAAATATACATTCCATCATTTTGAAATTGGTTGTTGATATTACATGTGATTATTAGACTAGTATAATAACCATGTGAATAAGTAAATTTAATTATTTGATTTATATTGGACATATTGTGAATAAATTTATGTTTAAAAGGATTATGTTTTAGTTTTATACAATGCCTTAAATCTTTTTTCTTATTTATGAAAGTTTCTTCTATATTGTTATCCTTATTGAGCATCTGATCTCACCCCTTTATATGTTTTATTTTCCCCAGGATGCGAAGAAGTACATTATGACTAACCTATAGGGATAGTCTAAGGGATATGAATGTGGTCAATGGAGATAATTTTTTTTTGTTTTTTTTTTCATTTTATAATTTAATTTAAAACTTATGAATGTATCTAGTACTTCCAAGGCTACTAAACTGATCGGTCTTTCAGGATATGATCCCTTGTGATTATGCCAATGTTATTTAATAATTCACCGACTCTGGGTAATTGGGGTCGGGGTGTTACATTATTTATGTGTTTTACTTTTGTGGTCCCTTGTAATACTATTGTTGGTGATATTTTTTTGAAATCTATTTCTTAATATATAATTATTGTGTTGTTAATTATGGAATTGGTTTTGGATTAATTGTGCATAAGAAGGGAAGATATGGTAAAACATACATTATGGGTTGTGATGTATTGAGGTGGGTATGATTATATAGGAATTAATTTATTATGGTGAATCATGTAGTGTACATGAATATCTTACATGGTATTGATTTGATGAAGTAGTGGGGATGATGATGATTATGGGTGTGGTGAGGGAAATTACTGATATGGGAATTGGATTGATGTTATACATGTTAATGATGTCATATTATGGTGATTATGGTGTGGTTAAATTTATGATGTGTGGTATAGTGGTTTGGGATATGTAGAGGTGACATATAGAGCTAGTAGAAATAATTGATGTGATGATGTGATTTTTTGGATATGGTTGGGATGATATGGTAGGTGGATATGCGATGATGGGGCATGGTTGATGTGGTTTCATTATTGCATTACTGATTAGATATAGAGAGAGGCCACCCTACTAGCTAGCTACCACTTAGAGGGTGAATAGATCTACTGATAGGTAAGAGAGGTGATGAAAATTATTATACCCAAGTCATGTGGTGTTGTGGTGATGGTTATGAGAATAGTTTTTTATAGTGATGGATAAGGACGTTACAAAAATTGAAGGGGGATTGTGGGTTCTAATTTTATTATTATGCTTCGTCTTATTTCTTTTGTTTTTTATTATGTTTTTTCCTTAGTTGGTTTTTTCAATCATGTATACTCTTGTATATTTATTACATTTGAATGGTTTTTATGAGGATAATCCTAATGTGTACTCCCATGTGCTCACCCTACCATAGTTTTCTAAGTATCTTGAAGGATATTTTAAGGGAGGTTAGAGATACTGTTTAGGTAGCTTGGATGGAATTAGTGGATGAATTTATTTATCATGTATTTTTTTATGATTGTATGAAATTTAAGTGAAATTTGGATGATGTTAATTTTTTTTATGGAAATGAAAATTATTTATCTATTGTATATTGGTTGTGGTTTTTATTTATTATTGTGATTTTATGGGGGTAATGCCTCTCGTATTGTGTTTTGAATCATCATTGCTAGTCTCTAACCTAGAGCTTATTGGAGGTAGGATTCAAGGGATCACACTCTCCATAGCTACAAGCCTAAGTGGGGTTCCAATGGGTGTGGGCCATGAAAATTTATCTTTAATTTATTTTTTTCATAATGAGTAATTTACAATATTCTCAAAATATCATGACTTTTTTTTCATGAAGACACATAAAAAACATTTATTTCAATGGAACAACATGATATATTCATCACCTTATAATTTAAGACATATGTAGAAATAATATTACCATCCAGGGCATCTAGATTAGTTTTTGGTAAAGCACATGTTTTTACAATGATAGTTTCATGATAAATGTTAAGTTACTTGGGGAAGGCTTGTATATGGCATTTTCAATAATCATATTCATTTCAATCAAAGAATGGGGACATTTGAAAAACCCAACCATTATTATATCTTGAAATTAATATTTTCCTTATACAATTATTTTTAGATATGGTTAGAAACAAAATATGTATATATATATATATATAACTAAGATAATAACAATTTAATAGAAGCAATATAATGTCAATTTTTCCCTAGATAGTAAGATGGGTGAATGTTTAAGAGGGAGTTTAATGGAATATTTTATAAAATTATAAATCTTATATAAGATTTAAAATTATTTAATCAGTGGAAATAAAAAACAAAGAATAAGATGAATTTTTATAATAGTTCAAATCAAAGTGATCCTACATCTAATCTTCACATATTTATATCATCAAGAGAAATGGAACCCACTAAATAATTTCTTTTAATGGAGATTCAAAACCCAATTAAAATATCTATTTTATGGAGGCACAACTAACACAACCTAAATTTAATAGGGAGTCACAAAACATTAAAAATGAATTTCTCACACCTAGTGTCACAACCCAATTCCTACCATTTTCTACCTAGAGGTACAACCCAAGATCTTCCTATTTCTACCTGGAGGCACAACCAAATAATGTAAATTTTCTAGGGGTATTATAACCTACATAAATCATTCTTTTTTAATGTAAAATAATAAACCAAAAAATCATACACACAAAAGTGATCAGAAGAATACAATACTATATAAAATAATTAAAAACAACAAAGTTTTGAATGTCGAGGAATATACATCTATGATCTCCCTAGAAAAAGGACTTTCACATTTTAGTTTAACCAAAAAAAATTCAAAGTAAGAGTATAAAGTTCACATGTATAATACTCAACATTCATCTAGGAATTCTATCACTTGAAATGGTTTTGTCAAAATCTATTAATAGAGTATTTTAATTAAAAAAACATTCAAAATTAATAGTTTAATACATAGTCATTCTAGTTTTACTTTTAACATACACAAACCATTATTTTCATCTATTAATGATAATGAACTACTTCATATTATGTTGAAACTTTGATACTCTGTAACATATAAATAGGTGTACAAATAATATCATTTAAATAATTAATGAATAGATAATAAAAACTCTCTATAAATATGGCTTAATAATCAATCTTAAATTTCATGAATAATTCCATGATAATCATGCTTAACATTTTGAAAAAAAATACCAAGAAAATTAAAAAATTTAAGATACTTTGGTAAATATGAAGTGTGAATATAAACATGATTATTTCCCTTATAAACTTAATTTAATTCTATTTAAAACACTTCCAAATTAGTTTTAATAGAATTAAAATAATTTATAAGTAATTATAGAAATTATAATTTAGTAAAAAGATGTAAAAAGAATATATAATGGGATAAAATACAAAAAATAAAAAAATTAGATCATATTTTGAGTTTTTAAAAAACAAATTGTTGTTTCATATGAATTGTGTAATACTTTTGCAATTTCTTGAGAATTTTTCTTGATATAACGTTATATATTTTTTGGATTTAAACATTTCTTAAGACTAACTAGTTTATAAGACTTATTGTCTCATAAGACTTTATATTTCATATAAGGCTTCTTTATATTTTACAATACTTTGATTCCATAAGTCATTGAAACCCACATGAGACATTAAATCTCTTAAGACATATATAACATAATACTTTCATTGAAATCACATAAGACTTTAAAATTAGAACAATTTCAAGTTTACATAAGATATGAAAATATCATAATATATTTATTTATATTGGATTAATTTCAATGTGTGAGTGAATTTCATATGAATAATTTTCGTATGAGTCATTTGACTTGTACTATGTACGAGTCATTTTCTAAAAACAATGTACCATTGATTTGTGTACAAGTCAATTTTAAGTTTTATGTATGTGTCATTAAAACTGCATGTGTGTGTTTTCGATCTACCTATGAGTCATTTATGCATGAATGTGTTTCATTCAATAATTAGATTTGTTGGTGAAAAATACACATCATAAGAGTCATTTATAATCTATATAGTCATTCCAATCTCCATATTTTTAATTTAAAGCTTATAAAATTTTTACCCAATTCCTTCAGTGCATGTGTCATTTTTCAACTCACACAGATGTGGTTTTTTTTTCAAATATAGTTCATAAAAAACATGAAAAATATTTAACCAGTATATAAATATGACTAAATAAATAATAAATCATTCATTTCTTGTAAAATTTGTGAAAGGATCCTATCAACATTTTGGTCTTGATTTAAATTACATATATACTCCCTTTCTTTACCTATGCTAGAAAATGGAGTTATATACCTTACATAATTATCAATTTGTTTATGTTTCTTATATTTTAAATTTTTTCTAGTGGGGTGATTCACTTTTGGGATTTAGATTTGATGAAATATACATAATTTATCATTTAGTTGTCCTCTTTATTGCATGGATAAATATTGTTGAAAGTTTATTTAATCCTATAGGGATGTTTCTCCTCAATATACCTCTCATTAAAAGAATTATAAATAGTTGGGAGACTTAAGGTAGATATTTTTATGAAACCTTATGCCTAGTGGAGTTATTTTTTCAAACTAGATTTTTTTGGGGTTGTGTTTTTGAGTTGTAATTATTATAACCTAGGATGATATTGAGGATTCTATTGTGTTCTGGTTATTTAGTCTAGCTATAAGTTTGGGAAATAGACTATTCATGTATTGAATCCCCATTTTTGATGTTGTAGTGTTTTCTTTTTCTAAATTTTCAAGGACTTTCTAGAGTTAGAAAGTGGCATGTTAGGGAGAATTGTGACACCCATGATGTCAATTTTAGTATAAAATTTGTTATTTATAAATATTCATTTTAGTTTTACAATCCCTTTCTCCTTTTGGTGTTTTAATAACTTTTTAAAGCTCTGTAGTTTTGAGCTACAGTAGGCCGCACCATGGAAATAGGCTTTACAACATGGAGGGACTTTTTTTCTATAAGGGATATTTTCCCCACATTTTCTGAATTTTGGTCCAGGGGGTGAGCTTGTGCCATAGTGGTGTGCTTTGTACCATAGTGGGGGATGTGTTGAATGAAAGACTACGTTGTGGAAGGCCATGTATTTCCATGGGGTTTTGGGTCTCAAAATCCTATCCATACCCTTTAGAGGTGCTCAACACCTCAGCCTAGAGGTCTATTCTATAGAAGTGCCTGTAGTGGGGCACCAAATTGTAACCCAGAGGGCCACATTGTGGAGTGCATGCTCAGTTTCTTTTAAGTGTAAAATTTCCTTTGAACCCCTTATCTAATTTAACCATATTTGCCTTTATTTTCTCCCCATTCATGCAATGTAGGGCTCCCCAACTATGGATAACTCCTTCCACTTGGTTCTTAGTGTATCCTTCTTCAATTATAGTGGATTTATTTAACGTAACTTCCAATATTTATTTTATTTCTCCTCTTATTACCTTCCATTATCCTATTATTATTCAACTTCTTCATTATTTTTACCTATTAGGCCATGGTAGAAAAATATCGGGAAAGGAATAGGTTTCTAATGGAATTTTTAGGTGGTTAGGGTTTTGAGGACATATTCTCCTTATTTATTGTAGATTTTAGTGGAGGTGATGAGTTTACACTAGATTTGATGTACGTTTTACTATGACCTTATTTCTTATTGGGTGTTCCTTGATACATGGCATTTGAAACTTGATTTTCCTAATTGTAAAATTATAGTATGAGATACTTGAAATGGTTTTGTCATGGAAAAACTCCACATCAACACATTTTCCTTATGTGATAATGGTAAGAACATATAATTTCAAGTAATTTTCATCAAAAATGTACTTCCATACATGTCACATGTTTGTTAATAATCTAGTAAGGTATTTATAAAAAAGAAATTATTTATACATGATATTTTTAACTCATTATGACTTTCTAAAATTTGGCACTCCTTAATTTATGAATTTTTCCTATTTATATTGGGTGTTCTTGATTAGGGAAATGTATTATTGACTTTATTTTTCAATGGGTATTATGATTCAATATTGCTTATTTATTGTTTGTATTTCATATTTTTTTCAAGGTGGTTTTAAAAAATGGATTCAAAGATTATAACAATTCGCATAAAACTGAAGACACATTTGGAACTTATGTTAATGGATTTGGATCGATAAAATTTTATCCCTTGTTCATCTCTATCAATTATATATAGTTAATGTCTTGGTGTAGTATCATATGATTGAATTATTGATTGATATTTATATATGTGAGAAGGGTCCATTCATTAATGGTGTGTTGGAGGTGGGATGTAAAGTTAATATTGAGATAGGTTAGCTTATGTTATGATATTTTTATATGATTTATGAATGAAAAATATTCCCCACATACATTACCTAATATCATAGGGAACCGATGGTAATTAAGTGGTAATTTAAGATATGGGTGTTGTGCTAGTTGATATTATGAACTAGCTAATAACCCTTAGTTATATGATCCAACATAGAAAGGGGTCCCCCTATGAGGCCAGATAATGTAAGTCGGTTGGTTTTTATTAGTAATGTGACATAGCCTTGATGTTGGTTCCACTTAGGAACAACTAGGTATTGTCTCATTACTCCTAGGGTGATAACCCGTGATGATTATTATTTTTTTGCTCCTATTATGACTTACTGATATGTGAACTACATGATTTTTTAATCTTATTAATGTTTTTGATATAATGGTCCACATATAGTTGATCTTTGGCGTTATAAAAAAAATATTATTTATCATCATTCATGTAACCCCCCAATATTTGATAGTATGTTATCTCTTCAAAGTGATTCAATGACTTGCGCTACACGCAACAACGAGTTCGAGCGCACCATAACTTACCAAACTAGCCGTTCAAAAAGCGGTTATGAATAGTATTAACTGGATTTTTAATTTTATATATATCCTATATAATTTTAACATTCATTTTTTGTTTTTCTTAGACATAATATAAGGAAAAATTCAATTTTTTAGATAAAAGAAGTATTTTTCAAAAAAAGCAATTTTACCGCCTATTTAATAGAGAATATTTTTAAAACAAATATTTGAAAATTTTATATATTCAATTTAATTAAATTAAATTCTTATTTAGAATCAGGACATAAATATTTATTTTGGATAAATTTTTTGGTACATTTCCCATAACTTTCAAAATTTGATGAATAGTGAAAAATACTAAATTTTAATTGAAAACAACTTTTTTAATTGAAATAATTTATAGTGTTAAATTATGAATTTGAATGGTTTGGAAGTATAATTAGATTATATTTTTATCATTTAATTAAATTTAGGTAATTATAAGTAATTTCACATTTAAATTTGACATAAACACATGTCAATCTTTTGATAGTTTTTACTTTTTAAAAACCCACTTTTTAGTTTTGAAAATGGGAATTAATTTTAAATTAATTAAGGCGACTTATATGTTTTGAATTTGGTAAAATAGAATTCATTTTTGAATTCATAATATCAAAATTATTTTCAGGTGAATTTTTGATATTTTTCTAAAAACATTCAATTTTTGATGAATAGTGAAAAACACTGCCTTATTGTTTAAAACCAAATTTTTATTTACATAATTATTTTTTTTATTTTAATTTATTTTAATTAAAATAGATATATAATACCAATATATGTTTAATTTAATTCATTTGAGTCATTTTATAATTAAATTAGATGTATAAATTTTTTTTGAACTTTTTACCATCTTTTACCCACCTTCTAAGAGCATTTGCAAAGTTACATAAGAAATAATTTTACCACTTCTGTGAGTTGAATTTAAAAAATATTAGAGAATCATTTGACATCAGTAAGTAAAATATGGTTCAATAAGATGAAAATAATTTTTGGTGAATAGTAACTTTTGACTTTTATTTACCACGGTTAAAAGTAAATAGGGTAATTAATGGTAAAAATGATATCATAATTACCCTAGAACATGTTCTAATTCTATTGGATAAGTGTAATTAGACCAAAAACAACCTTATGAATAAAATATGATCCCCTTTGGTCCACTTGTATTAGATTATGACATTTATTATTATTTTATTTAAAGAAGATTTAAAAGTGTTAAATTCAAGGTTTAATAACTAAACCATTTTTAATATAGGGTTATTCATAAGATGATTTAGACTATAAATATTAATTATAAAGATATAAATATTTCATACATCATGGTATTTTATTTATAATTTTTAGACATTAAATAATCAAATTTATTTATGACACAATGATGCTGCAGTAATTACCTTATTAATGAAAGAATCAAATAAATGGTATTATAAATATAAAATTAAATATAATTTCAAAGTTTTTATGACATAAACGAATTTTCTAGGTGAATATGACATGTCAGGGTTGATTCAATGTATATTTTTTGAAGTAATAAAGTTTTTATGACTTTCAAAAAAACCAAATACAAAATAGTGTCAAAATTGACATAAATGAGTTTTTAAAGAAAATATTATATTATTAAATTATATAATATTTTTAAAATTCTAAGGTTCAGCCAAAGGTATTAAATAATATTATATATTTCATTAATTAACCACTTTAGGTTCTATTTTATGTTTATAGTAATTTTATTAACCATATAGTGTAAGAATACAACAAGACACGGTAAAAGTTTAACTATTTTACTAAGAGTTAAATCTAAAAGATAAGGTTAATATGGTGACCTAAACCTATATAAAACCTATTAATTGAGTGTTTTTAGACCCATACGTAAATTATCTTAGAAATAAATCATTTTTGAGCCATTAGAAACCGAAAATTATTTTATTATAAAATAATATTTCAAGATTTTCCTAAAGTGACCATCACCTCTCTTATAAAAGGGTACTTCCCCTTCTCTCAAACTCACACCTCCAAAGCCATTTGGCTCAAAAAAACCCTGTCCAAATCTCCTCCAATCTTTCCTCCCTTATACCTAGAGTCCTTACTTTGATCATAAATTGAACCCAAGGATCCCTTTTGATCAACTCAAAAGGAAACACCTGAAGAAGAGGTAATAATTTCACCACCCTCTTTCAAGTTCTTTTCTTCTTCCACTTCCTCTTTCTTTGTTGTTTCCATACCAAAATAACAAATCTAGTACCTCCTAAATACTATGATGTTATTATAAATATGGTATAAACATATTCATTATTCTATCTATCCTATAAACTACAAAGTCACCATACATGCGTACGTACGACTTACCGTCTCCACATCGTGTTGTAGTTTGTTATTCAAACACTTCATTATTTGAATGGGTATAATATTGAGTATAAATAATTTAAATAATAAATATTAAATTTTAATGATTATTTATATATGATATAACATTCAATTATATATGATTTTACAATCAAAAGAATGATATTGTCGCTTATGCATACGTACAGCTTACCGTCTCCATGACGCGATCAGATGTCATTCTCCATCGTAACCATTCAAGAATAATTTTCATTTTATGATTAAAAATAATGTTTAAAGACTTGATATCATTCTGTATATGAATAATATACATCCTAGCCATAACAAACATGACTTGTGTAACAAAACATATAGAGGAAAACGAATCAGTTAACACCCAAAATGTTGTACTACTGAAATATAATTAACAAAGAAATATTAGAAGATCGTATACGATATCATATTAATGTATATGGTTATTATATAATTTAATAGCAATTATTTCACCATTATACAGGATGTTAAACTACCCTCGACCAAGGAAAGTTCAATGTAAGGTTTATTTCATCAATCTCATTATTATTCGTGACTGTTTATGTGTAAGTACTTACTGGGACATATTTATCATCGATACCCATATTTCCTAAAAATGTTTTCAAAATGAATCTTTGAAGGTTTTATGGGTGGGTATATTTAACTAGATCATCATTTAAAATGTTTTAAAGATTTATCTTTCTAAATTATTTTAATTAATGTCCTTGTTTTCAAAATGATTTTAAGGATTTATTTATATGGACGTGAATGTTTTGAAATGATAATTATTTTCAAAAGTTTCAATGTGGTATGGGACACTTTGTTTCAAAAATATTTTTTAAATTAATTCCTTTATAGATGTGTGACTTTTAAATGATTTCATAAAAAGTTATATTTCTCTCAAAAGGTTTTACTAATCATTTTCATCTATGTCAACATCCTTTACTGGATATTATTCTTGATTGATGTTGATTTATTATAATAAAAAATTCTATATTGTATTGAATGATTTATGATATGTTTGACTGTGGATATTATATTTGTATACCATTCATGGTTTACGGTTAATGAATTAAAATTTCATATGCTAGTTTTAATACGAATGTTTATGCTATGTTTTAAATTTTTCATATGAGGAATACAGTGGACTTAGTAAGTGATGGGTGGAGCCTGCTATAGGTCCTCGATGCACTGATAGGTCTCATGAGACAAACTAGTGTCTTGGAATAAGGCCTTGACAAAAAATTTATTTTTAGTCCTGGAACAAGGCCTTGACTATGTGGTAATGATGTATGATATTAGTAATTCCCTCATTATGAAATTAGTTATTACATGTGATTATTCAACTAGTAGAATATCTATGTGCATGTTTATATGGTTATGTTTGATTAATTTTTTCCATATTATGTTCAAGATTATGTTTAAAAATCCTGTTATTTTTATTACACATCTTGCCTTAAAAGTTTATAGTTTCCGATAAATTATTTACCCTTACTGAGCATCTGATCTCACCCCTTTCTTATGTTTTATTTTTCCAGGATTCCAAGAAGTGTATTATGATTGATAATCAGGGTTAAGGTAAAGTTAATAACCGAATTCTTAAAGAACTATCTATGTTGTATTTTATGATTGAAATTGCAAGGTAAAGTTAATGTATGTAATCTATTTTCCAAGACTGCTAAACCAATTGGTCCTTTGGGACTTGATTCTTTGTAATCATGTCAATGTATTAAAATAATGCACCGACTCTGGGATTCTGGGGTCGAGGCATTAAAGTTGGTATCCGAGGAAGTTTAGAAATAACCATGGAAATAGATTAAGAAAAACTCTGATTAGAGAACATTACCCTAAGATAGACTTTGATGATTATTGTAGAATAACTTACTATAATTTTGGTAATGTTGATATTTTGTTTATTTTACAAGCAATACATCCCTGCCTGGATACGAGTAGGTAGAGGCTGCTCTAGAACAGATGTACCTAGGAGTGAAAACTCTGACAAGAATTTTCAGGCTTGACCTGAGGTATCCTGGTACACAACAATAGGCCTTGATGCACTCTTGGTTGCGACACTCCCAGGGGATATGCTTAGGATAATTTATATTTTCATTACAATCCATTATGAAGGATTTAATAGTAAATACTTTCTCAAAGAAAACATTTTCTGATTATAGATTATATGCATAATATTTTCAACTTATGTTAGGTATTTTACATGTTTTTAATTATGCATTGAGATTCATAAACTAACCTAGTGTATGCCATTGTTTAGAAATGGTGCCTAGTATAAGGAATGAGAAATCCAGGAATACGCATGATCCAAAGATTAGGAAGGATCACAAATTTCATGGTATTAATCCAACATTTAGAAGAGAAATATTATCCCAAGTATTCTCATCATATGAAGAAATATTATCATATGTTAATAAGATAAGTAAATAATTCTAGGAGTCCTATGGATTTGAATGGAAACAAGAGAAGAAAAGGATGGAAGAGAGAAATATGGATAAAGGGAAGAGGGGAAAGTAGTATTTCCCCATATGTGATAACTGTGGAAAGAATCACCTTGGTAAATAATTGAAGGGAATGAGAGTTTGTTATTAGTGTGGAGAAAAAGGACACCAAGTACGTGATTGAAAGGGTAAGAAAAAGGTTTAAATGTACAGTGCTTCATCTGTAAGGAGTTGGGACACTATATGAATCAATGTCCAAATTGTCAGAGTATACCCCAGATTCTGTTATTGGATAATAATCAAATTATGATACTACCAAAGACGAATATGAATGATTGGAGTTCTTAAATTGTTATTAAAATATTGTTTCATTTGAGTATTTTATTAATGATGTACATTTTATAATAATTATAGAGTATATGAGGATTGTATTACAGTACTATTTCATTAAGGACTTGAGATTGTGTGGAACCAAGAAAAGTGACTCAATAGCAAGTTAATTTTTTTTTTGAAGAAATGTGGTTGAGAGAAAGATAAAGCTTAATATGATTCTAATACTAAGGTAGTGATTTTGGAATAAGATATGATTTCTTTGGATAAATTATATTAGATATTCTTGACTACCATGAAACTGATTAATGATTTTTATATGCCATCATTGTTGGAGTTTACAACATTTTTGGATATAAAGAGTATATCTAGCATTCTATAAGGAATAAGGGATCATGAATGTAATCAATATGGTTATATGATAATTCAGGGTGTTACCGTGTATTAAAAGAATACATGCTGAAGGTATTCACATGTTATTACGTGGGAAAAAAGATATTTATTGTGTTTACCTTCCCTATATATTTTGGATTGTGAGTTTGGACAGAAGTATTTTGGATAATTCCAAAGGTTGGAATGGATTATGTTTTATGTTGGATACTATTGGTAAGGTTAAAGCATTTCTTAAGATTATTTTTTGTACTTTTATAAAAAGGACAACCTAAAGGTTGGGTGACAACTCGTTGCATCCGGAAAGGGCGTGAGACTTGAACTTGCTACCAAAGGGTGACAAGGGTGCATCACCTACCACTGGCCTACTTGATGTCCTAGTTTATATAATGTAGTTTTTTTAAATAGTCTGACAAATGAATTATAAATTAATTATTTTTGGAACCCTATACGATTAGGATAAATAGAATATTTTTTGAATTCTATTATCTTTTGGAGTGAAATATGAGTTTGTGGTAAGAATTAGTTAAAGGATGAAACTCTACTTGTCAAGTATATTTTTTTCCTATTATTCATTGAATAAATTAATTCTTAAACTTTAGGGAAGGTATCTTAAAACAAAAAATGTTTTATCCTAATACGTTATGTTTTGTTGAACTAGTGATATTTTAAATCATCATAGATTGATGGATTTGAGGCTCTCAATTTTACACTTGTTTGTGATTGATGACCTCAATCACTCCCTATAAATATTTACATTTTCCCTCCAATTATGTGTCTCTAATTTCCACCAATGTTCTCTTAATCGAGATCATAATTTGGTGGTGACTTTTTCATTTCCCTTTTCCTATTATTAAGATTAAATTTTATTAAACCAATTACCAATGTGGGTTTTACACAAAGTTATTTTTCTATTTTTAACCATTTATTTTCCATAAACAATTTCAAATTGCGAGGAATAAATTTATTTAAGGAGGGAAAAATGTAACACCCCAAGATTTCATAGTATGTTATCTCTTCTGAGTAATTCAATAACTTGCGCTACACGCAACAACAAGTTCGAGCCCACCATGGCTTACCAAACTAGCCATTCAAAAATCAGTTATGAAAAGTATTAACTACATTTTGAATTATATCCATATCCTATATAATTTTAACATTCACATTTTTTGTTTCTTAGAAATAATATAAGAACAAATTCAATTTTTTGGATAAAAGAAGTATTTTTCAAAAAATGAAATTTTACCGCCTATTTAATGGAGAATATTTTAAAAAAAATATTTGAAACTTTTATATATTAAATTTAATGAAATTAAATTCTTCTTTAGAATCGGTACATAAAAATTTAGTTTGGATAAAGTTTTGGTACTTTTCTGAGAACCTTCATATTTTGATGAATAGTGAAAAATACTAAATTTTAATTGAAAACAATTTTTTTAATCGAAATAATTTATATTGTTAAATAATGAATTTGAATGGTTTATAAGTATAATTTTATTATATTTTTATCATTTAATGCAATGTAGGTCATTATAAGTAATTTCATATTTAAATTTCACATAAACACATGTCAATCTTTTGATAGTTTTTACTTTTTAAAAACCCACTTTTTGGTTTTGAAAATGGGAATTAATTTTGAATTAATTAATGAAAATTATATGTTTTTAATTTGGTAAAATATAATTCATTTTTGTTTTCTAAATATCAAAATTATATTAGGGTGAATTTTGGTATTTTTCTGAAAACATTCAATGTTTGATGAATAGTGAAAACACTGAGTTTTTGTTTAAAACCGACTTTTTATTGAAATAATTATTTATTTTATTTAAATTTATTTTAAGTAAAAATAGATATATAATACCTATACAAGTTCAATGTAATTAATTGGAGTCATTTTATAATAAAATTAGACGTATAAATTTGTATTGAACTTTTTACCGTCTTTTACCCACCTTCTAGGTGCATTTGTAAATTTGCATAAAACATAATTTTACCGCTACTATTAGTTGAATTTCAAAAATCTAAGAGATAAAATTGTTATCATTAAGTAAAATTTGGTTCAATAAGATGAAAATAATTTTTGGTGAATAATAAATTTTGACTTTTATTTACCACAGTTAAAGGTAAATAGGGTAATTAAGGGTAAAAATGATATCATAATTACCCTAACACATGTCCTAATTCTATTGGATAAGTGTAATTATACCAAAAACAACCTTAGGAATAAAATATGACCCCCTTAGGTCCACTTGTATTAGATTTGGACATTTACTATTATTTTATTTAAAGAAGAGTTAAAAGTGTTAAATTCAAAGTTTAATAACTAAACCATTTTTAATATAGGGTTATACATAATATAAATTAGATTATAAATATTAAATAGAAATATAAAAGTATTTACTATGTCATGATATTTTATTTATAATTTTTATACATTAAATAATTAAATTTATTTATGACACAATGATGATGCAGTAATTACCTTATTAATGAAAGAATCAAATAAATGGAATTATAAATATTAAAATAAATATAATTTCAAAAATTTTATGACATACACGAATTTTATAGGTGAATATGACATGTTATGGTTTATTCAATGTATCTTTTTCTAATTAATCAAGTTTCAATGACTTTCACAAAAACCAAATACTAAATAGTGTCAAAATTGACATAAATGAGTTTTTAAAACAAATATTATATTATTAAATTATCTAATATTCCTAAAAATCTAAAATTAGGCCAAAGGGATTAAAAAATATTATATATTTCATTAATGAACCACTTGAGGTTATATTGGAAGTTTAGAGTATGTTTATTAACCATATAGTGTTAGAACACAAGAAGGCACGATAAAAGTTAAACTATTTAACTAAGAGTTAAATCTAAAAGGTAAAGCTAATATGGTGACCTAAACCTATCTAAAACCTATTTATTGAGGCGTTTTTAGACCCATACCCACCTTATATTATAAATAATTCATTTTTTATCCATTACAAACAGAAAATGATTTTATTATAAAATAATATTTCCTGCTTTTCCTAAAGTGACCATCACCTCTCTTATAAAAGGGTACTCTCCCTTACCTATAATCCACACCTTAAAAGCCATTTGGATCAGCCAAAACCTTCCCAAATCACCTCCCAACTTTCCTCCCTTCATCCTAGAGGAATTAATTTGATCATGAAGCCAACCCAAGGATTACTTTTGATCAACTCAAAAGGAAACACCCGAAGAAGAGGTAATAATTTCACCACTCTATTTCAAGTTCTTTTCTTCTTCTACTTCCTTTTTCTTTGTTGTTTCCATACCAAAATAATAACCCCAGTACCTCCTACATACTTTTATGTTATTATAAATATGGTACAAACATATTCATTAATCTATCCATCCTATAAATTACAAAGTTACCATACGTGCGTACATACGGCTTACCGTCTCCACGTCGTGGTGTAGTTTGTTATTCAAACACTTCATTATTTTAATGGGTATAATGATGGGTATAAATAATTAAAATAATAAATATAACATGTTAATTAATCTTTATATATTATATAACCTTCAATTATATATGATTTCACCATCAAAAGAATGATATTGTCACTCATGCGTACGTATAGATTACTGTCTCCAAGACGCAATCAAATGTCATTCCCCATCATAACCATTCAAGAATAATTTTAATTTGATGATTAAAAATAATGTATAAAGACTTTATATAATTCTAGATATGAATAAGATACATCCTATCCATAACAAACATGACTTGGATAACAAATCATATAAAGGAAAAAAAATCAGTTAACACCTAAAACGATGATACTACTAAAATATCATTAACAAAGAAATATTAGGAGATCATATACGATATCATATTAATGTATATGATTCTTTTATAATTTAATAACAATGGTTTAACCATTATACATGATATTAACCTACCCTCATGCAAGTAAAGTGCAAGGTAAGGGTTATTTCCTCAATCTCATTATTATCTGAGATTGTTTATGTTTAAGTATTTACTGGGGCATATTTTTCATCGATACACATATTTAATAAAAATATTTTCGAAATAAATATTTTAAGGTTTTATGGGAGGGTCTATTTAAATATATCATAATTTTAAATTTTTTATAGATTTATCTTTTTAAATTTTTTTAATTAATGTCCATGTTTTCAAAATGATTTTAAGGATTTATTTATATAGACATGGACGTTTTGAAATGATAATTCTTTTAAAAAGTTTCAAAGTGTTATAAGACACTTTAATTCAAAAATATATTTTAAATTACTTCCTTTATAAATGTGTGACTTTTAAATGATTTCACAAAAAGGTATATTTCTCTCAAAAAGTTTAACTGGTCATTTTCATCTATGTCAGCATCATTTACTAGATATTATTATTGATTGAGGTTGATTTATTATAATACAATATTTCATATTGTATTGAATGAGTTATGATATGTTTGAATGTGTATTTTCTATTTTTATACCATTCATGGTTTATGGTTAATGAATTGACATTTCGTATGATAGTTTTAATGCGAATGTTTATGTTATGTTTCATGTTTTTCATGTGAGGAATGCAGTGGAGTTGGTAAGTGATGGGTGGATCCTACTATAGCTCCTCAATGCATAGGTAGGTCTCATGAGACAAAATAGTTTCTTGGAACAAGGCCTTGACCAAAATTTTATTTGTTGTCTTGGCACAAGGCCCTGACTATGTGGTAATGATGTTCGACATTAGGTATTACCTCATTATGAAATTAGTTATTGCATGTGATTATTCGACTAGTAGAATATCCATGTGTATGTTTATTTGGAGATGTTTGATTTATTTTTTCCATATTATGTTCAAGATTATGTTTAAAAATGCTATTATTTTTATTACACATCTTTCCTTAAAATTTTATAGCTTCTGCTAAATTATTTCCTCTTACTGAGCATCTGATCTCACCCCTTTCTTATGTTTTATTTTCCCAAGATTCCAAGAAGTGTATTATGATTGATATGAGGGGTTAAGATAAAGGTAATAATTTAATTCTCAAATAAATATCTATGTTTTATTTTATGTTTGAAATTGTAATGTAAAGTTAATGTATGTAATCTATTTTCCAAGATTGTTAAAATGATCGGTCCTTCAGGACTTTATTCCTTGTAATCATGCCAATATATTAAAATAATGTACCAGCTTTGGGCTTATGGGGTCTGGGTGTTACAATTAATTTCTTAATTTTCCATGATGTTACTTTTTTTGTGTGTCTCCATTAAATTTATCATATTTTGTGAAATTTATAAAGATTTTTTAAATAAAAATATGTGGATTGTTTTTAAATTATAGTGTTAGATGAAACATCCTTAAAATTAACCTTTAGACTATTTGAGTGGTTTTTATTTTAATAGTGGATTTAAAAGGGTTTGATTTGTATTTCTTAATGAAATTTTTAGAAAAAAGAACTTTTTATGTTCTACTAATTTTTTAATTTTTTTAATGTAAATAAAACTGTTTTCTACACTTAATTTTCAAAATAGTGTTCTAAATTTATCTTATAAGAGTAGTGGTATGGATTCATGGTTGTATACTACTGGGCATGGATCACACTCTACATACTCACCTTGGTGGGTATATATACTCAATGTTCTATGTTGTTGAGTAGGTTATGGATTATATGTGGGTCTACACCACTCTCCTTTGTTATGTTGTTGGATTTTGATACTTGGTGGAGACTTTGAGTAACATGGAGGTGACTTTGAATCACATGGTGGTAATATAATCAGTATTTTGGACTTCATGGTGTATTCGAACCTTTGTCCTTCAATCTCATTCTAGTACCTCATTATGTATTATAAACCACGTATGAAAAGGTTTAGTTTTTGTTGGTAATGTCTTTGTGAGAATTTATTGTTATGTATTATTGTTATTTCCACTTTGGATGGTTATTATTTTAATGTTATTAATTTACTTGGAATGGTTATCCAATTTATGGAGACCCCTTATAAGGTTTTTGAGTGAAATAATTTTTATGGATTATGATATTTTGTGGGTGAACCATTCCCAATGGTTAATTTTTGATACCCTTGGTTCTTTTCACTAGCTCGTGGAAATCCAGAGCATGCTTCATGTCTTGTGGTGGCACAATCTAGGTGGAAAGTCAAGTTGAAATGGATTGGGTCATTACAAATACATATTTACCAAAATAACTTAATATATAATTGGTATCATATGAATTCAAAATCTATGAATTTATTTATATATCAAAATACTTAAGGTGGACACTCCAATGGATTTATTTCAACCCTTTAGATATTTTAAGAAATTCCTTCTCTTGTGACTAAGTTTTCTAAATGGAAACATATCTCCTCTATCGATTCTCTTCCCTTAGGTTTAAATTATATTGGATAAATATTGGAATCTATAATATTCTTCTTTAACCTTAAACATTTACCATTTTATATTTTTATCAAAAAACTAGGGCTTGGACCTCCCATGTCTAAATTAGTTATCCTTAACTTATTAAAAAGATAATGTAAAATTTTATTGAACTCATTCATATTGTAGTTTATAATAAACTTTTGAAAATGTTTTAGTGAATATTTACAAAAATAAAGTCCATAACTAGATCAAGCCTTAACAGAGACCTAAATCTATCCATGTAATTAATGTACCTAATCATATTGAGTACTATTTAGTCAATGGAACACTTTGTACACTTTATAAACTTAATTTTGAAAAACACAGTGAACTCTTTATATACTTTAATATTTATAAATTTTATCTTTCATAATAATTGAACTTGTTTTACAAGAAATTTTTCAGTTTTACTAGATAAATATTCATAGTTCTATCTGATGTTATTTTTCTAAGTATATTAGAAGAACATGTTCTTTGTACATCAGAAATACATATACCAAGTTCACCAGACAAAAGTCATATAAAGTCTATATAAAAAAGTAAAACAAATTACATCAGAGAAAAATATGAAAATTCTTTTGAATTGAATTTATTAGGTGGATATCTATAAGTCTATAGAAATTTTTTTATCAAAATCACTAGACAAAGAACATTATACATTTTACTATAAAAATTTGTATCATTTTATTAGATGAAACATTCAACCACTTTAGTAGTTAAAATCATGATGATCATTAAAAGGAGGTGCTATGCTGAAATTTTTGAGTGAATAAGGAGTTTATGTTATGTAGTTGCAACCAAATATTATAAATACATAATATGACCAATGGAGTTTGACTATAAATGGATTTTCATGTTTTAGGAGAATATAGCCTTTTCAATATCAGCAATCTAAAGTTTCTACAAAGTGTTTATAACATATTTTTATATAAGATAATTTCATTGTAAACATTATATATTTTCTTTTAAGGCATTGATTTTTGAGGTTATCATTCTAAGTTCCTTGGGATTTTTTTTAATAGTTATTTTTTCGATCTTGTTGATCAAAGTGTATCATGGTTAGAGTGATAGAAATGTATTCCAATTGTTCTCATCAAAGGTTCCTAATTCTAAGGAAACAAAAATATGTATGATCATTCTGATCAAGGCATTATAAGGCTAGGAATATAGACCTTATAATAGGGTTAAAATCATGGATACAATAAGTTAGTTTATAGACTTCCTTTTATACTAAAGGTTAATGTGTGGATACTTTCGTTTTAAGGTTCTATAATATTTTCCTACATACTTTATAAAAAAATTATTTATTTTACATGTTTATAATATCAATGTGCGTGTTATAGAAAAGTTTATATTGGTTGTTATAAACTATTTAAATCAATATTTATAACGTTTATAAAAATTAATATTCATTTAATAAACTTTCTTAAAGAGGTTGAAAATTTATACGAATTATTTTTATAAAATAAAATTTACCCCCACCACCTTATTATATTATATTGTATACCCTTTCAATTCTATATGTAACAAACCACAAAAAAAATTGAATTTTAGTGTTTATAGAGGTGGTTTTGTAGGACTCAGTTAATGGTAAGGTCATCTTATAGCACGCCTGCTTCTCTTGGTTATCATTGCCTTCATAGTGGGACAGTTTAGTGGCAATAGATGGTTACATGGAATTTTTTTTATGGATTATCTTTTTTTACTTCCAATTTTAGACTATTTTTCCTTATGTTTTATGTATCATGGATGTATAAGATTCTACTTATTTTGACTCTGATTGTTCATCCATTATACAAGTGACTTTTCTTGGTTTTTTTTCTCTCTACCTTGTGCCATGCCTACTTGGGTGAAATGTCAGTTTAAATCAAGTTGCTTCATTAAAAATTTATATCAAAGGTATTAACCAACCTAAAGGGTTATGAAACTACCTGGGTTTGGTTTGGGGACTATGATAGATATATGATAGGACAATCATAGCTTGGGTATTAAGGGTGGGAGGGTACCTGGCCAGCTCAGTTTCATGTCTAAACTTGAGTTTCTATGGGTGTTCAGGGATTTTTTCCAAGATTAAGACATGGTGTTTGAGTTTATTTAAATGAACTAGATTTGGGTTTTATTTAAATGAACCTATTTCTATGATGTTTTTTATTTTGTTCATGGAATACATAATTTTTTTAAATTATTATCATATAACTGTTTAAATTTTAGATTCCTGAAGTTGGTCTTTTGTTCTGTAATTTCTCTCAAGTTGATTTTTCTTGTGTTTTTTAGAAAATGCCTCCTAGAATAGATCTTAAAAATATGATTGAGGGAGATATTAGAAAAGTTCCATAGAAAAAATCCTCCATTGGGATCTTTTTTTATGGAAGCTATAATCCACACTATTTAGACTATATGATAGGTAGGTGTGGGGAACTAGGGAGGAGCAGTGGATCATGGAACAAAATTTACTAAGAAGAATCCATCCATCTTCCACGTTGAAAAAGGACCTCAAAAATCTGATGAGAGGATTGAGAAGATTGAAAGGTTCTTCTATTTTATGAAAACTCAAACGGAGTCTAAGGTAGGTTTCTTCACTTACATTCTTACAGGACCGAAAATGAGATAGTGAGACTCAATCATGAAAGATACATTGCATGAGGATCTTACCTGGTAATCTTTACAGAAAATCATTTACTAGTAATTTTATCCTGGAATGTTGAGTGTGGTGAAGACTAGATAATTTATAACCTTGGAGAAATGATTAGAGTATTCCAACCATTTTTATAAGCTGGTACACCTATCAGATGAGCCTATTACTAATGAATACCTTAAATATCTGAGGTTTGAGATGGGCTTTCTGTCCAATATTCTATCAATGCTAATTCTATTATAATTAAATTTTTTTAGGTGGTGGAAAAATCCATTTTGTATGAGGAATACATAGCTGAGAAGATAGTTTTATGTGGAGATTTGGTTGTTGTATGGATTAGCTAGGGAGTGTCTTCTCACAAGAAAATAAAATATGAGGGTAGCCAATTTTTTTATCACTATTTTCATAGGCTTCACCAGGATAATAGTAGGTTGTTTGTTACTAGTGTGTAATTCCTAGTCAAACAATTTCAAATTGTTTGTAATTTCCCTAAACTTTTCACCATTTTGTAAAATCTTCTCATCTTAGGTATATTTGAATAAGGGTGTCCCAAGGTTGCAAGGTGGGATCCACTCTCACCAATGGTTTGCAAGTTCATTGTAATGATTCCATGGGTAGTGGGTCTTATCCTCAAGCCAAGGGGATGTGATTGTGGCTAAGAGGACCTAGATAGAAGAAGATATTAGATGTATTTATGTAGTATAGTATACACCCGAGGAATATGAGGTAGGTTTATCCATTGTTAGAGGTAAAATGTTTATTTATTGTTCTATAACACTATATTTATTTGATACAGGTGATACTCATTAATTTATATCATAAAATTTTACTTATGTGTTGGTATTTAATTTTTAAATTATTCTATTCTTGTTGGATCTTTCCATTCCTTTAGGATAGAGTTCGGAAAAAAGTTTCAGATGTCCCATGTATCGGGTGATTATAAATGGCTTTGAAGTAGTGTAGGATTTACTCATCCTCGATCTTGATACCTTTGACCATATTATTAGAATGGATTAGATGATCCGCATTAATTCCCAAATTTAATTTTATCATCATTTATTTTAGTTCTTATCCTATGATGGAGTCTCACATTTCTTTTAGGGTGGGTGATATTCTCGATATAAAAGAGCAGAGCCTATTGTTCCTTATGATGGAGTAATCTCATAACAGTTTTCAGATATGTTCCTTGATGTCATTAACTTTCTCTTGAATATTCCACTTCATTTAGTGGTGATTTTATACCTTGAGGACCTTCCTAATGATTTTTTAGGTTTCTCTGGCAAAGAGAGGTTGAGTTCACCATTGACCTTCTCCTTGGCATGATTCCCATTTCTATTCCACCTTATCTCATGGCTCCTACTAAATTAGAGGAACTTAAGGTTCATCTTGTGGAGCTTGAGGTCAAGGTATTTATTCATACTATTTTGTCACTATGGTATTCACTTATACACTTTGAGAATAATGTATATGGATGCCTTAGAATTTGTATTGATTATCAAAGTCTAAATCAGGTGTCTATTAATAACAAGTATCCCTTACCAAGAATTGATGGTTTCTTTGATCAAATTAGGGGGTCATTGGTTTTCAAATATTAACCTCTAGTTGGGGTACTGCCTATTGAGAGTCTCATAAGAGGATATACCTAAGAAAATGTTTAGGATTTGATATTGGAATTTTATGTTTATGGTTATTACATTCAGTCTCACTAACACTCCTATAATATTTATAGCATTGATGAAGAATGTATTTCATCAGTTCTTGGAATCCTTCATCCTATTCATTGATGAAATTTTGATGTACTTCAATTCAATGGTGGAAAAACTGGATCATTTAGATTTTTTCCTTATAAAATTGAGAGAATATAACTTATATGGCAGTCATTAGAAGTTTTAATTCTATATATAACAATTAATGTTTATGGGGAATGTTATATCAGAGAGGAGAATTTTAGTGGATCTTGAAAATATATGAGCAATAATGTATTAGGAGAAGCCTAGAAATGTTTTTTATATTTTGAGATTCTTAGGTTTGGCTAGTTATTACGTTTGGTTTTTTAAGACTTTTTCAATATTTCAAATCCGATAACAATTTTTACCCACAATGGGGTAATGTTTGAATAGATTTAAAATTGCCAGATATCTTTTGAGGAAATAAAGAAGAGGTTTTCCATATCTCCAATTATTATTCATCTAGAATCAGGTTCACTTTTTGATGTTTTATATGATTCCTCAGGTATTTTTGTGTGTGTCTTGATGTAGGGAAAGTAAGTGGTGTCCTATGGATCTTTCCCATAATTCCATCATGAAATGAATTACCCAACCCATGACCTTGAGTTCATAGTTGTTATGAATTCTCTCAAAAGGTGTCATTACTATCTATTTGGGGAGAGTCTTATGATGTATACTGATAATAAGATATTGAAGTATATTTTTACTATAATGGACCTACATTTGCAACATAACATTGGGTTGAGTATCTTCTTAGATTCAAATTTTATATTTCTTATAATCACAGGAAATGGAATTTGGTTTTTCACTCATTGAGTAATAATTTACCGAATTGAACATTGTTGGAATCAGTGGAGGAATGATCTATGATGATTTTTTCACTAATATTAGATTTTTAGTGGAAGAATCTAATGGACATGAGATCTTATCATTGGTAAAGGCTATATCTTCATTTGATTAGTAGTCTAAACCAGAGTAGGTTCTAGAGATGTATTCTTAGTACTTTAGTAAAATCCTAAATGGTGGGGGGGACTTGGGTGTCTGGTCTCAGTCTCCCATAGTAAATTTGTGTTTTCAATGAATATTGGTTGTTCCTATACCTTTTAGGTAAGAATTGATGGAAAAATAACACCATTCTTGTTGGTCCATACACCTTTGGACTACCAATATGTATCAAGATTTGAAACATCGATATTGGTAATTGGAAATGAGGTTGTAGATTGTGGACATTATTTTATGGTGCCTTAACTATCAAAGAATTAAGGTGGATCACTATAAACATGTTGGTTTTCTTCAAACCATTCCCATTATGAAATGGAAGTTGGATGAATATCCGTGGAATTCATCATTTCTTTACTATGGAATCCTAGTGTGAAGTATGTGATTTGGGTGATCATTGATATAATTTCAAAATTCTCTCATGTCATCCCTATTAAAGAGACAACAAAAGTGAATCATCTCAAGAACTTATACATCTGAGAGGTTATGAGACAACATGGGGTTTCATCTGCTACTATTTCTGACAAGGACTGACGGTTTATATCCATGTGTTTGAAAAGTTTGTAAGAGGTTATGGGTTCCCAAATAAAATTAATCATTGTATATCATCCAAAAATGGATGGTAATAAGAGATCTACCTTTATTCCTAAGGATATTTCCTTTTCTTATGTACTTTATTTTGATAGTTACTGGGAAAAGAATCTTCCTCTGGCCAAATTTTCCTATAAAAATAGTTATTAGTATTTGATTAAGATTTTTCCATTTACATTGTTTTATGGTTAACCGTGTAGATCTCCCTTTTTACAGATAGAGTTAAAAGAGTGGTATTTTGTAGGGTTAATCCTTATTCGAGAGATGAAAGAAAAAGTGTAGTTGATCCAAAAGAGATTTATCACAGCACATAGTCATCAAAATTACTATGAAAACCATCTTAGTATGTTTATAGAGTTTAAGGTTTTTTATTTGGTTTTTCTTCATGTTTCACCTCTCTTTGGACACCATCAGTTAGGTATGTAGGGTAAGTTAGAACTAAGGTTTTTTTCCCCCTTGATATATTTTAAGAAAATGCTAAGGTGGAATATCTGTTGGACTTTCTATATCCCTTTTCATCAATTTAAAACATGTTTCATGTTTCCCATCTAAGGAGGTATCAACTAGACCCTACCCATATGACTGAATGGGAAGATTTTGATCTTTATCCTAACACCACAGTGATTAAGAAATTGGTTCAAATTATGGATCATCAATATAAGTTACTATGTGGTAAAATAATTCCTATGGTTTATATAATTTGGATGTGTAGGTAGGATATCTATGAGATTAGGGAGAGGTAATTATTGATTAGGTAATAGTGGCCTTATATTTTTGGGTGTTCCAAATCTTGAGAATATTCTAGGGAAAAAAATATTTAATGTTAGGGAGAATTTTAATAGTCTTATGGTCAGATGTATTCTTTAGTTTGATCTTTATTTATCATTGGGGTCATTCTAGAGGTTTATGGGAGTTGGAGGTTGAAAACTTGTATTTTTTTAGGAAACAAACTAGATGAACGGTTAGGGAACACATTAAATTTTAAAAATGTGGTAACCATATGGTATAGATTTTTGAGGTTCCAATATCATTTTTTATGGTTTAAGCATGGTTATTCAAATCGCGTGACTCGACAAGGAAATTGTGTTGGTGTCTGGGTGGTTTTCCAGAGGTTTCACATGGATTAAGCATGGTTTTCCAAAACCTTGAATCTCATCTCTAGGATACTTTTCATCTTTTTTTCAATATAAAGAGGACATGAATGGTTGGTTCATGGTTTATCTAACTATTTGGCCTAACTTTTCATCCCGATTCGAACCTATAAAAATTTGGAAATTACCTATTTTCCCTTGATCCTTTTCAAATCTAATCACCCCATAATATTCATTCAAATAAAAATTAACCCTTCCCCAATTCTCTATATCATTATCTCCTTGGTTTCTTAACATTTTCCCTTCATTATTTATGTGTATATTCAAGGTATTTTTAGTTTTTTATCCGGTCTCCTCTCCTATTATTAGATCCTCTCTTGATCTCCTCTCCTATTATATCATTGGAAGTCGATTGGGTTATGGATACCAGATCTGAGGGATTTGATATATGTTTTATTTTTTTATGGATCTAAGTTCATGAGGACCTGATCTACCTATTCCCAATATCTTTTTTTGAAGGTGACTAGTATCCCTCTATTCTTGAGGTAGGTGTCTCTATGTAAAGGTTATAAATTTTGAATTACATGATGTTCTGGTAAATTCCATTGGTTTGTTTTATAAAAATTATTGATTCAATATCAAAGTTTAATTGTTTTAGGAGATTATTTTTTTTAAATGGATTTTCTTTAAAAATATATTTGTGCACACTATGTGTTATATGAAATAACATAAAGGTACTTTTGGTTCTAAAATGGATTTTCAAGTAAGGGAGTAGTGATCCTTCACTGTGAAAATGTTGTATAAATCATAGGCATGGTTACCAAATGGTTTTTGGAAAATATAAAGAATTTTGAACCTTGGGTAAATCAGATAATAGATTTGGACACTTTGTGGATGGATCTAATGTTAAAAACTTGGATGTATATATGTATCCCATGAGGATGTGAATCAAACCACACATTGTTCCAAAATATACCACTATGTAGATCAAAATCATGCATCAGGAGAATAGGTTCACAGATGAAAAAATCTATGATTAATATCCTTATGTAGATCTAGATCATAAAAAGAAGGGGAAATATTACTATTTTGTGATGAACTCTTAGGTAAAGATCCATTTTCAGGTGGAGACATTGATCAAATCAACTAAGATGACCATCCTTTGTGTGTAATACAAAATAGATCCAATTTCTTGGATTTGAGTGCTGGAATTTCAAAAAGTTTCTTTTTGAGAAATGTTCATAAATGCTCACTAACATGAAATTTTTTATTGGTGCACCTACTCCAATAGTCTCGAGAGAGTCTTATTTACAAGGACAATTCGGGTAAGGTACCCTTCCCGAAGTTGAAATTCACTAACCTTTTCCAAAGTCATGGGAATTAGAGAGAATAACATGTTTTTTTACTACGGACATGTGATAGGGATCACAATATTTTTAACTCTTTATTTACTTTTCCCTAACATTTTCCTAAGATTCATATAGAGGAAGAATTAGTAGGCATGTATTTGGATTTTTCTCAGGTCACCAACTTATAAGTTTTCAGCCTGAAATTTTATTGTGTATTTTTTATTTTATAAATGATCGATATTGCTTAGTTCATAGAGAGTGTATGTCCAGTGAAAAGATACTTAAATTTCTTCAATGATTCCCTTATTGAGTTTTTATCTTGATGAGTATCATGTCTCTTTCTGTTTTAAGGTCCTTGAAGCTAGACTGTCATTGTGCTATATTTTTTGGTCTTTGAGCTTGGACCTTTTGGGTACTGGAGTTTAGGGTCTTCTAGAAAATACCTTTTGGTGTAATGTGGTTTAATATCTTCAAGCTTGGACATTCTTATCGCTACAGTTTAGGGTCTTCCATCTTGGACCTTTTGGTGGACTGTAGATTAAGGTCTTCTAGCTTGAACCTTTGATATTCCATGTAGTTTAATGTCTTACTACAAATAATTTTATAGAATATGGGTCTAAAATACCAGGGATGATTCAAAACACTATGGGGTGTTGAGTTATACCATGGTTCTGCTAGGGCCCATGAGGATTGGAGTTCCATTCTTTCAAGGAGAAGGTTCCTTTAGTTGGCAGGTTAAATCCCTTATGCATCGGTAGCATGGCCAAGAAAAGAAGATATCCACTCTTACCCAAGGGATAAAAAAGATTTAAGAAATTAAATATGGATGAGGGTTAAATATTAGGGATAATAGGCCCACTTGGATAGTTTTAGTGTGGGTGGTATAAATCATAACTCAAAAGCTTGAGTTAATGAATATGGGATAGTGAAAACTTGTTAGGTATCTCCTATAACATTTTCATATGTTCAGTTCCACCTAAGTGTTGATGGGGCTCTCATGGATTATAAGCTTCTATATTTTTAAGATGATATCCCTTTAGTTGGCGAGCTAAATCCATCATGCATCGACAACATGGCCAAGAGAATCTAATCTCCACTTCTTTCAATCGGTCATGAAATATTTGCAATGACTCAAACATCTATATGATGATGTTGGGTATGGAAAGAAAGATATCCCAGAAGCACTCTAGAACCCATGGGAAATCCAAATCATATTTTATGAAGCCCAATCAATACATTCTATGGTTTCATATCACAAGGTGTGGTCCATCAATGGTTCAGGAATGAAGTGTCACATTCCAGACTTAAGAAAGGGTACAAAATATGGCGATGCAGCATCAAGGATATCATATTTTATTGAATAGTTTGATATGGAGATTGTAAATCGCAGTACAAAGTTCTTAGGTCATGACGAAGGTATGGGTCAGTCACACCTGGGATATTCTAAAACACTATCGGGTGCTCAGTTCTTCCATAATAATTCCAGGATCATAAGAATTATAAAAACCTTTATATTAGACCATGATGTCTTTGGTTTGTGGGTCTAAGGCCTTTTTCATCAATATCATTGTCAAGTAGAGAGATATATTTTCTTTTTTAGGATAAATTAATGTTTTGCGTTGACCCAATATGATTTAAATCGTGAAGTGTTCTTTATAGAAAATTTAAGATCCAAGAAGGTTTCAAGCACCCTAAAAGTTTCCATACTGCCTGGTGAACCTATTCTCAAAGAGAGTAAATGTGAAAAATTATTTCTTGAATTTTTTCCTAGATTCGGGGGGTACATTATGAATAACTTTTATTTTACTAGGGATATAGAGTAGATCCTAGGAGATTTATTCCTTTTATTTGCACCCTAATTTTTACCTAAATTCTAGAGATAAAGAGTTTAGAATGAAAATACATGGATTTTTCTTAGGTATCCCTTTGTGGTTTTTATAACTGACAATTTTTGGGTCTCTTTTGTTAGTAGATTAAGGTATTAGGATTTAGAACATATAGGCTAGTGTTTATGGTCATATAATTTTGACAAAAATGCAAAAAGTAATAGGTCATGACTCACATGGGCCTAATATGGGATATGTCACACAAGAGAATTATTAGGATACCCATGGTCAAGATTACTCCAACATCATTCTGAGAGGGAGGTGGAAATATTGTAAATCACAGCTCGAGTTCCTCAGGCCATGAGAAATGATATGGGGCAATCACTCCAGGTATGTCCTGTAACACCCTAAGATGTTCAGTTCTACATAGGTGATCTTGAGATCATGAGAATCATAAATCCATTTATATTGAACCAAGATGTCACTAGTTGGTGGGTCTAAAGACCTTTTGCGTCAATAGCATGGCCAACTGAGAGATCTATTTTTTCCCTTTTCAAGGGTAATGAATGGATAATGGAAATATGAGGCATACAAGATAGGAAGTGTGGATCATGGATTGAGGTTCTTTTAAATGATGGTGGAATCACCCTGTACTTTGGTTGATTGAGGTAAGTCTCATGTGGTCCTTCGATAAGGAATGAAAAATGGGAGATGGTCTGCATAGTTTATCATCATGTAGTGGTGAAGTTTATCGTGTAGATTTAATTTCATGTGACCAAGATGTTTTCCTTATAGTTTAACATCATTTGGTAAGGACATATTCTTGTATAGTTTATCATCATGCAGTAAGAACATCATCCTTGAAATTTAACATCATGTAGTAAGGACGTACTTCTGTGCAGTTTATCGTCATGCGGTAAGGACGTAAGAATTTATGTGAGTGGATGAAAATGTTGTGTTTGGGCCCAAGGGTGAAAGTCCAAGAATCAATAAATATCTAATTAAAATAAAAATCAAACCACATGCAATTATTGAACGACATACTCTCTATTCTCCGGTCTAGCTCGTATGGAGTGGTGGGAATTGTTTCCATTGATTATTGTAGTTGGTCCTTATATTAGTGGTCTAGGTGTCACTATGTATCCTATAATTATAGGAATCAAGCCACACTTAGTTCCTAAAGGGATCATGCATTTTAGCATCATGTAACTAGGATGAGTATGGACTGACGTAAAAAGTGGTAATGTTTCGGCTAGGCCCAAGGATATATTTTTGGGTGTCTCTATGTATCTCATGAAAAATAAAATTCAATTCATATGTAGATCTTAAAATCCCATGTAGTTTAGTATCTTGTAGTGAGGAAAAAGGTGAACTGATGTGAATTGATGGGAATATTGTGGTTGGGCCCAGGGGTGAAAGTTTGGGCATCACTAAATATCTCATGAAAATGATAATCAAACCACATGTAGTTCTAAAGATCTATACAGTTTAATGTCTTGTAGTGAGGATTAATGGTATGACTTTTAAGATCTCATATTTTGAACCAAGATGATACTGTTGAAGCTAATATGCCTTGTTCATGTGGGGGAGCCCTTGTTGAAATTCCTAAGCCCATGTGAGCTATGCTCGAGGTGAGAAACAAGGAATGGAAAGGGTCCCATGAAGAGGCATTTAAGAGAAAAATGAAGGTATTTTGTATCATGTGGTGGATGGATGAAGATATTGGACCGTGGTGACCATACGTATCTCATTGAAAATGAGAATAAACTGATATGTAGTTCTAGGAAAAATATACAATTTAACATCATGCATTAAGGATGTGGGTGACTCGATGTGAATGAAGATGGATATTGTGGATTCGTGCAGTTTCACATCATGTGGTAAGGACGTAGATCACCTGATGTGAAGGGAAATTAATCCTATGTCTAGATGCAAGAATAGTGATTTGGGCATCAATATATATCTTGTGATGAATATAATCAAGACATACATATTTCTTAGCAAACCATTTAGTTTAGCATAATGAGTCAAGGATGAACTACACAAAGTTTATTATCATGTGGTCATGATATATTTGTACAGTTTAATGTCATGTACTCCGAATGAATTTGTACAGTTTAATGCCATTTACTCAAGATGAACTTATACAGTTTAACATCATGTACTCAGGATGAACTTGTACAGTTTAACATCATGTACTCAGGACAAAATACAGGTCTTAATCTTATGTGGATTCCCATACCATTCTTCATTACATGATATGAATTATTACATCCTCTTTATTAGGATCAGTCAGGACGGTGGCTGCATTACCCAATGCATCAGTGCAAACAAGATCTAACATGGGATCAAAAGGGAACTCTATCTTCAATCCCGTAGCATAGATGGTGATTGGGTAAATTTTTAACTTTTTAATGGAATATTCACCATTGATCTGAGTTATCACCAATTCTGAGTCCACTTTGATGTTTAGGTAAGCTATGTGAAGCAGCAGGGCTAGTTCCAATATAATGGTGAGGGCATCGTATTCAACTTTATTATTTATGTAGCCTTCAGATAGTGAGAAATAGTAGGGTAAAACTACTTTTTCTTGAGAGGAAATTATAATCCCCAGACCAACCCGATTGAGCCTCAGGTTTTCAACCCATGTGCTGAAAGGACTCAGGGAGGTGTTATCAAAGTGTATCTCCCATATCCAGGGAGTGTCATGGACATAGAAGACCTCTTTATCTGGGAGTTCGGTGTATTTCGGTGTATTTTCCCAGGCAGGATGTTCTATGAGGAAAGCATTTGGGGTTCTTTACTTTCACTAAATTCTGAGTAGATCTTTATGAGAAACTAGATGGCCTTCATGATGATAGCATCATCTGGTTGAGGTAGTATAGACTATTCTCACTTCCCGCGTCATTTTTTGTTTGTGAGGAGTGTTCCCAGTAAGTTTCCCAAGAAAACCATTTATAAGACGAGTGGAATACCTTCCACCAATGGCATCAAAACCGGTGGGTGCAATAGGTACTTATTGAGACTTTTGAAGGTTTTTTTATAGGATAATGGTGAATCCTTTCAACTTCCTATTTGAATTCTTGATACTCATTGGGTATGCCGAGATGGTGTATAGCCACATTTGGATTTAGTCTGGGTATTTATGTGTAGTTCCAAACAAACACATATTTATGTTTCTTTAAAAATTCAATGTACGTCTCTTGCTCTTCAAGGGGTATGGTGGAACTTAATCAGAGTAGGTCGTGGGTCTGCTTTTGTACGTATATTTATATACTTGAGATTATCTATGATAGTGAAGACACCTTTTATTTCCTAAGATCATCCTCATCATCCTCCAATTCTGATTTTGTGGAGGAATTTTTAGATGAATATGGAAACCTTAGGGATTCTTCATCACTATCAGGTTGAGGGGGTCTATGAGAAGAGACATCATCTTCCCTTTCCATCTAATTCATCACAGAGAGATGTTAGAGATGGTTGTATTTTTCACTGTCACTGAGGAAAGGAGGGGATCAACCCTCTAGGATTAGATCTTATACCTTGAATAGACTTATGGGGATATTTTTTATGCTAACCTTCTCATATGATTTTGACGATGTCTCCCAAAGATTGGGATGTCGCACAATTTATCATCCTATGACTAGGTTGTGCTTCGTGCAGTTTGTCATCATCCGGTAAGGACATGAATTTGGGTGGACGAGCCAAGATATAGAATCTAGGAATCTATAAATATCTCATTAGGATGATAATAAAGCCATAAATAGTTATATAATGTAGTCGTGGTAGGATAGAAACACCAAAAATGGTAGTCCTCTAGGAAAGATCTATAGGAATATATAGTTTTATGTCGTGTAAGGGACATTAACCAGGTAGTTTAACTTCATGAGGAAAGGAATCATGTATCATGTAGTGGATAGACTAAGATATTGGATTGAGGCGTCCTTATGTATCTCATTCTAAATGAGAATCAAGTTGTATGTAGTTCTAGAAGAACCGTGCAGTTTAACATCCTGCAACAAGGAAATGAACCATGCAGTTTAGCGTCTTGCGATAAGAACTAGATCCATGCAGTTTAACATCTTACAGTTTGGACATGACGAGTAACCTATTAGAAGAGTGGATCTTCTTAAGGAGCTTAAAAAACTCTTATGAATATTGTATGAGTTTATGGATCTCTCAACTCTATCAAGCATGCAGATACATATTCCTCCATAAAATATATGAAGAAAAATCATCTTTCTATTGTGTGTCGAGACATTAATAATAGGGGAAATATTTTCCATGGACTATCAACCCTACCTCATGCGGCTTCCTCATTGTTGGGAGTTCCATCAAACCAATTTTCATGGAATAGTAAAAATACATAGAGACATGATTTGTCTAGAAGGAATAGGTTTTGTTCAATACTACATTGAAATATGGTCATTTCTCCCTGGGATATAGGCGAATCATCCTCTACCGCAAAATCAGTGTGCCCTATTCAGTGTGATCAGGTGACTAGAGTGGGAATTTAGGTGTTTGTGGTTCAAGTATCCCCATGTTCATATGCATTTGTATCCAGTCATTAAAGGAAATTAAATCTTCTACTGTGTACCTGAGATGTTAATGGTTGGGGAAATAGTCATCATGTTTTACCAACCATACCTCATTCAGTTTTCTCTTCATTGGGAAATTTATCAAACCATTTTACATGGAATAGATAAAATACCATAGATCATGTCTTGATTGGAAGGAATATACCCTTCGTTGTCTGCATTCATGAGATGGGTTAGCTTTCCATTTCTTCTACACGTCATCTATACCTACATTTGTGCATGCACATGGTTTAGTTTGGATCTTGGGGTACAGAGTCCTGGTACTAAATGGTTCAGGGTTAGGTGATGAATAATTGGGGATCTTGGATGACATAAAATCTTCCCATTAATTACAATGTCCTAACTCTCTTGAATGTTTTAGAAAAACCTGAGGTTATATGGTTTCTAGAATATTCTTAATGAGGAGGTGGAAAATATAGAAATACCCCCAGCCCTATGGACTGTGGTGAGGTGGAACAATGTCTGTATTTCACCTATGGATGGGATAACAAATATGAAAATTATGCCATCCTGGTGGGCTGGGGAACTTCATTGTAAGGTGGTATTTCATAGGCATATACATATTCATCATCCTGAGGTAGAGACCTATGGGTTATTCCCACAATTACATCCCATAGATTACTGTTCTCATGTTGAAGTTGAGAAGTCTTTTCTTCTGTAGAAATTTCCCTATCATCCTCTTGGGTTTTTTTGGTAGGGGATATGAAAATGCCATTTCCTCTATCAGATTTAGGGTGATTAGATGATTATGGGAGTTTTGACATGGGTCACAAAGACTGAATCCACTGCTTCCACTATCCATATGATCCACAGTTACTACCCTCTTAAATACAAACATTGTTGTAAACTCCTTTTATAGATTCTTGGGGGATACTATTGAGACTTTATTCTCTTGTTCTAGTAGTAGAATGTAGGATACACATTTGTGACTTTGATGACTGTAGGAGGGTATGGTGGTACCCTTCTTGGGCATGATCATTCAGATCTAATGAGGAGTCTTTGGATCTAACTAATATTTTATTTTTGAGACAAAAACAGGCTATTGCTCCTCCTTGATGGAGTATCTTGTTTGACGGGTCAGTTCTTGATGTACACTTTTGTGGGTTGGTGCCCTTGATACCATTTGGGGGGTCAGTTCCCATGATACAGTTTGCTTTGTTGGTTCCCATGATACCATTTGGGGTGTAGGGGTTGGTTCCCATGATATTATTTGGGGTTCAGTTCCCATGATACCTTTTGGGGGTTGGTTCCCATAATGACTATGACCCTGGGGTAAAATATGGTAAAAATGCCCCTAGCCTAGCGGGTTGGGGTGTTCCCAAGGATTCCACAGTGACCAAGGAAAGATGTGATGAAGTCATAGGCTCCTAGGTAGTAGTGACCTGGGATTGATTTTAGGCCACTACTAGGATACACTGGTGGGCCTTAGATAAATTAGAGGTAACATGGATATGATCCCACTCTGGAGATGCATTTTTTGGATACCCCATGTGGGATCTACTACTAGGTGACCTATTCTAGATAGTTGGTGTAGGAACAACCTCCTCTTCATCTCCTTGTATAATCATGGCTACATATTGGTGATGATGATCAGAATAGATGGGATCCCACCTAGGTATCTTCTAGTTAATTGAGTTGACATGATGATTTTCCATATCCACCTCCCTGAGGTAGGGAAGGTATGTGTCACTAAATTCTTGAGATAGTCTCCCAAAGTGGTTGAATGTGGTGATAAGGGTCACTTCCTATCCTATGGCTTGTCATGTGATAGACAGTCGGTGAGAACTCATCCTTCAAAGGAATTCAGGAGCCGATTCCAGAGTCGTGATGGAGCTATTGATCTGGTATTCCTGTCCCAAGACATTCACCAACCGATACTGGAAGTGGTGTGTTGGTGATAACATACATCGGGGACTTAGGGATAAATTAGCTTATACAGTCATCTTGGAATTTATTGGCACATTCGATGATGTCATTTTGATTGTAAGAAATTTTAAGAAGTCCTAAAATAATTAGGAAAACTTTATCCAGGCATCATTATATATAAGAATACATGTCTGATCAATAACTTTCACAACTAAAGGATAATGAGGCAGTTCCTTCTTTTTACTCAATCGTTTTTACTCGTGAAAGGGATGAAATTATTAGAGGATTTCATGTTGGTTTCACCATTTTTTTCTTTGGGTTTTAAGGAACAGAATGAGTTTCACTTGGTGGTTTGATTGTGGGGGATTTTAAGGCCTCACTTAATCACTCACATTGGGTTTGACATCTATTTCATATTTCCTAGAAACTCCCAATGGTTCCACCATCTGTAGCTAGTTACGAACCTGCTTTCCGAAGGATGGTGGTCATCTAGGTTTTTAGGCCTAGTGAATCTTGGGGACTTACATTGGTTGAGAGGATGGGAGGTCAGGATCATCGCACCCTTTTGGGTGGAATTGTTTCCTACTCTAGGACTCTCTTATATATTTAAGATATGTTCAATAAATCCTTCCAATACCTAGATACAATACTTGTTACCCCCATGTAAATGACTTGATTATGAAAATATATGAATAGAAACAATTTTGTGTATATAATGGGGTCTATATCATGCAATTATTTAATTGTGATGCTTTGGGACATGGTCATGTTTGAGCACACTAAAGTTTATTGTTGTCCATAGAGATGGATAGTGTCTTGGAGATGATATTGAACCTCTATAAGACATCCTACGTATCTTGTAAAAATAGGAATCAAAAACCACGTAGATTTTTTGACATAGTCTAAGTTTGTATGGTTGGACCGATCGATATAGTTTAACATCTTATGGTAAGGATGTGAATATCAGGATCAGACCTCAATGAGGTGTCCTATGTATCTTGTTTAATATAGGAATCAGAATCCACATAGTTCTTATGATGAGAATTTGTGTTGTGATAAATACAACAATAGAGGCCGAGGGTGGGACTTATGCATATGACACTACCCCAGATTGCTTCTTCCTTATTGTGTCCCTTTGAGTGGAGATGGGATGTAATTATACTTACATCCCAATGGTGGTCCCACACCAGGGGAATTCTCAATATTCTTTTAGTAAAACCAGTACTGGTCTCTAAACCCATGTGTGCCATGCTTGGTGTGAGAAACAAGATATATCTGCAGATTGGAAACATTTCATGAGATCATATCCATACAGGACTTGCACCTTAAAGTTATCCTTTGAGGGGGTATGATTTCCAATCTCATAGAGGATATGTTATGGAGCATGGGAATTAGGAAGGATTCCTTCATATCCTAGTTATGAAAGGAATAAGAGTTCTCATAGTTCATTTCATTTCCCAACCTATTGATTGGTTTGAGGTTCTCGTGGGAATGATTGAGACTTATAGATAAAATGATGCCCTTGTATGAGTCCTCCTCTAATCTGCTAATGGACGAGGAAGTATGGTAGACCTATGGGAGGATTTAATATTCTAAGTTTGGAATAAGTGGAAAGGGAAGGGACTTACACCGAAGTGGATTCCCATTGGAGATCAAGCCTTAGGAAGGCTTCATAAGTATCTAGGTTATGGTAGGAATTATATTTCTCATAGTTCATTTATCCCTTAACCCGCTGATGGGTTAGGGTGGATGATCCCACTCAGGGAAACTATTGGCATCTCCAAGGTTTTGGGGGTGATAGGGGATTATACCAAGATGGATGCATGTTGGAGATCATGCCTTAGAAAGTTATCCTATGTATCCCGGCTATCGAGGGAATCAGAGTCCTCATAGTTAAATTGTCCCTTAACCCATTTATAGGCTAAGGTGGATGATCGTACCCAGAGACATCATGGTTATCCCAAATATATTAGGAGTGATAGGGGATTATACCGAGGTAGATTCTATTTTATTGGGGATATATTATATTATGTAGGTAATTGGGTCTTACGCACTAAGGTTTCCCATAACTGGGGATTACGCACTGAGGTTTCCCATCGGAATACTCGTGTCATGCCCTTGGTTGGGGCTTACACTATGAGTTATCCCACTGATATACTCATTATTTATCTTCTAACATATCAAAGGGTGGTGGTGACGACCATGATAGGTCTGTCTAAGAGAATGTCATTAGTAGGGTCACATGAGTGCATGATCCAAGATCATCAAGGACACATCCCTTGTAAAAGGGGAATGCAGCCAAAGGTTCTTGGTTGGGGTCCACAAGGAATGAGTCTAATTAGGTCTACCAGAAAAAGTGGACATGTCATAAGGTATTTTTTTGACATGTATTGTTCGTCTACCAGGAAAGTATTTATTGTTTTCTTGATACGTTGGGGCACTAATTAGACATGGGAAACATGTATAAGAGTGTCTGGTTGATTAACTAACATGCCTTGGATGCCTTCACATTGGTGAAGCAGACATGTCTGAGTTGTTTTGCATAACAAAAGAAGGAATGTCTAGGGTCTTGCACATGATCAACTATCTTGTCTTAGATATATTTGTCTAAGTGGATCAGACATGTCAAATGGGTTTGTATAATCAAATTGGACATGTCTAGGGTCTTGTGCATGATCATAGTAGACATAACAATACGATGTATCAAGATCAATCTGACCTGTTTTCGCACTATATCAGGTCAATATATACATGTCTACGGACAATCACAAGATCATTACATCATTCAATGACACCTTCAAATGATCAACATGTGTTGTCGGGAATGTCTTTGCATGACTAAGGCAGACAACTTATAGGTACTTCATAGGATTGACATGACTTTCCTAGGCTTGTTACATGAAAATGGTGACATTTCAATAGCTTTTTGTGAGGTCATCTCAACTTGTACAAGGATTGTATTGTGGCCAACATGGCATGTCCAAGGTCACCCAAGGACATAAAAATACCATCAAAGTGTCTCACGATCGTGTGTCCTTAAACCATTCACGTGGTGGGGTCTTGTGGATGTGTTTATGATATTGATATTGTTTAAGTGCCACTAGTACAGTTCCAAAGGGATCATTCCCTAAGTTCATATAGAAAATATTTTCATAGGAAGAGGGATGCATGGCTATGGAAATGTTTTCCCATGAATTTTCCAATGGGTTGACACCACATGAAGGTCTGGGGATTGCATAACCTCGAAGAGATATTGTGATGGGTAGTGTCACCATGTGCAGGTATGTCTATTGGTGCATCTTTCATGAAGAGGGTGCATGATGTATTATTTTACACATCCTCATTACCTGCCCTTCATGGAGGAGGTATCCACAAGGGATGCATACAGGCATCATGAGTCATGAAATCTCATTTCACAAGGGATGAATTTGATCACGTGATCCAATGGTTGGACTCTGTATTTTCTAGAGCTTCTACCCTTTCCATTGCATGTGTTTTTATTGACAGGAACTATTTTATATAGGTGAATTCGGCCCGACGATGGATCACATTCATTGTATCAGACTTGGGCAGCTATCTAAAAAGGATCAGAGGGACAATGAGGTTGATCACTGATTGATCACACAAGTATTATCTTCAAGTTTCCATGTTGAACCAGTTTCATGAGAGGGAGAAGGATGAGTAAGAGTTTGAAGATGATGGTATCGAAACGCGCAGGACAAAGATAAGTTCAAAATGTGACGTATGATATTGGTTTTAATTTAAACTCATGATTGGAAATCAAGATGATGGATGAGATCAATGGGAGGTGTGATCAGATGGTGTAGATCAAACTGACTTTGAGTTTGTGGCACCCGAGATCAAATAAAATGGTTGAGATTAACAGGAGGCATGATCATATGGTCCAGATTTGATTTACATGGAAAAAATCCACCCCATATTGAATTCTTATTGTGACTTCCCTTCATTATATAATCCATTCCCCATCTTCCGTTGGTTTAACCCGGAAATAGGGTTGGCACCCGTGCCATACGTGGATTTTGGGCTCATGAGCAACATGTTTTATACATTGTTCCGCTTGTATCTCCTTAAACCCTAATCCTTTATGTATTCCTTTTTTTAAGTATTACACAAATGTTTTGAATTCTCCTTGAATCTTTGACACCAAAGTGTTAAATGAAAAAATATTTATGATCCTTGAATCTTTGACTCCAAAGTGTGAAATGAAAAAATATTTATGATAATAGTGTACCATACACTAGTGATATTCAAGCATCTTTTCTTAAATTAAATTCTTGAAGAATGTCACCTAAAATCATTCAAATGACTCCTTCCTTATAACAACTAAAACATTTATATATGAAATTTCCTTTTTGAATGTATAAATGAATTATCATGTAATTAGTTATAGAAAAAACACACACTAATTTGGTTATTTTGGACTGTTATATAAAAATTGTTAAGAATAATTACCATTGATAATATAGACTTTTTACAAAGACCATTAATATTAGTATATTCATCATTATGATAAATTCCATTTGACATAGATAAAGGAAGTGATGACATCAACCAGTATGATCATAACATATGAAGACCATTTATCATAGCTTATGAGAGAGATAACATCACTAGAATTTTACCTTGAATAATCTCAAGTCGAGATTCAACAATTGAAGCTTGAGTGAAACTATTTATAAGAGAATTTCAAACTCATAGAGATCACGACCCAACCATGTTCTCTGAACCACCCCATGGAAATCTCACAATCAGATACGTTAACCTTAGGTAATTCACTGCTATAATAAAGGGATATGTATCTAGAGCCTAATAGTATGAATTTTAATATTTTTCGTTTAATAAATCAATTATTATATTTATCTCTTTTTAATATTACTTTTAAAATGATTAAATAATGAGTTTAATAAAATGATATTATGATACAATGAAACAAAAATTATATTTTTGGGAAATATATAGTTTTAATCAAGACACTCTTTTAAAGAATTTAAGAATTTTTTATATAAATGATATTTTAATAAAATATTATTATTATATAATATTTAAATTGGAATTATAATATAATTCTATAAATTCAAATGTAATTTTTATTAAGGTTAAAAATCTGTTATTATAAGAAAATCAATATTTATCAATAAATGGGTATTTTGATTTAAAAGTGTAAATTATCATATTTAGATAATTATATTGATAAAATAAATATTATCTTTCAAATCATCATGTTTAAATTATCTAATGGTTATTTTTTCACAATTTTAAGAGACAATTGAATTTTCGGGTAAAAAATAAATATGGTATAAATATACCGTATGTATTATGAAATCATAATTAACAAAAATTGATGTAATATATGCCATAAAAGGTATCCAAAATAAAATTTATATTTCCAATTTAAAATAATTTATTTTATTAATTTTATAAACCCTTAATGAATCCTCCAAAATCTATATTATATTTTAATCTTTTAAAATCAATTCTTTATAAACATGAATCGCTTCCACATCACCAAGGAAATTATTTTAATGTGTTTGGTTCTTATCCTTATAAAATAATTAAAAACACTCTTATTTGGTAGAACCAAGGTAAAAAAACACTGTTAAGGTTTTTGTTTTTGGTTACTTTATCATGTATATGTCAAAATATATATTTGGAAATTAATAAAGAAATCTCCTTTCATCGGTAATATAAAACCACCCAACCTTTCATTTATCTTCACTCAAAACACTTGGAACATGAATTTAATCTACTATTACTTCTATAGATCCCTTCTATGGTCTCCCTAATCGATAAATAAGCTGATCCAAAGCTTTTAGTAGCACCATCTCAAGGTGACAAATCCTCTCCTTCTGTTATTTATTCAAGCACCTTCTTTGTGTCATGCCTTTGGTTTTACAATTTTTAAAAGTTGAGATATTTTTTTACACATCCCTATTAATATATTTATGATTTCCAAGTAATAAATCACCCCTTTCACTCTCATTCTACAATTATTTAAACCTTTATGTGCACCCATTATTCATCCAAAATTATCCTGCGATTTTCCATGCCAAACATTTCTATAGTAAATGGCCATCTCCATTTCCACTCAAGGGTATTTACCTAGATGAAACCGTCATTAATTAATTTATAATTTATATTTATTTTACCCACACTCTTTAATCATGGTGTTAAAATTTATGAAATTCATCCTTATGTTGTATGATCTATGTGATACACTTATGCATGTACATGATATGAAAGTGACAGTTTGGCCCAAAATTATATAGCCTTCCAAATCATTGGGTAGTATTTTTATCTCATGATATTCCATTTATGTTTCATGGGAGGTTATTATATTCACACTATGTGTTAAACTCTCTATGAGATGGTTATTTTAATAATCACAAATCTTAGTTTTATTTATTTCAATTTAGTATTTTCTTCAAATTTTTCTAAGTATGTGTATATATGTTTAAATAATGTCTACATATGTTTATCTATGTTAATTTATGTTTTACGGTTGACCTAGAAGTATTCTAGATTGAGCAGACACTTTGTGAGAATTCCATGTCTTGACTCACCGTTAGTTATTGAACGGTCGCACCGATGAAGAACAGTTGCACCAATGATGAACGGTCGCACCGATGACGAACGGTTGCACCGATGATGAACGGTCTCACCGATGATGAATGGTCGCACCGATGATGAACGGTCGCACCGATAATGAACGGTCACACTGATGATAGGAACTGTCCCACCGATGACAACAGTCGCAACATCACCGGTCGCATCAAGATGCTACCGATACCGATGATCAATGAGCTACTGAGGCTGATGCTATCGATACTGATGATCAATGAGCTACCGATGCTGATGCTACCGATACCGATGATCAATGAGATACCGATGGTGATGCTACCGATACTGATGTAGATTCAAAACGACTCACCGATCTCATGATTCACCAATAGTCATGAAAACTGTTTGAATTTCTATAAACTCTTATTTAATTCCAACAGTCATATTTGATGTTTTTAATGCAATTAATGTTATTTAATGTTAGTTGTTGGAATTTCAGGGGATCGTACCTCGTACCTATGAAAATGTAATCATTACCATTGTCGGCGCTCGTGGAATAAAAGGAAGATCGAGCTTCAGTAAAAACGGTGCACTTGAAAAGGCATAGAGATAGAAGTTTTCCATGCACTTACATGAAAATAAGAACACATGAGGAACTCAAAGAAGATATTGCAAGATATTTAAAGAACTCTCATGCATGCAACCCATCACTACTGAAGAACATACGAAGAACACTAAAAACCAGAGAATATAATCACTTGTGAAGAACACCAAGATGAACCACGACACTCTGTTTTTCAATAGAAAGACCAGAGAAGGACTCAGAAGCATTTTTGCTGAATCCAATGAGTCCAGAGCTGTACTGCTAATCTCTAGAGCATTTTAAACTCTTACCTACTCTCTCTATAGTGATTAATTTATTTACATTTTGAGCAGTGTGTGTACTCTATATACTTTACACACACACTGTCTCTTGTGCTGAACTAGAGGATACAAAATCCTCATTCCAAAACTCCATACATCATACTATATCCCACTGAGGATAGTGGTAGAGGTCAAGTGTGACCTAGACATCCTGTGTGTTGTTGTCTTTGTTTTCCCACGAAGAACTGTGGTAGAGGTCTTAGGACCTGGACAATGTTGTACTATTGTTAACCCCAATCCAGGGTGTGGATCAAATTTATATAAATTGGTTGAGAGGACTAAGTCTCTGCTTGAGATTGAACCTATTGGTTATATATGTTGTGTTATTTAGTATAAGTCTAAAGTATACTACATATATCTTTTATATTCCGCTACTATTACTTTGAAATACAAAATTTCATTAAAGTTAGTTTGATAGTTAAATTAGAAAGTGTTTATACTTGTTGTGAACTAGTAGGTTAGCTTCAAAAGCTAATTTAATCCTATGATTAAATTGACTAGGATCTAATCAATCTTTAATAATCCAATTGAACATTTACAATCTGTATAAAATCACTCCAGTTTAACTTTGTTTTTAAATTGGGGGATTTTAAGAGAAATCCTTTTTAACAAAAATTTTAATTGGAACTCAATTCATCCCCCCTCTTGAGTATCCACTCCGACCAACATTTGGTATCAGAGGGAGGTTTTTTTTATGAAAGTTTTCAAATAATCCATTTTGAAACTATAATTTTAGTTATAATTTAAAGATCTTAAATTTCTGTTAGTATTAAATTTTATCTCTTGAAATTTATTTTCTAAACTTTAGTTATGGATAATAGACTAGAAGGTGCTGCTACCAAAAGGCCACCTTTCTTTAATGGAACAAATTATGCCCACTGGAAACTGAAAATGAAAATTCATTTAGAAAGTATGGGATTTGATATCTAGACTGCTATAAAAACTGAATATAATATTCCAGTAACTGTTAGAACTACATGCAATGAAGCTACTAAGACAACTTACAATAATAATTGTAAAGCTATGCAAGCCCTGTATTGTGCTTTAGGAGATGATAAGTTCAATAGAATATCTACTTGTAAAACTGCCTATGAAATATGGGATACTTTGAGTGTTTCTCATGAAGGAACAAATAATGTTAAAGAAATGAGATTAAATACATATACTATTAAATATGATAATTTTAAAATGAAGACTCATGAACCTATCTCTGACATGTATCTCAGGTTCAATGAGATTGTCAGTACAATGATCTCTCTTGGAAAAGATGTCACTAATAAGGAACAAATCATGAGAATATTGAGATGTCTACCAGATCGATGGAGAGGAACTTCTATTTCAATTAGAGATCATGTGACATAAGCAAGCTACCAGTTAAGGAGCTCATTGGTAAGCTTATGATGTATGAGGAAGAACTCAAGGTGAATGAGGAGGATGATGATGAACCTAAATGAAAGTATGTAGATTTTAGATCCACTGCTTCAAAGAGCAAGGACAAAGACAAAGTTCAAATACAAACTAAAAGTTCAAAAAGTGAAGATTCAGACTCTGACAGTAATGTTGAGATGTCTCAAATAGCCAGGAGATTCAAGAAGTTCTATAGGAAGAAGAAATTATTCAGAAAATCCAATTACAAAGGAAAATATGACAACAAGGGTCATTGGAAGAAGGATTGGAGAAAGCCTGACAAGAATGATGAAGTTGTCTGCTATGAATGCAAAAGGAAAGGTCACATTAAAGTAGACTGTCCAAAATTGAAGTTCAAGAAGAAACATGACTACATAGACAATAAGTATAAGAAAGCTATGAAAGCTACTTGGAGTGCTTCAGAAGACAGAACAAGTGAATCTAAAGTTTCTGATTCTAAGAAGAATCATGCCAACATGTGCTTCATGACCAATACCTCTGAGGTGCCTGTTTCCCCTATCTTGAATGATTATTATTCTAGAACTGATTCTAAATCTGAAAACATGTCCAGTGAGGAACTTTTTGAATATTGTAATATGATAGAAGAAACATGTAATGAACTCAAGTTCAAGTATAAATACTTAAAGAAACAGCATGCTCTCACTACCAATGTTAAATCTTCACTTGATATAGAAAAGGAAAAGAATGCTCAACTGTTAAAGGAAAATACTGAGCTGAAGTTGTCTAATGAGAAATTAAAGAAAGACCTAGAAAATTTTGCAAATGGAAAGGATACTCTAACTCAAATTCTAGGAAAACAAGTGGCACCAAAATATACCACTGGAATAGGCTATTAGCCTGGACAGAGACAGCTTACTAAGACTATATTTATTCCTAAATCTGTACAAAATTGTGCTAGTTCTAGTTCTCGTAATTCATATGCCTCAACTAGTTATTCACACAGTTATAGATCAAATAGAGTTTATATTTCAAAATATCTTGAATCTCTCAATTATATGAGACCAATAAGAAAATTTTGGATACCTAAAGCTTTGATTTCTAACCCATCTGGATCCAAGAAGATATGGGTACCAAAATCATTTTCCATCTAAACCTGTTTTGTAGGAGACCTGCTTGAAGAGTTCTTACAAGAAGGTATGGTACTTGGACATCGGATGTTCAAGGCACATTTCTAGATATTATTCATGATTTAAAAGCATAATAATGGTTAATGGAGGCTATTTCACCTTTGGTGATAATTCTAAAGGAAAAATCATCGGCCTAGGCCAGATTGGTAACACTGATTCAGTTTTGATTTCTAAAGTTTTATTTGATGATGGACTTAAATATAATCTGTTAAGTATTTCTCAATTATGTGATGATGGCTTTAATGTGAAATTTTAAAATAACTCTTGTAATGTTTTTAACTCTAAAAATGTTTTAGTATTTTCTGCATTGAGAAATGAAAATGTTTATGCTGTTGATTTAAATTCTTTAGCCAAACAAAATGTTACTTGCCTAAATGATTTTCATAAAGAATCTTGGCTTTGGCATAGAAGATTAGGACACTTCAATATACATTCACTTAGAAAGATGACTAGGAATAACTTGGTTAGAGACCTACCCAAACTTGAATTCCCAAATTACAAAGTTTGTAATCTCTGTCAACAGGGAAAGAAACATAAAGTTTCTTTTAAATCAAAGAAAGAAGTCTCAACTTCTCAACCTCTCGAGTTGGTTCACATGGACTTGTTTAGACCTTCTATAGTTTCTAGTTTAAATGGGAAGCACTATGTCTATGTCCTAGTAGATGAATTTTCTAGATATACTTGGATATACTTCTTATCTCACAAGAGTGAAACCTATTCTTACTTTATTAAATAATCCAAGTATTTAGAGAACCTTAGTGGACTTAAGATTAAAACCTTGAGAATTGATCATGGCCAAGATTTTGAAAATCATGAATTTGAATCTTATTGCTCACACAATGGCTATAGGCACAACTTTTCTGGTCCTAGAACACCTCAGCAGAATGGTGTAGTAGAAATAAGAAATATAACCCTTCGGGAAATAGCAAGAACCATGCTTAATGAGTATGACCTACCTATTTATTTTTGGGCTGAAGCTATGAATACAGTTTGTTATATTATCAATAGAGTCTTAATTAGACATGTTCTCAAGAATACCCCATATGAACTATGGAATAATAGAAAACCCAAAGTTATCTACTTTAGAGTCTTTGGATGCAAAGTATTTATTCTTAATACCAAGGATAATCTTGACATGTTTTCTTCCAAGAGTGATGAATGAATTTTTCTTGGTTATTCTTTAACTAGCAAAGCTTGTAGAGTCTTTAACAAAAGAACCAAATGTGTGGAAGAATCTGTTCACATCAAATTTGATGAAACCAATCCACATGAACCTGAACCATCTCTTGAGAATCTTGAAGAAGATTTGAGTATTCTGGACCTTAATGACAAAACTAAAGAACCTGTTGTAAAAACATCCAGTTCTGGACATATGCCAGAATCTGCTTCTTTTGAACCCGAACATATATATGAACCTGAAATTTCCAGTCCTACCTTTACTAGATCAACTAGGATTCTAAAGAATCATCATTTAGATTCTATTGTTAGTAATCTTGATAGGGGGACATAGACTAGAGCTTTTCTAAGAAACCAGGTTGAACATCAAGATTTTCTTTCACAGCTAGAACCTAAAAATGTCAATGATGCAATCAATGATGAATTTTGGGTAATGGATATGCAAGAAGAACTAAATTAATTTTAAAGAAACAAAGTCTGGGAATTAGTTGACAGACCTAAGGACACTTTGACCATAGGCACTAAATGGGTTTTTAGAAATAAAGTTGATGAGTCTGGAAACATAGTTAGAAACAAAGCTAGATCAGTTACACAAGGATATAGTCAAGAGAAAGGTATATACTATGAGGAAACCTTTTCACCTGTAGCTAGATTAGAAGCCATTAGGATTCTACTTTCCTATGATGCTCATCTGAATTTCAAGTTATATCAAATAGATGTTAAAAGTTCTTTTCTAAATAGTTTTATTGTTGAATATGTTTTTGTTGAACAACCACCTGGATTTACTAATCCTCATTTTCCAAATCAAGTTTTTAAACTTTATGAAGCTTTATATGGTTTAAAATAAGCTCCAAGGGCTTGGTATGATAGACTTAGTCATTTTCTTATTTCAAAAGGTTTTACTAAAGGGATTGATGATCCAACTCTTTTTATTAAAAGAATTTCTAATGATGTTTTGATAGTACAAATCTATGTTGATGATATTATTTTTGGATCTTCTAAAAATTATTTATGTACTGAATTTTCAAAAAGTATGAAGAATGAATTTGAACTGAGTTTAATGGGAGAACTCAAATATTTTCTTGGATTTCATGTTTTTCAAAATAAAAATGGTATTATTTTGAATCAAAGTAAATATAAAAAGGATCTTTTAAAACGTTTTGGTTTGGATAGTATTAAGGAAAGTGATACTCTTATGAGTACTGTTTGTAAATTGGATGTAGATGAAACTGGGAAACTAGTGGATCAAACCAATTACAGAGGTATGATTGGAAGCTTACTTTACCTTACTGCTAGTCGAACAGATATTATGTTTAGTGTGTGTATGTGTGTAAGATTTCAAGCTAATCCTAAATAATCTCATTTGCTTGCTGTTAAAAGAATTTTCAAATATCTTAAACATACTGCAAATTTAGGTTTGTTTTACCCAAAAAGACAATCTTTTGACTTGATGAGTTATTTAGATTCTGACTTTTCTGGTTGCAAGTTGGATAGAAAAAACACATCTGGAACATGTCATTTATTAGGAAAATCCTTAGTATCTTAGTGGAGTAAGAAACAGAACTTTGTTGCATTATCTACTATTGAAGCAAAATACATTGCTATTGGTAGTTGTTGTGCACAAATTCTGTGGATGAAACACACTCTTTTGGACTATGGATATGATTTTAAGCATGTTTCAATAAACTGTGATAACACTAGTGAAATTAACATATCAAAGAACCATGTGTCTCACTCTAGAACCAAACACATTGATGTAAGGAACCACTTTTTGAGAGATCACTACCAAAAAGGTGATATTACTCTTGAGTTTATAGGTACTGAACATCAATTAGCTGACATTTTCACCAATTCCTTAAGTGATGAAAGGTTAGAATTGATTAAACATGAGTTAGGTATGATAGACCAGTGAAACTGATCAGTGAAACCGATCAGTGAAACCGATCAGTGAAACCGATCAGTGAAAACCGATCTATGATACCGATTGAGTTGTAAAATTAGTGAAATCGTTAGTGTTTGTCTAAAACGACGCTTTTTTAGTTAATTGATATTTATTTTTGTTTTCAACCCTAAATGATACAAATAATGACCCATGGCTATTTTTTTCTAAGAGACTGTTGACCTTCCATCTCCCGCTGAACTTTCTCTTCTTTTTGAATCCCAAACCTTCAGAGCCTATCAAACCTTTCCAAACGCTAAATCCTCTCAAACCTCTAAATGGACAAGAAAAAGCGGAAAAGCAAGGAATATGAAGTATTCCCTCCTGTAAAGCGCGCTCGAGGAGAGTCGAGCCACACGACACAGAGGTCAGTAAACCCGGAGCTGGAAACTCGGGAAGTTATAGCTGAGAAAGAAGCATGTGTCGAATGGGTGTTAACGAGAAAGTATGCATTTTTGAAGGTATTATAGATACAAGAATGGAAAGACTATTTATTTAATAACAACCGAGTCTACTACCCGAAGCTAGTGCGCGAGTTTTACTTAAACTTAAGTATTGTTTTGGATGGAGTAGAGGCTGTGAGATTGTCTTCAATATTTAAAGGGAAAATGATTACTTTTTCATCAAAACAGTGGGATGAATGTTTGGGAGTACCTCACAATGGAAGATACGAGGATTACACTGGTAATATCACTCCCACAACTGATTACGTTTCTTATGATCTAGCTCTGAAAATGTTGACTGGGAAGTCTGAATCGAGGAGGATAACTGCTGTTGAGTTTGATGGTGAGAGTAGAATCCTATTTAAATTTATTCAACATCAAATATGTCCTAGAAAAGGTGATTTTTATTCAGTAAAGTATCAGGATGTTTTTCTATTATCTCTTATATTGGATGGTGAAAATATCAACCTGTGTAGATATTTTGATGAGCATATTGCTGAGATGATAAAACCATCTAGGAAAGCTACAACTTTGTTTTATTCTAAGAAAATATCTGTCATGATGATGTTTTTAGATTGTGTTGATGATGGCGATGAGTTTATCTCATCCAGTAGCTTCTGTATTAAAAAGGATATTTGTAGGAGGATGAAAATAAACTAGAACCCATGGTAGAAGGCTTGGGTTGCTGATGAGGAGAAGTTTTATGACTCCTTCAATCCTATTGATCATCCTACGAGACCAAAGGGGATGAGAGATCCTAGTTTAAACCTTGGTGAAGAAGTGGTTTATTCTAATTAAGAAGAGGAAGCAGTAGTTCCTAAAGAAACTGGTGAGTCTAGTAAGCAATGAACAGAAGAAAAATAAGATGAAGTTGGAACTGATGTTGAAAAGGAGCCTAAATCACCTTATGATGACAGGATTGATCCTGATACAGTGATCCCAAATAAAAGAAGGATGTAATTTGGTTCATAAAGACATCCTATCAAGTTACCATAGATAGAAACTCTTTTAGATGAAGAAGAAGAAGGTGAGACTGATGAATCAACCTCTGAGGAGTATGAATCCGGTAGTACAGACTGTTCAAGTGAGAGATCAGTTAATAAGGATGATGATGAAGGCAATGATGGTGATGAGGGTGATGCTGATGGTGATAGTGATAGTAGTAATAGTGAAAGTGTTAGTGGTGATATTGATGATGCTAATGATTGAACTATATAAAGTCAGAATGTGATCCAAGATGTTCCTCAACCCCAAACAAATGTCCAAGAAAATATCCCTGAGGCTGAGAGAACATAGAAGTAGGAGATTGATGAGGATGAGGAAGTTCCTCTTGAAATTTCTGGAAGAGCTCAGTTTGTGAAACCTTTGTATCCTTCATTCCAAGCTACATGGGCAGAACATCTAGGTCTTGCTGTTCTGGGATTATAATATCCCGAGGAAGAGGAAGAATGAGGAATGCATCCTACTAGAGTAAGTGACTCAGTTAAAGCTCAATTAGTTGCAGAGTTTTTGCAAAGAGCAGATGTCAGACCTGATCCTTTAGTGTCTCAAGCTGGACCTGATCCTACAGTTGCTCAATCTGATTTTGACTGATTCAAGTTTGAATTGATTCAAGCAGTTAGAGAGACTATGAAAGATGAGTTATCTCAAGTTCCTGACCCTGTATTTGTGACTCTATCCGAAGCTGCTATGGATGATTTGGCTCAAAGAGTTTCAAGCCTTATCAAAACAGACCTGTCCAATTATAGTGAGTCAATTAGAAGGCACATTACCTCTTTGAATCAAAAACTCATAGATTTAAGCAGTAATATGGTTTCTCTGTCATGAGAGTTCAAAACAACCATCTTTGGTATGATGTAAGTGTTAAGAAATCTGATAGAACATCTGAAGAAGGAAGATTTGAGGAATTTTAAAACTGAGATCACTCAAGTTGTTGCTCAGGCTAGTTCCTCAAAGGTGACCAAGATTACTGATCATGAAATTAATAATTTAAAGGATATTATTAAAGAAGAGCTGGCATCCCTTAGAAAGATTTTGGATTTGGATTCTTTGAAAAAGATAAAATAGCATAGTGATCGTATTCATAAAATGGTGCAGTTGTATTCAGCTGATGGTACCAAGGCTCAAAAAGAGATTAAGGAGAAAGTGGATCATTATTTCTCTAAGATTTACACCAAGCAAGAGTTGAATCGCCATTTTAAAGTGTTGGATGAAAATTTGAGACTCCCTCTAGTTACTCAAGCTTTTAATGCTCAAGTTCAGCAGTTGAAGGATTTTACTCCTACTTTGGAAAGTTTCATGCAGAATAAGGATGATTTTGAAAAGGCTATGAAGTACGATGGATAAGTAATTCAGGACTTCATCAATTTTCTCAAACCCTGCCTTCATGTGCAATATAAGGCCATTGTTTTTCCTACTGCTGAGCCTCTTAATTCATCAGATGTTTCTCCTGGTCAGATGTATGTCTCTAAATCTCTCTCTAGTATTCGTTTAGTCTTTCAACAAACTCCTTCAGAAAGATCTTATACTCCTCAGCAGGTGACCTTAGAACCCACAATTCATCCATCTAGAGTCATCCTTCCCCTTTCTCCATCCAGCCAGTTCAACCTTCCACCCAGCCATCTTCTAGACCATCCATTCCTCTAACTTCCAAAAGAAAATCTCCATTTCACCCCGAGAAATAGCTGTATCTGTCAATTTTTGATAGGGTTTCTATTTTCTGTACTTTTCACTTTTGTATGTGATTTTTGTACTATTTTTCAAACCTTCTTTTTCAAATGGAATCTTCTTGCTTATCCTTTTTTTGATAATACCAAAGGGGGAGAAATGTGAAATGAGAGATGAGATATCAAGAATATGAATATGTGATGAACTGAATATGTAGAGAAATGAGAAATGAGAGATGAGATATCATGAATATGAATATGGGTTGAACTGAATATGCATGTGCGCCCATGACTCTTGTTTAAAAAATTACTACTTTGTATGACTGCTTCATTATTTACTACATGCATATATATACACAGGGGGAGAAATTATGACTATTTATCTATGTGGAGGCAATGCTGAAAGGGGAGAATGAATCATATTATCTGAATTATATTATATGGGGACAATGCCTCAATTATATAAGTTATGTTTGCTATTCTAAACTTGTCTTATCTTTTGGCCTATTTTTTCTTTTCATATAGGGGGAGCATACTGAATGACTTTTTTTTCTTTTTTCTTTTTTCTCTTAATTTATTCCACTGATTTTTGATTATCAAAAAGGGGGAGATTTTTGAACTCTCTGTTAGATGGTTATTTTAATAATCACAAATCTTAGTTTTATTTATTTCAATTTATACTTCTGTTCAAATTGTTCTAAATATTTGTATATATGTTTAAATCATGTCTACATATGTTTATCAATGTTAATTTTTGTTCTATGGTTGACCTAGAAGTATTCTGTATTGAACAGACACTTTGTGAGAATTCCATGTCTTGACTGACTGTTAGTTATTGAACGGTCGCACCGATGATGAACGGTCGCACCGATGATGAACGGTCGCACCGATGATGAACGGTCGCACCGATGATGAACGGTCGCACCGATGATGAATGGTCGCACCAATGATGAACTGTCGCATCGATGATGAATGATCGCACCGATGATGAATAGTCGCACCGATGATAGGAACTGTCACACCGATGACAATGGTCGCAACATCACCGGTCGCATCAAGATGCTACCGAAACCGATGATCAATGAGCTACCGATGTTGATGCTATCGATACCGATGATCAATGAGCTAATGATGCTGATGCTACCAATACCGATGATCAATGAGCTACCAACGCTGATTCTACCGATACCGATGCAGATTCAAAAGGACTCACCAATCTCATGACTCAACGATAGTCATGAAAACTGTTTGAATTTCTATAAACTCTTATTTAATTTCAACGGTCATATTTGATGTTTTTAATGCAATTAATGTTATTTAATGTTAGTTGTTGGCATGTCAGGGGACCATACCTCGTACCTATGAAAAGGTAATCATTCTAATTGCCGGAGCTTATGGAATAAAAGGAAGATCGAGCTGTAGTAAAAACGGTGCACGTGAAAAGGCATAGAGATAGAAGTTTTCCATGCACTTACATGAAAAGAAGAACACATGAGGAACTCGAAGAAGATATTGCAAGATCTTCAAATAACTCTCATGCATGCAACCCATCACTACTGAATAATATAAGAAGAACACTGAAAACCGGAGAACATACTCACTTGTGAAGAACACCAAGCTGAACCATGATACTCTGTTTTTCAATAGAAAAACCAGAGAGGGACTCAGAAGCATTTTTATTGAATCCAATGAGTCTAGAGCTACACTACTAATCTCTAGAGAATTTTAAACTCTTACATACTCTCTCTATAGTGATTCATTTATTTACATTTTGAGCAGTGTGTGTACTCTGTATACTTTACACACACACTGTCTCTTGTGCTGAACTGGAGGATACAAAATCCTCATTCCAAACTCCATACATCATACTGTATCCCACTAAGGATAGTGGTAGAGGTCAAGTGTGACCTGGAAAGCATGTGTGTTGTTGTCTTTTTTTTCCCATGACGAACTGTGGTAGAGGTCTTATGACCTGGACAATATTTTACTGTCGTTAACCCCAATCCAGGGTGTGGATCAAATTTATATAAATTTGTTGAGAGGACTAAGTCTCTGCTTGATACTGAACCTCTTGTTTATATCTTCCGTGATCTTTAGTATAAGTCTAAATTATACTACATATATCTTTTATATTCCACTACTATTACTTTGAAATACGAAACTACTTTAAAGTTACTTTGATAGTTAAATTAACAAGTGTTTATACTTGTTGTGAACCAGTAGGTTAGTTTCAAAAGCTAATTTAATCCTGTGATTAAATTGACTGAGATCTAATCAATCTTTAAGAAGCAAATTGAACATTTACAATCTGTATAAATTCACTACATTTTAACTTTGTGTTTAAATTGGGGGATTTTAAAATAAATCCTTTTTAACAGAAATTTTAATTAGAACTCCATTCATCCCCCCTCTTGAGTATCCACTCCGACCAACACTATGTTATATTTTCATGGTGATTAAACTTTAATTGTCTATATAATTTCATGTTTTATGTTGTTTCTACATTCCTATGTTGCCTTTATGTTGTCATGTTATATCTTGCATCATTGTCAAATATTTTGATTCTCATCCCTATTATGTTACCTTGATATACCTATGGGATCACATGTACTGTTTCATCTTATGTTATGATTTGTTAATTCCCTTACTAGACCTTATAGCTCACCCCTTTCTTATGTACACCCCTTTTCTATCACATGCATTTTTAGAAGAATCAAGAGATTCTATGGGCATGTTATAGAGTTTAAGTTTATATAATTGTAATTCATTGCAAGTTCTTATATTATGTACCTAATTACCCAAAAAAAACTCCTCATGATATTTTGAAGATATATTAAGTGTATATTTATGTAATAAATAATGACTTAAATTATATTAAAGTATTTGTTATCATAATTGTTATTAGAGTAAATTATATTTTTTGGGGGGATAATGATTAGAAAACTCTAGTAAAATACTTAGTGAAAAGACTAAACATAGGTAAATATCTCTAAATTTTGGTAATTATATATTTAGTGATTTCCAAGAAAATACATACATATCTGGATTCTACACGTGGATGTGGCTCTGCCATAGTTGTACCTAGGTGTAATAACCCTAAAACTGGTGTATTGAGATGGACTCAATCATAGTTAGGTGCATAAAAAAGGCCTTTATTCACACCTAGTTTGTCACTACATGGGGATATGATTTGGTAAATTTGAAATATCATTACAAACCATTATTAAGAGGGAAATTACCGTAAGATTTAGGTTAATAAATATATCATGGATAATTTATATTGAAACCTATAAAATCATAGGTTAAAGAATATATGTAATTTATGATTTATCCTTGTAATTTTCATGGTTTTCCATTTAAGTGTTTAATATTTTAAAAATATTCACGCCTTATTTTCTATTTTTTCTAGTCAAATGGATAGAGATATGAAAAACTAAGTCAATAACCAATGTGATGAGAAATGCAATGGCTTCCCAAATGAGATGCCATGCTTTATGAGAGTAAGATTCAAGAACTTCATGACAATACTTTCTCAATTAACTCAATTTTTTAATATAAACCATAATAAAGAGAAACACCCAAGTACCCATGAGAAAGAACAACTTGCAATTGACAGCTTTGTGAAAAAAAGGCCATTGAATTTCAATAGATCTTCTAATCCCTTAATCACGGAGCATTGGATCAACTCCATTGAAAATATCTTCTTTGTCATTCAATTCTAGGAGCAAGATAAGGTCATTCAAGTTGTTTATTATATGTAGGGAGAAGTCTATCAATGGTGGATGTTGGTAAAAAATATAAATCCCATGAAGGAGATAAATGTGATGAAGTGTGAGGATTTCCAAAAAATATTTTTTGAATAATATTTTCATCACACTCTCCGACTTAAAATGGAGAGGGACTTATTTAGCCTTAAGAAAAAGGATGATGAATTCATAAGTTTGTATGTGGAAAAGTTCACAAGACTCACATGATACTCCTTCTTCTTTTTCATTACCCCTAAAAGTAAATTTGGAAACTTCTTTGATAGGATAAATCCAAGTATATGAAAAGCCTTATCCATTAGGTACTTCAACATCTATGGGGAAATGTTATGATGTTCCCTCAAAGTTCAAATGGAAATTAGAGAATATGAAGGTCCTCATGGAGATTAGAATTAGAAAAATTAATTTAATTCTGGGGGTATAATGGGAAAATCTAATGGTGGAAAAAAGTCTAACAACCCACTTGTTAAAAGTGTGGGAAGAAACATCTCGGGAATTACAAGAATAGAAAAAGGAAATGATTTAGGTTCTAGAAGTAAGAGAGAATAGCTAGTTATTTTCGATGGGAGAAACCCACCAATGTGATGGAATAAAAGAATTATCCAGTCATTCCCCAACATATCATCCAATTTTTCAACTATAAGTAATAGGGACACTATATGAATCAATTCCCTAAGATAAGGGTTGTCAATGATAACTGAGAACAACAACCTCTAGGGCCTATGGAGAAAGAGGGAGCATATGCCATCAAAACTCATGAGGTGGATCCTGACAATGAAGTGGTGATAGGTACACTAGTTATTCATCCAAGGATAGAAAAAATACTATTTGATCCCAGTTCTAATAATTCTTTCATATCACACAAGATAAGTAGAAATATTTTAAAAAACCACCTCAAAACACGGAATCCTAGTTATTAGTGAAGATTGAAAATGAGTCAATTATTGTATACCAAGACTATAACTCATACCTGATCTAGATTTATGAACTGGATTTACAAGTAAAACTTTTGATAATCCCCTTTAGCAGAATTCAATGTTATTATGGTCATGAATTCACTTTCCTTGTATATATCCAACATAAATTGTCAAGAGAAGGAAATCACCATATTATCTCAAATCACCCTCCAATTAAATATATGTTCAAGGAGGAGGATGAATCTTCTTTGGTATGAAAATCCCAAGTATAGATATTATTTCCTTGTGAGCAAGAATATCTATCTCAAATGATTGATACTAAAGAAAAGATAATCCTCGATGACACGCCCATTGTAAGGGAATTCAATGATGTATTTTCCTGAGAATTGTTTGGTCTTCCCCTTAGCCATGAGGTTGAGTTCTCAATCAAGCTCATACCCAGATCTTTTCTAATATACAATAATCTATATATAATGTTCATTTATGAGCTTAAGGATCTAAATAAGCAATTAAAGGGGAATATAGATAAAAGTTTTAAATTTCTAACTGCTTCACCAAGGGGTGCACCAGTCCTCTTCATCAAGAAGAATGATGGTTCAATGTGCCTCTACATTGACTATAATGAGATCAATAATATCATGAAAAAGAACAAGTATCCTCTTATATGGATTGATTACTTTTTAAATTAGCTATGTGGATCCCAATACTTCTCTATGATGGATCTTCGGTCAAGATATTACCAAGTAAAGGTGAAGAAGGTGGATATCACCAAGAATTATTTTAATACAAGTTACAGGAAATATGAGTTCATAGTGATGCTCTTTGGACTCAATAATACTATATAAATCTTCATGAACTTAATGAATACAGTTTTTATGTATTACCTTCAATTTATTTTTATATTATTTATAGATGACATTCTTATAAACTAAAAAATCAAGGAAGAGCATGAGTATTTAAATACTGTACAGAAGAGCTTATGGAAAGAAAATTTATATAAAAATTATAGTAAATATGATTTTTTTAGAGAAAATAACTTTATTGGGGCGTATTATAACCAACAAAGGGATATCTATGGATCCGTAAAAAAATAGAGGCAATCAAGGGATGAACCATACCAATATATGTGATGAAAATCCACAGTTTCCATACAATATATTGGTACTATCATTGTTTTTTGAGAAAATTATCATTATTTTCATTCCCACTAACCATGCTTAATCAGAAGAGAGTCTAGTTTTTCTAGTCTGATGAATGTGAAGAAAGTTTTAAAGAGCTTAAAAAGATGCTAATCACTACACCTATACTCACATTACCCACTAGTAGATAGGTATTTTTGATCTATAGTAGTGCATCCCAAAATAGATTGGTTTGTGTTCTCATAAAATATGAAAATATGATAGCTTATGCCTCCCACCAATTAATTATCCATGAAAATAACTATCTGAACCATGATCTAGAAATGGATTTCATGACATTCGCATTGAATATTTGGATACATTATCTATATAGGGAGAAATGTGATATATATATATATAGATAATAAAATCCTAAAGTATATATTCACAAAAAGGTATATTAATATGCACAAATTAAGGTGGTTATATTTGATCAAGTATTATGATTGATCAATCCATTAACATCTTGATAAGGTAAGAGAAGTGGTTGATTTTCTGATTATAAAGGATCTGACAACCCTATCCAGGATGAGGATTGAAAGATATGTAATATTATTCTACCTGAAAAGGATGGATATGGGATTAATAAAAGGATATTCATCCTACATTTCTCAAATAACTTCTCAATTATAAATTCTTGAGAGTATTAAGGTAGAATAGAAAGATGATGTGTTTCTATAGAATAAGGTTGTAAATATTCTGGAGTTTAATTTTTATGAAGATGGAGTTATAATTTTTGGACCCCAAATATGTGTCCCATAAAACTAATACTAAAGAGGGAACCTCTTGATGATGAGAATAACTCATCCTTTTCTTTTATCTTGGAATCACTATGATGTATTAATATTTGAAGAAAAACATCTAATATGATAACATGAATAGGGAGATTGTATAGTTTGTATCTCAATGCTTGGTATGACCAAAAGTCATGGAGGAATGACAGAATTATAAGGGTATAATGAAACCATTACGCATAATAGTATGGAAATGGAAATACATAACCATGAATTTCATCATAGGACTCCCCATGACACATAAAGGTAATAACGCAATCTGTGTGGTAGTCGATCACCTTAAAAATATGGAATATTTCACTATTATTCAGGAATATTTATCTCTTGACCAAATCACCATGATATATATAAGTTAAGTGGAAATACTTCATGAAGTTTCACTCTCTATTGTATCTATTCAGGATTCACAGTTTACCTCATGTTTTGGAGAAACCTTCTATACGTGTTGGATATAGAACCGAGCTTCATCACTTATTATCACCCTCAAATGGTTGGTCAGTATGAAAGGACCATTAAAACTCTAGATTATATGCTAAGATAATTTTCTATGGATTTCCAAGGATGTTGGGACAAACACCTTACCCAAGTGGATTTTTCATATAACAATAGTTTTCATTATAGCATTAAATTAGCACCTTATGAGGCTCTATATGGGAATAGGTGTCAGAATCTAACACGATGAGATGAATTTGGAAAGAGGAATCTAATGGTGCTTAATATTATTCATGAAATGAATTGGTAGGTTCAAACAATTCAGCTTCATATTAAATATCCACCAAGTTTATAGAAAATCTATACAAGAAATCATAAACAAAACCTGAATTGTAAGGTTGTAGATAAATTTTTCCTTTGTATATAGATGTGGATGAGAGTCATGATGTTTGGGAAGAAGGGAATTATTAGTCCTAAAAACATTGACTCCTTTGAGATCCTTGATTTCATCAGAGTAGTGACCTATCGACTAGAACTCTCACCAAACCTATCGAGATTACATGATGTGTTCTATGTATCTCTCTTGATGAAGTACATACCAGACCACTCAAATGTATTGAATATATAAGTGAATCTATTGGATAATGACATTTCATATAAGGATCATTTGATAAAGATATTAGATCATGGAGAACAATTTCTAAAAAATAAGAAAACTCACTTGGTTAAAGTGTTATAGTAGAACCACAATTTTGTGGAAATAATATGGTAACTAGAATATGTGATGAAACATAATTACCCTCATCTGTTTTAGTGAAATTTTCAAGGGTGAAATTTCTAAAGGTGTAATAATTTAAAGACTCAAACATTTATAAATTAAATTACCTTTTTGAATGAATAAATTCATTATCAAGTAATATAGTTATAGAAAACAAACACACTAATTTGGTTATTTTAGAACATTATATGGTTTGTAAAATTTGAAATACCATTAAGAATCAAAACCATTGATAATAAATTTTTTAAAAATGGATATTAATATTAATAAATAAAGGGTTAAGATAAAGTCCATTTCATATAGAAAGAGGAAGTGATGGCCTCGTCTAGTAGGATCATACCTTATGAGGCTCATTTATTGGAGCGTTTGAGAGAGATGAGATCACTAAGATTTTTCAATGCCATATCCAAGCCGAGACTCAATAATAAAATCATGAGTGAAACTGTTTATGAGAGAAGTTCAGGCTCATTGATATCACGACCCAAACCATGTTTGTCGACACCCCCATGAAAATCTCACCATGGCACACCTTACCCTTAGGGAATTCACTGGAGACCATAACAATATGCATCTTTATATATTATTTTTAATAAATAAATGATTATATTTATCCCTTTTTAATATTTCTTTTTAAATGATTAAATAATGAGTTTGATAAAATTAGATTCTGATATGATGAAACACAAATTATATTTTTGGAAAATATATTATTTAAATCAAGTCACTCTTTTGATGATTTTTTGAATTTTTGAAATAAATGATATTGTAATGAATTATCATTATTAAATAATATTTAAATATAAATGATGATATAATTTTTCAAAGTCAAATATAATTGTTATAAGGGTCAGAAAATAATTATTGTCCAAAAAACCATCATTTTCAATAAATATGTACTTTTTTCAAATGGGTAAATAATAATATTTAAAAAATTATTTTGATAAAATAAATATTATTTTCAAAATTAAGATGTCAAAATTACTCAAGGGTTTTTTTTCATAATTTTCAAAGATATTCATATTTTTGGGTAAAAATTAAATATGGTATAAATATATAGTATTTATTATGACATCATAATGAACAAAAAATAATGTAATATATGAAATAAATTCTATCAATGAACAAATATATATTTACCCTTTAAAATAATATTTTTTATGTTATTTTATTAATTACATAAATCCTCAATTAATCCTTCAAAAATTATATTATATTTTATGGTTTTAAAATCAATTATTTTTAAATATGACTCACACATCCCCAAGGGAAATATTTTAAAATTTTAGGTCAATATAATTATAAAATAATGAAAAACACTTCTATTTGGAAAAAACAATGTTCAAAAACCACGGTAATGTTTGTGGTTTTTATTATTTATAATATAAAGTCCAAAATCTTGGTTTGGAAATTAATAAATAATTATACTCTCTTTTGTTATATAATATAACGCCCCGACCCCAGTTACCCAGAGTCGGTGCATTATTGCGTAACATTTGCATGATCACAAAAGATCAAGTCTCGTAAGACCGATTAGTTTAGTAGCCTTAGAAACACTAGATACATTAATAAATGTTACATTACATAATAAAGTGAAAAATCACAATAACATAGTGTCCATAGTCCACACTTCTATCCCCTTCAGACTATCCCTGTAGGTCAGTCATAAAATATTTCTTCACATCCTGGGAAAAATAAAACATTGAAAGGGGTGAGCTCAGATGCCCAGTAAGGATAACAATATAGCGGAAGATTTCATAAATAAACATAAACATTTAAGGCAATGTATGAATAAAACAAAAGCCTTTTAAACTTTAAGTTCAACATAATATGGAAAAAGTAAAATGAAATATTTTCATTTACTTATTCACATGGATATTCTACTAGTCGAATGATCATATGCAATATCAATAACCACTTTCATAATGATGGAATGCATAATTCCAGACTATCATAACCACGTAGCCAAGGCCTCGTGCCAAGACTACAAATAAGATTTTGTCAAGGCCTCGTGCCAAGATAATAGTTTGTCTCATTATACCTGCTGATGCATCGAGGAGCTATAGTGGGCTCCACCCATCACTTATTAAGTTCAATGCATTCCTCATATGAACAGGTTTAAACATATCATAAACCATAACATAATCGTATCACATAAAACATGCATAAAGGAAACATAACATTTCTACATTTCAATCACAAGATATCAATAAAACACATTGATATAATAAAACCATTTTCAATACCAAAATAAAATAAAAGTAAAACTTGGTATTTATTTTTTCATTTTATAAAAAAGTTATGGCTTGTAGAGGAAGTTGAAACTCAAATAATGGTCACGGTGGTGGAGAAGTCGTTGTCACCATGTACGTAAGACAAAAAAACATTCCTTTTTGTCGTTTAGTAAAACGGTTCGTATAAAAAGATTCCTTTTGAATAAACATAAAATTCAAAGAGGTTTATACACCGTATAAAAGAAAGTTGTGTATAAAACAAAATATGCCTCAATGAAAGGAGATTGAGACGGAGTACCTTACAAAGAACATTTTTTAAATAAAATAGATCTATTATGTGAATTCACTATAAGTACACATAAAGAAATTACAAATACAAGATAAGACATAATAATATAATGACATAATTTGAATGTAGGAGATTAACCCAAAGAATGGAAATTGGGTTAAGAAGTTCGCTTACCTCGTGTCCGACTTCACTCGACCATTCTTTAACCTCCTGAATAATAAACTAAAGTAAATATCTAATTTCTTAAGAACCCTTTTCAAGTTCATTATCCCTTTTATATCACTTATTACAATGTTACGAAAATTATGTATTCATTTAAGTTAATAACGGTCGTTTTTTCGATCTTTGGTACTTGAGTCAACAATAAACTTATTATAATTAAAATTTGTTTATGTGGTAGAATATCCATTAGCTCCAGAATTATATTCAGGATGTATATATCATATATATCATATATATATAGTATATACATTCATTCATAATATTACGTAACATTTAGAGGTAAGAAATGAAATGCACCATTCATGGAGACGGTAAGCCGTACGTATGCATGAACGCTACTTTCATTTCTATTTCGTATTTAATGGAATGAAATCATAATGATATAAAGGTATGATATAATTACAGTATAGTATCATATATATTATCATTTACTCAATCCTTTATATATCCCACATATGGCATTAATGATTCAAATCACTTTGAGGGGGCGGTAGTCCGCACTTCCTAAAATAAAATTATCGCGTCTACCCATAATGGAAATCATAAAGGTATGACATAAATGAGAAATACAGAAGCATAAGAAAAACATAAACATAATATATATCATATATAAATATATTGACATCTTAATGGCCACCTTTGAAGGTGTTATATGAGTGTTGAACCATCATCGTTTCGTGTGGCAGAAATTCGTCATCCACAGAAACAGTATGTTCTTTAACCATTAGATGTAGGTGTGTGTAATTGTAGCTCGAATCCTTCTTATCACAACATCCTAGTATATTGAAGATACTGGTTTTTTTACAAAAGAAAGGAATAAAAAGAGTTTAAGTGGTTGGAGAAGCAAAATAAAACAAAATAACATAAGGGAATACATTACCTAAAAATCATGTAACTCTTTTTTGATTTGAGCCAAAGGCTTCCTTGGGAAGAATTATGCACAAATTGAGGCTTCTGGGAGTAATAGTGGTATGTGAAGAGACAAAATTGGCAGGTTTTGGCCGAGCCAAAGGCTTGAGAGGTGTGCGTAAGGTGGTAGAGGTGGGGGCCTTTTATAAGAGGAGAGGAGGGGCACTCTTGGAAAGTTATAAAAGGTTACTTTATTATAAAATGCTTTTCGGATTTAAAAGGTCCCAAAATTATATATTTATAGAGTATGGTGATAAGAGTTCGAAATCCACCCATCCAATTGGTTTTTGACATGTGTAGGTCTTATATTTTACATTATCTTTTCATTTTATTTAAATCGTTAAATAATGAGGTAATCATTGCATCATCATGGTGTCATAAATAATTTAATTTATTTAATGTCTAAAAATTATAAAACAAATATCATGATGTATGAAATATTTTTAGCTTTATAATGAATATTTATAGTCAAAAATATTACTTGTATAACCCCATTTAAAAATTGTTTTAGTAAAACAACTCATGTTTGTGACATTTTTATTTTAACATTAAATAAAAAAATTAATGTCATTTTCCTACCAAAGTGGCTCCATGGGGTCCCCAAGTTGACCCATGGATTTTCTTGGTCGGCCATGACTCATCCAATATGGGTAGCACAAGTGTAAAGGTCATTTCATATTATTATAACATTATCATTACCTTAAATTACACTAATTACCTTTAATCGCGATTAATTAAACTTAAAAGTTACTATTCACCAAAAAATTATTTTAATACCATTGAACCACATTTTAATTATTAATGACAAATATGTATGTCGGATTTTTGAAAATAAAATCACAGAAGTGGTAATGTTTCATTTAAATGAAAAATCAGTTTTTTAACTACCACTTAGTGGTTTCACTATTCATCAAAAATTGAAGTTTTTTAGAACAATGCCAAAATTTCACCCTAAGATATAATTGATATTCCGAATTCAAAAATGATGTCTACTTTAAAAAATTCCAAAATTATAAGTTTCATTAATTAATTTTATAATTAATTCCCACTGTCACAACAAATAGCGTGTTTTTAAGAAACAATATATATCAAAAGATTGACAATTGTTTATGTCCAATTTCAAAGTGAAATTAATTATAATGACCACCATTGGATAAAATGGTAAAAATATATTATAATTATACTTTAAAACCACTCAATAGTATAATTTATCACTATAAATTATTTTTATTAAAAAAGTTGTTTTTAAGTATTTTTCACTATTCATAAAAAATTGGCAGTTCTCAGAAAAATACCAAAAATTCAACATAGGCTAATTTTGATATTTTGAATCCAAAAATGATGTCCATTTTAAAATATAATATATATATATAATTTCAAAAAGTGGGTATTACTATTTATAATGGCCATTTTGATTGGTCGCGGTGTGTTAGAATCTCGAACTTACGTACAATGCAAGCTATTGCATTATTGAAAGAGAAGCGTATTGTGGAAGCTCGGGGTGTTACATTCTCCCCTCCTTCAATAAATTGCATCCTAGCAATTTGAAATTTTTCTTGGAAAATAAAAGGTTGAAAATAGAAAATACCTTTGTGGAAAACCTACATCGGAAATAAGGTTAATAAAAATATAACTTTAAAAGAAAGAAAGAGAAGTACAAAGGTCACCCGAGATAGCCCATACAAGGATTATATGAAAATATGGATATGGAGGAGAAACAAACCATCAAGGTCTGATGTAGAGTTATAGAAAACAATATTAGGAGAAAGTTTAACTACAAGAAAATCACAAACTTGTGATTGGTTAAATTATCATTGATTCCCCAGTATGAAAAGTTAACCGACAACGTTTTTGTTTTAAGTTACCTTTCATAAAGTTGAGGAATTTATTTAGGATATTTACTAAGAACGTAAGGAAATATACTTACTTGTCATGTAGACTTTCATTCTTTAATAAATTTTTACCACAAACCCATCTTTCACTCAAAAAGATAATATAACTCAAAAATATTATATTTATCCTAATCGTACACGGTTCCAAATATTAACACATACCATTTAGATTAGGAAAAATATTTTATAATAATCAGGGACTTCCTGTAGGCTAATGGAAGGTAATAAAGGCCTATCTCACTATGGTTGTGGGTTCAATTCCTACAGCTTTGTCCGATGTGACGGGTTATCCCCTGACCTACAGGTTTTCCTTTTCCTAAAACTATAGTATTATAATACTCCAAAAAATAATATTCAGAAATGTTTTAACCTTAAAAAATACTATCCAAGGTTCAACTTAATCCATTCCAACCTTTATATTTATCCAAAATACTTATGTCGAACTCACAGTCCAAATTTTATAAGGAAGGTAAACATAATGAAGACCATTTTTTCCACGTAACAACATGTGAACACCTTCATCATGTATTCTTTTAAAACAATGCAACATCCTGAATTACCATAAATCCTTATTGATTACATCCATGATCCCTTATTCCTTATAGAATACTAGATATACTCCTTCTATCCAAAAATTTATACAAATCATTAATCAGTTTCAAGTAAGTTAAGAATTTCCAATATAATTTATCCAAATCAAAAATGTATTATTCCAAAATCACTATCTCGGTATCAGAACCATATTATGGTTTATCTTTCTCTAAACAATATATTTTCCAAAAATTTAACCTGCTGTGGAGTCACTTTTCATGGTTCCACACAATCTCAAGTCCTTTATGAAATAGTACTGCAGTACAATCCTTATATACTCCATAATTATTATAACCAGCACATCATTGATACAACACTCAAATGAAAAAATTCCTTAAAAACAACATAAGAACTCTAATCATTCCTCCTCATCTGTGGAAGTATCATAACTTGATTATTATCTAATAACATCATTTGGTGCATACTCTGATGATTTGGAAATTGGTTTTCATAGTGTCCCCACTCCTTGCAGATGAAGCATTGTACATTTGAAAACTTTTTCTTACCCTTGCAGTCACGCACTTGGTGTCCTTTTTCTCCGCACTTATAACAAACTCCCATTCCTTTTAGGCAAGTACCGGGGTGATTCTTCCCACAGTTATCACATAATGGAAAATCCTTCTTTCCCTTTTTCCCATTATCTATCTCTTGTTCCACAGTTCTCTTCTTCTCTTGCTTTACTTTTTTGTCATAAGACTTAGAGAATTCCTTTTCTATCTTGATAGCACACGAGACTATATCTTCGTATATTGAGAAAGATTTTGATACTAATGCTTGATGGAGAAATGGTTTTAATCCATCAAAGAAACGATCAATCTTACTTCTTGGGTTACGTATATAATCTGCAGCATGCCTTGCTAACCTTGTAAAGTTAGCCTCATACTTTGCGACATTCTCATCCTCCTTCTGCCTCAGACTCAGAAATTGCCTTTCCATATCTTCTCGATGGTCATGTGGAAAGTATTTTTCTAAGAAAATTTCCTTAAACTCCCTCCATTCCATACTTGATACTTCTTCATCTTCCTTTGTGTTTTGAATCAGCGACCACCATTGATCGGCATCTCCAGTGAGGCGGTAGACTTCCATGACAACCTTCTCCCTTTCGATACTCCCCAAGGCATGGAATATTTTCTCTAAGGAGTTTATCCATTGCTCAGCTACTAATGGATTTTTACCCCAATTAAATGTTGGCGGTTGTTGCCTCATGAAGCGTTCTAACATTGATCCTCCACGTTGTGGATCAGGGTGCTCCATACGAGTAAGGTTATTATTCATAACCTGAGTGATTTGTCTCAGTATGGTAATAAGTTGATCAACACCAGTTGTATCTCCAGCTCCACAATAATTTTCTTGAGCAGGAGGGAAATCCCTACACGGAGTGCCTGTATTAATACGGTTTCCATTCCTCCCACTAGGCGCCATTTCTAAACAATGGCATAAACTAGATTATTTTATGAATTAAAATACATAATTCCATACTTGTAAAACACTTAACATAAATTGAACTATTTATGGATATAATCCATAATCATAAAAACATTTTCTTTGAGGAAGTATGTACTCATAAGACCTTCATAATGGTTTGTAAAGAAAATGGTAATTATACTAAGCATATCCCCCCAGAGTGTTGTAACCAAGAGTGCAGCAAGGCCCATTGTCATGCACCAGTTCCCGTTCAAGTCTAGCTCAAAGCGGTGTTTTCAGGTTTTACCCCTAGGTACATCTGTGCCAGAGCCGCCTCTACCTACTCGTATCTAGACAGGGATGTATTTCTCGGAAACTCACAAAATCTCTACAATACCAAAATTCTAGGAAGTTCTTCTATACTAATCCTCAAAGTATATCTTTGGTCTATGTGCTCTAATCATAGTTTATCTAAATCTAGCTTCCAAGGTTAGTACTAAACTACCTCTGATTCTAAATGTAACACCCTGACCCCAGTTACCCAGAGTCAGTGCATTATTGCGTAACATTGGCATGATCACAAAAGATCAAGTCTTTAAAGACTGATTAGTTTAGTAGCCTTGTAAACACTAGATACATTCATAAATTTTATATTACATCATAAAGTGAAAAATCACAATAACATAGTCTCCATAGTCCACACTTCTATCCCATTCAGACTATCCCTGTAGGTCAGTCATAAAATATTTCTTCACATCCTGGGAAAAATAAAACATTGAAAGGGGTGAGCTCAGATGCTCAGTAAGGATAATAATATAGCGGAAGCTTTAATAAATAAACATAAACATTTAAGGTAATGTATGACTAAAACAAAAGCCTTTTAACTTGAGCTTCAACATAATATGGAAAAAGTAAAATGAAATATTTCCATTTACTTATTACATGGATATTCTACTGGTCGAATGATCAAATGCAATATCAATAACCACTTTCATAATGATGGAATTCATAATGCCAAACTATCATAACCACGTATCCAAGGCCTCGTGCCAAGACTACAAATAAGATTTTGTCAAGGCCTCGTTCCAAGACAGTAGTTTGTCTCATGAGACCTGCCGATGCATCGAGGATCTATAGTGGTCTCCACCCATCACTTATTAAGTCCAATGCATTCCTCATATGAACAGGTTTAAACATATCATAAACCATAACATAATCGTATCACATAAAACATTCATAAAGTAAACATAACATTTACACATTTCAATCACAAGATATCAATAAAACAAATTGATATAATAAAACCATTTTCAATACCAAAATAAAATAAAAGTAAAACTTGGTATTTATTTTTTCATTTTAAAAAAAAAGTTATGGCTTGTAGAGGAAATAGAAACTCAAATAATGGTCATGGCGGTGGAGAAGTCGTTGTCACCGCATACGTAAGACAAAAAAACATTCTTTTTTGTCGTTTAGTAAAACTCTTCGTATAAAAATATTCTTTTTGAATAAACGTAAAAGTCAAAGGGGTTTATACACCGTATAAAAGAAAGTTGTGTATAAAACAAAATATACCTCAATGAAAGGAGATTGAGATGGAGTCCCTTAAAAAAACATTTTTTAAATAAAATAGATCTATTATGTGTATTCACTATAAGTACACATAAAGAAAGTACAAATACAAGATAGGACATAATAATATCATGACATAATTTGAAAGTAGGAGATTAACCCAAAGAACGGAAATTGGGTTAAGAAGTTCCCTTACCTCGTGTCCGAATTCACTCGACCGTTCTTTAACCTCTTGAATAATAAACTAGAGTTAATCTATACTTTCTTAAGAACCTTTTTCAAGTTCATTATCCCTTTTATATCACTTATTACAATTTTATGAAAATTATGTAGTCATTTAAGTTAATAACTGTCATTTTGTCGATCTTTGGTACTTGAGTCAACAATAAAATTTTTATAATTACAAGTTTTTTATGTGGTAGAATATCCATTATCTCCAGAATTATATTCAGTATTTAGATATCATATATATCATATATATACAGTATATACATTCATTCATAATATTATGTAACATTTAGAGGTAAGAAATGAAATGCACTGTTCATGGAGATGGTAAGTCGTACGTACGCATGAACGCTACTTTCATTTCTATTTCGTATTTAATGGAATGAAATCATAATGATATAAACGTATGATATAATTCCAGTATAATATCATATATAATATCATTTACTCCATCCTTTATACATACCAAATATGTAATTAACGATTCAAATCACTTTGAGGGGGCGGTAGTCCGCACTTCCTAAAATGAAATTATCACGTCTACCCATAATGGAAATCATAAAGGTATGACATAAAGGAGAAATACACAAGCATAAGAAAAACATAAACATAATATATATCATATATAAATATAGTGACATCTTAATGGCCACCTTTGAAGGTGTTATATGATTGTTGGACAATCATCGTTTCGTGAGGCAGAAATTCGTCATCCACAGAAACAGTATGTTCTTTAACCATTAGATGTAGGTGTGTGTAAGTGTAGCTCGAATCCTTATTATAACAACATCTTATTATATTGAAGATACTGTTTTTGTTACAAAATAAAGTAATAAAAAGATTTTAGTGGGTTGGAGAATCAAAATAAAATAAAATAACATAAGGGAAGACATTATCTTAAAATCCGGTAACCCTTTTTTGATTTGAGCCAAAGGCTTCCTTGGGAAGAATTATGCCCAAAGTGAGGCTTCTAGGAGTAATAGTGGGATTTGAAGAGACAAAATGGGTAGGGTTTGTCCGAGACAAAGGCTTTAGAGGTTTGGGTAAGGTGGTAGAGGTGGGGGCCTTTTATAAGAGGAGAGGAGGGGCACTCTTGGAAAGTTATAAAAGGTTACTTTATTATAAAATGATTTTCGGATTTAAAAGGTCCCAAAATTATATATTTATAGGGTATGGTGATAAGAGTTATAAATCCACCCATAAAATATGTGTTTGACATGTGTAGGTCTTAGATTTTACATTATCTTTTCATTTTATTGAAATCATTAAATAATGAGGTAATCGCTGCATCATCATGGTGTCATAAATAATTTAATTTATTTAATGTATAAAAATTATAAAAAAATATCATGATGTAGGAAATATTTTTATCTTTCTAATGAATATTTATAGTCAAAACTAAGACTTGTATAACCCCATTTAAAAATTGTTTTAGTAAAACAACTCATGTTTGTGACATTTTTATTTTAACCTTAAATAAAAAGTTTTCAATGGCATTTTCCTACCAAAGTGGCTCCATGGGGTCCCCAAGTTGACCCATGTATTTTCTTGGTCTTCCATGACTCATCCAATAGGGTTATGAAAAGTTTAAAGGTCATTTCATATTATTATAACATTATCTTTACCTTAAATTACACTAATTACCTTTAATCGCGATTAATTAAACTTAAAAGTTACTATTCACCAAAAAATTATTTTAATACCATTGAACCACATTTTACTTATTAATGAAAACTATGTATTTCATATTTTTGAAAATAAAATCACAGAAGTGGTAATGTTTCATTTAAACGAAAAATCAGTTTTTTAACTACCACTTAGTGGTTTCACTATTCATCAAAAATTGAAGTTTTTCAGAAAAATGCCAAAATTTCACCCTAAGCTATAATTGATATTCCGAATTAAAAAATGATGTCTATTTTACAAAATTATAAACATATAAGTTTCATTAATTAATTTTATAATTAATTCCCGCTGTCACAACAAATAGTGTGTTTTTAAGAAACAATATATATCAAAAGATTGACAATTGTTTATATCCAATTTCAAAGTAAAATTAATTCTAATGACCACCATTGGATAAAATGGTAAAAATATATTATAATTATACTTTAAAACCACTCAATATTATAATTTATCACTATAAATTATTTTTATTAAAAAAGTTGTTTTTAAGTATTTTTCACTATTCATAAAAAATTGGAAGTTCTCAGAAAAATACCAAAAATTCAACATAGGCTAATTTCGATATTCCGAATCCAAAAATTAAGTCTATTTTGAAATATGATATATATATATAATTTCAAAAGGTGGGTATTACTATTCATAATGGCCATTTTGATTGGTCGTAGTGTGTTAGAATCTCGAACTTGCCTACAATGCAAGCTATTGCATTATTGAAAGAGAAGCGTATCATGGAATCTCGAGGTGTTACATATAAACCCAAAAAACCTCCCATTAATATTCACTAAAAACTATTATATCATGAATTTACTCTTCCCTTATCTCTATTAATCCCTCCCAAGTTTCCCCCAAACTCTAAAAATCTCCTCCCAAGCTTTTAGTAGCACCATCTCAAGGTAAGGGTTCCTCTCCTTATCCTCTTTATTAAATAATATTATTTATGTAATCCCTTTTTATTTCCAGTTGTTCAAAGTTGGGATATGTTTTTAAAAATCCATCTTATTGTCCTTAAGTTTTTTATTTAATGATATATACATTTCTATCTCACTCACCCCTTTCTATAAACCTTTATGTACACCCGTTATGATGCCGAAATCTTCATGCGATTTTCCATGCCAAATATTAGTATAGTGAATACTCATCTCCATTTTCACTCATGGGTATTCAATTAGTCAAACCAATCCTTCATTTATTGATGATTTAAATTTATATAACCTTTAATCCTTAATCATGGGATTATAATTGATAAAATACATCATTATGTTGTAAGATCTATGTGATACACCTATGAATGTACATGGAATAAAAGTCATGGTGGGAATAGAATTATATAGCCCTATAGGGAATTAGGTAATGATTTTATCTCTTTAGATGCCATGTATGGTGTAGTAAGGTTATCCTAAGCACACTATGTTATGTTTTCTTGATGTTTAACCTATAATTATGTTTATGGTTTCATGTTTTATTTTATTTCCACATTCCTATGTTGAACTTATGTTATCATGTTATATAATGCCTTAGTATTCAAGATTATGAATCTCTTCCATATTATGTTACCTTTATATTCCTCTTGGATCACATATACTACTTCACCTTATGATATGATTTGTTTATTACTTTACTAGGATTTATATCTCACCCCTCTCTTATATAGATCCCCAGGTTATCCCATAAACTTTAATAATAATTAAGATAATATAAGGTCATGTTATAGAGTTTAAGTTTATGTCATTATAATTCATTACAATTTGATATGTTTGTACCTAATTACCCAGCTACACAAGGCCCCTCAATCTTATAAGGTTGTATTAAGAGTCAATTTTTGTAATAAATCATGAATTAATGGGTAACAAAATATGGGTTGTTATATTCCTCATAGGGTGTACCTGTATTGATGAATCACCTAACAATTGGGTAGGATTACCCCTATAACCATGGTATGTTAATACCCTCATTTTAAAGACAGAAAAAGAAGAGATATTGGTAACATGGAGAATCGGTGTAACTCCCAAAATCCAGTAACCTGGAGCCGGTGGTTATTTTATTACATTGGAACAAAATACAAGGGATCACATCCTCAATGATCAAATAGTTTAGTATTCTTGGGATACTGGATATATACATTATTATTACATTTTATATGAAAAAAAATAAAACAAAAAAATAGTGATAAATTTATTATTTATTCTATTAAATCCTTGAAATCATTCATAAACCCCTTCTTGATATCTTGAGTAAAGGTAAAAAAGGGGTGAGTTCATATACTCAATAATCAAACGAATACGAAAAAAGATATCATATAATAAATAAAGCATGGATAATATGGGAGAGATAAATTATAATTAAATATATCAAATAACTAATATTATAAAAAAGAGACTAAATCCATGGTTGACAAAGCAACATAAATAATCATATGTATAAAAAAACTAGTTTCATAATTATAGAATGTATAATGTCAAACATCATAATCTTATATTAAAGACTATATGTCATGATATCATACATATATAAGTAAGGTGTATGCCAAATACCCAATATTTTTGGTCTCATGAGACCTACTAATGCACAGAGGGGCTATAACAGGCCCCACCCATCACATACTAAGTCCAATTCAAACATCATATAAAATAAATGAATAACAATTCATTACATAATCAACATAATTATTCATATTGAAATACAAGAATAGGAAATGTCAAAATTTTCCTAAGTAAAAAATAGAACAACATAATAATAATCCATCTATATTAACATGTTGGATGGTATCGATAGATTATATCCCCAAAAAATAATAAGATTCATCAAAGCATATTGATAGAGATGAAAATACTTTGAATGTGTCATTGTAAGATTTATTTAGAAAAATACTCTTTTCATTTTGAAATGAATTATATTAAAATGTAAAAATATAAAAATATTAGGAAAACATTTTCTTTTAAATGAACCATGAAATATTTAAAATTAATATTCAAGGAAAATAATATTCATGATGGTGGGAAATTCATTTATGTGTTATACATTAAAACAACGATTTTGTTCACAAATCCAATAAAAAATCATCATTCATAAAACTAAAAGAAGATTTCATTAAAAAAATTATGGATGTTAAAAAATGCTTAAAAAATTATTTATAAAATAATTTTATAATACTAAAAAAATTCTTGAAAACATTTTAAACAAAATAGGGAAATGGAAAAAAAGATTTTTGACTGAACATAAAACAAAAAAGCTAGTTTTCCTTAAAAGCATTATTTTTGTTATTTTTGAGTACCAATGAAGGTAAAAATGGAAATAATACTTGAAAACTCCATAAATAGATATAAGAGAAGAAAATTGATTGAGTTTAAAATTAAAATATCATATAATTTATCCAACTGAAACTTATACAAAAAAACTAAATAAGGATGAGACTGTGAAACAAACCCTTACCTTAGGACTCACTTCATAAGTGAGTTTAACCTCAAGTATAAAAAATTTAAATGTATTATACTTATATAAAATAAACATATACATACTTATAATATATCTTATGATCTAATGATAACATTTAAACAACTATTTATTAATAATTATTTATTAAAATCATCGTTTTGAGTGCTAGCTGTTTCATTTTTCATGTAATGTTTGGTTCATTAGTTTTGATATTTACATATTTATAATGGTTTCATCATATAAAAAATTTAAATAATGATATAAATATAATATATTTTCATTATATTGATATTTAAAATCATTATTGATATTAGTACATGAAAATAAATCACATCGCTTCGTATAGGTGGTAATCCACATGTACACACGAGCATTGTTATCATATTTTAATAAGTGGAAGGGTAAGAAGGTAAATGATAAATTTTATTTAAATAATAATAATTATTCCATAAATACCATATATATTCATTATTCCCATATTTATAACTATCCAATTAAATTGGGGATAAAAATGAATCACACTGTTTTGTGGAGATGATAAGTCAAAAGTACGCATGAGCGTTGTTTTAATTTTCATTAGGATGGAAAAGACATGGAAAAATGTTGTCCCATAATCATAATAATATCTAGGTGAATTTATTATTCAAGATTCATTACTTTTTAATGGGTAAAATTGTTATCCCAACCACGTTAAATACCCTAAGAGCGGGATGAATCAGGGTTTGATAGATTAAAACTACTGCCCCTTTGGATCTTGTTTTGTTTTTGAATAGAACATTATTCTATCCCTTTCCTGAAGCAATGTATTAGCATAATTGAAAACATGCATGAGACACATCAATTTTACTTGGTTCCCCCTCACTGAGCTATGTCCAAGGAGCATACAAAGGAAATGTTCCAATGTACTAAATCCACTAAAGCACACTACTATTTACAATGTTTGGATCGGACTTAGTGTCCCTCCTAATTTATAACCAATCGTGATTTAAAATCTCACTACTCTCTCAACTAAAGTGTACTCACTACTCAATTAGATGATTCTTCTTCTTTTCCACTTGAATGAATATTTTTTACACCTCATTTGGTGATTTATTAAGTTCCATTTCATCCATTTGGTGAATACCAATTTACCACAGTTTTACTATGAAATCCCTTTTTAAAACTATTATGATGCTCACTAATTTCCCAAATATCACTTATTTAATTTATCTCACCTATCCTTTGAGAAATTTCCCAATTATTTATAATAATAAATTGATTTTTAAAACCCCATAACTTTTATGAAGCTCACCCCTTTCATGTAGCTCACATATCCTTTGTGAATGGACATCCTTTCATAAATCTCACTCAGCGTTTGTGAAGAAACCACATTTACAGAAGCTCACATAGACTTCATGAAGCATCCTAATTTCATTAAGCTCAATTATCTTTATGAAGCTCAATACTTTTACGATGCTTATAACTTTCTGTTAGCTTACATAGCCTTCACAAACTTCTTTTCTTCACAATATTTTTCACAAAAATAACTATCTTAAATCACCTTCATGAAATTAGAGCCTTCGTATTTTCAATGAGTCTTCCTCATCTTTTCTAAGGTGGCTAAAGGCCTATCTATAGGCATTTACACCCATTCTCGAAGATTCTATCCTAGTCATCACCATTTCTAGAAGCTCTTAAAAAAATTTCATGAACCTCTCTTACTTCACAAATCTCAAGGTAAATTTTATAATCACAAAGCTTCTCGTAGTCATGTAGATTCATCATATTTACATTACGCATTCATAAACCTTAAAACATTCATGAAAATAGATACCTTTTTAAAGATCCACATATTCATGAAACACCAATCTTTGTGAAACTCATGCTTTTGTATTCATACCATAATCTTGGATCTTTTTCAACATTCATAGTCAATAACCATGCTGAAGTTCCACAACTGATCTTAGAAACCCACTTTTTCAACAAACACAATCAACCCAAAAATATTGTAATGTTACCTTGTGGGATTTTTCCCAACAGTCCCCCCTTGGGGTTTCTTTAAAAATGTTAAAATTTTTATACCTCATTAAATCTTCCTACATATTTTTCCAGAATTTACTTCTTGTGATTTCGATAGTGATCAACACACACTCTAAGACCACGTGATCCTCGCTTGACGTGAGAAACAAAAGAAGTGTAGCAACCTGACCCCAGATAGCCCAGAGCCAATTTCTTCTATCAATCACATTTCCATGTTTACAAGGAATCAATTCCCAAAGGGCCAATCAATTTAGTAGTCTTTTAAAATTAGATACATAAATGAGTATTGTATTACAAATGGATACAATAATTATAACATTTTTTTTCTTTCTAAATAAATATCTTTCATGGATAACTCAAATACATCTAGTAAGTCCCTTCATATATTTCATAGTACACTTATTGGATTCTTGAGGAAATAAATATAATAAGGGTGAGCATAAATGATCACTAAAAAAATATAGCAGTAGCAATAATGAATAAATGAGAGTAAATATTTTGGCATGGTAACTAACTGAATACACAAACTATGTAATCAATAAACTAAATGAAAGTATATAAACAATATGGAATGTTGATAACTAGAAATACATTCCATTCAAATAACTAGATAAGGAAAAATCACTATTGAAATGTACGAAACTAAAACACATTCGATTTAATCAATGAACAGAAATGAACTATATCCATAGATATATCGACAATAAATCCCATGGATGAATAATAACTAAAACTAATATGAGGGAAATGAATAATTTTTGGAATTAATGTTTGAGGCGCATGAAACCCTATTACCATAAAGGCGTTTCACAAGAAGATTTAAAACAATGGTTAGAAACCCATTTTCACAATTATTTGTCTCCTGAGAACCCGTTGATGCATTGAGGATTTATATAATGTCTAGGTTCCACCATTCATTGTCAGTAAAAAACATTCATCATATTTAATAATCAAAATAACTAATATGCCTTATCAATAAAGCTTATTTAATGAGAAATATGGATTTATCAATAATTCACCATTTAAACACTATATGTAAAACGGTATATGGTTTAGGCAATTGTAATATCCATGATAAATGGTATGGATAATTAGGAGAAATTCAATGCTCAATGATCATATGAAAATGGATATTTCAAGTGGACTAACAAATAAATCAAGGAAGTAAATTTTAATACTATACTTGGCCAAATAATTAATAAACCATCCATAGGAAGAATAAGGATGGTATCAATACAAAAAATCCCATGTGGAGTAAAAATAAAGGGTTGTTATTGGTGATGAAATAAAGGAATAAATTTTAAAACTATTCTTGAGGAGAATATCCTTTGCTTTTGAAAAACCTTTTGAAAATATTTTTCTTTGAAAATTAATTTGGAAAACATTTTATTTAAAAGTAAACCTTTTAATCATGAAAAGTAATATTCAAAGAAATGCTGGTGGATAAATCCATTCAAGTCGTACGAGGTAAAAATAATATTCCTTTTGTATGGAAAAATTTTAAGAAATGTTTCATTTGGAAGGGGATAAGGAGATTCATCTAAAAAACTGGTACAATATAAAAAGGGATAAAAATTTCTACCAAATAATTTTAAAAGCATTTTAATAAAACAAGGTTTTTAGAAGAAAACAGGTTCTCTAACTAAAGAGAGAAATAATGTCGGGTTTTCAAAAAAAATAAATTTCTAAAACATTTTGAGTACCAAAGAATTGAATATTGGTAATGATGTTGAAAATAGACATGAATAACCATAATTTAATGAAATTTTTTATTTTACAATGGTTATATAATTTCCTAAAAAGGAAATTCCATTGAAATATCATTAAATATATAGTTGAGAAAATAATCTTTAAACATTCCAAAGTGTCCCATACCACCTTGAAACATCTTAAATCATAAACCTCATGAAAGAATAATATAAAATTAAAACCTTAAATTCAATTAAGGTATGATTATTAATTATAAAATATAATAATATGGGTAGTAGATACATCACACAAAATATATTTGTGGTGAACATGACATTTATACCACAGATGTAAAAGGTGAGAGGAGGGTCCTTTAAATTAAACTTCTTTGGGTTGTGTGGTCTTTATCCTCATGTATAGTGGTTTTAAAAATTTTAATATATTATAAATGAACCATATTAATATTTATTATTTCATTTATGATCCTCTTATAATATCTTATTACCCATTTGTTAATAATGTTTCGTTATTTTAACTATTTCAGGTGTTAATTGCCTAGTATTCTCAAGTATGTTTTGACTTGTTATTTGCTTCCATATTACTTAGATTATGATTTAATTATATTTAGAATGTAAACCAAGACTTAATTGTATTATATATTTAGTACATATGTATTTATAATAATATATAAATTTTTTATATAAGAAATGAAATACACATTTCATGGAGACGGTAGGTCGTACGTACGCATAAACGTTACTTTCATTTCTTTATAGTATTAAAATATTGAAATGTGAATGATAAATATATATATTATAATTAAATTATCATATATATGTCATTAATGTTACATATTTTTATTATAATTATCCTTAATTCCTTTTATGCATAGCATGAATGAATCAAATCGCTTTGAGGGGGTAGTAGTCCACATTTCCAGAAACAATGTTATCATATATCCAGAATATGGAAAGCATGAAGGTATGTTTAATAAAAAAATTATAGAATATTAAATAGGTTATAATATCCATTTTATAGTATTATTTAACCATAAAAAATATTTTTAAGACTATAAATTAAGGCGATAATGGAAAAATAATAAAAACAGTATCCATGGAGTCGATTAACCGACATAACCTGGACAACAATTTTGTTTCTTTGAATAAGAGGAGGTGAGAAACTAAATGGATATGATATATTAAATTATAAACATAAAACTAAATTATATAAATTATTTTTTATTTATCATGTATTGATGGATGAAGGAGTTCATGAGGAAGAAGAAAAAGAAAAGAAATTAAGAGAGGTACTTTGAGAAAATTACCTCTTGAATGTCACACCCTTGAAAGACCCTTAAGGACCATGTATTTGGTATTTTGGTGTTAAAAAAAAGCACATGTACTTGGGGAGAGTAAGTAGGATAGGTTTGGGAAGATATTTGAGGATCTAAAAGGTATTTTTTGTTGAAATGGGAAAGTGAGGGTGGTATTTATACTTGAGAAGAGGTGGGTTCAAGTGATTAAATTATTGATTATTTAATATTTATGGATAACCACATTGAGGTGGAATTAATTTCAAAAAATTACACATTCATTTAATGTTTTTTATTAAGTTTATGGTTGATAAAAACCTCATCCAACTATTAAATGTAGAAATTTTTAGTCACGTTAAGCTTTTACCTTTAAACTTTAACCCTTGTCACAATTTTAGCTATACAATGGTAAATAATTTTTTTACCATGGTAACTTTTTTTATACCCAAAAATAAAATTGACCTTATAAAATGTTTTTTAAATTATGATTTCAAATATTAACTCCACTTTACATAAATAAATTCATAGAATTTTTAAAATTATATTTAAAATTAATTCCACAAATAAAACTAAAAAGCGGGGTTTTAAAGTGAAACGTTCAAAAGTTAGAAATATTTTTATCTATAATTTCAATTTAAAATTGATTCCAATGACCAAAACTGGATTAAATGATAAGAATATTATCTAATTAAACTTTAAAACCAAATATGTGTATAATTTATCCTTATAAATAAATTATATTAAAAATTAGTTTGAATTAAATTTCAATATTTTCACTTTTCATTAAAAACTGAATCTCCACAGAAAAATACCAAAAATTTACCTTAAGATAATTTTTATGTTTAAATTTAAAATATTATGTTTATTTTTAAAATTTAAATTAATTAAAGTTTAAAAATTTATATTTAAAATGGGTTCTTTTTTAAAAGGCAGTAACATTACCTTTATAAAAATATGGGTTTTTTAGTGTAAAATAGGGTTTGTTCTTATCTTATATCTTTCGAATATATTGTATAACTATTAAAAATATTTGGTTTCATATATATCATATATATTTCATTAATATCATTAAATAATTATAATTAATTTTATTTATTAATAAAAATTCCTATTTGATCATAATAATAATAATATTTCCTTTATATTCAGTTGGTTTGTATTTTTATTTATGATTAATTAGTAAGATATTAATTCATTTTATATTTGGGTAAACCATATATTTTCATAATTTAGTTAAAATTATTAATAAATACTAATTTAATGGCTAGGATAAGTATTACTATATTAAATAATAATATATTATTATTTGGTAAAACTTGGTCTTGTTTATAATGCAAGCTATTGAAGAAGATCATCATTGTGTGTGATGCATGAAAACTCAATATCACTTGAATTGAAAGTTATATTATAGATTGAATTTATTTTAAATATTAAATATATTATAAATAATTTGGACATTATATTCCCTTACACACTTGGTTTTTCATTTCATACATGCTATCGAATAAAATGTTTTTACATTAGATTTTTGAGGTGTTACAAGAAGCATGAAATGTTTATCAATGAATCACTTAATTATAAACCTAATAGACTGATTTCAAAACAAACCCCATATTTTAATGATATATAAACATTGATTTATCATCTTTAGCATCATCAGATTTAAAACTCCCCCATACTTCACTGATCCCCATAAAAACTTCTTCCCTTTTCTTGATTAAGACATTTTCTCCCCCTTTAAAATCCACAACTTATCCCCCTTTCTCAATAAACCCAAAGATCACTCATTTATGGTATGTAATAGGGTAAAGAACACAAATCACCAAATTTAAGGGAAAATTCATCATACCTTGAGAGAAGGGGTACACATCCACACATTATCATATGTGTGTATTTGATTGAACTCCAAGAGTTAGTCGATGTCGCTCAAACACCTCTTTAGGTAAGGCCTCCATAAAAATGTATGCAACCTGTAATTTTATTTTCACATAATCAAACATCACAATCCCATGCTCCACATTCTCCTTGATAAAATGATACTTGATTTCAATGTTCTTTATCATTGATTGATGGACTAAATTTTTGTTAACGTTTATAGAACTTGAATTATCAAAATGGATTCAGATCAGATAATTCACATCAACACCCATATCATCAAGTTGTTGCTTCATCCATAATAATTGTGTGCAAACTTAAATAGTCGTGATATATTCATCTTCTACGGTGCTCAATGAAATGTATTTCAATTTCATTTTTATACTTGAAATAAAAAATCCACCAATATATAATACACTACCTAACATTGAATTTATATAATCTACTGATCTGGACCAATATTCATCTGCATTGATCGATAACTCTTGTTGGTATTTTTCATTGTATAGTAAACCAAAATCCATCACGCCTTTTATATACTAAATTATTATTTTCACTATAAGAAAGTTCCTTTACTTGGTATTTCATTGATAAGATGTTGCTTGACATGTTGAAAACACAATATCAAGTCTTGTTTCCTTCAAGTACAATATACTTCCAATGATATGTTTTTTTTTTCTGTGACATTAATGGTGTTGCCTTCATCAACTCATGTTAGTTTAAACTGGGTGTCCACCAAATTCATCATATCCTTGTAATTATCCATTCTAAATCTTATCAAAACATCCTTTTCATATTTTTATTATGAAATAAATGTGTCATTCTATCATTTTGTTACCTATAAACCAACAGAAAAGGTCAATTCACAAATCACCGACATTTCGAACTCACATTTCAATAATTTTATGAACTGTTTTCTCTAAGCATAATCTGATCCACCAAATATTATTTCATCTACATATGACAATAACATAATCATTTTATTACTATGATTGTTAACATAAATACTCTAGTCAACTTCACCACGTTCAAAATCGACATTATGAAAAAATTGATCGATCCTTGAATACCATGCTTTATGTGCTTGATTAAACCCATATAGTTCCTTCTTTAGCCGATAGACTCTATTCTCATATGCAAGAATGATAAAACAGTTTGGATGCTCAATATAAACTTATTATTCCAAAACCACATTCATAAATGATGACTTAACATCCATATGGAAAACATTGAACATTCTTTGCTCTATTACGGCATGAATAATATGATTATATCTAGACTTGAAACTGGTGAACATATTTAATCAACATAAATACCCTCTATCTGGGTGTACACTTTGCACATGATTCATGCTTTGTTTTGAATAACTATACCATCTTCATTCATCTTGTTGTGAAATACCCATTTCGTCCCGATGACATTCTTATATGTTGGTCTCAGAACAATCTCATGTATCTTATTCTTCTCAGTTTGGTCAATTTCTTCATTCATAGAATGAACCTAGTTTTCATCTCTAGATGCTTCATCAAAACATTTAGGTTCTACATGATATGGGAAAAAATTATATTGTAAAGAATCCATTCTTTATGTTTGAACTAGCACTGCCTGATCACCAATGATATTTTGTCTATAAATTTCAGATTGACTCTATGGCTTCCCTATAGATACATATTTGAATTCCTCCTACTCATCATTAGTATCTTCTTATGAATCACCATTTTCTACTTCTAATACCCTTAATTTTATTACCTCCTCATCACTATCATTAGGGGACTATTCACTATGTTTTTGAAGATTTTGTTCATTCTCTACTATAGTGACATCATTTATTGAAACTCGTTTTCCCAACCTTTTGTTAAAACATTTGTGTGCTCTAATTTTTCCTGAATATCCATGGAATACCCCCTAATCACCACAAGATTTAAAGCTTCCTTTGTTTCTCCTCATTTATAATAAAATACTTACTTCAAAAGATTCAAAATTATTTCAATATTAGATTATTTCTATACCAAAGTAAATGCATAGAATTTTCTTCCTTTGGACACAAAAAATCCCTGTTGGATATATAGACCGATTTCAAAACTGCTTCTTTCCAAAATTTCTCCGGTAGGTCCATTTCAATAAGCATTATTCTGGACATGTTATTTATGATCCTATTTCTCCTCTCAACCACTCCATTTTTTAGGAGTTGTCATAACCAAAACTTGATACAATATCCCATTCTTCTCAAGATAATATTCCACTTGTCTATTTGTGAATTCCGCATAATTATTAGTATTAAACTTCATAATCTTCCTTCCAATAATTCATTCAAATTCCCTCTAATATCGTTTTTTGCAACTGAACACATCAGAATTGTGGGAAATAAAAAATACCCATGCCACCCTACTGAAATCATCAATTAAGAGAACATAATACCTCTTCCTGCCAATGGATCTTGGTGAGATAGTTCTACACACATATGCATACACCAACTCAATCACTCTTATTGAATTATGTTCTTTTTATTTGTATGTATTTTGGATAATATTCCCTTATTGAAAATCATTTCATGTGTGAGTATGATCACATGATTTATTGGGTAGATCTTGAGCTACATCACATTTGAAAAGATATTCCAGGGATTGTTGGCATAGATGGTCAATTTGTTTATACCATAACTTGATTTCTTCATCACTAGATATAATGAACATATATTCTTCTCTACACACAAGGTAGATATTTCCCTTCGCGTTCTTTACCAATAAAACAATAGTACCATATTTTCCCTTGATGATAAAAAAACTTATTGTTACGTCTTAGAGCATGTCTAGAGTCACATAGTTAACTAATACTTGGTAGGTTGTGACTGATATCTTTGATAACCAAGACATCATCTTGTATCAAATATTTTCCCCCAAATTTGTATTTTCCCTAACCAACAATCTTAAGGGCTTCATCATTTCCAAATTTTACAACATCATCCCTGTCATATTTGATTCTTGTAATAAGATACTTATTTCACTTTATATTGGATTTACATCCATTATCATGGATCCATACAATAGAATGATATGATGGTTTAATGGAAATATTTTCAACCACTTCTTACTCAACTCTCTTATTTTTTATCCACATCTTTGACTTCATACCAGTTCTGGAATGCTAATCCTAATATTCCTTGCATTATAATGGACCAACTTTATATTGCAAAGCTATAAGTTGTTTTTTAATTTTTAACTCATTCAATTATTTATTGATCTCTTTCTTATAAACACTCACATTCATCTTTGGAACATTCCTCTTCATTGTTGATGAATAGTATCTGGTCATGTGTCCAAATCCTCCACACTAGAAATAGTGAACATCAAAATAATTCTTGGAATATTAAACTATGTGTAGCTACCGTTTTTGGTCTTGTTCCCTTCTGTGTCATTTGAATATGGAACATACATTTTGAGAATATACCATCTAATCACAGCAATAACAACTAATGTGGGGTACATTCATGCATGTTGCATATACACAAATGTTTTTCCCTTGGGTTCTTTGAATCTTCTAGTTCTAATTTATAACCAAATCATTTTTAACCTTATAATGGGTGCATGCAGTATCACATCAATCACCATAGTTTTTTTAAGATCAAGATCTATACCTACCTTGTCATTTGGATATGACTATTTCTTTTATTTTTATAAACTTTTATGCTCTACTTCCAACTTTTCTTTCACATGTGTAATCTTATTTCCCAATGTCATACGAGGAGTCAATAGTCTAATATCATATTCTATATTTCTTTGTAGGTTGAAAAATTACTTGTTAAGTTCTCCAATATGTTTGATTAGATATTTTATAGTGTTAGTAAAACCATCTGTTGTTCTTTTATGTTGTTTTATTTTGATCATGTACTCAATAGCCTTTTCTGAGTTCTATGGCATCGAAGACTTGAGTTTTTCAATTTCTTCATTTATATCAGACTTTTGTTCTTACTATTTCTTCATATAAAGTTTTCCATCATAAACCACACTGTTGGATTATTTATTTTGGATATCCAAACATCTATATATTTAATAAAAATTCTAATTCAGCCTCAAGATCAACTCTACCTCTGAATTATTCTTCATCACTATTGATTTATTTCATTTTATGGGAGCTACCTACAACTTCCACCATGTCATTTTATCCATGATATTTTCAGTTTTCCATATTTTCAACCATAGATTCTTTTCATTTTATTGTGAAATAAGATTCTTATTTTTGAAAAAGTTTCTCATAAAATTTTTCTTACCTTTCACATAAGTTGAATAGTTCTTCATGGAAATTTCGAATTCTTATTAATCATCATCTTGAAACATTTTTGAGAATCTTACCACAAGATTTAAAACATTTCCACATTAAAATAAATAGAGTGGGTGTTTCCCTTTGAAATTTCATTTTCCTCATTATAGAGTTGAGAATAGAAATGACATGACCTAATCAGTATCTTCTTCTTCCTATCCATCTTCAATGGTGAGATTTTTTATGTCCTTGAATTACACCTATTTGGAATTTCCTTTTTCAACAGACTCAATATCTTCATTTCTCATCTCGTATGAAATAAGATTACTTTGCAAGCTATCCAGTGTTATCTCTTTAGATCATTGTCTTCTAGTACAAAATATTCTAGATTGAACTGAGGTGGAAGTCTTCTCAAGATGCACTTAACGATATTTATATCTTAAAGAGTTTCTCCAAGACCATTTGTGTCTTCCATAAAAACATTTACCTGATCAAATAATGAATCTAGAGACTAATTAGGGTGTATTACCATATCCTCACAGTTTTTCTATAAAACAAGTCTTTCTACTTCTCTAAATATCGAGTTTCCCTCATAAATGTTTCCTAATATCTCCCACATAGAACGCAATGTATTTCATGACATCACCTTTGTCTAGATTGAATTGGATAGGGATCCCCCTAAAGTATTGATTCATTTAGAATCATCATCTAATTCCCTTCGGTCATATTCTTATAAATCACCATTGCCCACACTACCAGAAATATCGTGCATTACTTATGTAAAGACATCCATTCATAAATATTAAAAGTAGTTCTATATTTGATTCCTCCATAATTTAAAATTTCTTTCTTCAAATATTAGAAACCCTTTATGATTGATTACCTCCATTGAAACCCCTTAGAGGGAAAAACTAAAATTAAACTAACTATGATACCAATTTTAGCCTAACCAGGATAAATACCCTAATAGGGGGGATGAATCAGGGAATGATAGATTAAAACCACTTCCCCTTCATATATTTTTTCATTTTTGAACAAAAAACTATTCTCTCAATTTCCCATAGTAATGTATAATCAGAATTGAAAATATAGAAAATGCACAGAAATTTTACTTAGTTCACCATCACTAAGCTCTGTCCAAGGAGCATACAAAGAAAATGTGCCAAATACACTAAATCACACTTCTATTTATAGAGTTTTGGGTGTTCTCACTATCCCTCCTGGTTTGCAACAAATCACAATTTGAACGATTGTTGCTCTCTCAACAAAAGTGTGATCACTGCTCCTTCAGATGATTCTTATTTTGATCACTTGAATAAATATGTTTTACACCTCAGTTGGTGAATTGTTAAGTTACACTTTCATCCACTTTTTGATTACAAATTTACCACAATTTTACTAGGTAATCCCTTATTAGTACTTTCATGATGCTCACTACTTTCGTGAAGCTCTCTGATTTCACGAAGCTCATCCAGAATTCGTGAAACTTCTCAATTGTTCACAATAATAAAAAACATTCAAAAAACCCACAATTTCCAGGAATCTCACATCTTTTAAAAATCTCACATAACAGTTTCAAAGAAACATAATTTCACAAATCTCACTAGCCTTCCGGAAGAAGCCTCCTTTTGTAAAGCTCACATAGACTTCATAAAAAAACCTCCTTTCATGAAGAACAATTATCCTTCACAAAGATCAATACTTTTTAAATTCATACATATTTTTGTTAGCTTACATATCATTCACAAACTTCCTTTCTTCATGATATTTTTCACAAGAACAACCCTTGGGAATCACTTTCGTGAATTTAGAGCCTTTGGATTTTCAATAAGGTGTTCTCTTCTTTTTCAAGGGGGGTAGAGGCCTATTTGTAGGAATTTTCACCCATTCTTGAAGCTTATAACCATATCATCACCTTTTCATGAATCAATTTTAACTTTTTCATGAACCTCCTAATATTTTTGAAGCTTTAGAAAAATTTTCCATTCGTGAAACTTCTAATAGTCATAGAGATTGACCGTACTTCCATTGCACATTCACGAACCTTCAAACCTTCACAACACTAACTACCTTCACGAAGTTCCACATATGTAAGAAACTATAATATTCATGAAACCCATTATTTTTTCATATTTTTAATGTGTAAATCATTGAAATCCATCTTTAATGATTCATGATAGATCCTCTAAATATTGGACCCCAAAAATTTGGAAAACAATGGGAAACAGTACCACCTTATATACATAATTTTTTCTACCACCTCTAGAGCATCCATTCCTTTTTATTGGATATTTTTCAACATTCCTAGTCCAAGACCATACTGGAATTCTAAAACTAACCTTGGAAACCCTATTTTTTAATAAACACAATCAATCAAAAAACACTTTGATATTACCTTGAGGTAATTTCTCACAAAAATAATATATTTAGAGTAAGTAAAATAATAAATAAAATTTGAAAGAGTCAGTAAATATAATAACCTCTTCATTAAGACATGTTTTTTAGCTTACACCTTAATCCTTCTTAGGATAGACTTAGGAGAATACCAGAAGCTCAATAATGAAGGGAAGGAAGCTAAAAAGGTTTTTGTTATAGGTTTTTTTATAAAGAGGGATTGTTTTTTGGGAATAATAGTATAAAAGAGGTTCCATTTTAAATGTTATGAGAGATACACAACTAGAAATACTTAAAATTTTAAATAATATAAAATCATTTTTTATGAAAGTGGCTAAAAATTGACACATATTTGAATATGATAAGGGAAAGGAAAAAAATAAAACCAATAAATGAGGTCTTAGAATGTTTTTTTTGTTATCTTTAATACTTATACATTTATTTTTAACCATATTAACCCATTTCCCTAAGCGATTGTGATAAACATTTACCATAGTTTTTATTAATTATGAGAAAAAATTAAGTTGAAATTATTAACTAATATTAATTATTATAATTATACATATGGAATAAATTATACATTATTTAGATCATATAAGTGGGAGATTTTTTTAATATAAGTTCAAAAAACAAAATGAAAATCGTATTTAGACAAATGCTTGTATTAAAAATAAAAATGATTTTATAAAAAAATAATGTACACAATTTATTCCAATGGGATTAATTTCATTATATTACCTAAAAGGATTATTATTTTTCTTCCAAACCAAACCAAAATTGAAGGGTACCTTGTAAATACTTGATTGAAAGAGAATAACTAGAAACTGTTTTTATTTGAATTAAAACAATACTTTGATTTCAAATAATTTAAGATTAAATTTCTAAGTTCAAAATTATATTTTTATATGTATTATATTACTTGTTAAATATATATTTATTCTAGAAAAAATATTTCATAAAATTTCAGGTTATTATTAAATCAATATAATTTTATTAAAGTGATGATTTTTGTAAAATTGAAATTTTCAATATTCAGCCAAAAATCAATTATTTCTTAAAGATATAAAAAAATGACCCTAATTTAATTTGTACATGATAAAATAAAAAATAAAACTAATTTCATAAAATTAAATTTATAAAAATTTATAATTTAATTTTTAATCACATTCTTTAACAAATTTATGTACATTATACTATCATTTCATTAGAGAAAAAATCTTACTTACTATAATTGAATCTCAAGTGTTACATTCTTCCCCCATTAAAAACTTTCATCAATGATATTTAAAGAATATCACCTCATGAACAGATGTGTGTAGTTCTTCATCATAACTTATTTAGGTTCCCACATCACCTCTTTTATATTGGGATTTTTCTAAATTACCTTTATCAATCGAGTCATCTAATTCCGAAAAAATTGTTCTCTACTATCAAGAATCTGGATAGGATCTTTAGAGAATGAAAAATATGGTTCTAATTATATTTCCTTATAGGTTAGAACATGTGTTGGGTTTATCATGTACTTAATTAATAAAATTATATGGAACACATCATGAACATTAGAGATACTAGGTGGATTTTCCAAATGATAATCCATATGTCCAAATATTTCATGAATTTCAAAAGGCCTTATATACCAAAGACTTAGTTTCCATTTCTTTCCAAACATTATAACACTTTTCCATGGTGATTCATTCGATAAAACATGATCTCCCACTTGAAATTATAAATCCATTAGTTATCAGTATAATTTTTTTTCTACTTTGAGTTACATTAATAAGATTCTAAATTGTATTCACATTAGCTATTATCTCCTCAAAAATATCTAGGTATATATGGTTCCTTTCACCAAATTCATACCAATAAGTTAAAATAAAAAAAATCTTACCATATAAAGCTTCATATGGTTTAATTTGAATTCTTAAATAGAAGTTATTACTATATAAAAATTCCAAAAAATGTAAATTATAATCCCACATACCTTGAAAGTCAAACGAGTGTGACCTCAACATATATTCTAATGTATGAATAGTCCTTTTTTAATGCCCATCAGTTTGAGGATGATAGGTGGTGTCGAAATGTATCTTGGTGTCAAGATACTTCTGAAGAATCTTCTAGAATTTTGACGTATATAATAGATTATTATTGGATACAATTGAAAGAGTTATAACATGAACTCTCAAAAATTAATTAATATAGAGCCACATGAGGTGCTCAAGAGGTAGATATTACCTATAGAGAGAAAATTTTTATACTTCGTAAAATGATCAACAATAACCCAAATGTAATAATTCATTCTATAAGTCTTTGGAAATATACTAAAAATTCCATAATAATATCATCCCATTTCCATACAAGAATATGTATAGGTTACATCACACTTTTAGGATGTTGTCTCTTAGATTTTTTCAGTTGACAAACTAAGTATCTTGATACATAGTCTATAACTTCCCATTTCATATTATACCAACAAAAATATTCCTTAAAATTATGATAGTTTTTAGGCTACCCTATTGTATATATAAATTCGGGCTATGATATTAATCTAATAATTCTCTTTGAGGTTAAGCATGGATATATCACATACCCTATTTAAAAATTTCAAAATACAATCTTTATAGATGAATTCTACCAATATCCCATCATTCAAAACATTGATTTTCTTTTGAATATTCTCATCATAAAGATTGGAAATATTTATTTTATACACTAAGTATGGTTTGGAAATAATTTAGAATAAATGTGATGGTTCACCTTCTTTAATCGTTCCCATATCCAACTTTACAAAATCTATGAATATAATAAATTTAACAATACTAATTTTAGTCAAAACTCCATGATATTTCTTACTCAATGCATAAACCACCATATTTTCCTTCCCATGGTAGTAGTATATTGGTAAATCCTAATCCTTTTATACTTATAACAAATTCATTTTCCTCATGTTGATCTCTTTATATGGGAGTACGTATTTAAAACTATTGTGATCCTTATATATTTTACATCTTTCACTATAAAATATTGTCTTCTTAGCATGATTATTTTAAATGATTAAACTAATGATGTTTCACTACTAGAATTTTTAGCTTTTGAGGTGGGGGGCCTATAGGGGCCGCCATTTGGTGGCCGCTAATACTATCAACAGTAGCCTCCAAATGGCGGTCGTTGCATATTAATACAGCAGAAAACTTAATTTTCCCCTACCTGACCCTGCGACCCCATTTTCCCCTCCCCGGCCCCACGACCCACCCCTCCCCGACCCCACGACCCCGACCCCCAGCGACCCCGACCCCGCGACCTGGTGACCCCGACACTCGAAGACCCGGACCTCGGGTGACCCTGACCCCCGGCGACCCCGACCCCCAGCGACCCCAACCCCCAGAGACCCTTCCCCAACCCCTGGCGACCCTAACCCCTGACCTCCGGTGAAACCGACCCCCGGCAACCACCGACCCCAGGAGATTCCCGGTGACCCCAGCAACCCTCGGCGACCCCCACCCCCAGCGACCCCCACCCCCTTTCCTCCATGCTGCACCACCAGTAACCCCGGTGACCCCCACTTCCTTGCCTCCACGCTACGCCCCCCGCGACCCCGACACCCCCGCGACCTGGCAACCCCCACCCCCTGCCTCTGCGCTACACCTTCAGACAGTCCTGCCGCCATCGTCCCCTCCCAGCCCCACTGCAACCCTATGGAAAGTCCTCCGAACTCCATTGGACTCTCCCACTCTATTGTGCCCCATAATGTAGAACCCTCCCATGCTTCGTCCAATGGTTATGTCCCTTTCGAGTCTGGCTGTTGGACCCCTTTCGTCAAGTCGTTGCGCCGTCATGGATCCGCAATCGAGTCACACCTTGTTACCTTCGGTCGAGTCCTCTGCAGGTAATTTCTTTTATCCTTCAAATTTGGTTTTTAAATTTTAATGATATGTGTTTTTTTAGAATTTAAATAAGATATTTCACTTTTGATTTCATTTGTGTTAATGAATTCTCTAGAAGTTTTTATATCCTTGATGAATAGAATCTTCAATTTTTACATAGATTAGTTTGTTTTAGTATTTGTGGATGACATCTTCGTGCACTCCAAGACTGATGATGATCATACCCAATATCTTGACATCATCCAAATTATACTTATAAAGCATCGACTATACTCCAAGATATATATATGTCATTTTTTTATTGATTAGATATAGTTATTGGGTCAAATAATCTCAGAGGAAGGTGTGTCAGTGGATGGAGAGAAACTTCAGGCAGTTGTTTCTTGGGAGAAGCCCAAGAACTCTTTTGATATCTATATCTTTATAGAGAGAGTGAATTGTGAAGTGGTCGCACAGACAGGACGTCAATCGGACGTGCGGTTTGCGCGGTACGACTCAATTTGCGTTTTTTAAATGTTGGACACGCTTCATAAATGTGCATGGGGAGTCCAAACGGGCAGAAAGAAGTCATAATGGACTGAAATCAGATGACAACAATGGGTGAGTGAATTGTTAAGTGTTAGGGAAGACGACAGGTCAATCAGAGGTGTCTTGTGCCCGTGGTGACCGAGAACGCACTTCGGGTGTCATAAACGGACAAAACGGGCGTTTAACGGTAAAATTCATAGCATACGACATTGGATTGACCTGAAATCATAGGGAAACAATCTAATTATTATTTTTGACCTGTACGAGGAGACGGCATGTCAATCGGACGTGCGGTTTTCACGGTACGACTAAATATGTGTTTTTTTAAGTGTTGGGCGTGCTTCATAAACGCGCATGGGGGGGTCCAAATGGGAATAATGAAGTCGTAATGGCCTGAAATCAGATGAAAAAATTGGGTGAGTGAATTTTCAAGTGTTCGCGTTGACGACACGTCAATCGGAGGTGTCATGTGCCCTCGATGACCGAGAACGCAGTTCTAGTGTCATAAACAGCCAAAATGGGAATTTAACGGTCAAATTCATAGCTGACGACATCATATTGACCGTAAGTCATAGGGAAACAATATAATTATTATTCGTGACATGTACGAGGAGACAGAACATCAATCGGACGTGCGGTTTGTGCGGTACAGCTCAATGTGCATTTTTATAAGTGTTGGGTGCGCTTCATAAACGCGCGTGGGGGGTCCAAACGGGCCGAACAAAGTCCGAATGGCCTGAAATCAGATGAAAACAATGGGTGAGTGAATTTTGAAGTGGTCTCACAGATAACACGTCAATCGGAGGTGTCGTGTGCCCGTGGTGACCGAGAACGCAGTTCTGGTGTCATAAACGGCAAAAACGAGTGCTTAACGGTCAAATTCATAGCGGACGACATCCTATTGACCATAAAACATAGGGAAAAAATCTAATTATTATTTTTGACGTGTATGAGGATAGGTAATGCCAACCGGACGTGCAGTTTTTGTGGTACGGCTCAATATGCGTTTTTTAAGTGTTGGGTGTGCTGCGCTTGGGGGGGTCCAAATGGGAAGAATGATGTCAGAATATCCTGAAATCAGATGACAACAACATGTGAGTAAATTTTTAAGTGGTTGCATAGACAGAACGTCAATAGGACGTGCAGTTTGTGCGGTACGACTCATTATGCATTTTTTAAGTGTTGGGTGCGCTTCATAAATGCGTGTGGGGGTCCAAATGGGCCAGATGAAGTCGGAATGACCTAAAATTAGACAAAAACAATGGGTGAGTGAATTGTGAAGTGGTCGAGCAGACGACACATCAATTGGAGGTGTCGTGTGCCCGCGGTGACCGAGAACGCAGTTCTGGTGTCATAAATGGCCAAAAGGGGCGTTTAACGGTCAAATTCATAGCAGACGACATTGGATTGACCTGAAATAACAAGGAAACAATATAATTATTATTCTTGACATGTACGAGGAGACGGCACGTCAATAGGACGTGCGGTTTGTGCGGTACGGCTCAATATGTGTTTTTTAAGTGTTGGGCGCACTTCATAAACGTGCGTGGGGGGGTCCAAACAGGCAGAATGAAGTTGGAATGGCCTGAAATCAGAAAAAAACAATGGGTGAGAAAATTTTGAATTGGTCGAGCAGACGGCACGTCAATCGGAGGTGTCATGTGACCTCGGTGACCGAGAACGCACTCCAGGTGTCATAAACGTCCAAAACGGGTGTTTAACGGTCAAATTCATATCGAAAGACATCGTATTGACCTGAATTCATAGGGAAACAATCTAATTATTATTCATGATGAGTACGAGGACACGGCGCGTCAATCGGACGTTCGGTTTGCGCGGTATGACTCAATATGCGTTTTTTAAGTGTTGGGCGAGCTTCATAAACGCGCGTGGGGGGGTCCAAATCGGCCGAACAAAGTAGGAATGGCCTGAAATCAGACGGAAATAATCGGTGAGTGAATTTTGAATTTTTCGCATAGACGTCACAACAATCAGAGCTGTCGTGTGCCCGCGGTGACCGAGAACGCAGTTCTGGTGTCATAAACGACCAAAAGGGGCGTTTAATGGTCAAATTCATAGTGGACGACATCAGATTGACCTGAAATCACAGGGAAACAATATAATTATTATTCTTGACATGTACGAGAAGACAGAATGTCAATCGGATGTGCGGTTTCCGCGGTACAGCTCAATATTCATTTTTCAAGTGTTGGGCGCGCTTCATAAACGCGCTTGGGGGGGAGGCCAAACGGGTCGAACGAAGTCCGAATGGCCTCAAATAAAACTACAACAATGGGTGAGTGAATTGTGAAGTGGTCTCATAGACGACACGTCAATCGGACGTGCGGTTTACGCGGTTCAGCTCAATATGTTTTTGTTTAAGTGTTGGGTGCGCTTCATAAACACGCGTGGGGTGGGTCCAAACAGGCCGAACGAAGTCCAAATGGCCTGAAATTAGATGAAAACAATGGTTGAGTGAATTTTAAAGTTTTCGAGCAGACGGAACGTCAATCGGAGGTGCCGTGTGCCTGCGGTGACTGAGAACGCAGTTTTGGTGTCATAAACGGCCAGAATGGGCGTTTAACAGTCAAATACATATCGGATGACATAGTATTGACCTAAAATCACAGGGAAACAATAAAATTATTATTCATGATGTGTACAAGGAGACGGCATGTCAATCAGATGTGCGGTTTGCGCAGTATGACTCAATATGCATTTTTTAAGTGTTGGGCGCACTTCATAAATGCACGTGGGGGTCCAAATGGGAATAACGAAGTCAGAATGGCCTGAAATCAGATGAAAACAATGGGTGGGTGAATTTTTAAGTGGTCGAGTAGACGGCACGTCAATCAGAGGTGTCGCGTGCCCGTGGGGACCGAGAACGCACTTCTGGTGTCATAAACGTCCAAAACGGGCGTTTAACGGTAAAATTCATATCGGACAACATCAGATTGACCTGAAATCACATGGAAACAAACTAATTATTATTATTGAAATGTATGAGGAGACGACACATCAATTTGACATGTGGTTTTCGCGGTACGGCTCAATATGCATTTTTTAAGTGTTGGGTGCGCTTCAAAAACGCACGTGGGGGGTCCAAAGAGGCCGAAAGAAGTCAGAATGGCCTGAAATCAGACGAAAACACTGGGTGAGTTAATTTTGAACCATTCGAGCAGATGTCACATCAATCGGAGGTGTCGTGTTCTCACGGTGACCGAGAACGCTGTTCTGGTGTCATAAACGGTCAAAACGAGCGTTTAACGGTCAAATTCATAGCGGATGACATCGTATTGACCTGAAATCACAGGGGAACAATCTAATTATTATCTGTGACATGTACGAGAAGACAACATGTCAATCGGATGTGCGGTTTGCGCGGTACGGCTCAATATGTGTTTCTTAAGTGTTGGGCGCGCTTCATAAACGTGTGTGGGGTGGTCCAAACTGGACGAACAAAATCGAAATGGCCTGAAATCAAACAAAAAGAATGGGTGAAAGAATTTTAAAGTGGTCGTCTAGAAATCACATCAATCGGAGGTGTCGTGTGCCCGCAGTGACCGAGAACGCAGTTCTGGTGTCATAAATGGCCAAAACGGGCGTTTAACGATCAAATTCATAGATAACGACATCAGATTGACCTAAAATCATAGGGAAACAATATAATTATTATTTGTGACATGTAAGAGGATACGGCACATCAATTGGACGTGCGGTTTCTGTGGTACATCTCAATATGCATTTTTTAAGTGTTGGGCGCGCTTTATAAACGCGCGTGGGGGGTCCAAACGGGCCGAATGATGTCGGAATGGCCTGAAATCAGAAAAAAACAATGGGTGAGTGAATTTTGAATTTTTTGCGTAGACGAAACATCAATCGGACGTGCGGTTTTCACGGTACGGCTCAATATGCGTTTTTTTAAGTGTTGGGCGCGCTTCATAAACGCGCGTGGGGGGGTCCAAACGGGCCAAACTAAGTCTGAATGGTTTGAAATCATACGAAAACAACGGGTGAGTGAATTTTTAAGTGGTCAAGCAGACGGCATGTCAATCGTAGGTGTCGTGTGCCCGCGGTGACCGAGAACGCAGTTATGGTGTCATAAACGGCCAAAACGGGCGTATAACGGTCAAATTCATATCGGATGACATTAGATTTACCTTAAATCATAGGTAACCAATCTAATTATTATTTTTGACATGTACGAGGAGACGAAACATCAATCGAACGTGCGGTTTGCACGATACGGCTCAATATGCATTTTTTAAGTGTTTGGTGCGCTTCATAAACGCGCGTGGGGGGTTCAAACAGGCGGAACGAAGTCGGAATGGCCTGAAATAATACAACAACAACAGGTGAGTGAATTTTGAAGTGGTAGAGCAGACGACGCGTCAATCAGAGGTGTCGTGTGCCTGCGGTGACCAAGAACGCACTTCTGGTGTCATAAACGGCCAAAACGGGCGTTTAACGGTCAAACTCATAGCGGACGACATCAGATTTTCTTGAAATCACGGGGAAACAATATAATTATTATTCGTGACATGTACGAGGAGACAGAATGTCAATCAGACGTGTGGTTTTCACGGTACGGCTCAATATGCATTTTTTAAGTGTTGGGCGCGCTTCATAAACGCCTGTGGGGGGTCCAAATGGGCCGAACTAAGTCCGAATGGCTTGAAATAAGACAAAAACAATGGGTGAGTGAATTTTGAAGTGTTTGAGTAGACATTATGTCAATCGGAGGTGTCGTGTTCCCGTGGTGACCGAGAACGCAGTTCTGGTGTCACAAACGGCCAAAACGGGCGTTTAACAGTCAAATTTATAGTGGACGACATCATATTGACCTTAAATCACAGGGGAACAATCTAATTATTATTAGTGAAGTGTTCGAGGATAAGTAACATCAATCGAACGTGTGGTTTGCGTGGTACAGCTCAATATGCATTTTTTAAGTGTTGGGTGCGCTTCATAAACGCACGTGGGGGGGTTCAAACTGGCCGAACGAAGTCAGAATGGCCTGAAATCAGACGAAAAGGATGTTTGAGTGAATTCTAAAGTGGTTGCGCAGACTTCACGTCAATCGGAGGTGTCGTGTGCCCGTAGTGACCGAGAACGTAGTTCTGGTGTCATAAACGGCCAAAACGGGCATTTAACGGTCAAATTCATAGAGGACGACATTGGATTGACCTAAAATCATAGGGGAACAATCTAATTATTATTCTTGATGTTTCAAAGGAGACTTCACATCAATCGGATGTGCGGTTAGCGTGGTACAGCTCAATATGTGTTTTTTAAGTGTTGGTTGTGCTTCATAAACGCGCGTGGGGGGGTCCAAACGGGCCGAACGATGTCAGAATGGTCTGAAATAAAACTAAAACAACGAGTGAGTGAATTTTGAATTGGTCTCATAGACGGCATGTCAATCGTACATGCGGTTTGCGCGGTACGGCTCAATATGCATTTTTTTAAGTGTTGGGCGCGCTTCATAAACACGCGTGGGGGGGTCCAAATGGTCCGAACGAAGTTGGAATGTCCTAAAATCAGACGAAAACAATGGGTGAGTGAATTTTGAATTTTTTGTGTAGACGTCATGTCAATCGGAGGTGTCATGTTCCCGCGACGACCGTGAGCGCAGTTCTGGTGTCATAAACGGCCAAAACGGGTGTTTAACGGCCAAATTCATAGAGAACAACATCGTATTGACCTGAAATCATAGGGAAAAAATATAATTATTATTCGTGACGTGTACGAGAATATTTCACGTCAATCGGACGTGTGGTTTGCGCAGTATGGCTCAATATGCGTTTTTTAAGTGTTGGGCGCGCTTCATAAACACGCGTGGGGGGTCCAAACGGGCCGAACGATGTCAAAATGGCCTGAAATCAGACGACAACAATGGGTGAGTGAATTTTGAAGTGGTTGTGTAGACAACATATCAATCATAGGTGTTGTGTGCTCACGGTGACCAAGAACGTAGTTCTGGTGTCATAAACAACCAAAACGGGCGTTTAACGGTCGAATTCATAGCGGACGACATCGGATTGACCTAACATCACATTGCTATAATATAATTAGAACCATAGAATTAATGATTTTAAATTTTTAAAATGGTAATCAAAATTATGAATATATTTTTAAAATAAAATACTTTTGATCTGTTACAGTAAGTTTGAATTGAAATATGTTAATTTGTTTCGATTATTTGTTTATAGGTTTTATTCGGTACTGATTTTGTTATTAAATTTTGTTATGAAGTTATATTTTATGATGGATGTGGAGCTTGGAAGATTAATGATGAGATTTATGTGGTTATATTTTATGGTGTTATTGATATTTTTAAAAAAAAATTAAAAACCTATAGCGGTCGCCATTTGGCGGCTGCTATAGTGACAGCATACAGCGGCCGCTGTAGGTGATTCCATCGCCGCCTAGAGCGGCCACCATTTGGTGGCCGCTGTAGCCCATTCCAGCTTGCCTACAGCGTCAGCCAAATGGCGGTCACTAGTAGCAATAGTGACGGGCCAAAAGCGGTCGTCATTTGGCGGACGCTAGGCAGCAGCTATAGACCTTTAGTGACGGCTTTTGGCAGCCGCTAAAGGTCGTGATTGTACTAGTGTTTGTTTTTAATCATATAATTTATAGGTTCTAAAATTTTTCATATAATAATCTTAATTATATCATAAAAATAATATTTATCCTTTAATACCATCCTTATATCCAACCTTATAAGGCATTGAAGGAAAATGAAACACGTTACATCGTGGAGGTGATAGTTTGCACAACATATCAACAACGGTTTTGTTTTTATTAATGGATGGGGTATATGAATGAATAATGATAATACCCTTAATTTAGTAACATTAAAGTATATAAATGATACTAATGTAATTATATTAGTGTGTCTAGAATAAATTTTGAAAAAAATAATTGAGAAGAAAAACTAAGTGGTTGATAATACTCACATCAGGGACTTGAATTTTCCTTGGAAGTCTCCCAGAATTTGAAGGGATTAGGATAACTATGAGTGAATGAGGTCGTATTTTAATGTAATAGGGTTATAAAGAGATTAAAATTTAATATTTTAAAGAGAAATTGTAATGATATGTGAGTCTTGAATTGTTGAATATGTTACACTTTTATAAGTGAAGGAAATTGTAGTATTGGGAGTAATCCTTACATTTTCAACAACGTAAGAATACAATTCAGGTGTAAATGGAATAAAAGGAGAAAAAAGGGTATTTAAAGGGTTTTAGAAATAAAATAACCTCAAAAACTCCCTATTGAGACAAATTTTATTGATTTATGTCTTTTGGTTTTAACTTTTTCCTTTTACCCAAACTTACTTTTACCTTGGTAATTAATTTCTAACCTTAGTAATACATTTTAATGGAAAAGATTTAGATTGAACATTTTAAATAATTTTATACAAATAATTTCAAATTTTAAAATCATTTTATCATGTAAAATTTCTAAAGGTGTGAAATGTTAATTTTAAAATAGATAAACTTAATCGTGTATAAACAGTTTTTAGAGAAATAATGTTTTTGAGCTTTAAATTTATATATAAGATAAAATTATATTGGATTCTAATTTTAATTAAATAAATTATATTATTATAAAATAAATAAAATATATGATTCTTAAAAGTAAATCCAAAACCTAATCTCCCTTGAAAATAATTGATTTAAATAAAATAACTGAAGTAGTTTTTTATTAAAGTGACATTTTTATTAGTTTTAAAAATATTGGAAATAGAATTTACAAGATAAAATAATATTTTAAAATGAATAATTTTAATCCATAGATTTATATTTTACAATATAAAATGTTTTTTTAACCTTATATATCATTCTTATATATGGATAAAGTCATAAAAAATTTAAGTTTTGTGAAAACTGTATTTTTCGACTAAAACCCGCATTTTTCAGAAAAAGATAAAAAATTAACACTGATTTAATTTTGATCTAAGTAATTAAAAAATAAATTTCATTACTATTAATTTTAATTTCCAAAATTTATAAATTAATTTTTTGAATAAAATCATAAAATATAATGAAAAAGTGTTTTAATTGTAAAATGAGATTTTCAAATATTAACTATTATTATTTTTATTTCATATCATATACCAACTAAATTGGTGTTAAAAATTATTAAAATCAAAAATAATTTATCATTAATCATTTGTTTCTTGAAATAGATATATGCATCGCATAAAAATAATTTTTTTATTAAAATACTTTTTAAAATAATAAATGATATTATTATTCATTTTATGTTAAATAATTGAATTTCATTTATATTAAAGGAGGACTTTATTTTTTTTATGCATATATTTCATAAATTGGTTAATAATATTCATTCCCCTGAATTCAATGGATAGGTTTTTAATGGTCATACTTAAATATTTATATTTTATCTAAATATATCATGGATTCATTTAAGTTTGTTTTTTTATGGGGAGAAAGATATTGAACACATTTAATTATTTAAATTTAATAATATATTAGAATTTTGGGGTTTTAGATTCCTCCTGAGATAGAGATGGGTGGAGTTTACCATTGATCTCATGTCAGGCATAAAGCTTATTTCTATTACTCCCTAGAGGATATCTTCTACAGAGCTATGGGAGGTTATGGCCTAATTAAAGGACTTGGAAGCTAAGAGGTTTATCTAGTCGAGCACCTATACTTGGGGTTATTTAGTCTTTTTTCCCAAGAAGGTGGACAGTTTTTTGTGATTGTGTATCAACTATCAGGGACTGAATAATCTTGTGGTTAAAAACTGGTACCTGGTTCTTTATATTTATAACCTATTTGATCATTTTAGAGGTGCCTGAGTATTCTCTAACATCAATTTGAGATCAAGTTTTCACCAACTGAGGGTAATACCTATATACATACATCACACTACTTCAAAATCAGGTATAGCTTGTATGAGTATTTTTTTATGTCATTTGGGTTGACGAATGCATTGACTATATTCACAGCTTTAATGAATCGAGTTTTCCACTTGTATCTGGACATGTTTTTAGCCATCTTCATGGATGAAATCCCCATATACTCTAAGTCAATGAATGAAAATTTTCAACACCTATAGATTATGTTGAGCACACTTAGGGATTGTTTAATTTATGTAAAACTCTTCAATATTCGTTTTTGGATTGACCAAGTTTACTTTTTGTGGAATGTGGTATCTAAGACGGATGTATCTATCAACCTGTAGAAGATAAGAGTATTTTTTTTCTTGAGAGGAACCCAAGAATTTATTTGACATACGTAGATTTTTTGGGTTTAACTAGTTAATATAGGAGGTTTATTCATAAATTATTCCATTTGGAAACACCTATTTCATGATTGACTAAGAAGGGAGTGAAGTTCACCTGGTTTAATACCTATGAGAGTACATTTCAAGAGTTGAGGGGGAGGCTAATTACAACACCGATCCTGAACTTACCTAAGTAGGGTAGAGAGTTTACTATGTATTTTGACACACCAGGTATTATGCAGGGAGAATTCTTTATTTAGGTAGGTCATTTGGTTGTGTATGGTCAAGGCAGTTTAGGTTTCATTTGCGAAATTAACCTATGCACAACCTAGATCTAGTAGAAGTAGTGAATTCCCTAAAATGTAATAGGCATTATTTGTTAGGTGATAAGTTCATGGTGTATAAAGATAATAAGATCCTAAAGTATATATTCTCACAACAGAACCTAAACCTTCAACATAAAAGGTGGGTCTAGTATCTCCATTACTTAGATTTTGAGATGGAATATACTCATAGAAAGGTGAACATGGTTGTAGATTCATTGAGCAGAAATATGTAGTATCAAATAGTTTGGGAGATGATTAGTGAGTAAGAGTTTATGAACTTATTTATTAAGATAGATTTGGACATTCTAGAGTACTGGGGTAGAGAGAACCTTGCATATTTTTCTATTATACCTTAAATTATTTTAATAAAGAGAAGTTAGTTATAAAGTATATAGTTTTCAGTCGTATGGGATAGTATATATGATGGGGATCCACCACCAAACTAAGTACTTGATAATGATGATATTCTCCATGTTCACAGCCACATATTGGTTCCCCCAAACATGTAGGAGGAACTAATGTGAAAGTACAATTCCTTAAAGTAGTAAGGCCTTATGGGATAGTATATATGGTGGGGATCTACCACTATACTAATTTATTGATTATTTTGAAATTCTCCATGTTCACGTTTGCATATTGGTTCCCACAGACATGTAAGAGGAACTGGTGTGAATGTATCACACCTTGAAATGGGAGGAACACCCAGATATGACCAAGATGTATCATGATATGAACCAAAAATATTTGTGGATGATTATGAATAAGGATATCATGGGTTTTATTATGTTGTTCTTCACCTATAATTAGGTGAATTCCAAGTACTGGAAACTCGTTGTTCTTCTAAAATCATTACCCATTCTTGAATTGAAATGGGATAATGTCACTATGGATTTTGTGGAAGGATTTTTGAGGACACCCAAAGGTAGTGAAATAATTTGGGTAATCATGGATTGGATGAATAAAGTGACATAATTTGTACAGTTCTGAGAAACTTACTTAGTAGATGAGCTTGTCAGGTTATATATTTGGGAGGTAGTGAACTTACATGGGATTCCTCAGAGTATCATTTCGAATAGAGATAAGTGTTTCACATCACAGTTTTGGAAAGTGTTACAAAAGTTTCTTGGTACATAGGTCCATTTTAGCACTACATATCATCCATAGATTGAGTAAATTCCAAGTGGATGATTCATGTTTTGGAGGAAATTTTGAGATCATTCATCCTATATTTTAGGGGTTCTTGGGAGAACCACTTAGCTTTAGTGGAGTTGACCTATAAAAAAATATTAGGCAATGATATATATGGAAAAATATAGAGTTTTATATGGAATATTATTTCATTATCCTTTGTGTTAGTTAGAAACTGTTGAGGCGGTGATGATTGGGCCAAGTCTCATGTAGGAGACTTCAGAGCATATTCAGTTGATCCAAAAGTGGCTAGAGACTTCCCAAATTAGTTAGAGATCTTATGTAGACTCATGAATCAAACCTCTTTAGATTAAGGTGTGTGATCAAGTATTCTTACAAGTTTCACCTAGGCTAGGACACCATCAGGTTTGGAGGGAGGGAAAGATAGTGCCCTGGTATGTGGGGTCATTTGAGATAGTGGGGAGTATTGGTCAAGTGGAGTAACTATTCACACTCTTGTATCATTTCAGTGTTATACATGATGTATTCCATGTATCAGATCTTTAAGGATATTATATTGATATGTATCATGCGATTGAAACCAAATATATTGAGATTGAGGATGACATATCATTTGAGAAGTGTCTGGTTCATATAGTTGATCATAGTGAGATGGATATTTGAGGAAATATAGTTACCATGGTGCATGTATAATGGAAACAAAAATGAATCTATGAGGATACATGGAGTGGGAGGTTCATGTGTGGGCCCAATGGCTAGAGTTATTTTCTAATGAGGACTAATGATGTCTAGGAGAGTATCTTAGGGATGAAATGTTATATAGTGGGAAATTTGTAAATCCCTAACCCCTTTTTTAGGTATAAATTATCTTATGTTTTATTGGAAAACATGTATTTTACTTAGTTATGACGTTTTCAGGGGTTGGGAGTGGCTTAGTAAGATTTTCATGAGGATCGAGTAATCCTATAGTTGAAAAATACAGGTTGTGTCTATTCATAGCATGACTCTTGGCATCATGCTATGAAAATATCAGGAATAGGTGAGGGACCCATACCTTTAAGGGTTCATGGAATGAACTGTATGGCCATTCCATGAACCATTCATGTGTGTATTTTTTAGTTTTAATTAATTAATTGGTGTTTTTAAATTAGCAGAGTGGCTCCTCCATTGGCCAATTGTGTGATGCACTCCCCATCCCCCTTTGGATTTATCCCTTCCAAGAAGATTTATCCCTTACTTCTTCATTGAATCGACCTCTAATCATTGAAATAAAAAGATTTAGGTAATATTATCAGTCATTTCTCATCCTTTATTAGTTCCTTTCACTGTCAGTTAAACTCGCATTGTTTTTGTTTATTATACCCCATTTCTAGGTTATTCTTCTTCTTTTTTGATTTCTACAATTTGGGATCAAATTAGAGGTTGGTTTTCAATTAGTATACATATAAGGGTATTAGGTAAGTTGTCTTAAAGATATTATACAAGTCTTAATTCATTTACAAGTGTGTGTGTGTGTTTGTGTGTTTGTTTTTTGTTCTATCATGCTGAAATTACTGTTCATCTGACCTAATTTTTTAAATTAAATGTTGTTTAACCCTAATTATGAAATAGAACCTATAAATGGATCACAAAAAAACCATTGGTGGGTAGATAGGGCTGTTACCCACAACTTGGGGTGTTTTAGTCATGGGAAATAAATTGGGAATTAAAATAGGCGGCCTTAGGGGTGCCTTGGACTTAAGCAATTGACCACCTGTGGAGTTGGATATGCCTAGGAAATTCTCTAATATCTAGGTACATGTTTATTATGTGAGGCTTTATGTATTTGAATTAAATAAATAAATTGATGAATTACCTTAGTACTTTAGTTATGATTATTTGGTTGGAATGCCTTGGGTATATTCCCTTTGGGTTCAGCAATGACAACTGCTACCTTGGGCCACATGAGATCATCCTCATAGGGGGTAGTAGTGTTTCTTTATTACTTGGATTGTAACCACCCAAACTTTCATTAATGAAAATTCCGCTTAATCTAATTAAATATCTTATTATGGTTATATAAAATTTGGACTTAATTGGTTTTATGTTTTTGGATTTTAAAATACTGTTAAGAATTGTGACTGTTGCTAATATAGTCGTTGAACAATGATCACCTGATTGGTATAAATATAGGGCTTTAACAAATCCATTTTAATCAGAAAAAGGAAGTGATGGCCTCATCCATTATACTTTCCCCATACGAGGGACATTTTTTGGAGCTTGTAAAGGAGGTTGCGTCATTGGGATTTGCTCTTGACCAAGCCCAATCTGAGCTTGAACACGTTAAACTTACACAGAACCGACTACGGGAGAAGTGGAAGTTAATAGAGATTACCACCCGAGCGATGTTATCCGAGCCACCCCAAGAGTCTCTCACCATCACACACCTTACCCTTCGGTATTATATGGGTGTTATAATGGGTTATGTAACAATACCCTAGCACTATGATAATGTACATTATTTTTTGTATAAAGAATGTGCATTCATTTTATTATTGTTACTTTGTAAATAGTTTTTAAAGCACAAATAGTATTTTTAGTTAATATTAAACTAAGAAATATATTTTGATGAATTAATGGATTTTTGAATTAAATAATATTTTAATAAAATATTATTATTAAATTAATTTTTATTAAATATAAATGATCATATAATTTTATGAATGAGATTGTAATTTTTATTAAGTTTTGAAAACTATTTTTATCAAAACCCGTGAATTTTCGACAAATGTCGGTTTTTATTTTAAAAGTAAAAATTCACATATTTATAAAATTATTTAGATAAATTTAATATTATTTTTGGAATTAGGATTTTGAAATTATCCAACAGTCAATTTTTCATAATTTTCTGAGACTGTCGAATTTTTGGGTAAAAATTAAATACCGTTTAAATATATAATTTGTTTTATGACATCATAATGACCCAATAGTGAGGTAATAAAATACTTTAAACATTATGTTCGGCCAATATATATTTTATCATTAAAATAATGTGATTTTATATTTTTTTTATTTATTTTACAAAGATTTTTTGGACCCTACATGACTTATAAAACATTTTGTATTTTTAAATTGTTTTCCTTGAGAGTGTGACTCACCTCCACATAAGCAACCCTATTATTTTAAGAATGTCGGCCATTGGAATTATAAAATATTTTTTTCCACTCCCCTTTGGAAAAAACCATGGGCAAAATCCATGGTCTGGTTTGTGGTATTGATTAGTTTAATGCGAGGTGTCCCAAACCTAAATAATAAAGAATTCCCTCTCCTTTCCTATATAAACCCACCCAATCTCCCACTTCCTCTTCACTCAAAGCCTTTGGAGTTTGACAAAACCCTTCCATCCTCTCTCTATAATCCTCCCAAGGTTACCCAAGCTCCCAAGAAGCCTATCTCAAGCCTCTTCCAAGCCTTTGGGATCACACTTCCAAGTAAGGGATTTCTTCCTTTCACATTTTTGTCTAATTTTAATTAAGTTGTTATGCCCTTTTGTTTTAAATTATAAATGTTGGGGTATTATTTCTCACCTCCCCATACTACCCTCTTCATGTTTTAATTATTAGAGACCCCTTTCTCTCTCAATAAATTCCTCCCATGTACATCGGTTACTATGCCCAAATTCTGAAAGGAATTTCTCTCTCCTCACTTACATTCAAGTAATTCTTTTGTATCATGAATCTAAATTCCATTAAAATTATTGGGAAATATATCTATATGACCCCCTTACTTTCCATTTCATGTACATATTATTATACACCCCTTTCTCTCTCATCAACCATTTTTATGAATTCTTACGTCACATCATTACGCTGCCGAAATTGCACTGATTTTCCAAGACAATGTCATTGTGTAGTTAATACCATGCCCATTTCTCTAACAAGGGTATTCACCTTTATGAAAATTTACTTATTGATTATTATTTTTCATGTATTAATTCCAAATTCCTTTATCATGGAATAAATGATGATGTTTTATGAATCCATGTTATATGATCCATGTGGCACACTTATGCATGAAATGAAATGTTTAAGGGTGTGCCCTGATAGCGCTCCAATGCATTGGGTAAAGTATAGTATCATGATACGTCTTGTGTAATGGATGTTGACTCATGGTAATTTAAGTGAAACTAGGTTTTACTTGTGCTTCATGTGCAATGAGGGTTTACTCATGCTCTATGTGCAATGATCCTTGGCTCATGCTAATTCCATGCTAAGTGTTGTTGCCACATTTCCATGTTATGATTATCATGATTTATCATGTCTTTATGTTCATGTTTCTCTTTTGATTCATTGATATTCCTATTTTCTAACATGTATTTTATTCCTCATGTTATTCCATTTTTATTCCCTTACTCGGCTTTATATCTCACCCTTTTCTTATGCATGTCCTCAGGTTATCCCATGCAATGCTAAGTACGAGGGAATGTAGTGGTCATGTAAAGGAATTTTTCAATAAATATGTTGTGTGTTTTATGTTATAAGATGTTATGTAATATTACTAATCCACAAAGACACTATACCTCTCTATCTTCTATGTTGTATCAATTAAAGATTTTATGTAATAAATCAATTTTAAGTGTGTAATAAAAAGCAGGGTTATTATAGTTGGTATCAGAGGATAGGTTTGGTTATTTTTGGAATTAAGATTAGAAAACCCCAGTGAAGAATTAGAGATAATAATAATTATAATAAAAACATCCCTAAGTATTGGTGAGTATTGAGTAAGTGGTTTATCAAGAAAATACATTCATGTCTGGATATGAGAAGGTAGAGGCAGCTCTGGCATAGATGTATCCTAGGGGTAAAACTCGAAAACACCGCTTTGAGCTAGACTCAAATGGGAACTAGTGCACGATAATGGGCCTTGCTGCACTCTTGGTTATGACACTCCCTGGGGATATGCTTTGGTAAATTCATAAGCTTAGTATGAACCCTTATTAAGGGAATTAAAAAAAATCCCCCAAGAATATATGTTCGAAAGTAAATCATGGATAGCATAGATGGAAGCCTATGGATTCATAAGTTAAGGAAATAAAAGTTATTTATAAGTCATCAGTTTTTTCCTTGGATTACCCTTTATGTGTTACCCCTAAATTTCCTTTTATTCTATCCAATGGTCAGTAATAGGAGGACTCAGAATAACAACTGATGTGAAGATCAATGTAATGACTATGAAAATGAGATGCCCAATCTGATGGGAGCGGGAATCGTGAACTTTGTCACACTTCTCTCTCAGTTAACTCAAGATTTGAATAGAAACATGGGTCAAGAGGAACATTTAACCCCCCCTAAGAAAGAAAAAGTCACTATCGAGAGCTTCATGAGACAAAGGCCTCCTACTTTTAATGGATCGTCTGATCCCTCAATCGCTAAACAATGGATCAAATCCATTGAAAAGATCTTTTCCATCCTTCAATGTTCCAAACAAGATAAGGTTATTCTAGCTGCTTATTGTTTGGAAGGTGAAGCCGATCAATGGTGGACTTTTATAAAAAATACAAAGCCTATGGAATAGATCGAGGCGTTGGAATGGAAGGATTTCTGAAATATTTTTTTCAATAAATATTTTCCACGCACCCTCCGACTTAAGATGGAAAGGTACTTCCTTACCCTAAAGAAAAAAGACAGAGAATCTATCAGAGTGTACGAGGAAAACTTCACAAGTCTTGCTCAATATGCCTCCAGCTTTGTCGTTACCCCCGAATGCAAGGTTTACCACTTCTTTGGTGGGATGAAACCTAGCCTACAGAAAGTGCTGGCGATCCGTGACTTCGACAGCTGTGAGGAAATTTTCTGATGTTCCCTCAAGGTCGAAATAGAGATCGAAGAATCTCAGGGGTATCATGGGGATAATAAGCGTAAGGTGGACTTCAATGCTGGTGGTCCTATGGATAAATCCAACGATTCTAAGAAGATCCATCACCCCACTTTCCAAAGGTGCGGAAAGAAGCACCCCAGGAATTGTCTGAAGGGGACGAGGAAATGCTTTAGGTGTGGAAGAGAAGGTCACCTAGCTATTAAATACCGACAAGAAAAACCCACGACTACAACAGAAGAAAGGAACGCTCTGTTTGAACCTCAATGCGTTGTTCATTACTACAACTGAAAAGAACCAGGGCATCTTGCAAATCAGTGCCCAAAGCCAAGGGTTTTCGGAGGCAACCAACAACCTCCAAGGTAGCAAGGGAGATATTTTTCCATCACTACTGTCGAAGTGAACCCCGACAACAAAGTGGTGATAGGTACACTAGTTATTCATTAAATAATACCAAACATACTTTTTGATTCAGGTTCTACGCATTCTTTTATATCCCAAAATTTTAGTAGAACAATCTCAGCACCACCACAAATCATGGGATTAAAGATGTCGGTGAGTACGGAAAATGGGGAAATCATTTCATCCCATGAATATAACTCCTCCCCTGTCATAATCTGTGGACTGAATTTCCTAGAGAACCTCGTCATACTCTCTTTGGTGGAATTTTATGCAATTCTTGGCATGGATTGGATTTCCTTATATAGATCCAACATAAATTGTTGTGAGAGGGAAATCACTCTCCATGTGGAGAATCGACCCCCGATTCTATACAAGTGCAAGGAGGAAGATGAATCTTCTTTAGCTCCATCATCTCAAGTGTGGATATTACTGCCCTATGAGCACGCATATCTGGATCAGATGATTGATTATAAGGAGGCAACCATCCTTGAAGACATGCCTATTGTGATGGAATTTGCTGAAGTATTTCCTGAAGAATTACCTAGTCTTCCTCCTAGAAGGGATATTGAATTCTCAATTGATCTTATACCTGGGGCATTGCCAATATCCAAGACTCCATATAGAATGGATATTGTAGAGCTTGAGGAACTAAAGAAACAACTACAAGAGAATATGGATAAAGGGTTTATATGCCCAAGTGCTTCACCATGGGGTGCACTAGTCCTCTTAATCAAGAAGAAGGATGGGTCAATGCACCTTTGTATTGATTATCGTGAGCTTAACAAAATCACGACAAAGAAAAAGTATCATATCCCATGAATTGATGACTTGTTCGATCAGCTACGTGGATCAAAATACTTATCCAAGGTGGATTTGCGGTCGGGATATTATAAAGTAAGGATGAAGAAGGAAGATATCCCTAAGACTACTTTTAGTATAAGATACGGGCACTATGAATTCATAGTAATGCCTTTATGACTCACTAATTCTCTAGAAATATTCATGGACTTGATGAATATAGTATTTAGGGATTACCTCGACAAATTTATGGTAGTATTTATAAATGTTATTTTGATATACTCTAAAACCAAGGAGGATCATGAGGAACATCTAAGAACTGTACTAGAGACCTTGAGGAAGGATAATATCTAAGAAAAGTACAGTAAGTGTGACTTCTGGTTGAAGGAGGTCTCATTCTTAGGCCATATCATCACAAGAAATGGGATATCTGTGGATCCCTCCAAAACAGATGCAATTGAGGGATGGTCGAGGCCAACATCAGTAATGGATATTTGTTGCTTCTTAGGGTTAGCTGGATATTATCGACGATTTGTGAGAAATTTATCATGATTGTTCAACCCTCTTACCAAGATAACTCAAAAGGGAGTAAAGTTTTCTTGGAGTGATGAATGTGAAGAAAGCTTCAAGGAGTTAAAAAGAAGGCTTATCACTGCGTCTATGCTCACTTTACCCACAAGTGGATAACTTTTTGTGGTATCCAGTGATGCTTTAAAGAAGGTCCTGGGATGTGTGTTGATGCAAAATGACAAATTCATTGCCTATGCTTCAAGGCAATTGAAATTTCATGAGCAGAATTATCCAACACATAATTTGGAGTTAGATTCGGAGATCTTCACTTTAAAAATTTGGTGGTATTATCTCTTTGGGGAGAAGTGTGAAATATATACGGAACACAAAATCCTCAATTATATATTCACATAGAAAGAGTTGAACATGCGCCAACGAATATGGTTAGATATGATCAAAGACTATGACTGATCAATCCATTACCACCCTGGGAAAGAGAACAAGGTGGCAGATGCTCTAAGTAGAAAGGACCCAGCAATTCTATCATTGATGAGAATTGAGAATGAACCCAATATTCTTATATTTGATGAAGATGGACATGGGAATCATAAATTAGGTAACATCATCAATCCTTTCACAAATTATTGTTCAACCATCTCTTTTTAGAAAGGTTAAAGGATGCTCAAAAGGATGATGTGGGAATTCAGAAGAGAGTGGAAGCTATCAAAAAAAGGAAATCCTTGGAGTTCAATGTTAATGAAGAAGGAATTTTGAGATTTGGGAAAAGACTGTGTTCCATCAAGTCCGGAGCTAAAGAAAGAACTTTTGGATGATGCACATAGTTAAAATTTCTCTATTCACCCAGGAAACACAAAGATGTATCGAGATCTCCGAGAGAATTATTGGTGGGATAATATGAAGAAGGATATCCCTGAGAATACATCAAAGTTCCTGGTGTGTCAGCAAGTGAAGGCATAGAGGTAGAAGTCTAAGGCGATGATGCAGCCATTGCCCATACTAGCATGGAAATAGGAGAAAATCACCATAGACTTTGTCACTGGACTTCTGAAGACATCAAAAGGCAAAAATGAAATCTGGGTTGTTGTGGATCATCTTACAAAGTATGCACACTTCATTATAGTTCAGGAAGATTTCTCATTGGATCAGCTAGCACAGATATATATCAGGGAAGTGGTGAGGCTGCATGGAGTACCACTATCTATTTTATCTGATTGAGATCCAAGATTCACCTCTATGTTTTGGAAGAGTCTTCAACATGCTCTAGATACTGAGCTGAACTTCAGTACGGCTTATCATCCTCAAACTGATGTCCAAATCGAGCGGACTATCCAAACACTTAAGGACATGTTGAGAGCGTGTTCTATGGACTTCATAGGAGGGTGGGACCAACATCTTCCACTGGTTAAATTCTTCTACAATAATAGTTTCCACTCGAGCATCAAAATGGCACCTTATGAGGCCCTGTATGGGAAGAGGTTCAGAACACTGGAATGTTGGGATGAAGTCAGTGAGCATAAGTTTCTAGGACCTGAAATGGTCGAAGAAATGGTGGAGAAGGTGAAAACCATTTAGCAGCATATCAAGGCAGCCTAGAGTCAACAGAAGAGTTATGTATATAACTGTCAATGAGACCTTGGGTTTAAAGTTTGAGACATGGTATTTCTATGCATATCTCCATGGAAGAAGGTCATGAGGTTTGGAAAGAAATGGAAGTTAAGTCCTAAGTACATTGTCACCTTCAAGATTCTTGATCGTGTTGGGGATGTGACCTATCGACTAGCACTTCCACCTACCAAGGCCAAATAACATGATGTCTTTCATGTATACCTCTTAAGGAAGTACATACTAGACTATTCACATGTACTCTCTTCATAGGTAGTACATCTAGAGGATGATCTTTCTTATGAGGAGCAACCAATGAAGATCTTAGATCATAGAGAAAAATTTCTACGAAATAAGACAATGCCCCATTTATAAGTGTTGTAGAGAAACCACAAGTTTTAAGAAGTGACATGGGAATTGGAGGAAGTGATGAAGAAAAGTCACTCACATATGTTTTAGTGTGGGAAAAGGAAATTTCAAGGGCGAAATTTCTTAAGGGGGGGAAGATTGTAACAACCCAAACTTTAATTAATGAAAATTTCTCTTGATCTAATTAAATGTCTTATTATGGTTATATAAAATGTGGACTTCATTGGTTTTATGTTTTTGAATTTTAAAATACTGTTTATAATTATTACCATTGCTAATATAGTCATTGAACAGTGATCACCTGATTAGTATAAATATAGGGCTTTAACAAATCCAATTTACTCAGACAAAGGAAGTGATGGCCTCATCCAGTAGACTTGCCTTGTATGAAGACCATTTGTTGGAGCTTGTAAAGGAGGTTTCATCATTGGGATTGTCTCTTGACCAAGCCCAAGCTAATCTTGAACAAGTTAAGCTTGAGTAGAACCAACTACGGGAGAAGTGGAAGTTAATAGAGATTACCACCCGAGTGATGTAAACCGAGTCACCCCAAGAGTCTGTCACCATCGCACACCTTACCCTTCGGTCTTATGCGAGTGTTATAAGGGTTTATGTAAAAATACCCTATCACTATGACAATGTACATTATTTTTTGTATAAATAATGTGCATTCATTTTATTATTGTTACATTGTAAATAGTTTTTAAAGCACAAATAGTATTTTTCGTTAATATTCAACTAAGAAATCTATTTTGATGAAGTAACGAATTTTTGAATTAAATAATATTTTAATAAAATATTATTATTAAATTAATTTTTATTAAATATAAATTATCATATAATTTTATGAATGCAATTTTAATTTTTATTAAGGTTTGAAAACTGTTTTTGTCAAAACCCGTGAATTTTCGGTAAATATCAGTTTTTATTTTAAAAGTAAAAAATTAAAATAATTATAAAATTATTTAAATAAAATGAATATTATTTTTTGAATTAGGATGTCAAAATTATCCAACAGTAAATTTTTCATAATTTTTTGAGATAGTCGAATTTTTGGATAAAAATTAAATATCATTTAAATATATAATGTGTTTTATGACATCATAATGACCCAATAGTGAGGTAATAAAATACTGTAAACATTATTTTAGACCAATATATGTTTTATAATTAAAATAATTTAATTTTATATTTTTTTGATTTATTTTACAAATCTTTTGTGGACCCTCCAAGACTTATAAAACATTTTGTCTTTTTAAATTGTTTTCCTTGAGAGTGTGACTCACCTCCACATAAGCAACCCTATTATTTTAAGAAGTTCGGCCATTGGAATTATAAAATATTCTTTTCTACTCCACTTTGAAAAAAACCATGGGCAAAAACCACGGTCTGGTTCGTGGTATTGATTAGTTTAATGTGAGGTGTCCCAAACCTAAATAATAAAGAATTCCTTCTCCCTTCCAATATAAACTCACCCAAGCTCCCACTTCCTCTTAACTAAAAGCCTTTGTAGTTTAACCAACCCCCAGTCTCCTCTCTCTATAATCCTCCCAAGGTGCCCCAAGCTCCCAAGAAGCCTCTCTCAAGCCTCTCCCAATCCTTTGGGATCACACTTCCAAGTAAGGGATTTCTTCCTTTCTTATTTTTGTCTAATTTTATTTAAGTTTTTATTCCCCTTTTTCTTCAATTGAAAATGTTGGGGTATGATTTCTCACCTCCCCCATACTTCCCTCTTCATTTTTTAATTATTATAGACCCCTTTATCTCTCAATAAATTCCTCCCACGTACACCCTTACTATGCCCAAATTTCAAAAGGAATTTCTCTCTCCTCACTTACATTCAAGCAATTGTTTTGTATCATGAATATAAATTCCATTAAAATTGTTGGAACATGTATCTATATGACCCCCTTACTTTCAATTTCATGTACATATTATGAGACACCCTTTTCTATCTCATCAATCATTTTTATGAATTCTTACACCACGTCGTTACGCTGCTGAAAATGTACCGATTTTCGAAGCCAATGTCATTATGTAGTGAATATCATGCTCATTTCTCAATCAAGGGTATTCACCTTTATACACATTTACTTATTGATTATTAAGTTTCTTGTATTAATTCCAAATTCCTTTATCGTGGAATAAATGATGATGTTTTATTAATCCATGTTATATGATCCATGTGGAACACTTATGCATGAAATGGAATGTTTAAGAAGGGTGTGCCCTGATAGCACTCCAATGCATTGGGTAAAGTATAGTATCATGATACTTAATGTGCAATTGGTGTTTAATCATGGTAATTCAAGTGAAAAAAGGTTTTACTCATGCTTCATGTGCAATGAGGTTTTACTCGTGCTTCATGTGCAATGAGCATTGGCTCATGCTAATTTCATGTTAAGTGTTGTTGCCACATTTCCATGTTATGATTAACATGATTTATCATGCCTTTATGTTCATGTTTCTATTGTACTTCATTGATATTCCTATTGTCTAACATGTATTGTATTCCTCATGTTATTCCATGTTTATTCCCTTACTGGGCTTTATAGCTCACCTTTTTCTTATGCATGTCCTCAGGTTATCCCATGAAATGATAAGTACAAGGGAATGTAGTGGTCATGTAAAGGAATTTTTCAATAAATATGTTGTGTGTTTTATGTTCTAAGATGTTGTGTAATGTTCCTAATCCCCAAATACACTAGACCTCTCGATCTTCTATGTCGTCTCAAGTGAAGATTTTATGTAATAAATCAGGTTTAAGTGTGTAATAAAAAAGCAGGGTTGTTATAGTTGGTATCACCTAGGATCATCCTCCTAGGGTTCAACACTATTATCATATTACTTGGACCATGTAGTATAATCCTCCTATGGGTAATAAATGATTTTAGATTACTTAGACCACTTATAATCATCCATTTAATGGTTCTAGAGTGTTTTCTTTTTTACTTGGACCACCAAGGATCATCCTCCTAAGGGTTAATAGTGTTACTTATACAACCTAATATTATCTTTCTCGGGTGCTTCAGTGTTTCTTGACTACATGGATCACCTAGGATCATCCTCATAGGGGTAAATGATGATTATTGATCTCTTTTGTCCAACTAGGAGTATTACATATGGGTTGTTGCTTACGCTTGATGACACATTATGATTAGAGACATCTAACATAGGGAAAAGTAAGTACAATCAGTTTAGGGTGGCACTTTGGAACTTGTAAAGTGACTTGATTTATTTATTATGCTTTTGTTATTTATTATGCACATCAATATAAACTTATTTCTTATACTGGATATGATTATATATTCCTTTTGTGGTGGCCTACTGAGTCTTACTCACACCCTAATCGAGCCACTGTTTGGTACCCAAGAAGGCTTTATGTTTGCAGTTCAAGACTAGGGTAAGCACCCTATGACTGATACTTTATTTTGGGAAACTAAGATGGAGCATAGGAGAGTGGGACTGATCTATTTGTACTATTTTTGGTAGAGTTTAAAATTTTTTGTTTTTGTTATTTTGGGATATTGATGTATGTGCCCTTATTTTCTTACATGAATACTTGACATATGTATAGATATTTTTGATATAGCATGGGTTGTGATTATTTATTAACACTTTCCACAATGTCTATTTACTTCTTTATCTGGATGTTTATGATTGTTATTTTTTCCATTGTTATTATACTCTGATATGAGGGTATATTCTACCCATCATTCCATCTTTGACTCTTACTACTAGTCAGCAGCCTCTGGTGTATGGGGTGGTACACTTGAGGTCTCATGGTGTCATCAGTCAAGACACCAATTAGTGGTCTCTAATTGGTGAACATTACAAAGTGGTATTAGAGGCCTTTATTTTTGTCTTTCTATTTGGAAAACTTAGACAAGAGATAGGCTATTGTAGAGACTTAGTATAGATATTTTTCATGGGAGTATCTAACCCATATATGAGGGAAAGGCTAAGTTTCTAGGGATGAAATTTATTTTCATACTTTTTTCTTTTATAGTTTACCTATTTCACCTAGAGTGATACACATGATTATCAGGTTATTAGTTTATGGGATTTTAACTCTTCTACAAAACAACAAGATGGAATGTTTTCATGCATTATATCTAGCACATAGGATTCATGTGTCATTCACATGATTGTCTATGATTGGTTACCTAGATTATGACATGGTCTGATTATTTAAAGTGTATTCTCCAAATTATATGGTGTTTTACCATATAACATGATGGTAGAATATTAATTAAAAGATTCCTAAATGAAAAGAAATTACATGATTACTTCTATTGATTGTTATATTCTATTAGTTAAAGAAAATTTCAATTAAAACTTATAAATCATTTTCTATATAAATTATAATCACTAAGATTGTTTATGAAAAAAGTATAGTTAAAGTAAAATTTATAATTTTGATGATATGGATACTATGTGTATGTTTTGGACTTTATATATATATAGTGTTGACCTTGTGTCATAGGAAGTGGGTCTAGTGAGAGCACCTAAGTTATACATTTCCTCGAATATGAGATGTGGGGAATAGTGAGGTGTTATGCCTGTTATCACTTTCTTTAAATTGTGATATCAAAAACTATTTTATTAATATGTTATGAGGTATAAATTCTTAATTATAGAAAAATTCTACTATATTGGACTCTATTAGTGCACCGGGGGATGGTGATGAGCACACCTAAGAGGTTTTTGGTCTAGAACCTTCTATGGTTCTAGGAAAAGTGATGGATGATCAACTTCAAGTGAGCTTACTATGAGTATTACAGGTGAAGAGAGAGATTCACCACACATTATACTAACTAATTCTAATTTGGATAAGGATTTTTAGCTATAGTACCCACCATTGTTTATCTAGGAGGGTATCCCTTGGGCATTTGAGTTCTTGATTGAGTGTATACAGAATATTTTTGGGAACTTAGAGATACCTTGGTACATGAAGGTGAAATTGGTAGTTTATATGATTTATGGGTTAGTTAAGTGATGGTGGGACATTTTAGTCCTTATAGATAAACATGTGGGGTTGTTCTAGAAGGACTCCAAGACCAGTTTCTTTGATCTTTTCTTTCTAGAGACCCTGAGAGATGTCAGATCTAGGAAATTCATACTCCTTATGCAGAGGAATATATCAATCATGGATTTTTTTTATCATTTCACTAATTTATAGAATTTCCTCATATTATAGAAGTTTGTGAGGTAGTTTGAGTGAGATACTTCAAGGATAGGCTGGATTATGGGATCTAATTTCTGGTGAATGTTTTCCATTTTTTATCCCTTTTCATGGTAGTGGACCAGGAACTTATTTGATAGAGAAACCTAAGAAATGGTAGAGTATAAGGGTAGGTATCTTCTACTAGGCTAAGCGATTTTGGTACTTAAAGCATCAAGAAGTGTTATTTTGATAGTTCATGCTAGAATAATGGTGGGTAGAGTGGAGTTGGTGCATTGTAGTGTCACCAATGTGGCCAATTTGACCATATTAGGCCTCATTTTTATAAAAATCCTATTTAGTGTAAAACTTATGGAAGAATAGGTCACTTGTAGAGATTTTATAGAATTTATCATCGAGTTCCCAGTGACCAAGGATCTGGATAGGTTTAAGGTTCAAGAGATAGATTAGTTACATCATAGTATGTGGGTAGTTGGAGTCCGACTGGCTATTCTGGTCAGGGTGGGGGTGTGGTGCTCAAGGTAATGATGATAGCACCAACAGGGTAGTAAATCTCAGGGAGTTTATATAGGGGCTCAAGGAAGTGGTGAAGTCCATCTATATACTATATATCCTAATCCTATAGGCCATGATACATAACCTTCTATAGTTCAATGAATGATCTTATTATATTCTACTTTAGCATGTTCCAAGTTTTATGTGGGATATTCACATTCTTTTATGTCGATTTAGTTTTTGGGATGACTAGGGATGAATATAGAGAATGTGTTTAGAGTGGAGTCTATTGACATTCCATTATGAGTGCGATTAGAGGGAATTATCCATTATATGGGATGTAACTTAGAGGTTGTGGTTATTAGTTATTATTGGATTTTTGTATGTTGGAGATGACTGGGTTTGATCTAATTATTGGGATGGACTAGTTAGTATTGTACCACTCACACGTCGATTTTTATCATCAACGGGTGTCTTTTTAATCTTCCAAAGGTGATGAGTATGTTAATACTGGTGAATTGAATATTCAATAATGTTGTGAAGGACCTAGACACCAATAGTTGGGTAAGATTTTAACCTTGGGGGGTATATTTATGTTGGATGATGTATATGAACATGGGGATATTTTTCACATGTTTTTTATCAGTTTTGAGATGTATTTCCTAACAATTTATTAGTATTACCACCCAAGAGAGAGGTGGAGTTTATTATTGATATCATACCAAGAACAAGGACTATTTATATTCTACTCTAAGGATAGATATTATATGGATATGGGAGATCAAGGCCTAGTTAGAGGACTTGGAATCCAAGAAGTTTATATGGATGAACATCTCTCTTTGGGGTTCTTCAGTTCTTTTTTCCATGAAGGCAGATAGTTTTTTTGAGATTTTGTGTTGACTATTAAAGATTTAATCTAGAGATGATTAAAAACCTATACCCGCTTCCACATATTAGTGAATTTTTTGATAAATTTAAAATTTTCCAAGTATTCACTAATATCTATTTGAGATTGGGTTATCACCAGTTGAGGGTGAGACCTATGGAAAAACCCTCACACCACCTAAGGAGCATGTGAGACTTGTATGAGAATTTGGTGATGTTGTTTTAATTGATGAACACACCATCCACATTCATGGATTTGATTAATCCAGATTTTTTCCCATATCTATAAATGTTTTTGGTCATATTTATAGATTATATCCTAGATTAATACAAGTCTAGGGAGGAACACACAAATCGCCTAGGGATCATCTTTACTATGCTTAGTTATTGTCAACTTTATTCCAAGTTTTCCAAGTGTTATTTTTGTATTTAATGGGTTCAATTTTTAGGGTGTGTTATAACTAAGATCGGTGAATCTATTAACCCAAAGAAGGTCAAAGCTATAGTTTCTTAGGAGTGACCCAAAAATATTTTTGTCATATATATATTTTTAGTTTATTTGGTTATTATAAGAGGTTTATTATAGACTTATCCCATTTTTAAGCACCTTTGATAGTATTTACTAATAAAGAAATGAATTTCACCAGGTTTATTGCCTACAAGAGTTCTTTTCAAGATCTAAAGGGGAGACTGACTACAATGTAAATCTTAAACTTACTTGAGTTGGGTAGGGAGTATATCATGTATTGTCATACATCATGGATCAAGATGGGAGTAGTAATGATGCATGGTGATCATGTGGTTGCATATGGGTTTAGTCAGCTAAGATCAAATGAGTATAATTAACCTACACATGACCTAGAGCTAGATATACTAGATCATTCCCTGAGATACTAATGGAATAAGTTTTAAGGTGAGAATTTTTGTGGTGTATACCAATCATAAGATCCTAAAGTATATATTCCTATAGAGGGATCTGAACCTTTGGAATATAAGGTTGGTTGAGTATCACTAGTCCTTTGATTTTGAGCTTACATACACTCTTGTAAATGGGAATGTGGTTGAAAGTGCTTTGAACCAAAAGATGCATTTTCAGGTAGTTTGGGGGCTCGAGTAGTGAATGGAAGTTAATAAACCTCTTTTTTTAGATGAATTTAGATAATCAGGAGTACCAAGTTTGAGAGACCCTTGCATATTTGTCTATTATTCTTTCACTTGTCATTATAATAAAGAAAATCAAGTTATCAGATCTATAGTGTTTATCCCCAAGGGATAGTGTATATGGTGGGGAGATGTCATTGGACTAGGTTCTTAATGGTGATGAGATTCTCAATGTTCACGGTTGCATATTAGTTCCCAAGGAAATGTGGGAGGAATTGGTGTGAGAGTATCGCACCTTGAAGTGGTATATACACCAAAGTATGACCGAGATGTATTATGACATGCACTAAAAATACTAGTGGATAGTGATGAAGAAGGATTTCATGGGTGTTATTCAGTAGTGATCCACCTATTATTTGGTAAAGGCCAACGACCTACAGCTTACTAGTCTTCTACAACTTTTGCTCATTCCTAAGTGGAAATGGGATAATGTCGCTATGGATTTTTTGATAGGGTTTCCAAGGAATCCTCAGGGCAGTAATGTGGTTTGGCTAATCATGTATGAGTTAACTAATCTAGAAATATTTCTACCAATCCATGAGACTTACTTAGTGGATGAGCTGAGAAATCTCTATGTACGATAGGTAGTGCACTTACATGAGATTCCTCATAATATCATTTAAAAAATGTTTATTTTACATCATTATTTTGGTAAGGGTTATTTAAAAAACTATAGATTAGCAGCGGTTTTTTAGAGGGTTTATGCACAACCCCCTCTAAATTTTTTAGCATTTTTTAAATGTTATATTTGGTTGGATTTTAGAGGAAGTTGTGTCAAAACCACTGCTAATTTAATAATTAGTGGCCATATATGTTCCTTTAGATTTTAGAGGAGCTATATATATAATGTTCATTTAGATATTAGAGGATATATATATAACATGGAAAATGTTTTTAAAGGAAATAGTGGGGATTAAAAACCACCTATAATCTCTTAAATTAGAGGGGATTCATGAACTGTCATTAATCCCTTAGATTAGAGGGGGTTTTGAACCCCTTATAATTTAAGACATTAGAGGGGGTTCCTGAACCACCGCTAATCCCTTTGATTAGTGAGGTTTTTTAACCCCCTCTAAATTTTTATTTATTTTTTAAAATAAATCTAATATAAATTTAAATTTTATAATATATGTGTGTGGGTGTGCATGTGTGTGTACACACACACACACACACACATATATATATATTACATAAATGTTATATAAATATACTTAAATGCATTATAAACACACACATATATATATATAAAGACATTATATAAATAATTTAAATAAATACTTATACATATAAACAAAAATGTATACATATATAAACATTGGTATACATGATATAAATGTAATTATAAATATATTTATACAAATATATAAAATTTATATATGGTTTTATAAATACTATACATTTATATTATGATTTATATTATACATGTACTATATTAAATACATTTTTATTGTATATTTATGTATAAATATATTTATATTACATTATGTATACAAATAAATATAATATAGACAAAATTAAATATATATATATATATATATATATTATTTATATTATATATATATTATATTATAAATATTTTATTATATATAAATTTATATATATTATATAATTATTTTATATATATTTCATTATACCATATTAATTATAAATTAATTTAGTAAATATATATATATATCATTTAATTATATTATATATTTCCAATTATATTATATATTTCTAATTATATGATTGTATTTAATTGTATTAATATGTATACATAAATATAATTGTATAATTGCATGTCCATTTATAAATATATTTTTTATAAATTGTATTTTATATAATATTGATTATATATAATATAAAATCATAAACATATTATACAAATATATACATAAATATAATTTATTTAAAAAATATATCATATAAAAACTCAAGCTTGTAGTTTTTATAATTTTATATTATTATAATAATAAATATATTTTTAAATAATATGTTTATACATTTATATTATATATAATTAATATTATATGATATAAAATTTATACAAATAAATATATATTAATGTACATAATATTATACAATTATATTTACTGAAATACATATATATTAATGTGCATAATAATAAATATATGTTTTGAAATACATTATATAAATAATTATATAAATTTTATTTCATATATCATTAATTAAATATTTGTATAAGTTTTATTTCATATATAATATTTGTATAAATTTCATTTCATATAATATTAATTATATATAATATAAATATTTGTATAAATTTTATTTCACATATATGTGTTTCATATAATATTAATTATATATAATATTATACAATTTATACAAATAAATATATATTAATGTTCATAATAATAAATATATGTATTGAAATACATTATATGAATATATTTTTAAAGACATTATATAAATATATTAAATAAATACTTATATATATATTATATATAAATAAACATGTATATATTATATAAATATGTATTTAATTATATAAATAATTTACATATATATATTTATAAATAAATAAATATATGTGTATATACACAACATAAATAGAATTATAAAATATATTTATTCAAATGTATGTAAATACACATATAAAAAATATAGTTTATATAAATGTATAAATTGAATATAATATAAATTTTTTGTAATATAAATACATAAACACATAATATATATATATATATAATTTAATTTATATAAATATATATGTAGGTTATTTATTTATATGTATTTAAACATTTACTCAAATAATATTTACTTGAATTATCATACTAATATATATATATATATATAATTGTTGTGTATAGATAACAAAAAATAATAATTACCTTGGTGGAAAAGGTGCTCAAATTTGTGGTCACGGTAAGGGTTTTGAAACCCGATGGAACCATTTTATGAAAGAGATGCTTGAAAGGTGGGGTGGTGGGCCATAGTGTTGCACAGACAAGGGAGGGGTGGCTATGGCATAGGGCAATTGGACGCGGGGCACAAGGGGAAGGGAACCGGAGGTAGGGTGGGAACAGGGGGGAAGGGAAGGGAACCGAAGGTAGGGTGGGACACAGGGGGAAGGGAACTAGAGGTAGGATGGGGCATAGTGGGGAATTGGATGCGAGATGCACATGGGGAAGGGAACCTAAGGGAGGGCGGGGATAGGGAAACCTGATGTTGGACGTTGGGGTGGTGTTCCTCAGGGAACTGAATGGTGGAGTGGGGGGTAGTTACAAGTGAAGAACTAGATATTAAAAAATAAAATAAATATTTAGAGTTGGTTGATCAACCGCATTTAAATATTTCTCAAATATTCTCAATTACAGGTGGTTAAAACCGCCTTTAATTAAGCCTTAAATAGAGGTGGTCTTAAGAACTACCCCTAATATATGATATATTACTCACTTAGTGGTAGTTGGAAACTGCTGCTATGTTATCTAATACGTTATAGGGGTTAAAACCACCTCTAAACTGAAGTTCTATAGTGACATTAGAGGGTGGTTTAACTACCTCTAATGAAACTGCTGCTAAATTGGGTATTACTTTAACAGTGGTTCCTCAAAACTGCCTCTAAAAACAATAGGTGGGAACATTAGCAATAGTTACTCATAACCGCCGCTAATGTGTTTAAAAGGGGTTATAACCCCTTCTAATGAGGTCTTTTTTTGTATAACCTGATGCATTTGAGAACTGCCTATCATCTGCAGATCTATGGACATTCTGAGTAGATGATTAAAGTTTTAGAGGACATGATGAGAGCATGCTTCGTTGATTTTGGTATTTTTTGGGAGAACCACTTGGATTTGGTTGAGTTCACCTACAAAAATAGTTATTAGGAGATTATATATATGACACCTTACAAGGATTTATATGGTATATTGTTTCCTTCACCTCTGTGTTGGCTAGAAGCTGGTGAGGTAGTGATGATCGAGTCAAGTCTTGTACAGGAGACTTTGGAGGATATTTTATTAGATTAGAAGTGAATGGATCTTCCCTAGAGTAAGTAGAGATATTATATAGACTGATGATACTAAATTCTTGAGATTGATATGGGTAATCGAGTATTCTTATGAGGCTCATCAAGGTTAGTACATCGTTGAATTTAGAGGTAAGGAAAGCTAGTGCCCAGGTATGTGGGGACGTTTGATATAGTAGAGAGGATCAGTCCAATAGTGTACTAGTTGGATCTCCTATAAATTTTCATATATATTCATGGTGTATTCTATATAGCACATATTTAGTGATATTATCCTAATTCATCTCACATGATTAACATTGGAGATATTAGGCTTGATGCCAACATGTCCTTTGAGGAGCGTCTAGTTTTTATAGTTGATCATGGTGAGAAGGCTCTTTATGGAAATACAATTACCTTGGTGCATGTATAGTGGAATCATAGACATACCCAGGAGGATACATGGGAGTGGGATTATGATATATGGGCCTAATGGCTAGAGTTATTTTTCAACAAGGTCTGGTGATGTCTGGGAGAGAAAATAAAGGATGAACTTCTATATAGTGTGGAGGTTGTAAAAATTTAAACCATTTTTTAGGTATTAATTCTCTTAAATTTTATTGTAATATGTTTATTTTATTTATTTTTCATGTTTTTGGGGGTTAAAAGTGGCTTGGGAATATTTTTAAGAGGATCATATAGGCTTATGATTGAAAAACAACAAGTTGTATCCACAATAAGTGTCACACGGTGAAAAGGTTAAGAAGAGGGGAGGGTCCCCTATCTCAAAGGGTTCATGGAATGAACCGTATGGTCACACCATGAACCATTCCTATGTGAATATTTTTTAGTTTTAATTAATTTGAGTCGTGTTTTTAAATTAGGATACGTGCTCCTCCCTTGATTAGTCATGCGAAGCACCCCCCCCCCCCCCCCCTTAGGATTTCTTGCTTCTAATAAGAGTTCTCCCTCATTTATCCACAAAATAAATAGTTGATCATTACAACACGAAGATTTAGGTAAGACTATTAGTCTGTTATCTCCCTTTATTGATTTCTTTCACTATCAAACAAGATCACGCCATTTCTGTCTATTATGCCCTATTTTCAGTTTATTCTTATTCTTTTCTGATTTCAACCATTTGGGATCAAATTGGAGGATGGTTTTCAATGAGTAAACATCTATGGTTATAAGATAGGTGATTTATAAGTTATCCTAAAAGTATTTCTACATTTATGAGTGTGTGTGCGTTGTGTGGTTACACCAAAATTACCATAAATTTGACATAATTTTATAAATTAAATATTATTTAACTCTAACTATGAAATAGAACATATCCATGGGTGATAAACAGTTCATTGGTGAGTATACTAGGATTTTATCCACCACATGGGGTGTTCTTATCTTGGTAAATAATTTGGAAATTTAAATAGGTGGCCCTAGAGGTGCCCTGGAGTTAAGAAAATGATCATCTATGGGGTTGTAGATGCATAGAATATTCCCTGAGAATTTGGGTACATGTTTGTTATTCAAGTCCTGATGTATTTAAATTAAATAAATTAATTTATGAATTTCATGAGTAATTGAGTTATTATTATGGGGTTGGAATGCCTTGGGGAAGATTCCCCTTGGGTTCGGTGATGATTCCTGCTACCTTAGATCACCTGGGATCATCCTCCTAGGAGTCTATAGTGTTACCTGATTATTTGGACTACCCAAGATTGTCCTCCTGGGGGTTAACAATGTTTCTTGATTACCCATACTACTTAGGATCATCCTCCTAAGAGTTGAAATTTTTTCTTTATTACTTAGACCACCTATGATCATCCTCATAGGGTTTGACAGTGTTTATTGATTTATTAGACCACCTAGAATCATCCTCCTAGAGGTTAATAGTGTTTCATGATTACTTGGACCACCTAAGATTATCCTTCTATAGTTTTTAGTGTTTCTTGAAAACTTTTACCACCTAGTATCATATTCCTAGGGGTTAGTGATGGTGCATGTTCTCTTTTTACATCCTTCTAATATTCTCTAGGGGTTGACACTTGCACTGAATGACACATTATGATCATATTCATTTGTCTTAGTCTAAATCAGTTATGGTTGGTTCATGGTATCAATTTTGAACTCATAAATTAACTTGATTTATTTATTATGCTTCCTTTATTTAATATGAACATCATCATGAACTTATTTCTTAGGCTGGATATGCTTATAGACATCATTGGTGGTGTTCTATTGAGTCATACTCATACCCTTATCATGATACTATTTGGTACTTGAGTAGACTTCATGGTTTCAAGTTGGGAAAATGGAAAGTTTTCTATTATTCATGCTTTCTTTTGGAAAACTAGGACGGAGCATGGGAGAGTGGGGATAGGCTAGGACTTGGGATAGTTTTTTGTGGGGTTTCTAGTTTTTTGGATTTTTTTCTTTTTAGATGTTGATGTATATGAACTAATATTGTTGTATGATTGATTGACATGTGTATAGATAATTTTGATAAAACATGGTTTGTGATTATTTATTCACACTTTTTTTGTGTCTATTTACTTTTTTTTACTAATTTATCTAGATGTTTATGATTGTTATTTTTTCCACTATTATTACACTCTGATATGAGTGTACATTTTCCCCATTATTCCATGTTAAACTCTTACTACTATTTGATAGCCTCTAGCATATGAGGAGGCATGTTTTGGGTCATGTGGTATCATCATCCAAGACATTTATTAATGTTCTCCGGTCAGAGGAAATTATATAAATCATCATAAATTATCGCAAATCATTTAGTGGCAGTTTAAACCACCACTAAAGTATTTTTTTCTAGTAGTGTGTGATAACTTGAGTGCTACTAATCTTATCAAAAATAACATCCATCAATCAAGAATAGAGAACATGGAGATAAAGTATCACTTCATTTAGGAGAAGGTTGAGGAAGGGATAGTGAAGTTGGAGTATGTTCAAACACAAAATCAAGTTATGGATATTATGATAAAGGAAATACCCAAAGTAGATTTTGAAAGGAATCAGTTGGATCTTAGAGTCTTGCCAACTATATATAACTAGATGTGTTTGATAGTGGACCCCAACTAACCCATAGGATTTTAATACTTGTAGAAGGGTATGATAATACTCACGAACTAATTATTTGAATTTCAAATTCTCTTTTGTGAACTTTCAGAGAAGTGTTATTTGGATTCATTGACAAAGGGGGAGAAGAGTTCTTATTTCACTACTTATGAGAAGTCATTCATGTGTTGATGTGATTTAGTGGTCTATGAGTGTTCTTCTTATTTATAAAGTGTGAGGACTTCCATGATAGTGTTTTTAATAATTAGGAGTAAGTATTTACCTTTTAAATTAGGATGGGAAACTTTGTTGAGTGGTTAAAGAGAATGAAGATCAAAGCAGTATTTTCATGAGGATATTTTTATTTAAATCTTGTTTCTCACGCCAATATTGACTCAAGTGTACTTAGAGTTGGTTTTATGTAAATCATTGATACATTATTCAAAGTTAAAATACATGGATGGAGTATTTTAATATATCTAGTTATTTTTGAAATTTTTTCATAAAGTGGTGGTGAATCTATTTTGGAGTTGTCAACAAACCCAAAGAGGGAGATTATTGACAAAAATAACCTTATGAGTCTTTTTAAGTTTTTTTTTATAAGTTTGGTGAAGTAATTTCCAAAATGTCTTACAAAGTCATGTGAAACTCATATCATGAAGGATGTATGCATTTTGGAGGAATTTTGGAGTGTGCTGGTTGAATTCCATTTTATTGAAGGTTTTTAAATTTTGGATAAGTCCAGTATATAAGGTTAATCTTGGATCTTATAAGTTTTCCTTTTGATCATAATGTTGATTTTGTGTAAAAGTAAATAAATACATCCTACGATCATAAGGTTTACATGTTAGCAAAGGAAACCTTCGTAAGGTTGTTTCCCCCTGACTTCACAAGGTTGGTGGAACTTTTTAAGTTTGTTTCCATAGAATAATAAGGTTGATCAATGAAATTAATAAGGTTAATTACTTAGTGAAATTACATCATTTTAAGGATGAGAAAACTACATATGTTTTATCATAAGGTTGAATAAAATTTATAAGTTTCATCTTAAGGTTGAATGGAATTCGTAAAGCTCGTCATAAGGTTCATGTATTAGGAAAATTCATTCATTGTAATGTTCATCATATAGATTCACAAGTTTAATACCTTTATAAAAATAAAAAATCAATTGATAACATAAGGTAATTCATAAGGTTAAAAGTTTTCTTTGTAAGGTTCACCCCTTTGGAAAATTTGGTAGTCTACAAGAAAAAAAAAGACTTCATAAGGTTAATTCCTTTGGAATTTTTATTGATAAAAATTATTATTTTGATTAATATATTGATTGATAGAACATAGAGAAAATAAATCTGATATTTAAGGGATAATATTCTATGAGATTACTGGAAATTTAAATGAAGAATCTATATAGATTTTATGGAACTAAAACCACCCCACAAGTGAGGGGATTGAGCTATGAATATCAGCATGAATGGGAATATTATTAATCATGTAATACAATTAATAAATAGACCAAGGATAGAGAAGGAATCTGTGGATTTTTTTGAGAATCAAAGACTGAATATTGTGGAATCTTGAATGAAAAAATATTATAACTATGATTAAAGGAGATTTTACATATTCAAAATAAGGAAAAAAAATTCAATAAAAAATTTCCTGAAAATACTAGGAAAGAAAAAAATAGAAGATGTGTTCTAGGGAGACTGGATAAGTTAAAAATAAAGGAAGTAATTATAGATCTCAACCCAAAAAAAGAGAAGTATAATTCTAGGCTTGTAATAGAAAAGTTGAAACAAAGAAGAAGTCATTCCAGTAGGTTTATCACTTAATGTTTTTATAAATTTCTTCATGTTTGTAGGACGTTAATAGAATTGATACAACACAATTGAGGTGAAATAATTCTCTATATGTGTAGGTTGAAGGAAATAGCACTTGGAGGAGTGATTCATTCCCTGAGTGTCTAAAATCAGTGAGATTTATTTTTATACAGGTTATAAACTTAGAGGATCAGTGTGGGTAATCCAAAATTGTAACCAAATTATAGATATTGGTGTTTTAGGTGTATAGGCATAATTCCATGCATGTTCCTTGGATTATCTCATTTGGATGAACCAGGAAAAAAATAGTGTGTCTCTCTTTACTTATTTATTACTTCATATTAACTGCAAGACAAAGTGATTGAGAAGAGTCCCTACTAAAAGTGAGATAATATAATTGTAAAGGGATAATTTAAAATTGGATTATAATAATTCACCCCCACTCTCTTAGGTTATTAACCTTGTTTGGGACCAGAATTTTGCCTATATATTCTAGATAAACTCTAAATGGTGTAGAGACTATAGAATGTCTCTATATTCTAAATGAATAACTATCTTATATAATTATTCTTATATGAAACTATTCATTGAGAATTGATTCTTTGAGTTTCATGTCTCTTGATTATGATTTATGTTATGTTTGGGGATATTTGGGGATATTTGTGGATTGGTTATATTAATATTGAGGATTCATGATGAATCATATTTATGTTGTGGTGGGCTAGTATTCCCTCTTCTTTGGGCCTTCTTGAGTTTTTCCTAACCCTCCCACCTCATTTATCTGGATGAAAAGATGCTAATTTTGAATCATTGTTTGAATTGATTTGTATTTCTAAAATGGATAGAACATTATTTCATAGGATGCAATATTGGTATTTTATTACTAAATAGATTCCCTTAGTATATCATTGAACCCTTGATTAGGTGAAGAGTTTTTAATTCTAATTGATTTTTATAATTATCGATGACTTTATGGGGGAACATTTTCATGGTTGGGAGAACTGTGACATATTCATGTCACTGTAGTATAATATATTATATAGATAGGGGTTATTTTGAGTTTGGAATTTTTTTTATTTGGACTATAATTTTTTTTTCAAATTTTCTTTAGTATACAATCACCACACATTTATGAAATGATTAGAAATAATTGTTCAGTCTATTCATATGTTGTGAGTATTTTTTAGTAAACAATGAATTTTTGGCACATGATTATGATTAAATGCATGAAATAACATTACATGGAGTTCCATCTCAATAGTAATTGGGCAGATTATTACTACGCATGGGATTTCTAGTTCAGTTGTAGCGTACAGTTACAACATGGTTAGGGGTAACTATACAATCTTGCCTTACATAGGTTGAGTACTATTTAGGGACTTGTGCATAGTTTTTAGAACCACGTGGGATAACTATTCAAGGTTTTTAATCACAATTCTAGTAGAGGTTTCATGGTTGGAGCATAGTTTGGTAAATTGTGTGGTCAAACCATATGAGCTACCCAAAATTGGAATTGAAAGTTTTCCATTTTTACCTAACTTTAATTTATCCCTAATTGGCCTCTTATATCCCTTATTTCATATGTATGGATGATAGGGAGATCAATTGAGCTTCCATTCTTCTACAATATTCAAAATCCCTTTCTTTCATGAATTTAAAGTGTATTTGGAAGGTAAAAATCTATTTTCCCTTCATCGTTCTTCTTTTATCCTTCCCATTTCTATTTCCTCATAGTTTATTATTCTTCCATGAATCCTAATGGAAAATATGTTCGATACTAGGGTTTAGGTTTTTCTTATCTTATGGATTTGGTAATTTAGAGATTATATAGATTGTCTTGTTCCTTTTTTTATCTTCCACCTTTGATAGTGAGTTGTTTCCATCGATTTGAGAGAGGTTTTTTTGTGTAATTCCTTCTATTTGGAATATCATGTGATTATTTGGGTTTCTAAATACATTTTATCAAAATTTATACCTATATATGATACCCTTTATGGGTTTGTAAAAAAAAATCAATGTTTCCTACACATGTTATTAAGATTTTTCATGTATTTCTAGTTCGTGATTTATAAAACAATTGTTTATCTATAACAAGTGTTGCATAAATTCCTAATAGAATCATTTTAAATGAATTTTTTAGAAAATATTTGTTTGGAAACCATTTTTATTTTAAAAATAGTCTAACCCTTATTTTATAAAGGGTTTATTTCAATCAAAGAGGTTTTTTTATTTTCAATTGGTTTCTATGGAAGTAAATTCTTATTTATAAATATTTATACTCAATCAAAATGGTTTTTGGTTCATTTGAAAATGTTTTTGAGTTATTTAATTAATTTAATATATTTGTAAATGTTTATTTATTGGTTGGAACTTAAGTTATTAGGGTTTTTTATTTAAATTTTTGATTTTTTTAGTTTTTAAAGTATGTTTTATAACTTGGTTTTCTATGTTCATTTTAAAGGACCAACTGGAACCTTATAAAAACAGTTTTCTTGATTTTCATGAAACCCATGGTTTAGATTCCATTTTTATTATGTATTTATAGATTTTTTACTAATGTGGAATGAAATAAATTATTATTTTATGCTATTATAATTGATAAAAGGGATTTTTTATTGAGAGGGTTGTGTGTAATGACCTATGTTTTCATGGGTTAGTGAAAATAAGAGGGAATTTTAATTTTTGATTTTTGGAATATGGGTATTTTGAGAATTATATTTTGGATCATAATTATAATATTTCAAACCTATATGGGGTGTTTTTGGATTTTTTGGAAGACCAAAAGGTTCCTTGTGTGATCGAGTGGGTGTTAGAGTAAGGATGGGGTGATTCCGATGTAGGTTTTACTATAGGTAGTAGACCGTGCTAAAAATAGGGTTATTGTGGCATGGTGTGTGTTATGTGAGATAATGTGTAGAAATGTTTTGTGATAAGTAGTTTGGGTCAGGAAAATTTTTAAAGTCATTAATACATAAAGTTTATGATATATATAAGGGTTATAATACATAAGGGTTGATCGGGTTCTTCAATGTGATATATAAGGGTACTCTGTTGGTAGGTTGAGAATTTGGAAAATTATTAAATCTAAAATGAATATATAAGGGTTATCCAATATATATGTAAAGGTATAAAACTCAATACAAAAGGGTTACCCTGTAATACATAAGAGTCAGAAAAATAGTAAAATGTCTGATATATAAGGGTTATTATGATACCAAGTTGTAACATCACAGTACGTAAGGGTTACCTTGTGATATGTAATGGTTACTGGTAAAGTACCTCATAAATATGGGTTACTATAATGCACATGTGTCCATCTACAATACTTAATGGTTATTATATGATGTGTAAGGGTAACTCTAATAAGTAAGGGTAAATCTAAACTTTACCAAAAATATAGTGTGATAGACTAGACGTTATAAGGATGAGGATAACGTCATGAGGGTTACTCAACAAGAAATATCATGGTATAGTGGGTAGGATGTACTGTGGAGGGCCCTCATCAGGTAGTATAATTAGGTTTCTCTATGTGGTTTCTTTCACTGTAAAGGATAGGTCTATGCCATAATGTGGCCCTGAGTAATGAGGTTAAGTTTTTGGTTTTGGTTGGGAAATTTTTACCACATCGTGGATTAGGGGAATATGTTGTGTGGGGTTTCTATTAGAGGCATTACTCTTTAAACCCTATGGGTAACACCTTAATGGGACTACTATCTATTTTCCTTCAACTAGGGTTAGGATGGTCTTTAAGGGCTTTCAAATTGGAAACCCCCATCAGAATTCTTCATTTTCAGGATGTCCAAGTAGGTGGAGGTTGATCTCCTCTCCCATTCCTCTTATCCCTTTAAACCTTCATGATAAATGGTGATTGAAGGTGGTTTTCCATTTTGTTTAAGGTAATATGTTCTCCTTATTCCTTTATTCTTCCTCCTCTTTGTTTTATACCGATTTATTATAATTTGGGTTAGGTTTTAATTTCAGTTTCACCAAATCATGGTGGAAATAGACCTAATATGATGGGGGTTTCTTTTTTCTTGTATATAGGGGATCCCAAGAGGATTAACACATTGAGTTTTGTGGAGATTCGGTGAGTTAATCCACCACCCTATATTATTTTAATTTTTTATCAAATTTTAATTTAATTGATTAATGAATTGATGTTGAGTGTTAAGTATTTGGTTGGTTATAGGCTTGGGGGTGTGTTAGGAGTGATTTTTACCCTATTACCTAAGTATTTAGCATTGTTATGTTATAAAATAAGATATTGAGATATTTATTACTTGTGAATAAATAATTTATTATATATTAAATGTTTTGATTAATCATGATTGTGTTAAAATTGATTAAAGTGGTTATTGATGGAGTTTAGCCTTATGTTGATGGGTGATGATTAGTTTAGCTTGGTCGACACTAGTGGTTGAGATTCACTTAAAATAAACAACTTTAGTTTGAGTTATATGGTCCCTAAACATCTCCCTAAGGTTATACATTATGTTATATATCACGTGATATGTGTTCTCTCCACTTATTTGTGATCGAACTTAAATTGAAAATGAATTGTTCCTTTAAAACCCTCTATGAGTATAACATAAGTGTCTGGGGCCATGATGGACCTTTGAACACTAAAACTGCTTCCTTAGTTTCCAATGTACATATTTTTTACCATAAATATGTCTTATGTGATATATGGATCCAAGATAGATATGAATTTAATGAATGGATTATATTATACCTTAGAATAGATTCCCTCAATTCACTCCAAGTTGGAGAGTGTGGTGGATTGGGAATGGTTGGACTGGGAGCTATCCATGTGGGATATTGAGTTACCCTATAGCCTCTTAGATAGTGTATTTGTGTATTGGTTGGGTGGTTATCCCATATTGGTATGTGTGTATCTAGGTGGGTATACCTTGGATAAGATTTATGTATAGGATGGGCATGAGTGGACCAACCTAGCTTAGCTTTCGAGGTGAGATGTTCAATATGTCATTCCTTGGTGTATGCCTATATTGTGTTATTTATGTGGAATATTAGGAAATGATGTGGTCATGTCTATGTTGAGGGACATTATATTATTTGAGTGAATGGATTTGATTTAAGAGTTGGAAATGATATAAAAAACCCCCACAAGGGGTGTTCAGACCTTAATGATACCAAGGGGACCACAAGGGGTTCCTTGGTTTTGTATTAACTCTAAAGGGAATTATAAATGATGGGGATAAAATGGATAGATCCTAGTATAAATGTGTTAATAGTAATAGGTTGTGTGCATGAGAGTCAAACCTAGGAAATGAATTTCAAGTTTATGTGAGTTAACAACCCATATGACTTATGATATATGGTGATATCTATGAAATACACTATCCCCACAAGGAATTATGATATATGGTGATATTTAGGTGAGTTTTTATTCCCCATAAGTACATATTATATATTTTGATATATGGGTATGTCATTATTCCTTATGAAGACTTATGATAAATGGTGATATATAGGCAGTCTTCTTATTCCCCTGATGATTATGATATATGGTGATATCCCAACAGGCCTCTTATCCCTCTAATGATTATGTTAGATAGTTATATCTAGGAGGGTATCTAATCCCCCTAATTATTATGATATATAGTGATATTTTGGAGGGATTTTATTCCCTCTGAGGACTTATGGTATATGATGATTTATGAGAGGGGAACTAATCCCCAGAATGATTATGATATATGATGTTTATATAGGTTGATTGGTAATCCCCCTAATGATTATGATATATGATGGTTATATGGGGTTGAAATGAATCCCCTTGATGATTATGATGTATAATGGTTATACATGGAGTGTGTTAACCCCCCTGACAATTATGATATATGATGGTTATATGGGGTGGTCACTAATCCTCATGATGATTATGATATATGATGGTGATATGGGTTGGTCACTAATATCCCTTATCATATATAGTATCTACATGTTATTATGAGAAATAATTTATCTAACCCTTAGTTTTCTTATGTTCCATGTTTAGATACATTTAGCATTAGACAAAGCTGATATGGTCACTCTCAAGTGAAGTGGATGGTACATGTGGTCATAACAGGTATTTTTTTATAATTGTTTATTTAATATTTCTATGCATATCACATTGTAAATGCATATTATATGTTGGTTATATTAAGGAAATCATTGGTGGTATCCTATTAAGTTATACTCACACCCTTTTTAGGGAGGCCTTGGAAAATTGGTATTCATAGAAAACCTCGTGATCATAGGTACAAGTATGGAAGAGGATTGGTATTGAATGATTGAACATGATATCTTGGATGAATTCGAGATATGGTTCTAGGTCAGGAATCAGGAATAGGTTGTGGTTTAGTTTATTTACTTTTGATCATATTTTTGTATGATCTCCCCATGGTAGATCTTGTTAGTGTATACCTGAATCATGTGATATTTTGGGATAGTTCATTCTGTTATATCATGTGGTGTGTTATTTATTTTTTATTGGCCTTGGATGTGGTGTTTCTTTTATTCTATCAGATATTGAGATCAGTGATTTTATAATATTTACTTTGTTTGTTCCACTTTTATATATGGTTATATTCTCCCCATGATATCAATTTAGACCCTCTCTACTAGTTGAAATCCTTTGATGTATGGGGTGGTGCGCCTCAGGTCATGTGGTACTTCGATCTAGTTACTATAGAGTGAAATGGGTCAGAAACATACAAAGTGGTATTAGAGACTTGTTTTAATTTTCTTATTATTTGGGATGTGGTGGATAAGATATAGGTTTATTAAAAACTTGGGATGGATATTATATATTTTTTCAGACTAACACCTATATGAGAAAAATTCCAAATTACCTAGAATTCAAGATTGATTCTCTTGATTTTTATGTTATAGTTGGGTTGAATATTGCTGAGTATGATGTTATGAATTTATTGATTTTTGGATTTTCTTTTAGATAGTGGTGGAAAGAGAGTGGGCGTTCAGGATTCATATCAATAATGAAAGTTTTCATGACATATATATGTTTATTTGTGATTATGATATTGGTTCTGAAAATTAAAATAGGTTTTAGATATTTAAAGTGCCAATAATAACTTATTTTTTGTTTTCTTAAATAACTTATTGGTGTAATTATACTTAACCAAACCAGATCATTGTGAACTTTCTAATATGGGTAATCATAGAGGAATGTTTTTTATATTCATATAGATGTGACCTTGGTACTTGAGGGAGTATTCTAGTATGAGGATTCTCAATGAGTATTAGTCTTATAGAGTGGGTATTTGACTTGAGTATGAGATTGCTGATATATATATATATATGAGAACCCTAGAGTGAGGTTGTTAACTTGTGAGTTAAATTTTGGTATCTGAGATATAAGTGTAGATATTCTCTGTGAGTTATGTCCTATGTGGTATGTGACCTATGGGATGGGAGGGAGAGCCTAGTGATATTGATATATGACTCGGGATATTAGTGATTTTGTTTTATAATTGATTAGTAGGATGATTTTCTATTATATTTTTGATATGATTTATCATATACAAGGGTAACCTAAGAGAGGGGTTAGCCTAGGTCTGTGTGTGCCTTAAAAGACAAGAAGAATGGGTAGATGCGTGTTGTTTGAGATTGATACATGGAAGGTGAGATCAATTATATGATATAGGCATATCAAATGTGCCTCAATTATATATTGTAACAAAGGTGCATATGGTGATTCATGTTAGAAATGAATATGGCATGCATGGTGGTTGCTTTGAGTGATTTTCCATCATATGGGAAGGCTAGTATAAGACATGTGTGTTTGGTCCCCAATATGTTTTGATAGGGTCTAGCACTCTTTAGTTCCCTAACTATATGGATTTAGGTTGTGGGTTGTCGATAGTTTCAGTGGATGATCATGTGTGGATAGTGATTAGATATGAGTTGATAGTGAAAGTTGTGAGAAACCTTGTTGTGATCATTAAGTAAAGAAAAGGTCAGTGACCCTTGATTCTATGACATGTGTTGGATAGAGAAGGGGAAACTTTAGTTTATGGTAAAGTGTGTTTAACCTATAACAGAAGGTGCATCAGGGTATGACCAATTCATGATACAAGATCTTGGTAGTGAAATAGTTGAATGACTAATGGGTATTGAGATTATAGATATGTCAAGATGGTCATCTCATTTGAGAGGTGAGTTATAAATTTTGGAAAAATGTAAATACAGTATGATAATCATTGGGTCATATGAAATGTCAAGGGTTTGAGTGGATTATAATGATGTCTAAAGAATCATAAGAGTGCCTCATCTATGATGAGTGGGGTTCCAGATAGATTTTCAGTTACTAGAAGGACAAGGTGGGGACCACAGTAGGATATAATGAGAGACTCATGTGATGGTGAGAAAGGTTATAGATCTTGAGTTAGATCCATTGGGATTGGGTGTATGATGGTGAATTATCAGTGGTATTAGAGAGTGGTTGTGTGACACGTTATGATATCATTTGAGCTTAGATCATGGATCAGGATGTGGACTTATTTGAGAAATATGAGTGGATCTCATGAGTGTTAGTGTTCAAATGTTGGTGGAAATTGGGCATTTTCATGCTCATATATTAGTGATAAGGGAAATTCAATGGTGGGGAGAACATCGTGAATTATATATGCACATGTTTCTCATTTTGTGTAGTTTTTTGTAAATGTCAAGGGTGATGTGTTGACAGAGCCAACCCAAAGGTAGTTATAGTTTTGTGATGTCACTTTGATGAAAGAGGATATATTATGTGTTGTAAATAGAAAATACCTAGATGCAGGTATCAATCGGTGAGAATTAGGTTGATTTAGTATGTTCAGTAGATGATAGCCTCTAGATGTGTGATGATGGTGAGGTGGTATGACTGAGGGTGAATTTTGGGAAACAAAATGATATGGTGATCGGGTCTATGGAACATTGATACTCATAGAGAAGTATGAAAGTAGGTCATTTAGTATAGGGATTCATGTTATGGATATATTCTTTGGAATTATCTTATACATATGGATTTAGTTGAGTCGTTAACCTAACACATCACAATAAAGGTTTTCCACATGAACCTATATATGTACTCATCATTTATATATGACAAATGTAATATGGAGTAAAGGGACTAATTCTATAATAATATTTCTATATTCAACCTCAGATACCTAACATGATTTAGCAAGGAATACTTTAACACCATAGAAGAAATGTCCAATAATATAGGGGTGGTTTTTACTCAAGGAAGGATATGAATGTATTCAAAAAACTTCTTTCACCCAATATCCTAATGGATCTGGGGTATACAATCGATAACTTCACATGGTGTAATAAAAAAGGTAACCATCATATATGAATCTATTTGGATAGGTTCATAGCAAAACCTATAAGGGATGTCTAATTTTCCCCACTCAATAATCACCCACATTCCTAGAACCCTTTCTAATCACTCTCTAATTTTAGTGAAACTCCAAGTGGATAATGATCCTATATGCCACTTATTATTTTCTAGTTTATAGATGTAATACCATGAGTTTATAGATAAGTTTCGGGCATCATGGGATTATCCCATATAGGGACATGTATCAGAATCCTTTCAGAATAAACTTTGAAGGCTCAAGATAGATCTTCACTCTTATAAAATTAGTCATACTAATCTTCAATATAGCTTGGAGGATCTTAAAATGAAGATAAATTATCTAGATTTTAGACTATAGTATCACTGGAATGATGGTGATTTTTTCTCATGGAAAATAAGAAAATAATCTTAGAGTATAAGCTTCTTGAGGTGGATAAAATGGATAGAGAGAGGTCTCGATCACTATGACTAAGGGAGGGTGACAAGAACACCACATTTTTTCTTGCTTGTATTTAGTATAATAATTTTTTTAGTAAATTGAACATGCTTCTTGATGATGGTACATAAACCAATGATGTTGATGAAGATGGTTGCCTTATTGTTAACTATTTTGAATCATTATTCATAGGGATGAGGCATAGTGTGAAGGAGGGTTATCTTAGGAAGGAATTTAATTTGACCTTTCTCAATAATATTATGAGATATATGGATGAACATAGAAATTAAACTCTTATAAGAATCCTTGAATTGGTGGCAATCATGCAAGTTTCTAGTTACCTCAATCCGGACAATGCCCTTGTCTTGGATGATTTTCAAGGTTGCTTATATAATTCATCCTAAAACATTATTGTAGGATCATAGAACACCATGAGAGGGGAGGGGTTAATTAGGGTGTCAAATTTTTCTTTCAAAGAGATGGGTCTTTTCCTCACATTGGTAGGAACTTTTTAACTTTTTCTGATGGAATCATGCAATTATTAAACAGCCATATGCCAAAAGAGAAGCATGACATAATAGTTTTACTTAGTTCACCACTAAGGGATAGTCTAAGAAGCATACGCTAATAGTGTTTCAGTCATACCTGAATCCACTAATCTTCACTAGATATTTTGGATTAAAAAATATTAGACACAATAACTTTCTTCCAGTCTCACTACCTTTATAAGGATTTTAGAGATAGCATGTTGCCTCCCTCGAATCACTTTCATCGACTCCCCCTTGCTCACTGCCCTGGGTAAAACATTACTTATTTTATCAACTTGAAGTTCTCATAAATAGATTGAGCACATAATTCTTTGTCCCTTATTAGAATTAGACTTTACTTGCACATAGTTTTGAATTAATACACTTTAATTCACTCTTCACTCAAACTAGATGATAAAAAACTACTATTTGTGAATCTCTCAAACATTGTGAAACTCATGGCCTTTGTGAAACTCCAAACACTCATGAAAATTTCAGCCTTTATGAAACTCCCTTTTCTGAAATTTCCTAGAGTCAATTAGTTCTTAACAATTATTTTTCCAAATCTTGTGTTCATAAAGAGATTCAGATTCGTGAAAGAATTAACTTCTCATAATATCTTCATGAAATTAGAGTGATTATACCTTTTTTAAAACTCTATTTATCATCCATATGATGGGCAGCCACATATTTATATACATGTACTCCTTCGGAAAGTGTTTAAGATCACTATAGACTTTTTTTAGAACCTCTTCATTCATGTTCACAAATATCCTTTTCTTCATGAAACTTTAGTGAAATTTTCCCATTTGTGAAGCTTCTCATAATGACATAACTTACCATCTTTCCATCACACCTTATCCATTATTTGTGAAAAATCTTTCACAAACCTTCAAACCTTCATGACACCAGATGCCTCTGCGAAGCTCCACATATTCATAAAACTCCAACATTTTTTAAATCCATGTGTTTTCCATAATTTAAAGATTCGGTCCTAGAAATCCATATTTCGTGAATCTTGTACCTTCCTTCGAATTTTGAGCTCCAAAAAGTTGGAAAACACTGGGAAATTATGCCAACTTAAACATTGAATCCACCTTCACTATAAGATCACTTGGCTTGAAAACTCCTTGATCAGCCCAGTGTGGATTGACAACAAACACAGAAAAAAACAATATGTTTCCAACTATGGAAAACCTTTGTTCCAATAATATCACCCTTTGTGTATGTTGGTAATATGTAGATAAATTAAATAAATAATTAGCCTCAAACAAACAACTTATCAGTGAGTAAAAACTCATCCATCACTCTAATTCTATGTGATCAAAGATCAGTTTAGAAAACAAGAGAGGAAAAATAGAATTTCATGCCTTGAGAAACCACAAACCAATCCTACAAACCTAAAATTCATTGAATTTCATTCTCCACCTTTGGAAATAAACCCAAATAAACTATATTAGGACCTTATCATGAAAAAAACACCCCCTAGATCGTATCTTCCCCATATACCTTCATCACATCCACAAATAGATTAAAATAGTTAACAAAAATGGAGAGAGGGGATAAAATGTAACCTCCAAAAGAATTTGGAGGTGGATGAACACCAAGGTTCAACCAATGTTTCTTGAACATTGGTGTTACCAAAGTCTTAGTTAGGATATTATCCACTTGATCATTATTTCCAACATGCTCCATTTTAATCACACCTTGTTCAACTTTTTCTTTGATTAATTGATATATAATATCAATATGTTTGGTATGAGAGTGTTGAACCGAATTTTTTGTAAGATTTATCGCACTATTGTTTCCATAGTGTATCACTATCAGTTGTTTCACCTTATCACCAATATCAGCAAGTTGTTTCTTTATCCATAATAGATTAGTGCATGACTTTTTTATAGAGATATACTCTTCTTCAACCATACTAATAGAATTTTTTTTCTCGTTTATTACTCAAATATCCCATACATATGTTTCCAATGAAGAATTAAAACCCACTTGTAGACTTTAGATTCACCACATCTTTAGTCCATTAAATATCAGAAAATTCTGATAATTCATTATCTCTTCCTACTAAAAATTATAAGCCAAAGTTGAGAGTAGCTTGAATATATCTCATTATTATTTTAACTATTAGAAATGATCTTCCTTTAGAGTACTCTATAATCGATTGGATAAACTTGTTGAAAATATAATATCTGGTTGTATTGAAGTCGAATATAATAATATTCTAATGATCCTCCAGTACAAGGTGGGATCTATAGATTTCTCATTCTTATGCTTTCCATGTTTTTTCTTGAACGCAATCAGAGTCAAAATTGGTTTGGGGTCATGCATGTTGAATTTATTTAGAATATATCTTGCATATTTTTTCTAAGAAATTAATGTGTATTCCTTATTTTGAATCACGTACAAACCCAAAAAGTACACAAGTTCACTAATCCTGGACATTTCAATTATGATTTCATGCGATTAGAAAATTCTTACATTGATCCATGCCTGCTTACACCAAATATAATATCATCCACATACACAAGAACAAAAAATTGATCTCCCTATGAATTATTCACATAGAGATTGTGCTTAACACATCCTCTTTTAATGTGTATCTTCTTCAGATAAACATATAGTCTAGAATACCATGTTTGTGGTGCCTGTATTAGACCATAAAGAGTCTTATTTAATCTATAGACCTTTGTTTCATCATTACTAATCATAAATCCCACTGGTTGTACAATGTAGACTTATTCTTCTTCAATAACACCATTTTAGAATTATGTTTTGACATCCATATGATAAACTTTGTACCATCTTTTAATTTCCATGGATAGAAAGAGCCTAATAGACTCCAATAAAGCTACTAGAAAAAAAATTATTCAACATCAATGCCCTCAATATTTGCATAGCCTTTAGACACTAGGCATACCTTGTTTCTAATCACATTTCCTAGTTAATTTAATTTTCTTTTGAAGATCCACTTTGTTCCAATCAAATTATGATGTTCTTGTCTCTTAACAAGATCCCAAGTGTAGTTTTTATCAATATTATCTAGTTATTCATTCACGGACTTAACCTATGATTCATCCTTTGCTGATTATTCACAATAATTTTGTTCCCCAATTGATAAGATAGCATAATGTTCATTATTTTTCATTCTTCTTATCTGTTTTGGTTTGGTCCAATCCCCATTAATTTTGGATTGATCAACTTTTTCTATTATATATCTCATGTGACATTCTAGTATAGTTTCATTAGAAATGGTTTAATCTTCTAATTATACTTTTAAATCATCATCATTTTGAGATCCTTAAATTTTAGGAAAGCCTTTTACAATTTTTGTATTTAAATATATTCCTTTTCCACTTTCTTATTTATCTTATATCATATCAACATATGATCTCCTAGAGTTATTAATAGTTTTATCCTCAATAATCTTGACATAATTTCTCTCTAAAATATTTATAGGCTGATTATTATAGCATTTTTAGGATTTACTCTTCATTGAATATCCAAGTAACATTCCATCATCTATAGCATTACCATACTTTCTTTGATTTTATTCTTTGTTTTAGATAAAAAAATTACTTCCAAAAACAAAAACAAAATAGTGATGAATTCCTTCCATGCCATCCACATTCATTGGACCACACACATCTGTGTGGATGAGATCAAGAAAATCCAATTCCCTTTTGTTCCTTATCCAATAATAATTATAGACTATCATTCCTCACATGAAAGAATCACATGTCTTTTCTCGATCATGCTTCAAATTTAAAATGTTGACAATAACCATTATCTTGGATAAGTTTTCCATGATCTTTTGATTAATGTGACCCAACCTCTAGTGCCACAAGTTGTTTTCCTCTTCAATTATTAATAAACAAGTGTTTTCTTTATTGTCTACCTAGTATAAATTACCATTTGTCATGTAGCCTTTCATGAGAGAATTAAATGTCTTCCCTTTAATGGTTCACCCCATATGATTAAATGTCAATATCATTCCTAAGTCATATATTTGACTCAAACTCAAGATATTGTGGTGAAAACCATCCACATAGAGAACTTATATTTTCATTATCTTATCATTTTCAAATTTTGTATTTTCGTTGCCTTTGATCTTTAAGGAACCATTGTTTTTAAATATCACTCTTCCATAAACCCTTTCCTTAACATTTTTCAACAAATTTTCACTTTATATAATGTTGGATGATCATACACTATCAATAATCTAGTTGTTAATATTATTTATAGCTTTGAGAGTGATTTCTTCCAGGTTTTATTTCTTAATCTTCTTTTTTTCCTTCCATTTGAGACATGATAGAGTGGAGGAAAAATATGGACTTTACAATATCTTTTTAAAATGCATGGTTGAATCATACACGTATTATTCTTCCAGAGGAGATTGATTATTATCAAGGTTAATAATTTTTGGTTGATTGGTATTAACTTGTCTTAAAGTTCTATAGTTATTATTCCCACCTTTCCTTTTCATACAATGAATAACTATTACAACCCTGCTCTTTATTTCATATTTAAACATGATTTATTACATAAACATGCACTTAATACAACTCGGAAGATAGATATGTCTAGTGTATTTTATTATTAGTAACATTACATAACAACTTAAAACATGAAATACACATATTTATTGAAAACTTATTTTACATGACCAAAACATTCCTTCATACTTATCATTTCATGGGATATCCTAAGGACATAAATAAGAAAAGGGTGAGATATAAAGCCCAATAAGGGAATAAACATGGAATAACATGAGGAAGACAATAAATTTTATTAAATAGGCATATAAATAAATAAATAAATAAAAATGAACATAAATTAATAATATATAATGATATTTATAACATGGAAATGTGGCAATAACATACAACATGATATTAGCATGAGCTAAGGCTCATTGCACATGAATTAGCATGAGTAAACCCTCATTGCACATGCATTAGCATGATTAAACCCTCATTGAACATGAATTAGAATGATTAATCTATCATTTCACATGGTGTATCATGATACTAAACACTTCCCAATGCATTGGAGCGCTATTAGGGAGCACCCTTCATAATCATTTCATTTTCAGGTATAAGTGTGCCACATATATCATACAACATGGATTGATTAAACATAATAATTTATTCCATGAACAAGGAATTTGGAATATATACATTTAAGTCCCAAATAAATAAGTACATGTACATAAAGGTGAATATCCTTGATAGAGAAATGGGTATGGTATTCACTACATGATGATTTTGGCATGGAAAATTGTGGTGCAATTTCGACAGCATAATGACATCAAATAGAAATTCTTAAAATGGTTTAATGAGAGATAAAGGGTATCTCATAATTTATACATGAAATGTAAATTAATGGGACCATAGAACATAATATCCCAACATATGAAATGGAATTTATATGCATAATATAAAAGAAATTATTGAATGGAAATGAGAAGAGAGAAATCCCTTACCAAATTTTGGTATGGTAACGGGTGTACATAGGAGGGATTAATGAGAGAGAAAGGGGTCTCTCATCATTAAAACATAATAAGGGTGGTATGGGGAAGGTGCAAAAATATACCCCGTTATTTTTAATTGAAAATAAAATGATGTAACAATATAAGTAAACTTGGAAAAAATTGAGAAGGAACCCTTACTTGGATGTGTGATCCCAAAGGCTTGGGATAGGATTCTTGGGGGCTTGGGGAACCTTGTGAGGACTCTAGGGAGTATATATAAGAGTAAATATGAGCTTAAAGGAGTTTGAGTGAAGAGTAATGGGTTCTTGGGTGAGTTTATATGGGAAAGGTGGGGGAATTCTTTATTATTTTGGTTTTGGACACCTCACAAAAAAAATATTCAAAACCACAAACAATACCATGGTTTTTGCCCATGGTTTCTAGAAAATGTGAGTGGTATGAATTATTTTATAAGTTTAAGGGATGAATATATTAAAATATTTCCCTTTCTTATGTGGAGGTGAGTCACACTTTCAAGGAAATGATTTTAAAATATTAGAATATTTTATATGCCTTGGAGGATTCATTAAGGCTTTATAAAATAAACCAAAAATTACATTATTTTAAAGGAAAAACATATCTTTTTATTAATATACCTTTTATAGTATTTTATTACATCACTATTGGGTCATTATTATGTCATAAACATATTATATATTTATACGGTATTTAATTTTTACCCCAAAATTTGACTATCTTAGAAAATTATAAATAATTTAGCGTGGGATAATTTTGACATCCGGATTCCAAAAATAATATTCATTTTATCTAAATAATTTTATAAATATTTTAATTTTCACTTTTAAAATAGAAACTGACATTTATTGAAAATTGATGGGTTTTAGAAAAAATAGGTTTCAAACTTTAATAAAAATTACTTTTGACTTCATAAAAATTATATGATCATTAATATTTAATAAATGTAATTTAATAATAATATTTTCTAAAAATATTATTTATTTCAAAAATACATTAATTACTCAAAATATATTCTTTAATTTAATTCAAATATTAACCAAAAATATTATTTGTGCTTTAGAAAATCATTTACAAAGTAATAATAATTGAATGAAAGTATATTAATTATTATATAAAAAATAATCATAATGCTAGGGTATTGATACATATCCCTTTATTACACCAGAATACACCCTAAGATTAAGGTGTGCGATGGTATGGATTTCTTAGGGTCATTCGGTGAACATAGTTTGGGTCGTGATCTCAATGAGCTTGAACTTATCTTGTAAAGGGTTTCGCTCATGCTTATGTTATTGGATCTCTTCTTGGGTTGGTCTAGAGAAAAGTCCAGAAATGCTATCTCCCTTGGAATCTCTAATAAATGGGCTTCATAGGGTATGATCCTACTAGTTGAGTCCATCACTTCCTTTACCTGTGCCAAAAGGATTTTTTAAAACCCTATATTTATACTAGTCATGTGATCACTATTCAACGACTATATTATCAACAGTAAGGATACTTAACGGTCATTTAAATCCAATTGGATATAATAAAACAAAAGGAGTACATGTGTATTATATATCCATAAGACATTTAAAAGAAAGGGAATTTTATTCATAAATTTTCAGGTTGTTACAACAACTTTATAGCCAAATTTAGAATAGTGAAAACAATACCCATAGAAATTATTTCTTCTATATGATAAAGGATATTCTCTCATTATCCTTTGTTGGCTTCCAGGTGCTTCCTCATCCAGATAGCTCCTTACCTCTTCATAGTAAGACATGGTATGACCCAAAAATAATTGACATTTCATAAGTGGAAATATATTATCACTTTTATTCCTCTACATGTACCCTTATTTTGTATACGTATTTGATCAGATATCCTCTGTATATTATTGAGGATTATTTTCATCTCTCTTCTCAGTTTGGTTCAAATAATTCTATGTTAGGACATAGGGAACCTTTGTGATATGTCCAAATTTCTCATTCCCTTTTCTTTGGATCATCCTGTTTCTAGACTTTTATGTTTCTATATCACCGCCAATTATACCTTTTCACATAAATTTAGATCTTTGATCATTGAAAGATTTATCTACTTCTTCATAACCATGTTTAAATATTTCCAAAATCTATACATATGAAAACCTTACAATTGAAATTTATTCTTTTTTACCTTGATTTTGATTCATTTTCTAGTTTTCTCCTTAAATAAACAACTTCTTCTTTAAATCCCTTAATTATATTATCCTTTTCCTCCAATATCCATGTAAGTTCATTGATTACTTTTTTCTACTCTTCAATCCTGAGTTTAAACTCCAAAATATCTTATAAGCTTTCAAGAGTTTTCAAATTTTCTTTTGCCTCTCCTTGTAGTCGATAAATATCTACTTCAAGTTGATCTACATACCCTGATGACTCTTTCAATAAAGCTTCCATATTTTAATTTTTTTTCTTTTAATGTCAAGCTCATCAAGAGAACCCTCAATTTCTACCTTGAATGTCAAGTTCATCAAGAGAACCCTCAATTTTTATTTCTTTTACCTCTCCTTGTAGTCTAAAAATTGTCTTCATAATTCATAGGTTATACCTTTTCAACTGTATCCATCATGGAATCTTCAGTATCATATTTAAACTCTAGTTCTAAATCCTCCAAAAATTTATTATTAACTTATTCCTCTTTGTAAACAAAGCTCTTTATCTATAATTTATTTTCTGATTTGAAGTCTTCCTTTTGTGATAACCTCCTATAAGAACTCTTCATGATTTCTACTTCACTTTATACATCATTGAATCTCTTTAAACATTGATCAGTAATGTTCCTTACTTTACCACACTGAAAATGAGCCAAAGGAAGCTTGCCTTCAAATATCCTTTTTCCTATCTTTATTTTTTTTCAAAAATAAAGAGATGTTCATCATCCATTTCATCTCCATAATCACTAACATTGAAAATGGAAAGTTTTTACATGGATTTTAATTATATCTCCTTGATTACTCGAATTGTTGTACCTTCTAGTTTGACTCACATTTTATAATCCATAAAAATGCTTAGTAGATCATCAAGAGAAAGCTTAGACAGATCTCTTTCCTCAAGAGCTGACACTTTTAGATTGTATAGAGGCGGGAGCCTTCTCAGAATTTTCTTCACAATATCAATATCCTTAATTTATTCCCCATGTCCTTAAATATATCCAATAAATTTAGGAATTATATTAAATAAACTATCTTAATTTTCATCTAGATGAATTTTTAGATCATCTAACTAATTGTAAAAAACTTGAAATTTGGCCTTCTTCACTTTGTTATCACCTTTGTATAATTTTCTAGTTTCTCACACATGGACTTGGATGTATAGAAAACTATCACCTTAAAATATATTTTATTATATAGTGATATAGTATGATCATTTTGAGCTTTATCATCTACATCAATAATTTTACTATCGGTTTCAGTCATAGAAATTCAGTCGCGTCACTAACCTAAATCCCTTGAACTAGGGAATATCGAACTTCCATCCCAAGAGATCACAGATGAGATCTCATTATATCCATCCAAATCTCAAATTGTCTTCCATCAAAGGGGGAAATATCATAAAATTCACTGATTTATCCATGAAAACAATAATGGAGGATGGATTTAACACCTATAACCTATATCCTCTAATACCACTTGTAGGACCCTATAACACCCTGAGGGGTGAAGGGTGAATCAGAGTGTCAACTTTTTCTTTCAATGAGACTGATCTTATGCCCATGTTGTTAGGACTTGTTAAACCTACCCGATAGAATCATGAATTTATTAAACACCCACATACAAAAAGAGAAACACAACACAACAGTTTTACTTGGTTCACCACTAAGGGATATTCCAAGGAGCATACGCCTACAATGTGTCAATCATACCTAAATCCACGAAGATTTACTATACACTATATATTAAAAAAGATCATATAAGGTCACTTTGTTCTAGGATCACATTAATTTATAGGGATTTTAGGGATATCATATTTCCTCCCTCAGATCAATTCCATTGACCCCCCTTGCTCATTGCCTTGGGTGAAGTCTTACTCAGTTTATTGACTTAAAGCTTGAATCAATATATTGAGCACATAAGTCTTTTTCCTTGATTAGAAAAATACTATTCTTGCTCAATAGTCCTGAATTAATGCACTTGAATTCACTATTCACTCAAACCAAATGATCAAAAACTGATATTCTCGAAGCTCTTGGCCTCACAAAACTTAAGGCCTTCATGTAAATATGAACATTCATAAAACCCTCAACCTTAAAAAAACTTCCTTTTCTAAAATTCCTTATCATAAATTAGTTATTAACCATTATTTTCACAAATCTAATGTTCATGAAGAGATCTTGATTCATGAAATAATTACCTTCTCATAAGACATTCATGAAATTAGAGTGACTCCCTTTTTCCAAACTCTCTTGATCATCCATATGACGAGTGAACACCTATTTATAGACATCACCTCCTTATTGAAGCTTTAAATATCACCATGGACTCTTTGCAAACCTCTTTATTCATGTTCATGAATCTCCTTTTCTTCACAAAACTTTAGTGAAATTTTCCTTTTCACAAAGCTTGTTATAATCACATAAATTACCATATTTCCATTATTTCTCATCCATTATTCATGAAACCTCTTTCACAACATTCAAACCTTCACAACACCTGATACCTTCATGAAGCTTTATATCTTTAAGAAACTCCAAACTTCATGAAATCCATTCATTTTTAATAATTTAAAGAGTCAGTCTTAGAAATCCATATTTCACAAAGATTTCCCCTTCCTCTATAATTTAAGCTATAAAAATTTTAAAGCACTGGTAAATGATTCCACCTTAAACATTGAATCCACTTGAACTGTAAGATAAATTGTCTTGAAAACTCCTTGATCAACCCAGTGTGGATTGATAAAAAACACACACAAAAATCAATCTATTTTCAATTGTGAAAAACCATGGTTCCATCAATTATTAAAAATTATATCATCAAGGTGGTGCAATAATTCTTCATAAGGGGGACTCTTCTTATAATTACCTACAGTAATACACTCTTACTCATCCCTAAGGTAAGGTAATCAAATTATTTTAATCAATATCATCCTATTATCATGTGTAGTTTCTCTTATAATATTGTGGTAACCATCCTCAACAAAAAAACTCACTCATTTTCTCCCTAATTTTATTTCAAGTGAACAACGTAGATTTTTTAAGTGAAGTTATATGAAAGGGTACATTATTCTAGCATAGTAAATTATAAGATACCTCAATAGGAATTTTTTTTAGACTAATTTTATTATCAAAGCTGATATGGACAATGATTTTGATAAATTAGATTGTAATTTTATCATAAGGATTATGAAGTGATATAGATTTTTGGATTGGGTTTGTGATATTTTTTTATGATACTCATACTTAAGGATCTTATTTTATCTTATGTATAGAGAATTCAACTTATTCAAATTAGTGTGTGGCCTCTACTAAAGCGATACACTTTCTCCCAGTTTCTTTATAATGGTGCAATATCTTCTCAATAGAAATATTAACAAAAACATTTCTAATGGTGATATTTATCCATTTAGGGGTAGATACATCTTCTCTGGTATCTCACACTTATTTTTTGTGGATTATTTACTCTTCTTCATTAATGGTGGATATAACTCCATTCAAGATTTCAATCTTGTTTTGTATGAATATAGTATATGGAGCAGACAATGTATCAATTTAGGGAAGATAAATGTTTACATCCCCAATAAATGTATGTATAATCATGAAAAGATGATTGAATATTGGATAGTTTAGGAAGAGGATCTTTCCTTATACAGTATTTGGGTGATCCTATTTCATTAGGGAGGATTAGGATGCACCATTTTTCTAGGATTATCAATAATATCATTTCACACATTACTAATTGGAAGAGTGTATTTTTGTCCTTTAGTGGTAGGATCACTCTTGTTAATAGTGTTCTTTCATCCATCCCTATACATGTATTATCCATTATCGTTGTACTAAAAACATTTATCAAGAATATTTAAATAGTGATGAATGGTTTTATATGGGATACACATCAAAAGTAAAGATGTCATTGGACTATATGGGTGAGGCTGGACAGACCTATTGAATAGGGTGTAATCAATATGAAAATCCTAGGGGTCACCATGCAATGCATACAGGATAAACTCAAATAGGAGGTATTTGATTTATGATCAATTTGGTGCATGTTTTTAAAAGATAAATATGGGAATCACATCCATATTTCTCTTAAGTAAAAGTCTTTAGTTACCCCTATCTAGTGTAGAATTCAAGAGTCTCTCAACATTCTCTATGATCAGTCATCATGGATCATGGGGCATGGTGACATGGGATTTTGGATTGATAATTGGTATGGGAATTATTTGTTATTACCTTTATGGTTTTAGATATATTATTTTTCTCATCTAAAAATCATACAAAGTTCAAAAATATAGTGATTAATAATGATAAAAAGTATCTACTCCAATATCCAGTTGCTAAAATAGCACGATCATTGTGTGTTTACTCTATCTGGATCATCTATTTTCTATGCTATGAAGTTTCATAAACTCACTTATCCTCAAAAAATCACTAACACATGACCATGACACTTTACTTAAAGGATATTCTAATCAAGTATAATTTCCTAGTTTGGTGTATAAAACCCATGATATTCCCATGGACTTTGAAGCTCAATGAAAAAGTATACATCTTGCTTCAATATGTAGCTACGGTGGGGATGAAATAAATAGAACCCATGTTTTATCCTTTCTTTTAGGGGGAATGGGATCACTTTATTTGGTTATTCCTTAGGAGTTACACTAGGATTATAGTTCAAATCAAGTCCCCTAATCTTTTCCTATCTATATGGTTTCTCAATTCTTAGGGGTTACCTAGTGAAATTCAAGATCACAACATGATTCCATAAATGGTATAGTGGATCATCTGGAATGCCCACAATGTTTCTTGATAGTAAGGGGTATAATTCACCTTTTATGATCTTAAGGTTAAGTTTCAATATAGGATTACAGATCATGCTTATCTGATCAAACATAATTATGACTCCTATACTATTATAAATATTATTCCCCATCACTCACTATCCATGGATCACTAATATGGTGTCCTTCAGGGATGTTGGGTTAGCTGGAGATCTCACAGAAGTCTCAAACTTAATACTGATGGTACATGCGACCATGGTATCATGCGTGGAAGTGGAATCGTCTAAGATTCTAGGGTATCTTTCATGATAGATTTTTGTGCTTGTTATATCAATGGTAATTCCCTTATTGTGGAATCCCATGACATTTTCAATGTACTCACTTTGTATAAACTTTATAACTTGACCTTAATTGAGGTTGAAATTGACTTTCCATTAGGGGGGAATTTCTATTAGGGAATTTTCTAACTCATCAATCTATTTCCTGCCACATCAGAACCTTTAGAAGTATGATCAAGCAGGGTGTGGAGATTTTCTATACATGGTGAAATGGTAATATGTTGGTTGATATCCTTTTTTCTAAGGGAATCCCTAATGAACCCTTTATAACTTTTTTGATCACAAGTTCTCTTCCTTTGGGATTATAAGAAGGTTTTTCCTAGGGATTCCATTAGAATTCACAATTTTCAACCGCCATGAGGCTTATTCTTGGGATTTTCTCTTTTAATAGTAAAATTTTTCAATTGTGAGTGGATATAATATCTATAGTTATACGGTGGGTTCTGATGAGGATGGTTAGATAATTCTTGGGTGCGACACTAAGCGAGTAATGGTCTATTGTAGACTGGTAATTTCAATCGACAACATATGAAATTTATTGATTGTTAATTCCTAATTTTTTTAGAGTAGGGAATCATCAAGGAGTTAGTGGAAATAATCAGCATCATAACACACTGGTTAATAGGTTTTTAGGAATAGTCAGTGTGGTGGGGTGTCAGTTAGGGTGTTAGCACATGGTTGAGAATAGTGGTTCAAATAGACTTGAAATTCTTCATTTGGGTAATGATTGGGATTATGAGGGGTTGGGTAAAGACACTCTATGTGTTTTGAGCAATGGAGTTGGTTTGGGTGTAGTTTTGACATGACCATAACCAACGAGAGACATTGAATCTGGACTATATATTGAGACACAATTACTGGGATAGTTTGTGGTGGATTCTCTAGAATGATTCCCATGGAAAAGAAGCATTATTGTGGGGAGGTTTTATTGAACCATGCCATTATGGGTTATTTAAATCTGGGGGAATTTAAATTTCAGGTTCCATAGTAAGGGATGTTTTGAGAAATGGGTTTCAGATCATAAGTATGTGAATTGTAACATCTATAGGAGGTGTTTTTGGATGTGTTTGAAGGATAAAAATATACCTCAGGTGATATGGTGAGCGTTGGAGTAAGGAATATGTGACCCTAATGTAGGTTTTGTAGTAAGGAGTAGGCTACACCAAAACTAGGGGGAGTTTTGGCATAGAATTTGTTTCATGGGATGAAGTCTATAAATGTTTGGTGCAAAGAAAATTAAGTTGGTAAAATTGGTAAAGTCCTAAATATGTTAGGGTTTTGATGCATAAGGGTTATAATATGTAAGTGTTTTAGTACTTAAGGGTTGATCTATTTATTCAAGATGATGGACAAGGGTACTTGAGAGGTAAATTGAGAATTTAGAAAAGTATTGAATCTGCAATGAATACATAAGGTTTATTTAGTACATGTATAAAGGTACACAACTCAATAAATAAGGGTTTCCTAGTGATACTAGAGATATAGAAAAATTTTTAAAGTATATGATATGTAAGGGTTACTCTAATGCATAAGGTTAATTCAATGATATGTAAGGGTTACCCTATTATATGAAAGTGTTACTCTAATATATATGGGTTCGAAAAATGGTAAATCACCTGATACATAATGGTACTATAATATGTAAGGGTCACTCTATGATATATAAGGATTACTTTATGATATTTAAGGGTAGATCTAATATTTAAGGGCAAATCTAGACTTTCTAAGAAATAGAGTGTGGTGGACTATGCACAGTGATGATAAGGGATATGTCATTAGGGTTTTTTAGGGTAAAGATCACACCATAGAAATTGAGTTACATAATGGAGGGTCTTTAGGAGATAGTATCATCAGGATAATCCAAGTGGTTGGTGGGTCATAAAGGATAGGTTCACACCACAATGTGACCCTATCCATTGAGGTAGAGTTTTTAGTTCTTGTTAGGAATGTTGTGCCACACTGTGACCCGAGGGGACATATTGTGAGGGGTGTATGGTAGATGAATTTCACCATGATCCCTATGATTCACTCCAAAATAAGAATTCTATCCAGTTTCCTTTAACTAGGGTTAGGATGGTTTATTCAAGATTTTAAATTGGAAACCACCTTTGGAATTATTCATTTTTTAGATGTCCGAGTAGGGGGAGGTTGATCTTCATTCCCCTTATTATTATTACTATAAACTTCCTTGATTCATGGAAATTTAATGTGGTTTGTCTTGATATTTAAGGTAAAAAAATTAATTCTTACTTTATTTTTCCTCCTCTTTATTTTCCACTAATTTTCTATGAATTGGGTTAGGGTTTGATGTCGGTTCCACTAAAGCATAGTGGAAACAAGCTCGATATGATGGGGCTTTTTTTCTTGAAAATAGGGGATCCTAAGAGGATGCACATGCTTGGTTTTGTGAATATTTAGTGAGGTAAGACACTATCCTATATTATTTTGATTTTCCCATCAAATTTAAATTTAAATTATTGTTAAATTGGTGTCGGGTATTAGAGATTTGGTTAGTTATGGGATCAAGGGTGTTTCATAAGTGATCCACACCCTTTTGTCTGAGGTTTTCTCATCATTACATCATCTAGTGAGATATTTATTACTTATCACTAAAGAATTTATTATGGATTAAATGTGTTAATTTATTGTAACAATGTTAAAATTAATTAAAGTGGTTATTGATAGATCTAGGATATCATGTTGATGGATAATGATAAGTTGAGCTTGTTCAACATTAGTGGGAGAGATTCACTTAAAGTAAATGAATTCTATTTGAGGTAGACGGTCCATAAACATCTCCCTAAGATTATACCTTATATTATGTAGAATTTGATATATCATGTCACCACTTATGTGTGAGAAAACTTTAATTGAAAAGGAATTTTTCATTTAAAACACCCCATGAGTAGAACAAAATTTCCTTGGGTCACAATGGTTGTAGGTTTGGTTATCAATATGTATTATGTGATATATAGACCAAATGGGGGTAAGAATTTAATGAATGGAAGATAGTGGACCTTGGAATAGGTTCCCTTAGTTCACTATGAGTGGGGGGTTTAATGTATTTGGAATGGTTAGACTAAGAGAAGGCCATATGGGACCTTCAGTTATCATATAACCTCTTGGATAGTTTATTTATGTATACGGTGGGTGGTTCTCCCCTATTGGTATGTGTGTATCTAGGTAGTTCATACTTGTAAAATATTTACATATAGATTGGGCATGATAGGATCAAACAAGATTAACCTTAGAGGTGATATGGTCATTATTCTATTCCTTTGTGTTTGTTTATATTGTACTACCTATGGGACCGATCAGGCTAGGATACAATCATGGCTATGCTGAAGGACACTATTCCCTTTGAGAAATGGGATTTAAACCTAGAGTTAAAATTATATAAGAAACCCACAAGGGTTATACATATCTTGATGTGACCTAGGGGAACACAAGGGTTTCCCCAGTTTCGTATTGATACTGAAGATAATTAGAACAAGGGGAATAACATAGTAGGAGCATAGTATGAATGTGGAAATGGGAATAGGTTTTTTTAATGAGAGTACAGCATATGAAATGGATGTTGAGTTCAAGTAGATTTTCCAACCCATGTAACTTATATTTGGGAAATACATTATCCCCCAAAAAAGGACTTATGATATATAGTGATATATGGGTGGGCCATTATTCCCTTGAAGACTTATGATATATGGTGATAGATGGGTAGACCTCTTATCCCCATAATGATTATTATATATGGTGATATACAAGAAGTTCTCTTATCCCCAGATGATTATGATATATGGTGATATCTAAGATGGTTACTAACCCCCTGTGATTATGATGTATGGTGATATCTAGGATGAATGATATTACCCATTGAGACTTACGGTATTTGGTGATATCCAGGAGGGGAACTCATCCCCCAATGATTATAAAATATGATGGTTATATGAGGTGGGAACTAATCCCCTTAATGATTATAATATATTATAGCTAAATAGGGTGAGCACTAATACCCCCAATGATTATAATATTGATGGTTATGTTGGGTGGGTGCTAATCTCCCCAACAACTATGATATATGATGGTTTTATGGGGTGGGAGCTAATACCCTTGATGATTATGATATATTATGGTCATATTGGATGGAAACTAATCCCCCAAAGTGATATGTAATATCTTGATGGTATTATGGGTGAGCATTTATCTAACCATTGGTTTTCTCATACGTCACATTCAGAGACATATGGTATTGGTCGAAGAAAATATGGTCACTCTCAAGTGACTTGGACAGTTCTTGTGGTCATGAAAAGTATTTTTTATATAATATTTTATTTATTATTTTTAAGCATATCACATTGTACATACTCTTCATATACAGGTTATGTTAGGTACATAATTGGGAGTGGCCTATTAAGTTACACTAACACCCTTCTCAGGTGGACCCGGCACATTGATTCTCAGGCAAACCTCATGATTGAAGGCACGGGTTGGTAAGAGGACTGATATTAGATAGTTAATTTATAGATCTTGGATGAAGTTAGGAGGTGGGATTGAGTTGGGACTCGAGACCATGTTGTGTTTAATTTTATTTAATTTTTTTCAAGTTATATATGATCTACCCATGTGAGATCTTGTTGGTGTATACCTAACTCATATAAATTTTCAGATAATTCATTCTATTATGGCATGTGGTGTGTTATTTATTTCTAGATGAATTTGGATATGGTTTTATTTCATTCTATCAGATATTGAGATAACTAATTTTATGGAATTTCTTATAATTAATCTAGTTTTATGTGTGGGTATGGTCTTTCCATAGTATCACCTTAGACCCTTACTACTAGTTTGAAGCCTATGGAATATGGAGAGGCATGCCTAAGGTTATGTAACACTTTGATCCAGTTATGGTAAATTGATTTGATTTGGGAAGTTTCTTGTTAAGGGTGAGGTGAGAGAATATTTGTTATGTTTTATTATTGATAAATGTATTTTTCATATAGATTTCTGGTTTCCTATACTTCACTTTGGTTATATCATGGGAACCATAGGTGACTAGGTGAGAGATCTAGGCTTATTCTACACTATAATAGCTTGCTGCATTGGCTAGTGTCCCATAGTATAGATTATTTTGTCATAATGCACCCTATAATCCACCAAAAGATAGACCATCTAAGACTCCTAGCACAATAGAATAAGCAATATAACTTCCTTAACCAGAAGTTACCTCTCGATGTTCAATGTACCAAAATATAAGAGGAATCACCTCACCCTATCTCTATACACTGATCTGAACCTCACACAAACTCAAGAAAAACTCACAAAAAAAATAAAGAAAAAAATAATAGTAAATTACACAATTAATTACATGGTTTAGACATTAATTTTTACATACACGTGAGAAAATTATTTCATTTTCATTCCTTCACAAGTAATAGGAATTGCAATCATGTAAGATCACTAATTTCAGGTAATCACCTAATTACATCATTACAGTATGTAAAAGTGGTCCAACCCGCTTATAATAGGTCCCACCTAGTCATAAATTTACACCAAATTCTAATATTTTTTGGATCCACCCCCCCCCCCATTTTATTCCAAAAACATTTAATTTCCTATATCAATTGGAACATGGCCACTAATATTTAGTAAATATTACAAGTTTCCTAATACATAACATCTTTAAAACCTTATACATTTCCTTTAACATAAAACCATCAATAAAAACTTCTGAAACTCCTATGAGGAAAAAATTATTTATTAACTTCTATTTTCACACCATCTAGACAATTAAACACTGACTAGTACACCCACTTCCAGAAATGGTAATTTCTGGAATGCCTACCACCACTGAAGTTTATTGTTGTTACTATATTCATCTGGATGAAGTAATTTTTGAAGATTCTCCTTCTGATAATTTCATTGGAAATTGAATCATAATTAATATTATTAACAATCTCCCACTTTTATACTACTTCAAGGAAACCATGAAAACCTCTAAAACTTAGTAAAAAATAATCCTTCCACTTCCATAGAAAACAATGTCTCAATCCTATTTCTGTTCAGCCAAGTACCACAAAGGAATAATATTATCTCAAACTTTCATAGACTAAAACTTTGTTAAACATATCAACTGGATTTTATTTTTTGGTGATTTTCTATAGATCTAACTCTCGATCATCCAACATATCCTGAATGAAATGATATTTCAGGTCAATTTGTTTTTTCCAAGCATGAAACACCAAATTCTTTAGAAATTTTATTGTACTATGACTATCATAGTAGGAAAATACACCTTCTTAGATCCTTATGATCACTTTCAAAAAAAAATATTTTACCATATAAATTCTTTCCTTGCTTCTATTTTTTCCACATAATATTTTTTCATTATTAATAGTGCCACCATTGGATATAGCCTTGACATCCAACAAACTTTCATTCCTCTGAATGTGAACACTTGGACTGTTATACTCTTCTAAGTATTTGAATTTCCTCTAAAGTACATATCCACATACCCTTTAAGTAGATCATCTATTCTGAAACATAAGGTTTTATCTTTTGATCCTTTGAGATACTAGATAGTTCACTTTATGGCCTCCCAGTGTTCTTTAACTGGAATTTCCATGAACTAGATAATGAATCCTACTACAAATGAAATGTCTATATGAGTACAAACCAATGATTATAGTAGGATACCTACCACTAATGAAAGTATAACTCTCACCATACACTTCTCTACATCTTCCATTGTTGGTTCTTATTCCTTGGACAATTTCAAGTTTCTGTAAAATGGATTTGAGACTAGTTTGTATCAAAACATTGAAAACATTTAGATTATCTTCTAGATGTAAACCCTTTGAGACAACACCATGATTTTAGTTGTCCTTTATCTCTCATTTCTCATCCATAATAATTTAATAACATTCTTGAGATCTTTTATCTCAAACCTTAAGGAAAAATCACTTTTCAGATCTTGAATTATCCTAATTTATAGACCTTCCAAGAGCATATTATTCACATACAAGAGTAATAGGATGGATCCACTATCCTAAAATACCTTCTAGTAGAAATAGTTATTAATTTTGTACTATATGAAACCTTTCTCCACCATGAATGCATCAAAATTCTAGTTCCATTTTCTTGGTGCTTGTTTCAAGCTGTGTAATTTTTTTTTCAACTTACACAACAAGTCCCTGTTCTGATTGCCTTTGAAACTAGCTGGTTGATTCCTATAAATTTATTATTACAAATAACCATGGAGAAATTTTATCTTTAAATCCATATTATATAAGTGAAATTTATCAATAGAAACTAATATTGGTACTATTCGTTTGGTAGTGTACTTAACTATAGGTTAAAATATTTCAGATAAATTAATACTTTCCTTACTAAAGTTCTTTAACCACCAGTAATGTGTTTTAACTCCTTCTACCATTAGAATATTCTTTTAACCAGAATTCTTATTTGTTCTAAAGTCATTTATTCCTTTTGTAGGTTTCACTAGCTCTAAAGTTTTATTTAAATGTAATGAATCCAACTCAGTATTCATAGATAACTCTCACTTTGTAGAATCATTGAGACTTGTTACTTATTTCAACCCCTTGGGATCTCCTCTATTCATTAAAAGAAATAATTTCATAGTATCTTTGAACCTCTAAACCATCCATATTAAATTGGTAGATATTCACAATTTAGCTTACATATATACTCTTTCTGGTATTACAACTTCTATAATCTCACCTTTTGATACTCTAACCCAAGATTTAGTAGTTCTAGAGCTCTATGGTATATCTTTTACTATCCTAACTTTTGGAATCTTAATACCCTCTTAACTATTCAGAAAATATTCCCTTCTATAATCCATGTTCAGGTCATATTATACATGTTCAATTGATTATTTTCCCTCAAAATAATTTTTTTCAAGTTCCGGTCTTTCCATAAGATCTTCTTATTGAATAAAACATTTCATCTTCAGATGAATTTCCACTTTTCATCATCCCAAAATCAAAAAAGAAATTATTCATTATCATATCTAATAAAGAAACATTCATGGAATTTAGCTTTGAGTTTATACCTTTCCTTTACATCCACATGGAAACATGTGTGGTTGCCAAAAACTTTTAGATGGTTAACTCTTTTAGGTTTTCTAGACCATATTTTCTCTAGAATATCCTTCTCCATTGTTGTTGACATACTTCTATTAAGTAAACTACATTGTTGACTACTTTCACCCAAATTTCCTTGGAAACTCTAGAATGTAACTTCATACTTCATGTATTTTCTATTAATGTATTATTCATCCATTCAAACATATAATTTTTCTTAGGTGTCCTAGGTACATCCTTATCTATTTTGGTTCCCTTATTCTGGAAGAAGTTTTGGAAGCCCCTTCCACTATATTCACTACTGTTTATCTGACCTTATGATTTTTTTCATTCTAATTTCCTCCCTTTACACCATAGATTCCATTGAATAAATACTATAAATAACTCATTTTTTGTTTCAAAAATTAAACCCATACATTACTTATTTTATCATTAATGAAAGTGATGAAGTATTATGACCCTCCATGAGAGTGGCCTGGATCAAGCCCCTAAACATCCACGTGAACAAGTTCTAACTTTTGAGATATAGGATTAATACAATTAAAGATGAATTATACCTTTATCTACCTTCTAATTATGAAACTCTCATAACTTCTAGTTTTAGAATGATCAATATTCAACAGTCCATTTTCTATCGTAACTTTCATGTTCTTCTCACTGAGGTTTCTAAGACAAAAAATCCATAAATCTATACTTTCCGAAGTTATTTCTCTAAAAATGTCCCTTAATATAATATTCTAGTCAGATATATGGTTTTATCTATTAAACCTCTGGCCAAAACCATGGATCCTTGAGTAAATTTATATACTCTATTCACAGAGCTTGTTTCAAAACCCACTTCAACTAACTGACTAATGAAAATTAATTTTTTTTGTAGACCTAGTATTTTTTATACTTCTTTTAACTTTAATAATACCCATTAAACATATGAATTTTAATATTTCCCTTCCCCGATACTTAAAAAGATTCATCATCAGTTAAGCGAAAATTTTTAAACCTTCTAGATATATAATTCACCATGAATCCTTACTCTATCATAGAATGAAATAATGTCCCTAAATCAATTACTCATGATTCCACCAAAATATTAATACTTAATAGTAGACTACAACTACCTTTAGTTGAATTAATGAAACTTTAACTTCCAAAAGCTTCCCATTTAGAGTTCACCCTATGATCCTTGTAGTCCTTATTGAGATGCACTCTTTTCCCATAGTTCAAGAATATAGGTTTGGGTTTGATCAATTTACCATGAATCATATATCTAAACTTATCTTTTGATTTCCAACAATTTAACTTCTCGTGAGATAATTTTTCTATACCTTTCACACTCAGTGTTGTTTTGATAGGTTCTTGGACTTTCCTTTATTTTAGTTCCTCAATTAGGATAAGATTTCTAACATCCTAAAACACTAGGTAGGTCTCCCCCCAAGAGTTTATTATATCAGTTATCATCACTTCTGGAGACTTTATAAGTGATGATAACAATAGAAATTCCCACACATAATCTATAAATTTGAAATTAACTGATTCAAGTTTCCCTCAAATAATGTTAAAGTGATTCACATGTTCATACATAGGTCTACCTTCTAATATTATCATGCCAAACAACCTTTACATCATGATCACTCCTCTAAATGTTATCAACTTCTCATACATGTCTTCCAGGTCTTTTATTATCTCTACCATGGCCTTAACCTACCAGATATTAAAGGTTATATTCTATTCTAATGACATCCTGACCAACCCAATTGCTTTTATATCTAGTTATTTATATTCCACTTTCTCCGTATTTTTGGGTTTAACCCCCATCAGTAGCACTTTATGGTCCTTCTAGATGAGATAGTCCTCTATCTACATTCTCTAAAAGCCAAATTTTGTCCCATATAATTTATTTATCAATGACTTGACTTATTTTTATGCCATAACTTCTGATAATAGTAAAATATCACTGAACTAAAATAACACCAAGATAAGAGATGAAAATTCTAACCCAGTTCTAATGTAAAGTGTGTGTTGTTAAGTCTTATACCAAGATCTGGTGCCAATTATTAGGGGGTTGAAATCCCTGATCCACCAGAACATACACTTTCTAAAACTCCTAGCATAATATATCTACCTCTATAACTTCCTTGACTGAAGGTTACCCACTTGATATTCAGTGTTATGGGAGATCATAAGAATCACCTTACCCTATCTCCCCACAATGAGTAAAATCACACAAAAACTCAAGAAAAACTCATAAAAAAACATTCAAGAAAAACAATAATATCAAAGTAATGTACAAAATTAATTACATGGTTTTGACATTAAGTCATACATCCATAGGTGAACACTTTTGTATTTTCATTCCTTCAAAAGTAATAATAATTTCAATCACTTAAGATCAATAATTACAAGTAATCACTTGATCATATCATTAAAACAAGTATAAGTGGTACCATACACTTATAGTGGGTCCCAGTCAATTATCCAGTTGCACCGACTTTCTATCTTAGTGGGAGTCCACCCATTTAAGTCATACAACCTCTAATTGCCTATAGAAATTGATACTTTGCCACTAACATCTGATGAATAGTAAAAAAAATCCAATATGTAAAATTATGAAAACCTTACACATTTCCTTTTCCAATAAACCATGAGTAAAAACTTATGTAACTCCTCTATAGAAGAACTTATGTATTGACTTCTCTTTACAAATCATTCGAGCAACTGACCACTAACCAGTACACTCGATTTGAGAAATAGTAATTTTTGAAATGTCTTCCACCATTGTATTCATAAAACAAAACTAATTTATGGAGTTTCTACTTATATTCATTTAATCATAACATGAATCAAGCTTCACATTACTAACAAATCATACCCATGTTGGGAGAGTTCCCTAATAATTCTAGTGAGATAAAGTTGGGAGGTTATTTCTTTTAAGAATGAAATATATACAAGCAGTTGATCCCACATGAGTATTATTAGGATCATCTCATGTTAGGACCTAGTGAATTTCCCATGATTTTATTACTTCATTTTGATCACTTATTTTGATGATCCATTTTTATATTATATTTTGATAATCTTGTTATCATCATGATTCCTTGTAAACATTTTCACATCTATTGTAATACTTGTATCATTTTTATTTGGGTATATGGTTATAGTTTCTATTTATAATTTACCTTTAATGTATTTTAGCTTAATTACAATTAGATTTTATAAAAATTGGTCTAAATAAAGGTTTTAAAATAGATGAAATAATTTTTTATGTTTTTCATGTACTTGGAAATCCACTTTTAAAGGTTTTTAATGAATTTACATTCTAAGTGGTGGTTCCACTTTTGATTTATGTGAAAAAGTGATTTGAAAGAAATATTTAAAATAGAAAAAGTTATGATAATTATTTCATTTACCCTTTCTCATGTGAAAACCAATTTTCTAAATATTATCCAAACTAGCATTTATAGAATGTCTTATAAAAGGAAGTGTATAGACTCTTTTGGTGAAATTATATTCAGAATGATTAGAACGCACTCTACATGAACACCTTAATGTGTATGTAGCTCTTATGTTTTCATGCAAGTGACCAATTTATGATCTTAAATTGGATGATGTTCTCATTGTTCCATTGATGGATGTGTGGGATATAGTGGTGACTTCAAGTCACATGAAGGTGATCTTATGGTGGTTTTGGTTTTCCATTTATCCAAGATGTTTATGTATCGGCCAATTCATCCAATTGTATTTATATTTTTCATATACTTTATCCCATTACTTATTATGTGTTATTTTGATGTTAATATTACTCAGAGTGAGTTTGGTGTTTCATTGTGATTATTCCTTTTTTAGTTGGTTATTTATTTATAAATGTTTATTTCACATGCATGGAAGTACAAAGTATGGATGCATCCTTTCAGATTTTCAGTAAATATTCACTTCTTATTTGTAATTATTTGAGGGTGGAATCATTCCCACTTGGTTGTTACTTGATTTCCTAGTGCTTTTCATAGACCCAAAGTAATTGAAAACATGCTTTATGCCTTATGGTGAGCTGGTTCAGTGGATATGGTAGGTTGAACTAGGTCAGTTTGTTATAGTAACTTATTAAAAAAATTCATAGTAATCATAAACAATTAACAACGCAAATTTAATTATATCAAAACAATATCCTTATTTAAATATTTTAAAAATTCACTATCATAGTATAAAATTATAATATTACTCCACTGAAATTCACAATAATTTAATTCTATTATCATAGAATTATTCTCATAAATTTCTTATTTACTTTTCCACTTTTTACCAGTTTCCTCCTCAAATACACCATATCATAATTTATAATTATTATAATTATTAATTTTAAATAATATTTCCATCATTCTAATATTCATTATAACATATTTCAAATTCACCATTATAAGTTTTTTTGAATCATATTAAATTATCTAACCATCATAGAAGAATAAAAAATGGTAGATTCATATATATTAACTAAAAATAATAATCTTGAGTCACCATTATAACTCCATGATGATTTTAGATCTACAATCACCATTGGTTGTTCATTTATTTATTTATTCTCTTTATATATCTCTCTTCAATATATCACAACACATTTGTAACAACCCAAGAAAATTGCGTTATGTAATGATATGTTTTATATTACTATGTCTTCCTTTAATAGAACAAGCTATCCTTTTATAAAAAATATATATATATATAACAAGGGAATAAAGTAAATGCACAAAAATAAATGAAAGACTATTTTATTCAAATGAGGAACACCATGGTAACTACAACTCACAGAAATCAAACGGGAAGCTTAGCTAACCAAAGATTCAAATTAAAAGCTCGATTAAAATTACAGGAAGACCGCTTAAAACTAAAAGAACCCCGAGAAGGAGATAAGGGTCTTTGGCATCCATCAAAATAAACATAAGGATGGCTGAAGCCACCACAGCCATACTGAGCACCAACAGAATAACTTGAACAATCTCCACCTCTTTCTTCTTCAGTCGCCTTGAGTTTGGGATACCCCGAGACCAGGTTTTTATAGAACACCTATCCGACTGTTAGACAACAACAACTATAAATATAGCCGTTGGCACCCCCATGATCCTTTTATCTTCTAATGTTTTAATTTTCAATTGAATAATTAAAGATAAGAGTTTATTACCCCTAAAAGGTTCAAAAGGTTAATTTTGTTATTTGCTTTAATATTTAAATAATGACATCAATAATAATGATAACATAATTAATGTATTTATTGTTTTCCCAAAATGTGAATTATATTTTATATTGTAAAACAGTGGGAATTAATATTATTATTTTCCACTATTTATTATACAGGTTTTTAACTTGACCAAGTAAATATTTATTTTATGAATGACTATATTGAATCTGGTGGGATTTTTTTTAGTCTATGAAAATGTGTGTGCAAACTCTTGGGTTATATATATATATATATATATATATGTTACTTAAAACTTTAAGTTAAATGTATTATACTTACCCCTAAATTTAAAATAAGTTATAATAATAATTCAAATTTTTATAATTTGATCTTTTTATAATTAACATTTTTTAAATGATGTCAATTTATGGTTTCATTTGTAGTACAAATTTTGTTTCATAATGTTAATATTTACATCAGTGCACTCTTAATTGTGAAACTTAAAAATAATTATTAATGTTATTATGTTAAATGTCTAATTGTATTAACAACTTTTTTTATATAGATCATTACATGTAAAGATAATTGGTTAATATAAGTCAATAAAGGAAAATAATAATGTGATATAGATAGGGGTAAATAAATTAATGCATATGTGTATTTAATGACTATTGAATTACCTTAAAATAATAAAAGTTGATTAATGATTGTATGTTAATAATAATTATATGTTATAATAGGTGTAATAAAAGAATATATGATAAAGATATATAAAATAATGGTGATAATATAACAATATTAAGATATTATAAACGATAAAAAAAATAAAAAAAGAGAGAGAGAGAGAAACCAGCGTGGAGTAGGTCTTGCGCCAAAAAAGGGGAAAAGGGGGAGGATTCTCATGCTGGATAATCAAGCAAACAAACAAACAAAAAAATGATATAATATAATAAAATAATGATGTTTTTATAAAAAAAGGACAAAACAGGGAGGAGGATTCCGCCTCCCACCTCGCGCCGCAAACCAAGCCGATAGCGGCACCACATGCGACGTCGTCGCCTTGCCTTCAACTCGCTTGCGGCCGTCTGTTTTATTTTTAATGCCGCATCACTTTGAGTCGTCCGATCAACCCCGGTTCAATTCGGGTCGTCCCTTATTTTTTCGGATCTATGTCTTCCCCGTGTTCTATTTTCTTTCCCCGCTTTTGTTTTCTTCTCCCTCATGCGCCGAACCAGTAACTAGGTTGAGTTTTTCTTCACTTAGGCTGGCAAGTGGACCCAGCTGCCTCTTCTTTCCATGAGTTAGGCACCACCTCGGCCTTGAATACCCGATAAACATCTCCACGCAAGGAGAGTTTCCCTGTTTTTTAACCTCGGTTTTGCACCGAAGAGAGGGGGGTTTTGCACCGTGCTTCCTTGGACCCTCGGCCACCTTGTCGACGTCTCCTACATCGTCTTCTCCTCCTCTCCGAGCGAAGGTAAGGGAGATCTTCTTGTTTTATTTTCATCTTCTTGGGTGAATATACACGGTTATATATATACTTCATGCTTATGTGTATATATAAATATACAAGGGCTTAAGAATCCTTCATATTTGCTTCCCTCTTCCTGCATGGAGATCCAAACCGGGGTAAGGGAAACTCTTGGGCTTCGTTTTATTTTGGTTCTGATGATTTCATATACCTATATACACTTTGTGTATAAATATATATATATTCATACATATAGGTAAGACGATATATGCATGTATACACATTTCATTCATATGTATATAACCCTTGTTTTACTCTACCTTGTGAAAATGGGGGTTTCGGGTAATTTTATGAACATGTAAAATTATACAAGTTTATGTATTATATATGTGCATGCAAATAAATAGATGTATATACACATATATGTGTGAACATAAGGGACAATCTTGATTATTTGTTTTAAAGTTTATCACAATATAACCTGATGATTTATTAAAATTATATTTACCCATAAATATTATTATTTCAAGAACGATACCAAAATTATTTATATACATGTTTATGTATATGATGGAGTTTAAGGATTTTTTTGATATCAAAATGGTTCTCCCAATTGAAAATTTCATTTATCAGCGTTTTTGACAATTCATGCATTTTTTTTGTGAAAATGTGTGGCATGAACCCCTTAAACATTTACATGTGGTCAAGTGAATGTGTATTTATAAGTTCAATTTTCCAAAACCCTGTTTTAATTAATAATTAACAGGACTTAGTTTATATTTTGACACATATAAGATTCTAATAATTTTGTTGGTTGCTAAGTCGATGTATATGTTGCACCAGTGAACTCGCTTAATCTGCAAAGTTATTCTAGCATGTACCCTTGATGTAATTAATGCTTTAAAAGAATGATTTTCAGCATGTTTTAAAGAAATGAACTATGAAATTATGGGTTTATATTATCAAGTTATTTATTATTCAATGTTAATCCTACTGCAGTGAATGTTAGCAGTTAATTAAATTTATTCAGTTCGGTGACATATTAATCACAATATTTAATGCCAAATGTGTTTCCTTAAATATTTCATTTCTGTGATATAATAATTTTAAGGATGTCATAATTTATCACCTCATGTGGAAACCCTAATCATCTATCATTTTTATGTACTTTTAACCATGTAAATATATGTGTATTTGCACAGTTTTAAATAAACTTCCCCCACGCCCATTTATCAGCATGTGTATTAGATATGAATGACCTTGTTCTTCCATGACTATGAAAACGCATGTAAAAGGGATTATGAGTAATGAATGTAAGAATGAGACCCTATGAATGTAAGATCACGTCAAATATGTGAGGGATGTGTTGGACTTAAATGATTATGGATGGGTGCACCCGGAATTATACAGTGCTTCAATGCATTGGGTAAAGGATGAGTCTCATGAGACGTTATGTGCGACGGTCTTGGCGGTTAGCCTTGGCTTGTGCTGCTATGGGAAACAGGATGGGCGGTTAGCCTTGACCCGTACTAAGTTGTGTTTTATGGTCAGGACACAAGGTCTTGACAAAGTCTGGCATTATACATTCCCTCCACATGTGATGATAAATGGTCAACCAGGGGATAGTTCAACTAACAGGATGTCCCCTAGTTGAAATGAGATTATGAGATATGAGACTTAATACATGTGGTATGCTGTTATAGGAACTTTATGCACAGATAAATCATGATATGAATGTTTTCCCTATTTACACACAGACTTTTAGAGATGAAGTAATTTTATTGTGATTTATGCATCATCTATTCTTCACATGATTGCGCTCTCTGATTTATGTCTTCTTTGAGGTTTATTGTAAGATTGTACTCCTTTTCTCTGTGAGTGGTTTTCAAGAATATAGGATTTACATGTCTACAGGAAAAGATAATGCCTTGTTTTGATAAAGTTTTTTATCGTTTTCAAAATGACTACCTTGAGAAAGAGATTATTTTTTTTAAACGTTTTTAAAACCCCTTACTGGGCATGTTTTTCTCACCCTACGTTTTTGTTTTAAAAAATTTCAGGCATGGATTTGTACTAAGAAGTTTTTCAGAAGCAGCTGGTTTCCTAGAATCTTGAGCCTCGCGATCTTCTGTAGTAATGGGACATGATGTATTAATGTAACTTTTTGTAATAATTTTTTTAGTACATCATGCCCCATGGGCACCCGGGAATCGGGGTCCTTAAAACATTGATTCCAAGAGATTATTTATTTAGAGAATAAAAGGAGATAAAAATGTATCTTGTAAAATAATAATCAAAATGGGATTCAAATATCTATTTTTTTATCAAAACAAATATATAATCGCTCATTAATCCCCCTGGAATTTTCCATTCAAATTACCTCATAAATATGATGGTTGGACCATGATTCATGACACGGTATTGAAAAAGTATCCATGCACTAATTCCTTTAATGATTTCATGTTATTTTTACCAAAATATCTCACCTAAATTATTTATAAAAATAATTAGATAAAAATTGAATTACTTAAATAAATAATTAAAAATATTAATTTTATAAAATATTGAATTTTACTAAAAATTACAACCACCATGTAAAATTACCCAAAATATTATCTAAGGGTAAACATACCATCCCAAATATAATGGTGAGCTTGAAATTTTTGTCTAATATTGGTAAAATTACTATTTTACCGTTCATAGCCAAAAATCATTAAAATTTTCACAATCTATCAAACTTAAAATTTCTAGATCTCTACATAATATCATTCGTCAAGAAGTCAATAACAAATAACCAATTTTAATAAATAGTGACTATAATAAAATATCTTTAATGCAATACATATTCTTGGAATACACAACCAGGTGAAACATCTCGATCAAAGGAAGAAAATTCCTCCATTATGACACCTATAACAACCATCAGTAAACTGCCTCTATGAGCTATGACCACCAAATCCATGGCCACATTGAATTTCTTCAAATTGTTATACGACTGCACAATCATGAGTATGCCACTGCAAAATTCCCCATATAGGGGTGAGTATATTGACTCATTAGGGAATCTCATGTGTTGAGAACCTCTAAATCCAATATGTGCATGTAGAATAATCAAATCATATCAAATCATAATAAGTATTCATGATATGGTGGCTCAATACCACCCAAGGGTAAACTTTTTAAACTATTAACTAGAAGAGTATCTCATCATCAAAGCCTCTTTATATATCATGCATAAGTAATTCTCATTATTAAAGTAAAATAACAATCTTCTAAAGGTCTAGATCATCAAGGGAAACCATACCAAAGTTTTCCCCAAACAATATCTCTCCAGATAACGAAGTTCATAAAGTTACATGCACAAAAACAACCAAATTATAACATTATTGGAAATTTTTTGGGATCATGTGACATAGAATATATTTTCCTGATGAAGGAATACCCTAACCACATCATAAAAGATCACATAATTCTAAGTTTCATGCTATAAGAGGAATTACCTAACTCTGTGTGTCCATTTATGGAGGATCTCACAGTGCAAATCCGTAATTTAATTAGAGATATATCCTAACTCTATATCAATCAAGCCTCTACAGATGTCCATTGAACATAACGCCTTGGTGTTAAGGTCTTACCAAGAATAAATCAAGGTAGTGGCCTAATGAAATTCCATCACTAAATAATATAAAACCATTAGGGGTCACACATCAATCCACTTACAAAGTCATTTATTAGAGGAACTAGAACACAATGTCAACCCCATCATCTCCTTCCATATACAAGAACAGGTCCATGAGTATCATGACATAGATCCCTTGAATGATCAATAGTTTATCAAGCCATCAACACAAACATCTAGGGTAATGAAACTCTTTAGGTAATCACCAATACATTACTGAAAATTTGGGCTATAGAAACGGTCATGCTTGATCATGGATATAGGTGGCTATCACCACTGTCAAACCTAGAATGTGGCCATGGGGGAGGGGGGTTTTCATAGGAAGGTTGTAAAATAATATTTTTTTAATGGGAATGGTGCATAAAACACCCTATATACATGGTCAGGGCCCAACCATGGCTATAGGTTCACGTGAAAAGCTTATATCCATGGTCTAGTCTTAGCCATGGCTATAAGGGGTGGAAGGGGGTAATATTATTATTAATTTCATAATAAAAAAAATTATAAATTTCCACACACACACACACACACACATATATATATATATATGAATGTTACATATATATTTAAAGTAGATATGTTATGTTAGTAAAATGGTGATGTATCTTGTTTCATACTAGGGAGATATGGGTTTGAAACCTATTGGTGTCATATTTTTTTAGCCTATCACCAAGGGCATGGAGCCTATGGTTATAAGGTCCATAAGTGTGTGGACATAAGATATCTCCATGGGAATTTCCCATGGATATACCTATGACAACCCATATCTTTTATACACTTTATTTCATGATTTATTATATAAAGATACACATGATACAATCCCATAAAATTGAGAGGCCTAGTGTCTTTGAGAAATTAGACACATGACAAAATAACTTGAAACAAAGGTATGATGAAATTATTTAAAAACTCTTTATCATTCCCTTAAATTCCTTTGAGCTTCTAATATTTCACTGGATAACCTGGGGACATACATAAGAAAGGGGTAAGTTATAAATCCCATTAAAAGAATAATCAAAGTATATAATAAAAAAAGATATGCATGTGATTCAAGTGTCATAACATGGTGACATAGAGAGGTGAGAATCAACATCTAATCATGGCGTAAAATGATAACATCAAGGCATCATAGGAATGTGTTAGAAACATAAAACACGACATCATAAGCATAGTTCAAGGATAACCTCTAAGATATCATAACATAGTATGCTTAGGCTAACCACTAATGCACCATACATGATATAAAAATATTATCAAATTCACTAGAGGTATATATAATTATAATCCCACACATCATATTCATATCATGTACATGCATTTGTCCACCTCTTAGATTATACAACATAAGAACATATTTCATCACTTTTAATCCCATGATTAAAAAGTATAGGATTAATAAATGGATGTACCCAATAAATAAAGTATATGAAAAACTAGGTGAATACCCCTGATTATAAATGAGGATGGGTATTCACAACACAAAAGTCTATTATGAAAAATCACTAAATAATTTCAGCAGCATAACAAGTGTATATAAAGTTTCATGGAAGGTGTTAGTGTGATGAAATGTGGTATATCATTACTTGGTAATCATAAGTATAGTAAAGGTATGTGTAAAAAATAATGTCAACATGAACAATTGGAAATCAAAAGACTTCATACAAATAAAGTACTTGAATAAAGAGGAATAGGAAGAGAATCCCTTACTTGAGAAGTTACTTATAAAAGATTGGGAGAAGCATACAAAGAGCTTGGAAACACCTTGGTATGGTTTTAGATAGGTACATGGTTCTCAATGGGATATGGTGCTCAATGGGTTTTGAGTGAAGAGTAAATAGAGGTTGGGTGGGTATTTATAAAAAAAGAGAGGGTGGTTCTTTATTAATTTCTAAACATAGATTTTGTACCCTAAGTAATAAAATAATAAAAATCACAAACCTTACCAAGAGGTTTTCCCATAGTTTCTACCAAATATAATTGGTTTCCAATATTTTATTAGGTTAATAACATAACTCATTAAAATAATATCATTCATGATGTGGAAGTGAGTCATGTTCATAAAGAGTTTTTTTAAACCTTAAAATATAATATAGGATTTGGAGGTTTCATTATAGGTTTGAAAAATTAAATAAATAACTTAAAATTTTCATTATTTTAAATGTAAAACCTGTTTTTGTTCATGTATTCCTTTTATAGAATTTATTTCATCACATTTGGGTTATGATTATGTCATAATACATACCGTATATTTATACTATATTTAATTGTTACCCTAAAATTTGACTGTCTCGGAAAATTATGAAAAAATCACCATTAGATAATTTTTATGTAATGATTTAAAAAATAATATTTATTTTACCAAAATAACTTCTTGAATATATGAATTTTCACTTTTAAATGAAAATCCTTATTTACTGAAAAATACTAGTTTTTACAACTCAAACAACCTTTTGACCGTTATAAAAATTACACGAGACTTAATTAAATTATATTTTCATTTATATTTAAATAAATATTATTTAATAATATTATTTCGTGAAAATAAACTTTATTTTAAAACTCATGGATTTATCAAAAATAGTGTTTTAATTTAAACTATATATTTCCCGAAAATAAATTTTTTGTTTCTTCATATCAAAATCTAATTTTATCAAACTCATTATATAATAATGTACATATATAAAGTAATAATGAAAAGGAGTAGTATAATAATTATTTTATTACAAATAAAAATATAAAAATTCATACTACTAGGATCCGGATACATAACCCCTTATTACATCAGTATACACCCTAAGGGTAAGGTGTGCAATTATTGTATTTTCTTGGGGTGTATCAGAGAACATGGTCTAGATGATGATCTATTTAAGCTTGAACATCTACCATAAATATTTTTTCTTTATTTTTAGTTGTTTAATATCATCATGGGCTTGGTTAATGGAAAATATCAATGTTTTTATGTCCCTCTAAAGCTATGAAAAATGGTCTTCATAAAGTACGATTCTACTGGTCAAGGACACCTCTTCTTCCTTTTGTTTAAATTAAATTTTATTATAACCATTAATATATAATAATAGTCATAGTCATAGTATAATAACTATATTAATAATTTTTGTGATTTTTAATGTTATTTTAAGCTCGACAGTCAAATTATTGCTATATTTTACAATGGTATGAAATAAAAAATAAAATGTAGTGCATGTATTTTCTATAACTACATTACTTAATAAGGTATTTATTTATTCAAAAGGTAATTTCATTTAAAAAGTTTGGTTTGTTACATTCATCCTCATTTTATAAATTTAACCCTTTAAATTTCATTTTTTGTACTAAAATAGATAAGGGTACTTCTATTTCATCTCCTCTTATGGTTCCCATGTTGCTTCTTAAATATTATTTATCAACCATAGTAATTTGACTAGGTGAGTTTTCTTGTTTTATAGAACTTTTTATCTATAATATAAGATCATATATGGATACTCCTTGTATGAATGATCATTCTCTAAAGTTACCACCTCTAGATTCATTACATGTGAGGGGTGTGGTATGTACTTCATTAAAAGAGATACATAGAACACACCATGTACTTGAGATAGGTATGGTGGGAGTGTTGGTCAATAGGCCACATCTATGATGTGATAAAGGATATCAAAGGGGTTGATGTATCAAGAACTAAGATTCCCCTTCTTTCCAAACCTCATGATATTCTTCTACAGTGATATATGAAGGAGCACTTAATCTCTAATATTAAACTCTAGGTCTTATCGGTGATTGTTTGTATAACTTCTCTGTTGAATTTGAGCATATTTCATATGATTTTTAATGGTTTGAACCTTATTTGTCATCTCCTAAATAATATCAGGTCCCATTATCTTCCAATCTCCAAATTTATCCTAGTATGTACGAGTCTAACACCTTTTCCCATATAGAGCCTCATATGGTGCCATTTGAATGCTAGAATGGAAACTATTATTAAATAAGAACTCCAATAAGTGAAGGTGATGATCCCAAAATCCTTTTAAATCCATTGAATATGATCTCAACATATCCTCTAGAGTTTGAATGGTTCTCTCAGACTAACTATCTGGTTGAGGGTGATAAGTAGTGCTGAAACTCATCTTTATATCCAACATTTTCTAGAGGCTTATCTATAACCTTGAGGTAAACCTCGTATCTCAATCAGATACAATGGAGAGTAGTTCTCCATGTAGTCTCACCACTACTATTATGTATATCATAGTGAGTTTTTTAGAGATAAATCTTCCTTTATAGTAATGAAATACATTAACTTTGTAAGGAAATAAACAACCACCCAAATGGTGTTATGGACTTCAGATGTCTTGGGGAGTCCTGTGAAAATATCCATGGTTATGTTTTCCCTTTTCATACTTTTATAGGTAATGGTTTCATCCAACCCTTATACTTCAATCGTTCACCCTTGACTTGTTGGCATAACAAGAATTGAGATACAAATTATATAATCTCTCTCTTAATGTTATCCCACTAGAGGTTTTGATTTATATATATATAAATCTTAGTTCTTGTTTTATTAATAGATAAGGATGAGTTGTGTACATCATCTAGAATATCCCTCTTCAGTTCTAGTTTTGATTGGACACATATTCGGGTTCCAAACATTATGACTCCATCTTTAGAAAATTTGAATTCCAAAATATTTACTACCTTTATTTGTGGATCCTTATCATATTTTTGGGACTACATAACCCTCTCAATAACTTATGGTAGGTCAGTTATTTGATTAAGGTAGAGTTATATTACTTTTATGATTCCCATGTATATCCTTTGCATTCCAAATATGATTGTATCCCATTCAATCCTCATTATGGATAGGGTTGTGGGATCCTTTCCACCTAGGGAATCTTACACTTTATTATCCTTCCTAGGATGGTAATGGATTGAATACTTATAATCCTTGATCAGCTTTAACCACCTTTGTTGGTGCATATTGATCTCCTTTTGTTTGAATATATACTTGAGGATTTTATGGTTCCTGTATATGTCACACTTCTACTTGTAGAGATAATTTCACCTAATATTCAATGTGAAGATAATTATATCCTATTCCATATCATGTGTTGAGTGGTTTTACTCATTAATATTTAATTATCATGAGGCATAGAATATTATTTTGTCATTTTTCATGACTATACAACCCAAGCTCATTTTGGACACGTCATTATACATCAAAAGTTATTACCCACTAGTGGGTAATGTTAGTATAGGTGCAGTGATTAACTTTTTATTTAACTTTTTAATTATTTAATAACATTCATCAATCTAGATAAACTTTAATACCTTCTAAGTTAGATTGGTTAATAGGTTTTATAATCATGAGAATTTTCTCACAAATTGACGATAGTACCCAGATAATCCAATAAAATTATGTATCTTTGTCATGGATATTGTTTTGGTCCATCCTTTAATTACCTATATCTTTTAAAGTATCTTTATATATATCCATTTGTTAGTGATAATATACCCCATGAATTTTACTTTCTCCATAAAAAACTCACATTTATTTTACTTCACATATAACTTTTCTTTTGGAAGGGTCTTTAGTATAATATCCAAATGCTTCTCATGTTCCTCATTACTTGTGGAGTAAATAATAATATCATCTATAAAGACTACCACAAATTTATTGAGATAATATATAAAGATTATATTCATTAATTCCATGAGTATAGTTAGAGAATTAGTGACTCTAAATGGTTTCACTATTAAATCATAGTGCTTATACCTTTTACAAAAATCATACTTGGGGATATGCTCATTTTTCACATTTACTTGATAATATCATGACCAAAGATTCGCCTTAGAGAAGTATTGGGCTCCATGTAGTTGATTGAACAAGTCCTGAATTTGTGGTGGAGGATAATTGTTATTTATCATGATCTTATTAAACTCATGATAATCAATACATAGGCACATTGACTCATACTTATTCTTAATGAAAAGGACTAGTGTAACTCATGGTGAAGCACTTGGTCATATAAATCCTCTATCCATATTCTCTTATAGTTTCTTCTTTATCTCTTTAAGTTTGATAGTGGAAATTCTTTATAGATTCTTGGATATTGAAAAATATCCAGGTATAAGTTTGATTTAGAACTCAACAGCTCAGTTAGGATGAAGATCAAAAAATTCCTTGAGGAACACATCAAGATATTATCTTATAATGGGAATCTCAGAAAGGATGATATTTTCCATAGTATCAATAATTTGAGCTAAATATGCTTGCTCAAAAGGAAATAATATCCATGCTTGATATGATCATTTCAAAAGAGATTCATCCTTATCTTTACACCTCTATAGAATCAGATTGAAATTCAAAATACATAGGGTTATTTCTTTCTCTCTATTAATTTATGTTGGATCTATATAATGAAAGTCGATCCATACCAAAAATAGTATCAAATTATGCTAAAGGGAGTATCATAAGGTTCACTAGGAAATTTATCCCGTGAATATTGATAGGGGAGAAGTTATATGATTAGGATACAATAATTTCCCCATTTTTCAATTTCACTGATAACATAACTTCCATGTTTTGAGGTGGTGTTTAAATTTATTTAATAAATTTTTTTGATATGAAAGAATGTTTAGAACTATAATCAAATAGTGTTTTTTTATTCTTGAATGAATAATTAGCATGAATGTCACCACTTCATTACTAGGATTCAATTCAACAGTTGTGATAGCATATTATTGAAGTGATATTGATTTCTTCATATCAACTGTTCAAAGGTTTGATGCTCTACTAATGTGTATAGTGGCACTCGGGTCCAATCCTTGACGATGGTATAAATTTAGAGCTAATTGTTTCTTTTTTTTTGTCTTTTTAAAGGGGGGTTTGTTTGCAGAGATTAATTAAATTGATTTATGGTTGATGTTTGATTTAAAAATTTGATAAATATTAGGGTGAGTTCATTATTCTAGATTTAAGCTTATGATATCCTTGATCTTTTCTTTATATTTAATTAAATAACACCCACTTCATAAGATGATTTTAATAATAATTCCCAAGTGTTGAGGCTTTAATCCAAGACATAACCTAGGGTTCTAATCTCAATAAAATATTTTTTATGTTGGTTTATTTTATATTTCCAATAATTTATTTAATTCACACATTAAATAAAACATTTCATTAATCCATGACATTTTAAGTTTAACATACACACTGTTAACCTAAATAATATTCATCGACCAAAAGCTATAAATCAATTAACATCCCCAAATTATGATTCACCCCAATAGTATATTTAATAATTGATTGATATATATATTAATATGGTTTATTATTTTTAGTTTTATGAGTTAAAAAGTGAATAAAAAGAATGGCACAAGATAAGAGTAGTGCAACGAACACACACACGAAACGTGAAGAGAATTAAAAATGGAATTTTGATTGAATGAGAAAGAAATAAAAGAAGTTATTTTCAAATTGATTTTAAAAAATAAGAACATTAATATTAAAAAATAGAGGGTGGATGATAATAAGAGATATTGAGAAAGTAACATACATTAAAACAGAATTACAACATAGACACTTATGAGATTACAAACAAAGAAAAATGATAGAGTAAATCAAAAGAAGCATGGAGTAATGATATCTTAAGTAGAAACTTGAGTATGAAAGATCCTCCCAATTATTTGTAAGATCCTTGGTTGTTCCAATATATCATACTTTTCTTTTAAATTCTAACCCCTTGTAAGGAGGAGATGGGGATGTATTTATAACCCAAGGTGGTAGAATTTTTACATTCCAAATTTTCCCCTTAAGTTGGATTGAAGATTTGATAAATCAGATATCCAAATATGGAGAAATATTATTATTAAAAGTTTTATATATGTGTGTTTGGATAGTACACCCTCTAAATTTTGTGTCCATTGTACTTTTTTAGCCAAATTTATGGATGTTTTAATAAACAATGGGCATCTGTCAATTTTTATCCACACTTTTTCAAAGTCCGAAATGTGAAGGGGTTTTTTAATATGAATATTCCGTAAAATATGATCCATTTATTATATAAAGTCTTCCACTTATATATTTTATTTCACACTACAAAATCTCAGATCAATTGGATGTCTATATCAGGAAAAAAGTCAAGGATTGTGTGATGATTTTAATTCTCAGATAGAATGGTGGGTTGGAATTAAAAACATAATTTGGGCCCCTTTTTGGTGGATTTGGGACTTAAATTTTTTATCCAAGATGAATTGTATTTTACCCCAAATTTTTTTGGAGAATAAAATAATTTGGAATTCTATATTGAGCCTAGAAATTCTATCTTCATGGTTGGTCCAGTTTTCTCAACAGATTTGTTGGGCCTTCTTGTGTGGTCCATATGACCCTTCAAATAGAATAATTATCCAAATCTCCATTATAATGATATGTTTTAATTTTAATAATAAACAATAAAAAATAATAATGACATTATTTTGATTAGTATGTTGAAATATATGATCAAAACATTAAACTGTAGTTTAATTAAATGAACTCAAACAATGATCTTCTTATGTGTTTATGATCAAAACATGAACTTTGATTGGAAAATAATTATTTTTAAGTGATAATTATATGATGGGATTAATGTAAAATCCTGAATTAATATGTAATATCTACTCCCCCGCACTTAGTCTTGTTCATGTCCTTATGTACATCCAATAAACACATAACTAAATCATTTTCACTCACAAAAAAAATATTAAAATTTTGTTTTCTCCAATAAGGGGGTCTAGACTAGTTCAATTATCCATAAAAATTCCACAAAAAAATTGTTACATCGATAATGTTTCAAAAAAACAAATTTTTCATGCTCAAAATTAGAAATGGAAAATATAGGCACTCATAATTTACTCATATCAAGAAGACAAAATTTTGTTTTTGGAGTTTCACTCATTCACCAAAAAAAGTGAAAATATAAGAGTTTTAAATAGATATCAAATTTTATTCCCTATCCTAATGTTCACAAGAATCAAGAGGTCATTTTTAGTGGTTTTTCATTGGCTATGGGACAGTAGGAACATAGTGTCCAAAAGAGTGGAAAAGAGGGGTAAAACACCAACATGGGTAAAACAATGCACAATTGTTTTTGAAATTAAACATGGAAAGAAATGGAAACACATATTTATAAGGGAATGATTTTGTTAATAAATACAAAAAAGATGAATAAAATTTGAAGGGGATGAGAAGATGAAATATTTATAAAACACAAAACTTCTCCCAATGACATAAGTGTTATTTTTTCTTTTTTTTTCTTTTTTTATAAAGTTAAACATGAAATAGATCTCGCACGCATATCTCAACCCATGTTTTATCTTCTAATTATACTAATTTTAATAATTATAACAAGATCAAAGGTTTAGGAAGAGTGATTTTTGACCCTCCCAAGACAAAACCCATTTTTTCGTTTATTTTTCTTTTTTTCATATAATTTTTTTGAAAACTTTTTAATAAAATTTGTACAATATGTTATAAACATATATACATTCCAAAAAATCACTGAATGACAACTGCTCCCCCTCACTAAAATTGATGTTTGTCCAGAAGCATATGATAACGTGCTGAAAATCAATAAAAGGATACCCAAAATAAAATCCATTCCCCCCATACTTAAATTTCAATAAATTATGCAATGAAAATCCATGTAGATTTTGGGTAGTATAAGGTATTGGGATTTTAATGTGGCTATCAAAAAAAGGTTTTCACCAGCTCAAAGGGGATTTCAAAAGGAGGATAATTGTAAGGGTAAAGGGATTATTTTTTTCTATTATAATTATTATATGGTTAAGAAAATGCCTCTACCATATTAATTTACCCTAAAGTAAGAAATTAATCTCGAAGGTTCATAAACTCAGGACTCATAATAGAGGGTGAAAAAAAGAACAAAATGAAAATATGGTCATAGGTGACCTTGTCATGAAATATTATTTTATTCTTCATGGTTGTGGAAGAATCATTTTCTAAATCAAAAATTGAGCATTAAAAATTTATTATTCTTGACCCAAAATCCCTTATCCAATTTTATGATTAAAATAAAAAATGTGTGAGATTAAAAAAGTCATTAGACTCCCCAAAAAGGTTTGAAAATTTTTTAAAATTTAATGGTGAGTAATTATGACTCTTTTTGTGTTTTTTTTATTTTTTAAGTGTTTTTATTTTTTTAGTGTTTTTAAAATACACACCCACACAAAATATAAGGACAAAAAATATATGATGATGAAATTGGTAAAAAATTATAATGAGAGATGAATAAGAATAAATAGAGAAAGAGAGTAAGAGAGGGGGATAGAGAGAGAGAGAGAGAGTTAAAGGTAAAGAGGTTCCCCCTAGTTTTGATTTGGTGGGTCGCCATATCCATCTAGTGGTGGGTATTCCGTAGTTGTTGGGGATTTGAGGGAAGTTTGTGTGGTTATTGAGATGTGTTTCCTCTCATGGTGATGATTTAAACAATGTCCATTAATTGTGAATATTCTTTTGGAAGTGGGGTCTTGGACTTGCACTACACCAAATGGGTAAACATTAGTAATAATAAAAGGACCTTCCCAATGAGAATTAAGCTTACTTGGGTAAAATCAAAATCGACAGTTGAAGAGAATTACCTTTTCACCTTCATGGAATACCTTTTGCAGGATGTGTTTCTCATGGAGTACCTTAGACTTTTCTTTATAGATATTGAAATTATCATAAGAATCTAGTTGAAGCTCCTCCAATCCATTCAACTACAACAATCTATCTTTTCTAGATTTTTCAAAATCAAAATTACAAGTTTTCATAACCCAAAATTACTTATGTTGGATTTCAATTGGTAATTGAAACGCTTTACCAAAAAATAGCCTAAATGGGGACATACCAATGGGAGTTTTATAAGAAATTCGATTAGTCCAAATCACTTCACCAAGTCCTTCAGGCCAGTCCTTTTTTGTGGGATTTACAATTATCTCAAGCACTCTTTTCAATTATCTATTATAAGTTTAGGCCATTCTATTTTTTGGGGGGTTATATGTAGTTGAAATTTTATGTACAACCCCATTATTTTTCAGAAGATATTTCATGGTATAATTACATAAATGAGTTCCTAAGTCACTTATTAAGGAAAGTGGTGTTCCAAATCAGTGGAAGATGTGGGTTTTTAGAAGCTCACTAATGTTATGTGAATCATCCTTTCTAGTGGGTTTGGCCTCGACCCACCTATAAAAATAATTGACCGCAAGAAGAATATATGAGAATCCATTGGAAGGGAGAAATGGTCTCATGAAATCTATGCCCCAAACATTGAAGATCTCAAAAAATATTAAGGGATTTTGGGGAATTTCATTTGTTTTAGAAATTATTCCAAACTTTTACAAGTTGAACATGATTTACAAAACTCATGTGAGTCCTTGAATAGTGAATTCCATAAGAATCATGAGTCAAGGAATTTTTGGGAGGTACTTTATGGTCCAAAGTGTCCACCACCAGGAATTGAGTGAAAAAAATCCAAGATAGAGGAATGTTAATCTTCATCAAAACATATCTTAATTACCATAGAATCCCTAGTTTTCCAAAGTTTATTATCTTTCCAAAAATAGAATTTTGAATCATTTTTCAGCTTTAATTTTTGTTATTTTGAAAAAAAATCAGGAAAAATTCCAGTAACCAAGTAGTTTAAAATTGGGGAATACCATGGTAACTTTGGAGTGAGGGATGATAAGTGTTCAGTTAGAAATTTAGGATCAATTATTTTAGAATGAGAAGAATTATAAATTCTACTCAGGTGATTAGCTATAGGGTTTTCTTTTCTAGATCTATAATTAATCATAATTTCAAACTCTTGGAGCATCAGGATCCATCTTATTAGCCTTGGTTTGGAATCAATTTTCTTGAGTAAGAACTTTATAGCAAAATGGTCTGTGAAGATGATGATTTTGGCACCTAAGAGATAGGTCAAGAATTTATCTAAGGAAAGAACCACTGCTAAAAGTTCCTTTTTAGTGATAGTGTAGTGATATTGAGTTCTACACAATGTTTTTGAGGCATAATAGATGACATGAAGAATCTTTTCTCTTCTTTTACCAAGAACATCCACAATGGTCCTATAAAAAGCATCACACATCAATTCAAAGGGCAAGGACCAATCTCGAGGTTGGATTATCAGGGTGGATATAAGAACATCTTTGAGATCAATGAAGGATCTCTTGAAAGCCACATTAAAATAGAATGTAATATCATTATGGAGTAGCCAAGTAAGTGGGAGGGAAATCCTACTAAAGTTATGGATGAATCATTGATAGAAATTGGCATGACCAGGGAATTAACAGGCGTGTTGAACTAATATGGGTTTGGAAAGTGATTGGATCACCTCAATTTTAGCAGGACTAACTTGAATACCCTCTTGTGAAATTATGTACCCTAGAACAATTCCATTAGTAAACATGAAGTGACATTTTTAAAAATTTATCACAATGTTATATTTGATAAATTTTTGAAGGAATAGAGAGAGTGGATGAAAGTAGGATTCAAATAACTCACCATAAATGGTAAATTAATCCATGAACACCTCCATGAAATGCTCAATTAATTTAGAAAAGTTACTCATCATACACCTGTGGAATGTTGCAGGAGCATTACAAAGTCCAAAAGGCATTCTTCTATATGTATATGTTCCAAAGGCACAGGTGAATGCATTATTTTCTTGGTCATGAGGTGTGATTGGGATTTGGAAGTATCCAGTGTATCCATCAGGAAAACAATAATGTGAATTTTCAACTAATCATTCTAGAATTTGATCAAGGAACAGAAGAGGGTAGTGATATTTTTGTGTTTCATCATTCAATTTTTGATAATCTATGCACACATGCCATTTGTTTTTCACCTGATTTGTGACCACCTCTCCATGTTCATTTATGATAATAGTTATCCCACCATTCTTAGGTACCAATTGAATTAGACTAACCCATTCACTATCAGAAATTGGATAGATAATACCATCTTGAAGAATCTTGGTGATCTATTCCCTAACTACCTCAAGTATGAGTGGATTGATTCTTCTTTATGGTTTTATGATTGGTTTGGGTGATTCTTAAAGATGTATTTGATGCATGCAAAGGGTAGGGTTGATTCCTGGTATGTCATCTAGGTTTTAACCAAAGGAATTTTTATTTTCCTCTAACACCTGAACAAGTTTGGACTCCTTGGTTTCAATAAGTGTGGCAGATACAATGATAGGATGAGCGTGATCATGGAAAAGAAGTCATATTTTATGTGTGAAGGAAGATGTTTTAGATCAGTCTCATCTTTCATTTGTGGTCTAGACAACTTTGGAATGGAGTAAGGGACTTAATTTGGTTTTTATTCACTTTCCTTAATATTTTCTAAGGTGGAATAGTAGATATTAGAGTTTAGATGAGATTCAAGAGAGTTTTCAAGATCCTCTAGACTGGTGGAGTCTATGAATGAGAGGTCAATATCAAATTCCCCATTTATGACTTTGTTAATCATGGTGAAATTTTCACATGCTCCACTCTCATTATAACATGATGAACATGATGAAATGGGGGTGAATCCACTCTGAGAATCATTCTTAGAAGCATGTATTGATAATGTGGAGTGATCCTTAGATGGGTATCACATGGCTTGAAAAAATGTTGAACTTGGCCAGTTGGTCACCAAATTCCATGGATAGGATGTCTGATTGGACATTAATATTAGTTCTAACTATTAGGAGAAATGGTCTTCCTAGAATTAGGGGAGATCAAGAAGAGTTCTTCTCACCTTCTATGTCAAGGACATATAAATCAATTGGGAAGATAAGATCATTAACTCAAACAAGTACATCCTCAATTATTCCCTCAGGACTGGTTGTGATTTGATTGTATAATTGTATGAAAACACTCATTAAGTGCAAGGTACCTAGACCAAGGTTGGAGAATATGGGTTTGGTCATGACAATTATTGAGGCTCTTAGGTCTATGAGTGCATCATCAAATTTGGAACTCTCTGTTTGTAATGAAACCGTAAAGGTACCTGGATCTTTGCACTTCATGGGAATGGACTATTGGGTCGAAACATTTTCAATCGTCGTAAGTTGCCTCTTATGTCTGCACAATTCCTTAAGAAGCTTGTCATACTTAGGAATTTTTTTGATGGCATCTAAGATGGGAATGTTTACTTCAACATGTCTAAACATGTCGAGAATTTCAGGATCAGGTTCAAAGGACTTCCTTGGATTAGAGATTTCTTGAGGAAAAGGAATTGGGTTCCTTAGGGTAATGGAAGGATGTGAGGGAGTGGCTTTAAGTTCTTTTTTTGGATTTTTCTTCTTGTCATTTTCAAGATCAACATTCAAAGGTTCATTTGAGGATCCATCATGAGGTATGGAAAAAAATTCCTGGTCGAAGTGCAATTTCACTTACATTACCCTTGGGGTTAGGCAATAGCTGAGTTGAGAGTTGGGAAGAATTTTATGGTATCTTATGGATAATGTGGGATGTAAGTTGAAAATTTTGTTTTTCAATGTTTTTAAGGCTAGAACAGGTGAAGGAGTTAAGATATTCCACAGTGCTTTCCCATGGTTTCTTAGAATAAGAGGAATGTCCCACATTGGGATTACCTTGATTTTGGTTCTTGGGAAAGTGCTTATATTGGGTTGGGAATTTGAAAGTAGCATTAAGATAGTGGAATTCTAGAGGACCAAAAGGATGATTGATCCTTTGAGGTTGAGGAAGAAAATGATAAGGTTATTGGAAGTTACCACCACCTTGACCATATTAGAATTGGTTTGTATTTTGAGGAGGGAAATTAGGGGGATGAGAAATGGGATTACCATAACTCAATCCTGGGTTAAAGGTATAAGAGAAGGGATCATAGTGGGGTTGGTTTAAGTTTCTAATGAACTAACCTGATTGTTGATGTTTGGTGTTTCATTGATCATATGCTACATTGTGTTCCATTGGACTAGAGGGATCATATAGTTCATCTTGAATTTGTGGACCTGTGTATGTTGGATAAGATAGTGAGTTATAGATTCCACAATTCTTGATAGGTCCAGGGAATAGAGATTATGTAGAATATGAGGTTGTGGATTTGGAATCCATAGCTAGTTGACACACACAAGTCATTTAAGTTCAATCATTCACTCGGTCATCCTTTTGGGCTCTATGGATTTATTATCTTGGACTTGTTTGACTTGATCATGTGCTTGAGTATGGAATTGTTGTTTGTTTGCATCCATGTTTCTTATGAGATATTGTGCAGCTGTAGGAGTTTTAGCAACAAGATAACTGCCACTTGTGGCATCGATGAGTGTTTTATCCATATCAAATAAACCCTCATAGAAGTATTGGATCAATAATTGGTTAGGGATTTGGTGGTGTGGGTAGGTTTCCACAAGCTTTTTGAACCTCTCTCAGTACTCATGGAGTGATTCATTGGAGAATTTATGGATACCACATATTTCCTTTCAGATAGAAGTGGTTCTAGAAGTAGGAAAGAATTTCTCTAAGAATAGTCACTTCATGTCATTCCATGTGGTTATGGAGCCAGGAGGGGGGAAATAGAGCCATGACTTAGCAGAGTCAGCTAGGGATAAAGGGAATGATTGAAGTTTGATTTGTTATTCATAAACCCCTTGAGTCTTCATAGTATATCATACCATTTGGAAATGTTTGAGATGAATATGTGGATCCTCATTGGTTAGCCCTTGGAAATGAGGTATAAGATGAATCAAACCCAATTTTAGTTTTAAATTAGCCTTGATATTTGTATATTTAATACCAAAGGGTTGGTAATTCATATTAGGGGTAGCAATTTCTTTAAGGGTTTTTTCCCTAGGATTGGACATACATAGTTCAATTGGATGGGAAATGAATGGGTCTTGGGTGATTTGATTATCCCTAATGTTCCTCCAAAGTCAATGAGGTGTTTTCTCAATTTCTAGGTCAAAAAAATCTTATGAATTATTTGGGAGGCTATGGGGAATTAAGAGATGTTTGTAGAAGAGGAAGAATATGAGTTTTTATTTGTGTTTTTTTTTCAAATTTTTTGGTTTTTTTTATTTTTATTTTTAAATTTTGATTTAAAAAAATAAAAAAAGACTGATTACTAATTGCACCATCCCTAGAAATAGTGCCATTTGAAGTGTGTCTAATTATATCTTATTGACCATTCAAAGGTATGGTGCTCTGCTAATGTGTATAACAACACTCGATTCAAATCCTTGGTGATGGTATAAATTTAGAGTCGATTGTTTCTGATTTTTTTGCCTTTTTAAAGGGGGTTTTGTTTATAGAGATTAATTAAATTGATTTATGGCTTATGTTTGATATGAAAATTTGATAAATATTTGGGTGAGTTCATTATTGGGGATTTAATCTTATGATATCCTCGATCTTTTCTTTATATTGTATTAAATTAACACCCACTTCATAAGATGATTTTGATCAGAATTCCCAAGTATTGAGGATTTAATTCAAGCCTTAACTTAACTTATGGTTTTAATCTCAATCAAATCTTGTTTATGGTAGTGTATTTTATGTTTCCAATAATCCATGGAATCCACACATTAAATAAAACATGTTATTAATCCATGATATTTTAAGTTTAACATACACAATGTTAACCTAAAGAATATTCATTGAGAAAAAGCTCTCAATCACTTAACATCACCAAATTATGACTCACCCAAATAGTAGATTTACTCGTCCATTGATATGGATATTAATCTGGTTTATGATTTTTAGGTTTATGAGTTAAAAATAGAGGAAAAATAATGAGACAAGATAAGAGTAGTGTGCTGAACACACACACAAAACGTGAAGAGAATTAAAAATGGACTTTTGATTGAATGAGAAAGAAAAATAAGGGAGTGATTTTCAACTTTATTTAAACAATTTTAATAAAATTAATATTAAAAAACATATTATGTATGATAATAATAGATAATGATAATGAAACATGCATTAAAACAAAATTACAACACAAACACTTATGAGATTATAAATGAAGAAGAATGCAAAAGTAAATAAAAAGAAGCATGGAGGAATGGTATATCAAGTATAAAATTGAGTATGGAATATCCTCTCAAAAAAATTCAGATCCTTGGTTATTCCAACCTATCCTCCTATGCTTTTAAATTTCAACACCTTATAAAGAGAAGAGGGGTATGTATTTATAGCCCAAGGTGGTGGAATTTTTGAATTCCAAATATGCCCCTCAAGTCAGCTCGACAATTTAAAAAATCATACAGAATAATATGTAGAAATATTATTATTCAAATTTATATATATATATATATATATATGTTGAAATTACAACCTCAAAATTTAGCATCCATTGGAATTTTTTAGCCAAAGTTATAGTTATTTTAATAAACAATGTGAAGTTGTCCATTTGTATCCACACTTTTTTGAAGGCCGAAATGTGAATGGGTCTTTGAATAAAAATATGATCTCAAATCTAAAACATTTATTCTAAAAATTCTTCCTCATTTTATTTTGAAATCCAAAATATCAGATAAATTGGATGTCTATATTAGGAGAAAAGTCAAGGAGTGTGTGCTGATTTTAATTCCCAGACAGAATGGTGGGTTGGACTTCAAAACATCAGTTGGGGCCCTTTTTTGTGAATTTGGGCCTTGAAATTTTTATCCAAGATGAATTTTATTGTACCCCAACTTTTTTGGATAATAAAATAATTTTGACTTCTAGATTGAGCCTAGAAATTCTATCTTCATGGCTGGTCCAGTTTTCTCAACAGATTTGTTGGGCCTTTTTGTGTGGTCTATATGACCCTTCAAATGGAAGAATTATCCTATGATCAATTCTAATGATATGTTTTAATTTTAATCAGGAACACTAAAAAATAAAAATAACAATATTTTGATTAGTATGTTTAAATATATAATCAAAACATTAAACTATAGTTTAATTAAATGAATTCAAACAATGCTCTTCTTATGCGTTTATGATCAAAACAAGAACATTGATTGAAAATTAATTATTTTTAAGTGAAAACTATATGATGGGAGTAATGTAAAATCATGAATTAATATTTAATATCAATTCTATCCCTTTATATATGGTCCAAGATTTATTTATTCTAACCCTTTGTGTTCTTTCGAAGCCTATGGTACTCGAAGGAGGCCTAGAGCGGGTCTGGAGGTGTATGGCTGCTAAAATATGGAATCAAAGATAATTAATGATGTGTAAGGATTTAAAATCATTAATTCATGGTTCATGTATTTGTTGAGAGCCTGATTCATAGCCCAAAAATCAATTCATGTCTTGTGTGAGGCTGATTCATGGGATGCCTCACGATATGAAATAAATTGGGGATGAATAGTCTGAGGTGATGTGTTTTTCAGTAGGACTTAAAACCCAATACTTACACAACATTAAAGGGTTTTATTCCATGAAAATGCACTATGAAGCATGCCTTTATAAATTGTAGTGCCTCAATTTTTCTCAAAACCTATTATTTTCTCTCAATTTCTAGGCGATCTATGACACTGTCTTTAAGCATTTTGGTATCCCTTCTACAGGGATCAATTCTTGGATTTTCATGTTCAATCCATGGTGATCTAAGGTATGTACTACCTTTTTATATCATGGTTATTCAATCTAGGTTCTATTTATTCTTCTTTCCGTGTTATGGAGGATTCTCTCTGTCATTATAAAAAAGTTTTATCATGGAAGAACACATTTAATTAAGCATATAAATTGTATCAAACAATTGGTTTTTATTCCATATTGAATTGACTAATTAATTATCTATAGGTTCCAACTATTGGAAACCTAAGTCATCAATCTATAATAAGTCATCAAAATTTAAACATGATCTTAGCATTAAAACCAGTTTCAAAAAACATAAAGAAGTACCATTATCGTTAATATGCTTTTCCATTTTAACACTCTCAATAATAATTATCATGATTCACATTCTTTATCAATTATATTATCCTGGATGAACACATTTAATTAAGCTTTTATATTTTATCAATTATAATCCTCTTTATTCTTCTTTAATTCTTTATCCGTCCAATTAATAATTACTAGATTTACATTATTTACCATTTTCCATCAAGGAAAACATTTTAATCCATAACATCAAAAGAAATGAAACAAGCTATAACAAGTTCTTATTGAGAGTGTTGAAATGGAAAGGCATATTAATGATGTTTTGAAGTCCATCCCACCATTCTATAGTTGGAACCTATCGATAATGAATTGGTTAATTCAATATGGAATAAAAATCAATTTTTTTAAACCATGTTATAATTGGAACCTGTGTGATGACACCATGTTATAATTTGATGCCTTAGGTTTCTTGTAGTTGGAGCCTATGGATAATGAATTAGTTAATTCAATATGGAATAAAAATCAATTGTTTGATAAATACAATTACTAGGGCTTGAGTTTCTTATCTTCTTGTGAAGGTCGAGTTCCTTGAGATTGGAGTCGTGAGAGATCATTTTGTGTGAAGGCTAGATGCCTTGTTTTAGGTCTAGATTTCCCAGTTGACTATATTTATTTCTTACTACCTTGTGATGTTATCTGTATGTGAGCTTCACTATGAGATGTGTTATGATCCTGGAATAGATGATGTGATATAGTTCAGGGAGTCCTGAATGATGTGGCAGCAGTTGAAACCTGTGATGGAGAGAAACATCGGAATATGCATGTGGGTGTCAGGGATGACACCAGATATGATGAAATAGTTTGAAGTTGGGTCAATCCTTTTATGTAATAAATCCAAATGATTATTTTACATGAATTTGTTTAATGGATAATGGCCATGTTTTTTTCTTTATCTTCATTTTTTTCCATTACTTGAGGCAGATGGGTGTGCTTGTTTGCATGTTTCATCTTGATGGTTTCTTAGGATGGTTTTACTAGAGTGTCAGGATTATGGAATTATGATAATAATGAATAATTAATTCTTAACCCATAGGTTTTGTGTTGATGGAATGAAAATGCTGAAAATATGTTGATCTTGAGAAACCATGGACTTGGTTTGGATTATTCCTGGAGGGCATGGACTTTACTCTGATGATTAAAGTAATGAATTTCAGAATATTGTAGTTAGTTAATTAATGGATAATAAATTAATTAATTAAAATAAATTACAAAAAGAAAATAAGTAATTTAATGTATCTCTTTATGTGCTTGTGTGATTATAGGATATCTAGTCCCTAGAAGCGGCAGCCAAGTGTCCGAGAGACGATAGCTGTAGTTAATCTTGGGACTAGGTTTTGCCAATAGTGTGGTTGTAAGATATATTTTATCATGTATATTCTATGATTTCATATGCTACCCCACCCATGTTAGTTATGGAAACTGACACTGAGTGGACTTTGGGAGGGTGTTTTCCCCAATATCTCAGTGAGAAGATGGATGGATGATTACCCTATCTGACTCCACTCTCTTCTCTTAATAGTTACTTGTGCTGGTATACATGATGGTTAGTTTCCCATATATGTGTGTAGAGAGATATGATGGCTTGTGGTTATTTCACACACAAGTATATATAGATATAGTATCCAAAGGATTATTATAGGTATAATGTGTATAGGTTGTGATGTATTTAGGTTCCTTACTTGGTGTATAGACTATGATGGCTTGGGATATAATACCCGATGTATGAAATACATCATACATGATTTTGTGGCTCTATAAAACTAATTGGATACTATATAAAGATGTAATATGGGATGATGTGATGCATGAGGTTTATGTTTTGATGCCTTTCCCAGGTGTCTATGGGATAGCTTATTTTTTGGAGAGAGATAACTCAAGATGTGAAATGTTGGGGTAGTGCGGCATACTAGCGGGGAAGTGAGATTGGGGTACCCTTGATGTTTCATTATTATATTATATGTTATTTTTATGTGATACTTGGTGAGAGATATCCATGGTGAGCTTGGGAACTTATTATACTTATTTAGGTGATGAGTTAGTTTCACTGTTGTTCATTGTGCTTTAGTATGTTATCTTTATCTTTTTCATGAGAGTATCCAGGGAGAATACTACTGAGTATACTGTTATGATCACCCTACATATATATAAACTATTTTCAGGTCAATGGGAGAAGGTTGGAGATTGGTCTGGATATTACTAGCTCATGGTTTTTACAGGAGTTATTTGGGTTTCATGGTTGCTGATGTCTTTACCTTTTGGTACTTGTAGTTTTTTTAGTTGTTTCAATGTTGTATGATTTTGCATTTTTTCACTTGGGATTTATATATATATATATATAAGAATATTTTGATTGGTGTGTTTGTTTTATCTTCCTCTCATCTACTTGTTCTCTTACAAGATAATGCCTATCATATGTATGTTTATTGTACCCTCAGTTCTAGTCACCAACCCAGGGCCTACTAAAGGTGGGACTCAGGCAGTCATCATATCCCTTCTCTCATTTTCTGCCTAGGAGGGGTACTCTTTGGGGTGAGGGGGTCATGAAAGAGTTGTATAAAAGGTTCATGTTGAGGGATAGGATAAATTTTGGAGTTAGGAACATGTTATATTGTACGATTTGGTAGAGAAACGATGTTATCTATGTTTATTAAGTAAAGTAAACACGGTATACCTACTAAGACACGTGTATTTAGGGGCCCCTATGATATAATGCATGGACCTTTAAGTTTACCAAGACTATTAAATGAAGTTATACTAGTTATAGGGTAGAAACCTAGGAAAGGATCATGTATCATTATTCTTTGTGCCTATGTTTGAAATGGGTAGATCTTCAGATAGGTTAAAACCTTAAAAATATATTAACTAATGTTAAATTAGTACATATTCTAGGTTTAGGAGCTCTAACCATTTTTTCTTCTTATAGATATGTCTCCAGGTTGACATCCTTATCAGGTTTAAACTGAATATGTTTAGTGGGATATAGAAATAGATATTCGTAGAGTGGAGGTCGATGATGATGACATGAGGAAACTCCAAGATTTTTAGTAATAAAGTATGAAGAAGTATAAGGGCTCTATTTTAGATTCAGACATAAAAAACTAGTTAGATGAGGTTGAGATGGATTTCAGTTCGATTTATGATCAAAAGGAGAACTAGGTTTTTTTGTGACGATTCTATATGGAGTAGTGAGGAAGTGGTGTTTCTTGTTCCTCAGGGATCGTGGGGAGTTTTTAGTCTCATGGGAGAAGTTCTGAGACTAGTTCTAAGAAGATTTCCTTTCTTTGACCATTGAATTAGGTTAGTCTCCCAGAGTTTCTTACCTTTTTATAGGGGAGTTCCAGTGTGAGAGAGTTTGAGATCTGTTTCAAGAAACTCTTTTTATATGCTTCAGACCTATTTCCCAATGATGAGGCTAGAGGGGGGAAATTCGAGGGGGATTTGCATCCATAAATCTAGCATCATGTCACCTTGTTTATGCTAAAGATGTATTTTTAGGTGATTAAGATAGTATAAGTTATTGAGATAATGTTATCCAGAACCAAGTCATCACTAGAGGGAGTTTTCAGGATTCCTCATGAAGAAAATATGTGGTCTGGGGTTCCTAGTTTCCTAGAAAGAAGAGATTTTGGTCATTTGGGGGTGGGTTTCAGCCTTCATCATATCATTTCTCCGGGGGTGGTAGATTTTAGACCTATCACAAGGGATCAAATGTATGTTTTTCTTATGGATTTTGAGGTCATCAGTGGTGATATTTCCTGACCTTTCTGGGTAGTTAGTGTGTGTTAGGTGTTCTAATTAAGTTTTATCTATTTAGGTAGTTTCAGTTGAGGCAGCAATAATAGGGTGATATAGTTTGGGATTATCAAATTTTATATGGGGTGGATAGAGTAAATCCCTAATATTACTCTCATACATAGAGAGAGGAGTGCGACTATGGAGGTGGTCATAAACAGGACCAAAGAGATCATTGAGAAAGTTGTGGTTAGCTTAATGCTTTAGTGTTGTCAGCATCAGGCGAGCCAGATGTGATTCTATATACCCTTTTCTTATTTTATATATTAGTGTATGATTTATTTGATTCGGTATTGAAACAATCCTTTATATCAAATACCCTCATCCATGCTTTGGTACTTGAAGTAGAGAGTCTTAAAGTTCCCTTGGTGTTGACTACACCCGTTGTAGATAGAGATGACTTGTATGAAATATATAGAGACTGTGATCTAGTGCTGGGGAAACACTGCTCTTGGGGAGACTTCCTATGTTTATGGATACATCCATATGAAATCATCCTAAAAAATTATTGGTTGTATTTGGTGCAGGATATCATGGATTTCCTTATGATATAGGTTGTGTTTTATGATGTTGATGGATATCCAGTAGTGTTCATTGGTGAGAGAGACCCTTGGATGGGTCAGATGTGTGTTTCTCCTGTGTCATATTTGATGGATGAGATGATATGTAGTTCATTAGAAGTCTATCTTTTAGTGTTTCATAGGGTCATATAAGAGTATCTTGATGTCTTTCCAGAGGAGGTTATAGTGTTACCTCCTCTATGAGATATTGAGTTTGGGATCGATATACAGTTGGGTGTATCTCCTATATTTATTTCTTTGTATAGGATGTATCCTTTTAGTTGTGATAGTTGTGAGTATAGATCAGTGATCTATTTTAGTAAGCTTTTTTTGGCTGAGTGTGTCACCTTGGGGTGCACTAGTTTTGTTCCCAAAGAAAGATGATGGTATTTTGTGTATTTTCATAAGACTTCTTTCTGTTTCCATCATAGGCATTATGAGTTCATTATGATGTTGTTTGATGTAAAAAATTCTCTAGTCATGTTCATGAGGTTGATTAACGCAGTGTTCAAAGTGTTCTTAGATAAGTTCATGTTGGTTTTCATCAATGACATCATGTGTACTCTGTGTATGAGGAGGATCATGTAGAGCATCTGCATGCCATTTTTGGAGTTCTTTGTCATGACCATCTATTTGGGAAGTTATCGAAGTGTGAGTTATGGACTCATAAAGTTCATTTATTGTGTGATTTGATGTCCCAATAAGGATTAGTTGTGGATCTTTTGAAGATATAGTTGGTTGTTTCTTAGGCATCCCCCAAGATAGTGATAGAGGAACGAAGTTTCCTTGGTCTTGCAAGATATTATAGGAGGTTCATAGATAGTTTATCTCATGTTTTGAATCCTCTAATATACTTAACCATAAATAATCATTCTTTTTTGTGAATCAAATAGTGTCATGTGTCTTTTGAGTACCTAAAAGAGAAGTCGGTCAGTGATCCATTCCATTTCTTTCCAGTGGAGGGAGTTTGGTTTGAGGTTTTTTATAATGCTCCTCATATTGGCTTGGGCTATGTTCTGATGTTGTAAAGATCAGTTTTTTCTTATTGGTATTGGAATTTACATCCCCATGATCATAATTATTCCACCCATGATCTTTAGTTGATGAAAGTTGTGTTTTCTTTTAAGTTGTGGTGACATCCCAACTTGATGAAGATGTATCCGACTTCGAGAGTCCAGTTTTGGTGTCCTGGGTTAAAGTGTGTAGTTGTAGAGTTTTTTTCTTGATGTTTGGTCTTCTATAAGGTGAAGGATGATCACCATGATTCTAGTTGTTTTCTTCATCCATTAGATGTTCCCTAGTATAAGTGGGTGTTTATCTTGATGAACTTCATTACCGATTTACTTTGAGATCAGTGAGAATATGATGATATATGGGTGATGGTGGATTATTTTATGAAATCAACCCACTTTATAGTGATCGGGGAGTTGAGATCAGTGGAGGTTTTGTTGAGGAAATATCGGGAAGAGGTGGTGAAACTCCACAGAGTCCCAAGTATGATCATATCTGATCAGGGTCCTCGTTTTACCTCTAGGGTGGTTAGAGTTCTCCACAATGCTTTTGGATATCAATTATTCCTTAGCACTTCTTTTCAACCACATACAGGTGTTTAGGCAAAGCGGACCATCCAGACTCTTAAAGACATGTTTTTCTCTTATGTCATGGATTTTGGAGGTTTGTGGATGAGGCACCTGCCTTTGGTAGAGTTTTATTACAATAATAGTTTATACTCCCCATTGGTATGGTACCATTTGAAGCTTTGTATGGTTGACCATTCTGTTATCCATTATGCTGGATTGGGGTTGGAGAGTCCGTAATTCTTGGGCAAGAACTAGTACAAAATATGATAGAGAGTTCAAATATAATGGAGGAGGGATATCCGCTTCAGTAGAGATCTCTCGTCTAGGGTTTCAACCCCATGGGGTATTCTACGGCATCTATCCCTTGGGTGATGATGGAAATGGGTGGAAGTGGGTGAGTGTAGTGGATTTGGATGGGGTGGGAGCTTCCAGATGGATGCACGATAGTGTGCAGTGTAGATCTGGATGAGCCCCTTCTCTACCAGATCTATAGATCTGGTTTTCGGTTCTCGATGGTCTGCGACTTTGGCGGAAGGGGACGACATCGACTGTCGGAAGGCGGTCGGTGGAACGGTACGTCTGGGTGTGGCAGGGACGGCATCCGGTGGCGGTCGTTCTCAATGGAGGCAGGTCATTGAGGTGGTGATTCTGGACATGTCAGCGGATGGGATGGTGATGAGAAGAGCGGGGATTGTCTTTTGTGATTCCCCTTCTTCTATCATGTCCACAATGGCGACACGGCCGCACAGGTCGGCTTGGTTTGGCTTTGTCAGATTTGCGCTGGTATATCTGGTCAGGTTCAGTGTAGCAAGGTCTTTGTTGGTGGTCCTGATGGCGGCAGCATGGTTCGGCAGTCTTGGCGACGTGTTTTCCTTCAGCTGACGATGGTGGGCATGGAGTAAATTGTGGTTTTGGTCTTCATTTTGTAATGGGTATTGTCTCATTAGGCCCTCGGACCATGTGCGGGTGACAGTGGGGTTTTGGGCAACCTAGCAACGATGCATTAGTGGTTTGGCTTCCTTTGGAATCCCGAAAACGTGCACCATTTCATCGAAAAGTGGTGTCGGTGGGGTTTTTGTGTGGTGCCATGCTCTGAGCATTGATTGTGGATTGATTTTTTGGTTTGATGTTAACTTTGTGATGGGCTTTGTCCTTTGGGCTTTCGAGCCACTTTAATAGGTTCTGTTGCACCAAGCTATAATGGGTTTGATGTGTCTTTGGAATCTGTTAAGCCCTGTGCTTAGGTCTATGGGACCGTGGGACACATGTTGTGATGGGTTCCCCTTTTTCCTATAAAAGGGATGTGTGTGTTTTTTCTTTTTTAATAAAGGGTTTTTTCCCCAAATTTTCTAGTATGATAGAGATAGTTCAGGTGATTCATGAGAGGATGAAGTTAGCACAGGATCATCATAAATCCTATGTTGGTCATAGGAGGAGTCCTCTAGAGTTTGATGTTAGAGATCATGTGTTCTTGAAAGTGACTGCTCATTGTGGGCAGTGAAGGTTTGGTCATGGGAGTAAGTTTTCTCCCCAGTTTTTTGGGACTTTCGATTTGTTGGCTCGTGTTAGAGTCATGGAATGTCGGATAACACTTCCCCCATAGATGATTTGGATACACGGTATTTTTCTTGTGCCGTAGTGCCATCCTTATCTTCATGATGACTCTCACATCATCTATTGGGGAAAGATCGGTATTGATGATGATGCAACCTTCGAGGAGTGGCCTGTGGAGATCAAGGACTGTCAGGAGAAGGTGTTGTTCGGTCATGATATTCCCTTGGTTCTTGTCTTTGTGGAAACACAATGGCATAGAGAAAAGTACCTAGGAACATGAGTCGTAGGTGTGCACTCAATTCCCCGATTTGTTTTATGTTTAGCCCTTCTCTTGTAACGTTGTTTGTTTTGTGGATGTTGGCCTTTTTGGTTTATGAGATGGGTTTCTTTTATTGTTTATTGTGTATTTACTCTCTTTTAAGAGATATCTCCCCTAGGAGGAGCTAGTTTTTTTTGTTTCATGGTTTTAATCTTGTTTCATTTGAGTGAGGTGGTTGAGCTCCTATGATGGTGTGATCCTTGAGAGGTATCTCATGGGGTGGTTGTTCAGATGACCCCTTTTTTCTCTCTAGGTTTGGATTTGTATTCTTGTGGATGTGAATTGTTTTAGAGGTATCTATGTAAGTTCCCAAACCTATCTAGTCCAACCTTTTATGTGTTTTCAAAGCTTATGGTGCTCATAGGAGGCCTAGATCTAGTCTAGATGTGTTTAGATGATAAAATATGGAAGTAGGGAGAATTCATGACATGTAAGGGTTTTACGTCATGAATGTGCAGTTCACAGCTTGGGTGAGAGACCAATTCATGACCTGAATTTTTTTTATGGATTGTGTGAGCCTGATTAATAGAATGCCACATGATGTGAAATAAATCAAGGCTAAATAATCTTAGGTGACATGTTTTTTTGTGGGACTTAAAACCCAATACTAACACAGTGTTAAAGGGTTTCACACTATGAAAATCAATTGTACAACGCACCATTATAAATTTTAGTGCCTCTGGTTTTTTCAAACCCTGTGATTTTATCTCAAATTCCTGGTGATCCACAACGCTCTCTTTAGGTGTTTTGGGATCCCTTTGACAGGGTTCGATTCTTTGATTCTTGTGTTCGATCATTGGTGATCCAAAGTATGTCTTTCCTTTTTCTCCCATGGTTCTTCAATATGGATCCTCCCGCTTCTTTTTTTCATACGATGGTGGTTTCTCTCCATTATTATAATAATTTTTTCTTGGTTATTTGTTGGTTTGGTTATGGAATGACGTCCTTGGAGTGATGCATCTCTCGTGGGATGGGTGATTAGGATCTGTGATGTTGGTCTATTCTCATGTGAAGAACATTGATGACTTTGAGGTAAGGGATTTGTTTCTTCTCCTATTTATTTACATGAAATTATAAGGTTATTATGGTTTATCCCTTTGTATGTAAATGTAATTAACCTAATAAATATTTAACTAGATTAATAATTAATTGGATTGTGATCGCAGGTCCATATTTAATATTGTGATAATGGTTTGCCTCTAGTTTTTTTAGATAGTTTACTATCTATGTTATTCTTGTTAGTGTGTCTTATGATGTTATGGATTAGCATGTTGATCTTAATAGAAAATGGTAAATAATGTAAATATGGTAATTATTAATTGGTTGGATAAAGAATTAAAGAAGAGGCATGTCAAATGAATTTGGCGTTTCTTGTGATTTGATGGTAATTCAAATTGATGCAATGAACATGATTAATTAAATGTGTTATTCCATGATAATGGAATTGATAATGAATGTGAAGCATGATAATTCTTGTTGAGAGTGTTGAAATGAAAAGGCATGTTAATGAGAATGAAACTTCTCTAAGTTTGTTGAAACTGGTTTTAATGCTAAGACCATGTTTAACTTTTGATAACTTATTATAGCTAGATGCCTTAGGTTGCCCATAATTGGAAACTATGAATAATGAATCAGTTAATTCAAGATGGAATAAAAAATGATTGTTTGATAAGGATAATTTCTAGGTCCTGAGTTTCCTATCTACTTGAGAAGGTCAAGTTCCTTGAGATTGGAGCCATTAAAGCTTGTTTTGTGTGAAAGCTAGATGTCTTGTTTTAGGGCCTAGATTTCCCTATTGACTATGTTTGTTTCTTAATACCTTGTGATGTTCTCTATATTTTATCTTTGATACACGATGTGTTATGATCCTGGGATGGATGATCCTGGGATGGATGATGTGATATGGGGGGGGGGGCAGATGATGTGGTAGCACTTGATGCTTATGATGGAAAGATGCATCAGTATATGCATGTGGATGTCGGGGATGACACTAAAGATGATGGAATGGGTTGAATCTAGGATTACTTATTGATGTGATAAAGTTGGATGCTTACTTGACATGAATCTATTTAATGGTTGATGGTCATGTTGCTTATATTATTTGAATTCCTTTCCCCACTGCTTGAGACTGATTGGTGTGTTTGGTTGCATTTTTCCTCTTGGTGGTAGATTAGGATGATTTTCCTAGAGTACTTCAATTATGGAATGATTCTAATAATTAATAATTAATTCTTAACCCATGGGGTTGGTGTTGATGGAATGAAAATGATGAAAAGGTGTTGATCTTGAGAAGCTGTGGACTCGGTTTGAATTATACATGGAGAGAATGGACTTTACTCTGATTATTAAAGTAATCAATTTCATAATAATGGTGTGGGTTAATTGATGGATAATAAATTAATTAAAAAATGAAATGATAAAAATAAAAGAATTAATTTAATGTATCTCTTTATATGTTTGTGTGCTTATAGGATATCAAGTCCCTAACAGTGGTAGTCAGGTGTCCGAGAGATGATAGCTGTAATTGAACTTAGGAAAAGGTTATTTACATAGTTTGGTTATAAGTTATATTATATCTTGTATATTCTGTGATTTCATATGCTTCCCTTCCCATGTCGATTAGGGATACTGACACCCAATGGACTTAGGGATAGTGTTTTCCCCAATATCTCAGTGAGATGATGGATGGATGACTGCCCCCTCTGTCATCACTCTCTTCTCTTAGTAGTTACTTGTATTGGTATGCATGTTGGTTAGTTTCCCTTATATGTGTGTCAAAGGCTATGATGGATTGCAGTTATTTCATGCACATGTATCTCCAGATATAGTATCCAAAGGATGATACACGTCATACGGATTGTGGTGGATTCCAAAAACTACTTGGTTACTATATGAAGATGTGATATGGGATTTTGTGATGATGTGATGCATGAGGTGCATGTTGTGATGTCTTTACCAGGTGTCTATGGGCTGGCTTAGTTTTTAGAGAGAGATGGATCAGGACATGTGATGTTGGGGCAGAGCGACAAACCGGCGGGGAAGTATGAGCGAGGTACCTTTGATGTTTCATTATTATATTATATGATCTATTTTATGTGATACTTAGTGATAGTTAGCCATGGTGAGACAGTAAATTTAGTATACTTGTTTAGGTGACGAGTTAGTTTCATTTTTGTTCACTGTACTTTAGCATGTTGTCTTTATCTTTTTCACAAGAGGCTCTAAGGAGGATCTTACTGAGTATACTGTTATACTCACCCTATGTATATATAAATAGTTTTTAGGACAACATGAGCAAGTTTGAGATTGAGTTGGATATTACTAGCTCGTGGTTTTTATAGGAGTTGTTTGGGCTTCATGGTCACTATCATCTTTACCTTTTGGTACTTGTTGTTCCTTTTTCAATTGTTTCAGTATTGCATGATATTGAAGGTTTGCACTTGGGATTTCATCATATATATGTATGAGCAAGTTTTGATTGGTGTATTTGTCTTATCTCTCTCTATTTATCTATCTTTCCTGTATGTTCTCTAAGTGGGTAATGCTTTCCATATGTATGTTTATTATACCATCAGTGCTAGTTGTCAACCTAGGGCCTACTGGATGTGGGACTCGAGCAATCATCATCTCCCTTCTCTCATTGTCGGCCTAATAGGGGTACTCTTTGGGGGGAGGGGGTCATGAAACTTTCTCTTTAGGCCTTGGAGGTTATTTTCACCAATTATCGTTAACAACCCTTGGCTTAGTACATTGGTTTTCATAGTGTCCTTGTTCCTTGTAGTTGAAACATTCGAATAGGTTGAGGGTTGACTGGAACTTTACTTTCTTCCATCACATCAGTGGGTTTCTCTTGTTGACATTCACTAGTTTGGTACTCCTACTTATTTCACCTAAAGCACTTCCTTATCTCATTTAGGAAATTTCTAGGATGCTACTTCCTGCACTTTTGACAAACGGGAAGTTGGAATTTCTTACCACTATGATATTTCTCCATCTCTCTCCAAGAATTAAACTATATTATCTACTTCCTTTCTCCAGTCCCATAAGACCCTTGAGATTCACTGATATCCATTTTGACTTTGAGAGAAGATCAAACAATTTATTTATAGCTTTCAAAGTCTTGAATCACTAAATATTTTCATAGATCCATCTTTATCCCACTAAGGAAGTGTCCAAATTTACTTCTGAGGTCAATAACAAAGTTGGAAGTGCGTTATAAAAGTCTTGTGTATTTTTCCTTATATGTCTTGATGGATTCGTTCTCTATTTTCTTGAGGCTAAGTAACTACATCTCCATTTTAATTTGGAGAGTATGAGGAAAATATTTATTGAAATATATTTTCCTAAATTCTTTCCACTTCAACACTTCAATTTCTTCCATGAGATTTGTATTCTTGATCAACGTCCACCATTGACCTGCTTCTCCATCCAAGTGATAAACAGTCTGTATGACCTTCTCTTGCTTAGAGCATTGAAGGACATAAAATATTTTTTTAATGGAGTTGATCTGTTGTTCTACAATTAAGGGATCAGAAGATCCACTGAAATTCAGAGGTTGTTGTCGCATAAAGGTCTCAATTACAACTTACTATTTCTTATGGGGATGTGGATGCTCTCTTTGATTCAAGTTTCTATTAAAAAATTGATTCAATTGAGTAATAATTGTCATGAAGCTCTCAACACATACTCCCATTAGGTTGGGCTTCTCATTTAAGCAGTCATCATATTTCCCCTCACATTGGTTGTTAACATGATTCCTCTTATTTCTAGCCATTGACTAAAATAAAGGAAAATTAGGGATGAGAATTTTCAAACTATTAAACATATAAAAGGGAAACAATGAGAATTTAAGGGATAACCCATAAATAAAGTATATTCCTTAACCTATAAATTTTTACTTTTCAATCTAATTTATCCAAGACCTATTGTTTGACCTTAAATTTCATAGGCATTTTCCCCTTCATAATGTTTTGTATAAAGCATGTGATTAACTCAAGTATATCCACCAACAGTGTCTGGCTAGGTGTGTAGTTTTAGGACTCTTTGTCATGCACCAGGTACAGATCATGTTAATACCCAACGATCCCTTTCAGAGTTATTATCCCTAGGTACATCTATTCCATAGCCGCATTCACTTGATAGTAGTCAGACATGGATGTATTTTTTCGAAAAACCAAGCACTCTATACTTTACCAAAATTTAGAGATGTTTTCCTATGTTTAGTCTTAACCCTAAGGTTTTCACTAGGGTTTTCTAATCCTAATACTTAAAAAATAACTAGAATTTTCTCGGATACCAACTATGAAGGCCCATATATTTTATACACTTTATTTCATGATTTATTACATAAAGATACACATAATAAAATCCTAGAAAATTGATAGGCCTATTATCTTTGAGAAATTAGATACACAAAACAATAACTTGAAATAGTGGTATAACTGCATTATTTAAAAACTCTTTATCATGCCCTTAAATTCCTTTGAACTTCTAATATTGCATGAGATAACCTGAGGACATGCATAAGAAAGAGGTGAACTATAAATCCTAGTAAAGGAATAATCAAACATAACATAAAGTAAAGTGGTACATGTGAGTCAAGAGGCATAACATGCAAACATAAAGAGGTGAGAATCAACATCAAAACATGGTATGAGATGATAACATCAAGGCATCATAGGAATGTGAGAGTAACATGAAACATGATATCATAAACATAAGTCAAAGCAAACCACTGAGACATCATAACATAGTGTGTTTAGGCTAACAACTCATGAACCATACATGATATCTCGTGAGATAAAAACATTACCCAGTGCATTAGAGGGCTATATAATTATGGTCCCACCCATCATATTCATATCATGTACATGCATTTTGTGTGCCACATAGATCATACAACATAAGAACATATTTCATCACTTTTAACCCCACAATTAAGGAGCATGGGTTGCATACATGGAAGTTCCCAATCAATGAAGGATAGGTATAACTAGGTGAATACTCTTGAGTATAAACAGGGATGAGTATTCACAATACAAAAGTTTGGTATGGAAAATCACAAAATAATTTCGGCAACGTAACGAGTGTACATAAAGGTTCATGGAAGGGATTAATGAGAGTGAAAAGTGGTCTCTCGTTACTTGGGAATCATAAGGATAGTAAAGGGATGTGTAAAAAAACATGTCAGCATGAACAATTATAAATCAAAAGGCTTAATACAAAGAAAGTACTTGGATAAAGAGGAAGAGGAAATGAATCTCTTGCTTGAGAGGTTGCTTTTAAAAGCTTGGAAGGAACTTCTTAAGAGCTTAGAAACATCTTGATACAGCTTTAGAGAGGTAGATGGAGAAGAACTTCATGCTCAATAGGTTTTAAGTGAAGAGAAAATGGAGTTTGGGTGGGTATTTATAGCATAAGGGAGAGGGATTCATTATTAATTTTTAAACATAGGTTTTAAATTCTATAATAGAATAATCAAAACCACAAACCTTCTCATGTTTTTTGCTCATGATTTATTCTAAAGAGGAGCGGTTTCCAATATTTTATTAAGTTAAGAACTGAACTCATTAAAATAATATCATTCATGATGTGGAAGTGATTCACGTTCACAAAGAATTATTTTTAAAACATTAAAATATAATATAGGTTTTGGATGATTCATTATAGGTTTGTAAAATTAAAGAAGTAACTTCAAAAACACATTATTTTAAAGGAAAACCCTATTTTGGACTGTCGATTCCTTTTGTAATATCTATGACATCTCTTTTGAGCTATTACAATGTCATAATACATACCGTATATTTATACTATATTTAATTTTTATCCAAAAATTCGGCTGTCTCGGAAAATTATGAAAAAATCACCGTTGACTGATTTCGACATACTAATTTCAAAAATAATATATGTTTTACCAAATAATTTCCTAAATACAGGAATTTCCACTTTTAAATAAATATCCTTATTTATTGAAAAATACTAGTTTTTATGACAAACAACTTTCTGACCCTTATAAAAATTACACGAGACTTCATTAAATTATATTACCATTTATATTCTAAAAAATATTATTTAATAAGAATATTTCAAGAAAATAACATTTATTTAAAAACTCTTGGATTTGTCAAAAGTTGTGTTTAAAATTAAACTATATACATCTCAAAAATACAATTTTGGTTTCTTTGTATCAAAATCAAATTTTTATCACTCGTTGTATAATCATGTACATATATATAAAAAGTAATAATGAAAAGGGATCAACATAATCATTATTTTATTAAAAAAAATATAAAAATGCATACTACTAGGGCCGAGATATATAGCCTCTTATTACAAAAGTGCACGCTCTAAGGGCAAGGTGTGTGATAAAAGTATTTTCTTGGGGTAGTTCGGCGAATAAGGTTTGAGCAGTGATCTCAATAAGCTTGAACTTTTTCCATAAATGGTTTCACTCGAGTTTCAATTGTTGAATCTCGATTTGGACTTAGTCAGGGGCAAAGTCCAATGAAATCATCTCCCTCGGAAGCTCCGATAATTGAGCTCCATAGGGTACGATTCTATTGGTTAAGGTTATCGCTTCTTTCTTTTACATCAATTAGATTTTATTTTAACCCTTAATATATACTAATCTTAACAGACAGTGTAGAATGACTATATTAACAATATTTATGATGTTTAACAGTCTTTTAAGCCCGAAAGTCAAATTATTATTATATCTTATAACGACCCAAAATAACAAATGAAATATAGTATATGCATTTTCTATAAGCATATTACTTAAGACATTTATTCATTCAAAAGAGAATTTCATTTTAAAAAGCTTAGGTCGTTACAATAATGATTCCGTCCAAAGCTATAGCATGTGGGCTATTGCCATGCCGATATCATCCATGGGTTGCCTGATTATGGCTATATCTTATAACTTAGATCTCTAATAGTGATAATCAATCATCCTAGTCTATGGAATAACATGTCAAATCAATATAGTTCGCCATTTAGTTATCCCAATGTGATTGCGTAGAGGATCATTGGATAACCCCCACTTGGTATGAGGTCACACTTAGCAAACACTGCCCACATATAGTAGAGAATATGGGGGGTTGTCGAAATCATGTGCTATCACTTCAAATCACATCTTCATCCTCATAAGTTTGTAATAATAATTCTCAGTGGAGTAAGGTTATTCTATAAAAGAGTATCTACAATGAAACCATCTCAAACTCATCACTTCCCTTTTTATATTAAAAAAAATATTATATCAACATTTCTATTATTTTTAATTAAATACAATAATTTGCAATATATAAATGGCGCTGGTTGGAGCTCATTTTTAACGCGAAAATCGCGTTTTAGCGCCATTTTCACGCCCCGTTGAAGATGCCCTTTACGGCTGACTGCGAAGAGAGAGAACGATCATCCAAATGGGCAGTCTGGAAACCCTAAATTGCAGGTCCGCCTTATTCGAATGGAAATGCAGGAACACGGCCGTCCTTCTTATTCCCAGACCCTCGAAACCCACAATCATCTTCCATTCCGTTTCCCCCTCCCGCCACTGTCTCCACTCCTCTCCTCCTGCTCCGCTGGAGTCCTACGCCAAGCACACCACCCTCCCCGTCGAAGCGTACAATCGGCACCGGAGTCTCAGCTCCTTAATTAAAAGAGTCCACACGAAGGGCTCAAATGCTTTGCAGGTCCTGGTCGATGACGGAGATTGGAGCAAGGAACAGTTCTGGGCGGTCGTTAGGCTTCTCTTACAGGAATCAAGGTCCGCGGAGGTTCTCCCGGTACCGGCTTCTCCCCTTCAGACCCTTCCTTCCCCTTTTCTTCCCTTAACCTGAAAACCTCCCCCTTCGTTCAAGCGAAGTGGGAGCTGGGTCTGGTGCCTGAAACCACACCCCCTTCTGACATTTTAGGATCCCTGTTTTGGTGTTTTGATGATGGCAAATGGGTGAGAAATGGTTTCCGAAGGGTTTCTTTAATTATGCCTATATTTAAATGCACACAAGGTGTTTGATGAAATGTAGATTGATCTTTTAAAGTGAAACTGGATGATTTGGGTGGTGTTTGCCCTTGGTTATGGCCAGGTGTTTGATCGGTGGATGAGCACAGAGGATTCCCGCATCAATGTCTGGAACTACTGCAAAATGACCAGGTTGCTCTGCGCAGAAGGCCTTGTGGAGCAGGCAGTGATGCTCCTCCAAGAAATGAAAGACCGAGGCTTATCCCCTTCCCTGGAGATCTACAACTCCATCATCCATGCCTTTGCAGGCAAAGCAAGATTCGATGAAGTGTCGTTCTTCCTCAACGGGATCAGGGAGGCGGGTTTTAGACCAGATTCAGAGACCTACGACGGGTTGATCGAGTCCTACGGGCGACACAAGATGTATGATGAGATGGGGATGTGTGTGAGGCGGATGGAATCAGAAGGGTGCACGCTGGACCACCTCACCCTCAACCTGTTGATCAGAGAGTTCTCAAGAGGCGGGCTGCTCACAAGAATGGAGAACACGTATCGTTCCCTTCTCTCACGGCGCATGCCTCTACAGCCATCCACACTAGCTGCAGTACTCGAAGCCTATGCCAGCTTCCGGATATTGGACAAGATGGAGAATGCTCATGGGAAGGCCCGGAGCCTTGGAATCCAGTTGAGCGAGGCTTTAATCAGGAAACTGGCAGAGGTTTATATTCAAAACAACATGTTCTCCAGGTTGGATGATCTAGGGAGGGATCTCTTCTCCACCTCCTCTGATACCAAACTCGCCGGGTGCTTGTGCCTTCTCTCCCAAGCCTGCCTGGCCAGTAAGAAAGGCATGGATTTGGTGGTGTCAGAGATGAGGGAGGCCAGAGTTCCTTGGTGCATAACATGCACGAACACGATTCTGTTAGCGTATATGAAGATGAAAGATCTGAAGGGCTTGAAAGCCTTGCTGAGGGGCTTGCGGGTTCAACGGGCGATTCCAGATATAGTGACACTGGGGATCCTTTTTGATGCAGAGGGGTCTGCAGCGGAAAATGCATGGAGAAGGATGGGTTTGGCTGATGAAATTGTGGAAATGAACACTGATCCGTTGGTTCTTTCTGCGTTAGGTAAGGGTCGTTTCCTTAGGAATTGTGAGGAAATGTATAGGTCCATGGAATCCAAAGATGAGGGAAATAAGGTGTGGACGTATCGAGTTCTCATTGAAATGGTGAACAGTCGTAATAGGGCTTCTACCAAATACAGGAGCAAAGCTGACTTGTGTGGACTTTAACTGGATTGGTATTCAATATTTCGTGATGTGAGAATCACAACAGATGATATTAGAGAACTCCTGCATCTGTGAAAGAGTTACATGTTAAAGTGGGAGAGTTGCACAGTAAGGTTTTTTGTTTTTTGTTTTTTGTAAAGCTTAGTTTCTGTTAAGTATTTGTTTTCCCGAGTGATCTTTGAACCACAACACAATTGGGTTTAAACCCTTCTCCCGAGTCTTCCTCTGCAATTGTTCTCATATAAGGAGGGGGAAAAAAAAACAAATTCCCAAAATTTGCCATAGAAGGATGGAAAAATATTGATACTTTGGGAAATAGTTATCCAAGACTTGAACAAACTTGGATACTTTAGGAAATAGATTCCCATGTCGTCTTCCTCCTATCACTCTCTACCTCTATATTTCTCTCTCCATCACTCCTTGTCTCTTGCACTCCTATCCCCTCTCCCTCCTCAATTTGTTTTACCAATTTAAAGTTTAGTTCACTTAATTTTATAAAGCTTGTGTTGTTAAAATTAATAACCACTTTGACAAGTAATACCATTTATTAGGAATATTAATGTTAACTATTTGTTTCTGACGCTTTCATCGGGGCGCGCATTTGTTTGTGGGGATGCGCTGGTTGTTGTTCCGCATTCTCGCTTTCCAAAGACGAGCGACATTCATCGCTTCTTCAGTGATGTTTGCTCTTTGATCGTAATAGGATGATGAGATGTTGGTCTCTCCTTTTGTGGATTCCTCCTCGAAATTCGTCGCCTAGCCTGGATCTCCCTTAAAGATTAAGATGTTCTTTAAACTCTTTTTGGCGCCATATCTGTGTGGACGTCGGTTAATTATGCTGCTTCTGTCTGGACATTTCAAGGGGTCTCCAAAGGGCAGCAACCTTCGGTTGGAGTAGATGATATCATCAGACATTTTGGGGCATCTTTGGATGCTGATACATTGGTACACACGTGCTTCCCTTTGACAGGGCTTCTCGAGGGCGTAGAAGCCCGAGACATCCCACGTCAAGTGCGGGGAATTGTATGTCAGAGACATGTTTCCGAGGTTTTCCTCGGCTTCCCATGTTTAACACGGGGCATGCCGTGAGTTTAACGTCTAGTGGAGACAAAATGAGAGTGATCAGAACGCCTCATGGAGACGAATCAGATTGGTATATCCCTAGGAGGAAGCACCTGGAAGGTTTACCGGATAGACGGATCAAAACAACTAAAAAGAGCGGATCCAGGGTGATGTGTCCCAAAAGGGGAAGATGTCACACTGTGAGGGTGGATCCCAAAAACGGAGCACCAGATGAATGGATTAGAATGCCCAAAAAGAGCAGACCTAGGGTGGTGTGTTCAAAAAAGGGAAGATGTTACATCGTGAAGCTGATCTAGACACCACAATGGGTGGATCAGAGAATGGTGGGTCCCAACAAAGGGGACACCAATGCTTACCATTGCATGAGATTGAACCTCAGGGAGACTTCCTATGTACCATGTTTAGAGGACAAGGATCAAAACCCACGTAGTTCGAATGAGCGAGACATGAAATCAGGGTGTACACAAAGACAACGACCTGAAAGCATGTTGAGGCTTATGCGCGACATCCTATGTTTGTCGTATAGGGGGTACTATAGTTTATAGTCATGTAGAGAAAACTATTAGGCATAAGACGCCTAGAAATGGCTGGTGTGGGACTTGCAAGAGCGACCCTTTCTGGTGAAACCTGACATAAGAGTTAGGTGATGGGGTTTGGATGAGTTACTTGAGGAATGGTTCAACTCAAGGTATTTGGGGAATTGAAGATGAGAATCTCAACTCACGACATGAGAAAGGGACCAAAAGGAATATGTTGACTTAAGATGTTTCGTGGAGTTCAGAGGAGTATCTCGAATCACGGTATTCCATAGGGGGAAGGTGGATGTGCGTAAGGGCGCAATGTAAAATAACGACGACCCATAAATTTCGCGGTGCGACTCACCATTTTTCATGGAGGTTAGTGATGGTAGCGAAGTGACCGACCTAGAGGGGTTGGGATCGCAACCCGACACTGATCTCGAGTGGGGGTGCGGGGGCGCAACCCCCCAGTATGGACTAGTGGGCACAGGCTTGAGCACTGTTGCGTGCAAGATTGGGCTGTGCGGCACATGTACGCGCAAGATAAGCACATTGGCACTGTTGCACACAAGATTTGGAACATGGCAATGTTGCACACAAGATTTGGAACATGACAATGTTGCATGCACATGATTGGAATCTTGCGCGCCAGAATGGAATCTGGCGCACAAGAGGAGATCTTGCGCGCACATGACTGAGGAAGAAAAGAGATCGGGTGAGGATCAAACCATTGTGGGCCCGCGCGAAGGCGGACCCATATGAGACCTGTCGCGCAAGATCTCACATGGAGGGTTTCATTCTTCCTCGTAGGCATGGAAGAAGCAGTCTTACGCGCAGCAGAGCGACGACCGACCTCCGGAGACTTACCTCGAGGGGAGGGGGGTGTACTTGTATTTATAGGCGAAACCTTGAGCGGTGTCACGTAAGATTTTGTGCGCGGAAGAGATCTTCTGCACACCCTATGAAGGGTGCGTGTGCAAAGGGGCGTTTGACGTTGCATTGGGCGCGTAAGAGTCTTGCTCGCAAATGCCGTTCTTGCGCGCACATTTCGAAACTTGCACGCACCTTACTTGGACATTTTCAGGTGGCCGGGGTGGAAGATGGCATCACATTGCGTGCGTAAAAGGTTTGCGCGATCGGTTGCGTGCAAGATTCCATTCTTGCACGCAAAACATCCATTCTTGTGTGCCAAATTTCCATTCTTGCGCGTAAAACCATACTTTGCCTCAAGATCATCCTAGATGTCCATTTTCAGCAGTCTAACTTCGAACGACCATAACTTTTGACTCGTTACTCCGTTCGGGCTCCCCGACCAGTCAAATTGAAGCTTTCGAAATGAGCTACGCTCCGAGATCATGTTTGGAAGCATTCATTGAATTACATGGATGTGATTTTCGATGCCAACACTATTTAAAAAAATATTAATGTTAATATTAACAATATTTGTAAAATTTATGTTATCAAAATTATTAATAAAGTTAACAAAAATAACATCGGAATTAAAACCACACTTAACTCATAATGACAAATATAAGAGCACACCTATTCTTGCATCCGTGAATATATGGATTCACATGCATCATTTGAGGTTTCACATTTGCTAATGTGTGGGAAAATTTTAATAAGTTTATCTCTCCAAGACCGATGGATCTACTACACTAAAAGTAAAATACAAATTATGTTTTAAATTGTTTATCGATGCATCTTTTCGTCGTACTTGTCATCTAAAAAATCATTATTAATGACATCTTAGTAGTAAATGATAGATCGTCATTAGAGAAGAAATGCAACTATATACATCCAATAATAACTTATGTAACTTTTCATATGTCCTCATATGTACACAAGGCATGTCAATTCACTATATTGTTAAAATTAAGTCATCATTTAATTTATCCAAGTCACTAGATTTTTCATAATTAATACAATCTCCATGCCCACCATAGTTTTGATTACTTTCACTTAACACCACTTGTAATGACTCAAGTTTTTTGGTATGCTTTTTTTATTTGGTGTTTTTGAATTTGTTTGAAAGTGTTTTTTTGCTTGAAATTTAAAATACGAGATGTCGGAGAGGTGAATTTTGGAGTTTTGTAGCTGTTTGGTATTTAATGTTATGCAACAGAAGACCTCCAGAACCCTAGTGGGGCTCAGCAGAAGTTTAGTGCGTTCGAGCAGAGCCATTGTATGACTCAGGTGGTCATTGAAAGCTTTGTGGTTAGCCATTGGAACCCCAATGCCATTAGAAGTCCAACTCTTAGCCACTAGAAGTACGGTGGACATCCCAACCTCATTATTAACTAGGGGCATTTTCATAAAGTTCATGTCAGTTTTTTCTTTTTTTCCTATGTTTCTTCTTCTCATTTCTAGATGCTTGAGCACTAGATTTTGTCTCTGTAAGTTCATTCCCTCCCTTTGAATCATTCTAAACTCTTGATTCGTAATAAAATTGCAATCCATATGCTGCGTTAAGTTTCTAAGATTGAGGCTTAGGTAAGCCCCATATTTATTTGTGTGTTTGATTCTATTATGGCATGATTCAATCTAATCTTATCTATTTGCCTTCAATTTGACACATTTTTGGATTTTGGATGATTCATTGGGAACTAGTTGTCATTTTCCTAATCTAATCTTTGTTTTAGAGTGAGGTAAATGACCTTGAACCATTGCTGTGTTTAAACCATCATTCGTTGTGTGATTTTGCTAATGTGATGTGTGAATTGACATAGGGGAAGTCAAACTGTAAGGGTTTTAGAAATGAGTTGTTGGGAGACATTTAGAAGTGTTTGGAGGTGTGGGGGGGGGGGTGGTGTTTGGTAAAGTTTGGAGTCAAATTAGGGTAAAGAGGGAGAAACATGGGAAAATGCACAACCAGTTGCATGTTCTAGGAGACCATGCAAAATGACCATGCATCATGGGTTATGCGGCAGAGGGAAATGCATGGTCTCATGCATGACCTGAGAAGTCGTTCACTTGGGTCATGCATTGTTTAAAAAGTGCCCCCAAATGTTGTTTTTTATCCAAACGCTCCCCTATCTCCCTTATTTTGACCCTTACGTAGGGAGAAGCCCTTCTTGGGTGATTTTTCAAAGGGTTTTGGGTGATTTCTTCCTCTCTGAGCCCAGTGGATCCGAGGTGAGTCCATTTTCTCCTCTCTATTCCCCTTTCTTTTAGTTTCCTCTCATGTTGGTGATTAAATCTTGGGATTTTGGTGTGGGAATTTTTTCGAGGCATGGAAAAACCCTACAGAAGGTTAGAGATCTTGCTCAGAAAGGCTAAAGGAGTCCATGATGGGTTGGTCATTAGTAGCAATGTTCATGTCAAATCAGCGAATGGTAAGCATTTCTTTGATTCTCATCGATTGAGATTTTTTGGGTTTTTGGATATAGATTAAAATTAGGGTTTTTGTGTTTAGCATTCGATTAAGGGTAGAAAAAAGCTAGATCTTGGTCAGAAAAGGTTAATTTTTCTTTGACATCGAGACTGAGGTGGGTTTGATACGTGCATTTCATGCATATATTTTAGGGTGTATTAATACATTTATTTCTATTAATAATTGATTAATCTTGCCAAAACTAAGACTATTTAACTTGTTTTTTGATTTTTGGACGAAAACAAATAATATTTGGAAAAGGAACAAAAAGGGATGAATTTTTGGATGCTGATGGACACTTCGAACCATGACACAAAGCGTCGTGATGTGACACCAGAATATTGAAGCTGAAAGCCAATTTCACATGGAGCCGGAGCAGACTACAGAACCTGGTGGAAGATGTTTTCACATCGTGAACCCATTACACGCCATGACTTTCATTCACGGGGTCGAGATTGAGATACACTGAAATTCGTGGCACCCTTTCATGTTGTTAAAGTCGAATCCATTCATGAAGTGCACACCATTCACTTCATGAGATTATTGGGAGATACAAATTTAGAGAAGCCATTGCTCATTACACGCCGTGAAATCATTTCACATTGTGAACCCACCAGAAAGTGTGAATTTTTATATGCTAGCGCAGAGGGTTTAATACAGAAGCCTATTTACACACAAAACCATGACTGCATCGTTGAGACATCGTGGAGACCTAGGGAGATACGAAAGATTACCAATGACACGCACACCACCTTGACGCCCTGCTGCTACCGCTGCCTTTCTTCTACGGGTATCCATGGTGCTCATTTTCATCATGTATAGAATGAGTGAGTAGTTATTTCTATGACTGGTGATGTGATTATAGGGGGAAGTGTTGTTAGGGATTATTTATATTTTCTTTTCATGTTTTGGATTGTCGCGACTCTATTTCTCAATTCCAATCCTTATTCTTTTCATATTTCATGACCATTGTTTGCAATTTGAGGAGTTTCAATTTATTGCATCAACTAATTACTCTGAGTTGCGCATGGTCATTACGAAATCTAGGGCAATTATGTTTAAATAATATTTTGGGTTGCCAAGTTCTATGATTAAACCAAGTAGATGACCATTCCAGTGGTACGATTACATGATTAGTGTAGGTTTCCCAGACCAACAATACCTAAAGACCCAATTCTGACACCAACTCATGAATAAACATGTAACCAATTGAATCCCTAGCATATAAACCTGAAAATCACCGAACTTGACATGCCTCATCTCTTGATTTCAAACCTTGTCTTTGCTGCACTCTTTCTCTCTATTCAAACAATCAAACGATTTCAATTTCAATTTCAAATCCTTTAATTAATTTAGGGAATGCAAATCATCCTCATGGGGTCGACACTTGGGCTTGCTGATTACTACTGTTTTAGTCAGATCGGCTGAGTTTTATTAACTATTAAATTTGTGTAGCCCCATTTAACGATGCCCCATGGGCTATCAAATTTTTGGCACTGTTGTCTGGGATGGTTGTTGTTATGTTTAAATTAATTAAGAATTGTCATAACCATTTTTATTTTAATTCACTATTTTACTATTGGTCTTTTCGTACTGTTGTTTCAAGTTCAAATCCATTGCATGACTACTCCACTCGTGAGAAAGAGAAAATTGACGATTTTGCATATGACCCAGAATAGGAAAGGACCATTCACAAGCAAAGGAAGGAAAAGGAAGACACCGAGCAAGAACGTGACATCATGCATGGAAGAGATCAATATCAAGGTGCTGAACATGAGCTAGGTTAGAGAGCAAGACCGGAGCTCCAAGGAAGAAATCCAAGGGGGCAAGCACTGATCAACTACGAAAGACCCTCAAACATGGGGGTCAATCTAAGTATTCCCATACCCCCATTTTCTGCTCAACATTTTGAGATCAATTCGGAGGTCATCCAAATGATCACACATTCACTCCAATTTTCTAGGCTACCTCATGAAGACCCCAACTCGCACATTGGGAGTTTCCTAGAAATTTGTGACGTTCCAATTTCAGATTGTCACAAATGATGCTGTGAGACTATGCCTCTTCAGATTCTCATTAATGAAAAAAGCATGAGAGTGGATCCAAAGTCTTCCCTCGCATTCAATCACCACTTGGGAGGATCTGATAAGAAAATTCTTAACTAGGTTTTTTCAACCCTCAATGTCAATGGATCTACGAGTAAGTATTATAAATTTTGAGCAATCTACTGAAGAATCTTTATATAGCGCATGAAAGATATTTAAGGGTTTGATAAGATGATGACCGCATCATGGCATAAAAATTTGGATTCTAATACAAATTGTTTACAAAGTACTTTCGCAGGGAAATCGCTCGATAGTCAATGCTGCTGTAGGGGGTTCTCTTATGAGGAAATCACCAGAGGAGAGTTACGAGTTATTGGATGACATTTCCAACAATAATTTTTAGTGAAATCCATAAGAAGGATGAGCGAAGCTGATGAACATGGTGGAAAATATTGGATGGCTACTCAAATGGAGTCTATGGCTAGGAAAATGGACACGATGGTGAATTTTCACAATCCCCAAGGTATGCAGATTGAAGAATCACATTATATTGATTATAATTGACAAAATAAATTTCAGGGTTATGGGAAACAACGATCACAAGTCCAAGGTTATCAATAAAGACCCATGGATTTCAACAACAAGAACCACATGGTCCCTCAATGTCGAGCTAGATACACTCCTTGGAAGAAACATTAGCTAAATCCATGACTACTACTAGGGATGTACTCAAAGAAATAAAGTAAGAAACAATGATCCAAAAGCATGGATTGAGAAATCTGGATGTTCAAGTCAGTCAAATTGTTGAACAACTTAGAGAGAGGTTGAGACGAGTTTTACCAATAGTTCCAAAAGCGCACCCATGTGCAGATGTGAAAATGATAACTCTAAGAATTGGAAAAGTAACTGAGAAAAACCCCAAACCAAGGAAAAGACAACAAGGATAGTTGGTTGAGAAAGAAGTTGGGGACCTAGAAAAGAAGAATAAGGATAAAGCTGAAGAAGAATGAGTAGTTGAAGAACCACCACTGTTCAATCCATGTCTAATATTTCTAGAGAGGATGAAGCAGGACAAACTGATGCGCAAGGAGGTAAATTTATTGAACAATTTAAAAAATTGGAAATTAATATTTCTTTTGCAGAAGCCCTTTCCAATATTCTAAAGTACTCTATGTTTATGAAAGAGCTAGCGACGAACAAAAGAAAGATGGGAGAGATCGAAACAATATCACTCTCCAGTGAATGCTCTGCTGTGGTATTAAAGGATTTACCAAAGAAGCAATAAGATCTTGGTAGTTTTTTTTCTCCCTATCTCTTTTGGTTCTAATAAATTTAGAAAAGTTTTATGTGATTTAGGCGCGAGCTTTAATATCATATCATTCACCACATTGAAGAGACTGAGACTTAAGGTCCTGAAGCCCATAAGAATTTCTGTCACAACCCGCCTTCACCAAGATGAGGGAAGGGACAACAGATTGTCATACCCTTCCTTCTTCAAGTTGAAGGAGGGATAATGACCCCCGAGACCCGCCTTCAATAGATTCCAGAGTGGCAACGAGCACCAAGGGTATGAAATCACATGCAAAATGGAAGGCATTACCCTTTTTATTTAGTAGGATCGGGAGATAAGATAGTAAGTCCCAAACAACAACAAAACTGGAAGTAAAAGTAAAGCCAAATAATCCATTCCCATATGCATGTTTCAATAATAAGTGATACAACACAAGAAAACTCCAAAGGTAAATACCAAAGAAAAGAAAAACAACAACAACGACTGTCCCAACGTTCGAACTAGTAGGAACCTGCATGGTCCTCGAAGTCCTCCTGGAAACCTGAAAGCAGTTTTATATACGTAGGGTGAGTATACAGGTATACTCAGTAGGGAAAACCAAAAGCTCTCGTGCATAAGTGGGGAGACATTCTAATGCCCCGTAAAAAAAGGAGATAACCAAAGTATCTAATAAGGAAACTATCCACCCAAACCTCACCAAGTCACACTCTTCAAATAACGCAAGTCGAGTAAAGTAATAGTAATAACACATTGATGTTTGGGTACCTCGCACCACTTTCCCATTGGTTATTGAAGACATCCTGTAACGGCCCGAAATTTTGAATAAATCTTGTTTCATAATTTCATGTGTTATTTCATTTTATTTTTATACTCAACAAAAATGTTTTATGTGATAAACATGATTATAATTAAAATGAGACCAGTGGGTTTTGACTGTTATATGACCATTGGTCAATATGACCGCTGTGAACAAAATGTTTTGATTATTGTCTCTAAATATAAGTAATCTTGGTTAATTATTATAGAAAGAAGATTTGATGGCGTCACCTAATAGTCTTGGACCGATCGAAGCCCATCTAACAGAGCTTGGGAAGAAGGTAGCACCATTGGGCTTTGCTCTGGACCAAATCCAAGCTGAAATTCATCATGTGAAGCTAGAACGGAATCGCCTTCGCGAGAAGTTCAAACTGATAGAAATTACTACTCGGGCAATGTTGACTGAGCCGCCCCAAGATTCTATCACCCTAGCACACCTTACTCTTAGGTCCTATGCTGGTATTATAAGGGGTTATGTAATGAGACCGTAACTGCCTTGTGTAATCCTTGTTTTAAATAAAAATTGGGATTTCTTCTTATGATGAAGTTTATGAATTTTGAAATGACCGGATAAATATAGTATGCATATTTTTGATGAATTTTCAAAAGGATATTTTAAAAAAAATGTTTGTGTAAACCTTAAATAATTTAAAATGTGTAATGATTCTCAAAAATGGTCTTCTACAATTATTTCCAGTACGAAATTTAGAGTCTAATAAGATCAACTTGATTTTTGATGAATAGTAAATTATGAATAGTGATTTTATGATTAGGATTAGTAATATGACCAAATGGATTAGTAATCTCACTTAAAGAAAGTTTTAAAATAATCTAGGCACTTTGATTAAGTAATGTGATTCAATAAAATGGTTAAATAACGATTTCATAAATTATTATTCAAGTATTAGTTTTTTTCGGGTGAATAGTGTTTTTTAATTAAAAATTTAATTAAAAATAATTAGAAAATTATTTTTATAAAAAGGACTTTATTTTTGAACTTAGAGCATCGATATTATGTTATGGTAATTTTTGGGGTTTTTTCTGAAAAAATGAATTTTCGGTGAATAGTGTTTTTATTTAAAAATAAATTTAAAAATACTTAGAAAATTATTTTTATAAAATGGAGTTCATTTTTGAAATCAGATCATTGATATTTAGTTAAGGTGAAATTTTGGGATTTTTCTGAGAAAGATGAATTTTTCAGTGAATAGTAAAAATGCAGTTTTAGGGTTTCGGTATGTTTAATGACATCATAGCTGTGTCATGATGATGTCATGAGATATTTTAAGGGTTGGCCGGCCAAGGGTGATGAATTATTGTTGTGGGGGCCCCATGTGGCCTAACTCCATGGTAAATGCCAAGGGAGAGCACATGGGTTTGAGAAAAGCACATGTGAGGTGTCCCTTGACCATTAATGCTTTGTCCCCTCACTTTCCCTATAAATACCCACCCTTTCCTCCTTTGGTTTTCACTCCCAACTCTCCCCCAACGAAGTTCTGGTCTTCTTACCTTCCAAGGAGCCCTCCCAAGGTGCCCCCAAGCCCTCAAGGTCCCAACCATTGAGGTTTAAGAGTTACATTTTAAGGTAAGGGATCCGATCTTTCTCTTTCTTTTCGAGAAATCTCTTTTATGTAATTTCTTTTATGCTCCATGTTCAAATGTTAAAGGGTGTTCTTTTATACTCCTCTTACTGCCCTTTTCATGTTCATATAATGAGATATCCCCTCTTACTCTCATTATTTAGTTTTTTGAAGTTTTAAGTGGCGCCGTTAGGCTGCCGAAATTTTTGTAACGGATTCTTTCTCCCTTCTCATTTTTCAAGATCTATTATCATGTAAAGTATTTCAAGTTCATTTTTATTATATTGGGGTATGATCTCTAAATTTATCATACTGATATTTTATGATCATATGATGAGAGACCCCATTTGATCTCTTCAATTCAGTTTTTTTGAAGTTTTAAGTGGCGCCGTTAGGCTGCCGAATTTTTAAGTGGTTCTTCACCCTTCTCATTTTGAAGTTCTACTTTCATGTAAATTCATTCAAGTTCCTTTTTTTATGTTGGGGTATGATCTCTATATTTATCATACTGATCATTTATGATCTAATGATGAGAGACCCCATTTGATCTCTTTAATTCAGTATTTTGAAGTTTTAAGTGGCGCCGTTAGGCTGCCGAATTTTTAAGTGGTTCTTCACCCTTCTCGTTTTGAAGTTCTACTTTCATGTCAATTCTTTCAAGTTCCTTTTTGTTATGTAGGGTTATGATCTCTATAACTATCATACTGAACTATTATGTTCATATGATGAGAGACCCTATTTGATCTCATCAATTCATTTTTGTTAAAGTTTAAGTGACGCTGTTAGGCTGCCGAATTTTTAAGGGATTCTTTCACCCTTCTCCTTTTCAAAGTTCTAATTCCATGTCATGTCTTGAAAGTTACTTTTTATTTTGTTGGGGTATGATCTCTATATCTATCATACTGATCTTTTATGTTCATATGATAAGAGACCCTATTCGATATCATCAATTCATTTTTGGTTGAAGTTTATGTAACGCTGTTAGGCTGCCGAATTTTCATAAGAGAAATCTTATTTTTGTCTTCCTATCATGTTCTTAATTTCATATGGTATATTTAACATTTTCATTACCATGTTCTTAAATCCCTTATATTCTGTCCCTCTACTATTTTATGGGTCATTTATCATTGTTTGACCCATGTCCCCTCTCTTTTCAACGTTTTCTAAAACCTTGTAACGTAGCCGTTGCGCTGCAAAATTTTTGTCTCAAAATGCCTCTCTCTTTTTCTCAAAATTACTTCATGTTATTAAGTGAATACTCAAAGCTCTTATTTCTACAGGTTTATTCACATATATACAAAAATGTTCTATTTTAAATTCTGGGATTTACATACATGATACCCGTTTTCCCTTTCCGTGGGTTTAAAGTAATGTAAAGATCATGTCTTTAAAGCAGTTTTTAAAACGTTATGATTATGAAATGAAACCCATTTATTTTATCATATATGGGTTATCTATGAAATGTTTGATGATGATATATGTGGCTCACATGATAATAAAGGCAAATTTAAGGGTGCGCCCTGATAGCGCTCCAATGCATTGGGTAAAGACTTAATCTCTAGAGATGACCTTTTTAACGACGCCTTGGTGAATAACCTTGGTAATTTTTAACGACACCTTGGGGATTGACCTTGGTGAAACGAAACGATTGTCAATATTAAATGTTGCAGTCACATCTTCAAGTTATGAAAAAATGTTATTTTTATTATGAAATGCCTTATGATTTCTTTCTCATGCCTTAAAGTTCTTTTCATGTCCTTATTGAAGTATCTAAAGTTCTCATATAAAATGTTTCTCTTGTTTCCCTTATTGAGCCTTCTGCTCACCCTTTCTTTTGATGTATGTCCCCAGGTTATGAGATGCAGTAATGAACCTAGGATGAACTTAAGGAGAAGCCTTTCAAGTGTTTAAGAAGAGTGTTTTTTGTTCTTTTCATGTATTATGTTCCTGGTTTCCAAGACACTAAACCTTAAAGATCCTCAGTTTTGTGTAATGAAATGAAAGTTTATGTTTTAAAAAGACGGGATGCTATAGTTGGTATCAAAGGATGGTTTAGTTATTTGTGAAAATTAGGATATAAAAACTTTAGGAAGAAGCCTATAGAAAAGTTAAAATATAAGAAATATTCCTGGTATTTTGGTGAGTATTGAGTAAGGGGTTGCCAAGCAAATACATCCCTGTCTGGATACGAGCAGGTAGAGGTGGCTCTGGCACAGATGTACATAGGGGTAAAACCCGAAAACACCGCTTTGAGATAGACTCGAACGGGAACTGGTACACGACAACGGGCCTTGCTGCACTCTTGGTTACGACACTCCCGGGGGATATGCTTTGGTAAATTCATAAGCTTAGTATGAACCATTGTTAAAGGAACAAAGATAAAATAAAATGAAGATTCACATAAGAATATATGATCATGGATAACCTAGATGGGAACCTAGGGGATCACAAGTTAGGGTATACTTTTCAACTACAAGTTATCCTTATATGCTTTAAGTTTCTTTTCATGATTATTGGCTAAGTATTTAATCCCCTAATTATAGTATCTTTTCTTAGTTAATGGCGGGAAATGGAAGAACATGTCTCAACAACCAATGTGATAGGAAATGCTACGATTGCCGTATTAATATGAAAGAGATGATTAGGGGATTAAAATATGATTTTTATTTTGGAAGACGTTCACTATTTTGGGGACCCTATATGATCGAGGTAAATAGATTACAACAGTATTTTCATTGAGGAGTAAGGTTGACTTATATTTGAAGAATCGATGAATTTAAGGTGGATTTATAGTAATTTAGGTTACTTATGGGAATGATTAACCTATCTTGGGTTAAATATGTTTAGATTAGATACTTTTGTTATAAGATGTTAGGAGTGGTTGATGTTGTTTGGAGATGAACAATGAAGTTTATTTTGGAAGACTATGTTATCAAATCCTTCTTGTATTTGGGTTTCAATCTTAGTTTGGTTTATTTTGAGGAATTTTAAGGACCGTTATTTATGGAATGGACTATGATGAACTTTTGGTAGTACCATGGAACTTTGAAGATTTAAAAGTAGTTTCCATTCCTATGGGATTCTTTCTTTTTGAAGAGTTGTTTTACCTTACCCTTTCGGTTTTTGGGATAATGTTTAAAGATAGAAGAAATAGATAGTCGATCTTTTGTGGATTATGTGATTCTCTAGAAGATGATTCTTGTGTTTTGATGAGACCAAGTAGTTTTGAATGCTCATCGTTTGGAGAAAAGATTAGTTTTGGTAGAAACTTATTAAAGTATGAAACTCTACATGAAGGTAGATATATTTACTTATGTTTTTGTTCTATGTTGTAAATGAATTCCTCAAAGTTATTAAAAGGAACGTAAAACAAAAACATTGTTGGTTTACGTTTCCTACTAGTTAATCAAAGACCGCTTACACACATCATAAGTTTGGGATTTTCTTATGGTTAACTTTCTCCTAATCATGTTCTCTATCACTCTCCCTCAGAATGTGACCCTTTGTTTTCTCCTCCATGTCCATGTTTCCTACATGGAATCCTAGTATGAGTAAACTCGGGTGGCCTTTGTACTCCCTTTTATTTCTTTTAAAGTAATAGTGTTACTGACTCTTTTTCCGATGTGGGACTTTCAATGAAATTTCAAAACCCAATTTTAAAAATTGCGAGGACGCAATTTCTTAAGGGGGGAAGATTGTAACGGCCCGAAATTTTGAATAAATCTTGTTTCCTAATTTCATGTGTTATTTCATTTTATTTTTATACTCAACAAAAATGTTTTATGTGATAAACATGATTATAATTAAAATGAGACCAGTGGGTTTTGACTGTTATATGACCATCGGTCAATATGACCGCTGTGAACAAAATGTTTTGATTATTGTCTCTAAATATAAGTAATCTTGGTTAATTATTATAGAAAGAAGATTTGATGGCGTCACCTAATAGTCTTGGACCGATCGAAGCCCATCTAACAGAGCTTGGGAAGGAGGTAGTACCATTGGGATTTGCTCTGGACCAAATCCAAGCTGAAATTCATCATGTGAAGCTAGAACGGAATCGCCTTCGCGAGAAGTTCAAACTGATAGAAATTACTACTCGGGCAATGTTGACTGAGCCGCCCCAAGATTCTATCACCCTAGCACACCTTACTCTTAGGTCCTATGCTGGTATTATAAGGGGTTATGTAATGAGATCGTAACTGCCTTGTGTAATCCTTGTTTTAAATAAAAATTGGGATTTCTTCTTATGATGAAGTTTATGAATTTTGAAATGACCGGATAAATATAGTATGCATATTTTTGATGAATTTTCAAAAGGATATTTTAAAAAAAATGTTTGTGTAAACCTTAAATAATTTAAAATGTGTAATGATTCTCAAAAAATGGTCTTCTACAATTATGTCCAGTACGAAATTTAGAGTCTAATAAGATCAACTTGATTTTTGATGAATAGTAAATTATGAATAGTGATTTTATGATTAGGATTAGTAATATGACCAAATGGATTAGTAATCTCACTTAAAGAAAGTTTTAAAATAATCTAGGCACCTTGATTAAGTAATGTGATTCAATAAAATGGTTAAATAACGATTTCATAAATTATTATTCAAGTATTAGTTTTTTTCGGGTGAATAGTGTTTTTTAATTAAAAATTTAATTAAAAATAATTAGAAAATTATTTTTATAAAAAGGACTTTATTTTTGAACTCAGAGCATCGATATTATGTTATGGTAATTTTTGGGGTTTTTTCTGAAAAAATGAATTTTCTGTGAATAGTGTTTTTATTTAAAAATAAATTTAAAAAATACTTAGAAAATTATTTTTATAAAATGGAGTTCATTTTTGAAATCAGATCATTGATATTTAGTTAAGGTGAAATTTTGGGATTTTTCTGAGAAAGATGAATTTTTCAGTGAATAGTAAAAATGCAGTTTTAGGGTTTCGGTATGTTTAATGACATCATAGCTGTGTCATGATGATGTCATGAGATATTTTAAGGGTTGGCCGGCCAAGGGTGATGAATTATTGTTGTGGGGGCCCCATGTGGCCTAACTCCATGGTAAATGCCAAGGGAGAGCACATGGGTTTGAGAAAAGCACATGTGAGGTGTCCCTTGACCATTAATGCTTTGTCCCCTCACTTTCCCTATAAATACCCACCCTTTCCTCCTTTGGTTTTCACTCCCAACTCTCCCCCAACTAAGTTCTGGTCTTCTTACCTTCCAAGGAGCCCTCCCAAGGTGCCCCCAAGCCCTCAAGGTCCCAACCATTGAGGTTTAAGAGTTACATTTTAAGGTAAGGGATCCGATCTTTCTCTTTCTTTTCGAGAAATCTCTTTTATGTAATTTCTTTTATGCTCCATGTTCAAATGTTAAAGGGTGTTCTTTTATACTCCTCTTAATGCCCTTTTCATGTTCATATAATGAGATATCCCCTCTTACTCTCATTATTTAGTTTTTTGAAGTTTTAAGTGGCGCCGTTAGGCTGCCGAAATTTTTGTAACGGATTCTTTCTCCCTTCTCATTTTTCAAGATCTATTATCATGTAAAGTATTTCAAGTTCATTTTTATTATGTTGGGGTATGATCTATAAATTTATCATACTGATATTTTATGATCATATGATGAGAGACCCCATTTGATCTCTTCAATTCAGTTTTTTTGAAGTTTTAAGTGGCGCCGTTAGGCTGCCGAATTTTTAAGTGGTTCTTCACCCTTCTCATTTTGAAGTTCTACTTTCATGTAAATTCATTCAAGTTCCTTTTTTTATGTTGGGGTATGATCTCTATATTTATCATACTGATAATTTATGATCTAATGATGAGAGACCCCATTTGATCTCTTTAATTCAGTATTTTGAAGTTTTAAGTGGCGCCGTTAGGCTGCCGAATTTTTAAGTGGTTCTTCACCCTTCTCGTTTTGAAGTTCTACTTTCATGTCAATTCTTTCAAGTTCCTTTTTTTATGTAGGGTTATGATCTCTATATCTATCATACTGAACTATTATGTTCATATGATGAGAGACCCTATTTGATCTCATCAATTCATTTTTGTTAAAGTTTAAGTGACGCTGTTAGGCTGCCGAATTTTTAAGGGATTCTTTCACCCTTCTCCTTTTCAAAGTTCTAATTCCATGTCATGTCTTGCAAGTTACTTTTTATTTTGTTGGGGTATGATCTCTATATCTATCATACTGATCTTTTATGTTCATATGATAAGAGACCCTATTCGATATCATCAATTCATTTTTGGTTGAAGTTTATGTAACGCTGTTAGGCTGCCGAATTTTCATAAGAGAAATCTTATTTTTGTCTTCCTATCATGTTCTTAATTTCATATGGTATATTTAACATTTTCATTACCATGTTCTTAAATCCCTTATATTCTGTCCCTCTACTATTTTATGGGTCATTTATCATTGTTTGACCCATGTCCCCTCTCTTTTCAACGTTTTCTAAAACCTTGTAACGTAGCCGTTGCGCTGCAAAATTTTTGTCTCAAAATGCCTCTCTCTTTTTCTCAAAATTACTTCATGTTATTAAGTGAATACTCAAAGCTCTTATTTCTACAGGTTTATTCACATATATACAAAAATGTTCTATTTTAAATTCTGGGATTTACATACATGATACCCGCTTTCCCTTTCCGTGGGTTTAAAGTAACGTAAAGATCATGTCTTTAAAGCAGTTTTTAAAACGTTATGATTATGAAATGAAACCCATTTATTTTATCATATATGGGTTATCTATGAAATGTTTGATGATGATATATGTGGCTCACATGATAATAAAGGCAAATTTAAGGGTGCGCCCTGATAGCGCTCCAATGCATTGGGTAAAGACTTAATCTCTAGAGATGACCTTTTTAACGACGCCTTGGTGAATAACCTTGGTAATTTTTAACGACACCTTGGGGATGGACCTTGGTGAAACGAAACGATTGTCAATATTAAATGTTGCAGCCACATCTTCAAGTTATGAAAAAATGTTATTTTTATTATGAAATGCCTTATGATTTCTTTCTCATGCCTTAAAGTTCTTTTCATGTCCTTGTTGAAGTATCTCAAGTTCTCATGTAAAATGTTTCTCTTGTTTCCCTTATTGGGCCTTCTGCTCACCCTTTCTTTTGATGTATGTCCCCAGGTTATGAGATGCAGTAATGAACCTAGGATGAACTTAAGGAGAAGCCTTTCAAGTGTTTAAGAAGAGTGTTTTTTGTTCTTTTCATGTATTATGTTCCTGGTTTCCAAGACACTAAACCTTAAAGATCCTCAGTTTTGTGTAATGAAATGAAAGTTTATGTTTTAAAAAGACGGGATGCTATACATCCTATGTGTCAGACCTTCCCCACCATTTTCATCACAGTCCCACTGCCATACCCCGCTCGCACACACTTGGGCTACCACAACCACACATCCCGCCCACAAACACCTAGGCCACAACCACACGTAACCATGCCCGTAGACACCTAGGCCAGAACAACTACCGCCACGCCCAAAGACACCTGGGCCTCACCCTGGAGACACTTGGGAAACAACCTGCCCGCACACACCTAGGCCAACCACCACAACATACCCTCTCCCCAAAGAGTCTTGGGCTATAATGGACCTCATGCCATCACAGCCTGCCCGAAGAGTCTTGGGTTACTCGGGAAAGGGAGCAAAAAAGGAGCTAATAACCAGCCACTCATAGGAGTGTTGGAAAAAACACCCTCCCCCATGAAATGGGGGCGTTCGGCATGAAGTGCTCAACATGGGTGGGGCGCAAATAAGAAACATAAGAACTAAATTATACATATAGGTATACAAGAACTCATCCCAACCTAGGGGTTCCGACACTAGCCCATACACAAACACCCTCGTTACTATTTATTCATAAAAAGCACAACAGCTACAACCAAGTCACAACTCATTCCCAAAAAACAATTCCCCATTGAACCCATTCTTATTTTCATATTCACGTGATTCCATTTAAGTAATTCTTCACTATCTGGCAACTAACAGGCATAACCACAAGCCAAGGAAGGAAAAAACAACCAAGCAGTAGAGTAAGCATTCACACCTGATTCTCTTGTAAAGTCACAAAAACAAAAGGGATCCGTGAGATCCCTTAAAGCACTGGAACCAAACCAAGCCCCACCATATGACCCCACACAACCTTAGATCCACAAACCAAAAACTGCACCATAACAGGGGATCCCATCCCCATCCATGTCACCCCAAAAGAATCAAACAGAACAACCACACATATTACTAAGACAGAGTAAGGGAGTTTTCAGATTTAAATACACCATTCATTGAGTTCCTTCTTTTCCGTTGGGTTAACCGGGGTGATCACACAAAGATTCTTGTTCCGGACATCCATTTAATCAACCGAGCTTATGTGATTAACCAATTTCCATGTTACAACCATTCAATCATAGAATTAACCAGAAAACAGAGGATCATTAGTGCACAAGGAAGGACCACCAACGACCACGATTTTCAGTGGACACAAGCCCATAAAATCCACAGCATATAATCAAGGATAAAAGATTACAACAGAATCATCAAACACACCCCTTCATTCTTTAAAAGTCCGTTCATTATCTTTGTTAAGGTTTGGTTTCATCCATTCCTGAAGGAAACATTACCATAGCCACCCCGCATGATACACAGTAAATAGAGACAAAGGAAGAACCATACTTGGATGATCAACGATCAAAGTTTTTCTCAACGTGCTGAGAATTGGGGATGCACGACTTGCAGGGGAGGAACTTCGGGGACTCCAAGGGTGAGTAGGAAATCTCCATCACAGGCGCACCACTTGCCTCGAGAAGGGGGACTCCAAACGCACCAAGGAGAAGAAGTAAACCAACCAAGAAGAAAAAGGAAAGAATCCGAGTGTGATAAAAAGGAGAGATCCTGGAGTTACGAGATATGAAAAAATCTTGAATGGATTTAAAGGCGGATCATGGTTTCACCATGTGGTTGGACGTTTACACACGATGAAATTAATTGTTATTTAATAATTCCCATCAGAGAGGTGACCATAACAGCTGTGCATTAAACGATTTCCTTTAATCAGAGGAAAACGCGTAATAGGGGAAGAAATGGAAAGTACGGGAAAAGGTGTGACACTGAGGAAAAGCCACACGTTTTGGTAAGTCAAGGGTTTCCCAACTCTTGGTGGATTTTAGATATCATTTATGGGATTTAAATGGTTTTAAAAGGGGTATTAAAACACTTTTACGTCAAAAGATATGTTGCGGGGGCGGGACAAGAAGAAGAAACAAAGGTGTGATATTGTTTGGTGAGACACCATAAGCAGTGCCATGGTCACGATGCCACTGTTTCAATGTGCGACCGTGACAGTGCGACCATTACGGTGCCACCGTCACGGTGCCACCCTCACGGTGCCATCCTCATGGTGCCACCGTAAATGGTGCCATCGTAAGCGGTGCCATTGTGAGCGGTGCCACCATTTCGGTGTGCGACCGTGACCGGTGCCACCGTTTTAGTGGAACCATTTGGTGGAACTGAGTTTTTGGAAAACTCCTTAATGAGTCATTGTCTGGACCATTATAGTTTCTCTTTTATTAGTAGACTCATCAGTGAAGTACCTCCAAGGGGTCATCAAAGATATTCTGATCAAATTTGAAAAATTCTAATTTTTAGTCAAATTCTTAGTGCTGGAAATGGAATAGGAGCAGACACCTCTCAATTTGGGAAGACCATCTTTAGCCACCAGAAGATTGCTGATCGACGTGCAAAGTGGTGAGCTATGTTTAAGAGTAGGCAACAAAAAATTAAGTTTCAATATCCATCTGGTGATGAAGAAATGTGACGTGAGAGAAGATAATAAGTTTAGAGAAGACAAAATACCCAAAATTTAAGGGTATCATTGAAGTAGAAGAATTACAAGAGGTAGTTGCTGTTGTGAAAGAGGAGACTCAAATTAAAAGCACCGAGAAAAAGAAAGAAAAGCTGAGAGGTCAGACCAAATACACTAGAAGAGTGATTGAATCCACCCTATTTGAAAAGGGCCACCAAGTATGGATGGTACACAACCTTTCATTTTGTTGATCGGGTTTGAGGAAGAAATGATGGATCAAACCAATGGAAATCAAGCAGGTGCTACCATAAGGAAGAATTAAGTTGTTTAGAAAGGAAAGGTAGAGACCGACCTATGTGGATAGGAAACAATTGAGACTATTCACAGACCTTGACTGAATAACATCTTTACAACCATCTTTCACCTAAATAGAAGCTAAATAAGGTAAGTTCAATCGAATGACAGTAAACAAAAGCACTTCCAGGAGACAACCTGAGTATTTAGGATTTTTCTTTATCTATTCTTTATTTCCAGGCTCATGCACTCTCCCCCAAATATTGTAAATTTCATTAATATGGAATGTACTTTAACTTGTGTATTTTTATTTTGAAATACCATCAATACCCCCAATAGGAAGAAAGTAGTATGTGGCATGCAAATAAGCTGCAGGACCACTACATATCGTGCAACCCATTCATGTCATGAAAACCATAGAATACATGTCATGAGAGAAATTCACTTTGTTAATCCGATGCAGACAGAACTTGCACAACCATGTTTGACGCTTTGTTAAAAGGGGAGTGAGTGTTTCAATTATTAAAATTTCTACTTTATTCCCCACATTAAATTTATTTAATGCTTTAAATTCCAATTTCATAGCCACACTTGAGTCTTTCTTTACTTTAATAAACTATGAGACATAAACTGCATAGGATAATTACCAAGACATGAATTTACATTTATTTATCAATAAATTTGAATGTGAAGAATGGGGAAAAGAATTAGTAGGGATAATCATGTGGATTATGATTTGGAAAATTATGATTTAGGGGAGCATGTTAATTTTTGTAAATGAAATTTTTCTGAGATTTGGTATTTCTTGAATTTATGATATTTTCATTAATTGATTCTATTATTTTTAATGAATTACCATGGGTTATTATACCAACATTCATTCTTATTTCCAAGACATCCTCTAAGACTAATATTTTCCATTCTTTCTATAGTATATTTATTGAGAAACTCGGGCATGTTTTCTTCTAGAACTTGTTTGGTATCTTATCGAATCTATGACTAAACAGAATCACTTTTAATATGATTAAGACATATTTTTTAACCCTTTATCCTTGGATCTTCCTTGCATTAATCCTTTTTAATCCTGTATAATCCATGAATATCCATTTTAGAAAATGAGATGAGTTACAAGCCTATTTTATCCATTCCTACCCTCCTCTATATATTTTGCATGATATGTAAAGAATAAGTGTGGGGGGAGAGACTTTCCATGGTGTATAGGGTTATATTTTTGTTGAACATATTATGCTGGGGGTTTCCTTGTGAATTGGGGAGAGGCCATACATTTTTCATTGTATTTTATTATTCACCTATCTTGCTAAAAAAAATTTAAAAATAAAGTTTTGAAAATAAAATAAAAAGAGAAAAAAATGGGTTATGTCCTGGGGGATAAAAAATCATCATTTCTAGAACTATGATCTTTTGATTGTATGTGGTTAGTTGGTGGATGTGAGATTTGTCTTAAGTATAACTTTTGAAAAAGAGAAAAAAAGAGAAAGAGAGGTTGATTATTTCATTGTGATTACTTGTATCATGAGACCACTTTGAGACTTTTAGGGAGAAGAGAGAAATGACATTTATAAAGGGAGATTTTTATTGAGATTATCTTTTGATATCATGCATTATGATTTAGAGTCAAACCTCCTTTTTGAGCTTTATTTTACATTATTTACCCACATACCCTGAAGTCTCAGAGTCATTTGATCCTAAATTGTGAATCCCTCATGATTATTTGTGATCTTTGTCTTTATGCTGTGAAGAAGTTAGATTCCTTGTAAGTCTATGGTAAGTGACATGTTCTTGAGGCATGTTATGAACCCTATTAACAAATTTACCCCAATGGTGAGTGGAAAAATTCAAAGTGAGGTAAATTGAAAATGACATGCACATTAATAATGATTTGAAAAAGAAAAATGGAAGAATGAAAAGGATTTTCTATTTCTAAAGAGGAAGAGTAAAATACTTGGGTGATTTGTTTCTTTAGGAAATGAGGTTTTGATGAATTTTCCCACGTAATACCATAAATATTGAATTTTTATTATGCAAGAGGAGAAGGATACAGGGGAGGAGAATTCATAGAAGGGTCTAAGGGTTCCTAAAAAAATGGAGACCAAGGGCATCTTCTCGAATCAAATTCACCCCCTCCGGTTTGAATAAGGAGATGTTGGATAAGTGCGTGATATTAAAACCTTGACCCGCTAAGGATGCCAGGTGATCGACAAGTTTTTTCCCCTCACGCCAAGTGTGGATCACCTTAGTGTTGCTGTTGAGGAGCCTTCTACATTTTCTAATTATGTAGGAAATCGACCAAGGGGTGGAATCTCTGCCATGCAAGGAGTCTCTTATGATAATTGAGTCTGTTTCCACTTGGGAGAGGAGAATATTATCTTGTCTGCACAGGGTGAGACCAGTTAACAAAGCCTAGGCCTCTGCTTGGATAGACGTGCCACTGCCATAGTGTGCTGTAAAGGCTAGCAGCACGCTCCCCCCGCCGTCTCGGAAAACCCCTCCTCCGCACATGTCCCCCGAGATGCATGAACCATCTGTATTAAGCTTGAGCCCTGTAGCTGGAGGAGTCCAGCGCACCCAGTGTCCTTGAATCCTAGAGGAGGTTTGGGCCCTCGGGGAGGAGGCATGCAGCACCCGAAGGGAGGGTGCTTCTTGCCAGTTGTTGATCATCGACACCATGTCAACCAGGAGGCTCTTGGTACGCACAATTATGGATCTTCCTGTTGATGTTCCTCCCTCGTATCTAGCCCGGTTCCTGGCTTGCCAAAGGCACCAACACCCCGCACTAAGAATCACCGCTCTCACCGTTCTTTCCAGTCCCGTATCAACCGTCCCCTTAAACCAGCGATTCAGGAAGGGTGTGTCCTACAATTCATGATAAGAGAAAACAATGAACTCACCAAAAGCACTCCACACGTCGTGCGCCCAATCGCCTTAAAAAAATGTGGTTCGTGCTCTCCTCCCTTTTGTTTTTGCAGCAAAAACAGTTGGAAGGCAAGCAGATACCCATCTTTTTGACATTTTCATCTGATGGTATTGCTTGGTTCCTGATCCTCCAAGTAAGGAAATTGTATTTCGTTGGAATACTGTTGCACCAGGTCATTCCATTCCAGCTGTCACGATGGGTCGAGGAGTTGAGTGATCTTCGAAAATCCTTCGAGTTGAACTTCCCCGTGGAGGAGGGAGTGAAGACGCATCTATCTTTATCTGAGTTGATGACAATGAGATCAAACACCTCTTGCTGATTCTTCTCCAGCACCGACTTGATAAACAGAGGATGAAGACTGGCCTCCTGAAACGAGATTGTAGGGGCAGGGCATCCCAGATATCCAATATCTTTATCTGCCTAGTTATGGTTCCAGAAGAGGATCTTAACCTCCCCAATTATCCATTGCAATTTCCCCCTGAGGTCTGGGATGAGGGAGCAGATCTTGGACCAAAGGGGCAAACTGGCTGCCAAGGGAGCGACCCCATTATCGTCCCAGGAGTAGGACATGGTTTTTCCCCATAACGTGCATTCAGTGTTAGTTTCCCACGTAAGTTTAGCGTGCATACAGTGAATGGTGTCAGCCAGACTCTTGACGCTGATCCCTCCATCGAGTATAGGTCTTGCCATTCTATCCCATGAGACCCAGTGTCTCTTCCCCTCACACTGCGCGTCCCAAATAAACCGTGCAAGAACTTTTTCAATGGTTTTGATAACCCCCAGCGGCACGATGGTAGAGGCCAAGGCATGAACTGGCATGGCAGACAATACACTGTTAACTAAGGAAATCCGGCCACCAAAGGATACGAATTGGTTTTTCCAGTTGAGGATGCGGCCCGTGATCTTACATACAACATGGTCAAAGTACCAGATACACATCCTGCTCGGAGAAATGGGGGTACCAAGGTACTCTATAGGAAACGTGCCTCTCTGCTTGCCCAATCTATTGCACGGGACCACAACCTGGCTAATAGTTTATTTCTTTGATATGTAAAAGTTACTCTTTCCCTTGTTAATGACCTGGCCACTCCAGTGGAAATATTCCTCAAGGACCCTGTTGAGACCGCCCAAGTATTTTTTACCTGCATTTGTGAAGATAATTGTGTCATCTGTGAACATAAGATGGGAGATGGAGGGGCAGTTCAGTTTCCTACGGTAGGGGAGAATCTCCCCATTGGCCATGACTCTGTTGATCATGCGGCTGAGAGTGTCCTGCACAGCCCTCTCGTCGCCTTGAAGAAGCCATGAGTTTTCCCCATAAATGATACCACTAACCATGAGGAACTGAAGAATTTGAAAATAAGGTCGCAGACCCAAGTAGAGAAACCCATTCTAGCAAGTACATTATTGATGAAACCCCATTCAATTCTATCATGTGCCTTGTTCATGTTGAGCTTGATGGAAATATTAGAACTGTGAGCCTTGGTATTTAAGTCCCTCAACATTTCCATGGCCAGTGCAATTGCGCCTTGGATTGAACGGGCTTTAACAAATCCATGTTGTTCGAGGGAGGTCCATTGAGGGAGAAGCATAGACAACCTCCCATTAATGATGCTAGAAAAAATTTTGTATGGAGAATTACACATACTCACAGGTCTGTAGTGTGAGAGGGATGAGGGGTCCTTGACCTTGTGGATGAGAAGAAGGGTTGTAGCACATGCAAACCTCGGTAAGCTTCCACCACGAAAGAAGTCCTGCACTGCTGCGATGATATCCCCCTTTAATTTCCCATTTGATCAATTGTTTTTATTGACATTGAATTTAAATCATGGTAAGGTGAACATATTTTATAGTATATTAGGATTCCATCCTTGAGGACAATTCTAAATTCAAGTGTGGGGATATTTTTGATACATGTATTTCATGAATATATTTTAGGGTGTATTAATACATTTATTTCTATTAATAATTGATTAATATTTCCAAAACTAAGATTTTTTTAACTTGTTTTGTGATTTTTGGTAGGTAACAATGAGTATTTGGAAAAGGAAAAAAAGGATGAGTTTCAGGATGTTGACGGAAACTTCATGTTGTGACGTGAAGCATTGTGATGTGACACTAGAATATTGAAGCCGAAAGCCGATTTCACATGGATCTGGAGAAAACTGCAAAATCTAGAGGAAAACATTTTCACATCATGAACCAATTACATGTCTTGAATTTCATTCATGGGGTCGATATTGAGATATGTTGAAATTCATGGAACCCTTTCAAACTATTAAAGTCAAATTCATTCATGTTGTGTACACCTTTCACATCATTATATTATCGGAAGATACATATTTAGATAAGTTACGACCGCTCATTACACCCCGTGAAACTATTTCACATTGTGAACCTTCTGAAAATGGAATCCTATTTATACACAACCACAACCGCATCTTTAAGACATCATGGAGACCTAGAGAGATACCAACAAATTCTAGAGACGTGCGCGCCACCTCAAAGCGTTACTTGTGTTGCTACCTTTCTTCTTCTGGTATCCATGCTTATCATTTTCATCATGTTTAGAATTAACAAGTAATTATTTATGTACTAGGTGATGCGATTGTAGGGGGAAGTGATGTTATGGATTATTTATATTTTATTTTCATGTTTTGGATTATTGAAACTCTATTTATCAATTTTAATTCTTATTCTTTTCATATTTCATGATCATTGTTAGCAATCTAAGGAGTTTCATTTTATTATAAGAATTAATTACCATGGACTGCACATGGTCATTATGAAATCTATGGAGATTATGTTTAAATAAGGTTTATGTCACCCAATTTTTTGATTGAACATATTAGATGACCATTCTAACAGTATGATTACAAGATTAGTGTAGATTACCCAGAACAAGGATCCCTAAAGACCCAATTTCGACACCAACTCATGAATGGACACATAATCAATTGAATCCCTATTAGAAAAACCTAAAAATCATTGAACCTGGCATGCTTCATCTCTTGATTTCAAACCTTATCTTTTATACACTCATTTTCTCTCTCCAGACAATCAAAAAATTGTAATTTCAATTCCTTTAATTAATTTAGGGAATATGGATCGTCCGAGTGTGTTCATAACTCAGGATTACTGATTACTAACTTTTTATTTAGATATTATGAGTTTTATTAATTATTAAATTTGTGCATCCCCGTAGGAATTTAATGATGCCCTATGGGCTATCAAAATTTTTAGTGTCTTTATTAGGGATGGTTTCTGTTATATTTAAATTAATTAGGAATTGTTATAACCTTTTTTTAATTTTAATTCACTATTTTACTGTTGGTCTTTTCATGCTATTGTTTTAGGTTCAAATCCATTGCACAACTACTCCACTCACAAGAAAGATAAAATTGATGATCTTTTATACGACCTAGAGCTGTAAAGGACCATTTTTAAGAAAAGGAAGGAAAAGGAAGACCCTGAGAAAGAGCATGACATCATGGCTGGAAGGGATCAATATCAAGGAGATAAACATGTGCTAGATCAGAGAGAAGGACCATAGCTCCAAGGAATAAATCCAAGGGGGAAAGCGCTGATAAACTATGGAAGACCCTCAATCATGGGGGTTACTCCAAGTATTCTCAAACCCCCATTACGGCTCAACATTTTGAGATCAAGTTGGCAGTCATCCATGTGATCACACATTCACTCCAATTTTCTTGGCTACCTCATGAAGACCCCAACTCAAACATTGTAAGTTTCCCAGAAATTTGTGACATGATACTATTTCATAATTCCACAAATGATGTTTTGAGACTAGGCCTCTTCAAATTCTCATTAAAGGAAAAAGGATGGGAGTTGATCCAAATTCTGCCCTCACATTCAATCACCACTTGGGAGGATCTGGTAAGAAAATTCTTAATTAGGTTTTTTCCACCCTCCAAGTCAATGAATCTACAGGTAAGTATTCCAAATTTTGATCAATCAAATGAAGAATATTTTTTATTTTGTATGAGAGATATTTAAGGGTTTGATAAGATGATTTCAACATCATGAAATCAAAATTTATCTTCTAATACAAACCTTTTAGAAATGAATTTCGAAGGGAAGTGATTTGATAGTCAATGATGTTGTAAGAGGTTTTATTATGAGTAAATCACTGGAGGAGAGCTATGAGTTGTTGGATGAGATGTCTAGAAACCGTTTTCAGTGGTACCTAGAAGAAGGATGAGTGAAGCAGGTGAACGTGGTGGACAATAACTGGATGACTGCTCACATAGAGTCCATGACTAGGAAAATGGATGAGATGATGGATTTTCATAATCCCCAAGGTATATATATTAAAGACTCATATTATATTGATTATAATTGAAAAAATCAATTTCATGGGTACATGAAGAAATAAACACAAGTCCAAGGTTATCAACAAGGACCATAGGGATTTCAACAAAAATAACCACAAGGTCCCTCACTATTGAGACATATGCACTCCTTGTAAGAAACACTGGCTACATTAATGACTACCACTAGGGTTATATTCAAAGGAATAAAGGAAGAATCAATCATCTAGAAGTATATATTGAGAAATATAGATGTTCAAGTTGGCAAAATTGTCGAAAAACTTAGAGAGGGGTCGAGAGGAGTTTTACCAGCAGTTCCAGAAGTGCAACCATGTGAAGATGTGAAAGTGATAACTATAAGAAGTGGAAAAGTAACCGATAAAAACCCCAAACTAAGAAAAATAAAACAATTATAGTAGGATGAGAAAGAAGTTGAGGTGAAAGAAAATAAAAATAAGGATAAATCTAAAGAATAATGAGAAGTTGAAGAACTAATACAGTTCAAGCCACGTCTACCGTTTCTAGAGAGGAGGAAGCAGGACAATTTGGATGCACAAAGAGGTAAATTTATTAAAAAAAATTAAAAATTGAAAATCAATATTCATTTTTTAGAATCCCTTTACAATATAAAAATGTACTCAAAGATCATGAAATAGATGGTGATGAAAAAATTAAGCTAGAAGAGATTGGAATAATAACACTCCCAAGAGAATGATCTTCTGTGGTATCAAAGGATTTACCAAAAAAAAAACAAGTTATGGGTAGTTTTTTGATACCTTTCTTTATTGGTTCTAATAAATTTGAAAAATATTTATGTGATTTAGGTATGAGCATTAATATCATGTCATATACCATCTTCAAGAGCCTGATCCTTGAGGGATTGAAGCCCACAAGAGTTTCACTTCTATTAGCATACTCAACAGTGAAGTACCTGTGATGGGTTATTTAAATATATTCTAATCAAAGTCAACAAATTCTACTTTTTTTTCAAATACATAGTGTTGGATATTTAATAGGAGCATGTACCTCTAATTTTTGGAAGACCATTTTTATCCACTAGAATATCATTGATCGATATGAAAAGCGATGAGCTATGTTTGAGAGTAAGAAGCAAACAAGCAAGTTTCAATATCCATCAAGAAATGAAGAACTATGATGTTAGAGTAGATAAAGAGTTTTGAGAAGAAAAAATACCCAAATTTAAGGGTATCACTAAATTAGAAAAATCACAAGAGGTATCTGTTGTTGTGAAATAAGAGACTCAAATTAAAAGTACTAAGAAAAAGAAAGAAAAGACGAGAGGTAAGACCAAAGACACTGGAAGAGCGATCGAATCCACCTAGTTAGAAAATAGCCAACAGTTATGGATGGTGCACAACATTCCATTTTTTTATCAGGATTGAGGAATGATTGGTGGATCAACATGATAGAAATAAAGCAGGTACTACCATCATGAAGAATTAAGCTCCTTAGAGAGGAAGAATAAGGACCGAACTACATGGACAAGATACAACTAAGAGTATTCATGGACCCTAACCAGGTACCATATTTTCAATCATATCTCACTTAAATAGACGATGAAATAGGTAAGTCTGAGCGAATGACAATTAAAAAAAGCACTTATGAGAGGAAACCTAAGTTTTTATGATTTTTCTTTATTTATTTTCTATTTATCAATGATTACAATCCCCCCCAAATATTTTAAATTTCATTGATATGACCTGCACTTTTACTTTTTTTAATTTTATTTTATAGGACCATCAATACCCTGGCAGGAAGAAAGAAGCATGAAAAATGAAAAGAAGATGCATGACCACTACACGTCATGAAACCCATTCACGTCCTAGAAACCAGAGAATACACGTTGTGAGATTAATTCATGTTATGGGTCCAGTGCAAGAATAACTTGCACAACCATGTTTAAAGATTCATTAAAAGGGTATTAATAATTTCAATTTGTAACTTTTCTACTCTATTCCCCACATTTAATTTATTTAATTCTTTAAATTCCAATTGCATGCCCACACTTGATTCTTTATTTACTCAACTGAACTAGGAGACATAAACTATTCGGGATAATTACCATTCCATGAATTTAAATTTCTTTTTCAATAAGTTTAAATGAGAATAATGGGGAAAATAATTAGTATGGATAAGCATGTGGATTAGGATTAATAAAATCATGATTTATGAGAGAATGTTAATTCTTATAAATGATTTTTTTCTAAGATTTGGCCATCTTTGAATTTATGATATTTTCATTAATTTATTATATTATTCATATGAATTATCATGAGTGATTGTCCAAATGTTTGTTATCATTCATGATATATCCTTTGATCTTAATATTTCCCATTATTTTTATAGTATATTTCTTGAGAAACATAGGCATGTTTTCTTCTAGAACTTTCTTAACATATTATTAAAGCTACAATTGAACAAAATCACTTTTAATATGACTCAAACATCCTTTGTTCAATCCTTTATCCTTGGACCTACCTTGCATTAATCCCATTTAAGTCCATAGAATCCATGAATATCCTTATTAGGAAATGAACTGATTTATAGGACAATTTTATTCATTCCTACCTTCCTCTAAATATTTTTAATGAAATTTAAAAGAATAAGTGTGGGGAGAGAGACTTTCCATGATGGATAGGATTATATTTTCATTGATAAGACCATGTTGGGGGGATTCCTTGTGATTTGGGGAGGGGCCATGTATTTTTCATTGTATTTTATTATTCACGTCTCTTGTTATAAAAAATAGAAAAAAGGATCTAGAGAGGTTGATTCTTTCATTGTGCTTACTTGTATCATGAGCCCAATTTGATCTTTTTGGGGAGAAGAGAGCGATAAAATTTATAAAGGGAGATTTTTATTGAGATTATCTTTTAATATCATGCATTATGATTTAGATTCAAACCTAATTTTTGATCTTTAATTTTACATCATTTACCCACCTATCCTGAAGCCTCTGAGTCATTTAATCATAAGCGGTGAAGACCTCATGATTATTTGTGATCTATGTCTTTATGTGATGAAGATGTTAGATTTATTGCAAGGCTATGATAAGTGAAATGTTCTTGAGGTATGCGGTGAACTATATTAATAATTATACCTTGATTGTGAGTAGAAAAATTCAAAGAGAGGTAAACTGAAAATGACATGCATATTAATAATGAATTGAAAAATAAAAATGGATGAATAAAAAATCTTGGATATTTAAAAAGTGGAAGAGTAAAATACTCAGGTGACTTGTTTCATTAGAAAAAGAGGCATTGATTAATTTTCCTATGTGATGCTAAAACATTTAATTTTGCCATTTGATCATTTTTTTATTGAAATTGAATTTAAAGCAAAGTAAGGTGAACTCCCTTTATAGTATGTTGATATTTCATCCTTGAGGAAAATTATAAATTTAAGTTTGGGGGTATTTTTGATATGTTTATTTCATGCATATATTTTAGTGTGTATTAATACATTTATTTATATTAATAATTGATTAATCTTGTAAAAATTGGGACTGTTTAAATTATTTTGTGATTTTTGGTAGGAAACAAGGAGTATTTAGAAAGGGAACAAAAAGGATTGAATTTTAGGATGCTGAAAGACACTTCGTGCCATGACACGAAGTGTCGTGATGTGAAACTGGAATATTGAAGCCTGAATCCAATTTCATGTGGAGCTGGAAGAAGCCGCATAACATGTAGGAAAATGTTTTCACATCGTGAATCCATTACACGTCATGACTTTCATTAATGGGGTCAAGACTGAGATACAATGAAATTCATGGAACCCTTTCACATTGTTAAAGTCCAATTCATTCAAAATGTGTACATCATTCACATCATGATATTATTGAGTGATATAGATTTAGAGAAGCCACTGGAACTCATTATTTACTGTGAAATCATTTCATGTCTTGAACCCACTCGAAAGTGTGAATTTTTATGCATTGACGCTGAGGTTTTGATGCAAAAGCCTATTTATACACAACCAAAACCGCATATTTAAGATAGTATGGTGACCTAGGGAGATACCAATGAATTCTATAGATTCAAATGCCACCTCAAAGCCCTGATATTTCTACCACCTTTATTATTCAAGTATCCACGCTCCACCCTTCATAATGTCTACATGATCAAATAGTTATTTCTATGATGGGCTATGTGATTGTAGGGGGAATTTTTTTTAGGGATTATTTCTATTTTCTTTTCATGTTTTGGACTGATGAAACTCCATTTCTCAATTCTGATTATTCTTATTTTCCTATTTCATGACCATTGTTTTTGATCTAAGGAGTTTCATTTTATTACATCAATTAATTACCCTGGTTTGCACATAGTGATTACAAAATATAGGGTGATTCTGTTTAAATAAGGTTTTAGGTTGCCTAATTCTGTGATTGAACCTAGTAGATAAAAATTCCAATTGTACGATTACAGGATTAGTGTAGGTAACCCAGACCAAGGATCCCTAAAGATCCAATTCCAACACCAAATCATGAATGAACACATAATCAATTGAATCCCTAGCACAAAAAACCTAAAATAAATGAACCTAGCATGCCTCATCTCTTGATCTCAAACCTTGTATTTTTTGCACACTTTCTATCTCTCTCAAAACAATCAAACAATTTCCATTTCAATTCCTTTAATTAATTTAGGTAATACGGACTGTCCTTGTGGGTTTGACACCCGATCTTGTTGATTACTACCTTTTTAGTTATATTTTTTGAGTTTTATTAATTATAATATTTGTATAGAACCATAGGAATTTAACAACACCCTATGAGCTATCATTTTTTCAGTCCCATTACCAGGGACTATTTCCATTATGTATAAATTAATTACGAATTTTCATAACCATTTTTTTATTCTCTATTTTACTCTTGGTCTTATCATGCTATTGTTTCAGGTTCAAATCCATTGCACGACCACTCCACTCATGAGAAATATAAAATTTATGATCTTACATACAACCTAGAGTGGGAAAGGACCATTCACAAGAAAAGGAAATAAAAGGAAGACCCCAAGAAAGAACATGACATAATGTTTAGAAGGAATAAATATCAAGGAGCAAAACATGAGCTAGGTCAGAGAGTAGGACTAGGCTCCAAGGAATAAATCTAGGGGAAAGCGCTGATTAACTATGGAAGAACCTAAAACATGGGGGTTAATCCAAGTATTCTCATACCCCCATTGCTTTTCAACATTTCAGGATCAAGCTGGTGGTCATCTAAATGATCTCACATTCACTCTAATTTTCTAGGATACCACATGGATACCCCAACTCACACATTATGAGTTTACAAGAAATTTGTGACATGTTTCAGTTTTAGAATGTCAAAAATGATGATGTGAGACTATGCCTCTTCAGATTCTAATTAAAGGACAAATCACATGAGTGGATCCAAAGTCTTCCCTCAAATTCAATCACCACTTGGTAGGATCTGGTAAGAAAAATCTTAACTATGATTTCTCTACCCTCAAATTCAATGGATCTACGGGTAAGTATTCTAAATTTTGAGAAATCTACTAAAAAATATTTACATAGTGCATGGGAGAAATTTAAGGGGTTGATAAGGTGATGCACACATCATGGAATCAAAATTTGGATTCTAATATAAACCTTTTACAAAGGAATTTTATAGGTAAATCACTTGATAATCAATGTTGTTGTAGGTGGTTCACTTATGAGGAAATAACCAGAGGAGAGTTATGATTTATTGGATGATATTTCCATCAACAGTTTTCAGTACTATCCTAAATAAGGATGATTGAACAAGGTGAACTTGGTGGACAATAAATGGATGGCTGGTCAAATGGATTCCATAACTAGGAAAATGGACTTGATGATATCTTTTCATAACCCCAAGGCATGTATACTAAAGATTTGAATTATATTGATTATAATTGAAAAAAATAAATTTTAGGGGAACATGAAATAATCACCACAATTCCAAGGTTATTAATAAAGGCCACAAGGATTTCAACAACAAGCACCATAAGATTCTTCACTATCGAGCCAGATACACTACTTAAAAGAAACATTGGCTATATTCATGACAACTACCAGTGTTTTAATCAAAGAAATAAAGGAATAATAAATTATACAAAAGGTTTTATTTAGAAACCTATAAGTTCAAGTCAGCCAAATTATTGAAAAACTTAAAGATAGGTTGAGAGCAGTTTTACCAGTAGTTCCAGAAGTTCACCCATGTACAGATGTAAAAATGATAACTCTAAGATGAAGACAAGTAATTTAGAAAAATCATAAACCAATAAAAAGACAACAAGTAAAGTAGGTTGAGAAAGAAGTTTTAGATATATAAAAGAAGAAGAAGGATAAAGCTAAATAAGAATGAGCAGTTGAAAAACTATCACTGTGTAAGACACATCTACCATTTCTAGAGAGGATGAAGTAAGAAAAACTAGATGCACAGAGAGGTAAATTTATTAAAAAATTTAAAAATATAAAATCAATATTCCTTTTGCAGAATCCCTTTACAATATTCCAATGTACTCAAAGTTCATAAAAGGGATGTTGAAGAACAAAAGAATGACAAAAGAGATTAGAAGAATAACACTCTCAAGATAATTCTCTACTGTAGTATCTAAGGATTTACCAAAGAAGAAACAAGATCTGGGTAGTTTTTCAATCCCTGTATTTATTAGTTCTAAAAAAATTGGAAAATATTTATTTGATTTAAGTGTTAGCATTAATATCCTTTCATACACCACCTTCAAGTTCCTAAGACCGGAGGGACTGAATCCCACAAGAGTTTCACTCCTATTAGTAGACTCAATTGTGAATTATCTCCGAGGGTTCATCAAAGATATTCTAATCAATGTTGATAAATTATACATTATAGTTGAATTCTTAGTGATGTATATAGAATAGGAGCGGACACCTCTCAATTTTGTGAAGACTATTTCTATCCCCTGGAAGAGCACTGATCGACATGAAAAGTGTTGAGCTATGTTTGAGAGTAGGTAGGGAAAAAGTAATTTTCAATATCCATCGAGTGATGAATAACTTTTATGTGAAAGAGGATAATGATTTTGGAGAAGAAAAAAATACCCAAAGTTAAGGGTATTTCTAAAGTATAAGAAGTACAAGAGGTAGCTGTTGTTGTGTAAGAGGATAGTCAAATTAAAAGCACTAAGAAAAAGAAAGAAAAGATGAGAGGTCAGACCAAAGACACTAGAAGAGTAACCGACTCCACCCAATTTAAAAAGGAAAACAGGTATGGATGGTACACAAACTTCTATTTTTTTCATCAGGATTGAGGAATAAATAGTGGATCAGCCCGATGGAAATCAAGTAGGTTCTACCATCAATAAGAATTAAGCTGTTTAGAGAGGAAGGATAGGGACTAACCTATGTGGATAGGACACAATTGAGACCATTCACGGATCTCGACAAAGTACCATATTCTTAATCATATTTCACATAAACTAAATTTGAAAGAGAAAAGGTCAGGTGATGATATTAAACAAAAGCACTTTCAGGAGGAAACTCAAGTTTTTAAGATTTTTTTATTTTCTATTTCTAGGTGCATGCACTCTATCCCAAATATTTTAAATTTCATTGATATGAAATGTAATTTTAATTGTGTATTTTTATTTTATAGGATCATCAAGACCCTAACAGGTAGTAAGAAACACGAGGCATGCAAAGAATATCAAGGTCTGCTACACATCGTGCGACCCATTCATACCGTGAAAACCAGAGAATACATCTCATGGTAGAAATTCACATTGTGAATTTGGTGCATGAATAACTTATGAAAACATGTTTGAATCTTCATAAAAATTAGAGTAATATTTTCAATTATGAACTTTTTTACTTTATTCTACACATTTAATTTATTTAATGCCTTAAATTCCAATTTTATGCTTGCAATTGATTCATGCTTCACTCAACTGAACTAGGAGACATAAAATGCCTAGGATAACTACCATTCCATGAATTTAAATTTATTTTTCAACAAATTTTAATGAGAATAATGGGGAAAATAATTAGTAGGTATAAACATGTGAATTAATTTTTAAAAAATCATGATTTAGGGGAGCATGTTAATTCTTGTAAATGAAATTTTTCTGAGATTTGGGATACATTGAATTTCTTATATTTAAATTAATTTATTCTATTATTCATATGCATTTACATGAGAAATTATTCCAACATTTTTTATCATTCTCGAGACATCCTCTAAGACTAATATTTCTCATTTTTTTAGTATATTTTTGAGAAACTCAGACATGTTTTATTATAGAACTTTCTCTGCATCTTATCGAAGCTAAGACTGAATAGAATCACTTTTAATATTATTGAGACATAGTTTGTTTAACCCTTTATCCTTGTAACCACCTTTAATTAATCCATTTTAAGCCCATAGAAGCCATGAAAAACATTGTTAGGAAGTGACCTAAGTTACAAACCTATTTTATCCATTCCTACCTTCCTATAAATATTTTTCATGATATTTAAAAGAATAAGTGTGCGGAAGAAGATTTACATAGTGGATAGGGTTATTTTTTTTATTAAGAAGACTATGCTGGGGGTTTACTTGTGATTTGGGGAGAGGTGATGTATTTTTCATTGTATTTTATTATTCACCTCTCTTGTTAAATTTTTTTAAAAATAAACATTCAAAAATAAAAGAAAAAGATAAAAAATGGATTCTATCTTACGACGATAAAAAATCACCATTGCTTGACCGATTATATTTTTATTTTATATGGTTAGGTGATGGATGTGAGATTTTTCTCAAGCAAAGTTTTTTAAAAAGAGAAAAAAGCGATAGTGGTTGATTCTTTCATTGTTCTTACTTATATAATGAGACCACTTTGAGATTTTTGGGGATAAGAGAGAAATGAAATTTATAAAAGATGATTTTTATTGAGCTTATATTTTGATACCATGCATTATGATTTAATGTCAAACCTACTTTTTTAGATTTACTTTTCATCATTTACCCACCTACCTTGAAACCTCAGATCCATTTGATCCTAAATAGTGAATACCTCATGATTATTTGTGATCTCTATCATTACATGGTATAGATGTTAGATGCCTTGAAAGCTTATGATAAGTGACATGTTCTGGAGGTATGTGATGAAATCTATTAAAAATTATAACATGATGGTGAGAGGAAATATTCAAAGTGAGGTAAATTGAAAATTAAATATATATTAACAATGAATTGAAAAAAATGTAATATTTAAAAGTCTTTTCTATTTAAAAATAGGAAGAGTAAAATACGTGGGTGACTTGTTTCTTTAGGAAATTAGGAATTGATGAATTTTTTTATACGATTATCTAAAATTTAATTTCCCATCTGATTAACTTATTTTTTTATTTTTAGAAGAAAAAAATGAGTATCTTGAAGAGGAAAAAAAGGGAGAAATTTTAGGACACTGACGGACACTTCACATCACGATAGGAAGCATCACAATGTGACATCATAATATTGAATTCAGAAGCCAATTTTACATGAAGCTGGAGCAGAATGTAGAACTTGGAGGAAGAAATTTTCAAATCATGAACCCATTATATTCCATGAATTTAATTCAAGGGGTAGAGACCGAGATATGCCAAAATTTATGACACCCTTTCATGTTACTAAATTCGAATTCATTCACAATATTTAAACCATTCATTTCATGAGATTGTTGACAGATATATATTTGGAGAAGCCACCACTACTCATTACACACTATGAAAATACCTGAAATTGTGAATTTTTATGTGTTAGCACCGAGCATTTGATGTAGAGGCCTATTTATACACAACCACAACCATATATTTGAGACATCATGGAGACCTAGGGAGATACGTATAACTTCCAGAGACGTGCACACAACATTGAAACCCTACTATTGCTGCCACCTTTCTTCTTTAGGTATCCATATTGTTCATTTTCATCGTGTTTAGAATGAGTGAGTAGTTTCTTTTGTGCTACATGTTGTGATTATAGGGGGAAGTTTTTTTATTGAGTATTTCTATTTTATTTTCATGTTTTTGATTGATGTATCTATATTTGTCAATTCCAATTCTTATTCCATTCATATTTCATGACCATTATTTATGATCTAAGGAGTTTCATTTTATTTCATTAATTAATTACCCTGGATTGTTCATGGTCATTACACAATCTTGGGTGATTATGTTTAAATAAGGTTTTTGGTTACCTAGTTATGTGATTTAACCTAGTAGATGACCATTCTAACAATACTATTATAATATTAGTGTAGGTTACCTAGAACAAGGATCCCTAAAGACCTAATTTCAACACCAACTCATGAATGAACACATAATCTGTTGAATCCCTTGCACATAAACCTAAAAATCAATGAACCTTCCATGCCTCATTACTTGATTTTAAACCTTGTATTTACTTCACTTTTTCTCTCACTTCAAACAACCAAAAAATTTCTATTTAAATTCCTTTAATAAATTTAGGGAATACAGATCATCTTCATGGGTTTGAAACTCAGGCTTGCTAATTACTACCTTTTTAGTTAATTTGTATGAATTTTATTAACTATTTAATGTTTATAGCCTCGTAGGAATTTAATGATGCCCCGCGGGCTATCATGGTGCCTCCTCATTTTCACTATTATGTGATATACTTGAATTTATTGCATGTTATATTTAAAAATAAATATTTTATTTTTATTTAAAAATTATAATAAAATTTGATTGATTTATGGTGATATTTGGATTTGGTGTGTGTGTATTTCATAGGAAATAAATGAGGATTTCTGGGTGTGTGAGAGTTTTATAAAAAAATGGGAATTTGGGGAAAATACGATTGAGGTTGTGACTGATTTTTTATTTGGCTGATTATGTATGAAATATTGTTATGTGATTATCGATGAATTGATTTGAATGTTATGGTATGGGTTTTTCTTATGGGTTGAGGTAATTTTTGGGTGATCCTACTTAAGTGTGGGGGAAGGGGGATTATTGGATTAGACAAAGTTGATTTTAGATTTACGCTTTAGTGTGGGGCATTGTTAGAAAGATAGGTTTTTTAGAATATGATAGTCCTTTAAAGTATGAATGGGTGTTGGAGTTGATTGATTGGGAATGCGGTGTTGTTTTGACATGTTTAGTTTTTATTTTATGAAAATAATTTTATGTTGAGTGTGATTGATATTTAATATTTTGACTATATCATTTTCAATCAGTTGGAAAAGTTTTTATAAAACACATACAAGATACCTAGTTTTCATATGAATGGGGTGCATGATAAGTCATTGGGGAAATCTAATTGAGTTTTTATACTCACTTCCCAGTATGTTTATCTTGGTTAAAATCTAGATAATATATAGTTTGAGTTTTAGGTACTTAGGTTCATGGCATGGTGACTTGGATAAAAAGCTGAAAATAGTTAGGGGAGACTAGTATAGGTTGTATCAGTTATTTTAATTTGGGTTATTGGTATAATGTTTTTATTTTTATAGAGTATTTCATTTATATTGATGTTCTCAAATGTTCTAGGTCACAAATAAAGTGGTTGGACCAATTACCAAAAATTTTTGCTGTCAGATTCAATAGATAAATATGAAGAAAATGACTAACACAATCTCAAATTATTAATAGAGAGGATTTTTCACCTTTAATTGATAATTAATTTAAAAAAATATTTACCTTGACTTGGTAGTTCTTCTTGTTTATTAAACAAATCAATTTCTTCTCTTTTCATGTCATCGTTGTGGTGAAGAATCCAAACTAGAATTCCTATAGTGGAATACACATGTACTTTATGAATCAAAAAACATCATCATTGGTATTTTGGGTTCTAGTGTAGAGGAACCAAGCACCTTGAATTATTATTTTTTGATTGTAATAATGATTCTATCAGGCTTGAGAGTAATCTCTAGTGTTCTCTCATTCTTGAGAGGGAGTAGGAGGATTATCTCTTATTCTTGAGAGAGTTATTGATAAGTTATCTCTAGGAATTTGAGAGAATTATCTTGGGACAATCTATTGTTCATACCTATCACACCATAAAAAAATGATATAAATCAAATAATATACTTAGGGTTAAACAATTAGTAATTTTATAGAGACCATTTATTTAATTTCTTGATTTAAGTAAAACCCACATAAAATAACAAAAACAAAAAAACAACAACATTATATTCTCATGACATGTGCTAAACTCAGGGATTAATATACCTTCTTCATTAGGCCCTTTTATCTTGACCCATCAATCCCCCTCATCATTTATCGAACCTTGAATAATAATTTTTTATTTAAATAAATAAATATCTATTTATTATTTAATAAATAAATCAATAAATATTATATTCAATAAACTTGTGAATAATAATTTATCTTATCATTAAAATAACTATATAAATATTTATATTAAATATTTATTTATCACCTTATGAATAATAAACAATAGATAAAAAATATTATATTCCCTGAATTGTGAATAAATATTTATTTAATATTCAACTCACATATATTATAAACTTGAATAATTGGTGGTTAAATTTATATAATCAACTTAACTTGAATAATTATTATTCCATAGGATGAGAATGATATTTGTTCCTAATATTAAATTAAAATATAATTTAATTGAGATTCATGATACACTTAGTGTGTGACCCTCTAGGACTCTTTCTCAGTGGCATTAGGTGAACTTGCCTCAAGTCTAAGATCAGAGACTCAAAACACATTAAGACACCCATAAAGAAATAAGTTAATGTCACAATAATAACAAAATCATATTAATGTTTACTATGTAATATAATCCTTTTGTCTCAATATTTTATCAATCAGGTCGCATACTTATGTAATCAACATATATGCTTGATTTATAATTCTTTGACTACTTGAAATGAACTTGTTGATGAACTACCATGAACATGAATTTAATTAGATAGTTCCATTTCAATCAAAGGGACATAAATATCATATTACATTAGACTTAAACATATTTTTTTCTCAACTTATTTAATTATTTTCATATCACTTATGACACACCCAATGAATCCTACCTTACTGCGAGAATATGTCATCTCATTTTTAATTAACACATTAAAGTATACAATTCATGATATACATTAATAATAATTTCAAGTCTAATGACCTATACACACATATGTAGATAGGAATATCTAATGACATATATAAAATGTTGAATTCTTATTGGTAATTCTCTCCTCATAACCTCTGCTCTATTAGATTACCAAGTGTAAAATTTATGAGGAGAAGTCTCATTCGCTTATAAGAATCCAACATATGATATTCAAACACTACAACACCCCAACCTGACTCACTCCACAATAACTGTATTGGAGCGTCATTGGGACTTAGGCATGCCTCACATATGACAAAGGCTATTGACCAGCAGTGAGGGTATATGGGGTGATACTATGGAGGGTATAACCTTTGAGGATAATAATAAAAATATTAACAAAACATAATAAAATAAATTTAAGTAATATAACTCAAAATCCAAAAAAAAGTATATGAACACCTCAACCAATATTTACCATTCTAAGATAGCCATAAAAACCCAACTGATTGACCTTAGTCCAATCACACATGTATAGGTACAAAAGTGATCAAATACACAACAAAACTGGTACCAAGGAATCACTTGGTCCATATGAAAAACTATTTCATCCGGCTCTTGCATCACCCGCACACCTAAATTCACTAGGTTTCTAATGTCGAACCATTACCCATACCTATACCAAGAACTATAAAGGCTATACATGTCTCAGAGGGCCCATGAAAGGTGTAATTGTGAAATCTATAGGCCACAACCAATAGTGTCTCTAACTAATATACATATCATATAATAGTGCATGGAAAACATAATTAATTGAAAGAAAATCACATTTCACAACCCTCTACACTCAATATCATCCATCCCTAAGTGATACTTTACCTTAATTGATCAATTCCATAGTAGAAAAAAATATCCATAGTCAGTCATATTAGAAGTGCCTCTAAAATTTCAATTATTTCCATGTCTCATGGAATCACCACCCTAACATAATAATGATGGGCCAATGATGTCCACAAGTCACATCACAAGTACCATGGATCTCTAAACCTTTTTATAACTGCTAGATCAACAGACTGACAGACCCAAGGCATGACTACACCTTTCCTTTACCACAATTTGGCTTGATATCCTCAATATGTATGGAAATCCTCATCTCCCATCTGATCATCTTACATACCACCATTTGTGGCCTCCTACAGTGCACCCCTTTTCCATATTAATGGTCAACACCATCCCCTATACCGCTTAACTATAGATGGTTCCACTATCACACCCCAACTTGTGTTTGAATAATTAAATAATTTAATGATATTTATTCTTGATCTTGAGTTTTAGGTATGATCTTTTAAATTTTTTATATTTCAGTACTAGATCATGGGTTGCGCACAATTAGTAGAAATTGTGTGGAAACTATACACACACATATGTGGATTGGTAGTGGAATTTTTCAAAATTGGTTCATGGTTTACAAATATGTGTAGCCAAACTATTTGAGTTATCATAGGTTTATAGTAGGGGTGAATGGTTGGAACAGAGTTTGGACTACCATGTGACCAAAACATGAAATATAACCAATTTATTAAAAATACATTTTTACCTAAATACCCCTCTCCTATTTTTAATTAAAACACTCCCTCACCTTATCTTTTCCTAATCTCACATGATGCATGGCTAGGGAAGCTCCTAGGTATGTGACCACCTTATACCAACCACCTATTCTCATGGATTTGAGTGCATCTGTCCTAGGAAAGGGCTTATCCTCTTCTTTCCAATTCCTCCTCTCACTTATATTCCCCACTCCCTTGCTCTCTCACTGCGATTTTTGGTAGGCCAAACCATAGGTGGGTTTTGTTATGATTTTCTTATTTATTGATTTTAATTATAGATTTTTATTATTTAGGGTTCCTCTTGGTCTTGTGAGTTTCCTTGGACCTTTTTGCAGTGTTTTTTATGCGCCAGTTATTGAAATCAGCGAGTTCCAGGAAGGTTTTCCCCATGACTAACTCTTTAATTCTAGAACCATTGATTACTTGGGTTCTAAATTCATATCTTAATTTTACAATGATAGTTTTAAATGTGTTTGGAAATTATTTTAAATTAAAATAATGTTTCACTTGATTTTCATTTTAACATAGGGGAATTTTTGATTTTCAAAGCATGTTGAAAATATATTTTCTTTAACAATGCACATCATGTGTTTAATAAATTGCCTGAATGGACCTTATAAATTACTTATGTGATTTCTAAAGAGGTTTTGGTCTCTAAATTTAAAATTTAAATTTGATTCCCAAGTAATAATAAATTATTTCAAGATTGGTTCTAAATGAAAAAGTGGGGCTTGCAAATGTCCTTTGACCTATCTTTTGGTTATACACATATACATGGGTGTATATATATATATATGAGTGTGTGTAAAAATTCATATGAGCATATGTGAATTTTTTCATTTAGAGACATATATATATATATGCATGTAAATGTATATGGGTCTAATGATGGAGGGACAATTTGGAAATTTAAAGTTGATACTCAAACTTACTTTTAAAACAAGTGTTTAAGTGGATTTCTAAAATGAATTACAAAGGCCCAAATAGCTTGTTTTACTTGCTTTCTATGATTTTATAAAGAGTGTTTTAATTAATTAAAGCTACGTTACAATGAAATTAATTATTTCTTTTATGCCTCATGGGTTATTTAAATGATTCCCCCTTGATTTTAGAAATGTTATGGTTTAAAGAGGCATATACTGTGCAACACCCTAAGGAATTACAAATAAATTTATTATAGAATGCATGAAACACCGAGTCTCTATGAAGAAAACACATTGTCATTATAGAAGATAGTTATAACCTATCCATTAGACATAATTTTTCTTCTTTTATGTTTTTAATTTCAAAAAACGAACATATATGGTTGTGATCAGTAAGATATTTAGAGTTTGATAAGATCAACTTACATTTTTAGTGATCAGTAACTTGACCCTTATGAATAGTAATATACCATCATGAATATTAATGTACCCTTATGAATAGTAATATGATCCTTATTAAGAGTAAACTCACCCATGTAATTGGAAATAAAATTTAGGCACCTTATAAATGAGAGTGAATATTTTAAAAATTAATAATTAAATGTTTATATTTTTGTGAGTAATAAATATTTAATTACACTTTTAAATTAATAAATTTATTTAAAATAAAATTCATTTTCATAAAATTTATTCCTAAATAAATATTTTTTTGTCATATTATTTTAGAATAATTTTATGTGACCTTAGTTAATTTTTCAAAGTATTATAAAATCAGTTTTAAATTTAAAATTTTTATTTTTCAAGTAAATAATGATTTTATTTAAAAATTAAATTTCACAAATTTATAAAATTATTTTGATAAAATGGAGTCCATTTCTGAATTCTATATGTCAAAAAATGATTATGGTGAATTTTTGGGATTTTTTTGAAATACTTGAATTCTTGGTGAATAGTAAAATACGATAATTTACGGTATAAATACATTATAAGATAAATACACTATTACTTAAATTATGGATGATGTAAGAACAATTGGTTCAAACTAAAATGAATTTATTAATGTTTTTGGTCATAATAATCAACACTATTTCTTGTCTTGAGCAAAATAATAAAATAATGAATAAGATATTCAAAAATCATTCCTCTCCTCCATAATAAAATGCACCCCTCACCCCCTCTTCTCTTCACTCTTATAAGCCTTGAATATTCTCAAAGTTCTACCCAAATAATCTTTCCTAGTCCCTCCCCATGTCCAGGAGCCCTTGGTATTTCCAAAATACCAAAACCCCTTCCCTTAAGGAGGTTCTCAAGGAGGTTGATTCAAGAGGAAAATCCTCTTACTTTTTCTTTTAATTTCATTTCAATTTATTTTATTTTATTATTCTTTCCTAAACTCCTCTATAAAAAAGATCATTATAACTATAGTATAATTTATATACTTTAATTATATCATTTTAATGGAATAACCATCATCATTCACCTTAATCTCTCTTTCTTTTATTTTATAAATGAAATCATCATCCGGGAGGTGCCAATTTACAACCTTCATAGACGACGAAGTTTTGTTCTTAAAATTATTCTTAAAATATATTCATGAAACAATTTTAATGGTTGAGATAGATTTTAAAATTTATATTATAACCATTTTTATGTTCTGGAAGTAACATATTTCCACCAAACGATAAAACAAAATGAATTCTTTATGATCAATAACCATCATAATAATCTAAATGATTATCACTAAATGTATTATCTAATGATTAATCCTCATAATATGTAACCAAATGATAAATATATAACCATTTACACGTATTTATTATCATTAAAAACATGAAATTTCAATTTTGTAGAATTATAACAATTTTAAATGAACTCCATTACTTATACTCAAGAGAACCGATCATGAAATCGAGGAAATGAACACTTCAGAATGACAAAATTCAATAATATAACTTATAAATAAGGCCATAAAATAACTTAATAAAACTATAATGAATCAAATACATGTATATAAGGTTCTTAATTAATTAATTAATGGATTTAATTTGATTATACATGTATTTAAGGTCAAGCGCAGAACACATTCATACATAAGGTAAGGGTTTTCTACCCGAACCTCCATTTTCTTTTGGGTTACTCTTATTCTCTACATACCTCAATGAAATTTTAATTATTATTATGTAATCCTCATTAATTATGTGTTAATTTTCTATATACATGTACCAACCATACTCTTTCTTTCTTTTATGGGGAATTACATGTTTTAAAAAGATCTATAAAAAATTATTTCCGATAAACAAGCATGTTTCAAAGGAACTTCTCAAATTATTACCTATTTTCAAATGAAATATATAATCTATTTTTAGACACTATTATTTTTCTAAAACAACTCATTTTATTATGAAAAAACTACATTAATTCACTTCTAGTTTTATTAAAATATTTTTCCAAATAACTAGTCTTTTCAAAGTAAAAGATTTTTTATCTTAAGAATTACTCGGTGATTTTATACGAGTATTTTCATATTTTTCAACACTCTTGTTTATTATTATATTTAATTAGGATTAATATTTTATGATATCATCTACCATATTTTATTTATTTTTTTATGATTATTTTTACTATGGATGTGCTATCTCGATACCATTCACCATATTACTTTAAATTGTTAGTGTTTATATTTAATGATTTGGGAAATTTATTTAAATTTCAAATGTTAGTTTAAATATGAATGAATATATTGTTTATGTTTATCCAACTTCATGTGAGTAATGAATTATACTTATTACATGATTTTTGGGGCCCACTATAGCCCCTTGATGCATCGTTAGGTCTCATTAGACAAACTAGTTTGGATTTTTATCCATTTATGCATGGTCTTGGCATGAAGCCTTAACAAAATGATTATGATATCTGACATTATGAATTAACTCATTATGAAAATTGATATTTATTGTCCATGTGATTATTAGACTAATAGAATATCCATGGTTATGTTTTATGGAATTATTTAATCAGTTTGTATTCCTTCCATATTATGATCAAGTATATTTTTAAAGGTATGTGTTTTTAGTTGCTCACCATGACTAGTGATTATTTTTATGATAACTTCTATTTTATTATTTACCCTTATTGATAATCTAATATCTCCCATTTTTAAGTTTTATTTTACCCAAGTTGTGAAGATGAATATTATGAATGACTTTATAGGATAATTTAGGATTCATAGATGTTTCTAATGGAATTTCTGTTATGTATTTCATTTCAAGTTGTAATGTTAAACTTATGTTTGTATCTTGTTTTCCAAAACTACTATAATATTAATTACTTTGGGATAAAACTTTCTTGTAATCATTCTAATGTAATAAAATAATGCACCAACTCCAGGCAACTGGGGTCGGGGCGTTACAGTTGGTATTAGAGGAAGTTTATTATAAAACTTGGAAACTAGAAAATGTAGATTAGGGAAAAAAACCTAAGGTAGACTATGAATATAAGAATACACAAACATACTAGAATTTTAAGGTAGATATTATGTGGGTCTTACTAGAAAATACATCCCTGTCTAGATACTACAAGTGGATGTAGTTCTGGCACAGATGTACCTAGGAGTAACAACACTAACAAGGTGCTTCAGGCTTGACCTGGGGTAACCTGGTACATGACAACAGGCCTTACTACGTACCTGGTTTGACACTCCCATGGGATATTCTTAAGATAACTCAAATCTTCTTTAAAAACCATTATAAAGGATTTAAAAGTAAATTTTTCCTCAAGGAAACCATGTTTATGATTATGGGATTGGCTATGAATATAATTTCAATTTATGTTAAGTATTTTTCTAGTTGAGATTATAAATTTTGATTTATAACCAAATATAGTGTATTCCATCATTTAGAAATGGTTCCTAGTGGAATAAATGGAAACCACATGAATGAGAATATCCCATGTAGGGATTTACCTCCTATTTAAGATAATGATGTTGGTTCTAGAGATGCCACTGGTGATGATAAACTTATAACTCTATTGAGATATCTGACTCAGGTTATGAACAATTACCTCACTCGTATGGAGCATCCTGATACACAACATGGAGAAGAAATGTTAGACCGCTTTATGTGAAAATATCCTTCATCATTTAATGGGACTTCAAAACCATTGATAATAGAGTAGTGGATAAGTTCTTCAGAGAAGATATTTATTACTTTGGGAAGTAATGAAAGGGATAAGGTTTTCATGGAAGTTTATCATTTATCAGTAGAGGCTAATCAATGGTGGTCACTAATTCAAAACACAAAGGAGGAGTAAGATATTGAAAATATGGAATAGAGGTATTTTAAGGAAATATTCTTATAAAAATACTTTCCTCGCAAACAACGAGCAGATATGGAAAGGTAGTTTCTGAATCTAAGGCAAAAAGAGGATGATAATTTTGCAAATTATGAATCTAACTTCACAATTTTACCAGGGTATTCCACAAAATACATATGTAATCCAAGGAGTAAGATTTATTGATTCTTTTATGGTTTAAAATCATTCCTCCAAAGGGCACTAGTCTCCCAAAGTTTCTCATCATATGAAGATACAATATCATGTTCTATAAATATAGAAAAATAATTTTCTAAGTCTTATGACTTTAAGGGAATGAAAGAGAAGAAGTGGGATACTAAACACTCTGGAAAAGGAAATAAGGAAAAGAGGAATAAGGGAAGAATTGATTTTCCATCCTATGATAATTGTGAGAAGAAACACCCCAGCACTTTCTTGAAGGGTATGGGTGTTTGTTACAAGTGTGGAGGAAAAGACCACCAATCCCGTGATTTTAAGGGAAAGAAAGAATCCACCAATGTTCAATTATAAAATTAAAAAGATCTGGTACATTATGAAAATGATTTCCCTAAGAATCAAAGAAACATTACTCAGAGAAGGCCAAGGGAACAAGGCTAAGCTTATGTGATCACAACTACTGAGGCAGAAGTTCTTAATGATGCGGTGGTAGGTACTTTAATCATTTACTCAAACTTATCCAATTCTTTATTTGATTCTGGATCATCACATTCTTTTATATCTTCCCAGTTTTCCAAGAAAATTAGACATTTATAATTTGATTTAATAAAGGAGTTATCATTCAAAACTCCTAAGGGAAGTATCATTGCAATAAAGATGTGTCAATCAACCCCACTTATGACCCACAAAAATACTTTTTTTTGTTGAACTTATCATCATAACCATGATTTAATTTGATATAATTCTTGGTATGAATTGGCTTTAAAAATACAATGTGAGAATCTATTACAACAATAATAAGGTTACTATTTTTGATAATGGTGTATTATCCCTTATATTTAGAGGAGAAACCACATTATTTGATTCTTATCTAGATCCACCCCCAGTAGCTCTACTGAATGAAATTATTGGGGTGGATGAAAACACAATATATATGGGTGAGGAAAGAAATATTCAAATCGAGGATGTACCTATTGTGTAAGAATACATTGATTTCTTTCTAGAGGATTTTCCTGGACATCCTCCCAGGTGTGAAGTTGAATTCACTATTGACTTAATTCACGATTCAAGACCTATATCAAAGACTTCTTATATAATGGATACTATGGAGTTATTAGAATTAAAGAAACAACTAGAGGAATTGAGTGATAAAGGATTTATTCTCACTAGTGTTTCTCTATGGGTAGCCCATGTTCTTTTCATCAAGAAAAAGGATGGATCAATGAGGCTATGAATTGACTATAGAGATATCAATGCTATTATGATAAATAACAAGTATCTTCTTCCTTACATCGATGATTTATTTGATCAACTTCATTGAGCCAAATATTTTTTGAAGATTGACCTTCGATCTGGATATCATCAGTTATGTGTGAGGGTGGAAGATATTTTAAAAACAACATTTTGAATCAGTTATGGGGATTATAAGTTTATAGAAATGCCTTTTGTATTGACTAATGCACCCTCTTTTTCATTGATCTAATGAATAAAATTTCCAAGGAGTATCTTGATGAATATTTTGTGGTATTTATTGATTATATCTTGGTATACTCTATAATCCATGAAGATCATGATAATCACTTACGTATTATTATCAAGACTCTTAGAAGAAACAAATTATATAGGAAGTTTAGAAAGTGTGAATTCTAGATTCAAGTAGTTTTTAATCGGGGTCATATTGTCTCTAAGGATGGAATTTTAGTGGATCCTATGAAGATAAAGGTAGTTCAAGAATGGACCAAACAAACAAACATAAACGAGGTAAGTAGTTTTATTGGTTTAGCAGTTTATTATCATAATTTCATTAAAAACTTTTCCCATTTAGCCAACCATTTGACTAAGCTTACTTGTAAAGGTTTTAAGTTCGTACGGAAAAAATAATGTGAAGAATATTTCGAATAATTGAAGAGGAGATTAGTGAATGCTCTGATCCAGAATCTACCATCAGGAAATGATGGATTTGTGATCTATAGTGATGCATCAAAGAAAGGACTTGGCTTTTTCCTCATGAAGAATGATAGATTTATTTCCTATTAATCAAGGAAGTTAAAAATTCATGAACAGAACTGTCTAACTCATAATCTTGAGTTAACAATTGTAATATTTCCTCTGAAGATATAGAGACACTATCTATATGATGAAATATGTGAGATATATATGGATCACAAGATATTGAAATATATCTTATCATAGAAATAACTCAACATGAGGAAAAGGTGATGGATCGAGCTACTCAAGGATTATGATTGTTCTATACAATACCACCTAAGAAAGGTAAATAAGGTAGCTGATGTATTGAGTAGGAAGGATCATGGATTTTTAATCAAAACTAGGATTAAAAGGGATCATGTATTCATGAATCAAGTAAATATAGATATGGGAATTATCAAATAATGTGAAACATCATTAATTTTTCATTTGGTTTTCCAAAAATATTTATTGGAAATAATTAAAACTTCTCAGTCTAATGATGAGAATCTTTAAATGAAAATTAGAGGTGTGAATGATGGGAAGTTTGCTAACTTTGTGTGTGAGGATGGAATTCTAAAATTTTCAAAGAGGCTATGTGTTCCCTCTTTACCCGATCTAAAAGGGGTGTTATTGGATGATTTCCATAGCTAGAATTTCTCTATACACCCTAGTAGAACTAAAATGTATAGAGATTTTAAGGAACATTTCTGGTGGGACAACATGAAGCAAGAAATTTCTGATTATGTATCAAGATGTTTAGTCTATCAATAAGTGAAGGATGAATGCCAACATCCTAGAAGAGTAATGAAACCTCTACCCATTCCTACATGGAAATGAGATGACATCACCATGGATTTTTTCACTGGATTACCCAAAAATTCAAGAAATAATGATGCAATATGGGTAATTTTTGATCGAATTTCGAAATATGCACATTTTATCACTATAAGGAATAATTTTCCACTAGAGATACTTGCACGAATCTATGTCAATGAAGTTGTGAGAATTCATGGAGAAACTCTATCAATTGTGTCTAATCATGATCCATGATTTACATCTAAATTCTGAAAAATTCTACAAAAATATCTGGATAATGAGCTTCGATTGAGTACTGCTTATCACCCTAAACTGATGGGAAATCAGAAAGCACGATCCAAACTTTAAAAGACATGTTGATATCATGTTCAGTTGATTTTGAAGATATGTGGGATCAGTATTTACCATTAGTGGAGTTTTCCTACAATAGTAGTTTCCATTCTAGTATTCAAATAACACCATATAAAGCATTGTACGAAAGATATGTTTTACACCAACACGTTGGGATGAATTTGGTGAAAGGAAGCTTGTGGTCCTAGAGGTTGTAGAGGAAACAATAGAAAAGGTAAAGACTATTCAAACCCATATCAAATAGCCAAAGTAGGCAAAAGATCTATGCTGATAATCAAAGGATGGATTTAGAATTTTAAGCGGTAGATTGTGTTTTCTTGAAAGTATATCCATGGAAGGGTGTTATAAGATTTGGAAATAAAGGGAAACTAATCCCCAAGTACATTGGACCTTTTGAAAATTTGGAGAGAATTGGAGATATGAAATATCATTTGTAAATGTTTCCTAGCCTTTCTAAGGCACACAATGTGTTCCATGTCTCATTATTGAGAAGGTACATGCTAGACCCAACACTTTTACTCACTTTTGAAGGTATAGAATTAGAACTTGACTTATCTTATTGCGAAGAGCCTATCCAGATTCTAGACACTAAAGAACAAGTGTTGAGGAATCAAACAACTCAGCTAGTAAAGGTACTTTGGGAAAATCATAAAATTGAGGAGATGACATGGGATCCTGAGGAGATTATGATGAAGAACTACCCAAATATTTTTATGAGGTAAAATTATGGTAATTTCAAGGATTAATTTTTTTAAGTGGGGAAGAATGAAACACCCCAATAAATTAAAAATAAATTTAATATAGAATTAATGAAACACTGAGTCTATATGAAACAAACACTTTGTTATTATAGAATATAGCTATAACCTATCTGTTATACATAATTTTTCTACTTCAACATTTTTAATTTTGAAAAATAGACATACACGGTTGCGATCGGTAGGATATTTAGAGTTTGATAGGATCAACTTACATTTTTTGTGAATAGTAACTTGACCATTATGAATAGTAATGTACACTTATGAATAGTAATATGACCCTTATAAAGAGTAACCTCACCCATGTAAGTAGACATAAAATTTAGGCACCTTATAAATGAGAGTGAATATTTTAAAAATTAGTAGTTAAGTGTTGATATTTTTGTGAGTAACAAATATTTAATTAAAATTTTAAATTAATAAATTCATTTAAAATAAAATTTAATTTCATAAATTTATTCATAAATAAAATATATTGTTTTCCTATTATTTTAGGATAATTTTATGTGACCTTATCTATTTTTTGAAAGAATTATAAAATCAGTTTTGAATTTAAAATTCGTATTTTTTCACGTAAATAATGATTTTATTTAAAAATTAAATTTCAAATATTTAGAAAATTATTTTTATAAAATGGATTAAATTTTTTAATTTTATATATCAAAAAATGGTTATGGTGAATTTTTGGTATTTTTCTGAAATACTTCAATTCTTGGTGAATAGTAAAATACGACAATTTATAGTATAAATAAATTATAAGATAAATACACTATTCCTTGCATCATGGATGATATAATAACATGTGGTTAAAACTAACATGAATGTATTACTATTTTGGTCACAAGAATCAACACTATTTCTTGTCTAGATAAAAATAATAAAATAATGAATAAGATATTCAAAAATCACTCCTCTCCTCCTCTATAAAATCCACCCCTCACTCCCTCTTCTCTTCACTCCTCTAAGCCTTGAAGATTCTAAAAGTTCTATCCAAATATTTTTCCTAGTCCCTCCCCATGTACAGGATCCCTTGGTATTTCCAAAACAGCAAAACCCCTTCCCTTAAGGCGGTTCTCAAGGATGTTGATTCAAGAGGTAAATCCTCTTCCTTTTCTTTTAATTTCATTTCAATTTATTTTCTTTAATTATTCTATCCTCACATCCTCTATCCAAATGATCATGATAAATATAGTATCATTTATATATTATAATTATATCATGTTAATTTAAGAACCATCATCAATCTCCTTACTCTATATTTCTTTTATTTTATAAACGAAATCATCATCTAGGAGGTGCCAATTTATAACCTTTGTAGATGAAGAAGTTTCGTTCTTCAGGTTATTATTCAAATATATTCATGAAAACATTTTAATGTTTGATATAGATTTTAAAAGGTATATTATAACCATTTTTATGTTCTGTAATTAATATATTTTCATAATACCAAACGATAAAACAAAATGAGTTTGTTATGATCAATAACCATTGTAATAATCTAAATGATTATCACTAAATGTATTATCTAATGATTCATACTCATAATATGTAACAAAATGATATATATAACCATTTAAAATTCATTATTCTCATTAATAACATGAAATTATAATTTTTGATAATTATACCAATTTTAAATGAACTCCATTACTTATAATCAAGTGAACTGATCATGAAATCAAGGAAATGGACACTTTGGAATGACGAAATTAAATCATATAACTTATCAATAAGGCTATAAATGAAATTAATAAAACTATAATTAATCAAAAAATGTTGATAAGTTTCTGAATTAATTAATTAATGGATTTAATTTTATTATCCAGGAAGTTAAGGTCAAGTGCAGAACACATTCGGACGTAAGGTAAGGGTTTTCTACCTGAACCTCAATTTTCTTTCAGGTTACTCTTATTCTATACACAACTCAATGAAATTATTAATTATTCTTATGTACTCTTCATGAATTATGTGTGAATGTTCTATATATGTTTACCAAACACAATCCTTCTTTCTTTATGGGGAGTTACATGTTTTAAAAGGATATTTCAAAAAATTATTCCTGATAAACAATCCCGTTTCAAAGGAACTTCTCGAATTCTTACCAATTTTCAAATTCACTATATAATATGTTTTTAGACACTATTTTTTATAAAATAACTCATTTTATTATTAAAAAATACATTAATTCACTTCTGGTTTTATACAAATATTTTTCCAAAAGAACTATTCTTTTCAAAGTAAAATAGTATTTATCTTAAGAATTACTCGATGATTTTATATGAGTATTTTCATCTATTTCAACAATCTTGTTGATTCTTATGTTTAATTGGTATTAATATTTTATGAAATAATCTACCATATTTTATTTAATGGTTTATGATTATTTTGAATATGGATGTGCTATCTTAATACCACTTACTATATTAATTTGAATGGTTAGTGTTCATATTTAATGATTGGGGAAAGTTATTTACATTTCATATGTTATTTTCAATATGAATGTAAATGTTGTTTATGTTTATCCATGTTCATATGAGGAATAAATTGGAATTATTATGTGATGTGTGGGGCCCAATACAGTCCCTCGATTCATCGGTAGGTCTCATGAGACAAACTAGTTTGGGTTTTTACCCGTTTATGTATGGTCTTAGCACGAGGCATTGAAAAAATGATTATGATGTCCGAAATTATGAAATACCTCATTATGAAACTAGTGATTGATAGTTCATGTAAATATTTGACTAGTAAAATATTCGTGTTTATGTTTTATGACATTATTTAATCATTTTTTATTCCTATGATATTATGCTCAAGCATATTTTTAAAGGCATGTGTTTTAGTTGTTCACCATGCCTAGTGTTTATTTTTAGGATAACTTACACTGTATTACTTACCCATATTGAGAATATGATCTCACCCCTTTCTTATGTTTTATTCTTAGGTTGTGAATATGAATATTATTAATGACTTTTAGGGATAATTTAGGAGTCATAGATGTTTTCAATGAAATTTATATTATGTATTTCATTTCAAGTTATAATGTTCAACTTATGTTTGTATCTTATTTTGAAAAAATACTAAACTATTTGTTCCTTCAGGATACAAATTTCTTGTAATCATGACAATGTAATAAAGTAATGCACTGGCTCTAGGAAACTGGGTTCGGGGCATTACATAATACTTTTGATAAATGAAATGGTTTTTGATGGGTTTATGAAAGGCCCATTTTTTATAAAATGTGATGTGTTTGAAATGATAATATTACATGGGAACCCTAGGTACTTAGATGGGATGAATTGGAAAAGTATGATAGATAGAGTTAGTAGAGGTAAAATAGATCTGGTATGCACTTTCTATCCCATGAACAATGCTACAACACCAACTAAAAATCATGTGGCATGGATTTTAGTTACCTATATGACTTGGTATCATCCTCCCTAGTGTCTTGTACACGGAAAAAGTTACATATGGTTTAGTCACTAAGATTATGATGATCCAAAGATAACATGACCCAACCTTAGTTCCCCTAGGGTTACCTATTGTTCTTGGTTTTTACTTTCTTAGTTGGACTCTTTCTTCGTTTATTTAAATTATCAAAATAATGTTTCCTTTAACATTTTTTATACAACCTTATTTATTCTTTAAAGTTTTAAAAGATTTGAAAAAATTGATTGTTCCAAAATGTTTTGAAAAATGGGGTTTAAATTAGGTTTTTCAATAATAATGGCATAGGATAATGAAATGTTTTTTTATAGGTGATTGTTTTTATTTAAAAGAAAAAAGAAATGGAATTTTATAAATGTTATGTAATACTATATTTTATTATAAAATGGAAAACCTACTTATTATTTTTATTTTAAAACTAGCATGAAAACAAATATTTAATTAAATGTTAAGAATGTGGAAAGTTAGGTGGTGGACTATAGGGTATTTTTATGCTCACACCTAATGTATATATCCCATTTTTAGTTTTTGGATCAGTTTGTGATCACTCATGGAGTGATTTTTATTTTGGGGTTGGATGGTGACTCTTTGAGTCACATGGAGGTATGTCAATTTTTATTAATTATTTATCTCACTTTATTACATTGGATAAATATGTCTTTTATTACTTTCAATTCAAGTTATTGGTGTACTTCACTATGTACATGGGAGACTGAGGTGATCTGGTGGTGATGATATCTGTTAAGGGAGATAAGGGAAAACAAAGGGAGTTGATTCTCTGTAGAGAATAGAGAGAGAGAGTAGGGGGATTTATTTAACATATTATTGAGTTTTTGATGGCTTAAGTTTTTTAAAGTATTTATATATAACTATTTAATTATTTATCCATATATGATTTTGGAGTGGATGTCTGACTTACAGATAGGTCATGCCAATTTTTTAAGAGAAAGTCAATTTTGTGTTAACTATGATTTTATGGGAAAATCATTCCCACTGACTAAATATGATTCCAGGGAACTTGTCTCAAGCCCATGGGGATTTGGAACACTCCTCAGGTACATTGTGGGATGTTTTGGGCATTCTATGGATGAATTGATCAAGATGGTCTATGAAAAATGATATCAGAGGTCCTTTTGTTAATTGGGATGCCCAGTAGATTGTGGTAAGATTTTCAGGGCTCAAGAGGTTGGATATGGGTTGCTACCTGATCACCACTACTCATGAATAAACTTTAATTTCCATGGGATATTGGGATTTGTATTTTTATTTTGAATTTATTTTAATTATTTTTTTATAAATTTATTTGTTTTGATGGATTAAAGTGGAAGTGAACTGGAATCACATGTTGAGACCGAATGACCTAGAAAACCATGTGGATCCTGAGTTCTAGTTTGATATGACTTTTAGTGGTGGTTATACAATTTAAAAATAGTCATATAAACCACGTGTCTAAATTTATAAGAACATTTTATGATGGGTAATTGATTTCGAAATGATTTTGAATGGTGAAAATTAATTTTGGAATTTATATTTAAAGGTGAATAAAGGGATTTTATAAGGATTTATTATTTTTGAAATGGAAAATTGATGTTTGTAAAAGTGGTTTTCTAAAATGAGTGAAAAAAGTTATAATTTTAAAAGCAAGTAAGTGGTTTTATTAAAGGACCATAATGAATTTTAAAATGGTATTCATGTAAGGTTTCAAGATTCAAAAATGGGGATATTCATTTAGAAATGTTTTAAAATGATGAAATTCAATTTTGAATTTATTTTTTTGGTTTTATAATGGTTAATATATTTATGAATGGTCTATTTTAGTATTTTTTTAAAGGACATGATTTTAATTAAAATATTTTGGCTTTGAAACTATTAAAGATACTTTTTAAATAAATTAAAATGAGTTAGTTCTTGGAAAATTTTAAGCATTTTCAATGAAAGGCACACAGGGTTTAAAATGGATTTCCAAGTGCAACTTTAAGTTTTAAAAATTTGAAGTTGTGTTTTAAAAATAGTTAAAGAGAAGGTTTTTACTTGTTCAATGTTTTCATTTTCTAGAGTGGTGATTGTGATTTATTTATTTTTAGTTGTTAGAATGTCTATAGGTATGTTTTGGATAAGGATAAGTTTTAGTTTGAATATGATTGTCTGGATCTCATGTTTTTTATGTTATTTAAAGTATTCCTCCCATAAAGATATCTAGTATTGTCAGTTATAGGATATCATATTTTGTGAGTTTTAATTGGTTTGGTCTTAGTGTATTTTTATAGGTGTGTTTCCTTAGGTTTATTTTCAGTTTCTTTTGAAGATTGTTACGCATGAGGTTTATCTTGTTCTTTATTGATGTGAATGGGTATCCTAAGGTTTCATGTGGTTATGGATGTACTAATATTCATTTTTAGTTTTTTAGGAATAGAAAAAACATTGGAGTGCATTCTTGGTTGATTAGGATGAATGTTGGACCATTCAAGTTTTTATACATAAAGGGGTTTATTTCATTTTGTGGGGTCACCATGAGTGGTTTCATAGGTATTTGGTCCAAGGTTACCCTTTTTATTTGACACTACTACAAAACACACTTTTAACAGTGCTAAAATAAGCCTTTATCAGTTCTAGAAAATGACTGACTACCTTAGCACGGTTAAAAGAACAAGGCTTTTATCAGTGCTAGAAAATTACTGATAAAGGGTAGCTTTATCAGTGCAAATAAAAGCATTGATAAAGCATAATTTTATAAAAACTTTTATTTAGTGATGATAAAGAGACCCTTTATCATCACTTTTATAAGTGATGATAAAGACACCCTTTTTAGTGCTTATACAAGTGATGATAAAGGATATCTTTATCAGCGCATTTAGTAGCATTGATAAAGGTGAAAACTACAGTGCAATTCTAAAAAACATTATAACACCAAAAATAGGTACAATGTGCTGTAACAACACACTTCATCATGAAAAACAAGAACATAAATTACCAAAACAAGATACAAATATTGAATTTAAATGAAATAAAATTTCTAACACAAATACAAGAAAAAAACTATTATAGAGTATTTTAGTTGTTTTTTACTAAAATTAATGTAAATTTTGAATAAAAAGTCACACTTGGAGTCATACCAATCACATCGTGAGTCAAATTGAGGTGTGGATGATTCCTACATGTCAAAAATGACTTATGGATCATTTTCCTAAATTACCAAAATAATACGAATATATTTTTGATCAGTTTTGAGTATGTAATTGTTTTTTTGATTAAAATTAATGTCAGTTTTGAATAAAAAGACACACTTGGAGTCATACCAGACACACCGTGCATCATATTGAGGTGATAATTATTCCTACACATCAAAAATAACTTACGGATCATTTTACTAAAGTACCAAAACAATAAAAATTCTTTTTCTCAGTTTTGAGTATGTTGTTTTTTTTTCACTAAAATTAATGTCAATTTTGAATAAACAGATGCACTTGGAGTCATAATAGTCACACCGTGCATAATATTGAGGTGAATCTAATTTCTAAACATCTAAAATGAATTATGGATCATTTTTAGAAAGTATCAAAACAATCAGAATGTGTTTCCTTGGTTTTGAGTATGAAACTTTTGTTTTTTACTAAAATGTCATTTTAAACAAGAAATATGCACTTTGAGCCATACATGTGGCATTTTGTGTGGGTTTGACATGAGGCTGATTCATACACCTCAAAAATTAATTTTGAATAATTTTCCAAAATTATAAATACAATCTGAGCACATTTGTTTGATTTTCAGTGAGTGACACTTTTTTTTGTATTAAAATGTCAACTTTAAACTGATAACAGAAACTAGGAGTCATATCGATCACAAAATGCATAATATTGAGGTAAGAATGATTAATACACATAAAAAATCACTTATGGATCATTTTACTAAATTAAAAAAACAATATAAATACATTTTCTTAGTTTTGAGTATGTATGTTGTTTTTTTCACTAAAATTAATGTCAATTTTGAATAAAAAGATGTAGTTGGAGTCATATCAGTCACACCATGTGTTATATTGAGGTGTATATGATTTATACATGTACCAAATGACTCATGGATAATTTTACTAAAGTATCAAAATAGCCAGAATTAATTTCCTTAATTTTGAGTATGCCACTTATGTTTTTTACTAAAATGTCATTTTAAACTGGAAACATGAACTTTGAGCCATATAGGTGGAATCATGTGTGGGTTTGACATGAGACTAATTAATATATGTTAAAAATGAATTATGAATCATTTTAATAAATTATCAAGACATTCTAAGAACATTTTCTTGGTTTTCAGTGAGTGATACTTTTTTGTATTAAATTGTCAATTTTAAACTGATAACGGGCACTTAGAGTCATAACGATCACATCGTGCATCAGATTGAGGTGAATATGATTCCTACACATCAAAAATGACTTATGGATAATTTTCCAAAAGTAAAAAAATAATACAGTTGCATTTTACTAGTTTTGAGTATATTAGTTGTTTTTTTCACTAAAATTAATGTCAATTTTGAATAAAAAGACACACTTGGAGTCATTCCGGTCACATCATGAAAAATATTGATGTGAGACTAATTTATATAAATCCCAAATAACTTATGGATAATTTTACTAAATTATATAAAAAATAATAATGTGTTTCCCCAGTTTTGAGTAGGCCACTCATGTTTTTTACTAAAATGTCATTTTAAACTGGAAACACGCACTTTGAGCCATACAGGTAGCATCATGTGTGGGTTTGACATGAGACTAATTAATACACATCAAAAATGAATTATGAATCATTTTTACAAATTATCAAGACAATATGAGAACATTTTATTAGTTTTCAGTGTGTAACACTTTTTTTGCGTTAAAATATCAATTTTAAATTGATAACAGACACTTGGAGTCATACCGGTCACACTGTGCATCAGATTGAGGTGTATCTAATTCATAAACATCCAAAATGATATATGTATTGTTTTAATAAAGTAAAAAAACAATCCAAATATGTTTTCTCAATTTTGAGTATTTCAATTGTTTTTTTACTAAAATTAATGCCATTTTGAATAAAAAGAAACACTTGGATTCATACTAGCCACATCGTGCATCATATTGATGTGTGGATGATCAATACATTCCCAAAATGACTTATGGATAATTTTACTAAAGTATCAAAACAACCATAATGTTTTTACTTGGTCTTGAGTATACAACTTGTGTTTTTTTACTAAGATGTCATTTAAACCTGGAAACATGAACTTTAAGCCATACAGGTGGAATCATGTGTGGTTTTAACATGAGACTAATTCATAAATGTAAAAAATAAATTATAAATAATTTTAATATATTATAAAGACAATACATGCATGTTTTCTTAGTTTTTAGAAAGTTACAAATTTTTTGTATTAAAATGTCAATTTAACTGATAATGGACACTTAGAGTCACACCAGTCACACCATGAATAGGATAGTGGTATTACCGATTCCTACATATCAAAAATGACATATAGATAATTTTTCTAAAGTATAAAAACAATAAAACGTGTTTTCTTAGTTTTGAGTTTGTCAGTTGTTTTTTTACTAAAATTAATGTTAATTTTGAATAAAAAGACACACTTGGAGTCATACCAGTCACACCATGCATCATATTGAGGTGCTTATGATTCGTACACATCCCAAAGGAATTATGAATCATTTTAATAAAGTGTAAAAATAATCATAATATGTTTCCTTGGTTTTGGGTATGCCACTTTTGTTTTTTACTAAAATGTCATTTTAAACTGGAAACACACATTTTGAGCTATACAGGTGGAATCATTTTTGGTTTTGACATGATAAATATTCATACACAATAAAAATGAATTATTCATTGTTGTGAAAAATTATTAAGAAAATCCAATTGTGTTTGATTATTTTTTAGTGAGTGACAATTTTCTTTGTATTAAAATGTCAATTTTAAACTGATAATGGACACTTGGAGTCATAATAGTCACACCATGCATCTAATTGAGGTGTAGATTATTACTACACATCAATAAGTACTTATGAATCATTTTCCTAAAGCACTAAAACAATAAGAATGTTTTTTTTATCATTATCGAGTTTTTAGTTGTTTTTTTCACTAAAATAAATGTCAATTTTGAATAAAAAGATTCACTTGAAGTCATAACGGTCACACCGTATGTCGTATTGAGGTGTTGATTATTACTACACATCCCAAATGACTTATGTATCATTTTAATAATGTATCAAAACAATTATAATGTGTTTCCTTAGTTTTGAGTATGCCACTTGTGTTTTTTACTAAAATGTCATTTTAAATTGGAAACACGCACTTTGAGCCATACATGTGGAATCGTGTGTGGGTTTGATATGAGTATGATTCATACATATCACAAATGAATTATAAATATTTATCCAAAATTATCAAGGAAATATGAGAACGTTTTCTCAGTTTTCAATGAGTGACACTTTTTTGTATTAAAATGTCAATTTTAAACTGATAATAGACACTTTGACACCATCCCTCCTTGATGACCATGATATATCAATGATGGTTTCCTCGAATAGTTCTTTCATACACCTTATAAATTTGGTGGTTGATTACACAAATATTTATTCAAACATTTAAGTTGGATTATATACCTATTTGATGATTTGGAGTTGTACATATGTTACTTCAATAACCCTAGTGGAGAAATTGAAGCTTCCAACAGAATGATCTTACAGATGGATTATTACTCTATATAAAATCACTTAAACAAGTGGTGAAAAAAATTATTTCAATAATTCAACTGAAGCACTTTCAAAATGGTTATTATCTTAAGTGACAAGTGTTGTGTGCGCTTTTAATTTTTTTTCTTATGCACAATCATGGTATGATCCTCATTCTACTTCATTGCCCAAAGATTTTATTGTTTTCATGCTATCACTTCTTATCCTCATCCTCCTCGGTCTCCACCTCAGTATTCACCTCTTCCTCCTCCTCCAAATCGGTCTCTGAATCCGAATCTACCTTCGTCTTCACCTCAACCTTTTACTTCTCCTCTGCCTCTGCCTCCACCTTTGCGATTACCCAACAATTTTATTGTTTGCAGGTCAGTGCTCCTAAACAAATTGATTTTCTCTATTATACTTCTCCTTGAAAAAGAGATCAAAAATAATATATAATAATTCATACACCAATTCTTCACACCCCAAATATCTTTCAAAGGTTGTAACTCATACTAGATCACAAACATAGCAGATAATCACCTAAATTTGTTTTTGGTATACATTATGAAAAAATTAAGTTACCCACTCATCTCTAAACAAATTTATTTCTTCTTTTGAGTAACTAGGTTTTTGGAAATCTTGATAGTATTGAGAAAATATAGACAAAAAAATGATTATGAAATATATTTAATGAAATTGTAATTACCTTCAGAAATTACATGTTGGGGGATGCATGTATTTTCATGATTTATGATTTGTCTCATAATTTTTCAAACATAATATACACAATTAATATCATTATCTTGTTTCAAACACTATAAAAACATTGAACAAAATAAGTAAATTGTTTTGAAATGTTTTTATAGTTAAATATTTCTATATATACCTTAATTTGTTTCTATTTATAGTAATCCATAGGCTTTATCCCTTTGGACACCAACTTCATGCCATGATCTATCTTGTATTGAGAGATCGCCCTATCATAAAAAAATTCTTGTTAAAACATAGAATGAATTTATAATTCAAAGTTTAAATATAATCTTTTGATTTTAGTGTATTACATATTCAAAATAAACATTATGTGTGGTTGTTTGGTTTCATATCCATGCATTGGATTCAAAAAATAAATATTTGGGGTTTCCAAATTAACTTATATTAGCATCTAGTGTATCCTAAAAACAAAAAAAAATTATGAAATAAAAAAACTAAAAATATATTTTATGTGATTAGATTGTAGAGTTTTATCTTTTAATTTTAGGCATAAAAAAGTCTTTAATCTGATGTTTTTTATTAAACACTTTGAGTAACTCATCTTTTTTCTTCTTAATTTCTTCCTCATTCAAAGTAAGTTCTGGTGTAAAAATGATATAGGGATTAATGAATCCAAATCATGATTCACACAATATTCCCTTTATATAGTTGTGATATAAATTCCAGTATAAAATATTAATAGTTATTAACTTTAATAAAAATATTAGCTCACTATTTTTTTTAAAAGTATTATGAAAAGGTACCTTATGTATGTATTCACAGCTGAGACTCCCAACCATTCATGCTTGAGAATATCAGTTAGAGTCTCAAGACCAATTACCTTTGTGAAGGAATATCCATATATTTTTTCTTCATATTAAATTAAAGACATAGTTTTATCTTTAAATGTGGTCTCTTCATGAAGTTGTAATGATAATAAATGTTGCTTTGGAACTGGCGGGGAGAAGGTACTCTCAGAAGGTCATTTCTTTTTCTTGGTTGATTTACAAGATTTTCTTGATTCATCCTTCCATTTATCCACCTCGTTATCCATTTGTAATATCATACCTCACTTCATACCTTTTATCATCAACTTTTACATGTTTTCATATGATTTTTTAAAATAGGTACCTCATGCATGTTTATAAGATTAAACAACCATGCTAGGAAATCTCTAATAGCAACTTTAATCACTGTAATACTAAACCATCAAGTGGAGCATGAAACCCATCAGTAATCTCATAAGATTACTCAATCCCCACTCCCATGATATTATACACTATACCCATCGCAACACAGAGATAAATGGGTGTTGAAAGATAAAAATCACATACAACTATACCCTATATAATTTTAGTAATATAAAGTTATCAGAAGTTGTTAAATTCACATTTAGAATAACGAGTAATGAAAAAATTGATTACCCCTATAAGGTATGTAGTTTGGGGGAATTACTTGCCTCAAATCTAGTGGGATCATTTGGTTCATATGCAGATATTTAATCCACCGCCGATTCACTTTAATTCTTTCTTATACATTGTTTTTCCAAACTAGACTGAAAAATAATATCTTGTAGTGAGTCTATTTGTGTATGAAATTGTCTCATCATATTATATGTATCTTAATGTGGTTTTATCTTCTCGAGATATTTTCTAGGAGAGGCTCTAAAACCTAATACTCTAACGCGACCATATTGTTCAGGCCGATTCGAAGCTATAGAATTAGATTTTCTTCTAGTATGGTCATTATTGATTCTTGTGTCTAAACCATATAAAAAAATATGAACATAAATAGATGTTTTTATGTAATATTGTTATAAATAATAATAAATTAAAATTATTCCATACTTACACATTCTTCCCATACTATTTTTTTGTTTTCATCAACTAATTTACCCTTCTTATTTACATGAGCCTCCTTCCATATCACATGAAGTGGATTTATATTTTAATTCATTAATCTGCATATAAACAAAGGAACATATGTTGTTTCATATCACATAATTAAAATTTTATTATTTATTTAAAATACATACCAATTTATTCTCTAATGAAGCATACCCCATCCTTGCTTTGTGATAGGGGTACATTGGTTTTGATGCACTTAATTTATTTTCAACACTCTTTTTATCTTTCTTAAATTAACAATTTTGAATCAAGTTGGATAAAATAAATGATGTCAAGTAATATATTATCAACTTTTATGCACCTAAAATTATTTCTCATTGTGAGGATTGGTGAAAGAAATCCATGTTTCTTGATTTATAATGTGTGCATAACTAAGTGGTGGGTGGGGATTTATTTTCCCCTTAAAATCCCTAAGAAGTAACTTCATAATAATATTCCAGAAGCCTCTATGGGATTTTTCAGTGGGCATTAAGAAAAATTTCTTATGGAAGTATTTTAAAATAAAATAATTCTTCAAGGAATAATGAAAATTAAATCGATGTTTCATTATATAATTTTTCAGTAAAATAGAGAAAGTATATCGTAACATTACCGTTATATATTTCCAAAGGATTTCCTTCATTATAGGTTTGATGTAGGGATGTGAATCAATATAAGTAAAAAAATTCATCCTCATTGTGACCCCAAGATAACTAATGAAAATTGACTTTTTGGGGTTAATAGGTTGGCCACATTAATTCCAACCAACCTCAAATTTTATACCCTAAATTATTTCCTTGATAATTTTATCACCATTGTGATGTTGTTTCATTGTTTTTTTCATAAAAATGTTGTTGATCCCCTAATAATTCTGAATATTCATCATCAATAGTATATTATTCCTCGGGATTGGTAACATCATCATGTGTAGAATACATTCTCTGCATGAGTAGTCAAACATTTAATTTGTATTGAATAACAACAATAAAATACACTCCATGCATAAAAGTCCACATGTTCATGCATCTTTCATGAAAATTGTTACGGTGTTGAACATAGATATAATACTTCAATACTCCAATACAAACTAACCTTTACTACTTTTATTTAATTCATCCTCATATGTTTATTTCTTATATCTCTTAATGATGGATTGGACTCCCTTTTTCTAGCTATCCTTCCTCCCATCATTGTGGTTCCAAGGTTTCTTGATGAAATACCTCCCAAACACTTATTATTGATTTTTTTGATATTTATCTCCCATATTTTGTAGAAATCCACCTATATTTCTTGAACTAATCTAAACAAAAGTCATCCCATACCATGCACTGGTGATCATTTTGGATGAATACTGCTCAGAGTAGTTCAAGAAACATAGAAGAGATGGGGGATGAGTCTCAAGAAACAAAATACACTAATAACTGTTTGGGAGATGAAAGTCGAGTTTTCACTGAGGTTAAAAAATAACTTAAATGTAATTTTAATTATGGAATATAACACATTACATTACAAAAATAATGGAATGAAAATTAAAATCCACATGACTTCCACTCACAGTCAATTACTTCCACTCACTAACATTTATTTTTTACCACTTCCAATAAAATGTTTCTTTTTTTAATAGGGATTATAGGAGATATAAAATTGTGGTAGTATTGATGTGAAGTGGATGTGAGATCTTTAAAATTTTCCATTTCTCCAGGATTTCAAGAGAAATTATCCTAAATATGAATTAAAAAATAGGGCCTTAGAGCTCTACTCATTGTGGGAGGAATACCTTCGAGATTCAGATTAGATAACTCATCATAGTATCATTCTCATTCAATTATGCTTAACTATGGGGTTATAATAGGATCCAATGTGACATGACTAAAAATAATAAATTAATTTTTGATGAAGTGTTGTCAAAAGTATTCGAGTGAGTCGTATAAGAAAATGCATATCAAGAGCAAAAAAAACCATTCATCATGTTTTGATTAATTTTTTGTTGTCATTTTTGTGTGTTCCTAGGAAGTAATAAATGATTTGGATGAAAGGCTGAAAGATTTGAAGAATGAGTTGGGAGATGCGGTATTCAAATCCATGGTAGTAGCTTTGATAGAGATTAATGAATGCAACTTGAGCGAGAGGTATTCCATCAAGGAACTTTGGAACCAGAATGATGGGAGGAAGACTAGTTTGAAAGAGGGATTTCAATATATCATCAAGACATAGAAGGAAATCAAGAATCTTAGGATAGATTAAATAAATTAAGTGAAGGTTAGTTGTACTACAGTTTTGAAGTATTATATCTCTTTTCAACACAGTAACAATTTTCATGCAAGATGCATGCAATTATGAACTTTTATGCATGGAGTGTATTGTATTGTATATATATCTTACCAAAATGAATCGTTATTTACACAACATTATTTATGAAACCCATGGTCCTTTTTTTATGAAAAGTTATTTATGTTTCTTATGAATATTATGTTTTGTATTATTCTTTCACAACAACATATGAAGATTCAGTTTGTAGTGGTCTCGTATGAAGCTGGAATGAGTTTACAAAGTAGGGGTGGCATTGTGTAGGTATATGTAAGGGAGAGAGATATATATATAAGATAATCATAAATAAAATTTACACTGATTACTATTTTCCATATGTTTACTTATAGAGAATATTTATGTTAATAACATTATGAATAAGTTATAATCTCAATCCCATATGAAGTATAAGATTATTATAAATAAATAATAGGAAGCTTGTGTGTCCTAAGACCATCAATAAGAGTATAATATACTTGGATTGTACCTATCACAATATAAGAAACCTATCTAGCATCATCCATAGAATACTTATCCATAAATAATCTAGCAATCATATCTAATGACCCTGCCTAGACAGAATATATCAAAAGAACCATTGTAGGTTCCCTAACTGACCACATCGATAGAAATGTTTCACATCAAATAGGAAATAAGGATTAAAGTGTCCTAGGAACATAAACTGATGGAATCACTCAAAAAGTCTCCTCAATTGAATAGTAAATGGAATACATCTACTCTAGTGGTCTTGAAGAAATGAATCTCACCCCACCTACATTCGACCTAACTTCTTTCAACTCATGGATTCCTGACCTTCCAGTTTTAGATATTTTTTTAATCCACCATAAGATCCCTCCAATAACATGCATCCCTTTAAAGGGTGAATTTTTTAACTTATGACCAGTTTTGATCTAGAATTTTTTTACTCTTATAAATGAAATGAATATATTCAATGCAATCCTAAATTTATTATTATGATATATTTCCATAAAATCTTAGAGGAACCATATTTACTATATGTTATCGTCATTGAAAATTATACCACATAGCTTGAAGTAAATCTACGATTAACTCTAGGAAATAAGGATCAATATAATTTCAAGAATACAGAGGATGTTCATTGCATCCTTCCTATGGAGATCTAGGGTTCATAGTGGTGACATATTCTAAATTAATGTAGAGATTCACATAATTTTCCCCTTTCAAAAAACAGTAATCTTTCAGAAATAGGCAGAAAATAATCTATATTAATTGTTATCCCACTTCCCCTATCTCTCATTAATTTTATTTTTAATAAATATTTTTATACTTTAAATATAATTTAAAAGATTTTAGAATCATTCTTTTAAATATAAGTATGAAACAACTAACTAATAGTATCGATAAAGTGGGTTACTAAATAAAATCAATCAATTAATAAGTTATATAAACCTAATCATCACTAATAAATAAATAAATAATATGCTATTTATTTATTATTCATGTTTCTATTAATATAAATTTATAATTGATTCTAGAAAAAAATTAAACAAAGACACATAAGAACATGGCATTTCATATATTCTTACTGATTCCTATCTATCAACTCCTAAATAAGAGGCATGATACTTGAGAAGATAGGTCAAGGAAAAAATAAACAAAAAACAACATAGAATTCATATAGCAACTCAATTATCCAACATAATTATGTTATTTATATATATTTATGGATTACTTATTATTTCTGGAAATTTTTTTCTTTTGGATATAATCAATACTAATATCCCTAGTTTCACTTTGATTCCATTTTGTAACATTTTTGACCTAGTATACCCAAACAGTTCCCAATTCAGGTCAACACATCACCTTAGACACACTTCTTGATCACTAAAGTCTTGTTTCAATGCTAAGGGATATAGATAACATTACCTTTGTAGTAGAGTGTGGTGAAAAATATATTTTATTTATCCATACAGGCCCATAAACATATGTTGAATGATCTTACCATATGAAAACATTCTTCTCTCTCTCCGAAACCATTTTTTATGGAGAAAAAAGATGAAATAGAACCACTCGTTGGTGAGTATATGAGATGTAGGGTTCTTCATGGTTAATAAAAGCACAAAAAAAACAAAACACGGAACCAAAAAATGAAATAATGACAGAGGAAAAGTTGAAGATATCATACATTGGATTCTAGCCTTGATTTATCTGAGAGAACATAGAGGAGTCACATCGGTAGTAGAGGAGTTTTGTGAGATCTTGAGAATCGTGAGTGACTGAGTCACATTTAGGGTTCTTTTAAATAAATCGGGGGCACTTTTAAAAGCGCTTTCAGAAAAGTGCTGATAAAGATCCCTTCTATCAGTATTAAATTGATAAGAGCTGATAAAGGATTTATAATTACAATTATTTAAATAAATTTATTATAATTTCATAATTATTTTTATATATATAATTATTTAATAAATAATAATTATTTATTTATAATAATTATAAATATAGAAAATATACATTTATAAATATATTTATTTATAAATATTTACTTAAAAATGTTTTTTTTAACATTATTAGTGGATATATAATCTTAAATACATGCATTTTAAAAATGAGTGAAATTGAATAATTCAAAATGAGTACACTTTAAAAATATTGAAAAAATGGATAAGTTTTATTAATTAAATATAAATTATTTAAAAAATATGGATATATATATATATATATATTAAATTAAACATGAATACATATTTAAAATACTAAAAGATAGTAAAAAAATAAATATAAATAAATAATATAAAATGATCAAATTTTAAAATAAAATAAAAAATAAAAAAATATTAAAAATGAATACCCTAATTGTAATAGTATTAAAAATAAATAAATAAAATTGACTGATTAAAAACATAATATATTAAATGTATCATGTTATAAAGAAATTCTAAAATATACTAAAATTTGAATAAATTACATAAATATTAGCTGTATGTGTTTCTATATATTGCGTAAATATATTTATGTGTGCATTTGTGTATAAAAATTCATTACTTACACACACACACACATATATGTATGTGAAATCAATGTAACACATGATGTTTGATATATGTTAAATTGAAAAATCAAACAACACTAAAAATGAACAAGACATTAATATGTTTTTAATTAACATTTTATTCATTTTATATATATTTATATTTAATATATATTATTTATTACTATTTATGATATATATATATATTATACTTATTCATTTTTATTAATAATTCTTTCATTAATAAAATTTTAAATAATTTTGTAATTTTTTCATTTTTTAAATTATTACAATATATTCATTTTATATATCTATATTTAATATATAATATTTATTAATATATATATTTATATTAAATTTATTTATTTTTATCAATAATTATTTAATTAATAATTTTTTTAATTTTTCTCTTAATTTATTCATTTTAAATTTTTATTTTTTAATTAATCTATTTTATTCATTTTACATATCTATATATTTAATATATACTATCTATTAATTTTTTAAATTTTTATATATGTATATTCAATTTATTCATTTTTAATAATAATTATTTAATTAATGAAATTGTTATTTTTTTATTTTTATTTTTTTAATTATTTCATTTTATTGTGGACCTTTATCAGTTCTAATAACGTTCTGATAAAGGTTAACCTTTATCAGTGCTAAAATAAAGTGCTCATAAAGGTTCCATTTTATGAGTGCTAAAAAAAGCATCGATAAAGGGTGCCCTTTATCAATGCTTTTTAAGCTTTGATAGAGGCATCCCTTTATTAGTGCTTATTTTAGCATCGATAAAGATGGAATTTATTAGTGCATTTTTCTAGCGCTGATAAATTACAGCCCTATTAAAGACATTCTTTGTTGTAGTGTGACCCAATGTTTGATCCCATGTGGTTTGATGGAGTATTCTCATGGTTGATAACACCTATATTTTAATTTTGGGCTAGGAGGGAGTTGGTTAGTGGTTTGATTATCCTCGTCTTTGGTCATCTATTTTAGGGATTCTTAGGTTTTGTTTTCTTTTGAAATGCTCTATGCATTGTGTTCTTTTGGATAGAAAATGATCTCTTTTTTGGATATGTGTTTTATTGATGGTCCTTGTTTGATTCTCTTCATTTTAGAGTTCAGGTTTGGTCCATAGTGATTCCTTTAGAACACATTTGTCTTTTAAAACCTCCATGCTCATTTCTTAAATAGTGGGGAGACCCCTATAGGTCTTCACCTCTTGATTTCACCTATTAGAAGTTGGGTGTGAGTTGTTATTTGAGAATTTATATATTCTTATAAATTTGGAGATGATATCTAGTGTGTTGGGTTGAGTTTGGTTTTAAAATGGCATATATACCATCTCTTGGTTCATCCTTTCATTTGGAATGAATTTCTATTTGAGTCTTCTCTCTGGTCTCAGTGAATTTCTAGGGGTATAAAGGGTTATGGTGGGGATAATTCTCACAAACCAACCCATGTTTTACTAATTAATTCATTAATTGATTGACATTTATTCTTTCTCAAGATTTTCAGGGTTTCATATTTTAAAATTTTGAAATTTAAGCATATATGCATGGGTTGTACATGAATATTAGAAAGTGTATGACAACCATGCGCATGCGTCTGCAACTTGATAGTGGTGTTTTTCATGGTTTACATGTAACATCCCAACTTTTTAGAGAGGTGAGGATCTTTGTGTTACTATTAAAAAACCCTCATTTATGATAATTGTGGGCTCTAATGGCTAAGGGTTGGCCCAAAAGAGTCTGTGGCTCATTCAGATCCCAAAGCTTTGTAAAAATGGAATACATGATGAGCCACACGATTAGTTTTTCAGAAATCGTATAAGGAGGGATGCACACCAGTGCAGAATTTCAGGCCCCTCTTGATAGTGAGTTTCACATTGCTTGCACATGGTTACCCAAACTGTGTTCTTAGTCTGTGTAAGGTACCCCCTTAAGCAGTGTGGGGTGCACAGTTTGGCCAACCTTGTAGACAAACCATGTGGCTTAGTAATTAAAGGGGAAATGACCTTTTTTTCCTTCAAAATATTTTAATACCCACTTTCCATATTCCTTCTCTTTTGTTCTAGTGGATGATATGCCTGGAGGTCCCTCTTCTCTTCCACCTAGGGATTTTTATCCCTCCCTCATCCGACCTCCAAATCCTTCATCATCAGATGTGTTAGAAAGCTACGGGTAATATCTACACTCCCCTTTCCTTAATTATTCATTTATATTTCTGACTATTGTACTATTTTTGTGGGACTTAATGTAATGTCCTGGACCTCTCCGGCCCATTCCTTTGTCAAAAAGAGGGTCATGAAGTGTTCTGGAGGGTAAAATGGACTTTTCCCACACTTTTCAGAATTTTGAAACTACACATCGTGTAATGTGAGTACACGCCGTGTACCCCATCGCCGAGTATACCCCGTGTTGAAAGCCGTGTCCTTGCCGTGTGAAATAAATGGGTACACGCCGTGTAGTCCCTCCCCACGTACGCATTACCCTCAAACCATGTGTTGACCATTCAACAGCCGTGTGCCGTGTTGGAGCCGTGTCCTTACCGTGTGAAATAAATGAGTACACGCCGTGTAGCCAATACTACACGCTGTGTAGTCCCTCCCCGCATACGTGTTACCCTCAAACCGTGTGTTGACCAGTCAACGACCGTGTGCTATGTTGGCGCCGTGTCCTTACCGTGTGAAATAAATGAGTATAGGCCGTGTAGCCAATACTACATGCCGTGTAGTCCCTCCCCACGTATGTGTTACCTTCAAACTGTGTGTTGACCAGTCAACGGCCGCATGCCGCGTTGAAGGACGTGTTGGAAGCCGCGTGGTGACCATGTGAAATGGTTGAGTACACTCCGTGTACCATAACGTACACACCGTGTACTTTTTTTTCACACCTATAAAAGGAGGGGTCCCGTCATCCTTTTCAACTCACCCCTCTCCTCCCCATTCCTCTGAGCAGAGCTCTCCCAAGAGACTCGGAGGCTCTTTTTCTTCCATAACTTCTTCGTCCGAGCTTCAATTTATGATCCATCAGCGGCCACGAGATTGTAATGACGAGGCGGAACTTCTGAGCTTGTATCCATTGTCTTTACTTCGGCCTTTACTTTCCAACTTCCACCCGAGGGGGTTTTTCCAAGATTTGATAAAAGTGACGGGCGCCGACGGACGTCTTCTAAAGTTAATCCGGGGGAGCATTATGATCAGAACCTGTTGAGTTGGGATCTTACCTTCGTCTCTCTAAATTGTGAATCATACAGTGTGGGTATCCTCTTGTTTTCATGAGAAACAACTGAACCTTTAAATGAAGATAATAACTGGTTAAAGAATGGGGATGGGGAAGTTGTTATGTTTATTTTATATCCTATGATATTATATTGTGAATTGAATAGGCTTATGCCTACTGAAAATCACGGTCATTGGGGGCCTTTGCTTGCACAATTAAATGCTTCCCTATATTCCTAGACTGTTTATGGATAAAAACTTTCTGGAATGTGGAAATTGGTTAATCACGTAAAGTTGGCTGATTAAATGAAAATCTGGAACCCTTGTGTGATCACCCCGATTGAACAAAACTGAAATAATAAACATGTGGGTGCTGTTTGGGGTTGATTTATGTGAAGGGGGTGTTTTGTGGGTTGTTGTGGATCGGGTGAGTAGTGGGGATGCGGTTGTCTTGTTTGTGGGTTGGTATGAATGCTATGTTGGTGATGGGCAGCGGGGCTCCAATAAATGGTATTAAAGGGGTGATGATGTACGGTGTGGTTGTGGTTATGGTGGTTGGCAGCGAGGCTGCAGGGATGGGATTGAATGTGTAAAAACTATGTTTTGTGAATAATAAATAAAAAGTGGAAGAGTTAATAAATGGTGGGGATTTTTAATGGAACGAAAATAATAATTAATGGGGTTGGATGGTTAATAAGAAGGACTTGGTTGTGTTGCTTGTGTTTTCCTAACTTGATTTGTGGATGGCAGGGATATGCTTTACGAACGATCGATGTGGTTGGTTGTGGATAGTTTCCCAGTAGTTAAGGAACTAATAAACTGATTCTGTTGAAACAAGAAAACTTAAATGGGGTTTTGGAATTTTGTTGTATGCATTCTTCGTAGTGGCAGTGCCGAGGCACCTGCTCAGTTCTCTGATTAGAATCCATATGTTGGGCTGAGTGTTTTGTATATATATATATATCTGTATCTTTGTGTTTTATCGCACCCCACCCATGTTGATCACTTAGTTCCTAACACTCCCATTTCATGGGAGGGGTGTTTTCCCCTTAGTTACTAGCTCCTTCCTGCTCCTTCTTCCCTAGGCTGTGATGTCTTGAGGCGACCTTACACCCAAGACTCTTCGGGTAGGTTTCGATTGGGGTGGTTTTTAGCCCAAGACTCTTCGGGAAGGTTTACTATTTCCCAAGAACCTTTGGGATGAGGCCCAAGTGTGTGTGGGTGGGATACGTGGTTGTGAGACCCAGGTGTGTGTGGGCGGGATGTGTGGTTGTGAGGCCCAGGAGTGTGCGGGCGGGATGTGTGGTTCTTGAGGACCAGGTGTGTGCGGGCGGGAAGAGTGTGGTAGCATTAGGACGTTCACCATTAGGAAGAGAAGATAACTAGTGGGAAATGGTGTGGGGTACCCAATACTCTTATTCTTATATACTACTACCCATTGTGATTGTGTTTTTGGTGAGTGTGGCTGGTGAGGTTGGGTGGATAGAATTCCTTGCTAGGTTTCTTCTGTTGTTCTCACGGGACATTAGGATGTCTCCCCACTTGTGCACGAGAGCTTTAGGTTTCCATACTGAGTATACTTGTATTCTCACCCTACATTTACTTTCAGGTTTCTAGGAGGACTACCAGGGCCGTGCGGGACCCTACTAGTCAGGACAGTTTGAGTTGTTGCAGTTGCTGTACTCTTGTTTCTTTTGGTATTGTACTTTTGAGGTTACTTGTACTTGTACCTTGTTTCAGAACTATTTAAACTTGCATGTTGGATTGGTTTGGGTTTATTTCTATACACTTGTTCTTTTCCTTTTTGTTGTTTGACTTGTTCTATTTCCCGATCTTAAATAATAAAAAGGGTAATGCCTCCCATATTTGTGAAAACTCATACCCTTGGTGCTAGTCGCCGCCCCGGGGCCTATTGGAGGTGGGACTCGGGGGTCATTATCTCCCTTTCACCATTTCCAGCTCAGGAGGGGCATCTTTGGTGGGAGGGGGTTGTGACAGAATGGTATCAGAGGCTGATGGTTGAGAGATAGGATGGAGTCTGGAGTTAGGCACAGTGAGGATTGCATGGTATAGTAGGGCAACAGTGTTGGTTAATCTTGGTGCGTAACATAGGCTAGGGAAGACTGGCTAGGACACGGGATTTTAGCCCCCCCTGTGATCCGATGCAAGGACTCTGAGCCTACCGAACAACCAAGTGAGACTACTTTGATTGGAGGGTATAGACCCTAGGGAAGGTACATGCATCCTCATGATTGTGTTTTACTTGATTTGGGTGTTCTGGGAAATAAATTGAATAAAATGACAAAAATGAAACCCTGATAAATTTCCTTACTACTTGGGCTTAGGCGATCTTTGTTTACCGTACAGCTATGGCACCTGGACATCGTCCCCGGGTGGCTCAGATGGCCGAGGCCCAGCAGATTCAGGCGGTCGATCAATCGAGGATTGACCGAGAGGAGGAAGATAGCCAGTGGCAGAAAACTCTCCGTTCTTTCCAGTGGCAGACCCTCAAGAAGTACGAGTCTAGTAATTTGGATACGAAGACGGAGGGGTGGCTTGAGGATCTAGGGATCACTTTTACCTTGATCCGTGCTCCGAGGGAGTACTGGGTTCCCCTAGCAGTCATTCAGCTGAGAGGTGTGGCGTGATAGTGGTGGATGCTCTACCTCGGAGATAGGATAGAGGAAGAGGTTTCATGGACTGAATTTGAGAAGGAATTATGAGAGTAATTCATTTCTTCCATGATCAAGGCGGAGAAGTTGTGGGAGTTACTCTCCCTTCAGTAGGGGAGTATGTCGGTACGAGAGTTGGGGATCAAGTTCAAGGATCTCCTGCGCTTTGCTCCAGATCACTTTCCGGATGAGGAGTCTCGGGCGAGACGATTGGAGGAGGCACTTCATCCTTTACTCCAGTATGTTGTCACCCCCTTCAACCTTCCGACGTACTTGGCGGTACAGAATAAGGCAGAGGATGTAGAGAGGATTCACTCGTTGGGAGGTGCACCACGAGAGGGGATCCAGCCAGGTTCGTCGAAGGGGAAGGCAATCAGCAGAAGGTCTCCTGTGACGGGACCTTCCAGGTTCAGGCCGGTAGGGAGCAGGCCCCAGCTGTTCCAGTTCAGATCTTCAGGTCCTCGTCATTTTTTAACGAGACCAGGACCAAAGTTTTTTTCTTGTGGAGGTTTCGGGCACATTCAGAGTCGGTGCCCGACCTAAGCTCAGTACGGTGGAGGTGGGCAGGTTCAGCGCCCACCTCAGCAGCACCAGTTGCCGGCGAGGCCCTTCCAGCAGTAGCATGACCATGCACCCCCGAGGGAAGACTTTGCAAGAGGAGGACAACCTCAGGGTGCTCCTCAAGGACCTCGAACAGGGCGTGGTCGGGGAGGTGGACGACATCAGAGAGGCAGAGGAGCTGGGTGTCGACAGTTGCACACAGCAGAGTTGGCAGCTCCAGCAGGACCAGAGGTGGTGCGAGGTACAATTTGTTTGTTCAGCACTCTCATTTCTGCTTTGTTCGATTCAGGAGCTTCACACTCCTTTGTTGCACCTGGTATAGCTCATGCTTTAGGACTAGACATAGAGAGACTTTCCGTACCACTGGTGATGAGTACACCAGTTGGAGGCCAGACCAGCGTATCTTGTGTTTGCTGGGGATGTGGGATGACGTTGGGACCACATCGATCGAGTGGGGACCTTCTTCTGTTACAGATGAATCCATATGATGTCATCCTAGGCATCGAATGGTTGTTTTCTGTTAGTTTCGTTATCGACTGCTTCCAGAGAAGAGTCGTGTTCTCCGACATGGACGGGCAACGTATAGATTTTGTTGGTGAAAGGAGATATCAGGTGGGAAGCCGGCATGTGGAGCCTCTCCTTTCTTTGTTAGGAAGGTTATCAGTGGTTCCAAATGATGAAGAGATGATGGATGTCCCAGAGGTTGTTGGGGAGTTCCTAGATGTTTTTCCTGAGGAGGTTGTGACTCTACCCCCCCGACGTGACGTTGAGTTCGGGATAGACTTACAGCCTGGTGCCTGTCCGATTTCGATGGCCCCTTATCAGATGGCACCTTCGGAGTTGCGGGAGTTGCAGATTTAGATTGACGACCTGATGGAGAAGGGTTTTGTTCGACCCATCATGTCGCCATGGGGTTCTCCAGTTTTGTTCGTGAAGAAGGAATATGGTGGTCTCAGGTTATGCATAGACTACCGAAGGTTGAATCAGGTAACGATCAAGAACCGTTACCCCCTTCCAATGATAGATGATCTCTTCAACCAGCTGAGGGGAGCAGGTTGGTTTTATAAGATTGATCTACGATCTGGATATCATTAGTGGAGGGTGAAGGACAGTGACATCTCGAAGACGGCTTTCAGGTGCAGGTATGGGCACTTCGAGTTTGTAGTGATGCCGTTTGGAGTTACAAATACACTAGTTATGTTCATGGGACTTATGAAATTTGTATTCCGAGAGTTTCTGGACCAGTTCATCATTGTATTTATCGATGACATCCTGATCTACTCAAGATCAGAGGAGAAGCACGTTGAGCATCTCAGGGTAGTCTTGGAAGTCCTTCGACACCACCGGCTTTATGGGAAATTGTCAAAGTGTAAGTTCTTGACACAAGAAGTACACTTCCTTAGGCACGTAGTGTCTCATCATGAAGTGTTAGTGGACCCGTCGATGGTGGAGGCAGTTGTTTCTTGGGCAGCACCCAAGAGCGTGGCAGATGTTCGTAGTTTTCTGGGGTTAGCATGTTACTATCGGAGGTTCGTTTCGGACTTCTCTCGAGTTTCTGCTCCATTGACAGCTTTGACTAGGTAGAGCCAGGTCTTCCTATGGAGTGAGCAGTGCCAGAAAGCTTTCAACTACCTAAAGGAGAAGTTGGTCAGTTCTCCAGTACTCAGGTTTCCAGAGGAAGGGTTGTTGTATGAGGTGTTTTGTGATGCTTCTGGCCTTGTTTTGGGGTGCGTACTGATGCAGAAGAAGGGTGTGATCTGTTATGGGTCTAGGCAGTTGCGTCCTCACAAGAATAACTATGCCACCCATGACCTGGAGCTTGCAGTATTAGTGTTTGCACTGAATTTTTGGCGACATTAACTCTTTGGGGAGCGCTTTGTGGTCTTCTCAGATCACAAGAGCCTGCGTTATATCTTCTCTCTGCGTGACCTGAACTTACGGTAGCGGAGATGGGTCGAGTTTCTCTAAGACTATGACTTCGAGATCTCTTACACTGAAGGTAAGGGCAACGTTGTGGCTGATGCCCTGAGCAGGAAGTCACATAAGGAAGTGGTTCTAGAGTCCACTGATGCTTGGAAAGAGATGGGAGAGTTGGCCGCCTTGCACTTGGATGCAAGGGTAGAATGTGTTAGAGGTTGTTTGTTTCAGATGATGGTGTAATCCTCCTTGTTGCAGCAGGTGGAAGAGTCTCAGTGGGGGGACTCCGAGGCAGAAGTAATGCAGTATCGTGTTGATCAGGGAAATGCTCCAGAATGATGGTCAAAGGACAGCCAACATCGGATGATTTTTCATGGAAGGTTGTTTGTTCCAGAGGCAATGTGTGAGGGATTTCTCTGTGAGTTACATAGATCAGCCTTGGCGGTACATCAAGGAGTTTTAAAAATGTACCGAGGCCTGAGGGAACAGTTTTGGTGGCCTGGGGTGAAACGGGCAGTGGTGGAGTTTGTGGCTAAATGCCTAGTGTGTCAGCAAGTGAAGACTGAACACCGTGTTCCCAGTGGTTTGTTGCATCCTTTAGATGTCCCCGAGTGGAAGTGGGATGAAATCTCAATGGACTTCGTCACAAGACTACCCAGATCTTAGGGTGGTTATGATGCTATCTGGGTAGTGGTGGATCGGCTGACAAAATAAGCTCACTTCTTAGAAATTAAGGATTAGAACAGAGGTACATAGACGAGGTGGTGCGTTTGCATGGAGTTCTGAAGACTATCATCTCAGACCGGGATACTCAGTTTACCTCACAAGTCTGGAGGGGGTTACCGCATGCTTTTGGCACCCAGCTACGCCTTAGAACTACTTTCCACCCCCAGACTGACGGGCAGACAGAGTGGACTATCCAGACGTTGGAGGACATGCTGCGAGCATGCGTTCTGGATTTCGGAGGGTCATGGGTACGACACTTGCCTTTAGTAGAGTTTTCCTACAATAACACCTTTCACTTTACTATTGGCATGGCACCGTTTGAGGCTTTGTATGGAAGACCATGTCGTTCACCCATTTGCTGGGCAGAGGTTGGTGAGACTAGTGCTCTTGGGCCAGAGGTAGTGTAGAGCACCACAGAGAAAGTCCAGCTTGTACGTGAGAGAATGAAAGCGGATCAGGACCGACATAAGTCTTATGCTGATCGTCGAAGGAGGCCCTTGGAGTTCGAGGTGGGATATCATGTGTTCTTGAAGGTTTCCCCTCGACGGGGGCAACAAAGGTTTGGGAAGGAGAGAAAGCTCTCACCTAGGTTCATCGGACCTTTTGAGGTGCTGAGGCGAGTCGACGAGGTGGCATATCAGCTAGCCCTGCCACCTCAGTTGGAGAAGGTTCATGACATCTTCCACGTCTCCCAGCTACGTCGATACTTACAAGACGACTCTCACGTTATTGACTGGGGAGAGTTAGATATGGGAGATGATGAGACCTTCGAGGAACGACCAGTCAGAATCGAGGATCGTAAAGAGAATGTGCTCCATGGATGAACCATTCCCTTGGTTCATGTGTTGTGGAGGCATGGCGGCCTCGAGGAGAGAATTTGGGAGCGGGAGGCCTAGATGCACGCTCAGTACCCGGAGTTGTTTTGACTTGTGTTTTCTTTGTTCTTCTAAGCTTTGTTTTAATGTTATACTTTGTACCTTTGATATATGGAATGCTTGGCTTGTCAGTTATGAGACCTTTTGTTTCCTTGTTATTTGGAAGTGTGTAGCATGTACGGATGTGTAGGAAAAAGGGGAAAACCTGATCCTTAATCGAGATTCATTAATGCGGATGCGATTGAACCTGTGCGGGCGAGTCAGTGCCACCTAAAGTGGATAATATATCGACATATGAGAAGGAATTTCCCCAAACCACATGTTCGGGCAGTGTGTTGGTTGAGTGGTGTTGGGGGTAGTGGAAGTTGAAAAATCCTAATGTATGAAAGTGGGAAGACCCTATAGCATCCCACCCTTTTATAACATAAACTTTCATTACATTAAACAAAACTAAGGATCTTTAAGGTTTAGTGTCTTGGAAACCAGGAACTTAAAACATGAAAAAATAAAACATTCTTCTTAAACACTTGAAAGGATTCTCCTCACGCTCATCCTAGGATCATTACTGCATCTCATAACCTGGGGACATACATCAAAAGAAAGGGTGAGCATAAGGCCCAGTAAGGGAAACAAGAGAAACATTTTACATGTGAACTTGAGATACTTCAATAAGGTCATGAAAAGAACTTTAAGGCATGAGAAAGAAATCATGAGATATATCATAATAAAAATAACATTTTTCATAACTTGAAGATTTGGCTACAACATTTAATATTGACAATCATTTTGTTTCACCAAGGTCCATCCCCAAGGTGTCATTAAAAATTACCAAGGTTATTCACCAAGGTATCAGTCTAAAAGGTCATCTCTAGAGATTAAGTCTTTACCCAATGCATTGGAGCACTATCTGGGCGAACCCTTGACATGCCTTTATTATCATGTGATCCAAATATATCATCATCAATCATTTCATAAACAACCCATATAGCATAAAAGAAATGGGTTTCATTTCATAATCATAACGTTTTAAAAACAGCTTTAAAGACATGATCTTTACGTCACTTTAAAACCCACGTAATGGGAGAGCGGGTATCATGTATGTAAATCCCAGAATTTGAAATAGAACATTTTGATATATATGTGAATACCCTTATAAAAATAAGATCTTTGATTATTCAATTTATAACATAAAATCATTTTGAGAAAAGAGAGAGGCATTTTGAGATGAAAATTTTGCAGCATAACGACTATGTTTCAGGTTTTTAGAAAACATTGAAAAGAGAGGGGACATAGGTCAAACATTCATAAATGATCCATAAAACAGTAGAGGGACAGAATATGAAGGATATATGGACATGGTAATGAAATTTTAAAGATGTACCATATGAAATGAAGAACATGAAAGGAAGACAAAAATAAGATTTCTATTATGAAAATTCAGAAGCCTAACGGCGTCACTTAAACTTCAAAAAAAAAATGATTTGAGAAGATAAAATAGGGTCTCTCATCATGTGAAAATTAGAGTTCAGTATGATATATATAGAGATAATACCCAAAAATAATTAAAAGGAACTTGAAATACTTGACATGAAAGTAGAACTTTGAAAAGAATGAGAAGGGTGAAAGAATCCCTTAAAAATTCGGCAGCCTAACGGCGCCACATAAACATTCATAAAACGAAATGATGAGTGTAAGAGGGGGTATCTCATCAAATGAACATAAAAAGGAAAGTATAATGAAGATAAAAGAACATCCTCAAACATAAGAACATGGAGAATAAAAGAAATGACATAAAAGAGATTACTTGAAAAGAAAGAGAGAGGTCAGATCCCTTACCTTAAAACGTAACTCTTAAAACTCCAAGGTTGGGACCTTGAGGGCTTGGGGGAACCTTGGGAGGACTCCTTAGGAGGTAATGAGACCATAAATTATTTGGGGGAGAGTGGGGAGTCTAAATGGATGAGAGGATGGATTGGTATTTATAGGGAAAGTGAGGGGACAAGGCATTAATGGCCAAGGGACACCTCAAAAGTGGTTTTCTCAAAACTATGTGCTCTCCCATGATATTTCCCAAGGAGTTTGGCCACATGGGGTCCCCCATACAATAATTCATCACCTTTGGTCGTCCAAACCATAAAATATCTCATGAAATAATCATGACACAGTTATGATGTCATTAAACATACCGAAACCCTAAAACTGTATTTTTACTATTCACTGAAAATTCAACTTTCTCAGAAAAATCCCAAAATTTCACCTTAACCAAATATCAATGCTCTAATTTCAAAAATGAACTCCATTTTATAAAAATAATTTTCTAAATATTTTTAATTTATTTTTTAAATAAATACACTATTCACCGAAAATTCAACTTTTTCAGAAAAATCCCCAAAAATTACCTTAACATAATATCGATGCTCTGAGTTCAAAAATGAAATCCATTTTATAAAAATAATTTTCTAAATATTTTTAATTTAACTTTTAATTAAAAAAACACTATTCACCTGAAAAAACTAATACTTGAATAATAATTTATGAAACCGTTATTTAACCATTTTATTGAATCACATTACTTAATCAAGGTGCCTAGATTATATTAATACTTTCATTAAGTGAGATTACTAATCCATTTGGTCACATTACTAATCCTAAGCATAAAATCACCATTCATAATTTACTATTCATAAAAAATCAAGTTGATCTTATTAGACTCTAAATTTCATACAGAACATAATTGTAGAAGACCATTTTTTGAAAATCATTACACATTTTTAATTATTTAAGGTTTACCTAAACATTTTTAAAATATCCTTTTTCTAAAATTCATAAAAAATATGCATACTATATTTATCTGGACATTTGAAAATTCATAAACTTCATCATAAGAAGAAATCAAATTTTTTATTTAAAACAAAGGGTTACTCAAGGAAGTTACGGTCTCCTTACATAGTCCCTTATCACACCAGCATAGGACCTAAGTGTAAGGTGTGCTAAGGTGAGAGAATCCGAGGGAGGCTCAGATAACATTGCACGAGTAGTAATTTCTATCAGTTTGAACTTCTCATGAAGGTGATTCCCTTCTAGCTTCACATGATGAAGTTTGGCTTGGGTTTGGTCCAGAGAAAATCCCAGTGGTGCTACCTCCTTCCCAAGTTCTATTAGATGGGCTTTGATCGGTCCAAGACTACTGGGTGAGGCCATTAAATATTCTTTCTATAATAATTAACCAAGATTACTTGTGTTTAGAGACAATAATCAAAACGTTTAGTTTCCAGCGGTCATATTGTCCAATGGTCATATACCAGTCAAAACCCAATGGTCTCATTTTAATTATACTCATGTTATCAAATGAAACATTTTTGTCGAGTATAAAAATAAAATAAAATAACACATAATATTAGGAAACAAGATTTATTCAAAATTTCGGGTCGTTACAGACCCAATTCTTAATCGAGACGCATTAATGAGGATGCTATTAAGCCTGTGCAGGCGAGTCAGTGCCACCTAAAGTGGATAATATCTTGACATAGGAGAAGGAAATCCTAACACATATGATTAGGGTTATTGGATGGGTTCCTGTTATAACGAGGGACCTAAGAGGTATCTTGTTGGGTTCCTCTGGGTTGGCTTTTGAATTCTCAGGGACGAGAATGTTTTAAGAGGTATCTGATGTAATGGACCGAACCTCTCTGGCCCATTCCTTTGTCAAAAAGAGGTTCGTGAAGTGTTCTGGAGGGTAAAATGGACGTTTCCCACACTTTTCAGAATTCTGAAACTACACATCGTGTAGTGTGAGTACACACCGTGTACCCCATCGCCGGGTATACCCCGTGTTGAAGGCCGTGTCCTTTCCGTGTGAAATAAATGGGTACATGCCGTGTAACCCAATACTACACGCCGTGTAGTCCCTCCCCACATATGCGTTACCCTCAATCTGTGTGTTGACCAGTCAATGGCCATGTGCCGTGTTGGATCCATGTCCTTACCGTGTGAAATAAATGAGTACACGCCATGTAGCCAATACTACACGCCGTGTAGTCCCTCCCCATGTATGCGTTACCTTCAAACCGTGTGTTGACCAGTCAACGGCCGCGTGCCACGTTGAAGGACATGTTGGAAGCCGCGTGGTGACTGTGTAAAATGGCCGAGTACATGCCATGTACCATAAAGTACATGCCGTGTACTTTTTTTTTTCACGCCTATAAAAGGAGGGGTCCCCTCCTCCTTTTCAACTCACCCCTCTCCTCCCCATTCCTCTGAGCATAGCTCTCCCAAGAGACTCAAAGGCTCTTTTTCTTCCATAACTTCTTCGTCCGAACTCCGATTTATGATCCGTCAGAGGCCACGGGATCGTAAATACGAGGCAGAACTTCTGAGCTTGGATTCGTTGTCTTTCTTTCGACCTTTCCTTTCCAACTTCCACCCAAGGAGGTTTTTCTGGGATTGGACAGAAGTGACGGGCGCCGACGGACGTCTTCTAAAGTTGATCCGGGGGAGCGTTATGATCATAACCTGTTGAGTAGGGATCTTACCTTCATCTCTCTAAATTGTGCATCATGCGCGGTGGATATCCTCTTGTTTTCATGAGAAATGGCTGAACCTTTAAACGAAGATAATAACTGGTTAAATAACAGGGATGGAGAAGTTGTTATGTTTATTTTATATCCTGTGATATTATGTTGTGAATTGAATAGGATTATGCCTACTGAAAATCACAGTCGTTGGGGGCCTTTTCTTGTGCAATTAAATACTACCCTATCTTCCTAGACTGTTTATGGATGGAAACTTTCTGGAATGTCGAAATTGGTTAATCATGTAAAGTTGGCTGATTAAATGAAAATATAGAACCCTTGTGTGATCACCCCGGTTGAACAAAACTGAAATAATAAACATGTGGGTGCTGTTTGGGATTAATTTATGTGAAGGGGGTGTTTTTTGGGTTTTTGTGGATCGGGTGAGCAGCGGGGCTGCGGTTGTCTTGTTTGTGGGTTAGTATGAATGCTATGTTGGTGATGGGTAGCGGGGCTGCGATAAATGGTATTAAAGGGGTGATGATGTATGGTGTGGTTGTGGTTATGGTGGTTGGAAGCGGGGCTGCAGGAATGGGCTTGAATGTGTACAAACTATGGGTTATGAATAATAAATAAAAAGTGGAAGAGTTAATAAATGGTGGGGCTTGGTAATGGAATAGAAATAATAATTAATGGGGTTGGATGATTAATAAGAAGGACTTGGTTGTGTTGCTTGTGTTTTCCTAACTTGATTTGTGGATGGCGGGGATATGCTTTACGAACGATCGATGTGGTTGGTTGTGGAAAGTTTCCCAGTAGTTTAGGAACTAATAAATTGATTCTGTTGAAACATGAAAACTTAAATGGGGTTTCAGGATTTTGTTGTATGCATGATTCATAGTGGCAGTGCCGAGGCACATGCTCAGTTCTCTGATTAGAAGCCATAGGTTGGGCTGATTTTTTTGTATATATATATATATATATTTGTATCTTTATGTTTTATCGCACCCCACCCATGTTGAGAACTTAGTGAAGAACACTCCCATTTCATGGGAGGGGGTGTTTTCCCCTTAGTTACTAGCTCCTTCCTGCTCCTTCCTGAGGTTGTGATGGATTGAGGCGACCTTACACCCAAGAATCTTCAGGTAGGTTTCGATTGGGGTGGTTTTTAGCCCAAGACTCTTCAGGCAGGTTTACTATTTCCCAAGAGCCTTCGGGATGAGGCCCAGGTGTTTTCGGGCAGGATACGTGGTTGTGAGGCCCAGGTGTGTGCGGATGGGATGTGTGGTTGTGAGGCCCAGGTGTGTGCGGGCGGGATGTGTGGTTCTTGAGGCCCAGGTGTGTGCGGGCGGGATGTGTGGTTCTTGAGGCCCAGGTGTGTGCGGGCGGGAAGAGTGTGGTAGCTTCAGGACGTTCTCCGTTAGGAAGAGAAGCTAACTAGTGGAAAATGGTGCGGGGTACCCAATACTCTTGTTCTTATATACTACTACCTATTTTGATTGTGTTTTTGGTGAGTGTGGCGGGTGAGGTTGGGTGGATAGAATTCATTTCTAGGTTTCTTCTGTTGTTCTCACGGGACTTTAAGATGTCTCCCCACTTTTGCACAAGAGCTTTAGGTTTCCCTACTGAGTATACTTGTATGCTCACCCTATGTTTACATTCAGGTTTCCAGGAGGACTACCAGGGCCGTGCGGGACCCTAATAGTCGGGACAGTTGGATTTGTTGTAGTTGATGTACTCTTGTTTCTTTTGGTATTGTACTTTTGAGATTTCTTGTACTTGTACCTTGTTTCAGAACTATTTAAACATGCATGTGGGATTAGTTTGGGTTTATTTCTATACACTTGTTTTTTTCCTTTATGGTGGTTGACTTGTCCTATTTCCCGATCTTAAATAATAAAAAGGGTAATGCCTCCCATATTTGTGAAAACTCATACCCTTGGTGCTAGTCGCCACCCCGGGGCCTACTGGAGGCAGGACTCAGGGGTCATTATCTCCCTTTCACCATTGCCAGCTCAGGAGGGGCATCTTTGGTGTGAGGGGGTCATGACACTTAATTTGAACCATTTTGAAATAATTTGATGATTCTTCTAATATCTCTTATTCTAGATCTATTCAACGGACAACAACAGACAAGTGGTCTTCTACGAACCTAAGGCAGGCGGTCCCTCTTCTTTCCCAAATTATCAATGCATTCTATATCATACACCATTGTGCTGCATGCTGACCATTTTAGTGACACCCTTAAACTGTTAAATAAATTAAATTTAATGATTCACCATACCCAGTATGTTTCTAGTGAGTGGATAATCAACCCTTTAGTAGATCTACATGAATTTATCCACCCAAATGCGTGTGATTTACTATAGAGGCATAGTTTTACCCTTATCCAAGAAGTTATAAACACCCCTTGTGGTGTGAATCCCTTGTAATATTTTTTTTGTAAAGTAAATTGAATCTAGAGAATTAAATATCCCTCAGTTAGGTACTTATGCATTATGCCTCATTCCATAATTGGATTTCTTAATTAAATGCCTTGGAAAACTTTCTAATTTTTTCATAAATGATTAGATTGATAAATGGTATGATTTTGATAACCAAATCATACCCTTTAAAAATTCCAACGGCTATACAAGGGTATCGACTTAAGGAAACCTTGTATGGGCTCATCGTGCCTTAGTTTTTTAATGAATTGTTAATACACTAAGGGTGACACTAGCTATGCTTGGGACATGATCACTATGCATCTTCCTTTTACCTCTAAAAGAGGGATACTATTTCCCTAAGGGAGACCTCATGTGTGGGATTATTTTTGATGTGTTTTTACCATTCCATGAGGGAGACTCGAAGTCCTACATGAGACACAAAGTATGGACTTAGTGGTTTGTTCTTGTTGTTTTAACACCATGCCAAAAGCGACACTTGGGATCTCATTTATGGATAGCCTTGGATGAAATACCATGGAATTGGACATATAAAAATCTCCTAGAGTGATACATTGTATTACTTTGGGATAACCTTGTATGGGATCAAGGTTCTTATTAATAATTTACAAAGATGTTAATTAAATTAAAGAGTAAGAACGAGGAACTGAAACTCCTAGGACACACCCGCCAAATCAAATCACATACTTGGGGACAATCTATCCTTCACAGTTTACTTATACCATCTATTACCATATTTAACACTTGTGTAGGTTACCTCAGTTTAGAGACACTCATCTTAGGCTGAAGCAGTTATAGTTAGATGGGTATCCCATGAGGAACTCGGCTCGATGCACATTATTTATTTATTGCCTCGCATTTTCTATTATTGGCATACTGCTCATTTTATATGAATGTACTAGATTGATATAGAAACCATTGGTGGTGTCCTATTGAGTATATCTCACACCCTACTTGAGCTTCCTTTGGTACCCAAGCATGCTTCATGGTTTTTGGTATGGATAAAGGGAAGTGGCCAACTTCTGATGTTTGATTCCAATTCCTAGGATGGTGTATAGAAGCAAGGGACCAAGCCTATGCTTGTGATTCTAGTAGATACTATTTTTTGGATTTTTTGTATTTTTTTTAGAATTTTGTATATGACTATATCCCCATTCCCCATGTACTCATTTTGTATAGCTACATGGTTATCATCATCATTTTGTATCTATTTACTATTTAGCTTCTTCCTTCTTATTTATTATTATGTTGGTGCCTTTATTTATGTTTCCATTGTATATATATTGTTTACCACTATGAATTTACTCTGATATATGAGGGTATATCCTCCTCAAAAACACACCATAGGCACTCACTTCTAGTCAACAACCTTTGGCATATAGGGAGGCACACTTGAGGTCTTGGGGCACACCATCTCAGGGCACTGTTACATGGATTTCAGGGTGGGAAGCTACAAAGTGGCATCAGAACCCTTTTTTCCTTTTGTATTACTATTTGGGTTTATATAGGAGATTAATAATAAATAAAATTTGGTAACAAGCCTATTCATGGGAGTAACTGACCCACATATAGGGGAAAACGTAAATTACTTGAGATAGGTTAATACTGTTATTCGTTGCGCTTGTTATAATTTTATGGATTTCACCATTGGGTGATGCACTTGTTTTATGTCGTTACTATTATCAATATTATTATTATGGTTCCTTCTACCATATCCTAATGATATGAGTTCATATTAATTCATGAATCATACTAGGCACCATATGGCTAAAATTTCATGCATTATTTCATGCCATATCTATATTTATGTGTGCATTGCCTATATTGCATGTGTTTTTTGTGGTGCCTTGTATGTTATGTATTGCAGTGTGATAATGTTCTTGAAATAATTAAATAATTGGATCAATTAAAGTACCTAAATCAATACAAAATGTGTTTTCCCTCATAGATTGATGATGAAACCTTAATTAACCAATTATTCCACATTTGAGCCATGAGCCGCCGGTTCTATGGACATGGATATTATTTGTTTTGATTAATGAATGATAATGGAAATTTAAGAAGTGAGTAATTTTATAAATTATAAATGGTAGTTCATTTAATTAAACAAATATATATTATTTATTACATTTTGTTACCAGGTGTAAAGGTCCAGCCATAGTTACTTGATGTACCTATTTGAATTTACAAAGAGTATGAGAATTTATAAATTTTGAATTGGTGACACAATTAATTGGAATTAGATATCTATATCTAAATAAATAATAATAAACACCAATAATTCATAGATTAAAAAAAGGTTACCACTAGATGGGGATTCCAAATTCAAATTAAAGGGTGTTTTCCTCTATAACTTTCATTTGACACTCCATATACCATAACCTCTTCTATTCTATGTGATACCTTGACCTTGAACCAACCTTATTAGTGGTAAGTATTCTATGTATCTTGATCCTTCAGTTACCTTTATTATCCCCTTGACCTAGATTTAAAAGTAGGTAGAGAGGTGTGTTTCTCTTATAGAAAGTCTTTTTACATGTTTCTTATTTTTATCACTTTTCATATTTGTTATAAATCCTATATGAGTTGTGCACTTGACCATTGTAGAGATATAACACTGTGAAGTCCTCACATCGCATGCTAAGAATGTGACAACAAGCATACTCCATAGGTGGTGGGAACTGATCCACCCATAGTACCTTCTGTAGTTCCACTTAAAGAACCTCCTATTGATCTCCCAATGGGTGCCGATGCTCAATTCCATGATAGCTTTTTATCCTTCATAAAATTAGTACAAGGTGCTTATCGACCTTCCCATACCATGGAAGATCTGACCCATGAGTTCTAGTAGTAGCATCCTCCCACCTTCTAGGGGGATGGCGGTCCTCAAGCTTCTAATTAATGGCTAGAGGCCATGCTATATATATTTGATCATATCAATAAGCCTCTAGATTGGAGGGTCATGCTCTCCACCTATATGCTACGTGACTCTGGAAAGAATTGGGGGGATTTACTCACTCAGGCTGGTTGACATTAGGGTATTGTTTGTTCAGACTTCCAAATAGCCTTTTTTGACTACTTCTTTCTGTAGATGTTGAAAATAGAACATGAACTTGGGTTCATATATATTTGGAAAGGTGAAATGTTGGTGATGGAGTATTCAACTCACTTCACTAAACTATAATGTTTTTCACTGACCTTGGCTGGTGAAGAGCTCACCACTATGAGATGGTTATAGGATTTCCTTGCATACACCATCTGATTATAGGTGAATGCCTTTCAGAAGACCACCTTTTTATAGATAGTAGACTAGGACCTCATCACTGAGTGAAACCTGAGGGAATTAGACAATTTGAGCCAGGGCAGTTTATCTTCTAGGAAGGGAAGTGGTTTATCCAGTGGTAGGAAACATTGTTTTGAGGGTGTATGTGAGGAAAGTGCCATCTAGGTGGCATGCACTGATATCTATGTGGCATGTCACCAGTTTGGAAGGCCATACCATAAGAAGCCCTAGTGAAAAAGGAACCCAATAAAGTGCCGATCTTGTGGCAAGATGGGTCACCTTTATCATTTTTTCTGATCTTTTCATCTAGTACCCAGTAGATGAGGATCATCACTGAAACCTCTTTCAGGCACATGACCAGTGACTCCGCATCAGGCTGAGAGTTGGTATTCTACTAGCTGATTAGACCAAGGGGGTGGCTATGATTGAAAATTAATTAATTTTTATTGAAACATAAGCCCCTTTTAAGGGGTGATGGGGAACCCAACAAGACTTAAAGACTTAAAAACCATCAAACCTCCATGGTAAAAAATCCAAAGGTGTAGTCCAGATCAAGAAAACAAATAAACACCCCTCCCCATCATGGAAAAAATCATAAAACTAGTTTCCACCTTCTCATTACTACTCGACTAGCTTTCCTATGCAAGGATGCACGAGCCTGGTACCAATGGAAATTGCCATATCCTCTCAAAAATCCAAATATGAAAGCAATGATCAGATGAAAAAACTCTGCTCTGAACATCTTCTAAAGCATACCCTTGAAGTTTAACTAGTATATCCCCTTAAATCATGAACCTCAGGGCAAAAAAACTCAATATATTCAAGTCATCAATAGAATAATCCAAAAAAACAACAACCAAACAACCCATAAGATAACCGAAATCACACACTGCACTCCAAAGATGACGAACCACTGCTGTAACCAAAGAAACCCTGCTGAAACCAAAGGCACACTCCAAATCCATAGCTGAAGCAACCTGGAAAGGAATATGAACCAAGGAGTGTGAAACCAAGTCTACATCAACCAGGACTAAAAGACCCGACAACATGTCAAGGGACCATCGCTGTTGAGGGAATCCGAGTAGGATTGAGTTGGCAACGCCTCTCTAGACTGGAGCAAGATAAAACTAAACCACAGAAGAACCCCCATCGGTTTCCAAAACAAACAAACCACGAGAATCAGGAGGGTCCAACAAGGGATAGGTAACTCTTCTAATAGCGACACTACAAGAACACCAATGAAGCCTCCAACAGTAAAATCTTTAGATCGAACCCAAAACCTACAAAAAACTCACGAAAACACTGAAATCCAGAACCTACCCCCTCCGAGCTGCTCTAGATCTATCAACGAGCCACACCGAAAGTGATGACATATCCTTTGCCGAGCCATGCCTTGTCATCGAGATCGAGAAGCCAACGCCATGCCAAGCCACGCCGATCCAAGATGGGAAGTCAACGCCACACCAAGCCACGTCATCGCTGAGGTTGAGCCAGAGACAAAGTCGCACCGAGCCACATGACACCAAGCCATGTTGTCAATGTGATGATCTGGATGAATCCAATGTCGAGACTGAGCCACACTAGAGGAGGGAGGAAAGCAAAATTGAAGGAGAACCCTAGCCACCACGAGAAGAAAAGATACGTCACTTAGAGCCCATCTCTCCAAAGGGGGTGTCTATAGAAGAGGTATTTAGGCTTCATAGGTTCATCACTAATATATTGGAACTACCTAGGATAGTCAGGTTGCATATGAGGGCTATAGTTTGGGCCATATCTATGTAGTGAAACCTACACCTGGGGAGCAGATTCAAGGGCCTTCCACTGTATGAGGTAATATTTTGGTAACCTCTACTCTAGTTTCTAACCTTTTTGATATAGATGAATCTCACTCATTTATATCTTCTACAATTATGAAAAGTTTGGGCCTAATGATAAAGTTATTTATTGGCATCATGACTCTTCAAACACCATTAGGGGTTCAATCAGAGGGTATACTCCATTGTAGGGAGTTCCCACTTAAGATACATGGGTACCATTTCCTATGTAATTTATTCATCCTTGAGATGATCGACTTTGACATCATTCTTAGTATGGAATGTCTTGTTTCTTATCATTCCGATGTGGATTTCTATCACGTATTGGTGTCCTTTACATCACTCGAGGACAACACAGATATTCATAAGGTATAATGGGTTATCTAGTAAAGTCGAGCTAGAACTGAGCATACTGGGATATGTAGGGTGATAGTCCAGATGGCGGGTCTCATTATAGGCAACCAAGGAATGTATCTTATGGAATTCCCCATTATGGTGGATCATTTCAGGTATGTATTACCCAAAAAATTCTCCAATTTACCTTCTATGAGATATTTCTAGTTCACTATTGAGCTAGTGTTAGGTGTGGAACCAGTTTCCATTATTACTTATAGGATGGAACCTATAGAAATTCAAGTACTTTGGAAGTATTTGGAAGACCTAGAGGCAAATGGATTTACCTAACCCAACACATCACCATGGGGTTCACCTATATTTTTCACCAAGAAGGTGGATGGAACCTTTAGGTTGTTCATGTATTATAGATGGGTGAACCAACTTACAGTAAAGAACCGGTATCCACTACCTTGTATAAAAGACCTCTTCAATCTGCTCCAAGGATCAACAATTCTCTCTAAGAATAATTTGAGTTTTGAATACCATCGGGTGCATGTGAGGTAGTCATACATACCATGTATAACATTCTAGAGTAGGTATTACTTGTATGAGTATTTGTTCATGCTGTTTAGCTTGAAGAACATGACAAAATTATTTAAGGCCTTGATGAATCTGGGTTTCCACTCGTACTTGGATTCATTTGTGTTAGTCTTCATAGACTACATCTTAGTGTATTCTCACACTAGAAATGACCATTCCAACCATCTTGATATCATTATGAATACAATAAGAGAGCACCAAATATATGTGAAGATCATCAAATTACACTTTTGGATTAGCGAGTTTCACTTCCTAGGATATATCATTTCAGATGTAGTTGTATCTGTTGACCCAGAGAAGGTGAGCACTATGGTTTCCTAGGAACAACCCAAGAATGTGATTTAAGTACGCAACTTTTTAGGGATAACTATGTATTATAGATGATTCATACAGGATGTCTCATGCCTAGAAGGGCCTCTTACGGGCTTGAAGAAAAAGGGTGTGAAGTTTTTCTAGTCTGAATCTTGTGATACAACCTTTTAGAAGTTAATGGGAAAATTGACTTTAGCACCAATACTGACTCTTCTAGTTCCAGGAGGAGGATACATTGTTTACTGTGATGTTCAAGAATCAGGATGGTAGTAGTTATAATGGAGGGAGATCAGGTTGTAGCATATGGGTCCTGCCAGCTGAGGCTATATGAGAGGAATTACCCTACACATGACCTTGACCTAATAGCCATGGTTCCTGATCTACACTGTTGAAGGCCTCATCTTTTGGGTGAGTAGTTTATTATTTACACAAATAAAAAAAGTCTCAAATTTATCTCCACACAACAAGACATGAATATGAGGCAGTGTATGTGGGTTGAATACCTGCAGTCATTAGAATTTCATCTTTCTTATACACCTGAAAAGGGTAATGCCATAGCTGATGCATTGAGTAAAAAGACTTATACACATGCTATCTAGGAGGAAAACAGTGAGGGTTTATTGATGACGTTGTTTTTTGAGATTCAGTTATAGGTTCAAGAACAACACAGGTGACCATCTTTAGTATCTTTAGAAGTGACCTCATCCCTTTTGGAGTGGGTGAATATGAGACAACTATCTAATGTCACGGGCCTCGTACCAAGGGAGAGTGTCTCTAGTGTGAACCCACCTCCTGGTTAGGTTGTTAATGATAATGAGACCCTACTCTACTATGGGTGTGTTTGGGTTCCTACTGATAAATGAGAAGAGTTGATACAGGAATCTCATGTCTCTATTTGGGAAGTTCATCCTAGGTTCACCATGATGTACTGAGACATTTGTTGCCAGTATTGGTGGATAGGTATGAAGAGGTAGATTTCAGGTTTTATCACTTGGTGATCCACCTGTCAGTAGGTGAAGGCAGAGCACAAGTGACCTATTGGGCTTCTAAAACCCCTATCCATTCATAAGTGTAAATGTAACAACGTCACCATAGATTTCATGATAGGATTTACAAGATCCCCTTGAGGCAGTGATGCAGTATGGGTGATCATCGATAGGTTAACAAAGGTTGCATACTTCCTACCAATTTGAGAGACCTTATTAGTTGATAAACTAGGTAGGATTTACATTTCAGAGATAGTGTGACTTCATAGTGTTCCCTGCTCTACCATATCGAACTAAGATGCCCGATTTACTTCACAGTTCTATATAGGGTTGAAAAAGGCACTTGGTTCACATGTGCGCTTAAGTAAATCATATCACCCTCAAACCGATGGGTAGTATGAGAAAAAATTTGAGTGTTAGAGGACATGATCCAGGAATGTTTCCTTTATTTTGGAGGTTACTAGAAAAAAATATACCTCTTATTGAGTTTTCTTACAACAAAAACTTTCAGGAAATGATTCAGATGGCTTCATATGAGTCCCTTTATGGTAGAACTTTTTTTTCACCTTTATACTGGTTAAAGGTAGGTGAGGCACCACTACTGAGTCTTCATCTCATTCAAGAGAATTCAAAGCAAGTCAAAATGATTCAGAAAAATTAGTCTAGGTAGAAGTCTTATACCAATCATCACCGCATACCTCTTGAGTTCGAGATAGGACATCGGTTCTTTCTACATGTTACACCTAGATTGGTTCATAGATGAATTTAGAGATAGGGCAAGCTATCACCCAGTTATATTAGGAATTTAAATATCTTGGAGAGAGTCAGGCCTGGTAGCCTATTGGTTGTTGTTACCTCAGAGTTATCATTCCATGCATGATGTCTTCCACATATTAAAACTTTATCGGTATCATGATGACCCATCCCATTTATTTGAAACCAAGGATATTGATTTGGAGATAGATGTGTCCTTTAAGAAAAATTCGATACGTATAACTGATTGGATCATGAAGGCTCCCCTAGGTAGGTCTGTTCCATTGGTTTGAGTGATATGGAAATAATACTGTGTATAGGAAAAGACCTAAGAGTGGGAAGACGATGCCCAATCCTAGTGGCCTAAACTATTCTAAGGTGGTATATCTTTACCCTTTGAAGGAAAACTCAAGGGTGAGTTGTCTTAAGGAGGGGATGTTGTAACATCTTGTATTTTTGGAGAGGTATGGATCCTTGTGTTACTATAAAAAACCTATTGATTTATTTTTACTATAGGATCTAATGGATAATGGGTATTCTAAGAGAGTCCGAGGATTATTTGAAGCATAGAGATTCATAAAAATGGAAGACATGCTAAGAAGCACGGTTAGCATACGGTTAGTGATAACCGTGTGACTCAACCATGTGGGATACCCATTGTGACTCAACCATGTGGGCTACCCATGAAAGGAGGGATGCATGCTCGTGTGGAATTGAAGGTCCCTCTTGATAATGGGTTTCACATGGCTTTCACATGATTACCCAAACCGTATGCCTAGCCCATGCAAGGTGCACCCCTTAAGTAGTGTGGGGTGCATGATTGATGCCTAATTTGGAAAACCTTATGAAAAAACCATGTAGACCAGTAATTAAGGTTGAAATAAACTTTTTTCACTTGAAATGTTTTAATATCCACTTTCCATCTTCCTCCTCTTTTATTCCAGCGGACCTCATGCTTGGAGATCCCTCTCCTATTGCACCTAGGTATTTGGATCTCTCCCTCATCCAGCCTCCAAATCCTTCACCGTCAGATGTGTTGGAAAGCTACAGGTAATATCTACACTCCCATTCTTCATATTATTATTTTATTTTTCTTTCTATTACACTATTTTGGTGTGACCTCATTTGACCCATTTTCAGGTCATTTGATAATTATTCTAATATCTATTGTTTTAGCTCGATTCAAGGGCTGAAAAAAAATTATTGGTATTATATGAACCTAATTTAGGTGGTATAGATTATTTCACAAAGTTTTGATGCATTATATATCATTATACATTGTGCAGCATGCCAGACCCATCTGGCGACACCCCTAAATTGTTAAATAAATTAAATTAAATGCTTCACCATGCCTGGTATGATCCTAGTGAGTGGAGAATTAACCCTGAATTTTGACACCCAAATGGGTGTGATTAACCTTAGATGAATATTTTATCCTTTATACCAAAATGTCTAAACACCCCCTTGAGGTGTGAATCCCTTATCATAAATTTCTTGAACAATAAATTGAATCAAGAGAATCAGATGGCCCTGAGTTATGACCTTATGCATTATGCCTCATGCCATAATTGGATTGCTTAATTAAATTCCTTAGATAACATGATAATTATGTTATAATTTCTTCCCTTGCTAAATGGTGTGGTTTCGATATCCAAATAATACCCTTTCTATATGTAGAGGGTAATACAAGGGTCCCTAATTAAGGACAACTTGGACATGCTCATCGTGCCTTAGTTTTATTAATGAATTATAAATACGCTAGGGGAGACACTAGATATTCCTAGGACATGCTTTCCATAAGTTTTTATTTTACCTATAGAAGAGTGATGTAGGTTCCCTTGGGGAGAATCTATGGATGGGATCAGTAGAGATATGGTTGTACCATGCCATGAGAGACTCGAACCCCTATTTGAGATACGAGGGATGGACCCAGAGGCTTGTTCTTGTTGTTTTAAAACCATGATAGGAGTGACATTTTGGATCTCATTCATGGGTCACCTTGGATAGTCTCCAACAACATTGGAAATATATAGATCCCCTAGAGTGATACTTGGGATTCCTTTGGGATCACTATGGATGAGATCAGGGCACCTCTTAATAATTTACAAAGATGTTAATTAAATTAAAGAGTAAGAATATGGAAATGAAACTCATAAGATGGGCTCTCCAAGCTAAATAACATTCTTGGGGATGGTCCATCCTTGAAAATTTACTTATAGTAGTTCTTACCATATTTGAAACTTGTATAGGTCACCTCAGTTCAGAGACACCTGGCTTATGATGAAGTAGGTAGAGTTTGATGAGTATCCCATGGGGAACCTGTTTCGATGCACATTATTTATTTATCAACTTGCATTTATTATTATTGGAACACTGCTCATTTTATATGCATGCATTGGATTGATTTAAAAACTGTTGGTGGTGGACTACTAAGTATATCTTACACCCTACTTGGGCCACCTTTGGTACTTAAGAATACTTCATGATTGTACGTATAGATAAAGGTAATCATCTAGATTTTGATGTTTGATTCCGATTCCTAGGATGGAGTATGAGAGAAAGGGACCAAGCCTGTGCTCGTGATGCTAGTAGATACTAATTTTTGACCATTTTTGTATTTTTTTAGCATGCGGTATATGCATGTATCCTCTATTCCCCATGTACTCATATTTTATAGTAACACGGCCATCGTCATCATTTTTTATCCATTTACCATTTAGTTTCCCCCTAATTATTTATTATTCTACTAATACCTCTATTTATATTTTACTGTTTATCTATATTGTTTACCGCTATGCTCTACTCTAATCTATAAGGGAATAGTATCTCCACTGACACACCCTTGGACTTCACTACTAGTTAGAAGCCTCTGGAATATAGGGAGGCACACTTGAGGTATTGTTTCCCACCATCTCAGAGTACTGCTACGTGGATTCTAGGGTGGGTTGCTACTCGACACATGATTTCCCAAGTTGTGAAGCAAACCCATTTCGGTTTTCAGGGGGTGTCCAGTAGGGGGTGTACAATTGGTACATGTATTAGCCAATCATATGGGCTCGGTGGGATGATGAAATTTTACTATTCCTCTAAAAATACTTAATTTTATTGGTTGTAAACCAATAATGGGCTTAGAGGGTTATACCTTATTATCATGTCATTAGTGATAACCTAGGTTCTTATAGAACACTGTGGATAGTTACCTACAATGATGTGTTCTTATGGGGAACCGTGAGTGATATATTTATTCCCTTAACGGGAAACCATGGAAGAGGTCATGATGAAAATTAATGAATTCCATTGATTCATCATCCATGTCAAGGGAAATAATTTTATTTTTTCAACACTACACTAATCTAATAGCCCAATTACATTTCCTTCATATGTATACAAGCCATGTAATTTATTAAACTGCTCATAAATATGAATTGAAGTGTTTGGAATGTACCTCAGTCTTGGTTATTATATATATATATATATATACGTTTTCCTATTTTTATAAAAATTCTCACATATGTTGAAGAAATTAGTTTAGGTTAGGTGTCATGTGAGGAACCCAAACCAATTAATTTTATTTCAGATAATATTATTCATCGAATATTAGAGGAGAACTTTTAGTTTTATATATAAAGACTAGACATTTCTAAACACCATTGGTTTTGGCATCCTGAGTATATCTATCATCCTATTTAGGCCACTATTTGGTACCCGAACAGAAATTATTGATGCATGTATGGACAAGGGGAAGAATCCATATTTGGATACATGATACACTATAATGGGATGTGTTACAAGTGAAGAAGATCGTGATTATTCCCTAGATACTATGGGAAATATATTTTGGTATTTTTTTTATTTTATTAAAGCATGTTTTATATTCCTACAACTATACATCCATGTATTCCCCTTTTGTATAGAATATATAAATGACAAAAAAATTTATATGTTATTGATTATTTTTCATCTTATTATTATAAATGGATGAGTTATGTTTTAAAAATTCATTTATTAAATTTTTTCCACTACATATTATTATTTTATTCCATTATGTTACGAACTAATCATGATGGCATAGTCTCCCCACCATACTATCATAGAACCTTACTTCTAGTTAGTAGAATCTTACTTAAGGGGTTGTTCACATAAGGCAATGTGACAAAAAATATGGGATATTATTATTGACAGAGTCAGGTTAGTGAGTTATATATATATTCCCATTTCTTTACATTGGTTGTTTATTTTCATATTTAATTGTTGGATTCTGGTGGTTGTTCATGCATTTATTATTCCCATTGTTTTCAATCCTTATTTGGAAAATGTGTATGTTGATTCAGGTGTGTGTGTGTACATATGCATTAAGTTAATGAATCCAATATGTGTGATATTCATACTTAGTGATATCCACCTTACCCTGTCCTATTATAGATGGGATTGGAATGTCAGTTAAGAAATACTACCAGCCTGGGAGGGGACATTGTATGTATTTATGTGATAGGTCATACATAATATGAGTGTCAATAGTTGATGTTATGTATTTAATTATGGATATAGGTTAAGTTAATATGATTAGGTTCCCATATTTAACAATGAAAATTGGGTAAAACTTTTGGGAAAATCTTAATAATATTTATTACCAAAGGAAATGAGTTGAGTTCTTCTATATGATGGATCTAGGAAACGATTCATCCATTGAACTATCCCAGATTCATATGTGTTATGATTGGGAATCATTACTACGTAAATAACCATGTCATGGGAGAAATGTTAATTAAACCCAAAACATAGTAAGATATAGATATTACACCACTGAAGGTAATAATATAGGGGGTTATAATTTTAATGGGCACACATTCATTAAATTTCCTTAGTAAAAAGTTATAAAACATGATACTCACCCATTGAATTTTTTTTATTATAAAAAGAATCCTAATTATCAAATTAATCTCTCTTAGAAAAATGACCTATACAATAATTCTATACAGGTATCTGAGGTTGATTAGTGTTCTCAAATAGAAAAATATATAGAAAATGGATTTTAATGTTATTCAAATCAATTTATATAACTCCAACTCATGGGTAATACATACTAGGTGTGAATCAAACAATTTTATAGATAAATAATGACTAAAAAAATGGGAGATAATTGTATATTGGTAAAAAAAATCTATATAATGGAAAATGGTAGAGTTTTTTAATTATATACACGTAAATATGATTTTATTCTACAGAGTAAATTATTTATGGAATAGGAAAACTACTATTATATTCGGTCAATAAATAAATATTTTATTTATATATCAAGATTAGATAAAATGGTACTTTCAATCATTATTATGGACACTATTTGTTCTATATATATGAATGAACTGTTCTATGGAATTTGGATTTTTTTAATATCTTTTACAGTCATAATATAGTTAATACTATCTATAAAATTCAAGATAATGATGTTAAGGATAATTATAGCACCACTTTTATAGGATATCTCCACTTTGGGCATGTAAATGAGAACTGATTCCAAAGAATCCATAGTGATGTAGTATTTAACTCATGTGATTATAGAATAATTTGATACTTGAGAATATTTTTTAAGAAGAAAATGAACAATGAACATATTAATGTAAATATAAGATAGATATTGAAAATTTTCCTCTTTAATATAGTGATGTATATTGACTAATGAGTACTCAATGAATTGTTGGTTGTAGGTGTTTCATAACCTTTAGTAAGGACATTAGTTTGTATGTTTATATGTTTCTAACGATACATAGTTATTAAAAATTTGTAAAAATCAACGAATTTCAATTTTATGTATTGATTTTTTTAGTAAATGTATAATTATTTCCTAATCAGATATGGGTGGTGAATACTTAAGCTAGAATTTTACTATTTATCTAAGAGATAGTGGAATTGTTCCATAACTCACTCCTCATAGAACACCACATAGGATTGGTGTGTTTGAGGGGAGGAATCATACCTTTCTAGACATAGTTAGATCAATGATGATTCAATATGACATTTCTATTTAATTTTTGGGATATTCTATGGAAACTACTACATTACTACTTAATCACATTCCATCTCAAGAAGTCATAATGAAGCCATATTAGATATGGAATAATGAACATCCCAATTTTTATTTAATTATTATTTTGGGTTGTGAAACATATGTATTATGTATATTATCTAACAAACATAAAAAAATAAAATAAAAGATTATTCGTCGATTATCGAACAGAAATAGTGTGATTTTATATCTACTGTCCAACTAAGAACATTGTTTTTTATCCTAAACTAATATATTAAATGATAAGGAATATAAAAATTAAATATTTCATGGAATGAATGTTTAACTTGAATAATTTTAAACAAAAAAAGATTTGATATTGAGGTTGAAGTTGTGCTAGTTCTATGAAGTGTTAAGGAGGAAAAGAAATGACTAAAGTTACCCAATAACCATGAAGGTCCGATAATATTTTTTAATATTAAGATAGATATGTATATTTTTTGGTATATGATGGTGATTAAATGTTAATAGATAAAAAAACTACCCATAAAGACCCTATTGAGTGTTTTGAATCCTAAAAATGCATAAAATCCATGAAATATGTGATGTAATCCTTGTACACTAACCATATTTTAATCATGGTTGAAAAATCCAAAGGGGTGAGGTATATTGGGTGAAATAGAATTTTATATAATAAAAATTACATGGATATTATTATGGGTACCTATAATTATTTTCTAGTGGATAATGGAGATAAAAAATTCATGGTATTGACTATGGAAAGATTATTCTCTTTTTGTGATTATAAAGCCCAACTAGATACTTTATTCCATAACTGCTCATTATGATTATAAGATATATGAAATAAATTTTAAAACAACTTTGATTAAACAAAATTGAGTCAAGGATGTTTGTATAATACAACAAAATTATTTTAAAATTTCAAATGGGTCAGCTATGTTTTGAAAATTACCACATTCCATTAATGGATTGGAACACACTTCTTAGCTTTGTAAAATTAAATTTGATGATAAAATCAATGAGTTTGGTTTCATAAAAAGATTAATCTTTTTTATACAAGATGGTTAATGAGAGTGCTGTAAAATATTTGGTAATATATACAGATGTAAAACAACTTATAGGGAGTGATATTCTGAAGTTATATTATGTAGAGGTGTGGTAGGGAAAATGATTCTTGTGGAATGAAATGTGAGAATAAAGATACATATTGGTTATAGATATCAATTAATATAGTTCCAAGAGGTTTCTTTTACGGTGTTAAAACAAATATATTTGTAATTTTCTGATTTATATTTTCATAGAGAAATCCAAAAATGTTCCATTATTAGTGTTATATATTATGAATCATAGAACGATTTCATATCCTCTTAATGGGTTAGAAATGATGTATACAAATCTCTATGAATTTTCCAGAGGATATATCATTACACAAATGAATAATTCATCTTATGATATGATTATAATAATTATATTATATTCTAATAATGATGAGAATATCTATATTATTATCATGAGTATCCCTATGTTCTTATGAATTAATTATGATATGTTAGTGGAATTTGGAGGAGAAAATGATCTCATTATAAGGGGTTACAATGATGCTATTTTCCTCTATTAAATAGACAATATGTTATATCAATATGTTTTATTATTTCATCTATATGATGTAGATATTAGTTGGAAGAGTTCCAAACCAGATAACTGGATAAAATAAAAAAGAAAGGTAGATTAAATTGTTGTATCAAAAGCTGTGATAGAAGCTATTTGGATCAATAAGTTTATCACTGAACGTGGGACAGTTCATATAGTTGATGGAGATATTTATCTTTACTATGAAAAAATCAAGCTACTGATTGATACAAGGAACCTAGGTCTCAAAAATGGCCTAAACATATCAATTTTCAATAGCAACTCTTTCAATAGATCATTGATAAGGTGATGTAAAAATATATTAGGTTGATATTGATAACATTGTAGTAGATCCTTCGATAAAACATATAGTAGAAAAAATTCTTCTGGGTTGAATTACATAATATTAGATATAGGAAAGATTAGATTTTATGTACGTAAAATTTATCACGACATTATATTCAAGGTGATTTACAATTATTATTCATTCATCTATGCAACATGTATTACATGAATAGTGGAATACAATTATCCCCTATGACTTTGAGTTGTCCCTAATTAAAGACCAACCGATTGTATTATAGGATGTGATGATATGTCAATTTATAATGGGTATAATATTGTTTGAGTTATTAATAGTAAACTCATGATATAATAATCATATTAATTATCTAGACTAAACCGTGAAATTATATCTCATAGAATATCATATGGTAATTGTTATACATTGTGGTGTATTCTTATTATGAATCTACCTTATCAAATTATGGAAACAAAGATATAATTTGGGCCTTTAAACAGTTATACCTTTCTTATTCCAACCTTGAGACTGACCTAATTATGGGGTGTTTGGGTATACTATTGATCATGTACACAGTTGAGTTCAACAAAGATGGGATTTTTTTACTTGTATAAAAATAAAATACATGAAAAGACCCAATTATATTAGATTAAATAAATGAATAATAACTCATAGATGAATGACATGAGATCTTCACATCAACTTGGATGAATGAAAAATGATGTATTTATTTAAATTGGTTAGTTTATTTTAGAGGATCATGAATGTATTAGATGTATTATACTAGATTGTTATGTTTCATGTCTAGTGTTAACTCAATTACCTAGAAAAAGGGATTATATAAGAATAAATATGATGTATATTACACATCATGTGGTGGACATGTTCAAATAGAGATATGTGTGTGTTGCATTGAGACCAAACCAATCCATTTTATTGATTAAGTTTCACTGACATTTTGTTTGATTTCACTTTTTCTCTAATATATAAATTATGGAATTAATTTTGATATGAATTCTATAAAGTTATTTAGGGATACATATTTAAGGCTTAGAATACGGATAAAATTTTGGAAAATCATTCATTGAAAAATTATGTCTGTTTGATAAAACCATATATAATAATGTTCATATGGATTCATAAAGAGTTGTCATTTTTTCTAAAATTCATTATGAGGTTGCAGTGTATGTGAGATACTGATGTATGATCCCAAAAATAGATAAAACATGTTATATGATTCATCTATATCATATTCCATGAAAATTATATAATAAATATTATAGGATAATATTTGGATACATCATAGATGGTATGAATATGAATTTATTGTATGGTATGATATATCAGAAAACCTATAACATATGATATCAAGTATGTTAGATATTTCCATGCCTTAAAAATGCTTTTATTCAGTAATGAATCATAGTGTTTATTCATTTAAGGCATGAAAAACATATTATGATCATTGGAATTTTTAATAATCACCACGCTCAAATGAGAAAAAATTATGATAACATACGTTGGATACAAAGAATTGGACTTTAATGATTGAATACCTATATTAACGGAATAAATCCTATATAATGATTAAATATACCTTTTTGTTAGGTTAATAATTATTTCATGATGAAGCTATATATTTATCTTGCTCCACATTTTTTTATTTGATGAGAAGGTACTACCTTAATTATAGAGTTTAAGGGATACTGTAATAGAGTCAATAAACACTAGTTTTCTATATTCTACTATCAATGGTGAGAGTATTTTGGTAATATCTAAATGGAATCTATCAATAAAACACAATCAAGATTGATCTTCTGGGACAAGAGGTTCATATGTTAGTTTTATTTTCTTTATTTATATATCAATTTGATTTATTAGATACAGTTGTTTATTTGGTTTAATTTTCTGCCTATCACATGAGATGATCCTATAAAACCCATTACCCATACCCAAAATTATATTATAGAAGAAATATTTCCCACCACTGATTTTAGGAGTAAGATTATGAGTAATTAAGGTGTGAACATTTACCACTCCCTTTAATATATTTCTCAGTTGATAGTGATGAATTTAAAAATATAAAATACATCAACCAAAAGGATACAAATATAATTTGAGATAAGGGTTCTCATTTAATAAGAACTCAAATATTTTGAAATGTATATAATCAAATATAAATATAGAGACTCCATATATGGAAGGGCCCACTATAAATAAGATTGATCAATATGAGTTTCTGGAAAATCATAGATAGAAGATAACCATGGTAATGTTGTATGGGTGTCTTGTTCTATATATTAAAATCCCTCATTACTATAATAAAATGAGGTAAATTAAATCCAATCAACTAAGCTGTAAAAAATATAATTCAATATGGTACCTAACCTGGAATCTTTGGACTGCTGGTAAATCTTAGTAAGGGGAACATATCTTTTATCCGTTATGGAATCCAACTTTATGAGATCAACTCCCCAATATGGTCCCTTATGATTTATAGCCTAAAATATAAGGATGGTCCAAATATAAAATGTAAGATTCCACACAGTTGTGTTACATGATAATATTTAATAAAAAACGACTACATTCTATGGAAAGAAAAAATGAACATTATGGAGTGGTAGATTTATTAGAGAAACAACACACTCACACATCAATATGAAATGGAATTTTAATAGAACCATATGATTTTTTTATCAAAAATCCCATTATAGAGATATATATTCATATTCTCTTTGAATTATAATTGATTTCAAAATAGGATTAATGACATTAGTTCAAAAAGAGAAACTTCATTCACAAAATCTGTAATAAATCTATCATAGATTGAGGTTATATATAAATGGTCATCTATTATAACTAAAACATCATCTATAACTATAATTTTCGATGATTAACATATATAGATATTAAATAATTTTTTATGAATTTTCATTAAATTAGACAAACTCGCATCTATGTACCATAATAGTTTAGATCCATTGGACACATGGAAACATAAATAATGAACCCTAGGTGAGCTACATCACATCCCACTATGTTTTTAACAAATATAACCCCTCATAAATATATCATACATAATACATTTCATTACAACTTGGGGAAAGGAAATTTAAGAAAGGGTGATCTCAGTTGCCCAGTAAGGGTAAACAAAAGAGATATGTAAGAATATCATGAACATAAGGGTATGGGAACAGAATCATAACATTTGAAAACCATACCCAGTATATAAAAGAGAATATAAATGATTCATGGAATTAAATATTATCATCTCCAAAGACATGAATCATAAGATAATAAAAGAACATGATCCACAAGAAAATAAAAATGGCATAAGACATGGAATTATGGCATATACAAATGCATGGAAAATCATTATAATATTAGTCTACCATCCCTACAAAGCATATCATAATGAAATGGTTTCACTCCCAAATCCATCATAGTTTTTAATATTCACTCACAATGCTATAATAGTGGAATATTTACCTCATTAAACAGATTTCACAGCTCCTTCCAGTCCTATATATCTTCGGAGGTATAAATATTTACTAAATCCATTGGAGGGAGATATTGGTACCACCCATTATATAATAAAAACCATGTTTGTGTGTCCCAAAATATCATAAAAAATCATCATATAATATACCCATGAATAAAATGGGTATCATAAACATTTCATCAAGTCATAAAATTTGGAAAATAGGCATGTTTTAGAATATTTTAATCATAGAATAACCCATGAAAAGAATTGCATTTCATAATGATTTTATCATGGTATAACAATGGAAGAAAAAATGGTTTCATAATCATAATTCAATAAAAAAATATCCCATTAAATGAAATAATATTAATTTAATCCTTGTATAATAACCTTATTAAGTTATAGGTATCACCAAAATATGGCATCTTATATGGGAGATCATTTTCAAAGGTACTTTAAAATATTTATTTAGGAAAATATATTTTCTTCTTTGATTTTCATTAAAAAAAATTTCAAACCATTTTATTTGAATTTAAATTTTAAAACATATAAAATATGGTTTTAATCAGTGATTAGTCATGATTTAGAAAAATACTATTCATTCCATATAAGTTAAAACAATATTTTCTTCCATATTTTTGGTAAATTATAAATAGCCATTGTTTTAGAAAATGACATGAAGATTAATTTACTTTTTTTAAAAAGAATTAAGAAATGGTTAATAATATCTTTTTAAAATAAAAAATATATTAATAAATATTTTTTTAAAATATATTTAGAGAACATGTTTTTTGAAAAAAATTCAACAAAAGAGAGAAAAAAGTTGGATTTTATCAAAAACATTATATTAATTTTCTTAAAAGCCAAAGATTTTAATAAAAAATAACTTTGAAAGAATATATCACGAATAAATATAGGATAATAAAAATAATATGAATTTTTTAAAGATACATCAAGATATTTCATCATTGGAGGCTCAATTATAAACAATCTCAAAAAATGACGAGACGATAAGATAAAATATTACCACTTTAATAAATTTGATTCATAAGAACCATGAAATAAATACACAAAAAGAAACATAAAATACCATTAGTATAATCAAATTCATTATATTACATGTCATATTTCTATATATACCCCTCGTGAAACAATATAGGTGTATAACATATCATGAGTCTTAAAAAAGGAAAATTGAGACAAAACTCCCTTATCAATTTGGAATCATTTGAACCATAAATCATATAAAAGAGAGATCCTATATTTGATATGGAAATAAATAAAATTATAATTAGAAAAATCAAAAATTACATTATTGGGAATTATATGAACAATATAGAAGAAAGAGGTGGTGGATATAGTATGTGTCTCACAAAAGTAAAAGTGCGGCAGAAATCCCTTACCTTAATTATGGAATTCTCTAAAAAACATTCAACATAATGAATAATAAATATAATTTTATTATTCATATATTAAAAATATATATTCATATATATCTTACACTATATGAATTTCTTTTGACCTTTTATTTCCTATTTATTAACAATTTACTGTTAATGTTTTGTTTTTGGTAATGTCTGCTATGTTTTTCGTATATATTTTAAATTATTATTATTTTGACTCTTAATTAGTTCTTGATTTATTCAAATAAATATTTTTAGACATGATATAAATTTCATATAAATTTCTTATATATGTATTTATATTATCCTATAAAATTTTTGGTCATAAAATGAAATAATCTGTCTGCGGAGATGATATGCTATAGGTACACATGAACGTTGTTTTTTATTTTGTTTTTGGGTTGAAATAATGATTCATAAATGATATTTATTATAATTATATAATCATGGATTTTTTCATATATATAAATGTAATTTTTAATCTCTTACTTAATACATTCCATGTAAATATTGAAGGATTTACATTACTTCACGATATGATAGTCTGGCATACACACGAGCGACGTTAGTGTATTCCCACAAAATGGTTGGCCTAATAGAATGTGTTATTTAAAATTTATAGAATCATGACAACATAATAATTATCACATTTATCATATATAAATAATAAAACACCACTATTAAAAATATTGAGATGTGGTAATGGAAAACTGAATGACATCAGTTACCGAGGCAGTAGTACGTTGTACACATGAATAATGAATTAATAACCCATTTGACAGAAGTGTGTGTGGTTTTAGGTCATAAAAATATAATTGAATCATTTATATATATGTATTATATTTATTTTATTATATAATTTAAAAAATTAAAGGGGTTCAAGAAATAAATTAAACAAAAATCTTTATTGATAAAGGCTATATTTTTTCTCTGTATCCTTCTTAGGTTTTTAATAAATGCCTTCATTATAGGAATTTATGTCCAAAATATGGATTCTAATATGAGGGGAATGAAGTTTAGATGTTATTTACGAAGTTATTTTCTAAAAAACTAGTATTGAATGTGTGAATATGGGAGGAGAGTTTGTGGACTTATAAAAGTGAGGAGAGTGGAAAACATGTAAATTTTTGAATGACAGAATTATTCCCAAAGTTTTATATGTAAAAATGGTCACAATAATGAAATTATTTAACCAAAGAGTTTTAATTTTTAAAATATTGTAAAATAATGTTTTTATATAATTTGATAGGTTCTTTTAAACCTTATATTTTAATTTTAACCTCCATGTAAACCCATTTTCTCCTTAACCATGGTAATTAATTCTTAATGAATTCACTATTCATTTTGGTCAAAAATTATGTGTGACTTATCATAATTTATAAATTATTATGACTAAAAATATAGAATCCATTTTTCCAATTTCTAATCACAGAATTGGAAAAAATTAATCTCAAATTAATCCTGCTACTATGATGAGAAAACAGGTTTTTAATGCGAAAAAGTTCAAAATTTTATATTGTTTTTTTAAATCAAATATCATTGTGAAATTAATTAAAATTATATAAATTGGATTAATATATGTATATTTGAAGTAATAAACAAATTAAAATATAATTTAACATTATAAATAAATTATAAAAAATGTCATTTTCAATTAAAATATATTTTTCACTGTTCATGAAAATTTAATCTTTTAAGAAACACCCAAAAAATTAACTGTAAGTTATATTTTACATTATAAATTCAAAAATTACTTTTATTTTATAAAATTAATTTTATTTTTGTTCAAAAAACAAAAAAAATATTTCATTGATAAAATAGTATTTTCAAACATATAAATACTTTAATGTAAATTAGGTATTTTAATATTAATATGTTTCATTTATGTAAAGAAATTATCATTAATATTTAATATGTTGTTATTTATATTCATTTTTCTAGGTCCAAATAATTCTCTGTAATGGTCATGTTTGAATAATGTTAATAATATATCATTATTAAAACTAGGTGTTGTGTGTAACATAATCTAAGATAGAGTTAAGTGTATCACAAGCTTATCATGATAATTTATATAATGAAATCATAAAATAGTTATTAATGTAACACAAGAAATCAATGAAATTACATTTATTCAGGAAAAAATCATTAAAAATCTGAGTGTCACATTATACCCCCCTTAAAATTAACTTCACCCACAAGATTCATCACTCCAATACAAACTGATGAAGGAACTTCTTCCTCATCATATCCTGATGCTTCTTTAAAGCTTCCCCAAACAGGTAGTTTCACCAAAAAAACATTGAACATTTGAGTGGTATCATTTTATAGAACTTTCTTTGTAAGATCTAGAATCTCCACTGGTTGTTCCTCATATGAAATATATATCTCCAGTGTTATGACCATTGAGTTCAGTACAGGTGAAGGGTTAGTTTTTTAATTCCTCAGGATAGATACATGTATCCCATTATGTACTTGATAGAGGTTCACTAGATGCCCTATGTAGTATGCTTCCATCCAGATACAATCAATAATTTCCAAGGGACCAATAAAAATTAGAATTTGTTTAACTTTGTTCCAAAATCTCATATCATTATTCCAGGGAGAAATTATTGGAAACACCTTGTCACAAACTTTAAATTTTTTATCTCTCTGTCAATTATCAGAATGATTATTTTTCTTACACTGATCTGCCTCGATGTGTTATTGAATGTCTCCAAACATCCTTGTAATTTTTTCAACTATCTCTGTTACTAATTGATTTCATTCAACAACTTCATTTAAAAAAATTGGATCTCTAAATTTCAATCCATATAGGGCATGATTAGGATGCATCTAAATTCTTGATTGACATATATTGTTTTAGAAAAATCATATAGGGGAAGGTGATGATCCCAAATACTTTTTAAATCCTAATTACAATATCTCAACTAATCCTATAGGGTTAGAATTGTTCTTTTAGACTGACCATTTATTTGAGGATGATATGTCATGCTAGAAATCAACATTGTATCAAGATATTTCAAATGAATTCCTCAGAACATTGAGTTAAATTATAGATCCTAATAATATACAATGGAATATGGTACTCTATTCAACCTTACAACATCCTTAATGTATATCTTGAAAAAATGACCCAAAATATGCATTCTATGATAGTGATATAGTATATTAAATTAGTAAGGTGATCGATTACAACCTATATATAACTATACCCTTTAAAAATTTTGGGGAGTTCAACAACAAAGTCTATAGTGGTGTTTTCCCATATCAATTATATTATGGGTAATAGGTGAACATCCCCTTAGAAAATTTTCATTCATCCATAACTTGATAACAAACTAAGAACCGAGATAAAAACTCAATGATATATCTCTTCATTCCATCCCACTAGAATTACTATTTCAAATAAATATACATCATTATACTTCCCAAATTAAGAGAGAATGAATAGATATGAGCTTCCTCCAACAACTCCTTCTTCATGTATCATATTTATGGGAAACATAAATGGTTCCGGAACATTATTTTTTCAATCATGATCAATGTTAAACAGAATAACATTTATAAACTAATTTTTTATGTCCTCATCCTTCTTCTGTGACTCATTATTCCATAGTTAGATAGGTGGTTGACCTTTTAATAGAGTAAGATAATATTTTACCCTTCTTTTAAGAATTTCAGATCCAACAATTTCAAATCTATAAATATTTTCTATTTTGTGATCCTCATCATAGATAAGCTAGAATCATCCTTTAGACTCAAATCATAAGACACCTTGTTCTCTTGTCAAGGGTGGTAATTAATTGAGAATTCATAATAATTAATCACCTTTGACCATATTCCATGGTTCATATTTAAATTCTTATACGTGAATAAATACTCTAAATTTATGTTATTTGTCGATATATCAAACTTTTTTGAAAAAATATAATGTATCCATATCGTTAATGAAAATATTACTAAATATAACACTAAATCTTGAGTTTGAAAATTTTTAACATGAGTATTCAATTGCAGTGAGTCATAATATATAACCACGTAATTATTTATAAGAAAATATACCTATCCATTTTTTTCATGCATCACTATAGATTAAAAAACCCTTCTTTTTATAGGGTAGCGTAATCACGTATTTCATGAAAAAAATTATTTAGTTCCATAAAATTTTCCTCCTATTTATCTATACAAAGAAACAAGGATCCCTCTAGAGTCATCTTGATATGAGGATTATAGAGTCATGAGAAATTCACCATAAATGTTTCATAATATCCAATAAAAACCAAGACAATTATAGATCTCAATAACCATGGTTGGTCTTGGAAAACATTAAATAGCCTCCATCATGGAAGGATCTATAGATATTATTTCTATTGTGGTTATGTGACTATAAAATGAAATAGTTTGCATCAAAAATTCAAACATTGTAAATTTTTAATATATTTTCTCTTTCATTAGGGTATTTACTACAAATATCATGTGATCTTCATTTTCTTCCTTCATATTTGAGTAGATGATAATATCATCTATAAAGACTACCAAAAGGTGTCCAAGTAAATTTAAAAATACACTATTCTATACATTAAAGAAAAATTTGGGGCCTTAGTTAGAATGAATGACATCACTGTATATTCATTGTTTTCATTCCTTGTTTGGAATTCTGATGTGTGTATATCATTATTCTAAATTATTAATGGATGATATCTAGAATGGATACCAATCATGGAAACATATTGAGCTATATGTAATTGATCAAAAAATTTATCAATATAGGGATGAGGATAGTTATTATTGATTGTGATTTTGTTCATATCATGAATATCAATGTAGAGTCACATATATCTTTATTTTTTTTTTAAATATCATGTGCACCCCAAGGTGATGCACTTGGATGAATAAATACCTTTTCATTATTTTCCTAAAGTTTCTTCAAAAATTTCAATAACTCAATCAAGGAAATTATATAGGGAGTCATTAAAAAAGGGTTGACACCCTGCATGAGTTCTATTAAGAACTAAAATTCACAATTTAGTATATGTCTAGCCAACTCTTTTAGTAATAAATTAACGAATTCTCAAAAAATATGAGTATCATCAATGTTGAGTTTCTCATGAACCATTTGAGATAAAAAACCCTTATAAATGGGAATAAATACCCATGCAATGGATGTAATATATATCTGATTTTCATACTTATCATCACATTGATCGACTCATAATTGTAGGTTTGAAATTTAAAATTTAACAGCCCTTCCTTGGAAATTGATATGTGAACTATGTAGACAAACCAAATCCAAGCCTAATATGACATAAAATTCAACCAGAGGATGAATGGAATGATTTTCTAGGAGCACATACCCACCAATGTCAACCGAAGAGAAATCATATATAACACATAGGCCCCAAAGTCCTAGTGCCAGTCCATTATTTTATTACATTGGCATGTTTACAAGGGAACTATTCATGTAGGATCATTCAGTTCAGAATTCCTTGAAATACATCTTGTAGAATTTATATAAATAAGACATTAGTAAATAGGAAATACAAAGATTATACATAAAAACAAAATTTACTACTTAAAAGATTATTCATGTATTTCTTCTCCATAACCATGGGAAAGGAAACATAATAAGGTTGAGTCTGAATTCTTAGTATGGGTAAGCAAAGAAGATTCAAAAATAATCTTATGGAAATAAACCATAATGGAAATGTAAATAAATGATAACTCATCACATTAAAATAACTAGATAAGGAACATTCAATATAAAATGTTACGAAACTGAAACACACACCATTTAATCAATGAACTGAAAATTAAATTTAGCCATAGATATATCGGTGAAAAATCTCATTGATGAATAATAAAAAAATATTAAAAAAAAATGAAATTATGAGTTATCATATTTCATGTTTATCAGGAACATGATACCTTTACCATTAATAGACAGTTTAAACTTTTCTGATCTTCCCAAATAATTCTTCTCATGATACTACTGATGTATCAAGGGGATTGCATTAAATAGTCCCTAACTCATAAGGAATTCTATAAAATTTCCCAATAATTGGTATTTCTTGTCCAAATAATTCATCATATATTGAATAAATAGTGAACCTTATCAAAATGTATCTTTATTGAATTGAAGATATAGATTTACCAATAATTCTATAGTTAATAAAAAACCTATAAATGTGATAAATTTATTTAATATGATATATGATGTAGGAAATAATAATATCCATTATGTGATAATATGGATATTAAATGTAATTTATAATTAAAAATTATTAAAATAAAGTTATTTTTTAAAGATAAATTTAACAATCATAAAAGGAAGTGTGTATTCAGGGATAATCACTAAGAACACTTTTGAGAAAAATAATAATTAAACATCCCAAAAGTGTCCCACACCACATGAAATGACTGAATCATAATCCCCATGAAGGAATGTTTTCCATGCAATGAATAAAAAATATTTATGATATATTTTATAAAATGGTCAATGTACACAATACACAAAATAAGTAAGTTGTGTATATGGTGTCTACCGCGTGGAATGAAATGTATGATAGGAATCCATTTCACTATCATTCCTTTTATGGTGTGGTATTTATCCTCATGTATAGTGGTTTAAAATAATTTAATAACTTTAACTATAAATATACTAATGTTTATAATATAATGTATTATCTTCTTATAATATCATAATACTTTTTTTTTGTTGATAACCATTCATTATTTGAACTATTTCAAGAGTTAATTGCTTAGTTTTCTCAATATTTTTTGACTTGTTACCTTTTGTTTATTTTAATTAGATAATGTTATAATAATATATAAAATTTAAACCATTATTTTAATATAATATATAATATTTAATTAATTATTTATAATAATCTATATGGTTTGGATATAAGTAATGAAATGCACCGTTCATGGAGACGGTAGACCATACATGCCCATGAACGCTACATTCATTTTTTTGTTGTATTAGAAGAATTAAAAATAAATAATATATTTAGGTCATAATTATAGTAAAATATCTATTTTTTATATGTTATACATTTTTATTAAGACCATCTTTTATACATTCTAGGTATGGCATAAATGAGTCACATTGTTTTGAGGGGGTTGTAATCCACATTTCCTCAAACAAAATTACCGTATTTACACAAGCTATAAAGCATAAAGGTATGATATAAATAGACATTATGAAATCATAAAGATAATAAAAATATCATTTATACACACACATATATATATATAATTGTAGTTTCTGTCATTATGGTCACCATGATAGGTGATAATGAAAAAATGAACAACCATCATTCGTGAGGAAATAGTTCACCATACATAGAAACAATATTTTTTTTACCCATTAGATGGAAGTGTGTGTATGTTTGTATAAAAAAATTATAATAAAAACATAATAGTATATTTTTGATACTTTTTTTTGTTATAAAATAATATAATAATAATATTTTAGGGGTCGTATAATTGAAATAAAACTAAAGAGATTGAGGATGTTTTTTACTTATTAATCTAGTAACTAATGTTTCTTTGTACCAAAAGGCTTCTTTGGATGGATTCAACAAAAGGATAGTATTCTATGATTAGGGGAGGGATTTTTTGGAAATATTTAGGATGATCTTGGTCAATAAAAAGTTTCTTTAGAGGTGTGATGAAGTGGCAGGAGAGGAGGAATTTTTATAGTGGATGATGAATGACACTCTTGTAATATTTTAATAAACGAATTTCATGCACATTTTTCAGATTAGATGTGGCTCTAATTTTAGTCCCAATTAGATAATATGGAGGATAGTTTCGAAATATATACATCTAATTTGTTTTAGGAAAGGTTTTAGGTCATTCTATGCCTTATGTTTAATGTTTACTCCTTTATTAAGCATAACTTTATCTTAATCGTTGTAATTAATTTTAATCATAATCACTAATCCATTTGGTAAAAAAATAAGTTGAACTATTAGAGATTATAAATTATTCCAATTTCAAATATGGAATCAATTTTTCAAAATTAATATCATTTAATTGTCATAAATTAATTTAAATTTAATCCCATATATGAGATGACAATGTGGGGTTTTAAGGTAAAAACATCCAAAAATTTTCTATGCTTTAATAGTAAATTTGAAAGTGAAACTGAATATAAAGAAATAAATTTTATTAGCTGATTAAAATATTACCTAATAAAAATTTAAAACAAAATTTAAAATTTATTCATCCTTAAAAAATAAATTAGATGAAGAATAAGTTTTGAATTAAAATTCAGAAATTTTCACTATTCAAAAAAATGAATCTTCATAGAAAAAAAACAAAAATTACCATAACCTAATTTTTATGTTCATATTTAAAATATAATGTTTATTTGGACATATTAAATTTTTAATATTATCCAAAATTTGATTTAAAATGGGTTTGCAACTAAAAAGTGGTTAAAATTTCTCAATAAAAATATAGTATTTTATGCATAAAATTCGGGTTCTTTTCATCATAATCATATAAAATATATTAGATGAATATAAAAACTATTGGATTGAAAATAATATATGTAAATCACATTTATATCACTCAATAATTGTAATTAATTTAATTTTAATGGCAAAAAAACTTTTTGAACATAAAAATAATAATATTTTTTACATTATATTCAATAGGTTTTCATATTCACTTAAAATTAAATTGTAACAAATGAATTAATATTATATTTATGTTAACCATATATTTTAATAACATGGTTAACAAGTTTCATAACTTATAAATTAATGGATATGTTATATTAAATAACATTTTAATAATATATCACTATTCAGTAAAACATGGTCTTCCTTGTAATGAAATCCATTGGATAAACATGTCGTAGCATGCGAGGCATGCTAACTCATTATAATGTTCTATTCAAGATCTATCTTATATTTATTTTATGTAAAATAGTAAATATATTCTAAAGTCTTAGGTTATTATATTCCCTTATGTTCTTGGTGATGTGTGTGATACACAATATCAAATTAAATGTTCTTAATTTAGAATTTTGGGGTGTTATATTCTCCCCACCTTAATTAAATTGTATCCTTACAATTTGAACTTTGACACAATTATTTTGGGATTTAAAATAAATTGTTTTTGAAATACACACATAGTGAATAGGATAAATAATATATCTTCTTAATAAAAGAGAAGGAAATGTACAATGGTAATGTAACTAGGATCCCTTATAAAAGAACATATGTTGGGAATGGAAACATGGATACGAACGAAAAATCTAATAATTAAGTTCTCATGAAGAGAATTAGAGAACATGGTTAGGAGAAAGTTAATAATAACAATTTTATAAATCCCTGATAATCTATGGGGATATTTTCTTAAAAAATGAAGGTACAAGGACAATATTTTTGGTTTCAAGATAATTTTTATGGAGTTCTATATTTATTTATATAAGGACCCAGCCTTAAACCTTACTTAATCTTGAGTTATTACAAGATTACACATTGAGGATATTTTCAGGATTAAAGTTTTAGAGAATTAGATCATAAAACATGCATTAAATTCCACATTTAAACAAAGTGGTTATAATAAAATATAGTATTCATTTTTTCCCATCAACGGAAACATATTTAAAATAAAACATGGATTATTTCTTGACACTTCCTTGATACTATCACCATATCATGTACCCTTCCCTTGACCTGTGAAAAACATTTCAAAAACTTGGGATGAGCATAAAAAGCTCTGTAAGGGATATAAAAATATGGAAAGGAAGCATGAGTACATGTATACATACGAATCAATGAAATCATACTTTACTCATAAAACACAAGCACTTTAACATACCTCATCAAATCGTGAATAAATCATAGAAATCATAAGATATAAAGGTAACTAGAGGCATTCATAACATTCTTACATAGGGAGTAACCCTCTTGGTTACGTTTTGAATAACCATCCCAGTATATTCCCTAAATCTCTTCGAAGAAACCTTAACGTTTAACTCCTTTGCATTACCCAATGCATTAGAGAGCTATATCGGGCTCACCCGCCCTTAGTTTATCACGGAACCACCCGTCTTCATAATAATGCCCAAGAACCATAACATAATCGTACCACATAATATATGCATAAAGGAAACATAACATTTCCACATTTCAATCACAAGATATCAATACAACACATTGATATAAAAATCATTATGAAAACCATTTTCAATACCAAAATAAAATAAAAGTAAAACATGGTATTTATTTTTCTTTTAAAAAAACGGTATGGCTTGTAGAGGAAGCCGAAACTCAAATAATGGTCACGACGGCAGAGAAGTCGTTGTCGCCACATACGTACGACAAAAACATTCCCTTTTTTTGTTTAGTAAACGCTTCGTATAAAAAATATTCCTTTTGAATAAACATAAAAGTCAAAGGGGTTTATACACCGTATAAAAGAAAGATGTGTACAAAACAAAATATGCCTCAACGAAAGGAGATTGAGACGGATTCCCTTACTAAGATCATTTTGTAAATAAAATAGTTCAATTATGTGTATTCACTATAAATACACATAAATAAAGTATATATAAAATATAGGATATCAAAATTCATTTCTCACATAATCATATCATGAAATAAACAAGAAGTAGAAGATCAACCCAGAGAAAGGAATTTGGGTTAAGAAGTTCCCTTACCTCGTATCCGACTTGACTTGATCGTTCTTTAATCTCTTGAATAATAAACTTGAGTTAATTTCAACTTGCTTAAGAACCTTTTTCAAGTTCATTATTCCTTTTATATCATTTATTACCATGTCATGAACACTATGTTATTATTTATGTTTATAACGGTCGTTTTAACGATCATTGGTACTTGAGTCAAAAATGAACTTCTTATATTTACAAATTGTTCACATAATCAAATATCCATTATCTCAAGAATGATATTCATGATGTAGATGACATATATATCATATATATCCAGTATATACATGAATTTATAATATTACATAATCATTTAGAGGTAAGAAATGAAATGCACCGTTCATGGAGACGGTAAGCCGTACGTACGCATGAACACTACTTTCATTTCTATGTCATATTAATGGAATTAAAACATAATGATACATAATAGTATTATAATTATAGTATGTCATCATATATAATATCTTTAAATCTATCCTTTATACGTACCACATATGGTATTAACGAATCAAATCACTTTGAGGGGGAGGTAGTCCGCACTTCCTAAAATGAAGATATCGCGTATACCCATAATGGAAGCAATTAAGGTATGCCATAAATGAAAAATACAGAAGCTTAAGGAAAAAATAAACATATTATATATCATATATAAATATAGTGACATCTTAATGGCCACCTTTGAAAGTGTTAGAAGAATATTGAACAATCATCGTTTCGTGAGGCAGAAATTCGCCATCCACAGAAACAGTATGTTCTTTAAACATTAGATGTAGGTGTGTGTAAGTGTAGCTAGAATGATTCTTATAAAAACATCCTAGTATATTGAAGTTAATGGATTTGTAACAAAAGAAATGAATAAAAAGAGTTTAGGGGGTTGGAGAAGCAAAATAAAACATAAGAACACAAGAGAAGACACTACCTATAAATCGGGTAACTCTTTTTGATTTGAGCTCAAAGGCTTCCTTGGGAAGACTTCTGCCCAAAGTGAGGCTTCTAAGAGTTATATAGGGATGTGGAGAGACAAAATGGGTAGGGTTTGGCCAAGCCAAAGGATTTTGAAGTGTGGGTAAGGTGGTAGAGGTGGGGGCCTTCTATAAGAGGAGAGGAGGGGCACTCTTGGAAAGTTAAGAAAAGATACTTTGTTATAAAATTATTTTCAGATAAAAAAGGTCCCACAATTATAAATTTCTAGGATAAGGTTATAAGGGTTATAAATCCACCCATCCAATAGGTTTTTGACAAGTTTAGGTCTTATATTTTACATTATATTTTTATTTTATTTAAATTGTTAAATAATGTGGTAATCGCTGCATCATCATGGTGTCATAAATAACTTAATTTATTTAATGTCTAAAAATTATAAAAAAATACTATGATGTAGGAAATCGTTTTAGATTTCCAATAAATATTTATAGTCAAAAATATGACTTGTATTACCCCATTTAAAAATTGTTTTAGTAAAAAAACTCATGTTTGTGTCATTTTTACTTTTACATTAAATAAATAGATATTAAGTCATTTTCCTTGAAAAGTGGCTCCATGGGGTCCCCAAGTTGACCCGTAGATTGTCCTGGTATGCCATGACACATCAATAAGGGTAGAACATGTTTCAGGCTCATCTCATATTATTAAAACATTATTTTACCTTAAACTACACTAATTACCTCTAATCGCAATTAAAAACTTAAAAGTTACTATTCACCAAAAAAATTATTTTAATACCATTGAACCAAATTTTACTTCTTAATGAAAACCATGTATGTAAGATTTATTAAATTCAAAACACAGAGGTGGTAAAATTTCATTTAAACGAAAAATCAGGTTTTTAAGTACCACTTAGTGGTTTCACTATTCATCAAAAATTGAAGTTTTTCAGAAAAATACCAAAACATCACCATAAGATATATTTGATATCCGAATTCAAAAATTATGTCTATTTTACAAAATTAAAAACATATAAGTTACATTAATTAATTTAATAATTAATTCCCACTGTCAGAGAAAATATCGTGTTTTTATGAAACAATAAGTATCAAAAGATTGACACTAGTTTAATTCGAATTTCAAAGTGAAATTAATTCCAACGACCACTATTGGATTAAATGGTAAAAATATATTCTAATTGAACTTTAAAACCAATTACAAAGATAATCTAATCATATAAATGAATTATATTAAAAAGAGGTTTTGAAATAAAATACAACAATTTTCACTATTCATTAAAAAGTGAACTTTATCGAAAAAATACAAAACATTTACCAAAAGTATATTTCAATGTCCCAATAATAAAGAATAAATTTATTTTGACAAATAGATCTTATAAAATTGTCAAAAGTTTGATTTAAAAATGGGTTTCCATCAAAAGGCAGTAAAACAATCTTTTATAAATATTAGTGTATTCCATGCTTAAGATTGGATTTATTCTCATTTTAAGCCTCTAAAACACTATCTAATTCATTAATAGACATAGATAAAAATATCTATTATTCATTACTTACTTGGGATGTTACATCCTTCCCCCCTTTAGAAATTTTCGTCCCCGCAATTTATTTACTTATCGAATAAGTGGGGGGTATTTAGTCCTCATTGCATTTTCAGATTCCCATGCTGCCTCTTCAATCATGTGGTTTTTCCACAAAACCTTTACATGATGAATCACCTTATTCCGTAACACTTTCTCCCTGTGGTTAAGAATCTGGACCGGTTGTTCCTCATAAGATAGGTTCTCTTCCAGCTGAACTACCTCTGGACTCAAAATATGAGATGGATCTGGCATATACTTTCTCAACATCGAAACATGAAAAACATTGTGTACCTGAGATAAACTCGGAGATAAAGCCACTCGGTAAGCAACTGATCCAACTCTCTCTAGAATTTCATATGGTACAATAAACCTTAGACTCAACTTTCCTTTCTTACCAAATCACATCACACTTTTCCATGGTGAGACTTTGAGAAAAACATGATCACCTACCTCAAAAGAGAGATCCTTCCTCCTATTGTCTGCATAACTCTTCTGCCTGCTCTAAGCTGTTCTCATGTGTTTTTGTATCAGATGAAATTTTTCTGACAACTCTTCTACCAATTCTGGTCCCATCATCTTCCTTTCACCCACTTCATCCCAAAAAGCTGGAGTTCGACACCACTTCCCATATAATGCCTCAAAGGGTGCCATCTGTATACTAGAATGAAAAATGTTATTATATGAAAATTCAACCAAGGAAAGATGTTGGTCCCAACTTCCCTGATAATCCATAGAACAAGCACGTAGCATATCCTCCAAAGTCTGAATTGTTCGTTCTGACTGCCCATCTGATTGAGGATGAAAAGATGTACTAAAATTTAATTCAGTACCCAATGACTTCTGAAGGCCTTTCCAAAATTTAGAAGTAAACCTGGGATCATGGTTAGATACAATGGAGAGAGGAACTACATGTAACCTGAATATCTCATTAAGATACAAACGGGAAAGTTGATCTAGGAAAAAAGTATCTCGTATAGCAAGGAAATGAGCAGATTTAGTCAAGCGATCAACAATAACCCATATTGCATTATTACCTCGAGGTGTCTTCGACAATCCCACAACGAAGTCCATAGATATATTTTCCCATTTCCACTCTGGCACTAGTAAAGGATGAAGCATCCCTTTCAGTAACTGCCTCTCTGCTTTAACCTGTTGACAAGTCAAACACTTCATAGTAAAATCAGCAATATCTCTTTTCATTCCATCCCACCAGTAATACACCCGCAGATCTCTGTACATCTTAGTATTTCCAGGATGAACTGAAAACGGAAAACTATGAGCTTCACATAACAACTCTCTCTTCAACTGTGAATCACAAGGCACACACAATCTCTTCCCAAATCTCAAAACAAAATCATTATCAATGTTGAATTCATGAAACTTACCCTTCTGAACCAGCTCTACCTTTTTCTGCAACTCACTGTCTTGCTTCTGTGCTTTCTTTATTCTGTCTGATAGAGAAGATTTCACTGATACCTGAAACAATAGAGAAGAACATCCTGCACCAAAAACTTCTATGCCAAAGTTCATCAAATCCTTAACCAAAGGATCACATTCCAAACGCAACATTGTTAATGAAGCATTACTTTTTCGACTCAAAGCATCAACCACTTTATTTGCTTTTCCCGGATGGTAATGAAATGTACAATCAAAATCCATGGTTAATTCTAGACATCTCCTCTGTTTCATGTTCAATTCTTTCTGAGTGAATATATACTTTAAACTTTTGTGATCGGTATATATTTCACACTTTACTCCATACAAATGATGCCTCCAAAGTTTTAGAGCGAAAACTACAATAGCTAATTCCAAATAATGTATAGGGTAAGTTACGTCATGAGTTTTAAACTATTGTGAAGCATAAGCAATTACCTGATCATTCTGCATTAGGACACAACCAAGTCCTTTCAATGAAGAATCACTATAGACAACAAACTCACCATTCCTGGAAGGTAGTGCCAAAACTGGATCATTCACCAATCTTCTTTTCAATTACTAAAAACAATCATCACATTCTTTTGTCCAGATAAACTTAACACCCTTCCGAGTTAGCTTAGTCATTGGACTAGATAACCGTGAAAAATTTCTAACAAACCTTCGGTAATAGCCTGCCAAACCAAGGAAACTATGAATCTCAGTTACATTTGTGGGTCTTGACCATTCTTCAACAACCTTTGTTTTTGCAGGATCAATAGTTATCCCATATTTAGAAACAATGTGACCAGGGAACGAAATTTGTTGCAACCAAAACTCACACTTTCTGAATTTCCCATACAATTTCTTTTCTTTTAATGTTTTCAAAATAACCCTTAAATGTATTTCATGCTCCTCTTTACTTTTATAAAACACCAAAATATCATCAATGAAAACCACCACAAACTTATCCAAGAACTCATAGAAAATTATATTCATTAAGTCCATGAATATAGCAGGTGCATTGGTTATCCCAAAAGGAATTACTACAAATTCATAATGGCCATATCTTGTACGAAATGCAGTCTTCGGAACATATGCTTCCTTTACCTTCAACTGATGGTACCCCGATCTCAGGTCAATCTTTGAAAAATACTGAGTTCCCTGGAGCTGATCAAACAAATCATCGATATGAGGCAAAGGATATTTGTTCTTAACAATGACGTTATTCAAGGCTCTATAATCAATGAAAATTCTCATAGAACCATCTTTCTTTTTAACAAATAAAACAGGAGCACCCCATGGTGATGCTCTAGGTCGAATGAAACCTTTCTCTAATAAATCTTGCAATTTCTCCTTCAAGTCTAAAAGTTCAATTTGAGCCATTCGAAAAGGGGGTTTTGAAATTGGATTAGCATCAGGAACTAAGTCAACAGTAAATTCAACTTCTCGATCTGGTATTATTCCAGGAAAATCATCAAGAAAAACATCAGGATACTCATTTACCAATGGCACATCATTAATATGAACAGTTCCTTTATTTTCAACGATGTGTGTAAGGTAACATTCATTTCAATCTTTTACAAGTTTCTCAGCCTCTTGATATGTTATCAACAGTAAGGGTTCATTATTGTACACAAACTTAAAGTCTTTCTGAAAAGAAACTTCATTAGTACTACAGTAAATCTTAGCATGGTAAATAGAGATCCAATCCATACCCAGGATAACATCAAACTCTCCTAGAGGTAAAAAAATAAGGTTTTCAAGTAGGTTCTTTCCACAGATAAGTATAGGAAGATTCTTATAAATTCTTTTTGCATCAAAATTTCCCCTAGGTGTTTTTACCACAAGTTCAGGAGTCATTTCTTGAGATGGTATTCCCATTTTACTAGAAAAGTTTTCAGAGATGAAAGAATGTGTAGACCCCGAATCAAACAACACACTGGCATAATCTGAAAAAACAAAGTACCTGATACAACTTCATTTGATGGCCCAACATCTACTGAAGTAGTTGAAAAGGATTTCACCACCCCTTTCTGCTTGTAGTCTAACTGCTTCTCATCACTCGAGATCTTTGTCGGACACTCATTTTCATAGTGACCCTTCTCATTGCACTTAAAACATTTCACTAACTGTAAATCAAATTTGGACTTACCATCACCTTGATCTTTTACAGTGCAATCACGAGCCTTATGTCCCATCTTACCACATCGGTAGCACTTTCCAGAATTCAGAAGACATTCCCCAGCATGCCTTTTACCACATTTATCACAAACTGGAAACTTAGTTTTCTTACCATCATACTTTTTTGAAGAATTCTTCCCTTTCTCCTGCCACCTCGGTCTCTTCTTCTGTTGGTTGTTATAGAACACTTGATCATCGGAAAACTCCATTTCCACCTTCTCAGCACATCGAACAAGCTTTTCATAACTTTTGAACTCACGAGAAGCAAATGCCCTTCGATATTTTGGCATTAATCCTGAGTAAAAACGATTGATTTTACTATCAAGGTCTCGGATAAAATTTAGAGCATACCTTTCCAATTGAGTGAACCTTTCTTCATAGACAGCCACTGAGTCTTTCTCTTGCCTCATTTCCTAGAATTGTTTTTCCATCCTAAGTCAAACATCCTTAGGAAAATACTTTTCAAGAAACATACCTTTGAATTCATCCCAGTCGAGAGCATCAATCTCATCAGCGTCCCTAATTTTTTTAACCATCGACCACCACTGATCTGCTTCACCCTCCAAATGTTAAATATCAAGACTAACCTTTTGATTGTCTGAACACCCCATGACATCAGAAATCTTCTCTAGTTCTTTAATCCACCCTTCCGCTAGCACAGGGTCAGATGATCCTCTGAATGATGGGGGATGTTGCCTAATGAAATGTTCCACCACTAACATTTTCCTCTGTGGTTGATCTGGCTGATCTCGTGCGTTGACACTGCCAACATTTATTGCTGGAGTCAACTATTCCATTACTGCAACAAACTGTTCAGTTCCAATTCTGACCATCTCAAGATGCTGATTCAGAAGGTTATTTCCTTCTGTATGCCTTCCTAGCACTGCTTCCCTGTTTCCTCTGCAGAAAACCATTTTGAGAAAACATGTCTTAGATGAAGCAACATGGTAATCTTAAAATGCAATATCATTTCAATTTGACCATAAAAAAAATATTTTTGGATAATCATTTAATAAAATTCTAACTGCTAAAGTTATCTAAATCGACCTCTGATACCAACTATAAGGCCCCAAACTTAATCCTTACTTAATCTTGAGTTATTACAAGATTACACATTGAGGATCTTTTCAGGTTTATAGTTTTAGATAATTAGATCATAAAACATGCATTATATCCCAAATTTAAACAAAGTGGTTACAATAAAAGATAGTATTCATTTTTCCCATCAACGGAAACATATTTAAAATAAAACATGGATTCTTTCTTGACACTTCTTTGACACTATCACCATATCATGTACCCTTCCCTTGACCTATGAAAAACATTTCAAAAACTTGGGATGAGCATAAAAAGCTCAGTAAGGGATATAAAAATATGGAAAGGAATCATGAGTACATGTATACATTAGAATCAATGAAATCATACTTTACTCATAAAACATAAGCATTTTAACATACCTCATCAAATCATGAATAAATCATAGAAATCATATGATATACAGGTAACTTGAGGCATTCATAACATTCTTACGTAGGGAGTAACCCTCTTGGTTACGTTTGGAATACCCATCACAGTATATTTCCTAAATCTCTTCGGAGAAACCTTAACGATTAACTCCTTTGCGTTACCCAATGCATTGGAGAGCTATATCAGGCTCACCCACCCTTAGTTTATCACGGAAGCACCCGTCTTCATAATAATACCCAAGAACCATAACATAATCGTACCACATAATACATGCATAAAGGAAACATAACATTTCCACATTTCAATCACAAGATATCAATACAACACATTGATATAAAAATCATTATGAAAACCATTTTCAATACCAAAATAAAAGAAAATTAAAACATGGTATTTATTTTTCTTTAAAAAAATGGTATGGCTTGTAGAGGAAGCCGAAACTCAAATAATGGTCACGGCGGCGGAGAAGTCGTTGTCGCCGCATACGTACGAAAAAAACATTCCCTTTTGTCATTTAGTAAACGATTCATATAAAAAATATTCCTTTTGAATAAATGTAAAAGTCAAAGGGGTTTATACACCGTATAAAAGAAAGATGTGTATAAAACAAAATATGCCTCAACTAAAGGAGATTGAAACGGATTCCCTTACCAAGATCATTTTGTAAATAAAATATTTCAATTATGTGTATTCACTATAAATACACATAAATAAAGTATAAATAAAATATAGTATATCAAAATTAATTTCTCACATAATCATATCATGGAATAAACAAGAAGTAGAAGATCAACCCAGAGAAAGGAATTTGGGTTAAGAAGTTCCCTTACGTTGTATCCGACTTGACATGATCGTTCTTTAATCCCCGGAATAATAAAATTGAGTTAATTTATACTTGCTTAAGAACCTTTTTCAAGTTCATTATTCATTTTATATCATTTATTAACATGTCATTAACACTATGTTATTATTTAAGTTTATAACGATCATTTTAACGATCATTGGTACTTGAGTCAAAAATGAACATCTTATATTTACAAGTTGTTCCCGTAGTCAAATATCCATTATCTCAAGAATGATATTCATGATGTAGATGCCATATATATCATATATATCCAGTATATACATGCATTTATAATATTACATAATCATTTATAGGTAAGAAATGAAATGCACCGTTCATGGAAACGGTAAGCCGTACGTACGCATGAACGCTACTTTCATTTCTATGTCATATTAATGGAATTAAAACATAATGATACATAATAGTATTATTATTCTAGTATGGTATCATATATAATATCATTAAATCTATCCTTTATATGTACCACATATGGTATTAACGAATCAAATCACTTTGAGGGGGCGGTAGTCCGCACTTCCTAAAATGAAGATATCGCGTATACCCATAATGGAAGCCATAAAGGTATGCCATAAATGAAAATTACAGATGCTTAAGGAAAGAATAAACATATTATATATCATATATAAATATAGTGACATCTTAATGGCCACCTTTTAAGGTGTTAGAAGAATATTGAACAATCATCGTTTCGTGAGGCAGAAATTCACCATCCATAGAAACAGTATGTTCTTTTACGATTAGATGTAGGTGTGTGTAAGTGTAGCTCTAATTATTCTTATAAAAACATCCTAGTATATTTAATATACTAGAGTTGTTACAAAAGAAATGAATAAAAAGAGTTTAGGGGGTTGGAGAAGCAAAATAAAACATAAGAACACAAGAGAAGACACTACCTATAAATCAGGTAACTCTTTTTGATTTGAGCTCAAAGGCTTCATTGGGAAGACTTCTTCCCAAAGTGAGGCTTCTAAGAGTTATAGAGGGATGTGGAGAGACAAAATGGGCAGGGTTTGGACGAGCCAAAGGCTTTGGAATTGTGGGTAAGGTGGTAGAGGTGGGGGCGTTTTATAAGAGGAGAGGAGGGGCACTCTTGGAAAGTCAAGAAAAGATACTTTGTTATAAAATGATTTTCAGATAAAAAAGGTCCCGAAATTATAAATTTCTAGGATAAGGTGATAAGGGTTAGAAATAAACCCATCCAATAGGGTTTTGACAAGTGTATGTCTTATATTTTACATTATATTTTCATTTTATTTAAATCATTAAATAATGTGGTAATCGTTGCATCATCATGGTGTCATAAATATTTTAATTTATTTAATGTCTAAAAATTATAAAAAAATACTATGATGTAGGAAATTATTTTATCTTTCCAATTAATATTTATAGTCAAAACTATGACTTGTATAACCCCATTTAATTTTTTTTAGTAAAACAACTCTTGTTTGTGTCATTTTTACTTTTACATTAAATAAAAAGATATTAATGTCATTTTCCTTCCAAAGTGGATCCATGGGGTCCCTAAGTTGACCCATGGATTTTCTTGGTTGGCAATGACACATCCAATAAGGGTAGGACATGTGTCAATCTCATCTCATATTATTAAAACATTATTTTTATCTTAAACTACACTAATTACCTCTAATCGCGATTAAAAACTTAAAAGTTACTATTCACCAAAAAATTATTTTAATCCCATTGAACCACATTTTAATTCTTAATGACAACCATGTATGTCGTATTTTTGAAATTCAAAACACATAGGTGATAGAATTTCATTTAAACTAAAAATTAGTTTTTTAAGTACCACTTAGTGGTTTCACTATTTATCAAAAATTGAAGTTTTTCAGAAAAATACCAAAACTTTACCCTAAGATATATTTGATATTCCTAATTCAAAAATGATGTCTATTTTACAAAATTAAAAACATAAACGTTACAATAATTAATTTAATAATTAATTCCCACTGTCAGAGCAAATAGCGTGTTTTTATGAAACAATAAGTATCAAATGATTGACACTAGTTTAAGTCCAATTTCAAAGTGAAATTAATTCCAACGACCACTATTGGATTAAATGGTAAAAATATATTCTAATTGAACTTTAAAACCAATTCATAAGATAATCTAATCATATAAATGAATTATATTAAAAAGAGGTTTTGAAATAAAATACAACATTTTTCACTATTCATTAAAAAGTGAACTTAATCGGAAAAATACCAAAAATTTAGCCAAAGTAAATTTCAATGTCCCAATCATAAATAATAAATTTATTTTGACAAATAGAGATTATAAAATTGTCAAAAAGGTTGATTTAAAAATGGTTTTCAATCAAAAGTCAGTAAAACAATCTTTTAAAAATATTATTGTATTCCATTCTTAAGATTGGATTTATTCTCATTTTAAGCCTCAAAAATAGTATCTAATTCATTAATAGACATAGATAAAAATATCTATTATTCATTACTTACTTCGGATGTTACAATTTCACCCTCTATGAATATACATAAATACACATAGTTGGTTCATTTATAAAAGAACAATCATACCCTATGGTCATTCCTCGAACTATTTCTACATCATCTCTTAGAATGAGATTCATCATATAATATATCAGTCTCTAAAACCACATATGATGTTCAACATAAAATTTTTAATAAATGGTAAAATTTTCCAAAATATTAAGATCCAATTCCTTATAAATAAGGTCAAAAAATTACAAAATGTACATATTATTAGCCTTTAAGCATCATGATGTAGTTATAAAATTTTCAAATAAAACATGTGATTACCTTCACCATGTATCCTCTAAAAATATTGAAATAACTCAAATCACCATAAAACCATATTGGACACAGACATTACTCTTTATTCATTATATTAGACACATATTATTAGATATATTACATGAATTCAAAACTGTTGTACACTCTATCAATGATAGAATATTCCAATTTTCATCATGTCATTAATCAATTTGAATGTAGTCAACACATGTCCAAATAAATCATTTTTCACTATTATCCCAACATCAGGAATATATTAAGGGTTTTATTTCCCTTATTAAAGTGTTTTATGAAATTTTTATCATTCCATTGAATAAATTTTCTTGGTACTATTTGTCATATGATCTCAAATATTCATTGAGAAAGTAATATAGTAAAATAATTTTTTATGTAATAAATTATATAATGAGAACATTATAAACAAAATACTTTTAAAATTGATTTCATAGATCTAAATACATAAGCACATTAATCATTACACTTCGGTTGTGTCAGTAACATATTTTTTCCTATGATCTCAAATCTACTTTAGAAGAATATTACCTCGATAGATGGGTCGTTAATTTGTATAATTCCCTATCTATATACAATTATGACCTTGAGTAGCAGTTTTTTCCTTACTTCCTTTGCATTATTTCTCTGGGTGACCCTTTTCTCCAAACATATAAGAAACTCCAAATCCTTTCGTGTCTTTACTAGGAAGATTCCTCCCACAATCATCACATGTTCGGAAATTATTATTTACCATCATATTCATTGACTCATTCCCATTTTCGTGGTGTTTAGATGTCCACTTCTTGTCTTGTTTTCCAATGAATATATTGATTTTATAAAATTCATTCTCTGTATTGATGTCACCTAAAACTATTTATTCGTATGATAAAAAATTATATGAAACTAGAACCCTTCAAAGATTAGGCTTAATACCTTCAAATAAATGATAAATTTTGTACTCTATGTTGCATATACAATCTGTAGTATACTAGGGTATCCTTTTAAAGGTAGCTTCAAAATATGCAACACTCTATTATTAATTTTTCATTAAGACAAGAATCTTTCTCTTCATCTCATTTTTTTAGTAAAGGGGAATGTATTTATCAAATAATGTATCCTCTAAAATTATCCATTCTATGAGATCTATTTCTTCTTACTCTCTTGTAATCTATATAAGAGGACAACAACTGATTATTATCACATTAGAGAAAATAGACTGGATGTTTAACCTTTTCCTTTTCACTTCATTCAAAGCCTATAAATATCTTCTCTAGAGACATAATCCATTGATCAACTACAATTGGATTAGTAGTCCCACTAATCCTTAGGGGTTACTATCACATAAAGCAACCCAGTATAAGAGATTATCTTTGTGTAATAGTTTGATCCATCTTAGAAAGGTTAGGATTCATGACCTGATTAATCTTATCTAATATATCAATAGCCTTCTCAGTTCTAATACAGGGTACACTGACATTCCCCATATAGAAACCTCTACATTGACCATGAGTGTTGACACACTTATTCCATATAGGTTCCATTTATAGAAAATGAAATATATAATATTAGCTCATAAAATTATGAACTTTATATAACTATAAATATGGTAAAGCACATAATGTAGATTTATGCATCGTAAATCATATAATAAAAAACATTGGTCATATTAGAGAGATATTTACTTCCAAATCCTTCATAATTGTTGGTAAATAAAATGAGATATATCCTAAGCGTATCCCCTAGGAGTGTAAAAATATATGTGAATTAAGAAATCTACTATGTACCATGTTACACCGTTTCAGGACTTACACACCTTGTCGATGTTGTTTCTCCTATGTACATCTATGTCAAAACTACGTTGACTTGTAGTATCCATATAGAGATATATTTTTAGGAATTCCCACATAATATATACCATACCAAAATTCTAGGAAGTTATTCTATACTTATCCTGATATAATATCTTAGGGGATTACTTCCTAATATTTTTTTTCTAAATCTATATTATAAGGTTACTGTTAAACATTCTATGATACCAACTGTAACACCCTGAATCCAGAATCTTGGTGCCAATGAATTATTTTATTTCATTGGCATATTTATAAGGAATGAAATATGGAAGGACCATTTAGTTTAGTAGTATTGGATTTCAATATTACATAAATTATACCCATGATATATTTTTAAACACAGAATACAATCATGATACCTAAAAACAAAATAAACTACATACATCAAAGATTATTCAAATATTTCTTCTTTATAACCTAGAGAAAGGAAACATAATGAGGGTGAACTAAAACGTTATTTAAGGGTATTTAAAGTTGAATCAATAATTAATGAACAAATATTAACTAACATGGAATGGTAAATAACTAATAACACATTCCTTTCAAATAACAAGACAAGGAGAGTTGAAAATGGAAATTTTTGAAAACGAAAGTTATTCCATTTAATAAATGAACTCAAAATTAAATGTATCCATAGATATGGAGTTGAAAAATATCATGGATGAATATTAAAAAACAAATTATTAATAATGGATATGCTTAATTATTATAAATCATGTTTCCTAGGAACATGATACCTTTACAGTCAAGATACAATTTAAACATTTCTAATTTGGACAACATGTATGTATCATGAGACCACTGATGCATTGAGGTCTTGCATTAACTGGTTCCCAACATGTAGGGATTTCTGTGAATGGTTTACAACCCATGTATTTAACTTATAAATCATTATTAATGTATTTAATAATCAATTAAAGTTATAAAAATGTATCTATATTGAATAGAAGATATAAATTTAACAATAATTAACCAATTAAGAATATAACTATCAAAGTGAACAACATATAAATAATGATATACTATTTAAGAAATAATAATATCCATTTTTGAGAATTTTAATATTGAATGTAATTAAAAATTAAAAATTATTATAATAATTATATTGTTTTAGGAGAAATTTAACAATCACAAAAGGAAGTGATATTTGAAGGATAATCATTAAGAACATTTTTTAGGAAATTAATCATTAAACATCCCAAAGTTTCCAATTCCACTTTAATAATTTAAATCATACTCCCAATGAATAAAAGTTTTTCATATAATGAAGAAAAATGATTCTTGATATAATATATAAAAGGGGAAGTATATACACTACAAAAAATAAGTAAGTGCTGTATACGACATATTTTTCCTGGAAAGAAAAGTAAGACATAATTCCTATAACTTAAACTTACTTTTTTTTGTGTTGTTTATATCCTCATATATAGTGGTTTATAATATGTTAATAACTATAACATAACTATACTAATGTTTATAATATCATATATTATATTATTATAATAACTTATTACCCATTTTAAAAATAAATGTTCATTATTTTATATATTTTGAGAGTAAAATTCATTGTTCTCTTGAGTAAGTTTTGACATGATATTTGTTGTTCTAATTAATTATACCATGGTTTAATAATCTAAAAAATGTAAAAAATTATTTTTATATCATATATATTCATTACAAATTTATTAATAATTATCTATAATGTTTGTACATAAAAATATAAAATACATTGTTCATGGAAATGGTAGGTTGTACGTACGCATGTATGCTACTTTAATTATTTGGTTGTATTAAAAAAATTAAAAATAATTGATATATGTGTATCATAATTATAGTTATAAATATATGGTATATATGTTTCAAATTTTTATTAATTCCTTCTTTTATACATTCAATGTATGGAAAAAATGAGTCAAATCGCTTTGTGGGGGCGGTAGTCCACACATCTTTAAATGAAATTATCGCATTTACACCAGGTGGAATGCATAAAGGTATGATCAAAATAAAAATTATGGAAAAATAAATAAATTATAAATATAACACATATCATATATAAATATAGTGTCTATCATAATGTCCACTTTGATAATTGGTAATGAAAAAATGAGTAATCATCGTTTCGTGAGGCTGTAGTTCGCCGTACCCAGAAATAGTATTTTCATTACCCATTTGATGTAAGTGTTTGTTAGTGTTGGTAGACAAAATATAATTAAAAAATAAATTTATATTTCAGATAATTTTTTTGTTATACAATAATATAATTAGAATATTTGAGGGGCTGGGGAATGGGAATAAAACTAAAGAGCTTTTGGAATCTCTTAATCGGATAACTTCATTTGGTTTTTACCATAAGGATTCCTTGGATTTATTTCATCATAAAGAGAGGATTATATTATGAGGGTATGGATTTTGAGGAGACATATCAACAGATATTAGTTAATCAAAAGTGTCTTTAGTGGTGTGAGGAATTTTGAGGAGAGGAAACCTTTTATAGTGGAAGAAGAGTGACACTCTTGTAATATTTTGTCAATGGAATTGCATAAAATTTTTTCACATTACATGTGTCTCAAAAAATATCCCCAGTTATATCCAAGGGAGGATATGGTGTTAATATGGACATAAAATTTCTTTTGTTAAAGTTCATAGGTCATTTTAGGCCTTATGTTCAAGGTTTAGTCCATTATTAAACATAATTTTTTCTTAATATATGTAATTAATTTTAATCACTTTCACTAATATTTTTGGTCAAATAAAAAGTCAAAATTATTAAAAATTATAAATAATTATGAATTTCAAATATTGAATCCATTTTTTCAAATTCTAATCTCAAAATTTTTAGAACATAATTTAAATTTAATCTTAGATATTGGATTTCAATGTGCGTTTTTAAGGTAAAAATGTCCAAATGTTTGCCATGATTTAATTGTCAATTTCACTGTAAAATTGATTAGAATGAAATATATTTGATTAAATGGTAAAAAAATTATGAAATTAAACTTTAAACACAATTTAATACTATATTATACCTTTTAAATAAATTTGTTGAAAAAGATGTTTCGAACTAAAATTTAGTATTTTTAACTATTCAAAAAATGAAACTTCACAGAAAAATACCTAAATTTACTGTAAAATAATTTTTATGTTTATATTTAAAATATAAAGTTTATTTTTACATATATAATTTGTAAAATGGTTAAATATTGGATTTAAAATGGGATCACCACTAAAAGGCGATAATAATGCCTTAATAAAAAAATATTTTTTTTTGCATAAAATTAGGTTTATTTTTATATTAAGAATATAAAATATATTAGAAGAATTTAAAGAATATTTGATATGATAAATAATATATACATATATATATCAGATTAATATCACACACTAATTGAAATTAATTTAGTTTATTATGGTAATATAGCTTTGTGATCCTGAAAATAATAATATTTTTCCTTTATATTCAACATGTTTTCATATTCATTTATAATTAATCGGTAAATAATGAATTAATAATATATTTATGTTAAAAATATATTTCCATAAGTTAGTTTGACATTTTTATAACTACTAATTTAATAGATAGGTTATATTAAATAATATTTGAATAATATATCATTATTTGGTAAAAATGATCTTATATTTATTGCAAACCATTGAAGAAACATGATGTAGCATGTAACAAAGGCTAAATCAGTATCAAGTTCACAGAAAGATATATAATAGATTTTATTTACTTAAAATATGAAATATATTTTAATGTATTGGGGTATTATATTCCCTTATGAGCTTGGTGATGCTTGGAATACATACTATCAAATACAGTGTTCTTAATTTTGAATTTTACAGTGTTACATCATAAAAAATTGATTAGATCATCGCACCGTTAGGGGTTTTCACTACTAATTTAACAACTAGTCAATTTTTTGGTATCTTTATACCATTATAAAATTATTTGTATATTCCTAAATGGGTATATCTAGAGTCAAATAATACATTACCAGTTTATAGTGGATTGTAAGTGTAACTTTTACCACACAGTTCTCATACCCCTAATCTGAGATAGTTATTTCATTAGATTTTTCTTATATGATGTCTTAAAAGGTTTATTATATTGATCTTCACTATTAACCCTTAGTTTTGGGTCCTTTTTATCATAATTTATATTCTCTAAACACTTTGAAGAATTGAAGTTTAGGAGGCACATTATGTGCATCTTTATCTCTGTTTTCATCGTTAGCTATCTTATTCCCATCACCTCAATAACAAATTTCTAAATTAACTTATCTCATACACATAAAAAATTTATTATTTCCTTTATGAAAATTTCATACACCCTACTTTCAACACATTGAAAAAATTGTAAATCTCAACTTCTTATCTCCACTGTTCTTAGATTTTACATTGAACCCCAACTTCATTTTCTTTTCTAGACAATATGATTGATTTGTATCTACAAACTCCACTTCCATATTGATATCCCAACACAAAATATATTCATAGCTAGTAATTTAAATTATGGATTACACAATTTTAATTCTTAGTCTAAAGAAATCAAAGAAATGTTTAACCTTATATTAGTGTTTGTTGATAATACTAGAAGAATACCTCACAATTCTGGTACAATTTTCCTTACAGGTATAAACATATTCATCTTACATTTAATTTAACTGAAGGAAATCATTATCTATCATTGTAATAATAACACAGGAATATAAATTATTGAAAAATATCTTCTTGAATTCCTCACAATCAAGGGATTCAATTTCATCTCGTTGAGTCATATTATTGGTAATATTCCATCATTGATCTACTTCACCTTCTAAATGGTAGACAACCAAAATGATTTTTTCATATTCTAAAAATAATAGAAGAGAAAATATTTTTTTAGTGGAACCTATACATTATTCAGAAAGTATTGGATTAGAAGAACCATATAAAGAAGGTGAATGTTTCCTCATGAAGTTATTAATAGAATATTATTCCCCCATTTTCATTATTTGAAGTTCATCATGATTCATAGCTTGAGAAAGCTATGTGAGATTAGAATTTAGGGTATTCATTGTATCTCTAATAACATTTGGATACTATAGAGTAAAATCATTTCATTGTGAATCACATTTTTCATTAATATTGTTCCATTATGTTTTAGCCACTGAATAAAAAATAATAATAGTTTGAGAAAAAATAACAATATTTGGGGGGAATATAATCTTTAAAAATAAATTATACATTTTCTAAATCATGAAACCTTCATTAATCCATGACACATAAAATATATCACATGTCATTCATATTCATATTCAATTTTAAAACGTCATTATTATTTTTAAATAGTTTGTGATTTTCCAAAGCATATCCCGATAGAGTGACAAATGTTTTGTGTGACATCCACTTATCGATCAATTATATCTCAATATGGTGTTTTGGGGTTGTTAAGCCAAGTTAAATATATTATAGAGTCAAATATAATTATTGTATCCAAACATTAAAGTAATATTTAAGAATCCACTCACTCGATTCCTTACCAATATTCAAAGGCATTTTCGTATACATTGAATTATTATTAGACTTATCATTATACATGTCCTTAGGAATATCACAATTGTTTTCTCATCATAGTTTCCAAATGATTATTGAACCTATTATTTGATAAAAAATATAGAAACCCAAAATTAAAATAGATATAAATTACATCATTTTTTATTAATACACATTACATTACACAAAATGTACTTGAGGGCCATAATAATTTAGTGCCTTTGAAATCATGGAAACACAAACACTGGTCCTTAGGTGAGCTATTTTTTCTACTGATATGTTTTTCAAAAATACCACCCATATAATATATATCATAGATAATACCAAACTTTATCACATTGGGAATAGAAACACAAGAAAGGGTGATCTCGGATGCCCAGTAAGGGTAAGTAAGGTAGATAAATAAGCTTAACATGAACATAATGGTATTAGAACATGAGCATAACATTTGAAAATGAAACAATACATATTAAATATCATAGTAATATATTGAGTATTTTAAGTTCACAAGATGTTAATTATAAGATAATCAAAGAACAAGATCCATGAGAGAAGAAAATTGGGATAATACATGGAATTGTGGAATAAACATAAGCCTAGAAAATCATTTCCATATTAGTCATGTCCCACGATCAAAAATATCATATTGTAATGGGTTCACATCCCAAACCACTGTAGTAATTAATGTTCACTTACAAGAACATAAGTGTGGAAAAAATAACTTATTTAAGTAAGATCATTCCTTATTTCATTCATCTGTCTATCTTGGGACATAAATCATTACTCAAAGCATTGAAGGGAGATATTGGTCCAAACCATCACATAATGAAAATCATATTTTTTTTCCACAAGACCATAAGAATTCATCATAAAATATCCCATGAAATGAATAGGGAATTATTAACATATCAATATATCATATCCTATGTATAAGATATGGGTTAAAAAATCATCTCATCAAAGAATAACTCATTAAAATAAGTGGGTTTCAAAAGAATTTTATCATGATATAACCCATAAAAGAGAAATGGGTTTCTTAAAAATCAAGAACCCAAAACATAACACAATAATAAAACTAATATGAATGGAATCCCTAGATAATATACCAAATAATTCGTAGGAAACATAAACATATGTCATCTTAGAGGGAAAATAATTTTGAAAGACTATTTAATAAAATTCATGGGGAAAAAATCATTTTCACCCTAACAAATGCTTTTTAAAACATATTTTTTTTTGAAAAATAGTTTATTTGAAAATATATTTTATAAAATATAATGGAATATTTCAATCAATTATTGTTTATGACTTTCTAAAATTCCATTCATTCCTTACACGTTAAAATGATGATTTGTTTATTTTTTTTGATAAAATCCATATCAAAATTTGTTTTGAAAAGGGCTTAAAGATTCAATCAATTTTTTTTTGTAAAAATTAAAACATTGGAAAAATATTCTTTTTATGAAAATAAATACTGATTACTAAAAAAATTAGACATTTAAAAAAAACATGATTTTCAAGGAAAAAAATTTCCAACCGATGATGGAAAAAAATTCAATTTTTCTTAAAAATATTTTATTAATTATCCTATGTTACAAATATGGGGAAATGGTTAAATTAATTTATGATATCATGAATAAATATTGGATAATAAAAGTGATGATAATTCTTGATATGTAGATAATGAGAATTCAACGTTGGATACTTATTCATAACAATCCTGATAAAAAATAAAATTGTTTCATAAAATCATTACCACTTTGGTAACATTGATTCATAATCTCCCTGAAGGAGTAACATAAAATGAACACTGAAATATCATGAGGATGAATAATTTATTGACATAACATATATAAGGCATGTATATACTCCCTATGAAATATTATTGGTGCATAACATTACGTACATCTTAAACAAGGAATATTGAGACAAAACCCCCTTACCAATTTGCTAACATTTGAATTGCAACTGTGGTGAAAGAGATTTCCTAAAATTTCTATGTAAATTAAAAAATATTTCCATATAATAATCATAAATTACATTCATGTTTATTATATACACAAAATAGAATAAAGTTGTAGTATATATATCATATATCTCACAAAAGTAAAAAGTGAGGAAGAAACCCCTTATCTTTTTTCATAACTTCGGATACACATGTTCAAACTCCAATATAACAAATATAATTTTATTATAATTATAATAAATTACCATATTCCTGTATATATTACAATAAATTATTTGCATATGACCTTTTATTACCCTTTTATTTATAATATCATGTTAAAGTCACGTTTCATGTAATTATTGTTTTTTAATATATCATTTGACATGTTATTCTTGATCCTACAAAAATTATCATGATTTAATAATCTAAAGAAATTAAACCGTGATAAAAATATAGATTATATTTATTATATAAGTGTTCTGAGAAACTCATAAAATTTAAAGATAAAAATGAAATAAATCATTCATGGAGATGGAAGGTTATACATATGGGTAAACATTGTTTTTTATTTTCTTACTGGGTTAAAATAATGAAAAGTAAATGATACTTATTATAATTATAGAATCATTTTTATTTCATCTATATCATATTTTTTATTAAAACAATCCTTAATACATTAAATGTAAATATTTAATGAATCACATCGCCTCACGAGGCGATTGTCTGATGTACACACAATCAACATTATATTTTTCCCAAAAAATGTAAGACATGAAAGAATGTATCCTATAAAAATTAAAAAATCATAATAAAATCAAAAATATAATATATAAAAAATAAATCCATCATTTTTACCAATATTGAGAGGTGGTAAGGAAAAAATGAACGACATCAGTTCGTGAGGGGAATGCCTTCCGTACACACAAGCAGTGATTCTGTAACCCATTTTACTTAATAATGTGTGGTTGTAAGTCACATACATAAAATATAATAATATATTTATATATAATATTCCAAGGTTATTATATAATCATGATGTAAGAATAATTTAATGGGATTGAGGAGGAAATAAAACAAAAATGTTTATTTACGAATGTTACCTGTTATTCTGGTATCCTCTTTATGCTTGCACTAAAAGACTTAATTGGTTAGATTTATGTTCAGAATATGGATTCATGGATGATTGGAGGTATTTTGTATTGTTATTTGTGTTGGTATTGGAAAAAATAGGAATAAAGCTATGAATAAGAGATGAGAGGGGTGGCTGTTTATAAGTAATGTGAGTTTAAAAAATATATAAATTTTCAAGGAGAATTCCACCGACATTTTGATTTCTAACAAGGGTATAAATTAAGAAATTATAGAAAATATTAAGTATAATTTTTGAAATATTTTCATCTAATTGAATTTAGACAACTGGATATGTGATTTCTAACCTTAACTTTTTATTTTAACCCCTAATAAACCCTATTTCACATTAATCACGACAATTAATATTTATGACATTCACTATTCAATTTGGATAAAAATTAATTAAAAATATTATAAATTATAAAATATTATTTTTAAAACTACGAAATCAATTTTTTTCATATTATAATCACGTAAGGGAAAAAATCAATTTAAAATTTATATGAAAAATGTGACGAGAAAGTGGGATTTTACAGTGAAAACGTTCAAAAGCTTACAATGTTTCTATATAAAATTTATGTTTTAAATTAATTTTAATGAACCAAGATGGATTAATAGATTTATAATTTAAATAATTAATCATTAAAAAAATTAAAATTTAATTTATTATTAAAAATAAATTAAATTAACAGGTTTTTTTGGATAAAAACATAGTAATTTCAATTGTTCACCAAAAAAAGACACTTTTTAGAAAAATTTCTAAAATTCACTGAAAAATAATTCAAAAATTACGAATTAATAAATTTTTTTTATTTTATCATATTATTTATATAAATGTGTAAAAATATAACTTCAACATTTTTCACAAAATAAATAAAAAAGAATTTATTTGAGAGAATAATATTTTCAAAAATACAGAGTTTATAAATAATTATATGTTTTATTATTAATATATTTTATTTATGTAAAAACACTATAATTAATAATTACTAATTATTTATTTATATACATTTTTCTAAGTAAAATGTCTAAGTTATAAGAGTAACATTTGAATAATATCACTAATATATCAATATTAAAACATAGTGTTGAGTGTAATGAAAGCTAAGCAAAAATTTTGTGTAACACAAGCTTACCATGGTGTTGTGTATAACAAAATCAAAACATGATGTTTCTGGTAAAACAAAACATAAATAGAATTTTATTTAATTGAAAATAAATTCATCAAAAATAGGGGTGTTACAGTCAACATTTTGAGGGGATATTTATAAGGGGTTAATTTAAATAGTTTGTTATTCTCCGAAACAATATCTAATTATAAATTATATAGTTTTATCACCTTAACACCAACTAATCTCAACTAAATGGACCTAAATTCAGTATAGGGATATATAATAGTATCCATATAAAAATATCCTCACAAATTCATTGTTATCCATCCCTGAAGAAATTAAATCACACTACGTGTGTTATAGAGAATTTCATCTTATTGAATATGAGATAACACCTAATAATATATCCATAAGGCAGGTACAAAATATTAACCAATTTCTATAATTATAAGTGTGTTTAAATTAAAATGGTGGTGGCCCTAATCGAATAGAAATTATCCGGTGATGGAAATAATAATACTCTATAGAACATCAACAAAATTTTAGTTTGTCAAAGATGTAGATTTGTCTCTATTATGATTTGATAAACCCATGTGTTATATTTGATACAATATAATATGTTCCTTAAAGTGTTATGAGTTATAATTATGTGTTTCTGGGATAATTCTTCAGTACCTTCATCATGGGTTGTGACACATGCGACTGTTGTATGTTTTTTACCCATAAGATGAAAAAGATATTGAAAAGTAGGTGAATATTTCTGTTTAATATATATTCATCCATATATAATATAAATCATTATATAATTGGATTCTACACCACATTATCTAAATAATCATGACTAAGGATGATATCATTATAAATTTCTCTAAGGATGGTGATTCTCTTAATTCTACAAATTCCCAAGAGACCTATTGAAATATCTACAAGAATGTAAAGACACGTAAAATTCAAGGGAAATTTTTTCTTAATTTTCTTTAGAATTTTACAAGAGCGCGGTTTCAGACGGCACCTGATTCCGAGGCCCGGAGTGCCCGGAATTAATTTCTGAAGTTTGGCTCGGGTACGTTCAGTGAACGAACGAGCGGGTATTCCTAACTTTTGATCCGGTGCTCGGAATTGAAATCCGAGGGCACCGATGAACTCGCAACGCCGATTTTCGCTTAAAGAGACCTTTTCGGCAGTTGCGTTTGTTGCGGGTTGTAAGTTAAGTTTTGGGGATTTCAGTTGAGTTAAATAAAATTTGTGTAAGACAAATTTTATTTTTAGTTTGTTAAAATCCTACCAAAGGGGGTTGGAAGTGGGACCCACACCCACTTAACCTCCCTTGGGAGGATTAAGTGTGGTGGGGCCCACACGAACCCCTAGACTTTTCAAGTTCCCTTAACCCCCTCTTAATTGACTTAAGTTACTTAATTAATTTTGGGGGTTAAACTCTTTTGAATTTCAAACTTTTGAAATTCTTTTATGTTTTGTAATAATAAAATAAGATGTTATCTTATTTTATTATGGGTTGTTTGTTTGTCCCCTTGAGAGCTTTTTGAGAGCTTCCTCTTCATCTTCAAGCTCTGACGAAGAACGAAGAACGCTCAAACTCCGACGAAGAACGACACCTCTCTTCTTCGTCCTCGGTGTCAACAAGAGGGAACGCCGCTTCCTCTTCGGACCTTCTTCGTCGGCATACGAAGGTTCGACAACGACTCTTCCTCTGCGACACCGATATTTCACGACTACGTCAACGTGCGACTATCGAGGTAGAGGTTCTTGAGTTCGTTGTTTTCTTTATTATTTGACTTTCCTCAAGACTTGACGAGGAACGATCTTTTTCCGACGAAGAACGCCGCACCTCCTTTCTTCGTTCACCGTGTCAACGAAGGGGACGCCACCTCTTCTTCGGACAACCTTCGTCGGCGTGCAAGTTTCGCCAACGACGTGTCTCTTCGAACGCATCCCTTCGTCATCGGATTTGACGAACGACGACCGCGATGCCCAACCTCCGCGACGCCGTCTTCCGCGGAACGTAGACGAATCTTCGAATCTTAAACTCAAGGTAGGGGTTGTTGTTTAATTCTTTAATTATTCCATTTCTTGCTCGTGGATCGCATGTCTACGTGAGGCTTTGAAATAATTTATTTAAGTGTTATAGTTAACGCGAGGGGGGGGGGGGGGACCGCACGAACACGGCCGAACCCCCCTCCATCGTTCTTGTTTAATTCTTGCGGTGGAAGCAAAGTGGCGTGGTGCCGTCGCACCACGCGGATTACCGTACGTTTATTTTTTTACGGGGCGCCGTCGCGCCACGCCGGGGTAGAAACTTCAAGAACGCGACGCCGTCGCGCCGCGTTGAAAAGAATCAAAGCACGGCGAAGGGGCGCGGTACCGTCGCACCGCGCCGGACGACGAACACCGCGGCCGGTTCCGGGCCGCGGCGGGACGAGGAGACCGCGGCCGGTTCCGGGCCGCGGCGGAAGAGAAGACCGGCGGCCGGGCCGCCGGCGTCGGAAGCCGAAGGGGGGACCGGAATTTCCGGTCCGTTTGAGAAAACCGGCCGGCCAGCTGGCCGGCCGGATGTCTTAAAAACCGGGGGAATTAATCCCCCAACCAACCCTTGAAAACCCCCCTCTTTAAGAGGGGGGGCGGTTCTTTAAAGGAGGGGGGGGGGCAGCAGCCCCTCGGTTCGTGTCCAGCCGGCCCCCACGTGCGGGGGCCGTTTCTTTCAAATGGCGCGGCACAAGGCCGCGCCGCCTAATCAATCCGCGGGGGTTTGATCCCCCCTGCGCGGCCTCCTTGCGGCGACAAGCCGCCCCCCCGCGCGGCCTCCATGCGGCGCCAGCCGCCAAGCCACCGCGGCCCGCCGCGGCCCGCCGCGCCGCCGCGCCGCCGCGCCGCGGCCCGCCGCGCCGCCGCCCGCCGCCGCCGCCTGCCGCCGCCGGCCTCCGCCGGCCGCCGCCGCGCCGCCGCCGCGCCGCCCCAGGGGGGGGGGTCGGGCCGGGTCGGCCCGGACCCGGACCCCCCCGTTTCGAACCAGATTTGGTTTTTGGCTCATAACTTGCGCCTCGGACCTCCGAATGACGAACCGTCTGCGGCAACGCGATCCTTGGATCGAGACGGTCGTTTCGGTATATCGCACTCAAGGTTTCGGATTACTTTGAGTTCGGCCGGGTTGGATCGTTCACGAAACCAACCGGGCCTTCGGAGCGGAAACGCTCATATCTTGAGCCTCGAACGTCCGATTGACGCGCCGTCAGTCGCGTTGCGTTCCTCTTAATGAGACGGATCTTTTGGCATACTCCGCCCGAGGTTTGGACGCAGGTGGAGTACGGTCGGGTTGGTTTTGCCTTAAAAACCAACCGGGCCCTGGAGACGAAAAAGCCAATAACTCACAGACCGGGCGTCCGATCGACGTGCCGTCTGTTGCGTTGAGACCCCTGTGACGAAGCGGACTTTTGAGATACTTCTTTGCGGGACTTTGTGATACTTGGAGTATCGACCAGTAGCTCGTGGAGCGGACCCTCCCGGAGACGAGCGTGCAGAGTACGGAGACCGTGTAGCCGGCTGAGACCTGACGACTGCTTGACCGACTCGACTTGGAGTGAGTCGACTAGCCCAGTGGACGGAGCGCCCGGTATTTGGCGGCAGACCCACGGCGGACGGAGCGCCTGGTAGTTGGCAGCAGACCCGCGGTACTCGACAGGAGGAGTACCTCAGTAGGCTATCTGGGTAGCGCCCGGTATTTGGCAGCAGACCCTCAGCGGACGGAGCGCCTGGTAGTTGGCAGCAGACCCGCAGTACTCGACAGGAGGAGTACTTCAGCAGTCTTAGGTTAGTGAGCGGCGGCCTCGGAGTCGTGACAGGACCACTGTACACTCTAGAGACGGAGCTCTTCAGCAGTTACGGTTTCGATAATGAAAATCCTGGTTTGAGCTGAGACTTTTGACCTTGTGTTTACTTCATGATTGAGATGGGTCACTTGCTAACTTTGGTATATGTATGGGCATATACCTGGGTAGTGGTTATCCGTTGATCTAATGATCCTTGTGTTTCCTCATGACTGAGATGGGTTACTTGATAACTTAGGTATATGTATGGGCATATACCTAAGTAGAGTTTATCTGTTGTGATCTTCTTGTGGTTATCCTTGTTGGTTTTAGTGAGACCTTGAGGGTCTCGGGGTTCCTACTGAGTATCGTTATACTCACCCCTGCACGGGCTATGCCCGCACCTCGTTGTGTTGGTTGCAGACGATGACCAGTACTGACAGAGGCCGAGTGTTCGAGGACTGGACGGTACCTGGAGGTGGACTATACGACGAGGCGGTACCCGGAGGTGGACCACTGGGCGGGACATACTCGGAGCGGATGGCGGAACCCGAGGAGCAGAGGAGCTATCTGTACCCACCCTTCAGGTGGGATTTCCAGTGGACATCTCAGCGTAGCAGCTTTACTTTTCAGTCGCTGTTTTCCCTTTTTGAGTTGTACTTTACAGTTGGGCTTGTATTTCCGGCCCCTTTTTACTTTTCAGCTCTTCTTTTTGTACTTTGTGTTTTACTTCCGCTTGCTTACTCTGTGGTGTTTTTTTACCTTACAAAGGCAATGCCTTCCCTTTTTCTGGGATTTACGCCTTGGTGCTAGTCGCCAGCCCCTGGCCTATGGAAGGCGGGCTTGGGGTAGTCACGGCACGGACCCCGAGGGCGGGTCGTGACAAATTGGTATCAGAGGAGTTCGGTTCTACCGCAGAACTTATAACTCTGATGTTTCTTTCTGTGAAGCAATAGTGTTGGGAGTACCGAGTGTGGTTTTTAGTTCAGGGAGTCCAGTGTTGGTGCGGGCGGCCGACGTATCCATACACCAGGACCCTGACAACTGATTTCCGACTTTGTGCACGAAAACACTGATTGCGTGTGTGTATCCAAAGGTTTTTCCCCTTAAAACAGCTCAAACCAGGTCAGCTCACCAGGTATAATCGTTTGATCGTGTTACGTTGTTTCTTTCAGGATGGCCCCACGACGGCAGCCAGCTAGGGTTCCGAGAATCGAACGTGACGACAGCCCACTGAGCGACGAGGCCTCGGTGCAGGGCCCTTTGTCAGCAGTGGCACCGGCGGTAGCTCTACCCGCCGAGCCCCCGATGCTTCCAGCAGCAGCCGCTGACGATGCACGTCGCCTCAGCGCACTGCATGAGTTTCAGCGCCAGCGACCGCCCAGGTTTCGCGGGGAGACGGATCCCCAGGCTGCAGAGGACTGGCTGGAGGCAGTGGTACGAGTGTTTAGGCTAGTGAGGACACCAGCAGACCTCATGGTAATCCTCACTGCGAGCCTACTACACGCAGCAGCAGGTAGGTGGTGGAGCCACTTGTTTCAGTTTTGCGATGAGATGGACTTCGCATGGGAAGACTTCGAGACCTTATTCAGGGTGGAGTTTGTGCCAGTATCTCTACACCCCGAGCGTGTACAGGAGATTCTGCCTTTGCCGCGTGTTTTTCGATCAGAAGACGAGTCATCTGTGGGCAGTAGACAGATGATGTAGAGGTCCAGGAGGACCAGACCAGCAGTTGGGCGATCTCGGGTTTTAGGACCGGTGGTGCAGGGCACCCGGAGTGGGAACAGAGCTAGCCGTGCAAGGAGCAGGTTGTGTTACTCATGCCGCGGAAAGGGTCACCTGGATCGTGACTGCCCGACCCGCCATGCGGAGGAGCAGCAGACGGTTGAGGAACCACCTAGGCAGAGGCAGAGGTTCGACCGTGGCGGTCCGCAGGGAGGAGGCGGACGAGGCAGAGGAGCTGGCCGAGCAGCAGGTGGTGGACAACGCTTTGAGGCTCTGCCACCACCACCACCAGGAGGTCCACCCCGACCACAGGGAGTAGGTGAACATGCGAGAGCACAGCTTCAGGCAGCTGAAGCTTACGATCATGGAGCTCTGGGAGCAGGTGGACAGGGAAGGAACTAGTGGATACGTCTTTTGTACTTCTAGTTCCATGTTGATGTTGCTTTTGTGTAGCGTCTTGTATTATGAGCTGCAATAATAAAAGACGCATCCTTTGTGATGTTTACATTCCTGTCCTCTTTTGTGATGTTACTAAGAGGTTCCAGTTGACTGTTGACTTGACCCTCACTTGTGAGACATCTACTGGAGGAGACCAGTTACCACACACTGATGCCGACAGTGTGACTCAACCCTTGGAGGCGAGAGTAACGGTTGGATCTCTTAGTAGTAGCGTCGAGGCCTTACGACGTCATCCTTGGTATGGATTAGTATCATCCATGTTAGGATTGACTGTTTTAGGCAAAGAATGTGGTTCATCCAGGGGATGAGACCAGGTTTCTCTTATCGGCAAAGAAGAAATCTTGCAGCTCTTGTGGGACCAGAGATGGTCCGGGCCACGTCAGAGGAGGTCCATGTCATCCAGGAGCGGATGAGGACAACACAGAGCCGGCAGAAGTCATACGCTGACAGGAGGCGGAGGCCACTAGAGTTCGAGGATGGTGACCACGTCTTCTTGCGGGTCTCACCTCGACGTGGTATTCAGAGATTTGGCCGAGGAGGCAAGTTATCTCCGCGCTTCATCGGACCCTTCCAGGTCCTCAGCAGGGTTGGTGAGGTGGCTTATCGCCTGGCTCTACCACCTCAGTTGCACCGGGTGCACGACGTCTTCCACGTGTCTCAGCTGAGGATATACGTGCACGACCCGACGCACATCCCTGACCATGTGGAGCTTGACATTGACGATGGGGCGACTTTTACGGAGGTCCCGGTGGAGATAGAGGATCGACAGGAGCGGGTCCCACATGGACGATCGATTCCTCTTGTGCGCAACAGATGGTGGCACGTGAATCTCCAGGAGAGCACATAGGAGCGGGAGGTTCAGATGCGTGCTCAGTACCCTCTTTTGTTTCCCTAGTTTTTGTTGTATCTTTACGGGGACGTAAAGCCCTGAGGTGGGAGTAATGTAAAGACCCGTAAAATTCAAGGGAAATTTTTTCTTAATTTTCTTTAGAATTTTACAAGAGCGCGGTTTCAGACGGCACCTGATTCCGAGGCCCGGAGTGCCCGGAATTAATTTCTGAAGTTTGGCTCGGGTACGTTCAGTGAACGAACGAGCGGGTATTCCTAACTTTTGATCCGGTGCTCGGAATTGAAATCCGAGGGCACCGATGAACTCGCAACGCCGATTTTCGCTTAAAGAGACCTTTTCGGCAGTTGCGTTTGTTGCGGGTTGTAAGTTATGTTTTGGGGATTTCAGTTGAGTTAAATAAAATTTGTGTAAGACAAATTTTATTTTTAGTTTGTTAAAATCCTACCAAAGGGGGTTGGAAGTGGGACCCACACCCACTTAACCTCCCTTGGGAGGATTAAGTGTGGTGGGGCCCACACGAACCCCTAGACTTTTCAAGTTCCCTTAACCCCCTCTTAATTGACTTAAGTTACTTAATTAATTTTGGGGGTTAAACTCTTTTGAATTTCAAACTTTTGAAATTATTTTATGTTTTGTAATAATAAAATAAGATGTTATCTTATTTTATTATGGGTTGTTTGTTTGTCCCCTTGAGAGCTTTTTGAGAGCTTCCTCTTCATCTTCAAGCTCTGACGAAGAACGAAGAACGCTCAAACTCCGACGAAGAATGACGCCTCTCTTCTTCGTCCTCGGTGTCAACAAGAGGGAACGCCGCTTCCTCTTCGGACCTTCTTCGTCGGCATACGAAGGTTCGACAACGACTCTTCCTCCGCGACACCGATATTTCACGACTACGTCAACGTGTGACTATCGAGGTAGAGGTTCTTGAGTTCGTTGTTTTCTTTATTATTTGACTTTCCTCAAGACTTGACGAGGAACGCTCTTTTTCCGACAAAGAACGCCGCACCTCCTTTCTTCGTTCACCATGTCAACGAAGGGGACGCCACCTCTTCTTCGGACAACCTTTGTCGGCATGCAAGTTTCGCCAACGACGTGTCTCTTCGAACGCATCCCTTCGTCATCGGATTTGACGAACGACGACCGCGACGCCCAACCTCCGCGATGCCGTCTTCCGCGGAACGTAGACGAATCTTCGAATCTTAAACTCAAGGTAGGGGTTGTTGTTTAATTCTTTAATTATTCCATTTCTTGCTCGTGGATCGCATGTCTACGTGAGGCTTTGAAATAATTTATTTAAGTGTTATAGTTAACGCGAGGGGGGGGGGGGGGGGGGGCGGACCGCACGAACACGGCCGAACCCCCCTCCATCGTTCTTGTTTAATTCTTGCGGTGGAAGCAAAGTGGCGTGGTGCCGTCGCACCACGCGGATTACCGTACGTTTATTTTTTTACGCGGCGCCGTCGCGCCACGCCGGGGTAGAAACTTCAAGAACGCGACGCCGTCGCGCCGCGTTGAAAAGAATCAAAGCACGGCGAAGGGGCGCGGTGCCGTCGCACCGCGCCGGACGACGAACACCGCGGCCGGTTCTGGGCCGCGGCGGAAGAGAAGACCGGCGGCCGGGCCGCCGGCGTCGGAAGCCGAAGGGGGGACCGGAATTTCCGGTCCGTTTGAGAAAACCGGCCGGCCAGATGGCCGGTCGGATGTCTTAAAAACCGGGGGAATTAATCCCCCGGCCAACCCTTGAAAACCCCCCTCTTTAAGAGGGGGGGCGGTTCTTTAAAGGAGGGGGGGGGGGCAGCAGCCCCCCGGTTCGTGTCCAGCCGGCCCCCACGTGCGGGGGCCGTTTCTTTCAAATGGCGCGGCACAAGGCCGCGCCGCCTAATCAATCCGTGGGGGTTTGATCCCCCCCGCGCGGCCTCCTTGCGGCGACAAGCCGCCCCCCCGCGCGGCCTCCATGCGGCGCCAGCCGCCAAGCCACCGCGGCCCGCCGCGGCCCGCCGCGGCCCGCCGCGCCGCCGCGCCGCCGCGGCCCGCCGCGCCGCCCCAGGGGGGGGGGGGGGGGTCGGGCCGGGTCGGCCCGGACCCGGACCCCCCCGTTTCGAACCAGATTTGGTTTTTGGCTCATAACTTGAGCCTCGGACCTCCGAATGACGAACCGTCTGCGGCAACGCGATCCTTGGATCGAGACGGTCGTTTCGGTATGTCGCACTCAAGGTTTCGGATTACTTTGAGTTCGGCCGGGTTGGTTCGTTCACGAAACCAACCGGGCCTTCGGAGCGGAAACGCTCATATCTTGAGCCTCGAACGTCCGATTGACGCGCCGTCAGTCGCGTTGCGTTCCTCTTAATGAGACGGATCTTTTGGCATACTTCGCCCGAGGTTTGGACGCAGGTGGAGTACGGTCGGGTTGGTTTTGCCTTGAAAACCAACCGGGCCCTGGAGACGAAAAAGCCAATAACTCACAGACCGGGCGTCCGATCGACGTGCCGTCTGTTGCGTTGAGACCCCTGTGACGATGCGGACTTTTGAGATACTTCTTTGCGGGACTTTGTGATACTTGGAGTATCGACCAGTAGCTCGTGGAGCGGACCCTCCCGGAGACGAGCGTGCAGAGTACGGAGACCGTGTAGCCGGCTGAGACCTGACGACTGCTTGACCGACTCGACTTGGAGTGAGTCGACTAGCCCAGTGGACGGAGCGCCCGGTATTTGGCGGCAGACCCACGGCGGACGGAGCGCCTGGTAGTTGGCAGCAGACCCGCGGTACTCGACAGGAGGAGTACCTCAGTAGGCTATCTGGGTAGCGCCCGGTATTTGGCAGCAGACCCTCAGCGGACGGAGCGCCTGGTAGTTGGCAGCAGACCCGCAGTACTCGACAGGAGGAGTACTTCAGCAGTCTTAGGTTAGTGAGCGGCGGCCTCGGAGTCGTGACAGGACCACTGTACACTCTAGAGACGGAGCTCTTCAGCAGTTACAGTTTCGATAATGAAAATCCTGGTTTGAGCTGAGACTTTTGACCTTGTGTTTACTTCATGATTGAGATGGGTCACTTGCTAACTTTGGTATATGTATGGGCATATACCTGGGTAGTGGTTATCCGTTGATCTCATGATCCTTGTGTTTCCTCATGACTGATATGGGTTACTTGATAACTTAGGTATATGTATGGGCATATACCTAAGTAGAGTTTATCTGTTGTGATCTTCTTGTGGTTATCCTTGTTGGTTTTAGTGAGACCTTGAGGGTCTCGGGGTTCCTACTGAGTATCGTTATACTCACCCCTGCACGGGCTATGCCCGCACCTTGTTGTGTTGGTTGCAGACGACGACCAGTACTGACAGAGGCCGAGTGTTCGAGGACTGGACGGTACCTGGAGGTGGACTATACGACGAGGCGGTACCCGGAGGTGGACCACTGGGCGGGACATACTCGGAGCGGATGGCGGAACCCGAGGAGCAGAGGAGCTATCTGTACCCACCCTTCAGGTGGGATTTCCAGTGGACATCTCAGCGTAGCAGCTTTACTTTTCAGTCGCTGTTTTCCCTTTTTGAGTTGTACTTTACAGTTGGGCTTGTATTTCCGGCCCCTTTTTACTTTTCAGCTCTTCTTTTTGTACTTTGTGTTTTACTTCCGCTTGCTTACTCTGTGGTGTTTGTTTACCTTACAAAGGCAATGCCTTCCCTTTTTCTGGGATTTACGCCTTGGTGCTAGTCGCCAGCCCCTGGCCTATGGAAGGCGGGCTTGGGGTAGTCACGGCACGGACCCCGAGGGCGGGTCGTGACAAAGAATTAGTTAAAAGTTAAGGGTATGTAGAAACCATAAACTAATCAAATTATGTCTGAGGTTAGATTGATGATACGATAATAACTAAAAAGTACACATTTCCTCATAAAATATGATGGTCTATAAATGGACTTTGAATCCAATATATCATTGATTCACACAATATATTTATGACCACTCTTCAAAATTTTCTTACCATAGTTGATTTTTACATTGGAGGCCCATATGTTTCATTTTCTCTCTTAATGATATTTTTATTTATCTGGAACATGTAAATATTTGGCACAATGTATTTTGAAAGGAATTGAAATTCTTTATGACCACTTTCATAGATGATTTGTTCATAAAATGAGTTTGTCATCTTGGAGAAAACATGTGATGAAGAATTTCACTTGAAAATAAGAATGGAATGTAATTTCAGAATAGGTTCATTAGTGAGGAGACAAAATCTACAAAAAGGATGTTTTTCGTTCATATATCACTAAACCCTGTCACTTTCCAAGGTCTATCTCCCATGTTTATCAGTCATCTCAGTCACTTACGTTAATCTCTAATAAGAGTGTGCCTAAACCATTACTCAACTAAGTAAAATAAGACATTGGAGATTTAGTGTCCTTCAAAATTACTCAGAGTATGGAACAAATAGATATCACTTGATAAAGATGATAAATTAAATCTTTAATAACCATCTATTTGAGAGATATAATACTTAACTGAGGAGGAACCATATTTATAGGGAGAGACAACACCACCTTCATGTCCCTTATCACCATGATATTCATTAATATCATGTGAAACATGTGACCTTTTTGTGTGCGTACTTTCTATTAGTCACAAATTCCTAAGTTATTCATAAATTCACCTATCTAATCCCTCTATCAACTCACACATACATCCATGTAGACCTAGTCCCATGAACTTATTCATTTCTATATTTCCACCAAGATCTATATTTCTTCATAATTAAATCATTTTCTTTTCAAATAGATCTAATATTTTGTGTGTTGGGGGGGGGGGAGATTTACTTGTGCTAAAAAATATCCAAGAAAGAGGATTAAATAAAGCTTAAATTTTTAAAAGGACTAGATAGTTGTCAATTATTTTCTACTTAACATCATTTTAGCCTCTATATAGACAATTAATTAATCACTGACCTCTGAGAACCCTTCCAATTTGGGATTGGCCATAAAAGATTCAAAAATCCATATCTATGAATGCCTAAATATCATATGTTTTCAACACCATATCCATTCATAACCAGATTCTATGTATCATTAGTGTCCTATCTCTGTAGACCCATTCCCAACTACCTTATTCACCATCACCCTAATTCATCATCATGAATTATAGGGTTCCACATGTGGATATGAATAGCTAAAATTCCATCCCAACCACCCAGTGATGATTTTCAATTGAAGATACTCCCACATAACCATTTATGATACATTTTCTAATGGAAAAATAATTATTTGAACATGATCGTATCATTAAATAGCCTATAACACAAATACAATTAATGAAATTCCTTAGTTTTTCTTGGAAAAAACAATGATGGTAAGGGGTCCTTGTGCAATTTGATGACTTTTGCACCAATGGTTTTAATAACGGAACAATTTAGATTTTAATTAAAAATCACAAAGTAAATAACCATATAGAGAGGAACAACATGGGTTCAAACTCATTAATGGTTCTCTAGGAGCATCACTTGGGCCCTATTTCCTATAGTGCTCTAAAGGATAACCCATTTTTGTGTTACCTTTCTAATATCACTTGATGTTCCACTCATGGAAATGACTTCACCTATATTACTCAAATTTCATCACCAGAGAACCTCTTTACCCAAGTCTTCATATATGTATATTTTGGTGTCACTTCACCTTGGATTCCAAAATGGAACATTTGGGAACCACAACACTTGAACTCCCAAGAGGAACTAACAATGCTAATTAATAACGTATGATCTATGGAGACCCCCAATAGGGTTATGTTTCACCAATGTTAACTAGAGTCCCAAAATAGAGAGCCTCTTAACCCAAGTTCCCTGATGGGCCAATTGACCATATTTTTATTCATGTTCTTAGAGGCCCTAATGAGGGTTAGATTATCCCAATATCTTCGAAATACCAACCAAGTGACTATTTCACCCTCTTAAGGGATTAATTTGAAAAAATTATTCCCAATCACAATTGTAAAATAATTTTCCTGGTTAATTACCCACATAAGTACTGTTATATTGGAATAGATCCATACCCATCCCAAATCCCTGTACTTGGGTTCCCCATTCAATTAACCTCACAACTGAGGTGATAAAACCATCATGGAATCCCACCATTTAAAAATCCACATAATTAAGATTAAATTTATACTAGAATTTTTTATCCTCATTTCCCATGTTTCAAACCCGAAATATCATTTAATCTAAGCCTCCTCCATGAATAAATGATTCACATGACTGGGTTATGAGGCACCCCTATTAAATATCTATAAATCTTGTATCCCTTTAAAACTTTGAATAAATAATCATGTATAATATACAATACGTATTTTATTTACTAACAAGTGGTGTAATAGGATACAATTTACCATGTATTCCTATGAAAAGAATGAATATTTTTTAGAGGTCCAAAAAAATTATCTCAAAATAATCCATCCTAACTCCCCATACATTTAAATTATAAACTAATATTGTATTACATAGCTACCAGGTTGACCCTTTAATTAGACATTATTGTTCAGTGAATGACCCAAAGAAAGAAATAGGATTCTAATCAAGTGTAAGAATTAATATTTTCCTATTAGTTTTTATCACACATTCATCATGTCATCCTCCACCTACATATTTAAAAATAGATAGTAAGGAAACAAAAAAGGACCTCTCATTATTTTGAAAATACTAACATATCTTCACAAAGATTCCTTGGAAATATAAACTGGAGAGGGATTCCTATGTGTAATTCCCACTCTAAATATTTACTGGGAAGTAACACTTAGTTCCCCACTATTTATTAATTTTAACTAATTTAATATAATCCTACTTTTATGACTTCAAATTATTATGTAATATAGTCTTATATACCTGACCATAAAACATGCATTATTATTCATGGTTGAAAAAACATAAAAGGCCTCAAGATAGTTCTTAACATGTGATCATAAAAGGAATAATGTGACTTATTAAATAGAACAATATTATTAGGATAATTAATTTATTTAAAGGGAAATATCTGAAGTATTTTTCCTTGGATAAATCCTTACAATAAAACAAATATTGATCCTTATATGGTAATAGATTATAGTTTACTCAGATGAATAACTTTAAACTATAACAAAGCTAATAAATGAGGGATAATATAAAGAAATATTTAGACCCTCACAATTTATACGTTAATATTACATAACATTTATGTAATACTTAAAACATCATACAAAAATATCCCAAAGACCATAATTGGTCTGGTTCCTTTGGAAACATGGAAACATAAACACTGATACATAAGTGAGTTACATTATATCCCACTAGGATTTTAATGAATAGTACTCTTATTAGAAACATCAAACATAAAACATATATTCATAACCTGGGGAAGTAAACATAAAAATGAGTGAGATCAAATACTCAGTAAGGGTAAACAATAAAGATATGTAATAATAGTCATGAGCACAAGGGTATATGAACATGACCAATAAAATTGAAGATCACACCCCACATACCAAAGATTATATACTTCAATCATTGAATAATTTTTGTAGTTCATAAGACCTAAATCACAACGAAATAAAGAACATAAAACATTAAATCATAACATTGGAATAAAACATTGAATGGTGGCATACACATAAGCACATATATATATATATTATGATTTCAGTTATAGCTATGGTGTCACTGCCAAGACCTTGTTTTTAGTATAGGTTCACTCCCCATATCGTCTTGGTTGTTATGGTTCACTCCCACAGAAATCATAGTAGCACAAGTTCACTCCTCATACCATCTTGGTAGTCATTGTTCACTCCCATGGCTATCATAATAGTTGAGGTTCATTCCCAAGACCATCATAGTCTATCTCATTAAATATAAATCTTTACCCAATGAATTAGAGGGAGATATAGGTCCCACCAATCTCATTGTGAAATCATACATAAATGTTACAAAAAATCATAAACAATAATATCATAACCCATGAAATGAAATGGGTATCATAAAAATGTTATCATGTCATAACCTAAAGAAAATGATACATGTTTCATAATCATTTCATTATAATTATAACCCATGAAATAAAATGGGTATCATAAATATTTAATCATATCACAACCTGTGGATAAAGTTATAGGTTTCAAAATCATTTCATAATAATAATAAACCATTTAATGAATTGTGTATCTCAAAAATGTAATCATATCATAAGATATGTAAAAAGTTATTGTTTTACTAATCATTTCATCATAATCATAACCCATGAAAAGAAGTATTTTCCAAAAGCATTTAAACCTTGAATGAGAAACGAGTGTCATAAGTATCATTCCATAAAAAACCATGAAAGAAATAAAATAATGGAACTATGGGATTATTTAATTTAAGGGAATGAGTAAATTAAATAGATTCCATCTTAGAAGGAAAATAAATTGGGAGGATACTTTGAAACCATTTCGTGAGGAAAATATCCCCTCTTATTTGAAAAGAAATTTAAAAAAGAATAAACTTTTAAAACCATTTCCCTTAAAATTAAATTGGACACATAAAAATAATAATTGAAATAATTTTCAAAACATTTTCCCCAAAAAATTTAGAAAATACTATTTTACACATTTTGAAAACAATTTTCTTAGAAAACTTTTAAAATACCCTTGAAAACATTTTACAAACCATTTTCATAAAATACTTATAAAAGTATCTTAAAAATATTTTGAAAATAATTTCATTGAAAATACATTTAAAACTGATAAATGAGGCTTGAAATCATTTTGAAATATATTTTCCATGAAATTTTATAAAAGAAGCTTAAAAAAAATTTAAAATCCATTTTCCTTCAAAACGTATAAAATAAAGTTGAAACTTTTTTGATAACTATTTCCATGAAAATATACTGAAATTGTTTTTAATATTTATCCTTTAAACATGAAAATAAATCTTTAAATTATTGATGATGGATAAATCCATAGATTTCGTATTAGGTAAAAGCATCATTCCTTTTTCACAGTAAAAGGGTTATAAGAATGCCTCATTTAGAAAGAGACAAGAAGATTCCATTGAAACCATTAGAAAAATTAATAAATTGTAAAACAATATTTCAATAATCACTAGATTATAGTGGAATATTCTTGGAAAACCATTTTGGAAAACAATATTTTAAAGGAACAAAGATTTCTGACCGAAGGGAGGGTATAGTTGGCATATATAAAAAATTGATTATTAACTGTCTTATATACCAAATAGTGGAGTAAATGGTACAAATATATGAATAAATAATTAATAACCAAAGTATAATAAAAGTGATGAATGTTATTGAGATATGGATTATATGATTTCGTAAAAGGAATCATAATCATAAATAATCATTAAAAAAAATGAGAGTCTCTATAAACTCTTAGAACTAGGTAACAGGGGATCAAACATTCCATGTAACAAAAGAAAATGAAATTTTAATGAATATAAGTAAATTAATTTTATAAAATGAAAAATAAAATTATATACACCTCAAAATAGAATTTAGGTGCATAAAAAATATGAGTATCAAAGAATAAAAATTGATAAAAAATCATTCCATTGATTTGGTACCTATTGAAACTTACACCATAAAGGAATGATCATAAAATGGATATTATAATGACCAACAATATAATTATAATATAAATATAATACAATAATGGGTTTTATATAAACCAACCAAAAGTAAAGAGTGGAAAACATAGCTTGTATCTTAAGGAATTAAAAAGTTAGATGAAGTCCTCTAACCTCGTCTCTTAACACCTATCATACTCATTAAAAACGCCAGTATAATTAATATAAATTTAATATAAATATTTTAAAGAACCATATTCTTGTATCTAATAAAATATATGGTTTTATTATAACATTATATTAACCACTTTTAACCATCCTATGTTAAGGTTTCACTTCAGATAATATTCTCTTTATTCTTCAAATGTGTCTTAATTTTCCATATTGTTGGTTCTTATACTAATATCATGATTCCAGAAAGTAAAACATGATATAAATATCATTTATATCCACTATATGTGTCTTATTATAATCTATATAATATATAATTATGAAATGGAATATACCATTCACGGAGATGGTAAGTCATACGTATGCAAGAACATTGTTTCTGTTTATATTTTCGCATTGAAAGAAAGGAAGAAAATTAAATATATGAATATATGAATAAAATATAATTATATTAGAATTATAATGTTATATATATCATATAAGTTCACTAAAACTATCATTAATACATTCCATGTAGTCTACGGATGATTCACATCACTTTGAGGGGAAGGTAGTCTATAGTTCCTTACACAAAATCATCATATTTACACCAACAAGAAAGTAAAATGATATGTGATGTAAAAGGAATAAATAAGATTAAATAAATAATAATTATAATATATAATATATAGAAATAGAGTTTACAAAAAAAAATCAACCATGATAGGCGGTAAGAGAAATTGAACAATCATTGTTTTATAAGGGGAAAGTTCACCTTACAGATAAATATAATGTTCATTTCTAATTATATGAATGTGTGTGTATGTTTATGTCTAAATTTTTTAAAAATAACATCCTAGTATATTTATGATACTTTTTTTAAATAATGGAATAATAAGGGTGTAGGGGTTGAGAATGAAAATAAAAGAATGAAGTTTGAGAGAAAGTGTTACCTCTTAATCTGGTAACTCCTTTGGGTTTGTGCCAAAGGGATTCCTTGGAAGAATTTCTTCCAAAAGGGAGGATTAAAGGGGGAAGTTAGGTATGTTTATAAGTGTATTGGGAAGATCATGGAAAAACCTATTTGGGTTTATTTTTGAGAAGATGCGGGATAGGTGGTGGCCTTTTATAAGGAAGGGAAAGGACACACATGGACTTTTTGAAAACAAGTTAGGTGTACCCATAATTTTACATAAAAATGTCATAAAAAACCCAAAAAACTCAATAATTTAAGTTTAAGGGAAGAATAATTTCCATAAAATGAGTTTTTGACATGTTTATAGGTCATTTTGGGTGTTAAATTTATGGCTTAGTACTTAGTTAGGCTTGATTTTACCTTAAGCGATGTAATTAACTTTAAATACCTTCACTAATATTTTTGGTCAAAAAATATGACGGCCATATGATAAAATATAAATTATTATGACTCCAAATATGAAATAAATTTTCCCAAATTCCAATCACTTATGTGATCGAAATTAATATAAATTCAATCCTGCTGATGGGGCGACACTATGGGGTTTAAAAGTAAAAAGAGTCAAAAGGTTTCTATGTTTTATATCCAATTTAAATGTGAAATTTATATTAATGAACTAAATAATAATAATTGATAAAAATAATATCTAATAAAATTTGAATCCAATTTATAATTTTATTTAACTTTATAAATAAATTATATGAAAAATCATTTTGGAACTAAAATACAGTATTTTGAAATATTCATTAAATACCTTATAGAAAATCACCCCAAAATTATCCTAACAAAACATGTACATATATGATCTAAATATAATTTTTTTTACATATTAAATCTATAAAAAGTTCCAAAATCTAGATTTGAAATTGGTTCTCCATTAAAAGGCCGTAAAACTAACTTTTTAAAAAATATAGGTTTTCATGCATAAAATTAGGCATGTTCTTATCTTATGTATATCAAATATACTAGATAAATAATACATATATTACATTAATATAACTGAATAATTATAATTAATTTAATTTATTAGTTTAAAATATCTTTTTGACCATAAAAATTTTAATATTTTCATTTACATTCAATTGATTTTCATATCAATTTAACATTAATTAGTAATATATGAAATCATATTATATTTGTGTATACAATATATATTCATAATGTATTAAATCATAAATACTAATTTAACTAATAGGCATTATCTTAATATATAAAATAATAATATTTAAAATATAAATTATTTTTCAGTAAACATTGACCTTGCATGTTACAGAAGTTATTGAGGAAAATCATTATTGCATATAATGGTAGATAACATGGATGTTCCATATAGATAAAGCTAATTTTTATGTTTCATGTAGTGAATTATTAAGTTTGTGTTGGGTATAACTCAGTACAAGCATAATGATTCAATATAAAATAAACTATCTATAGTGTTGCGTGAAATGAATGACATAAAAAAGTTAAAAAAATTCAAAAGAAAAAAATATAATTCACAATAACTCACGGTGTAACATTATACCTCCTTAAAATGAATTTCTCCCATGAAAATCATCTGGTTTATCAAATGTTTTATTATGGAATTTTTTGTTAATTGAAACCAAAATCGTTTAAATGAATAATATAACTTTCCTTAAAAGGGAATTTTAAAACCATAATTATTAACTAGAGTAACATATAACTAGGTTTTCAGATAGGATAACGTAAGTTAGGAGTGACGATTGGACATTGAAAAAATGTTTAAATATTTATTGGGAGTGACTGAGGTCATCAATCATAAACAATGGAAAGAACAAATAATATTTTATGGCCTCAATGTCATAAATCTATGTTGATTGAAATGGATATCAGTTCTACAAAATTAAGGTATTATGATAAGAAATTTTCATTTTATCATTATCCTAACATTGAGTAATTATTTTATTAACCATGAAAATAAATAAATATACTTAATTGATTTATTTATATAAACAAAATTCATTCATTAGTTATTATTTTATTAATTTTTAATTCATCCATTACATCATGTATTGGATATCCTGAAATTAACATTGATGCATGATGTTGTAAAATACAATTTTAGAAAATCATAAGGACCTTAAAAGAATAAAAATTATAAATATTTATCTATAACTAATCTTAAAAATCAATATGGTTAATAAATAAATATCTACTATTTAATTATAAATTTTTATTCATTAAAAATAATTATACAATACCTCAGACATCTCGTAGGACAGTGGTATGCATGGAACACTTATCATCCATAGGTCATGGGTTCAAGATATTTCACCCTTTTGAAATTTATTAGTTATCACCCAACACACATGATGTCCTTTTCTAAAACCAAGCTATTATAATATACAAAATAAATAATATTTAAATCATTTAAATAATTTTAAACACTAAAAAAAGTTTAACAATGGTTTTCAACACAAACCTTGTGTATAAATACTTCCTATAAAGTTTAACTTAAAAGTTTAATTAATGGTTAACCTTACAAGCCTTCTCAAATATGAAAATACAAAACTTTATAAAGAGATTAATAAAATCAACTTAACCTTGATTCCCCTATATATCACAAATTATCTCTTGGTTTCCACATTCCAAATATATGAACACCCGCATCATATATTCTCTTGAAACATAGAAATAACCTGAATTAGCATAACTAATTTTGGAAAACATGCATGGGTCCTTATTCCATAGATTAATGGTCATATTGCATAAATCAAAGATATTTCAAACTTCATCCATGATTTTATAAACTAATTGTCAACAAGTCCTTAATTAGTTCCATGGTAATCAGTACCTTCCACCCTACAAATTCATATCCCACATATGCTTATCAAAAAAAAATATCATAACATAAAAAACACATGAAGGGTTATATTTACCTTAATAATATGTTTTCCACGGGAGTCACCATGCCATTATATCACTTTTCTATTCCATTAGAAGCCTTAAATGTGTTCCTATAAATCTGTAGAGAAAACAATAAACTAAAAAATCATTATATATTCCACCTTTCATATAGCATGCTCATTGAATCCAAATAAATAATAAAAAAAATTTATTCCACTTCATCCTTATTCCATTATTAAGGATAAAACATCCCATTACATAATACCTCCTTTCTTTCAAATTTAATCTATATTATCTTCATCGTCATCATTGTAACCCTTACTTGTACCACCTTGTTGATCCTCTTCATTATCTTTCATCTTGGGACATTTAGTTTAATAATGACTATTTATTCCAAACATAAATCAATCAGCCTTCGATGATTACATTGGGAGTCCAATATTTTCATCCATTTCATTAAATTATCTCTTAATTATTTACCTATAGTCACTTGCTTTCTGTCCTTTCCTTATATAGTGAAAACATCCTGTTATTCCTCTAAGAAATTCACTTAGGAGATTAATTTAACATACAAGACAAAAATAAAACAAAATCATATTTACTCTATGGTATTCATTACCTTAACTCTTAGAGAACTGATTATTTCACTTCCTTGGTGAGTTTTAGAGTTTGTTAAGGTACACATTGTTAATCATATTCCATGAAAACTAATTCGGCATGATCACAAAATCTCTAACTCCAGTGATCACCCCCTTGACTAATCATCATAAAATACTCCATCACATTCAATGGTAACCGAATTACTTAGGGTTCCTACCATTGACTAAAACAATAATCCTAATGTTCGAATTACTTATTATAGCCTAAAACCACAAAGTTAGGAAAATAATTACATATAAAATTTCTAAATCCTGAAACCATAATTAATCTACGACACAGTAGTTTCATATTAGGTTATTAACAACCAACTTATTTTTAAATACTTCATGATGTATTATGAAGATTTTTTTAATTCCCATAGTATATCTCTCAAGAGTTTCGAACAAGGTGTGCAACAAGTCCCATTTTCGTGTTCCAAATTACCCTAATTCAGGCACGGAAAAACTTTTCAGAGTTGTTAACTTTAAGAACATATATTCTAGAGCCACATACACTTATAGTATTCAAGAGGGGATGTATTTCTAGAAAACCACTCACTCTATCTTTTAATGAAATTCTATAAAATTTCCCTAAAGGTTAACTCTTCCTTATACCTATCCTTAGATATATACCATTAAATATCTTTAGACATATACCTAGAGATCTCACATAATTTTTCTAATCATAGTTTTTAAGGGTAACTAAAACTTTTCTCTAAAACCAACTATATCGGCCCTCTATTTTCATACATTAACATTACATAACATTTTAAGAATACTTAAAACATCATTTAAATAAATTCCCAAATATCGTAATTTTTCTAGTGCCATTGGAAACATGGAAACATGAACACTGGTACATAAGTGAGATATATTATCTACTACTAGCTACTTCATTAATATCTCCATACTTAGACACTTCAAACATAATACATATCATCATAACCTGGGAAGGAAACATAAAAATGGGTGAGATCTAATGCTCGGTACGTTAAACAAGGGAGACATGTAAGCATAGTCATGAGCACAAGCGAATGAGAACATGACTATGAAAATAGAAGATCATACACTGTATATTAGAGATCGTATACATGAATCAAGGAATAAATATTCGTAGTTCATAATACAAAAAACAGAAGGTAATAAAGAACAAAATCCATAAAAGTATAACATATGAATAAAACATCGAATTATGGAAAATAAATAAGCATATATATAATATAATTACTATAGTGGCTAAGACAACGCTTCCAATACCATCTTGATAGTATAGGTTCACTACCCATATCATATTTGTAGTCATGGTTCACTCCTTCGACCATATTAGTAGCATGAGTTCACTCTTAATACCATCATGGTAGTCATGCTTGACTCTCATGGACATATTTTTAGCATTATTTCATTCCTCATACCATATCGGTAGTCTTGGTTCACTCCAATGACAATATTAGTAGTCAAGGTTATTCCCAAGACTATTAGTCTATCTCGTGAGATATATATCTTTACCCAATTCATTTGAAGGAGATATAGGTCCCACCAATAATATAGTGAAATCATACATACATGTGCCAAAAAAATCCCAAACAATCATATCATAACCAATAAAATGAAATAGGTATCATAAACATGTCTGTTTACTCTGGAAATGGGGATGACCTTGTTTGAAAAAGGTTCAAACATTCTAATTAGGTTCTAATGGGTTTGTTCATAGAACCGGAACCATCCAATGATTCTGTATCCATTTGGACATACTTTCCAGAGGTAGGTGCTCATTAGTTATGGACTGATGAGGCTTAAGAATTTGCATTGGTCGAGAGGATGGGAGGTCAGAATCATCACACCTTTTTGGGGGGAATTATTGTCTACTCCGGGACTCTATTTATAGATTTAAGTTAGGTTCGTGAATCCTTATTACACTACCAAGTATGAAAATGAGTTTTCCTTAAGATTTGAAAATCAATGATTAATATGTATGAGATTTAGATAATATTTTATATGTATTTGAGGTTCTTCATCGATAGCGAATCATATGTATTTGTTATAGATTATTATTCAATGGTATCCATAAACACATTATGTAAAGATCTCTTGGTAATTATGATAACCATACTGGTTTTAAAGCCACTCAGTAGGTCACATGAAGCTTATTGTCGTTCAGAAGGACATGGAGTATTTCAGATTTGGGATCATCCCCGTAGATGGGCTACCTACATATCCTTGTTTAGAAAAGGAAAAAGAACCATGTAGTTTAGGAATTAAGATATATATTAACGTCATATGGGATAGATGAGAATTAATGGATGATAGGCTTGAACCTTACAAATGATTCCTATGTACTCCACTTTTAAGTTAGAGATCAAAGTCCATGTAGTTTGGTTAAGGATTGTGGGTCTTACGTATGATTAATCGCCCAAAGAGATGTTTCGTGGTTACTTTTACACTCTAAGCTCACATGTGTCATGCTCGGTGTGAGAAACAAGAGGTATCAGTAAACCTGACAATTTTTTCCACGAAATATGCGACCACAAGGAATGATACTAGGCTTATGTATGTATGATTTCCCAAATAGATAAAGATCAATACTTACTTTAGAGAAGAAGCCCGAGAACAAGGTCCATAATGGTATATGTGATTTATGAAGATTTGGATACTCTAACTTAGGGATTACATCTGAGGATGATGCCCAAATTAGGAGGGGACTTGTGATTGGGTTTTATTCCTGATAAGGAATTCCAAATCAAAAGAAGTTAAGATGGGTTAGGAGAAATTATGACTGGGGCTTACTACTTAAAAGGAGGCCCATGTTAAGGGAATTTAAGACTTGGGGCTTACTCTTAAGAAGGATTCCCAAAATTATGGAACATGGGGCTTACTCCTAAGAAGGATTCCTAGGTTAATGGGACCTGAGAACTGGGGCTTACTTCTGAGAAGAAGGCTCGGGTTAAAGGAATTTGGAATTTGGGGCTTACTCCTAAGGAGGATGCTCATATTAAGGGACCTTGAACTGGGGCTTACAACTGAAATGGAGGCCCAGGTTAGGAAATTATGATTGGGGATTACTCCTAAAAAGGAGGCCCAGGTTAGGAAATTATGACTAGGGCTTACTCATGAAAAGGAGGCCCATGTTAGGAAATTATGACTGGGGCTTACTCCTGAAAAGGAGGCCCAGGTTAGGGGACTTATGATCTAGGTCTTACTCCTGAAAAGGAGGCCTAGGTTAAAGATCTTCTCATCTTAAAATATGAGGATTAATGAATTAAATCTCTAACATTTGTGACATAAATATTTGTAAATCACTAGGTTGTGAGATATTTTCCACAGAATTCCTTTCAGATAAGGAATCCAACAAAGGAAACATGTCATAAATGACTTTGAAGAGGGTTTTGAAGGCTAAATATTGAAGAGGAGAACAGGATTTGAATAAATGAGTTGAATAGGCAGGAGGGGCACCCAAAAGAATGTAGGCGTGCATGTCCTGTTTGGGCGTGCAAGTACTGGTCACACAAGTATACCTGTACGACACATGTGTACTTGCGCGATGATCAACCCATAGGTTAATACTTGGGCGAGCCTTTTCTCAAGCCCTTAGTATCATCTCTAAAGGCTTTTGAAAGGGTGGCGTGCAGGTTCTGTTGAAGGGATAAGGCGACACACAAGTGTGACCATTTCCCATAAGGGATGGACACTTAGGCGTGCAGGGGTTGATGAATTTCAACACCTAGGCCTTGTTCTCTCTCTTTAGATCTTCCATTCTAGGTAAGAAATTACCTTAAAAGTGTTCAGAAGACTTCAAGAGGAGACTAGGGAACTGGGAGCTCATATATGACTTTTTGAATTTTTCATCCCCGAAATGGGGGGCCCACAAGGGGTATTTATAGGCTGCTGAAGACCTTGGGAAAAAATTAAATAGGTTACACAGGTCACCTATGTGCCCAATATGTGGCGCGCAGGTCAACCTGTGCGACCATCTTGGAAATTCCGTGGCCAATGCTCAAAGAAATCCCTGTTCATGCCTTTGTCAATTTTTAATGTTTCTTTAAAGAATGAATGAATTTGTGTTTATGGTATTTCCCTTTTCATTCTTTGGATCTGTGATAGAAAGGAGTGTCAACAAGAGTCCCCCCTCATAGTTGGATCTGAAAGGAAGGAGGATTTGACTCTGAGGAAAAAGAGAAAACCAAGGAAAAATGGTGCGCAAGTTTTGAGCGCATAGGTAGCGGCACACATGTTTTGAGCGCGGAGGTCGCGGTGCGCAGGTGAGAGTCATGCAGGCTTTGGTGCACAGGGCTGTGGCTTTGCCTATAAATATACACCTCATTCTCGTGCAAAGAACACATCTTTTAATTCTTCTAAGATCTCACCACACAGGTTTCTCTCATTGTGCAAGTTACTCATTTTCCATGGTTTCATTGCATCTATTTGTGTCGCGCTTCTACAGAGGTATTTTGACCATCGAGGTGATACCAGCATTCCAAAACTAGTGCGACTTGATTATACTTGTGCGCCAACATTTGGACTTGCGCACCTTAATGCCTTAGACATTTTTTCACTTTTATTCAAAATTTTTATGAAAAATAAACTTACTATAGAGTTAATTATTCGACCTTTGTGTAGATTAAATGGCTACTAGAAGAATTGGAACGGCTGATGAACTGGTTAGAAAGCGGATTAATGACATGATGAACATTGTTGGCCATGATTACTATGATATCCGTGACAACACTCTTCCAGATTTGGCCAAGTACTTAAAGAAGTATCATCATAATTTTCCACAGAGCATCTACGTGCCTCTGTATGGGCACGGTTATCGGCAAGGATTCAATGTTCCAAATGCAAAGAACTATATCCCTGAGATTCAGCCACACTTCTACCCCTCTATTTTGGTTATGCAGTGCATTAAGAGTAGCAACAATGGTGTGAACTTTTAAATTTTCCTTTGATGCCATTTCCTTGCAGATATGAAAATGGGAAACCCATGGGCTGATATGTTTTCCACTGCCGATTAATGGAGAGAAGATTATCATGGAATTAGAACAATATCTGAAAAGAGTACTCTCTCCAAATGGATCCTTACTTCCCATTAACCATTCTCAAATCCATGTATCCATCTTCCAAGTATCTTGGACAGAAATAGAGTCACTGTTTGATCAACAGAAAATTTTCTCAAACCGCACACAAGATCATTCTTTTACAATTTTTTCAAGAAGAGCTGGTATCACTGCATCTTATACTATATCCAATTGAATGAATGAATTACAAGTGTCTCCTGATAAGTATTGGGATGTCGTAAATCAAATGAATATGTTTGTTGATAGCCTTTTGTAATTTCTGAAAAATATAAGAGATTCCAGTCTGTGGATGTCCTTCTAACTCTTGTGCATCAAATGAAAAACAATTTCATCTTCAATCATTTGCACATGCCTTCTTTTTCTACCTAATTTAAATTTTTACCTAAGCCAATGGTCCTAGTAAGCATAGTTTGATTTTTTCTAGGATTATAAAAATAACCCTACAAATTTTGAATCTTTTTAATGGCTCAATATTACCTAAATCATACAAAGTATATGTTTAGTGAGCCAGGACTTGACTTTTGTTCAAAGTTCCCTTGTCTTTTGTGGGCAATTTAAATTCATGCACGTTGGACATAAAAAGGATAATGTTTAAGGTCAAAATATCTTTGTCCAAATGGATTAAAATTTACTCAATTTCTTGATAATTTATCTGCAAACATATTACCATATTCATGTATGGGAAAAAAATGTAAACTATGACTTGATAAATTTTGAATTAGAGGAATGATATGAAAAAAGGGATAAAAGGAATTAGAATAATTATTTCCAAAGAATGAAGTTACCACTATTTAACAAACCTGTTAGGGGGTTGAATTATGCAGGGGAACCTAAGGGCATTGGCTGCATAGTCAAGTAATAGCATCTTTTGGCTGACAGGTCTGTTATGTAGACTGTTTATGCAAGGCTGCCTAAGGGCACATGCTGTATAGTCAGGAAAAATAACTCTCGGGTATCAGACATTTTGTTATTAAAATTCAAGAAAAGGTTTATGTAGATCTGGAAGTATTTACGTTTAGGAGTATGACACATGAAAAATGAGTATTGTCCAATGCATGGAGGAAATACACAGACCAATGCTAACCATAATCATGTTGTGGGTGGGTCATGGATTAAGGTGTTAGACTTCACCACGTATCCCATAAGGATGGGAATCACACCATACGTAGTTCAGGAAATATAGTTTAATTTCATGTGGTACGAGAGTGTAGGAGATCTTAGTTTAGGGTCCAAGAGCCCAGACCATAATAAGGAATACACATTTTGTGTTTTATAAACCTGATGTGAATGAAGACAAGGGTTTTCATACCACATTCATGTTTTCCCAGGGGGAATTTTCAGCCAAGGGACTGAAAGTGAAATTTGGGGTTAGGCCCAAAGACTTGGGTCTAAGTTCGAGGGATGATCGAATGTTCCTACGGATCCCATAAGAATGGGAATCAAGTCGCACATAGTTCTTAAAATACCCTTTGTACATATTTGGTTCGTACATATGAAGGGTGAGAGGGGACTTCAGTGCAATGATGGTTTTACCTAAGATTAAAGGTTTAGACATTGCCATGTATGCACGTAATATTTGGAATATAACATGATTGGAGATCAATGTAAATAATGATTCCCTCTCAGGTGAGGGTGTCATAGAATGTTGTAGTTTATTTTCATACAGGACAAAAAGTGTGAATAGTTTAACATCCTATAGCAAGGACGATGGTGAACCAATGTAAAACATATTGGTTCTGGGGGTGGCATCATGAATCAACATCGTATGATATGGAGGTGAACCGATGTGAAAATATTGGTTTTGGTTTTGAACCTCAGGAGGTTGCCAACATACCTAGCATAGAAGGCAAGGATCAATGTCCATGTAGTTCAATTAAAGAATGAATTGGGGATCAAGTTGTTCTTGGGGACAAAAACCTAAAAAATGGTGTTGGAACTAACACATGGTTAGCGGCCCAGAGAGGGTGTTATGGTTGAAGGTTACTCTAAGCTCTCATGAGTCATACTCGGTGTGAGAAACAAGAGGTAACAACAACCTTAACGATGCATTGTTTAACATCATGTTGGACAAAGAGGGGAATATTGAGTTTAATGTCTGGCAGTGAGGACAATGGGGACACAGTTTAACGTCATGTTGGACAATTTAGGGACTTTTTCACAGTTTAACATCATGTGGGACAAATAGGTGCATATTTTAATGTCATTTAGATTGGACGATGGTTATGAAGTTTAACGTCTTGCTGGACATAAGAGGGACAATACAGTTTAACATCATGTTGGACGAATGAGTGTTGTACAGTTTAGCGTCATGTATCTAAGAAAATACAGTTTAACATCATGTTGGACGTAAGAGGGATTATGCAGTTTAATGTCATGCAGTAAGGACAAAAGAGAGGTTTTATAGTTTAACGTCATATAGAAAGGACGATATAGTTTAACGTCGTGTTGGATGTAAGTGCAAAAAGTTTAAGGTCATATTCATGGACCATATTGATGTATTTGTATTATAAAAAATACTTCTTCAGAAATGTGGCATTGGTTAGAGTATTGATGAGTTCTCCATCCATTGAGATTAAAGAATAAGCTCCATTGGAGTAGACCTTATGTATTGAGTAAGGTCCTTCCCATTTTGGCTCAAGCTTTGGAGGCTTCTTTTCTGGTATCATTGGAGTTCTGAGAACCAATACCACTTGTCCTTTAATGAATGAATGAAGACAAAATTTTTTGTTGAAAGCTCGTGTTAGTCAATTCTGATAGACTTCCAAGTGGTTCAGGGTGCACAATCTTTTCTCATCTTATCATTCCAATTCATCCAATATCTATTGAGATTTTTCATCTATAGATGACTGATCACAAATGGATACTCTAATAGAAGGTAATTTAACTTCAATGGGCAAGACTGCTTCTGTTCCATATACCAATGAATATGGAGTTGAATGCGTTGCAGTGCGGGTGGTGGTCCGATAAGCCCATACATCATGAAAAAGTTTATCAGGCCATGACTTCTTATCTTTATCCACCATATATTGTAGTATGTTTGAAAGAGTCTAACTGAAGGCTTATATTTTGCCATTTTCCATTGCATGATACCGATAGGAATGGTTGTATTTGATGTTGTATTCTTGAAACAACTTCCATACCTTGGATGAATAGAAATTTGTGCCATTGTCCATCAATATGGTATGAGGGAAACCAAATCTGGTTATGATGTTATACTTGATGAAGCTAACAATGCTTTTAGAACTAACTTCTTTGAGAGGTTTTTCCTCTTCCAATTTGGAAAAGAAGTCAGCATTAGTAAGAATATACTTAAACTTCTTGGATGTAGCTGAAGGGTATGGTCCTACTACATCCATTCCCCATGTAGAAAATGGCCATGAGTATTTAGCTGTATGAAGAAACTCTAGGGGTTAATGAATGAATTTGGTATGTACTTGGAAAGAATGACACTTCTTGGTGAAATCAACACAATATTGTATGATTGAAGGCTAAAAGTATCCAAGCCTTCAAATTTGATCAGATAGTCTATGTCTAGACTGGTGGGTACCACCAACTCCTACATGTACTTCATTCATGACAACCATTATCTCTTCACCATCAATGCATCAGAAAAGAACTCCATAAAAACCTCTTTTGTAGAGGATTTTTTCTAGGTGATCTGGGCTATCATAAAGAGTAAAATTGACCACACATTGCCAGACATGTTCTTTCCCAGCTCTATCAGGTGGGAGTGTTCCATTTTAAAGGTAATCCTTGATAGGTGTCATCCGTCCTGTAGTATGACCATATGGTTCAGTAATGGGACTAATTTCATTGATTTCCTCTATTCTGGTTTGAACATAAGGTGAAATTGTATGACGGTGGGAAATACTGATGATTTTCTCATCCCGATTTGGATCTGCCAGAGCTTTAGCTATATTAGCCAATGCATCAGCTTGAGCATTTTGTGATCGCGGGACATAAGAAAATGTCGGTTCCAAAGGAAATTCTTCCATTAACTCTCTGACATAATCATACAAAGGGATTAAATCTTCTTTTCTGAGTGCATAATCCCCATTGACTTGTTTGATTACCGGGTCTGAATCACCTTTCACTTTTAAGTGATTCACATGTGCTTGAAGTGCCAACTCTAATCCTGTGATGAGAGCTTGATATTCTTATTCATTTTTTGTACCGCCTTCCCACAATAAGAACGAATAAGGTAGCACATCCTTTTCTGGTGAAATAAGCACAATTCCCCCACCCAACTTTGTTGAATTTAGAATCTTCCATTTTCTTCCCTATTGGACTTCTGGAAGCTCCATCAAAATACATTTCCCATGTTTGAAGACTATCTTGAATAGAGAAGATTTCCTCATCAGGAAGTTCAATATCTAAAGATGTATGTTCTACTGAAGGGTGTTGAACAAGGAAATCAGCTAGATCTTGGCCCTTTATTTCCTTTTGAGACACATACTAGATATCAAATTGATAAAAAATAACTACCCACCTTGCAAGACGTCCGGTAAGTGTTGGACAAATAAGGATGAATTTGAGAGGGTTATTGCGATATAAAAAATGGTCCTCATGATGTTTCAGGTAGTGTCTCAACTTTTGAACTGCAAAGATTAATGCTAGGCATCACTTTTCAATACTAGAATATTGGATTTATACTTCAATAATAGTCCTACTGAGATAATAAAGGATGTTTTCATTCCCAGCACCATTCTTCTGGGCAAGGAAGGCACCCAGTGATCGCTCTAAAGCTGTCACATAAAGAATAAGTGGTATTCATTCAATAGGTGGCATTAATACTGGTGGAATCGAGATATAATTCTTGAGAACATTGAATGCTTCTTGACATTCTTCAGTCCACTAGTAAGTAACTCCCTTCTTCATCAAATTGGTGAAGGGTAAACTTTTGCCTGCCAAATTGGCGATGAAACACCGAATATAGGCCAAGTTTCCTTGAATTCCACTCAATTATTTCAAATTCTGAGGAGGTGACATACTAAGGATTGACTTTTTCTTCTTAGGATCGACTTCGATACCACGATGGCATACAACAATTCTGAGAAATTTTCTTGAGGTTACCCCAAAACCACATTTCAAGGGGTTCATCTTCAAATTGTGTTGTCGAAGTTTGTGGAATATGACTTCCAAACCATCCAAGTGATTAGAATGTTGTTTGGATTTAACCACCAAATCATCCACATAACATTCAAAAATTTCTCTAAAAAGGGTTTGAATATACGATGCATGGAAAATGGATATGTTGCACCTGGATTCTTCAGGCCAAAGGGAATTTCCCGATAGCAAAACACACACTAAGGGGTTCTGAAGGCTGTAGATTATTCATTATCTAGATTAATTTGGATTTTATTATATCCCGAATTTCCATCCATGAATAAAAGTGCTTCATATCCAGATGTTGAATCAATTAAGAGTTCTGTGATCGGAACTGGAAAATCATCCTTGGGACAATGCTGATTAAGATATCTGAAATCAATGAAAACTCTAATTTGTCCATTATTCTTTTTCACAGGGACAATATTAGCCAACCATTTGGGATATTGAACTTCTCTGAAGAATTTATCTTTGATAATCCTATCCACTTCAGCTTCAATTTTGGAAGCATAAGTTGGGTGTGTTCTTCTTGCAGCTTGCTTAAATCCTTGATGTTCTTCTGGAAAACCCAAACGATGGGTAGCAACATTAGGATCAAGCCATGTAATTTCTATATAATTCTAAGAAAATATATCTCAAATTTTCATTAAAAATAAAATATTCATTTCTTTCTCTTCAACAGTCATGGCTGCACTAATTAAAGTGGGGCGTGGATCTTCTTTTGTAGCCAAATTTATTTCTCTGAGTTCATCCACAATAGTGGAGATACCCTCTTCAAATGCTGGAGGTGCATCCCTGAGATCTTCCTCTTCTTCTTCAACATGTGTTACCTCTTCTATTTCTACTTTCATAGTAGATGATGAATTATACTTTCCATGATCAGGAGATATGCTAAAATTTGAAAATCTTAAAGAAGAGGCTTCCATTTCTGACCCTATTGATGATGAAGGGTCTTAATTGGGTAATAAAGAGGAGATGATGGATTGAGAATCGACATCATCGTTCACCTCTGACATTTCTATTACATCTTCTGGCCCGACTGGTGAAGTATAGACTTTCTGGATTTCAGTGAATGAAATGAAGACATCTCCATTTGATCTTTCATCATTGCTTGGTGAATCACCACTTTCTCCCATGCTGTCTGGCTTGATTTCTATAATTGACATTATGGAATTTTCCATAGAGTACTTGGATTTTGGTCTATCCTGTCAATTTGACTAATAGGAAATACATAATCTGTACTCATATGTATGAATGGGTTTACTAGAATCTTTTCTAAACCATATGAATCATTAACCTTGGTACCCTCCCTTATTGTGGATTTCTCCTTACCCTCCATGTGATAGAATTATTCCTCAATGTATTGAGATTCACATTTTTTGAATGGGGCCTTATCACCATACAATGTCCCAATTTGACCATTGAAACAATATTTGAGTCATTGATGGTATGATGAAGGGATAGCTGCATGTTGATGTAGCCAAGGTCTCCCAAGAAAAACGTTGAAGGATATATCATGGTCAACAACCATGAAATCTGAATTGGATATAGGGTCTCCAAACTATGTTTTGAGTGTAATCTCGCCCAGTGGTTCTTTTTCATTTTTATCATATCCTCGTAACATCAAAGTAGAAGGAGATAAATCAAATTCTGTGAGGCCCAATCGACGAAGAGTACGAATGGGGATGAGGTTGACTCCTGAACCATTATCAATGAAAGATATTCGGATGTCTACACCATTGACCTTGCCCGAAAAATACAAAGGTCTAATATGTCCATGAACAATATCATCTTCATCTTCATCTGTAAAATATATCACTGCATGACATTCTGCAGGACCATTCTCTACATGGTATACTTCAGCCACATCAATTTCAGTTTCGAATTCACGGGGACTTGACAAAGCCTCGATGAGTGCCTCCTGAAGATCCTTTGATAGATTCAAGGCATCCAGAATTGATAGCTTGGCCGGTACTTGGAAAAAATGCTTCAAGACATCATATTTTTGATCCAAAGGTCTGTGTTTTCCAACAAGAACACGTGGTTTCATAGGTGCCTTAGAAGTTGATGTTTTTGAAGTAGATGCATCTTGTATCAGGGTAGGAGTTGGAAATACTCCTGGCATTGAAATATTAGACCGAAGAGGTCTTTTTACTTGCTGAGAGGAAGATGGTGGAACCTCTAACTAATCCTCTAGAATAACTGTACCAGGACTGAATCTGCCTTGAGTGGAAGAATTTGCGTGTTCTTGTTGAGCCCGCTGAAGGGATCTACCATGAGTTTCTGTTGCATACATAGTTCTAGAAGGGGTAGAATTGGAATAGTGGTTTCCGGTATATCTACGTCTTCCTTTGAATCCCAGACCTCTAGAACTCCCTCTAATTCCTCTATTTGATACAGGGAACTCAGGCTCATCAAGATCGAAGCTTTGACTGACATAAGGATCTCTTAAATGAATCATGTTAATAGAACCAATGATCAACTCTTCTTCTGAGGAAGACTCTGCCTGATTTGCCAGTTTAGGCTGTGCCATTTGGCGGGGCGGTTCCCATGGCTTTGAAGTAGATGGAATAAAATCTTCCAGAGTCAAAGACAACTTGGGATTTGATATGATTTCATCTTTTTCTGATTGTTCCTCTTTTTTAAAATTATGCCACCCCTTTGAGGATTTTCCCTCTGATGAAGAGGGTTTTTCTGTGGCATTCATAACAGAAGACACAATTGGTTTCTTCAATTTATTTTTCAAAATTTCATGAGTTTGGTTGATTATTTTCCTGACCATCCAATCATCATATTTCTGCACATTTTTGTTTTTAACTTCCTACCACTTGCCTTCTTCCTCTGGATCTGTAGCAGTAACACATGCTACCTGAGATGAAGAACCTTTAAATTTGATTTTTCTTGAGTCCCCCATTATATGAAGGAGGTCATTGATGAAAAAACACTCCTGAATGGAATTTCCCAACATCTGATAAAATGGGAAATATTTGTGACAGTCTTCATCTCCTTCCTTGTTAGGCCTTTTGGGCCATGGCAACTGAACCAAATTATTTTCCAGAGCTGAAATGAAGTAACCAGGAACTTTTTCATTTTGGAAAGAGTAATTTTTGCGCTTCAGATCCTCAAATTGTTTCCGTCTTTGATCCCTTTGATCATATTTAAAAAAATCCATTGTTTTTGTCGCCCAGGAGGTGGAGTTCTTCAATAAGATGATGGTTCTGAAGTATAAGTAGGTATAGGTTCTTGTTTAAGCATAACTATATCAGTCTTTACTTTACCCATTATCCTTCCTGGAACTGATGGAATTACATGAATTTTATCCTTAGTCTTTGTAATAGATTCTTCAATCTGCTGAGCGGTCGAAGTAAGGTCTCGAAACCCTCCTCTGTATTTCACAGGGATCAATGGTGTGCGTAACACATCACACAAATTTGCCAAACAGATTGGAAACAATTCTTCTTGAGGGAGTGCTAAGCTCAAGGAATATGTTAATCCCTTACAGTGATCAATGAAATCTTAAACCCTCTCATTATCCATTTGCTTACAATTTTTAAGATAAAAAATTGTTGTCTTTGGCAAATTTGAGCTGAATTGAATAAGAAATCATTGAAGAAGATCCTTTCATCCGGTAATTGACTGGGATTACAAGCTTGTATACTAGACAAAAGCAGGCCCTTGTAATCACTATACAAAACACCTGCGCTTAACTAATTCTTATTGCTGAGGAGTTCCCATCATAGGATCGCAACAATAAACAAAATCTGTTAAGTGTTTCTCTAGGTCTCCTGGACCATTAATGATTGGGAATGTGGTACTTGTAAAATTTGATTAGGGAGGAATTGCATCAACCCGTTCAGGGTAAGATCTCTTCTCCGGTTGAATTTGTGCATGCCTTCCCTCCATAGCTTCTAACTGAGATATTAATGACTCAATGGTAGTAATTAACTTTTGAGAAACATCTAGCTGGGCTTTGACCTAAGAAGGTGCAATAACTAGAGCGTGGACAGGTGTGGTGGCTGGTTCTGCAATTGACGGAATCACCACCGATTGTTGTTGTGCATGACCTATAGGATTAGACCTGTGAGGGTGTACTAGTAAAGTAGGATAATCTTGATCCATATCAGTAACCGCAACAAATTCTCTTGGCTGAATGACTCCAGCACACTTACGAGAAGGACTACCTTGAAGTAGTTCTGCATTCAACCTCCTTAATTCCTTCATTCCTTCCTATTGTTGTGTGAATATTTTCTCTAGTGAGAGTGGTTGGACTTCTCCAGAGGAAGGTTATGGAACCTAATTCTTTCTTCTCCCCTTGGTAGATTCCTTTCGGAGAGGGGGAAGTTGGTTAGTTGAAGGAATCCCAAGATTCTAGGTAAACCTTTTATTTCTTGTACGCACACCTTCTTCATTTGTGTCTGTGTGTACAACTTATTGAGCAGGAACTTCCTCATCTGATACCTCTGAGTGAGCCTCATGTTATGGAGGATCATAAACAATGTAATTGATGACATTTATTGATTCATAATGCATTGTATACCTTTTATCAGCATTTCTGCGATATTTTCTTCTTCCATGTCCCTGATGAGACACTACCTTTTGTTGAGTTGATCCCTCATGAACTTCTTGATGAAACATAATTTGTAGGGAATATCTTGATAATTCGGCTCTTCGTTCCTCGAGGGGATTCTTCCCTAATCGAGAGAAGACTGACTTTCTCTGAGGAAGAGATTGAGGATTTGAAAAAGTCCCCAGTCTAGTGTATAGGGGATGTTCCTGCTGTTTATGATCAACTCCTCAAATCCTATTTGTTGATTCTGAGGGTTGGGCTAAAATAGTCCCCAGTCTGGCAAGATGAAGTGGTTCTTGAGCTGCTACATCTAATAATTTATTAAAATATCTCTTGATCTTACCGAATTTAGTCCTGAAATTGGCTGGATGCATCAACCTACATCCACTCAAATCTCAAGGCTCAAAAGACCGTTGGATGATTTATGACACTTCTATCACCTGATGATGTGCTTACTCTAAACGATAAGCCTATTCGATATTCTCATTAGCATGATGAAAGAGTAATTCTACAACTTGTTCTCTATATTCCTGACTTTGAGAAGAACTAGTTGAGGCCTATTCTTGAGCGAGCCTTTGATTACAAACAAATCCAATTGGCTATGGCCGGCCATGGGCAATAACATTGCATGATAACATTTTTGGTGGGATTTGTTGGCTGGAGAGTACAATGATATGTAGTTCTCTATGGACACCCCATCCCCTGATATTAATATCAGATGGGGCATTGGCAATTAACTGGCACAACATTTTTAGTGCGCCAAGGCATGAATGCTGAAGGGTTCTCTGCTGCTTTTCAGCCTTTGGATATCGAGAAACTAAGAGAGATGCCAAATCAATTTGGCATTGTAACCATTATATTATCTTGACATTATATTCATATTCATAATAAGATAATATTTTCTTTTTCAATTGACAAAGAGTTTTCCACATGTTGAGATGAATATCGTGAATACAATCTTCCGTCAACATCTCTGGAATGTCATACCGAGAGTCAGCCAAAAGCCAAAACATGACTTGTACTTCACCTTTCACCAGTTGTTTTATCATATTAATCATTTACTCTTTATCATTCGATGAAGATTATTCTATCAAATTAGAAGATGCATGACTCAGGGGTGGTTCAGAGAATGACCTACACCCCGGGCTCTCTTTTGGTTGAGAAAGTAATTCACCTGCTATTGGTGAAGCAACAGACATAACTAGCTTCACATTTGAATGTGCCTCAAGATAAGAGGGCTTTCTCGTTACTGCATTATCCTTTGAAAAATTTTCAAGACAATGAGAATTACTATTGAGGAGAGGACTTTTGTAGTTAAATTCATCATCATAGGGAGAACCTCCATGGTGGGATACAAAAAAAGATGAAATATTTTCTCCTTGATCTTATGGCCACACAGAGGGTTATCATGACTCTCATATGAAGATGATACTTCGAGATCTACTGAACAGTCATGAAGTAAGCCTTCATGAAGAAGTGTATGATGCAGACCTTCGAAATTAATGTTCGCACTATTGGGAAATGAGAGAGTAGAATCTTGAGTTCCAACAGATAATTTTCTGAGTGCATTAAGAACTCTATTATCGAGAAAGGCCTTATTATAGATTGGATCTTGATTTCTTGACTGTGTTGGATGAGTATTTTTCTTATAAGCCTTCTTACTCACTTTGGGAACAACTTTTTGGTGAAAGTGGTTATTATGGGTAGGTGTATGTGCCTAATCAGGAGAAATAGTCAGGTTAGAATGATTATCTCCATTCAAATCAGGTGTATGTGCCTCACTTGATTGTCTGTATGATATGGGGGAGTATGACCCAAAACCCTCTTGGACTGGAATAGAGGTTTGTATCAGTTCTGGAGTGATATTTTGATGTGTCACTCCACTGGTAGGGAAATATTTGAATTTCTTTCACTGTGATGCCACTGAAGCTGTTATAATATTCTGGCAGGCATCCAGAATATGAGCAGGGATTTACTTCTGCTCTTTCACCATCGTCAGAATGTTCTTGGTGACCTCAGCTTCTAGAATGGGAATATACGTCCATTCCGTGATTGGAGTAGGTGTGTGTTCCTGATCATATCCTCGTTTTCTTGTCAATGAGTTCTGACAGTACTTATGTGTGGGGGAAGAGAATTGAGTCTGCTCTAATTTTGTCATCGGGGTTTTTCGACTGACTTCTCCGAGTGCTACCAAACGAGACAGATGGAAGTATTGATTAAAATTGGAAGGTGTATGAGCCTACTGTGTATTCTTTTTAAATTATGGTTGATGATTTTCCTTTAATACTGGCAGACGAGACAACTGACAGAATTGTTGATTGTAAACAGGTGTACGTTCCTACTTATCAGTTGCCACCATATTAAATTGGCGAGATTCTTTGGGTCCTGTCAGACGAGCCTGCTAACTGGTTGATGAATTATAAATAGGTGTATATTTCTTCCTATAATACTCTACCTGAATTTCCTGGCAGGATTGTTGAGTTGCTTCCAGATGAGTCTGCTAGACAGCGGGATTAGAACAGATAGGTGTATGTGCCAGCTCGTTGATTTCCATCAAGTTAGGTTGATGGACTTATCTGGAGAGGGCAGAGGTAAGAACCTGCTTCTTGTTGACTAGATTTCTCGTCTGGCGGTTCGTCTTCCATGCTCGGATCTGAGGAACCTGAGCCGAACCCTTGAAGGTGATACCCTCATCATGTTGAGGGTGCACTACTGCACGAGTCTGGCTGTGATTGTTGATGGGAGCCCTCAGGAAGGAATCTTGTCACCTTGAATTAAGGCCTTGAGTGACATTCTCATTCACATCCCCAGAATATGGGAGGGACTGGTTGCGTTCTAGGGTTAACAACCTGAAACGGTTGGAGACGGTGGTTGGCACCACCTGCTTCTTGATCGCTGGTCCTTGCTATCCAGACAACAAGGGTGAATTATTGTCTTGGAGAGCATGTCGAGCAGACTCCAGAGTCAGAATGGTACCATGTCGATGGTATTCCTTAAACAGTGCATTTGATACCCAGTGTTGAAGACAATGATTAGGTGACGTCATCCTCAGAGCAAATAAAGATCCAGCTGGAGTAGCAACAGATGCATTCACAGGTGTGAACTTTAGAGAAGCCATTTCTGTAATGTAGAAGATCGTGAAAAAGAGTTTTTGTTTGATATAACAGACATAATCAAGATAAATTCGTCCACTACATCTTTTGGATGATCACATATGTTATTGATTGTTTTGTTGGCCCTCTCATTGAGTTTAAATAGGGTCCTAACAAATAAGTAAAACATCATTTTAACTTGGTTTAGGATTCAAATCGGGTTCACCATTTTTTTCCCGCTGGAAATGGGGATGACCTTGTTTGCACTAGGTTCAAACATTCCAATCGGTTTCTAACGGGTTTGTTTGTAGAACTAGAAACATCTAATGATTATATATCCTTTTGGAACTACATTCCAAAGGTAGGTTCTCATTAGTTGTGGACTAATGAGGCTTAAGAATTTTCATTGGTCAAGAGGATGGGAGGTCAGATTCATCACATCTTTTTGGGGGGAATTATTTTCTACTCCGGGACTCTCTTTATAGATTTAAGTTAGGTCTGTGAATCCTTATTACACTACCAAGTATGAAAACGATCTTTCCTTAAGATCTGATAATAAATGATTAATATGTATGAGATTTATAGAATATTTTATATTTATTTGAGGTTCTTCATCGATATAGAATCATCTATATTATTTAGAGATTCTTAGTCAATTGTATCCTTCAACACATTATATAAAGATCTCTTGGTCATTATGATAACCATACTGGTTTTAAAGCCACTCAACGGGGAACTTGAAGTTTATTTTCCTTCATAAGGACATGGAGTATTTTCGAGTTGGGATCATACATGTAGATGGGCTACCTACGTATCCTTGTTTAGAAAAAGAATTAGAACCCACGTAGATCAGGAATTAAAATATAGTTTAACGTCATATGGGACATATGAGAATTAATGGATGATAGGCTTGAACATTAGAAAGGCTTCCTAAGTACTCCACTTTTAAGGTAGAGATCATTGACCACGTAGTTCGGTTAAGGATTGTGGGGCTTACGTATGATTAACGGCCTGAAGAGATGTGTCGTGGTTACTTTTACACTCTATGCTCACATGTGTCATGCTCGATGTGAGAAACAAGATGTATCAGCAAACCTGAATATTTGTGCCAAGAAATATGTGGTCAGAAGGAATGATATGGGGCTTATATATGTATGATTTCCCAAATAGATAAAGATCAGGACTTTATTTATAGAAGAAGCCTGGGAACAAGGTCCATAAAGGTATATGTGCTTTATGGAGAGTTGGATACTCTAACTTAGGGCTTACTCCTGAGCAGGATGCCCAAATTAGGAGGGGACTTGTGATTGGGTTTTATTCCTTAGAAGGAAACCCAAATCAAAAGAAGTTAAGACTAGTTAAGAGAAATTATGATTGGGGATTACTCCTAAAAAGGATCCCTAGGTTAAGGGAATTTAAGACTTGGGGCTTACTCCTAAAAAGGATGCCCAAAATTAGGGAACATGAGGCTTACTCCTAAGAAGGATTCCTAGGTTAAAGGGACTTGAGAACTGGGGATTACTCTTGAGAAGGAGGCCCATGTTAAAGGAATTTTGAATTTGGGGCTTACTCCTAAGGAGGATGCCCATATTAAGGTAACTTCAAGTGGGGCTTACTCCTGAAAATGAGGGCCAGGTTAGGAAATTAGGACTGTGGCTTACTCCTAAAAAGGAGGACCAGGTTAGGAAATTATGACTGGGGCTTACTCCTAAAAAGGAGGCCCAGGTTAGGAAATTATGACTAGGGCTTACTCTTGGAAAGGAGGCCCAGGTTAGGGGACTTGTGATCTGGGGCTTACTCCTAAAAAAGAGGCCCAGGTTAAGGATCTTCTCATCTTAAAAGATGAGGTTTAATTAATGAAATCTCTAACCTTTGTGACATAAATATATGTAAATCACTTGGTTTTGAGAGATTTTCCACAGAATTCCTTTCAGATAAAGAATAAAACAAAGGAACCATGTCATAAATGACTTTGAAGAGGGTTTTGAAGGCTAAATCATGAAGAGGAGAGGTGGATTTGAAGAAATGAGTTGAATAGGAAGGAGGGGCACCCAAAAGGAAGTTGGTATGCAGGTCCTGTTTGGGCGTGCAAGTACTGGTCGAGCACCTATACCTGCGCGACACATGTGTACTTGCACGACGGTCAACCCATAGGGTAATACTTGGGAGAGACTTTTCTCAAGCCCTTAGTATCATCTTTAAAGGCTTATAAAAGGGTGGCGTGAAGGTTCTGTTGAAGGGATAAGGAGGAACACAAGTGTGACCATTTCCCATAAGGGATGGACACTTAGGCACGTAGGTGTTGCTAAATTTAAACACCTAATCCTTGTTACCTTTCTTTAGATCTTCCATTATAGGTAAGAAATTACCTTATAAGTGTTCGGAAGACTTCAAGATGAGACTAGGGAACCGAGAGCTCAAATCTGACTTTTGGAATTTTTTGTCCTTGAAATGGGGGGCCTAAAGGGGTATTTATAGGCCTTTTAAGTCCTTGGGTGAAAATTAAATAGGGCATGTAGGTCACTTGGGCACCCAATATGTGCCGTGCAGTTATACCTGAGCGACGATCTTGGAACTTGCACGACCAATGATCAAATAAATCCATGTTCATACCTTTGTTGATTATTGATGTTTCTTCAAAGGATGAATCACTTTGTGTTTATGGTATTTCCCTTTTCATTCGCTGGACTCTATTACGGAAAGGAGCATCTACAATGTCATTATATAATAACATATAAAAAAGATATGAGTTTCATAATTATTTCATCCTAAGAATAAACCATGAAATGAAATTAAAATCATAAACATGTAATCACATCACAACCTATAGAAAAAGATACAGGTTTCTTAATCATTTCATCATAATCATAACCCATGAAATAAAATGGGAATAATAAACACGTAATCATATCATAACCTCTAGAAAAATATATAAGTTTTATAATCATTTCATTATAACTATAACGAGTAAAAATTAGATGTTTTTAAAATAGTATAACATGTAAAAGAGAAATGGGTTCTATATGATTCATTATATTAAAACATGCACCCTTCAATAAATAATATAAATGAAAGATTTTGATTATTTTCTATAAGGGCATGATTAACATCAATATATTCTATCTTATAAGGAAAATAATATAGAAGGATATTTGGTAAACATTTCCTGTGGAAATTAACATTTCTTATTTGAAAAATGTTCTTTGAAATACTAAAACATTTGAAAACCATTTACATTGAAAATAATTTGAGCTCTTATAATGTAGTCTTGAAAAAAAATTTATAACAATTTTCTTTGAAAATATATTAAATAAACTTGAAAATATTTTGAAAACAATTTTCCTTGTAAACTTATAAAATAATCTTGAAAGAATTTTAAAAATAAATTTTCACGAAAATGTATAAAAGGATATTAAAAATGATATGAAAACTATTTCTTTGTAAATTATTTCAAACCAATAAATTATTCTTGAAATCACTTTTAAATTTTTTTTCCTTGAAAACTTATAAAATAAGCTTGAAATAATTTTGAAAAAAAAATTCTTGAAATATTATTAAATAATATTGAAATTAATTTGAAAAACATATGTTTGAAAATATCTTTTCAAAATATTTTATTTAAAATTAACCATTAAACAAGAAAAGAAAATTTTAAAGGATTGATGATGGTTAAGTCTATACATGTCCAATGTGGTAAAAAACATTCCTTTTCCATGGTAAAAAGGTTAGAAAATTGTCTCATTTGGAAAGAAACAAGAATATTAAATTAAAAAAATTATAAGAATAAAAAAGGTTAAAATTTTATTGTAATTATTATAGGAGAATATTTTAATATTATTGGCATCCATTTTAGGAAAACATGATTTTAAAGAAAAACAGATTTCTAAACGAAGAGAGGGTAAAATCATCTCTCTTAAAAACACATTCCTAACTGTCTTATATACCAAAAAATGGATGAAATGATACCAATATATGAATAAATCATTAATAAACATAAGAGGACAAAGGTAATGAATGTTTTTGAGATATGGATCATAAGATTTCATTAAGGGAATCATAAACACAAAAAATCTAGAAAAGTGATGAGATTGTCTCAATAAACACTTATAACTTAGTAACTTGGGATCATACTCTACATGTAACAAATGGAAATTAAATGAAACTGAAAATAATTAAATTTATTATATAAAATATCAAATTTCAGTATATACACCTCGAAAGATAATTTAGGTGGATGACAAGACATGAGTCTCAACTAAAACAAATTGAGACATAAAAATTCTATCAATTTGGTAACTATTGAAATGAACCCCATGAAGGAAATATCATAAAATTGATATTTGAATACCCCAAAATTTAATAATAATATTAATATAATATAATAATCAAAACATCCTACACCACTAGAAATGAAAGATTGGTGAACATAGCATGTATATTCTGGAAATAAAAAGTGAGATGAAATCCCCTTACCTAGTGTCTTGACTCCCATTGTGCTCGTTCAGAATACTTGTATAAAAAATATAAATTTATTATAAATAATAAAAAAAAACACATTATTATATATAATACCACATATGGTTTTATTAAGATCTTATATTAACAACTTTTCAACAATAAAATGTTACGGTTTCACTTCAGATAATATTGTCTTTGTTCTCCATATGTGCATTAATTTGTTATATTTATGGTAGTTATACTTATATCATGAATATAGAATGTAATCCATGATATAAAGATCAATTATATACATTATATTTTTACTATAATAATCTATATATTTTAGTAGTATGAAATAAAATACACCATTCATGGAGACAGTAAGTCGTACTTACACATGAACATTGTTTCTGTTTTTATTGTCGCATTAAAAGAAAGGAAAAAAATAAAATATATGTATATTTTTATATAATATCATTAAAAAAGAATTAAATTGTTATATATATTATATAAGTTCACTAAACCTGTCCTCAATACATTCTAGGTAGTGTGTGAATGAATCACATCGCTTTGAGGGGGCTGTAGTCCACACTTACTCAAATAAAATTATCATATTTACAACAAATGGAAAATAAAAAGTTATGTGTTGTAAAAGGAATAAATAATATTAAATACATAATAAATTTAATATATACTATATATATAGTTTCCATCTTAATTTCCACCCTGAACAATTATCATTTTTAGGCAGATGTTCATTGTACGCATAAATAGTATGTTCATTACCCATTTGGTTGAGGTGTGTGTAGATATAGGTATAAACCTTATAATAAAAACATCATATTATATTAAGTATAATTTGGTTGTTATATAATCATAGAATAAATAGTGTGTAGTGGGTGGGGAAAGAAAATGAAATAAATGATCTTGAGTTATGACGTTATCTCTTAATCCAATAACTGATTGTGTTTTGTACCAAAAGGCTTCTATGAAAGAAATTATAAAAAAGGTAGTCTTAATAGAGGAATGGAGGGATTTTTAAAAGTTTATTTGGAATATATTGTCCCATAATATGTTGTTTTAGATGTGTGAATAACAGGGAGAGGTTGGGGTCATTTTTAGGGAATTGAAAGGACACACTTGGCATTTTAGAAAACAATTTAGGTTTACCCACGTTTTTTTAAAAAAAGTCATACAAAACACACCAAAAAAATACTGTAAGTTTAATGTCCAAATAATGTCCAAACAATGGATTTTAGACTAGTTTTTAGGTTATTCTTGGTCTTAAATTTATGGTTTAGTCCTTAGTTAATCTTATGTTTACCTTAAGTGATGTAATTAATTTTAATTAAATTCACTAATTATATTTTTAAAAAACTAAGATAAAAATTGTAGACACTACAAATTATTCTAATTCCAAATATGGAATCCTTTATTCACAACTCCAATCACATAAGTGGAAGAAATTAATTTTAATTTAATTCCACCGACGAGACGATGGTGCTGGTTTTTAAAGTGAAAACATTCAATAGTTTTATATGTTTTTATATCCAATTTCATTGTGAAATTGATATCAATGACTAAAAATGTATTAATTGATAAAAATAAAATATAATTAAAATTTTAAAACAATTTAAAATATAATTTATCATTATATCTAAAATAGATGAAAAAAATATTTGAACTAAAATCTAGTATTTTTAACTCTTCATAAAAAATGAAACCTTACAAAAAAATACCAAAATGTTATCCTAGTCTATTTTTTTTGGGTTTTATTGAAAATATAAAGTTTATATTGGCTTATTAATCTATAAAAGGGAATTTTTTTTTGATTTTAAATAGGTTCTCCATTAAAATGTGGTAAAACTACCTTTTTAAAAAATATTGGGTTTTATGCGTAAAATTGGGTTTGTTCTTATCAATTGTTTATCAAATATATTGGATTAATACCATATATATTACATTAATATCAATCAATTCTTGAAATTATTTTATTTTTTTAGGGTAAAAATTATTTGCAACCATAGAAATATTTATATTTTCTTTTTTATTCAGTAGGTTTTCATATTAATTTGTAATTGATTAGTAACCTATGAATTCATATTATATTTATGTAAACCATATATATTGATAATTTTGTTAATAATAACCACTAATATAACTTCTATGTCATATATTATTATATTAAATAAAAATATTTTTAAAATATATTATTGTTCGGTAAACCTTGGTCTTTCGTGTTACATAAGTCATCAAGGAAAATCATTATTACATATAACACAATCTAACCTTATTGTTCTATGTACAACAAGAGAAAGTGTATGTTGTGTTTAGTGCATGAATAAAATGGTGTTGCATATAACACAATCCAAACACAGTGATCTAATAAAAATTAAATATCATAATTTTTTCTTGAAATGAAAAATATAAAAAAGGTTAAATTAATTATAGTGAAATATAATAATTAAAAAAAATTTGGGCTGTTACAATAACCAAACTTAAATTCATATAGATAATGTCTCATATAGTATCTCAATAAAGGAAAGGTATCTATAAATTGGTTATAACATATGGGTAATTAATATCGATACTTGGTAGGATTATAAGAACATACCTCAAATCTGTAAGAGAGTCCCAGACTAGAAAACAATTGCCTTCTTGGATGAATTTAGCTCCCATCCTTTTTATTTTCTTGTGCAATTAAAAGTATCATTAGTTTATTTTAATGGTAGAAGACCTTTTAAATTTTGTCCCAATTTAAAAAAACTGAATGTTGAAAAACCATCAGAAACTATATTACAGTAATGAAAACTGGGTTCTGACAAAAAATTTACACCACTTATTTGCAAATGGTGCTGGATGATTCCTAAAATTTGTGTTCAAATGAATATATCTCTATTCTAATATAAATGATGACCCGCACATAAATATAGACCTATTAAAACCAGAAAATTAATACATCAAGGACAAATATTATTGAACTATAAAATAAGAATAAAGAACTCACAAGTGTTTGGCCGCATTCTCTATCGAAATGATGGATGATTTATATAATTATTATATAGTAAGTATTTTTTATGTGTAAGGACATGATTTTTATGAAAATTGTTTATTTTTTCATTTATTGTCTTTATATATTTATTCTAATGTGTTTATAATTATTTTCACACCACAATAATTCCCCAAATAATCGAAATAGTGATGCAAATAATTACGAGTTGTGAATTTATAATAAAATTTAAACAATATTTTCTAGAAATATAATGTTGCTAATTTGGAAAATAGGGTCAAATAAAATTTAATCAACCACATACAAAATGATACAAAAAATTTATCTATGAGATTAATACTAGGAATTATATATAAAAAATCATTATTTTATTATCAAAATATTCAATAATAAAATACCATGTAAAATAATATATATATACACAACATGTTAATTTTTCTTGATGGCCATGAATTTTTAAGTCCAAATTTAGTAAGGGATTAAATTATTTAATCCATAATAGGACATGAAAATTTTGTATTGGTTATAAAAAATACATTTATAAGATCATGGAAAAAAATAAGTTTTCAATTATTTAACCAATATTTATAGTAAAATATAATTGAGGAAAAATAAAGATTGTTCAAATGAGTAGAACCATGGTAACCTTAAATCAAAGGATAAGTAAAATAATATTTCCTATATTATACTAATTATAGACTTATGAAATTTTATATGACATAATCTATTTTGGTAAATTAATCTTACACATTCTCAAACTTATTGTAACACCCCAATCTTCCACGATACACTTATCTTTCAATAATGCAATAGATTTCATTGTACGCAAGTTCGAGATTCTAACAGACCGCGACCAATCAAAGTAGCCGTTATAAATAGTAATACCCAATTTTTGAAATTATATAAATTTTATATTTCAAAATGGACTTAATTTTTGTATTCGGAATATCAAAATTATCCAAAGTTGAATTTGTTGTAATTTTCTGAGAACTTCCAATTTTCTATAAATAGGGAAAATACTTAAAAAAAACTTTTTTAATCAAAATAATTTATAGTGATAAATTATAATATTGAGTGATTTTAAAGTATAATTAGAATATATTTGTACCATTTTATCCAACGGTGGTTATTTTAATTAATTTCACTTTGAAATTGGATATAAACAATTATCAATCTTTTGATTGATATTCTTTCTTAAAAACACGCTATTTGTTTTGACAACGAGAATTAATTATAAAATTAATTAATGAAACTTATATGTTTGGAATTTTTTAAAAGAGGCATCATTTTTGAATTCGGAATATCAAATATAGATTAGGGTTAATTTTTGGTATTTTTCTGAAAAACATCAATTTTTGGTGAATAGTGAAACCACTAAGTGGTAGTTAAAGAAACTGTTTTTTCATTTAAATGAAATTTTACCACCTCTATGATTTTAATTTCCAAAATTAGACATACATCATTGTCATTAGAAATTAAAATGTGGTTCAATAGGATTAAAATATTTTTTGGTGAATAGTAACTTTTAAGTTCTATTAATCGCGATTAAAGGTAATTAGTGTAATTTAAGTTAAATATAATGTTATATTAATATGAAATTACCTTTACACTTTTACTACCCTTATTGGATGAGTCATGGATGACAAAGAAAATCCATGTGTCAACTTGGGGACCCCATGGAGCCACTTGGGTAAGAAAATGACATTAATAACATTTTATTTAAAGTAAAAATAAAATTGTCAAAAACATGTGTTGTTTTACTAAAAAAATTATTACATAGGGTTATATAAGTTAAAATTTAGACTAAAAATATTAATTGGTAAGCTAAAAATATTTCCTACATCTTGGTAATTTTTTTATAATTTTTAGAAATTAAATAAATAAATTTATTTATGACACCATGATGATGCAACGATTACCTCATTAATGAACGATTTACGTAAAATGAAAAGATAAAGTAACATCTAAGACTTACACTTGTCTAAAGCCTATTGGATGGGTGGATTTTGACCCCTTATCACCTTATCCTCGAAATATATCATTGTGGGACCTTTAAAATCCGAAAATCATTTCATAATAATTTAACATTTCATGACTTTCCAAGGGTGCCCCTCCTCTCCTCTTATAAAAGGCCCCCTCATCTACCACCTTATTCACACCTTCAAAGCCATTTGGCTCAGCCAACCTCTGCCCAAATACTCTCTCAACTTACCTCTCTTACTCCTAGAAGCCTCACTATGGACAGAAGTCTTCCCAAGGAATCCTTTGGCTCAAATCAAAAGGAGTTACTCGATTTAAAGGATGTTAAAGAACGATCGAGTCAAGTTGGACACGAGGTAAGGGAACTTCTCAACCCAATTTCCATTCTTTGGGTTAATCTCCTACTTTAAAATTATTTCATGATATTATTATGTCATAACTTGTATTTGTACTTTCTTTATGTGTACATATAGTGAATACACATAATAGATCTATTTTATTTAAAAAATGATCTTTTTAAGGGACTTCGTCTCAATCTCCTTTCATTGAGGCATATTTTATTTTATACACAACTTTCTTTTATAAGGTGTATAAACCCCTTTTACATTTACTTTTATTCAAAAGGAATATTTTTATATGAAGAATTTTTACTAAACGAAAAAAGGAATGTTTTGTCTTACGTATGCGGCGACAATGACTTCTCCGCTATCGTGACCATTATTAGAGTTTCAGATTCCTCTACAATCCATAACTTTTTTTAAATGAAAAATAAATACCACATTTTAATTTTCTTTTATTTTGGTATTGAAAATGGTTTTGATAAGGTTTTTATTATATCAATGTGTTGTATTGATATCTTGTGATTGAAATGTGGAAATGTTATGTTTCCTTTATACATGTTTTTTATGATACGATTATGTTATGATTTATGATATGTTTAAACATGTTCATATGAGGAATGCATTGGACTTAATAAGTGATGGATGGAGAACTCTATAGCTCCTCAATGCATCGATAGGTCTCATGATACAAACTAGTTTCTTGGCATGCAGCCTTGACAAAATCTTATTTGTAGTCTTGGCACGAGGCCTTGGCTACGTGGTTATGATAGTCTGGCATTATGCATTCCATCATTATGAAAGTGGTTATTGATATTGCATGTGATTACTCGGCCAGTAGAATATCCATGTGAATAATTAAACTGCATTAATTCATTTTATTTTTTCCATATTATGCAGAAGTTCAAGTTTAAAAGGATTTTGTTTTAGTTATACATATCCTTAAATGTTTGTGTTTATTTATGAAAGTTTTCGCTGTATTGTTATCCTTACTGAGCATCTGAGCTCAACCCTTTCAATATTTTAATTTTTCTAGGATGTGAAGAAGTATTTTATGAATGACCTGCAGGGATAATATGAGGGGATATGAAGACAAGATGTTTTTTTAGTTTTGTTTTACTTTATGATGTAATATAAGACTTATGAATATATCTAGTGTTTCCAAGGCTAATAAACTAACCGGTCTTCTGAGACTTGATCTTTTGTGATCATGCCAATGTTACATAAAAACTCACCGACTCTGGGTAACTGGGGTTGGGGCATTACAGTTGGTATCAGAGGCAGTTTAGTACTAACCTTGGAAGCTATATTTAGATAAACTCTGATTAGACCACATATCCCTAAGATAGACTTTGAGTATTAGTATAGAAGAACTTCCTAGAATTTTGGTATTATATAGATTTTGTGATTTTTCTGAGCAATACATCCCTGTCTAGATATGAGCAGGTAGAGGCGGCTCTGGAATAGATGTACCTAGGGGTAAAACTTGAAAACACCGTTTTGAAATAGACTCGAACAGGAACCGGTGCACGACAACGAGCCTTGCTGCACTCTTGGTTACGACACTCCCGGGGGATATGATTAGGATAATTCATGATTTATTTACAAACCATTATGAAGGGTTTATGAGTATATACTTCCTCAAAGAAAAAATCTTTATGATTATGGATTATATCCATAAACCATTAAATTTATGTTAAGTATTTTACAAGTTTGTAATTATTTATTGCAATTCATAAACTAACCTAGTTTATGTCATTGTATCGAAATGGCGCCCAGTAGAAGGAATGTGAACTCCAGCAATACGTATGACCCAAAGAGTAAGAAGGATCATATCATTCATCATATTAAGCCGGCATTTAGAAGGGAAATAGTCTCCCATGTGTTCTCAACATATGAAGAAATAATATCATGTGTTAATAAGGTAAGTAAATAATTCTCGGAGTCCTATGGATTTGAAGGTGAGCAAGAGAAGAAAAAGATGGAAGAGGGAATGATTGACAAAGGGAAGAGGGAAAAGAAGAATTTTCCAATATGTGATAACTGTGGGATGAAACACCTTGGAACTTGCCTGAAGGGAATGAGGGTTTTTTATTAGTGTGGAGAAAAAGGACACCAAGTGTGTGACTGCAAGGGTAAGAAAAAGGTTTCAAATGTACAATGCTTCATCTACAAGGAGTGAGGACACTACACAAACCAATGTCCAAATCATCGAAGTATGCCCCAAATGATGCTATTGGATAATAATCAAGTTATGATATTACCACAGATGAGGGGGAAAGATTATATTTCTTATGTTGTTATTAAATAATTATGTCATTTGAGTGTTGTATCAATGATGTACTGGTTATAATAATAATGTGATATATATAAGGATTGTATTACAGTACTTTTTGTTTTAATTAAGGTTTTAATATGATGAAGGTAATCATATTTTTACTATGTGACAATAAGATAAACATTAATTTGTTTGGGGAATCTGATGAATTGATTTTGGAATTTAGATACCTTTTAGAGAAAGTCTGGACAGAGGTATTTTGGATAACTATAAAGTTTGGAAAGGATTAAGTTTAACTTTGGATAGTATTGTTTAAGGTTAAAACATTTCTGACGATTATTTTTGGAATATTATAATACTATAGTTTTAGGAAATGGACAACCTGCAGGTCAGGGGATAACCCATCGTGTCGGAAAAAGCTGTAGGAACTGAACCCACAATCATAGTGCGACATGCCTTTATTACCTACCACTAGCCTACATGAAGTCATTAGTTATTACAAAATATTTTTCCTAATATAAATGGTATGTGTTAATATTTGGAACCTTGTATGATTAGGATGAATATAATATTTTTGAATTCTATTACCTTTTGGATTGAAAGATAGGTTTCTGGTAAAAATTTATTGAAGAATTAAAGTCTACATGACAGGTAAGTATATTTCCTTACGTTCTTATTAAATCTCCTAAATAAATTCCTAAACATTATGAAAGGTAACTTAAAACAAAAATGTTGTCGGTTAACTTTTCCTACTGGGGAATAAATGATCGTTTAACCAATCAAAAGTTTGCGATTTTCTTGTAGTTAAACTTTCTCCTAATCATGTTTTCTAAAACTCTCCATCATACCTTGATGGTTAGTTTCTCCTCCATATCCATATTTTTATAGAATCCTAGTATGGGCTATCTTAGGTGACCTTTGTACTCCCTTTCGTTCTTTTAAAGTTATATTTTTATTAACCTTATTTTTTATGTGGGTTTTCCACAAAGGTATTTTCTATTTTCAACCTTTTATTTTCGAAATACATTTTCAAATTGTGAGGATTCAATTTATTGAAGGAGGGGGGAATGTAGCACCCCAAGCTTCCATGATACGCTTCTCTTTCAATAATGCAATAGCTTGCATTGTACGCAAGTTCGAGATTCTAACACACCGCGACCAATCCAAGTAGCCGTTATAAATAGTAATACACACTTTTTTAAATTATATAAATTTTATATTTTAAAATTGACTTCCTTTTTGTATTCGGAATATCAAAATTATCCTATGTTGAATTTTTTGTAATTTTATGAGAACTTCCAATTTTCTATGAATAGAGAAAATACTTAAAAACAACTTTTTTATTCAAAATAATTTATATTGATAAATTATACTATTGAGTGGTTTTAAAGTATAATTAGAATATATTTTTAACATTTTATCCAATGGTGGTCATTAGAATTAATTTCAATTTTAAATTGGACATAAACAATTGTCAATGTTTTGATTGATATTCTTTCTTAAAAACACGCTATTTGTTTTGACAAAGGGAATTAATTATAAAATTAATTAATGAAACATATATGTTTGGAATTTTTTAAAGTACACATGATTTTTGAATTCAGAATATCAAATATATCTTAGGGTTAATTTTTGGAATTTTTCTGAAAAACAACAATTTTTTGACGAATAGTGAAACCACTAAGTGGTAGTTAAAAAACCTGATTTTCCGTTTAAATGAAAATTTACCACCTCTGTTATTTGAATTTCCAAAATCTGACATACATCACTGTCATTAGGAAGTAAAATGTGGTTTAATGGGATTAAAAATAATTTTTGGTGAATAGTAACTTTTAAGTTCTATTAATCACGATTAAAGGTAATTAGTGTAATTTTAGGTAAATATAATGTTATAATAATATGAAATTACCATTACACTTGTCATTCCCTTATTGTATTAGTCATGGACGACCAAGACAATCCATGGGTCAACTTGGGGACCCCATGGAGCCACTTGGGTAAGAAAATGACATTAATAACTTTTTATTATATGTAAAAATAAAATTGTCACAAACATGTGTTGTTTTACTAAAACAATTATTACATGGGGTTATTTAAGTTAACTTTTTGACTATAAATATTCATTGGAAAGATAAAAATATTTTCTATATCATGGTAATTTTTTTTATAATTTTTAGACATTATATAAATAAATTTATTTATGATACCATGATGATGCAACAATTATCTCATTAAAATACTTTTAAATAAAATGAAATGATAAGGTAAAATATAACACTTACACTTGTCTAAAGCCTATTTTATGGGTGGATTTAGAACCCTTATCACCTTATCCTAGAAATATATCATTGTGGGACCTTTAAAATCTGAAAATAATTTCATAATAAGGTAATATTTCATTACTTTCTAAAAGTGACCCTCCTCTCCTCTTATAAAAGCCCCCCACCTCTACCACCTTATTCACACCTTCAAAGCCATTTGGCTCGGCCAACCTCTGCCAAAATACTCTCTCGACTTCCCTATATTACTCCTAGAAGCATCTATTTGGGTAGAAGTCTTCCCAAGGATGATTTTGGCTCAAATGAAAAAGAGTTACCCGATTTAAAGGAGGTTAAAGAACGATCAAGTCAAGTCGGACACGAGGTAAGGGAACTTCTTAACCCAATTTCCGTTCTTTGGGTTAATCTCCTACTTTAAATTTATGTCATGATATTATTATGTCATATCTTGTATTTTTTACTTTCCTTATGTGTACTTATAGTGAATACACATAATAGATCTATTTTATTTAAAAAATGATCTTTGTAAAGGACTTCGTCTCAATCTCCTTTCATTGAGGCATATTTTATTTTATACACAACTTTCTTTTATACGGTGTATAAAAACCTTTGACTTTTACTTTTATTCAAAAGGAATCTTTTTATACGAAGCATTTTTACTAAACGACCAAAGGAATGTTTTGTCTTATGTATGCGGCGACAACGACTTCTCCGCTGCTGTGACCATTATTGAAGTTTCAGATTCCTCTACAAGCCATAACTTTTTTTAAATGAAAAAAAATACCAAGTTTTAATTTTCTTTTATTTTTGTATTGAAAATGGTTTTGATAATGTTTTTATTATATCAATGTGTTGTATTGATATCTTGTGATTGAAATGTAGAAATGTTATGTTTCCTTTATGCATGTTTTATGTGATGCAATTATGTTATGGTTTATGATATGTTTAAACATGTTCATATGAGGAATGCATTGGACTTAATAAGTGACGGGTGGATCCCGCTATAGCTCCTCGATGCATCAGTATGTCTCATGAGACAAACTAGTGTCTTGGCATGAGGCCTTGAAAAAATATTATCTGTAGTCTTAGCACGAGGCCTTGGATACATGGTTTTGATAGTCTAGAATTATGCATTCCATCATTATGAAAGTGGTTATTGATATTGCATGTGATTATTAGACTATTATAATATCCATGTGAATAAGTAAATGACATTAGTTCATTTTATTTTTGTCATATTATTCTGAAGTTCATGTTTAAAAGGCTTTTATTTTAGTTATACATCACCTCAAATGTTTATGTTTATTTATGAATGTTTCTGCTGTATTGTTATCCTTACTGAGCATCTGAGCTCACCCCTTTCAATGTTTTAATTTTTCTAGGATGTGAAGAAGTATTTTAGGAATGAACTGCAGGGATAGTATGAGGGGATATGAAGACAAGATGTGGTTGTTGTTTTGTTTTACTTTATGATGTAATGTAAGACTTATGAATATATCTAGTGTTTCTGAGGCTACTAAATTAATCGGTATTTCGAGACTTGATCTTTTGTGATCATGCCAATGTTACGTAATAACTCACCAACTCTGGGTAACTAGGGTCAGGGCGTTACACTTATATCCATGAGTGAACTATTTTTTTGGATTTAAGGTCACATAAACTAACATTCTTCCATTATGACTATATTTAGTATTGAACTCCTGATTTGTATTCATTAATGTGGCATATCATGACCAAATACATGAAATTAATATTGAAAATCATTTTAATTTTATCAGTAATGAAACATTCACATAAACTTAGTCTAATTTTAAACAAATACATTATTTAAAAATTAATATATAATCATATGGATTTATATATTTTCTTGAGGGCCTTTATAGAATGAATAGTTAATATCAATTCCATATCCATAATAATGAAAAAGAAGTAATATAATACGAATAGTTATATTATATATCTCTATATTCTATTTATAAAATAATACGTGTTTCTCTATTAGATAAAATTTATTATATATATCACATAATATAGAGCACTATTATAGTAAAATGTTATAATTAAATAAATTAATATTAAAATTATATACAATTTAATTATTTAATTATATATTTTTATGAATACATAATCTAAATTAATCATAAGTACTAAAAAATAAAATAATTAATATAGAAAAATTCTTTGATTATATGTCAAAAATAGAATACGTTGTCGTCTCTAATAAGAACAATAACAATACTGGTCCAAACAATAAAATGAAATGTTATTAACAATTAGGTGAGCCTATTATTGAGTAATGTTGAAACCTTAAGAAAAATTCAATTGTGATCTGATATTTTACATAATTTACAGGGAAAAATTTTCTAATATAAGATAATTAAAAATGAATATGGTTTTTGATATGGATTTCCTTAAATAGTCATTAGGTTATAATTAAAGGTAACCATTATTTAACTACTATAGTAATTAATAACCAATTAAGTTTGCATATTCAACATATAAATGAAGATATCGAATGAAATTACTATATTAATCAACTATAAAAAATGTTCATTGATCAATAAATTATAAAGAAATTCAATTTTTTATTTATTAAACTTATAATAAAATAAAAAGTATTTTTATTTCTTCTCACTCAAAATTCATGAATCTAATGTAATTAAAATATTTTTATAATAATTAAATTACAAATAGTTATATATTTTTCAATAAAATGGTATAGTAATCTCGACTAAATAAATTTCTATTGGGTATGGTATGAAATATATAATTTTTATGAAGTGTGAAATTTGGTGGTGAAAAGTGAAAACATGATATTCCTATATTTTACATGAATATAAATTGATTTAATTTATCTATGAACCCAATTAGAAGATAAATTTTATTAAAAAATAATTCATCTATCCTATAATTTATATTTTCAACTAACTTCATTTCCAAAATCAATAATAAATTCTCTAATTAATCCCAATGTTCAAATAACACCATCCCCAAGCCCTATGAAATAAGAAATTTCACTTAAATCGCACTTATAAAAATCTTATTCTCCACAACGTTATACAATGAAAATTTTTATATTTATATAATTACTTACATACCCTCTCCTTTATTTATATATATTATCACTCTCTATGAGGGATAAATATAAAAATACTTAAGCATTGATTATGAAGATAAGAATAAGAGTAATTTAAATATTTTCTCATTTATATCATTTAAATTTTCATTAATTTTTTTTATTAATAATAGTACCAATTAATTTATTTATATACTCTCTATTTATTATTTTATAATATATATACATATATATATATATATATTATTTTACTTGTGGAATATATTTTAAAAAATATATAAATAAATGGAACCTATATCTAGAAAGGAATGGTTTTGTATTCCTAGTTCAACCCATGATATGATCATTATGAGTACTCGTGTTTGGTATAAATAAGTGATTGTTTGGTATATTAAATGTTTTCTTGAGAGTATATCCATGAAGAATATTTATATATACTTGTTTTATTAAATAAATGAGATAAAAACCTTTTTTAAAAGATTATGTTTTTTTATTTAATACCATGATAACTCTTCAACAATCCTTTGGAGAAACTGTCATTAATGGGACATAATTCCATTACATAACTGTTTTTATTTTAGAAAATAGAGAAAATAACTATACTTTTTATGTTTTTTATTATTGGGAACATAATTTATTTTTTAGGAATAATATTAATTAGAATTTTGTTTCTTATAGTTATATATATAAATAGTGATTATTTATGATAATTGTAAAGCAGACTAATGCTGGGGGAATGTAAAATTTACACTGTTTTAGTAAGGAAAAATCTTGTTTCTTATATAAATAATGTCTATAGTTCATGTGAATGGTAAAAATTTAGTTTCCTCTCTACCAAATATACAAAATATTTCTTTTTGATTCAAACTCTAAAATGGAAAATTCTCAATGAACTCTATGAATAATGTAGAACAATCACAAATATATTGTTGAACAAATATAGTGAACACAAAGTATTTTAAAAAATAGAATGTTTTTTTATAAATTTTATTGAAGAAATTTCAGTAACATTAATTCTGTGAAAAAATTAATTGAGGGAATTATTATATTTTTTACATTTGTTAATTTTTAAGTCAATTTTTTATTTGAATTAGTTCAATATTTTATGGTAATTTTTATATATAATAGAAAATGGAACTTTTGGAGACATATTACATTTCCAAAATATTATTTTGGGGTTTTAATGGTTATTTGAAGAAATATATTTATTTTTATTTTCAATTTTATTTTCTTACAAATTTTTTAATAGAGAAATTATTTATACAGGCTTTGTTAGTTCTTAGATCTTAATTCTCTATTATTTTAATAAAATAAACATTTTCATTTTTTATTCAATTATAATGTATTTTTTCTAGTTTGGTTTTATTCCATTTATCCAGAACAAGACACTAATCATTCAAAATTATAAGGAATATATATTTGTACTAAAAAAAATAAAAATAAAAAAGGGATGTTGAATATCTTACATAGGGAGGGAGGTCGGAACCCTATATCCACTAGAAAGTGAAAATTATTTTTACCAAAAATCCAATCTATTATATTTTTTATCATAATATTCAATTATTTTATTTATATCAAATTTATTTTCTTTTTAATTCAAAAAGAAATACCTAAAAAATCTTAAATACTTTTGAATTTCCCAATTTTTCAAAATGATGATAGTATTATGACTGATAATATATATATATATATATATATATATCGATTAAAACTCAAAAAATAAATTACAATTTAATATTAGTTAAGGTAAAATTAAATTTATGATTATTAAACCATTAGCATACTAAAGTAAACATGATATTTTTATTTTAGTTAATTAAATCATCAAAATACCTAACTAAACTTGATATATTTATTTTAATACTTATATTCAATACGTTATTTGGAAAATGTGGGTGAATTTGGGATATTGCACAAAAATCTAGATTTGGTTATAGGGCATATAAGTAAAATATTATACTAAAACATCAATGTGTGTAATACATGAATTCTAATATGATTATTTCATTTTGATTTCTTATTTCTTTGTCCATACATTAGTATCCCTAAGTGCAGCTTTTATTAAAACATTATTTTCAAAGTGTGTATCAATAAATATTTTCTAATGTTTTTTTCTTAATTTAAATTGTGTTTCATTCCCTGAGAGTATCACAAAAAATTACCTTATTTATTTTCCAAATATCAACATCATATTTGTTTTTGGAGTAATGAGGATTATTACCCCACTTTTTCTTTGATAAAAAAATAACATGATAATATCACATATATATAAGTTCATAATTATTTTTGATAAATGGTGTTGTTTCGTGATAAATGTTATAAAATAAGGTTGGTTTAGAAAAGAATATTAAAAAAACTCTTATCTAAGAGATAATGTGAACTTACATTAATTAGGAAACTACAACTACATATTCAAAGATCAATGTAACCCATATTCAGCTAGATGGTAGGTCATTGGTTTACCCATTAAATAATTTCAGTTTTCCTAATACATTTTTAATACAAGATCTTACCGAATTTTGTTTTTTGATATGGATTATCTAAATATATGTTAAAATAGTCTATAAAATTTTCTATTTAAAAACACACACACACACACACACATATTATCCAATTATATAATTAAAAGTTCAGTGTCCTACTACGTAATATAAATTTTAATTAATTTAATTTAAAAAACATTTTTTATTTATAAAAACTATGAAATAAAGAGTTTATAGAATTATTTTGGATATATATTTCCATTATCATTTTTATAGTCCCTAAACAACCTTGATGAATCCATTATCTATTGAACGATGAATGAATATCAAGGGTAAATTATTTGATAACTAATATTTTCTTGATATATTATTCACCCTTGTGAATTAATGTTTATAATTATCCTTAAATTGTATTTATATAAACAGATTCTTTGATATTTACATTCTTTCATCCATCTACTAAAAATTAATAGATGTGTCATGGTAGATTATATTAAATATATTAAGACGAGTTTAACTATAAATTTATTTAGAAATAAATATATAAACATATATATTGGTTGGAAGTATTCAATTTAAAATATTAATATATTAAATTTTTAGGATTTTAGACAGAATTTTTTTAAAAAATGAGTCCATAAAATTTATATCCCTTCAATATTTTAAATATATGTTAAGAAATTTTGTAAAGGATTTTAGACAACAACACATGAATTTTTCTAAGAATATTTGATAACATTTTGAAATTTTTATTTATTAATATCATTTAAATGATAAATGTAGAGACCAAAATCTTGACTTACAAAGAAATTACATTAATTTTGTGGAATATCTAATACATAACAAAAATAGACACAAAAGGACCATAATAGTTTACTATCTTAGGAAACTCGGAATATAATCTTCTAATGTTGGTGAAAGATATTCAACATCTCCCATAAAGATCTTTTTTTTTTCATACCTAAAACCTTTATTTATATCTTTGGGAAAATAAAACATATAAAGGGTGAGCTGAAATTCTCAGTAAGGGTATGCATGGTGAAAATAAAACAAACCATATACATTTGAACTTCAAAGCAAGAACATAATATTTAAACATCAAAATCTTGAGCAATGACAAAAAGCATGGCGGTATGTAAGGCATAAATCATAATGGATCAACAATCATGATAAAATAGCATGGGAATAAAACATTAAATTGTGTAAAACCATTAATCACATGATATTATTTCTATAGTATCCAAGGCATTGCTGCCAAGAGCATCTTAGTGGAAAAAGTCCCTTTATGAATCGAGTTCACTCCTCATTCCAGTCCTATAACACTGAATTGGATTAACTTACCATTCCATCCATGTCTATCTCATGAGATATAAATCTTTACCCAATGCATTTGAGGGAGATATAGGTCCCACCCATCTCATAATGAAATCATTATTACTTGTGCCACAACATAAATATAAATCATTCATCAGAACCCAAAGAATAAAAATGGGTTTCATAAACATCATCCCATCATAACATATTCTATATAAAACAAATGGATATAATCTCATCATACGAAAATTGAAACCATGTAAATCATAGAGACATTATTCTTGAAACATACACATATGAAATAATGGCATCTTAGATGGAAAATGGTTTTGATAAAATACTTGAAATGATTTCTTGAGGAAAATATATTTTCTCCTTAAAAATCATTTTCTTTTCACAAAATGCCACACAATTTTAAAAGAAAAGTATTTTACTAAAAATAAGCATGAAATATTGTAGAGTAAACATCATGAAAATAAGGCGTTATGAAACCGTAAAAATCCATTCATGACATATAAGTTAAAAAAAACATTCTTCTCATACTTTTTTTGGAAAAGTCAGAAAGTACCCCGTATGGTAAAAAAAAAAAATATTCCATACATACCATGTATTAAAAGTCAAAAATGGGTAAAAGGAATTTAAACATACATGAAACAATTTTTAGAAAACATGGAAATAGATGATAAATATAACCCTAGAAAATACTTACGAATAAACAATCTCGGATAAAAAAGAGATTGGAAAAGTTATCCCATACCTTATGTCCGATATGATTCATACATATATGAACATCCTGTATAATGATTTAAATAATGATATTGACTTATTATAGAATCATATTCATTTTTATGATATCATATATGGTTCACTTATGACTTTATATTACCCTTTCTTTTTTAAATTCCATGTTAAAGCAATGTTTTGGGTAAAATCGTTTCATTTATCATATGTGTTTCGATTTGTTGTTCTTGATATTATTACTCATATCCTGATCTACATAATTCCATAATTTAAAACATTATTTTTATATAATATATATTCAGTATATAAATATATATGATAGATCAATAAATGGAATGAAATACACCGTTCATGGAGACAGTAGGCCGTATATACGCATGAACGCTGTTTTCGTTTCCATATTGAATTGAATGGAATTAAGTAAATGAAAAATATATGTAAATAAATCCAGTATCATTATTATTTAATATATTTCATGATTATTTATTATATACATACTTTATAATCATACTTTAATGGTTAATCATGGAAAAAAAATCTCATCGCATTTGTGGAGACGGTAGTCCGTACGTACGCACGAGCGATGATATCGTTCCCATAATTATTGAATAGAATTGGAGTGAATGATATAATATATCAGAATCAGTATTATTTTATAATAACCATATATAATTATTCTTTAAACCATTATACCCATCCAAGTAATGTGGTTGTGGAAAAACAGATTACACCACGGCGTGGAGACGATATTCCGTACATATGCACGCGCGGTGATTTCATTTTCGTAGGATGGAAATAATGTGAAATTGGGTTGTTTCATATTTATAATATCATATCAGTATATTAGAGATACTTATTTTATTACTTTACAATGAAACAACTATATAATAGGATGTTTAAGAAGAAAGAAACTTGAATAAATCGGTAGAAGAGATTACCTCTTCTTCAACGCACCTCATTTAAGCTTCCACTTAAGAGACTAGATTTGGAATTTTGAGAAGACCAAAACCTCCCGAATGTTTCTAGGGAATTGTATAAGAGAAATGGGTAGGTGTTGGCCGAGATTTAAGGTTCAAAATTGTGTAAAGAGATGATGGAGGAGGTTCCCTTTTATAAGGGAGGAGAGGGGCAGTTTAGGAAAAACTTAAAATGTTATTTTATAATAAAGTCATATTTGGTTTATAATGGCTCTAAAGTGACTTATTTCGAAGCTTAAGAGGTAATGGGTTGCAATAATTTCAACCAATAGGTTTTAGAAATGTTTAGGTTACCATTTTAACCTTATCATTTATATTTAACTCTAAGTTAAATAATTTAACTTTTACCGTGTCTTCTTGTTTTCTAACACTATATGGTTAATAAACATACTATAAACTGCCTATAGAACCCAAATTGGTTCATTAATGCAATATATATTATAATATAAGTCTTTCGGGCGAACCTTATATTTTTAGGAATAAAATACCAATTAATAATATAATATTGTTTTTAAAAACTATTTTATGTCAATTTTGACACTATTTGGTAATTGATTTTTGTGAAAATAATAACAGCATGATTAGTTCGAAAAAAATTAATTAAATCAATATTAACATGTCTTATTAACCTATAAAATTAGTTTAATTCATAAAATGTCTCAAATTACATTTATTTGGGTATTTATAACATCAATTATGTTAACATTTCATTAATAAGGTAATTACTGCATCATCATTGTGTCATAAATATATTAAATTTTTCAAGGTACAAAAATTATAAATAAAATACCATTATGTAGGAAATATTTGTATCTTTCTAATGAATATTTATAGTAGAATTTATTTTATGTATAACCCTATATTAAAAATGTTTTAGTTATTAAACTTTGATTTTAAATCTTTTAACTCTTCTTTGAATTAAATAATAATAAATGTACTAATCTAATCCAAATGGACCTAAATGATAATATTATATTCCTAAGGTTGTTTTTGTTTAAATTACACTTATCCAATAGAATTAGGACATGTTTTAGGGTTATAATAATATCATTTTTACCCTTAATTACGCTATTTACTTTTAACCGTGGTAAATAAAAGTAAAAAGTTAATGTTCACCAAAATTTTTTTTTATCTTATTGAACTACATTTTAATCCTTAATATTAACCGTGCCTTTAGTATTTTCGAAATTCCACTCATAGAAGTGGTAAAATTATGTTTTATGTAAATTTTTAAATTCTCCTAGGAGGTGGGTAAAAGACGGTGAAAAGTTCAATAAATTTTTTTATATATCTAAAATTGTTATAAAATGACTCCTATGAATTACATTGAAATTATATAGGCGTTATGTATCAATTTGACCTAAAATAAATTTAAATAAAATAAATAATTATTTAAATAAAAAGTCAGTTTTTAAATAGTAACCTAGTGTTTTCACTATTCATCAAAAATTGAAAGTTTTCAGAAAAATACCAGAAATTCACCCTATACAAATTTTGATATTCTGAATCCAAAAATGTAGTCCATTGTGAAATATAAAATTTATAGAATTTCAGAAAGTGGGTATTACTATTCCTAACGGCTAGTTTATAATAATATAATAATAATATCTCATTTAGTGAAACTCGGTATGGCGTACTACACACGCTATCGAAGAAGGTCTTGATTGCATGTAATGCAAGACAAGTAAAGGTTGCATGTAGTGAATGCTCCATTTGGTGTTGCGTATAACATAATCAAAACTTATTTCATGTATACATTTAAACAAAATCTATACTTAATGTTGCATAGAATAATTTCCATAAAACGAACTTGAAATTGTGTGTAACACGAGCCAAGAATAGTGTTGTGTATACTGCAAGCTAAAACGGTGTTGTGTATTGTACAAGATAATCTTGGTGTAGTGTATAATAGAAGACATCAACGAAATTAAAAATAATATATCTCATAAAATCTTGGGGTGTTACGTTCTACCCCTCTTAAAATGAATTTCACCCTCGAAATTCGTCGTGGTTATAAATGGTTTACTACTTGAAATTTTATTTCATAGAAACCCACATCGTAAAAAGGAATACTGAAACTTGATTTTAAAAAGGGAAGTTAGAATCATAACAGTCACACAAAGTAACACAACACTGGGTTTCCACAGAGGACAACATAGGTGAAAATATGGATATGGAAGAGAAATATAACCATCAAGTTCTGATGGAGAGTGGTAGAGAACATGGCTATGAAAAATCCAACAATCACAAAGCCATAAATTTGTGATGATCTAAGGTACCATCTGATTCATCAGATATAAGGTCACTATGACAACATTTTTAGTTTCCAAGATCATTTCCCTAAAGTTGAATAATTTGAATCAGATGAAATACGTACTTTATTTCGGTACAATCTCCTCGTTGTTCATGCCTTGAAAAATTTCCACTTAATCTCTTAAGGACATGAATTTGAATTTGTCATTCGTGAAGTGTCAGAAGATCATGTGATAGAATGATGGGTCACTCCATCTGTCTCAAACAAAAGGTTAGCAAAAGTTATCAAATATACACAAGTCCTTCTATGGTGAGGTTAATCGTATAAGATTCCAAAAATGGACTTATACTTCATCTATCATACCTTTTAATAAAATAAAACTAGTTTCTACTAACCAGGGACTTCCTGTTGGCCAATGGTATGTAATAAAGGCATGTCGCACTTTAGTTGTGGGTTTGATTCCAACAGCCTTGTCCGACACAATGGGTTGTCTCTCGTCCTATGATTTGTCCTTTTTCTAAAACTATACTATAATAACATTCCAGAAATAATATTGAAAAAAAGTTCTATCCTTAAATAATAATATCTGATGTCTAACATAATCCATTCAAATATTTTGTCTTATCCAAAATACATCTGTCCAATCTCATAGTATAAAGAAAACGATTACTTGAAAGGTCACATAACAAGCACGTGAATACCATCATTTATCCCCCATATATCATAAGATATATCTTGTTGGTCAAATTCCAAACATGTGAATACCTTAATCATGTATTATTTTGAAACATGAATTAACATAGAACCTTAGTGAAACATGAATTCCATCAAAAGTTAACTCTTTCCACATACCAAAATCCAAAAAATTTTATGTACTCAAACCATGATATCACTTTGTCCTTATATCAGTCATGAGCTCATTAATACTATCAAAAATTTAATTTTCTCTTTATCTCTCCATTATGCGCATATCATCCGCTTTCCAAACATATTTCAATAAATTTTCATGGTTACTGGTACCATATAATAATTGAAAACCAATACATAGATATTCCAAAATTCCATGATACTATAAATGAGACTCCATGATACTATTTTGAAATCTCATTACATAAACACTTAATCATTCCACAACATCATTTTTATACTCAACATCACAAATAGTGATCACATGTGACTTCCATTTTTCCTTTTCCTTAGGATGTCTCTCACGTCGATCATCATTAACCCTTCGATTAGGGCATTGATTAGCATAATTCCCCATTTCCTATCAATTGTAGCATTTAAGTGTGGGTGGAGTGTTCTCTGTAATATTTTATCTATTCAAATAATTAGATACATTTTTTCCATTACTTAGAAACTCAACTGCTTGATGACCTTCTTTTCCACACTTAAAACATTTTCTAGTACCTTTTAGACAATCTCTACCATGCTTCTTTCCACACTTTGAGCATAAAGAAACATTCATCTTCCTTTCACCATTGATCTGAGATTTCTCCTTGAACTCCATCTTTCATTTCTTGTCAAAACCATGAGATGGATATGTAACACCAAATTCCATTTCTACCTTGATTGCACAACACACAATTTCTTCATAGGTACTGAAGTCTCTTATAGCTAATGCCCTTCGAAGACTTGGTTTTAAGCCACTGAATAATCCATAAACTATACTTTCAGGTTGGATGATAAAGCCAGATGCATACCTTGGAAGCCTTGTAAAATTCTCTTAGTATATACCAAAAGATTCATCATCCTTTTTCTTAAGCTCAAGGAACTCTTTTTCCATATTTTCTTGAAGTATACAAGAGAAGTACTTATTGAAAAATAAGTTCTTGAACTCATCCCATTCCATGGATTCAATTTCATCTAGGGGACTTGTATTCTTAATTAGAGTCTACCACTGGTCTGCTTCACCTTGTAACCAGTAAACATGCAAAATGACTTTTTCATGTTCTGAACAGCGAAGTATCGAAAATATCTTTTCAATGGTAAAAATCCATTGTTCAAAAACAAGTGGATTAGAAGACCCACTGAAATAAGGTGGACGTTGCCTCATAAAGGACTCAATAAAATATTGTTCTTTTCTCTCCTTATTTGTAAGTATAGAAAGATTCATAGCTTGTGTAAGTATATCAATAAGATTTTTCACTCCATATCCCATAACATTTGTTTGTTCAGGAGGAAAATCATTGCATTGTCTATTACATTGATCAACATGGTTCCTTTAGGTTCTAGCCATCGTCTAAAACCCAAAAAGAATAGTGTGAGACGAAAAATCATGCTAGGAAAAAAACATAATAATTGGGGAGTAACTTCAATATCTAGCATCTTAGGTTTAATTCTAGTATCGTTACCATAATTCTAGGACTATAACCTATACTTATACTTAAACTTAGGGACATCCCTAGTCATACCTTAAAAATATCTTATAGGGATATCACTAAAGGTTTTGCATCATAGTTTCCAAAGGCTAACTAAACCTTTCCTCTGATACCAACTTTAAAGACCCAAATCATTACTTACATAGAAATTAAATTACTTTTGCGTAATATATAATACATAACAAACATAGACACCAAAAAACCGTAATAGTTTAGTGTCTTTGGAAACTCAAAATATAATCTTCTAATCTTGGTGAAATATCGTCAACATCTCTCATAAAGATCTTCTTTTTTTCATACCTAAAACCTTTCTTTATATCCTGGGGAAAAGAAAACATATAAAGGGTGAGTGGAAATTCTCAGTAAGGGTATTCATGGAGAAAATAAAACAAACAATATACATTTGATCTTCAAAACATGAACATAATATTTAAACATCAAAATCTTGAGCAATGACATAAAACATGGTAGTACGTAAGGTATAGATCATAATGGATCTTTAGTCATGATAAAATATCATGGTAATAAAACATGTAATTGTGGAAAACCATTAAGCACATGATATTATTACCATAGTAGCCAAGGCATTGCTTCCAAGACCATCATAGTGGAAAAAGTCCCTTTCTGAATTGAGTTCACTCCTCGTTCCAGTCCTGTAACACTGAACTGGATTAACTTACTGTTCTAGCCATGTCTATCTCATGAGATATAAATCTTTACCCAATGCATTGGAGGGCTATATAGGTCCAACCTATCTAAAATGAAATCAATCTTACTTGTGCCACAACATAAATATAAATCATTCATCATAACAAAAAAGAAAAAAATGGGTTTCATAAACATCATCCCATCATAACATATTCCATATAAAACAAATGGATATCATTTCATTATAAGAAAAGTGAACTAATTTAAATCATAGAGACATTATACTTGAAACATATACATATGAAATAATGTCATCTTAGATGGAAATTTTTTTTGATAAAATACTTGAAATGAATTCTTGAGGAAAATATACTTTCTCCTTATTAATCATTTTCTTTTCAAAAAATGCCACACAATTTTAAAAGAAAAGGATTTTATTAAAAATAACCCTGAAATATTTTCGAGTAAACATCATGAAAATAAGGCGTTATAAAACTATAAAAATCCGTTCATGCCGTATAAGTTAAAAAACATTCTTCTTTTACTTTTGTCGGAAAAGTCAAAAAGTACCTCGTATGGTAAAAAAAGAAAGATTCCTTACATACCATGTAGTAGAAGTCAAAAATGGGTAAAAAAATTTAAAAATACATGAAACAATTTTTAGAAAACATGGACAAGGATGATAAATATAACCCCAGTAAATACTTATGAATAAACAATCTCGGATAAAAATGAGATTGGAAAAGTTATCCCTTACCTTAGGTATGATATGCTTTGTATGTATACGAACCTCCTGTATAATGATTTAAATAATTTCATTGACTTATTACAGAATAATTTTCATTTTTATGATATCATATATGGTTCACTAATGACTTTATATTACCCGTTCTTTTGAAAATTCCATGTTAAAGCAATGTTTTGGGTAAAATCATTTCATTTATCATAGGTGTTTCGATTTTTTGTTCTTGATATTATTACTCATATCTTGATTTACATAATTCCATAATTTGAAACATGATCTTTATATAATATATATTTAGTATTTAAATATATATGACAGATTGATAAATGGAATGAAATACACCGTTCATGGAGACGGTAGGTCGTACGTACGCATGAACGCTGTTTTCATTTCCTTATTGAATTGAATGGAATTAAGTAAATGAAACATATATGTAAATAAATCCAGTATCATTATTTTTTAATATATTTCATGATTATTTATTATATACATACTTTATAATCATACTTGAATGGTTAATCGTGGAAAATGAATCTCATCGTGTTTTTGGAGACGGTAGTTCGTACGTATGCACGAGCGATGATATCATTCCCATAATTATTAAATAGAATTGGAGTGAATGATATAATATATCAGAATAATTATGATGTTATAATGACCATATATAGTTATTCTATACACCATTATACCCATCCAAGTAAGGTGGTGGTGAAAAAACATATTACACCACAGCGTGGAGACGGTATTCCGTACGTACGCGCGGTGATTTCATTTTCCGTAAGATGGATAGAATGTGAAATTAGTATGTCTAATATTTATAATGTCATATAAATATATTAGTTATACTTATTGTATTACTTTACAATGATAAAACTAAAGAAGAGGAAGTTTAAGAAGAAAAAAACTTGAATAAATCGGTAGAAGAGATTACCTCTTCTTCGAGGCACCTCCTTTTAGCTTCCTATTAATGGACTAGAGTTGGAATTTTGAGAAGCCCAAAACCTCCATAATGTTTCTAGGAAAGTGTATAAGGGAAATGGGCAGGGTTTTTCTGAGCTTGAAATCTCAAAATTGTGTAAAGAGAAGAGGGAGGAGGTGCCCTTTTGTAAGGGAGGAGAGGGGCACTTTATGAAAAACTTAAAATATTTTTTTATAATAAAGTCATATTCGGTTTATAATGGCTCCAAAGTTACTAATTTCGATGATAAAGTGGGTATGGGTCGAATTCCTCTCAACCAATAGGTTTTAGACATGTTTAGGTTACCATTGTAACCTTATCATTTAGATTTAACTATAAGATAAATTATTTAACTTTTATAGTGTCTTCTTGTTTTCTTACACCATATGGTTGATAAACTGACTATAAACTACCAATAAAATTTAAATTGATTCATTAATGTCATATATATTATTATATAAGTGTTTTGGCTGAACCTTAGATTTTTAGGAATAGAATACCAATTAATAATTTAATATTTGTTTTAAAAACTATTTTATGTCAATTTTGACACTATTTGGTAATTGATTTTTTTGAAAATCATAACAGCATGATTAGTTCAAAAAATTAATAAAATCAACACTAACATGCCATATTATCCTAGAAAATTAGTTTTACTCATAAAAAGTCTTAAATTACATTTATTTGGGTATTTATAACATCAATTATGTTAATATTTCATTAATAAGGTAATTACTGCATCATCATTGGGTCATAAATAAATTAAAATTTTTAATTTCTAAAAATTATAAATAAACCTCCATTATGTATGAAATCATTTTATCTTTCTAATTAATATTTATAGTCTAATTTATATTATTTATAACCCTATGTTAATTTTTTTTGTTATTAAACTTTGATTTTAACTCTACTTTGAATTAAATAATATTAAATGTCCTAATCTAATCCAAGTGGACCTAAATGATAATACTATATTCCTACGGTTTTTTGGTCGAATTACACATATAAAATAGAATTAGGACATGTGTTAGGGTAATAATAATATCATTTTTACCCTTAATTACACTATTTACATTTAACCGTGGTAAATAAATGTAAACAGTTACTATTCACCCAAAAATTATTTTTATCATATTGAACTACATTTTAATCCTTGATATTAACCATGTCTCTTAGATTTTTGAAATTCCCCTCACAGAAGCGGTAAAATTAAGTTTTATGTAAATTTTCAAATTCTCTTAGGAGTTGGGTAAAAGACGGTGAAAAGTTCAATAATTTTTTTTATATATCTAAAATTGTTATAAAATGACTCTTATGAATTAGATTGAACTTATATAAGTATTATGTATAAATTTTGACCTAAAATAAATTGAAATAAAATAAATAATTATTTAAATAAAAAGTCAGTTTTCAAATAGTAACCCAGAGTTTTCACTATTCATCAAAAATTGAATGTTTTTAGAAAAATACCAAAATTTCTCCCTAGGCTAATATCGATATTCCAAATCCAAAAATGAAATCCACTATGAAAGATAAAATTTATAGAATTTCAAAAATTTTGTATTACTATTCATAATGGCTAGTTCATAATAATATTATAATAATATCTCATTCAGTGAAACTCGGTTTGGCGTACTACACACGTTATCGAGGAAGGTCTTGATTGCGTGTAATGGAAGCCAAGTCAGGGCTGAGTGTAGTGAAAGCTCCGTTTGGTGTTGCGTATAACATAATCAAAACTTATTTCATTTATACATTAAACAAAATCTAAACTTAATGTTGCGTAGAATAATTTCCACATAACGAACATGAAATTGTGTGTAACACGAGCCAAGAATTGTGTTGCGTATACTGCAAGCTAATACGGTGTTGCGTATGGTACAAGCTAATCTTGGTGTAGTGTATAATAGAATACATCAAAGAAATTAAAAATTATATATCTCATAAAATCTCAGGGTGTTACAATAAATGTGTGATATGTTTATTTCTATAGATATTTATTCTATATATAGTGTTGTTTATATCACTTGAAAATTTTATATTTGTAATGTATCTCATATTGTGATAGTATACCATTTAATATTTTTTTATCATAAACACCTATTATAATAAAGATGTACATATTGCGTCATTATTGGTCTCATTAATGATACAAGAGGAATCAAGTCATATTTGTGTTGAAACATACTTTTGTATATTTTCACAGTAGCAAAACAATAATGAAAATGTCTCCTAAAGGCGACATAGTACATTCTCAGTTACTAATCAGGGAAATATATTTTAGAAAATAAATCAAGAATACATGACATGTGACACATAGAATAACTATTTAGAGGAATTTTAATGAGTAATCTATTTATAATAAAGTATTTATAACATCCAACATTTTGTTAAGATCTAATGAGTGTGTCAAAAAAGTAAAATTTCCATGAGACTAAAATCAGAAAGTTAAATGATTGTGTAAAAAATATTGTATTTCGATATTAAATTATTATAAAATGTGTTCTAAATGATTTTATAATTCAGTAATAGTATAATACACACTTTTTAATATGGATTTTGATATATAAGAATATATGACTTAATATGATATTCAAAAAATAAAAAAATGAGTTTTTTCAATAAATAATTCAATATATGTATAGGGATAAACATGAAAGGAATTCCATTAAAAAAATTCATTTGTAATTATACTAAGATTCAATAAACACAAATTTTTGACTCTATTTTGTAGAATAAATCTAAAAAATGAATATGTTTAATTTTAATCACTAAAGTATACTGACTTTGAATATTGAAGAGTATACATGGTGGTTTCACTATGTTACGAATACAGGGTTGCCACATAATATACAACCATATTTTATATGTTATTTTTTATTCCTCACACTATATTTTACTCATTATTTAATATTTTAATAGAGTTCATGCATTATATATAAAATATTTCACTCTTTCTCGATTATTTATTTCATGTACATGTATATTCAAATAATTCTAATGTTATACTTTTATTTAAAATCCTGGAAATTTTCTTTTGTACCCATGATCTTGAATTTATAACCACTCACTAAGAGATAATAAATATCTTATAGATTATTGCTAAAAATTAATTATTTTTTTCTTGTGATGGGGATTAAGAAATTTCATAGGCTATAATGACTTAGTTGCATTATAGTTTGATTTATTTATTTTATCATATATATTACAATTTTTTATTAGTTCCTTATATGTTAAAAATTATATCTATTTGTTTTAATAATATACTTATTTAATCAATGATAGAATTAAATCATATTTTATTTACCTATTTTACATTTTAATATGTTTTATAATTAAATATTTTTTTGTTATAATGAAAAACCAACATATATATTTTTTCTGATGTATATAAAAATTATTAATTGACTCTTTAAAAAATATAAATTTTTTTATAATCACTTATTTTACAAGGTAATTTTTTTAACTAACGAAATTTTAAATTTATGTTAGTTATGAAACAATATATATTAATTTGTAATTAAAAATTCACTCCCCTCTTGAGCTACCCTATGGGAAAAAATTACGTCTGAAAATATCATGGAACACCGCAATGATTTTTTATTCATTAATGTTTCATAATATTAAGAACTCTTCCATATATACAGGGTATTATCACCAAATAAATTTTATTTTTTACCATGTCAGTTCTATAGATAACATAGTCTTCGCAATTTATTGAAAAATAATAACATTTTCCTTATATCTAACCTTTGTTAAATATCCTCCTCTAGATTGAAACATATAATACTCCATTCATCATAATTATACTATATTCATTTCCACGAATAATTACATAAATATTAATGAATAAATGTTATATCTCTCTTCTCATCGTGATAGAAGAAGAAAAATCAAAATAGTTAAATGAATAACTCATTATGATTTTAGTATAGAAAAGGTTGAATAAAATGAAATGTTAGCATAATCCAAGAAATTTTATATATTTCAATAATATTTCTCAATTAATTTATTCCTCCATAAAAATAACATCACTAAACCACCATATAGACTAAAAATGGAATCATCATCTTTAGTTGACCATATGCATATCAATGTAAAATGTTGTGTTATCCTTATTCATCTTCAATTAACCCAAAAAACAATCACGATACCAAATGATTTCATACATGAACCACAACATCCACAATTAGATTTTATATTCATTTAATAAAACTAATGATACTAATAACAAAACACTTCATTATTACATGAACATTTTATAGTAAATGGAATTGATTCAAGAATCTATATAGAAATAATGAAATAGTAACATTATTTTAACCATTATACAATGTTATTATAGAATATTTTATTTAATTTAAAATCAAGTCATATTTTAATTAACACAAAATCAAAAATTACCTATAAATATACTATATTAAATCCCCCTACACATTTATTTTTTACTTTTCATCATATAATTCCTCCAAATAATATTAAATAGAAGAAATTATAACCTATATTGATGTAACATAGGTAATTATAAATTACGAGAAAAAACTCAAGATCATATGTAAAAACGTTTTCCAATTCTCACTTTTCATGAAAACACAACTAATCCATATAATATACTTATATGTCAAATTATAACAAAAAAAATTAATTATTGTAAAATTAATTATTATTTGTTTGAATTATGGATTTATTTGACATTCCAATTTCTTTGAATGTTTATCTCTATAAAAACATTTTCTTTTTTATATCGGTATTTAATTACCTGGTATAATGAAGAAAATATTAACCAATAACCATTATAACAAATACCATATTCATTACCCCTCCAACCCCATCATCAATCACCTCGTATTTTTATTTTTATTTATTTAAATGATATGGAAAGGTAATATTTGATATGTTGGACCCCATTTTCTGGTACATTTTCTTAATTTTATGTGTTTGGAACTTTCATAAGATTTGGGTTAAATTTGAAGGGTTTTTAGGAGGTTTTGGAGAGTTTTTAGACTGTTTTAGAGGTATGCGATTTGAATTTTTTGTAGAAATAATGAAACATCATCACTAAACCATAAAACACTTTTTGATAGTGACATGGTGGGAAAAAGGTCAGTACATGATTTTTCCTATAAGTGTAGATAGACAAGGATTAACATGTAATGTGTAACAATGGAAAATGCACCATTGGTGTATGATTTTTCTAACCATGTGAGCCCACCACGTGAGGTTTGCTATTAAGATAGTTGTACTACACCATTTTCAAATGGTTTTCTAAACCACATGGACTGACCATGTAGTGTAGAATTAGAACCACAAAATTTTGGTTTTAATATGAATTTAGAATTGGTATTCCAAAAAAAATTCATTTTAATAAAGAATACACAAAACAATAAAACATGAGAAGATAAAGATTACGTACGATGAAATTTTTATGTATTTAATATTCATAATATTTATATGAGTTTGGTGATAATATTAAATGTAAAAAACATTTATAATACTATGTGTGATATTTCATCCTATGAATCACTTGCTAGAAACATGATCATTCATGATGGTAGACCCAAGTGGATTGGTTTCAGTGAATTATATTTCATAAGGAATGTAATATATAAGGAAACTGTAAGGGTCAAGTGAATTGTTATTTGTGTTATCATTTTGTTACACTATCTAGGAAACCCTACCATTTAGATACTATAGGAATTTAGTTGATTTAAAAATAATGAGTTTATTTAAATATCTACCCAAGAATAATATATGATATAATTGACATTATTTTAATCTATTAGAAAAAAACATTTAATATTTACATGTTACCTAGTGTATTTCCTAATGAAATATATATCTTTGATAAATAAATAGATATTATGATTGGGATCATCATTTTTAGTAGTGAACTTTTCGTTGAATTCATTTATGAAAAGATATAATACCCGATTCTAACACATAGAGAGAAAATTTTTATTGGTTATGGAATTATTTACAAAAAATTATATTGTTATCCCTTATAAGTATCAACAATAAAATAGATAGAAATTGGTTTATAGGGATGGAAATGATTCTCAATGAGAACAATTATGAGAACCAAAATGCGAATGTTATGGACAAGAAATCTATTAATTATAAATCATTGATATCAGATACGAAGTTCACATAATATATTTTTTATTATAAACCTAATAACAGAGATATATAGAAGCTGATAAAGGGCCAAACAGATCTTTATGTGATCCATGGAGTAAGAATTACTAAATTTGAAGTTAATATATTTGACCATATTTTAAAAAGTGGATAAATACATGAATTAAAGAATTTTTCTTATGTTATTGATGAAACAAAAAATTTGATTTATATATATTTTTTGGGCAATATGATATTATAATTCAATATTAAGAACAATATTTGTTATATATATTTGAATGAGGTGTTTTATAGCATTATGAATATAATAAATGGTTCATGCAATCTAGATATATATAATCCTATTTATAAAATTGAAAATGAGATATTTTAGATTGATCATAATACAACATACCATTTTCATTATTTCATTCCACATATAAATGACAAGCACATTAATATACCTCATATTTATTGTTTCTTAGACTCATTTGATTAAAAATTATTTGAGAATTTTGAATATTTTTATTAGGCATGATGAATAAATAATCTATTAGTATAAAAAGTTAAATGAGTAGTGGATTCATGTATCACAAACATAATGATTTATGTATACAAATGAGTACTCCATAAAGTGGTTGTATTAGGTTCATTATTACCTTCATCAATGAGTTTCTTCAATATGTATATTTTTTTCCTAATTAAATAATATTATGAAAATTTTGAAAAAATTAAATGGCTTCAGAATGAAGTAATTACTGAAATAGGAATGTGTTTTAAGATTTTATAATAATACCAGGGAGGTTAATACATGAGCCAAGAAATCAGGGATCATCTAAGAGATTACAAAACCTATTTTATATATCACTACATTTGGAAACCCGCAATTTAATAATGTATCTTAGTAGAGAAAACATATCTTTTTAGAAATAGCTTGATCATTGATGGACCAGTGTGGCCATAATATTATATTTTGGGAGTATTCTTTATAGAAAATTGCGTTATTAAAAAACAATGTTCTAACTAGAGTATCCATAAAGACCCCATATTGGATATGGCATGAAAAAATTCCCAATATGTCATTAATGGGGATTTGGGTTTGTGAAGAATAAATTGAAAACATTTCATATAATAAACTCATCCCTAAATCCATTAAATTTTTATTTATTAGTTTATTTTAAGAGTTTATGGGATATTATTTCCATAATTCTATCAAACATAATTTATTAGATGCCCGAGATGGTGTTTTCCTTGAGAAGGATCACATAAGTTTAAGAGTTTGTGGGAGAAGTGTTGATAATGGAGAATTTCAATACCAACAAACAAGATATTTAACTTGGATGGTTATAGATAGGCTTATATAAATATTTTTTGTCATTGGATTGAACTAATTTTTAAAAAAAAAACTTCAATGGACTAGTATTATTCATCGGGAACTCATTATATATGACTTTCTTGTAGTTAATGATGAATATTTATTGGTAACAAATGAAGAAAATACCCCAAAATGTAGGAAATAGTGATTTTGGATTCTGATAAATTTCTAAAATCCATGGTATATGAAATGGAATCCATGTATACTAATTTTTTTTGGAAAATGATAGATTCATTTAAATGGGTGAGACCTGAAAGAATAAAGAGGGTTCCTCATAGAAAAAATGAATTAGATGGTAGAGTGCGTACCTATAAATCAAGCATAGTTGTAAATATTTTAAATTTTTTTTATAGACTATGAGGAAACCTTTTTACCTACTACGATGATATATCCCATTTAGATATTTTTAGATATGACATATCATTTTGGTTATGATATTAATCAAATAGATATGAAAATGAAATTCCATAATATTTATTTTTTTGAGGACATGTATATTATGAAACATGAAGGTTATGAAGTTCCAAATGAGACTGTTAATATAAGAATGCTTCTACAGTTTATTAATTGGTTGGAGAAAGAATATCTATGATGTAATATCTCATATTATAATGGAAAAAAAGATTTTAGTTACATAAAATACAAAGAAGATTATTTTTTATATAAAATTATTATAGGTATTTCTTGTAGTAATACTGATATTATAACTTTATGAAAAAATACATATAAAAAATGATGTCCCGAAACTTCATTATGTGATCTAGTGGTTAGTTAAATACTTCTTAATAAAATTACCTGAAAAATCTACCCATGTATTAGGTATAAATATATTTATATACTTGGATAAAAAATTTCAATTGTTCTACATCAGGAGACAAACATTGGTAATGTTATAAATTGGTTTTCATGGATAACAACAAGAAGGGGTGTCACATCTAGGCCCACCAAATCCCACTCAATAGATGATAAGATGAGAATGACAGTCCAATACTTCATCCAATAAGATAGGGGTTGGTCAGTAATGTTGATTAGGTATATTACATACGTGGGAGGATATATAAAAATGTGTTTCATAGATTTAGATGAGAAACATAAACAGTGTTTGAATAGTCTTTTGAAATTTTTAAAACAAATAATCAATCAAAGTCATATTATTTAAAAAAATAAGAATGCAGTGTTGTCTAAATATTGAGTTTAGTATAAATTAATATATAAACATAGTATTTTTATAGTAGTTTGGGTCACCATGATCTTCATCCACTCATCAATATTCTATACTCTGTGAATAGATTAGTACCCACTAAAAAGACATATATTTTTAAGGTTTGATAACATGTTTACAAAATCCACCTTTTATAATACCTAGAAGAACAACCCTAACTTTTTATAGGATTCACATCCTATCCTTAATTGACTATTATTTTCAAGTTACAAACCATGTAAATTAATTTTGGGTGGTAGAATATCCAAGACTAACATTACTTTGACTAGGAAAAGCATAAACTAATGAAATAAATTACTAGAATATTGAAGAAAAATAATACAAAGAAAACCAAAAAAATAATTAGTGTTAATTGATTTTGGAATACTTTGAAGATGATATAGCTTGATGTAATTTGATAAAATTAGTAGTAAAGAGTTTATTAGAGAATTTATTTTGTGATCACAATAATGTAAAAATATTGAGGAAGGAACAATGTCGAGTATCAAGAAAATAATTATAGTCTCCGAGTATTCAAAATTCCATTCAATATTCATAAAGTAATCAATTTTTACACACTACATGACTTTATTTAAATTTACTGAAAAATAACTAATGGTCATATTAATTTATCATCATGTGAGAGGTTCTTGAATTCTTCCCTACCATATAACTATTAAAACTATTAAAAATATTTAAAATATCTAAACATGTCATTAACTGTTAACACTTCAAGAATATGCAATAATAATACCAACTCACCTTGATTCATGGATTAAAATAATTAAAATCAGTTTAAGATGAATTTTAGAATAAATATGAATTATTCATATAGTTATAATAATAAAAATAACATCCATTGAGTTATAGTAATTCAATAATTCAAGAACCTAAAAAATAGACTATAAAAGAGATAATATGAAAAAATGATTTCCACTATATTTTTCTATTCATTATATTAAAAAAATTCATCGAAATTCATGTTTAATTATTAGAGAAATGTAATAATGAAGAATTAAATAAACTTGACATTAATGAAGTTATTAAAATATCCATAAAATATGGTATACTAGGAATTATAAATTTTCAAAAAAAATAAAATATTAATGAAATGACTATGTGAGGCTGAAGACTTGAAGCTGATATGCTTATTATTCAATTGCATGTGTCTAGTATATTAACACACCATTACATTATTACTAGTTGTAATTACCTTCATTATTACAATTCCTTATTATTTGGTCATGGATTATAGTCTTTTAAGGATCTTGGAAAAAATTCATGTTTTCTACCATAGTTTCTGTCATGCTGGTAGGGATGGGGAATTGCCTTTGTGAGGTTATTTTGTAAACAATTAGTTTCCAGCACAGGGAAGATAGTGTTTATACAGTGCTAAGATATGGTATGTTTGATGTATCATGGAGCATAAAAATTAATCTATCTGAGCTATAACCGATTACTTCCTATCCACTTTGTAGAGACTAGTATATGGTGTATCCCTCGTCTTGAAATTAGATTATGTGGAATACGGGGATTTTACTATGGTGTAGATGTTTTTAGAACCCATTAAAATTCAAGGTTGGGTATAGTGTGGTTCTTTTTATACCCCATAGACTTACCATGGAATAATTTGATCTTATTATGGAATAAGTTGTGGGTCATATGGAAAGTTTGACTAGGAATAGTTTTGTCATGGTATAGGGTGGATATATTGTGGTATGGCCATTACCTACATTTTTACATATTTTCAATAAGGGAAAAAACATAGCCCTTGATTTTATAGTCTTAAGAGTCCAATAATTTATTTTAATATCATATTCTCTTACTGAAATATCATTCAACATTTTAGCTTCTACAGGCTACTAATAGTCTTTTTGAATCCTCCAATATCTTTTCATATCAGATCAATGCATTGATATATGAGTTCAACCCCTCTCATGAAAACACCCTCTCTTATCGAATACACTATTTTCCATATCTTATTTTTTTGAGAGTAATAAATCCTCATTATTTTTATGAATCCAATCAGGATTTTGAGGTTTTCTGTTTCTAGGGACATTGTTCTTGTACTTCCATGCCTCATACTCTTTTTTCATTCTAGTTTGGGGTATTTGATCTTTTGATCTTCTAACTAAAGGTATGTGGTTATATAAGGAATTATCCATATACTAAAACCCAATATTTCTTTCTATAATTGAATAATTTATTCAATTGATTTATTAAACCTTTATTTGAAATTATTTGGTGGATAATTTAAAAAGTGTAACTAAATTTTGAAAACCCCCAATTTCAATTTCCTGGAAATTATGGGGTATATTTTTAGAATAAGTATTGTTATAAAAGATAAATTTTTGTATGTTTGTTCTTGAGAAAATTTTATTTAAATGGTAGATTCTTTCAAAGTAATGAATTTATTTAAAATCCATGATTTATCATTGAAATTGAAAAGACATGGTGAACATGAAATTGGTATAATGATTTATTAATGAAAAGTTTATTTGAAATGATTTATTTTACCATGATTTATTGATTCATTTATTGATGAACATGTTATCCTGATTAGTTAGTGGGTGATTGGGAAAATCATTCTTGGGATATTACTCCAAAAAAATAGTGTGCGATGATAAATCTATATAGAACTTATTCTACATGATTATCCCCAATGGGATGTTGGTTAATTATTCATCTTGGCCTAAGACTAGAGATGTTTGAAAAAAGTCTTGGGACATGAAAGATTATTGAGTATTGTAAGGATCAGAGATTCTAGAACTGCTGTGACTCTAGGCATATGAACATGGTTCCCGATTTTGACATGATTATACATGCCACTATTTAAATCACTATATTATTCCATAAATTTGTTTTATATGAATGTTTCATATAAAATTTTCATTGAACTATGTATTTATAAATCTACCATATATTTATTTATTATAATGTTTTGATTAAAAATATTTAAATGTTACACCATAACTTTATAATTTAAATTGAAAGCATAAATGGAACTGTTATTGAATTTCTTATAGAACACATGGTGAGACCCTACTAGGATGTTTAGCTCACACACTACCTTTAGCTTCTACAATTTGTTTATTATATTATCCTAGGTGTAAAGAAATAGAATAAACCACTTGGAGGTGGTGGATGTGATTGATCTACCAGACTCTAGAGTGATGGTGGAGACTAGTGGGTCTATGATCAACTTTTTGTATGGGGATTGTGAGAACTTTTCATGATGGGTGTTTTTTTCAATTGGATTATGTTTCACCTTGGGAATTTTATCTATCATCATGTGGTATGCTTTTACCTGAGGAGTATTTTTAATACCAAGTGATAATTTTTCATTATTCCTTTATTCTATTTTAGTGGTTTATATTATAGAAAAATAATTCCCTTCAATGTATGATATAATACCAGGTGATAGTCTCTAACATGTGGGGATTGTGAATTCCCTTTTATCTATGTTAAGATCTGCTCGGTTACTAGTGTACTAGGGTATTGATGTGGGTTTGTGATATTGTGGGATCACATGTAGTTATTGCACATTTTTCATTCATTTTGGTATGTGGTATAGAATGTCTTGGCAGTGGGATATAATATTTTTTAGAATTAAGATATAGTTTCAAGCGAGTTTCTAGATATCTCTCATTATAAATATTATTAAACCATAATGGGTGTTTCAGAAAATCATTTGTGATTAATTTTTTAATATAATTTTGGGTATTTTACAATTGTATCTGAGTTTATGGAAATAATAGAAGATTTATATCATTATGTCACATGATTGAGTTCTTGATCTTATCCCACATGATGATGTTTTTAGGGTTTCCTATTAATGTCGTGTACCATCATGCCTCGAGGAAGATGTTTAAAGATTACATAAGAGGAATGTGTTGGTGAAACATAATAAGGGAATACTATAATTGACAATAATCTTTTTTAGATAGTGTTGTTTGATATCCAAGCTATTGGAATGGTATCTTCACCCAATATCATTTAGGATACTGTTGTTGAACCATGCAAGTATGAAGATAGAGATCATTCTCAATATTTTCTCTGTCAAAAAAAACCTACATTACATGTGTCAAATGTACCTTGAAAGGTACTGGATTGGTTAAAAAATATTGAGATACTTTATTATTTCATGGAAATTCCAGATTCAAGAAAGGTTATGGGTTGAATCTTTAAGATGAAAGGAACTAATTGAAGATATATCAATTCTATGGTTACATCTAAGGATCATGAGAGCATAGAGTGGAATGAATTTTCTCTTTATTGAGTAGTTCTATAAAAAATACATGGTCATTGGGATGTAAATAGACTTTATTAGACTTTAGAAAGGTGATAAGAATGGGACACAGTATGAAAACAACTACGAGGATCTTGTTCAGTTTTCTCTCAAGGAAGTGACAAATGATAAATAGAAGTATTGGATGTTTACAATGGTTTTTATCCAATGTATAATATTATAATTTTATATTTAATATTAGTTCTATGATAACTTATTGGACAAATATTTGATGGATGATATTGAAATAGATAATAAGGTAGGTTTGAAGGTAGTACTTCTTACTCCAAATGGTAGTTCTATTGGTTCCTCTAATGTAAATAGAATCTTTTAAATGTCTTGTGGTAATTTATTGAAATAGAATTCATCCCCACCTCCTATAGTGTTTTTAAGTGGACATTGACTTTCATCCTGGGTAAAAAGGATAATCATTAAATGTTGGGTTATACTGAGGAACCAAAGATATATAGTTATCATGGCAATTTAAGACACTTGAAGTGGTTCATCATTATATTTTATTCTCCACATAGTGGCATGGGATCATTGTATACTAAAAGTAATATCATGAAATAAAATTATTCAGGAACTAATGGGTATCATCCATAGGTACCAGAAACTAATATTCCTTACATAGTGAAATAGTCTACAGAAGAATATGATGGGGTCCCAATGATATTGAGAGGTACCATCACTATAGCTTCATCTTTAGGAACTACATTTTTTAATAATGGTCTATCTCATTTATCAATTATGTCTCATGTTATGAACATAGTAAACCTTCATATGGATATTTTTTATTATATGATGAATATTATTACAAACAATAGAATGAAGTTCGGGATGATCTCTGTTTTCCCTCCTATGTTTTATCTCTATCAGAGGTTTAGGTCACATGTGATTTCTAGATTCTCAACATGAAACCTATTTGTGTCATTATTGGTATATATTAGATGATTTACTATAATGACTGAATTGTATGGTATATTTATCTAGTCTCATTTAATGCGACTAATGGGTTGTTTTATATTTTCATGAAGAATGGGATCCAAGGACAAGTAGAGTCGACCATTATTTTATGGAGTGGGATAACATAATATTAGCATTTCCTTTCGATTATAGGTAGAATCAATGGACCATGATCAACCCCTAATTATCATTTATCTTCCAAACAGGTTTTCAACTGATATATATGGATTTCCACTAGTATGGGAGGTGGAATTTTCTATTGATTTGGTCCGCAAAAAAAATCTTATGTCTTCTCTTTCTTACCATACGGTTCCATTTGAAATTAAAGAGTTGAAAAAATTTGATTATTTGTTGTAAAAAGGAATTAAAAATAAAAGTGTGTCACCATGGACATTGACGGTTCTTTTTCAAAAAAAATTTATGGGATAATTCACCTTTGTGTAGATAACCAAAAATATAATCAATTTTTGGTAATGAAAAATATACATTACCATTAATTGAAGATCTATTTGAAAATTTGAAATGGAAAAGTGGTTCTTGAAGATTAATCTTTTGGAAGGTTATTAATAGTTGATAATTAATGAATCTAACATCATATATACCACCTTTAAGAGTAGGAATTCCCATTTTGAGTACCCTATTTTTTATTTTATAATAATTAATAATCTTTTAGTTGTATGGAATTAATGAATTGGTTATTAATGAGAACTTTAACTCATTAAGGGAAATATTTTGGGATGGGATCTTGGTTTACATCAGAAATGAGGAAGGCCATGTGTGTCCTATGAGAGAATTTATATAAATCATAAGAGATTACCGAATTTATGTGAAGATTTGAAAATTTTATTTTGAATAAGGGATGTGAACTTCCTGGGACATGTGGCCCCAAAACATTGTATTTTTGTCGATTGAGAGAACATTAATCCTTTTATGACCTAGGTGAAACCATGCAATATTTTGATAATAATACCTTCTTACTCTTGACAGGGAATTAACATATGTTTGTTAAATATTTCTCAAATATGGATTCTTCAATGAGGAATCTCACATGGAAAGGGATGATGCTAATTTTGGATTCAAAATGTTAGTATTATTTTGATGAGTTTTAATGAGTTTTTAATTTTTTTTCTAATGTGTAATATTTCTGAGGCTGTGCATGGATATGTGGTAATTTGTGATGTATACAATTTGAGTTTAGGTTCTGTGCCTATAACAGGTGATCTGGTGATATTATATAGTTATATATTTCTTATTCCACATGAGAAGAAAAAATTGAACCCATGGATATGATATTTCTTAAAAGATTTGTCCCCTTTTAAATTTGGAACATTATGTTTTCTGAGAAACATTCATTGTTTATTCTAACAAAATGTTCATGATTTATATTTTCTCTAAAAATGATTCAAACATTCTATAAATATGATCGATGGAGTACCTAAAATATTTTTATTTCAAAATTTCCTACTCCCATTTTATTAGAAATATAATTTTTGATTCATTCATTAAGAAACGTACGACCAGGTCTATTCACGAATTATCGTAAGAGTGGAATCAAATTGCTTTCATTTTGTAGTTTCATTAGGGAGTTTGATAGGATATGACTATAAGATCCTCGTATTTCTAGGTAGTAATGAACCCATTAAATATTATTATAAATATTTTATTTTCTCATTATGTAAATGTTTAATGGTTTACAAAAGCGTATGATTGCTTTTGAGGCTCATTTGGAGCCCGAAGCTCTAGTTTTTATAGGAACAGGTAGAAGAGAACTGTTGGCCTATAGTTATTAGTAATCATGCATGTCATCCATGAAACCAATTTAGAGGTGGATCGTAGTATATACACTATGTATGGTAGGATTCATGGACGATAATGGAAATACAAAGGAACTATAGAGGGGACCCGCATGAGTGGCTCTAGTTGTGGAAACCATGTGTTTGGCCACATGGTTAGTGCCACTCTGGCGGTGACCTCACATGGTTCGTACCCATTTTTGAAAAAACTGTACAACTAACAATGAATGGTGATGGATCTAATGGATATTAATAGAGCACAACTGGAGCTGGTTTTTTTCAACCGTGCATCTAAAAAGTGATCCATGTAAAATAATGGAAGAATGAAATTTTTCCCTTAATTCATTAAATCTAATTTTCCTCTCATCCCCCTCACTTCTATTACACATCATCCATCCACCATTGGGAGTACCTATTTCTACATAAATCTATGTTTTTAGGTATCTCATTCTATAGAACATTGATTCCTTCATCGTTTGATACATAGACTCCTGACTCGAAAGATATATAATCATCTAGCTTCTCCTTTTATTTATCTTTCTATATAAAATTATAAATCCATGTGGGTACATTTTCCCTATTTTCATGGTGTTCATATATTTCATTGATTAATCCCAATACAGAGTTAATATTTGGATAAAAACGGATAATGAATCCACTACTCATATAAGGTATGTGGTTTATACATTTTCCATGAAAGTATAAATGTTTAATAGCTTGTTACATAGTGTCACATGTCAAACGTTCTGTGTGTTTTTTTAAATTAATATAACCATAATCTGGATGTTTATAACATTATTTAAAAATAAAACTACACCCATATTCATAGTTTGAGGTTTTTAACCTCATCCCGACACACCCTTGGGGTCGGTCCAATTTATTGATAATGGATGACTCATGTTCTTCATATATTTAGGAGAGCTACATATAAATTAAATGAATTGTTAATGTTTAATCACATTATCTATAACCTTTTCATTTATAAATTAATTTAGTAATGAGATATAGTAAATGAGAGTTGTCAAATTAAATAGAAAATCACTTAACTTAGTGAATATTATGGAATTGATTAGTAATGAGGCATGGGAGTTGACATGGACCTCATATTATCAAAATATAAAGAATTTAATAGTTAGTTTAATGTGTTTAACAAAATTGAGGAAGAGAATGGATACTAATTTGTCCTTGTGACCCCTTCCAAAATTCATTGAATGGAATTTAATAAAGGCATGGGCAATAACATGGCATGTCACCTTATCAATTATCTATGAAATGGTTAGTGAAATGATTATGATAAATCCAATAAATTAAATGGAATGCAAAACAAAATATCCTTGTAGATTTTTATAAAGATCATTTTTATAATGTGTGTACTCTTCTGGAACCAATTACCCACTTTAATTTTAATTATTTTATGAATTGGACTATTACCCTGGATCCATCTTGAATTGACTACCTCACACATAATCATTAGGCTCTAGGAAATCCTTTATCATGTTATCTGTAGCCGATATCTATGGAATCAAATTGGACACATTTTTCTATGGGCCATGTTTCATGGCCCATGCAGGTTTACATTACACATATTTTTCTATGGATGAGATTTTTCGAATCGAAGAGGACACATTGGGCATTACACATTGGTATTAGCCCATGTAGGCCCAATACATGATTATTAAGTGTATTTCATGCATTTTTTAAATATAGTATGTTTTTTCTGTTTGTAATAGGTTTTTCTCCCTATTTACAGTTCTTTATTATTTTTACACATCTTGTTATAACAAGTGCTCATAGATTGGATTTCGTTACTTAACTATATAGTTTTGTTCTTATTATACTTCAACGCTATTATAGGTTATATGCACATGATGGATTTTTTATGAAGATTGTTCATGTTGTCCTATTGAGTATTTATCACATGTTATTCACACCACATATTGGTACCCAGATAGACTTTATAATTATATGTACAAATAAAGGGAAGTCTCCATATCTTGAATAAAAATATCTCATTATAGGACAGACTATTGGTGCAATGAATTTACCATATACTCATGATGACAGAGGTGATAGATTTTGGATCATTTGACCATTTTTGTTAATCATGATATAGATGGCAGAGCAAGGGGTGCAAGGGAAAGAAGGGGAAAACCCCGACACTAGCTGAATTGTTAACGATGGAAGGGATGAATTCGCAGAACACATTCTGAATGAGCATATTGGACACAAAGAGCTATTTCAACTTGTGGCGAAATATAAATTAGTTAGTTCTAAGATGATTGATACTCCAGGAAAAATGTTTTCTGATGTCGTGAAATCTGTGGACTCTTCCGCCTTCCAAGATTTTGATATTCCCCCTCTGGGAAGAATCATCAAGAAAGGGTACATAACTCATGTATCAGTGAATCAAGCTACAGTGGAGGAATGGGTACGCGTATTTAAAAACTCCATTATTACTAGGCTGATAGTGGGAAAAGGAGAAAATCCATGTAGGTTTCATGATCTCACCTAACGAATTTCATATCTATGGGGGTTTGATGAATGGAAAATGACAGCCAGGGGCCACAGGTATTATCACATGGTATTACCATATGATGAAGCCAAGAGAAGACTAAGGAGTAAAGGATCTATGGATTTGAATCCTGGATTCTTGAGAATTCAGGAGTGGGATATGAATTTTGATCCCAACAATGTTAGGAACACTTTCACACAGGTTTGGTTTAGAATTTTTAAGCTCAAATGGCTTTATTGGAATCCTATATTCGAATGGGACATTGCATACTCGTTTGAGAACCCGATTTTAATGGACAAGATAATAGAAAATCTGAGGTTTGGCCATTATGCCAGGATTTTGGTGGAAGTGGATATGTCTAGTACTCTGGTGGAGGAGGTTGTTCGTACATCTTGAGATGATCGAATTATCCTTGGAATCCAATATGAAAGGAAACCAAAATTCTTAATGTGTTGTAAGAAATTTTGTCACATTATCTCTGAATTTCGAAGGGAAACTGAATGAAATATTTTCTAGATGAAGGGACATGATGCCAATACATATAGAAGGAAGGGAAAAGGAACTAGACCTTTTGAGCCTGAGTAGGATTTGATTCCCCCTTCTAGTAGGGATGGAATGACTGAGGCTTCTCACATAGATCTTGATACCTATGGACCTATAACACCCATCATGAGTGATAAGGACAATGTCACATCAACTGAAGACAAGGGACAAGTCGATGTTCTGTCGTGGCAACATGCTGATGGAGTAGCACTGCACGGCAATTCAGGTGCTACCTCTATAGAGGTAATAACAAAACATATGGTGATATGTGGAATGCTGCACAATAGTGCATCACCATGTGACATGAATCTGCAGGAGGCAGATGGGTCTCATTGTTTTCAGTCATCAAAACTACCTTCTGAAGAAGCCAAACAATCTGCTAGTGAATGCTTGATGCTATAGATAATGACCAGCAAGAAGGAGGACCCAAAAAATGCCCGGAATTCATATCATAATGATGATATAGAACAATAACTTGATAATAGTGAAATTTGTGGGGAATCACATAAGTTCACTTCCTCTAATGTTGCTCAGAGAACAACATGCACAAAGAAATTGGCTGGAATGGAGCATCTTTTGAACATGTTTAACCCTCTAGATGGTGTCTTTAGGTCTGATGAGCTAGAGGAAAACCCAATTACACAATCTGGGGTTTCTCTAGTAAATGAGGGAGACCCATCAGATACTGGTGTTAAAGATCCAGTGAACACTAACACTGCCTAGTCAGGAAAGAGGGAAAGAAATGGAAAAAAGAAGAATGATCCAAAAGTAATGGCACATCTAGGAGGCCCTTAGAAAAAGTCTAAATCTCTTAAAAAATGATGAGTTAATACTAGAACTATCAAGGTCTAGGAAGCTCCTTAACGGTCAATTCCCATAGAAATTTCATCATGGACTATAAACTAATGCTTATTGGTATTGCTGAACCAAAAATTCTTTTTGAGAATTGGATGAATTTCAAATGGGAACCCCTTGGATATAAATTCGTGTCTTAGATTATCCATACCTCCAACATGGATCATCTTTGGGTTCTTTCTTATGTAAGTGTGGGAAATAGTTCATGTAATAAGAAGCCTCAGAATATCTTAGCCACATAAAACATTGCAGGGAATTACTTTTTCATCTCATTTGTGTATGATTCTACTTCATACATAAAAATGAGAGAGCTTTTGCAGGATCTCGTAAGCACCAATACAAATAACTAAAAATGTATAACTCTTGGAAAATTCATCATCATTTTGAAGCTTGAGTGGAAAACCAGAATCTAATTCAATATAATTTCATCTATAAGACTATCTTGTTGTATTGATCAGTGTAGCCTTGTGGAGGTTCCTCTTGCATGTGATGAATTCACTTGGCATCGATATAAATTGAATGGAAGATATAAGAGTAAGCTTGATATATTCTTTACTCAAATGGATGACATAAGTGGTGCACATGGTGTCTCTGGATTCACTCTCCCCAAGCATCATTCTGATCATAACCCCATCCTAGTGGATGTTTCTACATGTTTGGTATGATTGACTCCTATTCCATTTATATTTAATAATGGATGTCTTGTTGTCCCTGGATGAAGAAATATTGTGCAAGAATCATGGAGAACTGAGCCAATTGATAGTCCCTTTTATATGTTGGCCTCAAAATTAAATCATATGAAAAAATTACTAAAATAATGGAGTAAGAAAACATTCTAAAAGATTGACATAGAGGTCAAATATACAGAAGATGAACTTACTTGCTATCAAATCAGAAATCAATACCAGAGTTCACCTTCTAGGGAGGAAGTTCCGGCCCACTAAAATCTTGATTACCTTCTAATGATAAAGTACAGGCTGTAAAAAAACCAATTGATCATGAAATGGCTAAAGGAAAGTGATAAGAATTATAAAGTCTTCCACATATTTCACAAGGAGAGGAGGGAAAAGGTTGGTCTTAAGGCCATTAAGATTAATGGATAGCTCCATTGCTCTAACAATGAAATCTCTCAATCTGTTGTGGATTATTTCAAGGGTATCTACTCTGATGGTGGGCAGGATGTAACACATAAGATGATTGATATATTTTTCCCCTTTATTGATGACCATTAAAACTTTAATCTTATCAATGCTCCCTCTAAGGAAGAAATTAAAGCAACCCTCTTCTCTCTCAATATGGAAAGTTCCCCTGGCCCTGATAGATTCACTAACAAGTTCTTTATGTTCTTCTAGGATATCTTATAGGAGTAAATCACTCATGCAATCAAGGATTTTTTCAATCACTGCTCAAATGACTCATGGAGTAAATGCTAGCTTCATTACATTTCTATCTATGAAAGGGAATGACATTGATATCACAGACTTCAGAACTCTTTATCTTGGGAATACCATTCCCAAAATGTTCATCAAAATCATCAAAAACATGGTAGGGGAGATACTGAGACATGTAATTTCACGAAATTAGTTTTGTTTTTTCCCGAGAAGGAACATACAAAATTTTCTTTTTAGAGCCTCAGAAGGTATTAATCTTATGAATAAGAAGTTGAAGGAGGAGAGTTTTGTGCTCAAAATCAACATTCCCAAAGCTTTTGACATGCTGAAATGGACATTCCTCTTTGATAATCTTAGGAGGTATGGTTTCTCTGTTTATTTTATCATGATTATTAATTTCATTCTTTCCTTAGAAAAGCTTTCCATTCTCATTAACACCACTACCAAAGGATTTTTTCATGTTCAAGTGGTGTGCATCAAGGTGATCCACTCTCAAGGCTTTTGTTTTCCATTGCTAAATATTATTTGAGAAAATTCCTTGATGATCTCACTCAAGCTGGTATTTACAGACAAATCAAGAAGATATAAATTTGTTCCCTCCCACATTCTCTATGCTGATGATATCCTCCTACTTAGGAAAGCTACAAATAAGACTATTTTTGTCATCAAATACCTATTTTTTCAGGTTGCGGGTCAAGCCATAAGCTTGGAAAAATCTTTTATTATCTTTGTGAATGGTATTCTGATGATTAAACACAACAGAATAGCCAATAAACTTGGTGTTCGAAGAGGATCTCTCCCATTTTATTATCTTGGTGTTCCTCTATTTTCTGGTAAGGTCCAATGACTGCATCTTGAAGGTATATTAAATAGCATTGCTAGTCAAATGACATGCTGGAAAAGGGAAAGTAATGTCCTTTGCCGAAAGGGAATGGTTTGTTAACTCTGTGATAACTTAAAAATTTGTTTATTCTTTCTCCCTCTATAGGTGGCCAAGAGGGATCATCAAGGAGCATCAAGGTAAGATCAGAAACTTCATTTGGTCTAGTTAAATATATGAAAGGAAGCTAATAACCATTTCATGGAAAGTATGCATGAATCCTATTGAAATGAGAGGCCTTGGTATCAAAGACCATAGGTTACTCATTGATGGCCTCATTGGGAAATTTACATTGAATCTACTCACCAATGATGCACATGATGAATTATTATCTAGAAGGTTTAAAGAGAAGTTATTGAACAAATATAAATACTATCTTGCATCCTCTATCTGGCTATCACTTAAGCAGTATTTCAATAATATTGATCAGGAGGTTCAATGGTTGGGAAGAAAAAACTCTACTCTCTACTATTGGAGCAACAATTGACTTGGCACCCAATTGGTGACCCTAGTCAATATACAACCTGGTATTATGGATATGACTATTGGAAATATTATCAATCATTATCAAAGTTAAAACCACATGTTACCTACCCAAGCTCAACATGACATTCAAAACTACTTCTTCATGGAGCATGACATGATGATATGGAAGTGTATCAGTTTTGGTCAATTCAATACCAATGATTATTATAACTTCCATTTCTGGGATTTCAACAGACTACTAGCATGGCTTATGAAATTCATGGAATCCTTCATACAACCTACTAGATTTATTCTCATTTGGAGGATATGGAAGTGCAGATTACCCACTCATGAGAAACATTAGAGGACTGGACATCACATGGTGTCAGTATGAATTTTATGCTTCAAGGTAGGGGAACATATTAATCACATATTCTTTAATTGTGGTTTTTTACAAAATCTGTGGGAATATGTTGGATTTTTATTTGGAATGCAGTTTGATACACAAATGCAAGTGTAGAATTTTATGGAACTGCTCACAAATTCTGGCTGAAGTGAGAAGATATAGAACTGCCTTCTTGCGGCCACTGCAACAGTTTTTTCAGAAACCTAGAATGCAAGGAATAACAACACTTTTGATAAACAACAATCATATATAAGTGTTGGAAAGATGAAGACTCATAGGGAGGTGTATGGGGCCTCCGTTCTACAGGCATGTGACATGTCCAACAACATTGATGATCTTGACACCCTTCAGCGGTTGGGTATTGCAGGCAGGCCAAGGAAGGCCAAAATGCTCAAATACATAAGATGGATTCCACCTATCTCCTCATGGATCATGGCTAACTTTGACGGTGCGGCCTCAGGTATGCTAAGACACTCAGGTTGTTGAGGTATTTTTCTCACACTAGTAAAAATTTGGGCTATAGCCACAGACCTATAGCCATAGTTTTATAGGACCATGGCTATAGATTTTTTATTACCACGTTTAAATTCCATCTCCATGGCTAAATCAATAATACACTGCAATCTTCATTTTTTCCAAGCTGTATTGGGCTCCTCCACCTCCCCCGATCCGCTTCCCTCCTCCTCCTCCCCCGATTCGCACCCCTATCACCTCGCAACCCTCCTCCCCAATGACGTCTCCTCCTCCCTGAATCCCTCCTCTCCTCCCCCGATTCGCAGCCCTATCACCGTGCATCCCTCCTCCCCGACGGCGTCTCCTCCTCCCAGCAGCCCTCCTCCTTCTCCCCCCAGTTCGGAGCCCTATCACCGCACAGACTCCTCCCCGACGATGTATCCTCCTCCCGACGATCTTTCTGACGATCTCACTGTGCATCCCTCTCTCACAGCGACGCCCTCCTCCCCGAAAAACTCTCCCACAGTGGCACCATCCTCCCCGAAGACCTCTACTCAGCGGTCTCACCATTTATAGGTAGAAGTATATCGCTCTTCATGCAATTGAGTTCGGGTGTTAGGGTGGTGTTTGGAGTATGATGGATATGTATTGGGTATGGTTTGGATTTGTCTTTGGGGGTTTGGGTTGGTGGTAATCCCTTAGGTTTGTGGTTCTTGTTGGGGATTTTCTTGATGTTTTGAGGTAAAACTCTCGATATAGGGAATTTTGGTGATTTCAGGGTGATTTGATTGTGTATTTTTATTAGGAAGTTTCTTGTTACATCAGTTAAGGGGTGGAGGGTTTCTTGTTATCAAGGGTGAATGTGTGGGGTTTGGTTGTTATGCTTGGTGTGTAGGAGAGTAACTCTTATATTATTATGATAAACCTTAGGGTTTTGTGTTTTTGAAATGATATTTTTTATGAAGTAAGGATTAAAGGTAGTTTCATGATTTTGTGGTAATAATGCATGCTTAGGATTGTGGCGCGATGGGTTTCTAATTAGTAATATTGTTATTATGAGATGATGTTGAGTCAAAATTCATCAACAAAGCATCTAATTAGGATGACATTGTGTTCTCATTGCAAATATGCACAAGTGGTTGTCTACAGCTACTTTGATCCATTGACCAAGGCCTTCAAATAGGAAAAGCAATGGTTTTCTAAGTTATCTGTGAGTTCTAGGAGTTGTAGTATCTAATTTTCAATAGTGACATGGGATCGTAGGATTTTTAGAATATGTTGAAGAATGTTTAGTTCCTATTTGAATGGATTGGAACTCTAGAGGATATATGGGTGGAACTAGAAGTTTATAAATTCAATAGAGATGAATCAGAATGGATAAATACATTTGATCATAAAAGAAGGAATGAGGAGGTTTTATGGATCGAGTTTCATTCCCTATTCTACGAGAGGCTATGGTAGATTTACAAAATAAGGGCATGTTTTGGGGATTCATGGAGCTATATCATTATGGGAATCATTAATGAAGTATGACATAAAATTTCAATGGATTATTCATTTCATGCCATCCTTCAAATGAAATTTATTCATAAAGGAATTCTAGTTTTTAAATGGTATTATGTACTCATTATGGGCATGAGTATCTTCCTTTTATCTGGACACCTACTAGGAGATATTCAAGAAAGACTGAGCTATCTATTTAGATACATCCATTGTATAGGAAGGTGCACAGAGAAGGATGTAAACCGGGTAGGAATCAATGTTGGTTGGTGTTCCTCAGTATGAGGGTGACATAGTAAATTGAATGAGTAATATCTCAACTCAATATTAGAAAAATAAATGAACTGTGGTCTATATATCATGTATCAAGAATGTGCATTCATTCCCTTAGTATTAGGATGGGAAAATAGGTTTTATGATTGTGTCGAGATGTGGGATTAGATATTATTTTATTGGGATAATCCATCCTAGGTGAAGTGACTTTTAGTACCATACTTAATGAGGTATTCCTAAAGTTATTATTATTTTTCTATAATTTGGATTTCTCTATTTAATATCTTTTAATGTATTATTTTTGTTGGATATAATGTGTGTTTAAAAGATAATAGTTTTTAAATGGAGAAATTTTGTTGAGATTATTGGGCTAGGATCTTTAATAGTGATCATAATTTGATATGAGGCACGAGACATGTGTATGTAGGATTGATGATGGAATCAATATTACTATAGTGGGGAGATTCAAACTTGTCCTTTTTGAGTGAAATCTATATCAACGAATGCTGATCATTATCAAGGTTGTGAAATTTATGAACATAGACAATAAATGCATGAATTTAGTGTCTGGAGATCGATATTGGATGAACCATATTTGGTTCCAAGACCACACAAAAATTAATGATTTACCTATAGTGGTTGGTATAGTTAGTGTGTTTAGTTAATTATGAGGAGTTTATATTGGTAAATATGCTATTTAGAGCTTTTGTATTTCTAATATGTCATTCAGATCATTTTTTTGGGTTATGTATCAATATTTGATATTGTAGTGGGCTAGTACTTGAAAATTATATTGTGGAGTTTGAATGGGAGCCTAAAAAGGGTACTCTAAAGGCTGTTGAAAGTGTGTGTGGAAGGGAAACCAAGTATTCCAAATTGTTAAGAATTTATGACATAGATTCCATGACAATAATAATTTTTGAAAGATAAAAGGAAAGAACCAATTATCGCATGTTCAGAAATAGTTTCTACAAATAAGGAATATAAAATCAAGAAGAAGGAAGATCATGCACCAGAAGATTGTCTAATCATTTTAGCAAATTGGTTTGAAAAATCCAAGAGGATTGAGTTATAATAAAAGGAGGAAAATTCTCTACATTATAAAATTGATAAACCTATATAAACTAAGAATAAAGGTGAATTCCAGAAAAAGAACATGCTAAAAAATGAAGTTTCCGTCTATAAAATTAAGAAGGATATAGCCATGATGAGTTTTAGTTGTTTTATACATTCAAGGAATAGATTTTCTATGTTAAGAACAATGCCTAATCCCTACTTCTCTCTTTTAAGTGATGATGGAGGTTTACTTTATTCTCATATTTTGGTGATTTTTGATTTTTGAATAGGCAATTAATGGTGATGTTTGAAAAATAAAGTGCTTTATTAATGATCATGTTATTTAGTACTAGGATGTACATATCAATTTGAATATTTTTTGTTCTTTGTTGGTTATGGATTCATGTATCATTTATCTTGTACAGTTGACACACTGATCACATATATATATAAGAAGTTGTTATATCTCATTTCTTTTCCAACTATTTTCTTATAAGTGGGTTTTTATGATAATACCGGTTCTATCCACCACCATCAAAGACAATGAGTTCATGATTTGGGTAAGGTTTATTCCGTTTTTATTCTCGGTCCCAATTTTAATTAGCGATTTTTTGATTTTTGGGTTCCTTGTATTTTTATTGTGTGTTTTGGATTTCATTTAGGTGGATTTGAGTTGCCGTTGACGAAGGCTTACATGTGTATGCATATGTAGGAATATGCATATATAAGTTTCCCCTTTATATATATTCACTCATGGAAGTATGAATATATATATTGGGGCTAGGTGTGCTTATATATAGATATGAAAAATGCATAAGCGTGTAAGTGTAAAGAAGTATATGAAAGTATAAACATATATCTAATGACCCCCTTGTGCATATTTGGCCATGATAATATGTACATAGGGGATATGTGTCCTTATATATATGTTAAGTTGCATATGCATGCAAGTGGAAAAAGGAAGATTCGAGTTGTTGTCGTCAAAAGAAAACGCTCCCTGAGGTTCTGGTAGGGTCCCTCTCCTAGCCTATTTAATTCAAGAATGATTTAAATTTCATTTAGTTGCCTTCTTAATTTTTCATGTTTATATTAAATTGCAATTCTGGAATAAGTGTTAGTTAAGATAATTATTTTTTTTGATAAATAAGTCATGGTTTTGTAATAAAACCCCTCCAACGGAGGTGCGCTGTCTGTGAAAACTCAAAGTGGTATACCATTCTTAACATTATTGCATTGATGTTTTACTTATACTTGATGTCGTTGTTGGTCAAAAAGCAGACATCATACTTGACCCTTTTTATATCCCTGTAGGGGGTTTCCCTCTTTTTATTAAAATAGTTGGTTGAACCAAGACACCCTTTAAGTTCCGTTAGACTTTTAAGATGGGTCCCATGTTTTGTGACCATGTCACATGGCATGTGATATTTAAATCCAACCAAAAGCCTAGTTCCAAAGCCCAAGATCCCACAGTACTAGTAATATTAGATTACATGTTATGTAACTGGTGATTTTCCTGATCCCATGGGGTATTCCTCTAGGTATTCCTACACATTTCTAGATCTCTAAATCTCACCGAATTAGGTATATCAGGGGCCATCCAATCCTCTAGTCATCACAGATTAGCATTCATTTCTTTAAATATTCTGAGAAAACATCCTCTCATTCCATCCATATCAAATCTATTTGAAACAAAGTGGAAGATGCTACCCCACAGATGTCACTGGACCGGGCCAACACGCTGCGGTCACGCCGAGGTCACTCCGCGGTCACACCGTGATTTGGCCCTACTCCTGGATGACACCCTGCGGCGGTTCGCAGTGATAGTATTCCATGAGTCCTGTGATCAATTTTAAGACTGACTAATCACAATTTCTTCTGGTGGGGCGACGACAGGAATGTTTCCCCGCCTCCTCTCGCTCCCTTCGCTCATGGCCGGAAGATGGTGCCCTGCGGATGTCGCTGGGCCGGGCCAACACACCACGGTCATGCCACGGTCATGCCGCGGTCACATTGCGGTCACGCCGCGGTCACATTGCGGTCACGCCGTGGTCACGCCGCAGTCACTTCGTGATTTGTCCCTCCTCTCCGACGAACTCTCTCATCGCAGCGCCCTCCTTCCGATGACCTCTCTCACAGCGGCACCCTCCTCCCCAGATACCACTCTCACCGTGGCACCCTTCTTCTTGGTTCCAATCCACACGGGTATTTTATACCATAGTATTTCATCAATGTTCTGATTTTAAGGTTATACAGTGATTTGAATTTCATGTGATGGTTATTTAGATCTCCCTTCCTCTTGTATTTATAGAAGACACAGGTAGAGTATGAGTATAAATTAAAGGCATATTGGTGTGATGATATTGAACATATAAAAGAACCATACACATTGATGGTGATATACAATTTATTGACAATAAAATATATGTGTTTCTTATGTTCATATATATGGATTCCAGTTCATAGAAATCTTCCAGCATAACCATACATAGTAATATGATTACTGGGAATCAAATTTCAACCCTCATTATGATGGGTTCTCTGACAAAAAGGATTTTAAAGGGATTATACCTCATGAACTTAAGAGATATCCCCTATTAAACTGAATTTATTTGAATGGATTCGGTATACTGGATGATGTTTACACTCCTTCACATGGATATAATATTTCATCTTACTGACGGTCATATCCCCTTGATTTTATTCAAACAATGATTTCTATAGACACTCAATTTTTTTTACCACTCCTCCATGGGTTATCCTACATGTTGGTTAAATCGCCTCGAGATCTAGAAGGTTTAAATATTTTCCACAACCAATTGATCAAATTTATTTGAGAACACTCATCTCCTACTTGAATTCTCTTACAAGTGGTTGGATCTCTAAGTGGGACATATGACCTAGAGGTAACTTCCCCGATGAATGTGCATGATCTTTTTAGGTTAGGAAGATATGATCATAATTCTCTAACTAGTTACTTGTTATCTATCTTTATGAGGTAATATGGACTTCTCATTTCATCATGTATCATCAATCAAAACTTAAAGAGATAATTATCCATTGGTTTCCTAGAACTAATTCCTTCCTTTTATCCCATGGAAAAGTAAGGATTGATGTTTGGAATTTTTATTGATTTGGTGGAATACCTCCTCTTTGGGATATGTATGAAGAAAATATTTCAGTTAAAGATGTTTGGGATGAAACCTCACGATATTTGATATTGGAAAGGGATGTTCTCAACATTGTTAAGGATAAGTTATGGAAGGATCTGAACCTACAATCACTTGTTTCTTTTAATGATTGGATTAATATATTTCTCTACCACAACAGGTGTCGACCAAATGCTATACACCCTTATCGATGCTCTTCCTAATAGGTTCATGATAGAAAAAGATTTTATTGATCCATCCTTGAAGCTAGGGAGTATACCACATGTGGCCAATTACTGAGACTAGAGATATCCCCAAGACTTCCACTAGAGAGGCTTATAACCATGTTTTTTAATAGATGGATTTTAATACATGGGTACACATTATTGGGAATTCAAGTAATCATATTCAAGGCATTGTGAATTAATTTAAATAGTTGAAATTTAGTATAAATGATCAAGAAGACTCTCTTTTTAGTTGGTTCTTTTCTTTAAAATAGCCAAGTTAGAAACTCTCCTGAAAAATTCTCTACATGGCCTATCCATTAACAAGGGTGAAAATGATTAAAATTTAATCCAACCAATGAAAGTGAAAAAAAATAAATCCAAGTTAAAAGGTGAGAAGATATAGCAATGAATCAAAGTCATTGATGAAAGAAATGGGAGAGCAGGGAGATAATATCAATAAAATAGGGAGGGGTTTTTACTTGAAAGAAAAGAAACAAAATAATAATAATAATAAACTATGAGTTTCCTCTCATGCAATGATAGGTTTAAAGTCCTCAATTGGACACCGCTAAAAAGATATCCATAGTCACTTGGGGGTGTAGTTTTTTATCTATAAACAACCATATATGTTTGGATAATTAATTTAAGGTAAGAATTTATTTATTTCTAATTCATGCTATTTAGGGATAAAACTAAATCCCTTAACTGCTGTAAAATACCCCTAAATGTATCCTTTATCAATGATGGAAAGCATGCTGTACAGTTCTATAATTTTTCAATAACTGATGATTTCCATACCCTCTTGAAGCATCAACATTTTTCACCTCTGAGTTTTCAATAACAAATTTGAATGTGGAAGAGTTTTGAAAAAAAAATCCAGGAAGAGGGTTTTCATGTTCAGTTTGAAAAGATTTATGGGCATTTAAAATGAATTTAAAATTCTTTTCCACTTTTATCTCATCTTGAAAAACAAATTCAGCTAACATGGTTCCCAAATCAGTGGAAAATATGAAGTTTTTTTATTGAGAAATGACTGAAGAGTTCCATTTAATCTTCCATTAAGACAAACTCCACAAACATTTTATTATCTACCACATTTTTAGATTTTGGAGGTGGGTTTGTCTTCCAAAGAAAGATCACTTATCTGAACCTCTTAAAATTCCAGATTTTTATCAATTATTCCTCCTTGATTTTTTAAATCTTGAATTGTAGTTTTAGTTTCTTGAAATATTTTATGTCTTAATCTCTTAAAATTGTTGGACATTTGATCATTTTTTTTCACAAATATACTTCAAGATCATAGTTCTTTCCTCAAATTCAGAGATTTCAACTTTGATAATTTCAGCGAATGTGTGTTTTTCACTAATCACCAGCTCTAACAATTTTTCATTCGAAGAATCAAAAATGATATTTTATCATTAAAATGTTGGGAGTTATTTGTATCTTTTCTAGTAAGATCAACATAAAATTTCCATAACTTCTCATCACTGTGCTACGCATGAAACCCTTGAGTGAATTTTTTCAAATCGTGTTTCTCGTCATCATTTAATCCATCAAAACGGAATGTATCAAGACTCTCAAGGAAAACTGTGGTCTAGACATTGAATAATAAATTCATTAAATCCATCTCATGCATTATTAAATCTCTCCTTGCTACCCTTTAATGAAATTGGTGATCAATATTCTATGGTGACTATGTCTCTGACTAGTTATTCTATGCATTTTTTAAAAATTTTAAAGATGTTATTAAATGGAAAAAAATTATACAATAGAAAATTCACACAGAAAAATAGATGTAAATGCAACTGCAGCAGATTGAAACAATTTCTAAAGGCAGTTTTAAGAATTTCATGCCCAAAAACAGCAAAGATCTTTTTTTTACCCTAGACAATCAGCACCCAACCTTCCTTGGAAATAATGCCATATTTTTGATAGCTTGTCATTTGTACTATCAAATAAAATTTATATCACATGCTCTTACTAGATAGTGGAAACTAGGGTTGAACAACAGGGATGATAGATAAGAGTCTAAGGGCTTATTTAAAACCTAAACTACTAAAACAGGGAAAGAAAATACTGAAGGAAAAGTGAAAGAGTGTGATAAGAGCAGAAGAATGATTGTATATATATCTATGAATAGAATCATATAACTACAGTGGAGTGGATGAAGAATGAAGAGGAAACTTCGAGAGGGAAAGTTCTCCTTGGCCCAGCTAGAAAGTCGATCCAAGCTGAAGCTGATTCCAGGTTAATTCTCCCTGCTTCCTCTCACACCCTTGCTACTTATTTATAATAGCTCCCCTACCTTCACATGGTCCCATCCTAGAAAAATACTAACCACATTCTAAAAAATAATATTCCTTGACTATAATTACGTTTTTACCCTCTATCTCCTATAGTCACGTGTTTAACACTCGCACCACCTTAAAAAGTAGTCTTGTCCTCAAGACTGGGGAAATGTGTCCTATATTAAAATGATTCAGGAGATCTTCCAATTTATTCTCCATACGCATATTTGTTGAGCAGTACCAAACATCAGCTAGATGCCCAACACTGCTAATGGAGGACTCTGTTGTTTAAGTCCTTGAAAAAACATCTTGAACACACTTGGTGCCAAGAAATCTCCCATATTCGTCGTCCTTCATGCTCAAAAATACAATGTGGTCCTTCTCTACAGAGCTAGAACCCAAATCCCTCCATCACAAAATTCCTAAATTCCTGAGTGGTGCATCTCAGTCGTCAACCCAGGACTGAACTGTGGTATCCGGCATAATTGAATCCACCATTTTCACCAAATAAGACAGTGTTAGTGCAACATGCTTCTGCACCTCTAAATCAGTAGACATCTTGGGATGTACTGTAGGAAGTGCGAAGGAGTGAGGTAGTGGAGGCGGCTCTAGGTGATCTTTGGGTTGCACCTACGGCCCAGAAGAAAATTGATGGTCCAAGAAATTTTCCCAGACATTTGTCTCGATCTGCGGCATCATCTCTCGGCGACGTCCTACATCTTTGAAGAATTCTTGAAATGTCGTTCTCGAAGTCATCACCAGTTCATGGTCCAGCTGGCATTGTTTTATTGAGATGAGAGTCACTTGAAGCTACTTGAGTTGCTAGATCACCTCATCTCTTGATATAATCATCATCCCATGAGATCAATACTCTCCTCCAAAACAAAAACTCAGAATACTCTGTTTATCTCCCCTTGTTTTTTCAATGGAAATATCGATCTCTGCACTCACTCTTTTTTTGTCCTTCCCGAAAAACAATTCGGGCAGTCACCTGGGGGTGTGCACCCCATCTAACGAGTTGTGGCCGAGTGTGCCGTTGCTGAACACGAGGCGTCTGATGCAAATAAACCTCGGTAGCACCATCGTCTGATGAAGGGAACTAGCAGCGCGTTGTGGATAAGTATAGAAATAGATAAAAAGAATATAGATTAGTAATAACCCAGAATGATCATTTCAATAGGATAATCAAAATGTTGGGCATGAATAGATGAGAAACTGTGACTACCCATCTTGCATGCCATTTCAACTTGACCTAGGCATAAGAACTCACAATGGAAGAGGAGTTCCAATACATGGAGAAGGTTCCATATTTCTCAGGTGATAGAATTTTAATGTATACAATGATATTTACTCAATAATTTATTGTGCTTATAGTGTTATTTGTTATCATATTCATGTAAAAGCATGTAAAGGGACATTGGGATGTCATTATATAGAAAACCAACCTATTTGTACATGTATACTACATATTTTTTAGGATAAATAACATAATAATAAATTCAAGAATCTAAATGTTTAGTATCATAGGAAAATTAGGTTCATAAAACACTTCTACTTAATACAAAAAGATTATTTAGCAATTGGGAATGGATGGAGGGGGGGTGTAGGGGGGCTGTGCAGGATAGGGGCTAGGGGCTGGGTGGAGGGGGGTAGGGGGCATGGGCAGGGGGTAGGGGGTATGATGTAGGGGGTGCAGGGGGGCTGTGCAGGCTAGGGGGCTTAGTGGAGGTGGGCAGGGGGCAGGGGGCAGGGTGCAGGGTGGAGGGGTGCAGTGGGGCAGGGGGTAGGGTGGAGGGGGCAGGGGGTAGGGTGGTGCAGGGGGCTGTGCAGGCTAGGGGGCTGGGTGGAGGAGGGAAGGGGGCAGGGGCAGGGTGCAAGATTGAGGGGGGCAGGGGGGCAGGGTGGAGGGGGGTAGGGGGCAGGGGGTAGGGGGAGGGTGGACAGGTTAACAACAGCCCCTGTTCGGGGTTTGAAACCTAAAAATCATTTTCCCTTTTCTTTTCTTTTATTTCCTTTAGTTATTTTACTATTCAATATCATTTTCTTGTGTTTTTTGGGCACGAAAAATGCTAGACATCACCTCATGCAACTGTTGAATATCGAATCATACTATTTTTGGAATCATAAAAAAACATCCAGGTTTGTGTTTCTACTTTGTTTTCAATGTTTTTTATGATAATGGTTCGTTATAAGTTTTCCCAATTGCTTGTCCGTCATTTTGATTTTAATGTAGGTAATGAAAAACTGCTGCCAATTCGGTAGAATATTTTTTACGGCAATGGTGTGTGAGCTTTAAAAAATAGGAATGGGGGTGACTGCATTCAAAATGGTGAAGTTATTGAACTTGACAATTTTGGTTGAGAAATGTTTACATAATGAATTATGATATGAATTTTGGACAATTTTTGTTTTTGATTAAAATGTCTCACTAACAAGCATGTTGTAATTTTTTTTAATTTAATGCAGTTAGTGGTGAGCATATCATGCATGTGTGCAAGAAATGGAGAAGCGTTTCTGGGGTGGGATGCGCCCTTGAGAATTGGGTGAGTAATTGTATTTTTAATTGTGTATTGAAATAATTTTCTAATTTTTTTTAAAAGGGGTGATTGGTGCAGATGTAAGCTTGGTGAATGCAAGGAGCTTCCTTGGTTGGCCAAGTATTTATGAGAGTGTGTATTTTGTATCTGCTATAGGTCATTTTAACATAAATAGATTTTGATGAAAACAAGAGACCTGTTTTTTATTTTTAAAAAATTAGAAGTTAAATAATTGAATCATTCTGCTATTATCACCAGAGGATTACCATGTTTCTCATTTGCCAATACTATCACTCTAGGGGATTATAATAGCCACAAATATACAAATACTTTAAACTAACTTTTTATTGAACGTTCTTTTGTAACAATGATATTGTGAATGAAATATAAAAAAGGTTTATTGTATTATTTTTGAAAATCAAAACAGCGAACTCTTGTTCAAGGAATGGATTTTCTAGTTTTAGAACAATGTATAATCTCTATTTTTGGCATTTAAGTGATGATGGAAGTTTACTTTATTCCCATAATTTGGTGATTTTTGATTTTTGAATTGGCAATTGAAGGTTATGTTTGAAAAATAAAGAGGTTTATTAATGATCATGTTATTTAGTATTGGGATGTACATATCAATCTGAATATTATTTGTTCATTGTTGGTTATGGATTCATGTATCATTTATCATGTACTGTTGACACACTGATCACATATATATAAGAAGTCATTATATCTCATTTTTTCACACTATTTTCTTATAGGTGGTTTCTTATGATGAGGTCGGTTCTATCCAGCACCATCGATGATAGTGAGTTTAACATCAGATTTGGGTAAGGTTTATTCTATTTTTATTCTTTGGACCAATTTTAATTAGGGAATTTGTGATTTTTGGGTTCCTTATATTTTTGTAGTGCATTTTGGATTTCATTGAGGTGGATTCGAGTTTCCGTTTACCAAGGAATACATGTGTATACATAGGTAGGCATATACATATATAATTCCCCCCTTTATAAATATTTACTGATGGCAATATGAATATATATTGGGGCTAGGTGTGCTTACATATGGTTATGAAAAATTCATACATGTGTAAGTGTAAAGGGGTATATGCAAGTATAAATATATATCTAAGTACCCCCTTGTGTGTATTTGGCCATGGAAATATGTACATATGGGCTAGGTGTCATTATATATATGTTAAATTGCCTATGCGTGCAAGCGGAAAAAAGAAAGATTCGTGTTTTCATCGTCAAAAGAAAACGCGCCTTGAGGTTGAGGTAGGGTCCCTCTCCTGGAATCTTTAATTCAATAATGTTTTAAATTGAATTTAGTTTCCTTCTTAATTCTTCATGTTTATATTAAATTGAAATTCTTGAATAAGTGTTATTTAAGATAGTTGTTTCGTTTGATAAATAAGTCATGGTTTTGTAATAAAACCCCTTCAATGGAGGTGCACTGTCTGCGAAAACTCACAGTGGTATACCTTTCGAAACATTATTGCATTGATGTTTTCCTTATACTTGATGTCGTTGTTAGTCATAAAGAACACATCGTACCAGACCCTTTTTATATCCATGTAGGTGGTTTCCCTCTTTTTATTAAAATAGTTGTTTGAACGAAGACACTCTTTAAGTGTCGTTAGAATTTAAAGATGGGTCCCATGTTGTGTGACCATGTCACATGACATGTGATATTTAAATCCAACCAAAAGCCCAGTTCCACAGCCCAGGGGTCCCACAGTACCAGTAATTTCATATTACATGTTATGTAACCTGTATTTTCCTGATCCCATGGTGTATTCTTCTAGGTATTCCTACACATTATCTATTATTCGGGACCTTGAAGTCTCATTTAACTTATTCTTCTACGTCTTTTTCACTGGGGTTCGATATTCATCAATTTTGAAATCACTTCTTTCAAGACCGATCAGTATTCAGGTTAACCAGAATGTTTCAGTATTTTTTAAATGTTTTCCCTCAATGAGTTCTCATTGATTCTTTCTTAGGTTGCATGAAGTGGTGGATCTGGCTTTGTCTTTGTCCAAATATTCATGTTCTTTCAACTGTTAACCATGTTTCCTCTACCAGTAGAACCTAATTGTTCACTCTAGGAGAGACTCTCAGTTTTCATCCCAATGGATTTAGATTATCAGATTGCATCTGCCTTTATAAAATCCTTCTTTTCTTACTATTTTCAGCAACATTCTTGGAAATATTTTAGGTTGATCAGAAGATGATTAAAGGAAAACATCTCATTCATTATTCTTTGATTGTAGAGCTTGACCTGTGTGAGAAACATCTAGAGTTAATTTTCCCCGCCTCCTCCCGCTCCCTTCGCTCCTAGCTGGAAGATGTTGCCCCGCGGATGTCGCTGGATCAGGCCAACACACCGCGGTCGTGGCGTAATTTGGCCCTGCTCCAGGACGACACCCTACGGAGGTTCACATTGATAGTATTCCATGAGTCATGTGATAAATATTGAGACTAAATAATCACAATTTCTACCGGTGGGGCGACGACCAGAATTTTTCCCCGCCTCCTCTTGCTCCTGGCTGGAAGATGCTGCCTCGCGGATGTCGCTGGACCGGGCCAACATGCCGCGGTCATGCTGCGGTCACGCTGCGGTCATGCCATGGTCACGCCACAGTCACTCCGCGGTCACTCCGCGGTCATGCCGCGGTCACACCGCGGTCACGCCGCGGTCACATCATGATTTGGCCCTGCTCAAGGACGACACCCCACGATAGTTCGTAGTGATAATATTCCATTAGTTTTGTGATCAATGTTGAGAATAACTAATCAAAATTTCTGCTGGTGGGGGGATGACCGGAATGTTACCCCGCCTCCTCCCGCTCCCTTCACTCATGGCCGAAAGATGCTTCTCTATGGATGTCACTGGACCGGGCCAACATACCGCGGTCACGCCGTGGTGACGCCGCGGTCATGCCGCGGTCACGCCGCGGTCACGCCGCGGTCACGCCGCGGTCACACCGTGATTTGGCCCTGCTCTAGGATGACACCCTGCGACAGTTCATAGTGATAGTATTCCATGAGTTTTATGATCAATGTTGAGACTGACTAATCACAATTTCTACCGGTGGGGAGATGACCGGAATGGTGCCTTGCCTCCTCTTGCTCCCTTCGCTCCTGGCTGGAAGATGCTTCCCCGAAGATGTCGCTGGACCGGGACAACACGCTGCGGTCACACTGTGGTCACGCTGTGGTCACACCGTGGTCACACCGCGGTCACGCCGCTGTCACGCCGTGGTCACGCCGCAGTCACGCCGCTGCCACCCCGTGATTTAGCCATACTCCAGCCCCCTTCCACCTGCATTCAAGACCACACCAGCCCCAACCACCTGTAATCCAACCCTTACCAGCCACAAAACTAGCCACCACCCCCCATCCTCCTACAAAACACTCATGTCAGCCCTCTTCCACCTACAAAACAGTCCCATCCACCAGTTCCATCTCTCTGCCACCTACAAAATATCCCCACCTGCAATAATTTTTCTAATGATTTTTGGAAAGGTATTCCAAATAGCAATAGGTCTGAAATACTTTAAATCCAAAACATTTTCCTTCTTTGGGATCTGAGTAATAAAATTGGAGTTGATTCCATAGGGCATTGAGGCATGGTTAAATAACTCCCTCATAGCGTTAAGGATCTCATCATGAACTATGTCCTAGTTGAAAATAAAGAATTAATTTGTGAACCCATCAGGACCAACCACACACTCAAGATTTAGAGAAAAAAGGGCCATCTAACCTCTTTCTAAAGCATGTACATTCATGAAGGCTCTATCTAATTTGGAAGCAACCACTTTATTGTACTGTTTTCTGTACCAAGTGTATTTCGCACCAGTGAGATTAATTTCAATGAGATTGTTGTATTCAATTGAGGCTTTAAATTCTCTCATGAAAAAAGAGGCATGAGAAGGTCCAATTTTCTCACTTGAGTTGAGAATGGAATTGAAGTCTCCAAGAATAAACCAAGGGTCATTAATATTAGTGATTAGGTAAGAAAGGTCATTCCAAAGAGTTCTCCTTTTTTGGTACCTATTTTTTGAAAAGAAAAAAGAGCAGAAGTGGTGTATGCCATTAGTATTAAAATTGCAAGTAATGATTTGATCAGAGACATTAAAGGTGTTAAAATTTTGTAAGAGTACGAAAAAATCCATAGAGATTCAGCATTTTAGGTATTTGAGATTGCGCCAGTAAAGATATAATTGTATTGACACAAGTGAGAGTATTTAGGAGAATAATCAATTTTTGGTTTAGCAATAGCAAATAACATGGGATAGTGAGTGTTAAAAATTATTTTTAGAACATTTAACGTGTCAGAGTTGGCAATACCCTAACAATTCCACAAAATAATCTTCATTTGAACCTATTTTTGGAGTTAGAACTCCCTTTTTTCTTCATTCCAGAGCCTTTATTTCTAGAAGACCTTATAATGTTTTGAGCATTGTTATTGTTAGTGGTCTGTTCCTGTTTGTTGTTTGTAGTGATAGGGTTCTTCTTTGTAGTTTCATTTCATGAAGCATTCATAATTGAGTCTATTCTGTTTGTATTACATAGCATCAAAGAAGTGGTCTTTTGTTTATTTAACAGAATACCAGGCTGCTCAGAACAGTTCTTATTATCTACATATTGAACACCATCAAAAGTTAAATTAATAGAATGAGGAGTAGGAGTACCTGGGTCCTTTGAAGAATCTATATCCTGCTATTTGACATCATCCAGAACTGATGTAAGGTGCCTCTGCCCGGTGGATTCAGGATGTCCCTGCAGAAGCAAGGGGACCTGTATCGAGGGAGTGATTTTTTATATTTTACTAGTTCCGATGTTATGGAATCTTGTTTATTAGTGTTAGTATGTTTGGTTTGTGTCTTATCTTGAACAGAATTTGGACTAATATTAGGAATCCCAGAATTTATAGGACAATCAGTGGTCTCCATCTCATTAGGACTGTTGACAGATTTAATGTGATTAGGATGAGAAGTATTTAGAGTTGATTTCATAGAGGTCAAATTATATGGAATCAAGGGATCAGTACAATCTTTTCCTACATCTTCAGTAGCTGAATGAGGAAAAGTGGGACGCAGTGTACCTGGAATCACTTCCACAACAGAAGCAGCTGTTACATAGGGTGCCCAGACAGTGTTCAAAGCATCTGTGGGACACTATTTCTGATCACCGAAGTCACTGTTATCCTACATTTGTAGAGGAACTTTCTCCGCAGGTGTTTTCTCATTTAATGATTTAAAGGATTATAAGGCTTTATTACTAGAATTAACCTTGGCGATATTTGATCGTGTCATTGTTTGAACAGAGGGAAGGGAACCTAAGCCATTTGTATGATTGCTGGTCCCATTTATTATCTCTTGAGTAGAATTAAAAGTCAGTATGGAGGGTTTTTGGTTCTGTCCAGAAATCATATCTGAGCAGCTGAGTTCAACAACAACTTATAGAAAATGATCAACATTGTGCTTAGTTGCAGTGCATAAGCTGTAATCATTGCCTTTTATGTGAACAAGTGGAGATATTGTATCCCACCTACCCAGTGTGGGTTTAGCATGTTTGGTGAGGTTAGAGTTGGGTACCTACTTGGATGGACATGTAAAGATGCAAGTACAAAATTCCCCACACCCAGAATCTATTAGAAGAATTCCCTATTGTATTCTCTTTCAATGATTTTTTAGGTACACTAAAGAAAATTCAAAGTTTTCAAAACCTAACACATAATGATGTATTTTTATCAGAAGTACAAACAGCCAAAAAATGAAAAGATCAGAGAAACAATATACACCATAACAGCAACCCATGCACAATAAAAGAACCAAAATCACCACCAAATCACTAAACTAGGCCCCACAAAGCTAGAAAAAACTTACAACTGAAAATTTATTCTTTTTGTACATGCTTTTGATCAATGAACAAGACTATCACCAACAACAATTCAACTTCTCCCAATCATTCATGCTAAGGCTGCATTTATAATCGGCAACAAGCCCATGGCATCACCCTTCCTGTCAACACTATAAGGAGATGAACAGTTCAGTAGACCAGTAATAGACCAGGTAAGAATACATGTGGAGGAAATAATTGGAAGTAGAGTGGGCCCACATTAATAGAATTGGTTAGGATTAGAAAAAATCTGAATTTCAGATGAGAAAGAACAGACAAACCCAAAAAATATTGCAGGCTAAGTGCACCAGTCGGCTAGGCCAGTCCACATGTAAACCAGACCAGGAATTTTTTTTTTATCCCAGGCCCAGTCCATGTCATATTTCGCCCAGTCCGTTAAAAAACCATACTTCTCACCACATAAGTACTAGTACCTATCGACATCTATGTCTTCAAATAGATTATGTCTTGCATCTTTACCTTGTTTCATCTTCTTCTTATTCTCCAACCGCCTGTAAGGATAATCAACACCTTTACTAGAAAAGGTTCCCTTAGCTCTTTTTCTCTTGTCTACATAAAACCCTGGCTCAGAATGTGAATGGGCAGAACCTTCACTTGCATCAGCCTTAATTCCTGAGTACAAATTCAAAACTACTTTAATAGTAGAAGGAACTTCAAGTAGTACTTTCGGCTCATTCAACCACTCCTTCACTTCACCATTGCCTTCTTCCCCATTTTCATCCAACTTTTATTCTTCAAATCCATTAGATTGATTCAAATGTTCCACTGTGGCACATCATTCATCTTTAAATTATGATATCGAAGGCATTCCATAATTTCCCTTTGCAATATTCTCGGGAGAATTCTTAAATATCAGATCAGCACATCGCTTGAACCATCTAAAACGAGTCACACTAGTAGGAGACTCGCCGTCGATTTTAAGATATGAAGTCACACATGCCGGTGAATCCACATTAGGCTTCTGCTTTACTGATTTTTTTGCATATACTCTCGGACGGCTACCAACCAAACCAGAATTCTCCATCTCGACTACAACTAAACTGTCCGAAACCAGTTCCACATTCTCTAGTTTTTTCAGACACTCTAAATGAGTAAGAATCGTTTCATAGTCAGCATGAAATGATTATCTCTGCTCCTATAATTTCCCCTGCTGTTGATTAAGTTCTTCAATCGAGTTACTCAAATCTGACCATTCTACTGTTAACAGAGTTTCTGTTTTCCTTGATGTCATCAAGGGCTGCTGTTGGTTTTTCAATGCATAAATCTGCTTTTCTGTTGGGTTGGTATCTCGAAGGACTGGCAGGGGGAGGAGGGTAACTAGCAGGGGGTGCAAGGGGTGGGGTGCCCAGGTTCTAGGGGGGTACATGGGGATCTGTCCAGGGTCTGGGGGGTGTCCAGGTTCTGGAGGGGTGTCCTGGGGTCTAGGGGGGTCTGTCCTGGGGGGTCTGTCCAGGGTCTATCTGGGGGGTTTGTCCCGGGGGTCTGGGGGTATCTAGGTTTGGGGGGTAGGACTGGCAGGGGGAACTAGCAGGGGGAGGGGGGAACTATCATGGGGGAGGGGACTGGTAGGGGGAGGGGGGTAACTGGGAAGGGGGGTGCAAGGGGTGGGGTGTCCAGGTTCTGGGAGGGGAGGAATGGAAGGGGGAGGGGGAACTTGAAGGGGGAGGGGGGAATTAGCAGGGGACGAGACTTGTAGGGGGGACTAGTAGGGGGATGGGGGTAACTGGAATGGGGTGCAATGGGTGGGGTGTCTAGGTTCAGGGGGTGTCCAGGGTCTGGGGGGGGGGGGGGTTGTCCAGGGGGTCTGGGGGTGTCTAGGTTTTTTTTGAGGGGGGGGGGCAGGTGGAAGGAGGAACTAGCCGGGGGTGGGGGAACTAGCAGGGGGAGGGTACTGGTAGGGGGAGGGCGGTAATTGGAAAGGGGGGTGAAAGGGGTGGGGTGTCTAGGTTTCGGGGGGTGGGGGGGGGGCAGGACTGGCAGGGGTGGAACTGGAAGGGGGAGGGGGGAATTAGCATGGGGAGGGGACTGGTAGGGGGGACTGGCAGGGGGAGGGGGGGGTAACTGGCAGGGGGTGCAAGGGGTGGGGTGTCCAGGTCTTGGGGGGTGTCCAGGGGGATCTGCCCAGGGTCTTGGGGGTGTGTAGGTTTGGGGGGGGGGGTCTGGGGGCTGTCCAGGTTCTGGGTGGGGGGGGGGGGGGTTCCAGGGTCTATCCAGGAGGGTGGGGGGTGGCTGTCTAGGGGAGTGGAGGTATGGGCTGTCCAGGGGATCTGTCCAGGGTCTGGGGGGTGTTCAGGGTCTGGGGGTGTCTTGGGTCTATCTGGGGGGTGTCTAGGGTCTGTCTGGGGGGTGTCCAGGGTCTGTCTGGGGAGTGTCCAGGGTCTGTCTGGGGGGGGGGGGGTGTCCAGGGTCTGGGGGCTGTCCTGGGTCTCTCTGGGGGGTGTCCAGGGTTTGTCCGGGGGGTGTCCAGGGTTTGTCCGGGGGGTTTCCAGGGTCTGTCTGGGGGGGTGTCCAGTATCTAGGAGGGAGCAGTCTTCAGGGGGTTGGCTACTGCATGGGGGGGTGTGCAGGGTGGTGGGGGATATTTTTTAATGGTTTTCCAGACCCCATATCCATAGTTTTTAACCGTGGCTATTGGTCTATTTCCACAGTTATAAACCGTAGGTAAAGGTCTAATACCACAGTTTTTAACTGTGGCGATAAACTATATCCCTCCTCTAGTATAGCCATGGCTCTAAACCATGGCTATATAAATATTACCACGGTTTGAATCGTGGCTGTATACCTAAATCCATGGTTCGAACCATGGATGTAGACCTATAACCACGGTTTGGAACCATGGCTATAAGACTAGGCCTATAGCCACGCCAAACTTAGCCACAGTTTCTCAAACCGTGGCTATTACCTATAGACACGGTTTGAGGTCTTATAGCCATGGTTTTAAACCGTGTCTATAGCCTGAATTTACAGTAGTGTCACCTACCATGGCTTTGCCAAGGGATGCTTCAACCATTACACTGGCATTGTTGTGGCTTACGAAGTATAATTATGGGCTATGGTGCATGTAGTCTGGTATGCCATTCAATATAAGTTGAACTATTTATGGATTGAACTTGATTCTAAAATCACTGTCAAGGATTTGCAGGTAAGTACCATGGGTGTTCCTTGGAAAATTTTTCCACATTGGAGTGACTCTTTGCATAACATTGACCAACTAAATTTTGTGATCTCACATGCTTATCGAGAAGAAGATCAAGTTGTGGATGATTTTTTGAAAAGGCAGATTCATAGATGTGTATGATTTGGTCTTTTGGAACTCCTGATTTTTGTATTTATATGGTGGAGGTAGACATGTGTGGTAATCTACACACCAGGCTTTGTAATAACCCCTTGTAACGCTTCTCTTATCTTAAACTTTTATATAATTTTTTCTCAGGGCTTGCTGATCGAACCCTTGAACTTTAGGCTATATCATGTTATATATTCTTATTTACATGTATCACTTATACCATCATATTTTTTCTATATTAAGAAGACATGATTAACATTGTTTGTTATATAAAATTAGATATTGTTATTGCAGACCATCATTTATAGTCGAATGGTTCACATATTATACTTGTGTTTATTTATCTATTAAGCTTGTTATGATTATTTCTATTATTATTCAATGATGCCACACTCATACTATGAGGGTATAATATCTACATCATCCTCTTATTGGAGATCAATTCTAGTTAGTATCCTCTAAAATATAGGGAGGCATCCTTTAGGCTAAGAGAACACCGATTTTCCTATAATTATCAAGTGATATGGGTTGGGATATCAAGATGTAGAATTTCAGAAATGTTATCCTATGGTCTTAATATTTGGGCTATTAAAAATGATACTAGGAATATAATGACCCTCAATTTTCATCCATTTACATTACATCACTTTTTTGGAGTACTTAACACATTACACAAACACACACCAAATGACTGTAATAGTTTAGTGCATTTGGAAAATAGGAACACAATCATCTAGTATGGATAAAGATATTCAATTTCTTCCATAATGATATTTCCTAGTAGTTACAATAACTAAAATCATTATTTATAACTCGGGAAAATAAAACATAAGAAAATGGGTGAGTACATTTGCTTTGTATGAGTAAACATAGAAGGCATGTAACCATAATCATGAGCATAAGGGAATGCAAACATGATAATGAATATAGAAGACCAAACTCTATGTATCAATGATTCTAAATAGGATTCATGGAATAAATATTGGAATGTAATAATACATGAATTTAAGGAAATAAAGAACATAATTCATGATTTCATAATATATAAATAATACACTGAATTGTGGAAGACATATAGTTATATAAAAATTATTTCCATAGTAGGGAGTGAATCATTTCCATGGACATATTAGTATATTTTTTTCACTCATCATACCATCTTGGTAGTCATGGTCCGCTCCCATAATCATCTTGGTAGTCATGGTTCCCTCCCATAAACGTCATAGTAGTAATGGTTCACCCCCATAACCATATTTGATGGCACAATTATTTATGCCTAACTCAAATTTTATAAGTCATTACCTAATATATTGAAGGTAGATATAGGTCCCACCCATCTTATAAAGAAATCATACATATGTGTGCAATAATAAAATTAATCATTTATCATAACAGAACCCATATAATGAAATGTGTTTCATAAACATCATGAAATCAAATCATAACCCATAGAAAAGAAAAGGGTTTCATAAATATCATTCCATAATAAACATATCCATTAATAAAAATAATAATAATGGTAACATTGAAGTATATCCCTAGTACAACATAAGTAACTTCAATCAATGTTATCTTAGATAGAAAATAAATTCAAAAGAACTATGGAAAAAATTTCTTGAGTAAAAAATCCTTTATACGATGATAATTTTTTCCTTATATGAAATTCTAAAAAATATTAAAATAATAAATTCTGTTTGAAAATAAACTTTTATTATTATAAGGTAATATTAAATCCATTATGGAGTTATGAAAGCTTAAATAACTTTTCATGATATATAAGATTAAATAACACTATTCTTATACTGTTTCTAAAAAAGTAAATTATTTCCTTATTAGGAAAACTAAAAAAGAGTCCATTCAAACCATTTAATAAAAAACAATACATTGGTAAATATTAATTTTAAAAATTGTATAATAATTTTAAAAATATTCTTGAAAAAAATTCTATGAATCATCGAAAGGTTGATAAACATACCCTAGTAAACTCTAAAGTATAAACAATCTTGGAAAGTAATGTGATTGTAAAATTAACCCTTTTTATTTAAAAATATCATTTTAAAATATATAATATAAGTCTTTAGAAACAATTTCAAATGTAAAAAATTTCTTTAGAATATTATTCCTTTAAAATGAGCTTAATATGTCTTCTAAAAACATTTCTTGAGGAAAATAATCTTAAATTATTTCAAAGTGTCCCATACAACACTAGAACATTTGTATCATAATCCCCACGAAGTAATAACATCAATGGAATATTATAATATCATGAATATATGGATATTCATTATATAACATGTCAAATGGTAGTATATATAACTTCTAAATGAACATAGTTTCATAAAAAAATATATGTCACAATGAAGGATAAACGAGACAAATCTACCTTACTCATATGGTAACATTGGAACTATGAATCACTATTAAATAGAGATAATAAACGGGATACTAAAATACCAATAAATTATGTTATAAATTTCATAAAATATCTTCATGTGATGTATTTACACCACACAAAATAAATTAGTGGCGATTAAGGCATGTATCTCACAGAAATATAAAGTGAGATGAAATTCGTGTCCCTTATGTCTTGACTATATTAATACTCATAAAAACCTTCTATATAATAAGTAAAATTAAATCATTAATATATAATAGAACCATGTTCATAATTAAAACACAATATATTATTTTCTTAAGACATTATATTACCTGTTTATTTTTATCTCTCTGTTTATGTTATGTTTCAGGTGTCTTTTCTATGTTAATCATACATGTTTTGACTTTTCATTCTTTATTCTCAAGATTTATTTATTTACAGAATATAAAAATTAATATAAATATAATATATATTCAATATATTTGTACTTAAAATAATATTTAACTATAAATGAAAAATACCATTCATGGAGATGGTAGGTCATACGTACACTTGAACACTATTATCATTTTCTTTTTGTATCTTAATGAACAAAGTAAAGGACATGTATATAAATATTTATATATGTAATGTCATTAAAATATAATTAAAATTTCATTAATATAATATATGTTTAATAAAAGAATCCTTAATACATTCCATGTGAAGTATGAATGAATCACATCACTTTGAGGAGGCGGTAGTCCACATGTCCACCAATGAAGTTATCATATATCCACAACATGGAAAGCATGGAAGTATGTTTAATAGAACATTTATAGAAAATTAAATATTTTAAAATATAAATATTAAAATCTTCTTTAATAATAAAAATATTTTTAAGACCAGACATGCTGGAGGTAATGAAAAAAGAACAAAAAACATTATTCACAAAGGCGATTAACAAGAATAACTTGGACAATAATTACATTTCATTGAATAAGAGGTTATGAGAAATGAAATGAATATGATATATTCCATTATAAATATAAAACTATCATATATAAATTATTATGGTGTCAACAAGAATTTATGTATGATGTATTTTAGGACAATGTAGAAAAAGAAAAGATATTAAGAGAGATCCTTTGGGAATATTACCTCATGAATATCACCTCCTTGAGAGACATTTAAGGATCATGGATTTAAAATTTTGGTGAGACTGGAAGCACATGGATGTGGGTTGTGTGAATAAGAGATGTTTCAGTAAATATTTTAGAGAAAACAAGGATTTTGGGTCAAAATGGGATGGTGATGTTTGGTATTTATACTTGTGGAGAGGAGGGTTTAAGTCCTTAAACAATGGATATTTTATATTTAAAGCCATCCATCTTGAGGTGGAATTAAATTGAACAAAATTATTTGGGAATTAATGTTGTCCTTGACATATAGGTTTTAGTCACACCTCAACCATCATTTAAATGATGTAGTGTTTATGTATTTTATGTGCGTACCCTTTTAACGTTATCATGTTTTAGTTTTACCTATACCAAGTTAAATAATTTCTTTACCTTGTAAAATTCTTTTATACCAAAAATAAAATCAATCATAAAACCCAATATGGAAATTTTTATTCATAAAATGGAATCAAATTTTCTTAATTAAATTCATAGAATTGGAAAAATTAGATTTAAAATTAATCCCACAAACAAAATAAAAAGTTGATTTTTAAGGTGAAACATTCAAAAGTTTAAAATGCTTTTATATATAATTTAAATGTAAAATTGATTAAAATAACCTTAATTTATTTTATGGAGATATTATTTATCTAATTATATTTTAAAAACAAATGAAAATACAATTTAATTATATAAATAATGTCAAGGGAAATGCAGTCTTGAACTAAAATGCTGTATTTTTCACATTTCATCCGAAAATATGATATATCAGAAAAATACAAAAAATGAATCCAATAAAAAATTAAATATCCCAATTTAAAATAATATCTTTACTATTTCATATAAAAACTATAAAATTTTCGAAATATAATTTAAAATGGGTTCATAATTAAAAGGTAGCAAAATTTCTATTTTGGAAAAATATTTGTTTCCATGAAGAAGATTGAGTTGGTTCTTATCTTATGGGTTTAAAATATGATAGATCATAATCAAAAATATTTTTTTATTATTTGACATTTATATTTTATTAATATACTACAATAATTTTATTCAGTTTAATTTATTAATAGAAAACACTTATGAAATCATAAAAATAAAAATATTTCCTTTATAATCAATTGTTATATATTTTCCTTCCTAATGAATTGGTAACTAGTGAATAAATATCTTAATCATTATATTTTCAAAGGATAGTTAATAATATTAATAAATTATCATTTAATGTCTAGGTTATATATTAATAAATTAAATAAAAATATTTTATTAATATAAAATTGTTTGCTGAAACACATTCTTTCGTGTAACGCAAGCTATCGACAGAACTCAACATTGTGTATAACAAAATCCAAGCATATGATTGTGTATAACTCAATCTATACTATGTGATGAGTTCAGTTCAACATTTACATTCTGTTATGTATAATGAAATCAAAATATAGTTTTTTTTGTATAACAAAATCTATATTCAGTATTGTATCAAATAAAGAATATCAAAAGATATTAAATTAATTTTGAAAAAATAAATTATTTCAAAAAATATTAGGGTGTTAAATTCTACCCCCTAAAAATAAATTTCACCCACATAATTCATTGGTTTATCAAATCCTTAATATTTTAATGTTTCTTTCATATAATCCCACATCATAAAAGTGAATTAAAAAAATCCATTTTTAAAATCTAATAGTTGGAAAATAATGGTTACCCAAAGATAATCATAACAGGGATTATACATTGGAAATAAGTGAAGAGTTGGGCATGAAAAAAAAAGAGTTAATAATCATAGAGATTTATAATGATCATTGATCAAAAAAATTTTGGCAATCAAATGAATGTTAACAACTTGAAAACCATAAACTAAAGAAGCGTTACAGAGGTCATTGATATCATCATTATTGTTGATAACATGAACATAGTATTTTTCAATAAATATTTCCTAATTTTAATTAATTTCAATGAAAATTTATACTTATGTGGTTTCAATATAACCCCACCATTTTTTATGCCTCAATAAATTTTTACTTCATCTCTTATTCCACAAAATGATGTGGAGTGTTTCATTCATAAAGAGTTAGTAGATCATGAGATCCATAAATAGAATGAGCAATCATTCTATCTATCTTTATCATAACAAAATTTATATCACAAGTTAACTAATATGAATAAATCCTCAAATTAAGAGATAATACATTAATCTCAAAAACCACATCCAATTTTGATCATAAACCATTCCATAAATGGTTAACCTTATAATCTTTTCAAAAAAAAAATTAAAAAACTTTAGAAAGAAATTAATAATTTATCTTAACATTTATCTCACATATATCATGTGTTAGATATTGGATTCCACATTACAAACATTGGAATACCTTCATCATGTATTCCCTTGAGTTATGGTAGTCACCAAAATTACCATACATCATTATTAAAAACATGGATGTTTCATTATTCCAATGTTTATTGGATATATTACTTTAACTCCTAAAAGGTTTTAAACATTGTGCATTATATCATTACCCACTTGTCCAAAAATCCTTAATCAACCACAAGGAAATAATTACCTTCCATTTTACATAATCATATCCAATATATAATTATCCAAATGACATTATCTAAACCTAAGGTACACATTAATTGTTATATTCCATTAGTCAGAATGTCACCATTCAGTAAATCTCTTTTCCACTTTATCAGAACCATTCAATATAAATTTTTTAATCTTGAGTGAATAACATAAACTGAACAATACTTGTATATTTCACTATTCATATAGCATAATTTTTCAATCCAAATACATAAAATATTTGATTATTCAACTTTATACTTAACCCATAATAAGGATACCTTGGCTTATTACTTAATACATATTCCCTTAAAAATTTTATCTATAGTCTCATCATCATTAGAAATATTACAATTACTCATACTACCTTTTGGATTCTCCTTGTTATCTTTCCACATAGGAAATTAATTTTCTTAGTAACCATTCATTCCAAAAATAAAACATTATACCTTTTATGGTTTCTTAGGTAGGCCAATATTCCCATCAACTTTGTTAAACCAACCATTCATTTTTTCTTTATATTTAATTTCTTTATGTCTTTATTTTTGAAAGTCAAAAAATATAACTGTTCCTATAATATACTCACTTAGGTGATTCTTTCCACATTCTTGAAACACAAGAAACCAAATATTGTATATTTAATGGTCTATATTACCTGAACTATTAGTAAACACCTTCCCCATCTTATTTGGTGTGTGAGAGAGTTGGTTAAGGTACATGTTTTTAATAATGTTCTGTGAAAACAAACTCAGAATGAAAAAAACTTACTTCATTCCATTGACCAATCCACTTGACTTATCATCATAAAAATGTCTCTATCATTCGTTGTTAACACAATTTATTTTTGTTCCCACCATTTTATAAAACCAAAAGTCATAAATTAAAAAAACTTATCACAATGGAATCCACATAATAATAAAAAACAACTTATAGAATTTCTAAATCAGGATACCCAATTTTAAATATATGAAAACATAGTCCTATCCTCAGAGACATCCCGATAAATATCCTTATAAATGTCACTATGGATATTTGTATTTTTCCCATCCTTGTTTCAAAAGGTTGACAAAACCTTCACTCTAATACCAGATATATTGACCCTCAGTTTTCATATATAGAAATTAAATCGCTTTTATAATAATTAAAACATTACACAAACTCACCCCCAATGACCATATTATTTTAGTGCCTTTTGGAAACTTGGAACACAAAATTATAGTCTGGAGAAAGGTCTTTAATGTTTTCTGAAAAGATCTTCCATTTTAATACTGCGAACTAAAATCATTCCTTATAACATAGGGGAAAGAAAAAATAAGAAAAAGTGTGATCCAATTTTATAATTATTCATAAACATGGATATCATGTAAACAAAATAATGAGGATAAGGGAATGATAACATGATCTTGAAAATAGAATTACATATCCTTTGTATCAATAATAAAAATAGGAATCATTGAATGAATATTGTAATTTCATAAGTCATGAATCATATTGAAATAAAAAACATAATGAATGAAATCACATCACAGTTAAAATATAAGAATTTTAGCAGAAAAATAAATAGAAATGATTTCTATAGTAGTTAAGGAATCGATACCATGGCTATATTAGTAGTATGGTTTCACTCCCCATATCATCTTGGTAGTCATGGGTTTCTCCCATAACCATCATTGTATTCATGGTTCACTCCCATAACCGTCATGCTTGTCATGGTTTAATACCATAACTATCTTAGTGTAAAGAACCCTTTATGTCTATATCTTAAGATATAAATCTTTACCCAATACATTAGATGTAGATATACGGCCTACCCATCTCATAATAAAATCATACATATATGTCCCACAAGAACATAAATCATTTATCATGTCAACACCAATATAATAAAATGGGTTTCATAAAAAACATGCAATCATAACATAACCCACGAAAAATAAATGGGTTTCATAAATATCATTTCATCATAAACATAACCATTTATATAAAGAATACAATGAAAACATTGAATCATATCCATATTAAAAAATAATTAAAATAAAAAAATGTTATCTTATATGGAAAATAATTTTGAGATAAGTCTTGAAATCAAATGTTGGGGGAAATATAACCTCCTATTTGAAAAGATTTTTTTACCTGAAATTCCATACAATTTGAAAATAAAACACATTATTTGAAAATAACCTTGTATGTTTTTAAGGGAATCTTGAAGGCATTAAGGCGTCATGAAAGTGTAAAAATCTATATATTCCATATAATTTAGAAATATATTATTCATGTAATTTTTCTAAAAAATTTAAAAGCACATCATTAGGAAAATGAAAAAAGAATCCATTTAATCCATTTAATGAAAAATCATACATTGATAAAAATGAATTTTAATAATTGTAGAAGAATAGTTAAAATATTGTAAAAAAACAATATTATGAAACATGTACATCTATGATAAATATAACCTAGTAAATAATTACGTATAAATAATATTTTAAAGGAATTATATTGTGAAATTAAGCATCTTTCCTTGATATTGAGCTTAAGAGATATTTTAAAAACATTTCTTGAAGAAAATAATCCTCAAACATTTCAATGTGTCTCATAGCAATTTGAAACATTTTTATCATAATCCCCATTAAATAATAACATTGAATGAAGCATAATATATCATTATAATAATTATATTACTAATATAACTTGTCAAATAGTTGTTTATACACCTCATAAAATAATATAGGTCCATCACAAAACATATGCTTCAAATAAAGAAAATTTATACAAAACTACCTTTCTCATTTGGTTACTTTTGAGTCGTAAAAATCCATGAAATAGAGATCATGAAATGGATATGTAAATAAACATAAATTAATGCATTAAATTAATGGAATAAATTCATGGTTATTATGTACACCACAAAAAATAAATAAGTGGTGAATAAGTCATGTATCTCACAAAAATAAAAAGCGAGATGAAATCCTCTAGCATTGTGTCTTGGCATTATTCATGATCATAAAAAACTCATTTAAAATAAGTTTATGTTTATTGTGATGTTATCATAGAAACATGTTCTTATTTATTATAATATTTATTATTTATTTATGACATTATATTACATATTTGTTATTATATTCATGTTTTTGTTATGTTTCAGGTGATATTTTATTTGTTAATAGCACGTGTTTTAAATTTTTATGCTTGATTATCATTATTTAATTATTTATAGAATATAAAACATGATATATATATTCTACATATTCAATATAAATTTATTCATAATAATATTTAAAGATAAATTAAAAAACCCATTCCTGGAGATGGTAGGTCGTACGTACACATGAATGCTATTTTTGTTTTCTTATCATTTTGAAAGAAAAAATGTAAATAAAATGTAATAAAAAAAAATATATATATATAATATCATTAAATTAGAACTTTTGTTTCATGAATATAATTTCTTTTCAATAAAAAAAAACCTTAATACATTCCATGTGATGTGTGAACGAATCACATGGCTTTGAGGAGACGGTAGTCCACACATCCACAAGCAATGTTGGTGTATATACACAATAAGGAAATAATGAAAGTTTGTTTAATATATAATTTCCATAATATAAAATAGGTTATAAAATAGAAATTGAAATCTTTTTTACTATAAAAATAGTTTTAATACCATCCATGAAGGTGGTAATGAAAAATTATCAAAAACATTATTCAAAGATGTGATTAACCTGCATAACCTGGAGCGTAATTTTATTTCCTTGAATAAGAGGGGATGATAGAGGAAATGGATATGGTATATTACATTAGAAACCAAAAAAAATTATATATATATGATTCTCAAATTATTATTAATTTATGTTTTAACTTGGTTAAAAAAAATTAGAAAAATAAAAGATATTTTGGGATGCACTTTTAAAAAATTGGCTCTGGAAAATATCCTCCTTGAGAGACCCTTGAGGACTTGGATTTGGTAGTTTTATGAGACCATAAGGACAAGGAAATGGGGATATTAAGTTTTATAGTTTTGGGAATACATTTGAGTAGAAAAAATTCTTTTTGTGTCTAAATTTGGTGGTATGTTATGGTATTTATTCTTGAAGAGAGGTGGGTATATGTAATTAAAAACAAATATTTTATATTTAAATCCAACCATTTTGAGGTGGAATTATATTAAAATACTACGAAAGGGAATTAATATTGTTGATTCAGTATAGGTATAATCCACAACTCAAAAACCTTTGATTTTTTTGGTATTTTAATCATCTACCATTATAAATTTAACATGTGTCATTTTCTTGCATACACCACGTTAAATAATTTTTTTACCATCGTAACATTTTAATACATAAAAATGAAATTCGTATTACTGAATAATATTTAAATTTTGATTCAGAAATTGGAATCCAATTTATCAAATTAAATTGAAATTATTGGAAAATTTTGATTTCAAATTAACCCCTCAAACAAAACGAAAAAGAGTGGGTTTTAAAGTGAAACATTTGAAAGTTTAATTATTTTTATATCTATTATATATATAATTGATTTAAATACATAAATAGGTTTTATGGATGTATAATTGAACTAATTATACGTGAAAACCAATTTAATGTCTAATTTAACTATATAAATAATGTAGATGAAAATGAAACTGTGAACTAAAATATAATATTTTCTACTATTCATAAAAAAATGAAGTTTCTCTGAAAAATACCAAAAATTCATTGAACGTAAATATTCATATCCGTATTTTAAATACTAATATTATTTTCTTGGGTATAAATTCTAAAATATTCAATATTTAGATTTAAAATGGGTTCCCTGTTAAACTGTGTTAAAATTACCATTTTGAAAAATTATTGGCCTTCGTGCATAATATTGAGTTTGTTCTTATCTTATGATTATAAATTATAATGGGTGAATATAAAAAATATTTGAAATAATATGTATCATATATATTTCATTAATATCCTTCACCAATCGTAGATAATTTAATTTATTAAGACAAAATTCTTTTAGAAGAATGAAAATAAAAATATTTTTTATATAATCAATTGGTATATATTTTCACTAGTAAAGAATTGGTATATAATTAGTTAATATTATTAACCATATATTTTCAATATATTGTTAATAATAGTATTAAATTCTAATTTAATGGCATGGATAGATCTTATTATATTAAATAATAATAATATATTATTAATATACAATTGTTTGATAAAACACAGTCTTGCACGTAACACAAGCTATCGAAAGAAATAGAAATTATGTATAACATAATAAAACCATATGGTTTCATATATCAGAAGATAATTTATTATTTGCATGTAGGTAAAACCTAACATTGTGTTGGGTATAATTCAATACAAAAATAGTTCTTTTTTCATATAACAAAATCTATATTTAGTATTTTGTGAAATAAAAAATGTCGAAAGAGATTAGATTAATTCGAAAAAAAATATTTCGAAAAATATTAGTGTGTTACCAGGAATGTGTTGTAATTTGGTAATGATACAATGATTATGAGTATAAATCCCACAAAAAAGGAAAATAAAAATTACCTAATTTAGGATATTCATGTTATGGATTAATCTTGTTTCAGTTGTATTGATATCACTATTGGGCGACACACCTGCTATGTGGAATTATTTATTATTGATATGGGTTCATTTTTACACTTGGATCAAAATGATAATGAGTTATAGGATTCATTATTCATTGAGTTCATAGAGAGATTCACATTCCATGTATATACCATTCCATGTAGATTTCATTTTTTGGCTGTCTGATGATATTTTGGGATTATCTGTTTACCATGTTTAGGTATATATTTTTACATGAAATGTTTTGTTTCATTATTTTTTATGATTTCCTTATTTATTTGTGTTACTCTATATGATAACAATTTTTGTGGAAATGATATATGATTTTTGTAATAATGTGTCTGCATCATCCAAAATGGGGTTATCTTATATAGCTTGATTATAGAAACTTAATTATCTAATTATGACATGATTGATCTAGGAACAATTTTTTGCATGGGGTGAAACATTTATGTTTGTGATTAAGTGGGTAAAAATTAGAATTTATAAAGTGCATGGGCCTTTATAAAATTTTAAATGGAAAACCATATAATAAATCAATCACATATTTACTATTTCACTCAAATGCTTCATATAAATAGATTTATATAGTTATATGACATTACAAATGAAATTTAGAAAGAAATTAATTTATAAATAGTGAATGGTAACACATCTAACCAGACTATTTGACAAAAATAAAAGAGTGAAAAACACTAACCTTAATTATTAAAGGAAACTGTTACCATTAAATAGTGATTATAATTGCAACATAAAGTGTGTCTCCCAATATAACCTACAATTTACACATTGTATATAAAAACCATAACATGAAACATATAAATTTAACTTGACCCCACCATAGTAGTTGGTAGTAGGAAGTATCTTTTTGTGATTACATATAGTCTTATATACCTCACAGACCTAGTCGTAGGAGTAGGAAGACTGGTGTAAAACTTGTATAAGAAGGAATACTCCTTTTCTATTATTTTTTTAAATAAATATCTAATCTTTTATGAGGAATGATTCTAGAATTTTTAGAGCTATGAAATTATAATGTACTTGAGTAACGTGCTATGATGGGGGTTACAACCATTTTCTAGAGGTGGCATGGCCCACATTACCCATATTAATTATTATGGTTCCACATTTGAAACCCATTTGATATATTTTATTTGTGAATTGATGAATAGTTTTTATATGTATTAAAACCCATATAACTATTCATTGTTCCCCACAACCTTCCCCTACTATGTAAAAGATGACACGAGAATTTCATTAGAAGTATATGCCAAAATTTTCTAGGGATGTTTGTCCATAGGATGCATTTTCATTGATGGAGGTCACACTATCTATTTTTGATAACCATGAGACACTCCCTAAGTAGAGAGTGATGATGACTATGTAAATGATATGAGATTCTTCCAATAAATTTTGGGAAGATGTTAAACAGGATGATCACCATTTAGATATGGTTTGGATGTCTTTCCAGACAGATCTCTATGATTATTTCTTTCATGAGATGCTAATGGATGACAGAGAAAGAAAATTTTTGTGCTTAGAATATGTCAGATTATTAGTTATGGACTGCACCTCTCATTTTAGGGAGATACAATATTTCACACTAAATCTTCTAGATGATGAGTTATCTAGGGATTGGTGATTTGAGTATGGTCATAGACATGACATCTGATCATATGTGAACATGATTCATCTGACTGTCCTCATAGATATATAGAATTACAAACACATCATCGAATGTAACCTAATTGAGGTCATGGGTGTGATCTTGGGAGGTTTGGACCTGAGACCCCAAAGTAAATTAATCAGTGTTAGGAAGAGTTTCATAGAACATTATTAATGAGTCATCAGTAGTTAGAATAAGTACCATACTAGATACATAGTCTATCATCTATTTGGAAGGTAGAGTCATATGAAACCATAATGTGACATAGCTCCAAGTTGAGTGTAGGGATTTAGGAAGTATATAGGATCATAATATATTTTTCAAGAGACTTCCACCAATGTCTAGATGAATAGAATCTACACTATATTTTATATTAGGAGAAAAATTAGCAGTCTGCATCAAACAATAATATGGAGAACTACTTACGATTATGGAAGAGGGGGTGTTCATGATTGAGATATCCAGACATGTGATATACAGTGTCTACAGGCTAGGCCTACATGTGGTAGTCAATCCATATCTCTAGTCATGAAACAAGGTCATATATATGCAGTATGTCTATTACTTTAGGAGTAAAGTGTCGGTCCATATATGGTTAGAGTTATGATTTTAGTATACTCCACTCTTTTTTATGAATTTTTTTATACCAGAAATTCAGACTCCTTTGTATATTCTTCTATTTAGGAGAGCCTTGGTGTTGATATTTAGTATTCCTATATCATAATGACACTCAAAACTCCATTGGGAATTTGATCAATGGTTGTATTCTAGTTAAATTATTACACACTTGAGACAGAAAGGTATCATTTTCTATGAAACCTATTCATCCTTGAGATTATAGATTTTTAAAATCATTCTTAGGATGAAATAGTGGGTTCTATATCATTCATAAGTAAGTTGATATCAAAAAAAGGTATCCTGCACATCACCATAGCATGATATTTATACTCCCAAGGGTGAGTGTGATGTATAGTCAGGTTGAGATGAACATGATAATCGGGGGATAGATAGGGTGACAACCCAAATTTTTGGCCTTCATATGGATGATTATATAAAATTTCATGGCAATTTCCCTCTTTTATTATATTTTGTTTACAAATGTCTTCCTTAACAACTTTTTTGGACCACCTCTGTAACCACCCAATGTTTTATCAATAGAAATTACTTTCTTATAATTATGTCATATAATCACAAGAAATCACAAAAAATGAACTAATATGTACTATGTGACATCTAGACATAATATATCACTTCATGGATTTGAATTTTGAAAATATGACATACACGATTGCGATCAGAAAGATGTTTGGAGTTTAATGGGCCAAACATATTTTTTGGTGAATAGTAACCTACCCTTATGAATAGTAACATACCCTTATTAATAGTAATTAGAACCTTATGAATGTTAAATCATCCCAAATAATAGTAACCTCACCAATGAATTTATGAATAAAACTTAGAAATCTTATAAGTGAAATTATGACCATAGTAAAAGTATTGGTATTTTTTGTAAGTCATATATAATTAATTAAAATCAGTTAAATAATATTAATAAATTACATTAACATAAAATTTATTTCAATAATAGGTGTTAATAAATTATTAATTTTATTTCCTCTAGTTTTAAGATAATTTTATAAGACTTTATGTGCCTTTTGAAATCATTATAAAATCCATTATAGTTTTAACATCTGTATTTTTCTAGTAAATTATGATTTTAATTAAAAATTAAAATAATCATATTTAGAAAATTATTTTTGAAAAATGGAGTTCATTTTTGGGTTATACACTTTGAAAAATGGTTATAGTGAAATCTTTGGATTTTCTAAAATACTTGGATTTTTTATGAATAGTAAAACACAATAATTCACATTAAATGCTAAAAATGGTATTTTTTCATCATTGCTTGAGTCATGAATGATGTAAATGGATATTGGTTCGAACTCAAATTCAAATATTATTATTTTTGGTCACCATAATCATAATTATTTCATGTATTATGTACAAATAATAAACAAATTATTAAAATATTAAGAAAACCCTCCCCCCTTCCACTCTAATTACCTCCCACACTCCTCACTTAACTTCACTCTGATAAAGTCTTTTTACTTCCATAAATAATGCCTAGATCCTTCCATAATATCCTCCCCAACATCCATAAGCCTTTTGTCTCCTCATATTACCAGATCCTCTCCCCTTAAGAGGTTCTCAAAGGTGATGAACTCAAGAGGTAAAGTCTTCTTTTCAAATATTTTATTTTCTTTCACGTTCTTTTATTTTCTTTTTTTCCTCAACTCACTTCAACCAAATAGTGTGATAACTCTAGTAACACAAATTTAATATAATTTTGTTATGATAATGGGGTAATACATTTTCATCCCTCATTTCCCTTATTTTATATGAATGAAACGAAAACACCATCAGAAATGTGTTAATTTATCACATTCAAGGACGATGGTTTATCATTTTCTATTACCATATTCTATTTTCATCATGAATCCATTTTTATAGTTTAACTGAACTATTAAATATTTATTTTTCATTATTGTTTGTTATTTAATCCTTTTTAATACTTTATGTAAAATGATAATTCAAATGATGTTAATTGTGAACAAAATCTCCAAGTTAATCCAAGTGTTTATCATTATTGTTTTATATAATGATTCACATTCAATAAAAATAACCAAATGAATTTTATAACCATTTAATATTCTGGATGATCACTAATGTTATATAACTTCAATTTGGAACAAACAACTTGTTAGGTCCACTATGCTAGATTCCTTGAGGGGGGGGGAATCAGAGTTTGACAAATTAAAAAAACTGCCCCATTTGATATTGTTTTATTGTTAGACAAAACCCTCTTATCTCTCTCCTTCATATTATAGAGTATGAATTAATCTTAAAGAATGTATAGGACACAACAATATTACTTGGTTCACCCTTACTAGGATAAATCGAAGGAGCATACACCAGTGATGTGCCAATGTACCAAATTCAATATGAGTGCACTGCTATTTTCAAGTTCAGAGTGGACTCACTGTCCCTCTTGGTTTACAACCACTCACAATTTGAGAACTCACTGCTCTCTCTATTGAAGTGAGCTCACTGCTTCTTTAGAAGATCCAATCACATTTTATAGACTAGTAGGTATATTCATTATCTCTAATGAATTTTTCATCCTTAACTGTTGATAGATTCTCTATTGATTCCAAACATTCACCCATAGATGAATCTCTCTTTGCACCGGGTGTACCGGGAAAAAACTATTTTTATGTGCATCCCTTAATACACCATGCACATAATTCCAGTTCCTTGCGTGAAATCTAATTTTCACGCAACACATATTTTACGCGCAACTGACTTCTTTTATGTGCAACTATTACTTTTACGCACAACTAAATTCTTTTACGCACAATTATTGCTTTTATCTGCAACCTTTGATTTAGATAAAAATGACACTTTTATGCATAACTCCCATATTTTATGTGCATCCTCTACACTACCTTGCAAGTAATTTTCTTCTTTTGCGCGCAATCCACTAGTTTTGCAACAGTCTTCTTTTCTGCGCAACCTCTTCTTTTCATGCAAATAGTTTTTTTACGCGCAAACTTCCTATTTTCAGGCAACTCTCTTGTGCACTCCAACTTCACGATCTACAGCTTCGATACTCTCTAAGTATCTATCAACTCCGAATGATGGGGTTCACTTCATATTTATTTTCAAAATAGGCCCCCACGCGAAAAACCCTCTTTCCGTGCGTAATCCTCATTGAGCGCGAAAAACACATCTTCCGCGCCACTCCATATTCCACGCCATGCTCCAATTTTTCTCGCACCTCATGCCTTTTCCAATTTTTGAGCTTCTGGTCTCAAAAAACATCTTGTGACAAAAAAATCCTCAATTTCATGCACCATGCTAATATTTCGAGACCAATTTTCTTTTTCATCCACCATGAAAATATTTCACGCACCACTTTCCCTTTTCACGCACCGCACAACTATTTCGCGCACCACTTTTCATTTTCATGCACCACAAAAATATTTCACACACCACTTTTCCTTTTCATGCATGAAACTAATATTTCACACACCACTTTATTTTTCATGAACTGCACTAAATTATTGTGAACCACATTCCTTTTTTGTGCACCTCCCTTTTTGAAAAACATGTCTCTCCATTTTCTGATTTTCAGGCCCAAAAATATGGCAAACACTAAAAAACGATGCAACCTTGTATCTTGTTGTTTTGTACTGCCTCTAGATCATCCATTCCTTTTTCAAGGTTCTTCAATAAAACATGGATAGTCAACAACATCTCTTGATCCCGAAAAATTACCACGTAAACCCCCTTTATTAGCATATTATACATCGTGGTCTGCTTTGTGAACGAACACAACACGGAGGCCCACTTTTACAACAAACAAAATCATCTTAAAAATCCTTCAATGATGCCTTGAGGGATTTTTCCCAACAATCTATCCCTTTGGGTTTGTTGATAATTGTTCTCATAAAGATTTTCTTCACTTTGATACCTCATTAAAGCTTCTTCCTGCCGCTACCACGATTCACCTCTTGCGATACAGATAGCGATCAAAGATTTATTCAACATATACTATAAGCCCACATGAGCAATGTTCGATGTGAGAAACAAGCGTAAATGAAATTTTCTTCAATGAATCACTTCATTTCTGACGACAACTGTTGACACCTGACTAATACCAATTGTAAAATGGATACCAATTGTTCATACCACCCTGAAACCAATTGGTGATCGATATAAGACTTCCAACACCATTAAAAAACCACTTTTCTACTTTTATCATGATCCTCAGCTATCGGTATATCTATTCATTTATCGATCACTTATAGCATCGTCAGATTTGAAAAACACATGTTGTCTACTTACAGCTTCAACTCCTCTTCAGCATTCAACTCCCCCTATATCATTTCTCTCCCCTATCTTAGAGCTACACCTGTCAGCTTCTCCTTGTGTCTTTGACTGAGACATTTTCTCCCTTACATAGCCACAATTTCTGCTATTGGAGGAGTCACTATTTCTCCCCATTTTTCAATGAACCAAAAGGCCACTCCTTTGTGGTCTGAAACAGAGTAGATAAAGCATATCATGAGATTAGGGAAAAACACACCATACCTCATGGAAGGGGGCGGGGGACAGCCGCACTCTTTCAAGTGTGGGGAGTCGACTGAACTCTCCAAGCTAGTGGATTCCTCACAAAAGAATCCTTGGGTAAGGACTTTATCAAAATTTCTGCAACCTATAACTCTATAGGCACATACTCCAACTTCATGATTCCCTACTCAACTTTCTCCTTGATAAAATGATACATTATCTCAATGTGCTTTGTCCTTCAGTGATGGACATGATATTTGCTGATATTTATAGAACATGAGTTATCACACTGGATTCCAATCAGAGACTTCCCTTCAATGCCCATATCATTAAGCCGCTACTTCATCCACAATAACTGTGTGCATTCTTGAGTGGATGCAATATACGCAGCTTCTATGGTGCTCAATGAAACGAAATCTTTCTCCTTGCTTAGCTAAGAAACACACAATCCACCAAGATAGAATACATCTTCTGAAGTTGATTTCCTATCAACCGCTGAACCAGCCCAATCTACATCAGTATATTCCAATAATTATGACTGCGATTTGTCACTATATATGAGGTTGAAATCCACCATGCCCTTAATATACCAAATTATTATTTTCGCTACAAGAAGGTGGCTTTCATTGGGAATGATTTTATATCGCGCTGCTTGGCATGTAAAAAAAATAATATCAGGTCTTGTCACTATCAGGTACAGTAAACACCCAATAACTTTCCTGTATTCTATGATATTAACTGCCTATCCATTTTCAGCTTTTGGTAATTTCATTAGGGTTGCAACCAGAGTCTTCATCTCTTTGGAATTTTCCATTCCAATTCTTCTCAAAACCTCCTTGGAATATTTGTATTGAGAAATAAATGTTCCATTCCTTTCTTTTGTCACCTGTAGACCAAGGAAAAACATTATCTCTCCAATAATTTACATTTCAAACTCACTTTTCATGAATTTGGAAAACTGTCTGCAGTGAGCTTCATCTGATCCACCAGATATTATGTCATCGACATAAACTAGGACCATCATCCATTGATTACTATTGTTATTGAAATAGAGATTGTAATCAACTCCCCCACACTGTAAACCTAGCTTATTCATGTACTAATCATGTCTTGAGTACCATGCTCTTGGTGCTTGTTTCAGTCCATACAATGCCTTCTTTAGTCGATAGACCTTTTTATCATCCTCGTGAATGAGAAAACCATCTGGTTTCTTGATATGCAGTTCTTCCTCTAGAACCCCATTCAAAAATACAGATTTGACATCCATCTAGAAGACTTTTAACTTCCATTTCACTGTAATGGATTGGAATAGTCAGATTGTCTCTAGTCTCGAAACCAGTGCAAATGTCTCAACAACATCTATTCCCTATATTTGGGAGTATACTTTTCACACTAGTCGTGCTTTGTTACGAATCATTGATCCTTCTTCATTCATCTTGTTGCGATAGATCCATTTAGTCCCAATGACATTCTAAAATGCTAGCCTCGAAACAATCTTCCACCTCAGATTTTTCTTGATTTGATCATGATTTTTATTCATTTCCTGAAGCTAGTTTTTATCTTTAGCTGTATCAATCAAGCACTTCGGCTCAACCTGAGAGAGGAATGATATCTGCTGTAGTGATTTCATTATCCTTGTATGAACTGGAGTAAACTGATCACCAATTATATTCTACTAGTCAATTTCAGCTCAACTCCTTGGCTTCTGTGCAGATACAGATTTTACTTCCTCATACTAATCATCAGTATCTTCTTCTGAATCAACATTTTCCACTTCTTCTCCCCCATCATTGCTTTCCTCCTCATCACTTTCATTAGGAAATTGTTCACTACACTATTGAATGATCTCCTCATTTTCCACTACAGTGACATCATTGCTCTTAACTACTTTTCCCAGTATTTTGTTAAAGAATTTGTATTCTTTTCTTTTTCTTGAGTATCCTAGGAATATCCCATCATCTACTCGTGACTCGTATTTCCTATGTTTTTCCTTGTTGAGGATAAATAACATACTTCCAAATATTCTAAAGTATTTCATTGTTGGCTTCTTTCCATACCACATCTTGTAGGAAGTATTTCCTTCATTTGGACATAACAGATCCCTGTTAGATATGTAGACCAATGTCAAAACCGCTTCCTTCCAAAATTTCTCTGGTAAATGTTTTTCTATGAGCATCATTCTGGCCATGTTTTTGATGATCTGATTTCTCCTTTCAACCCCTCCATTTTGCTGGGGAGCTCTAACTAAGGAAACTTGATTCCTTATTCTGTGTTTCTCGAGATAGTCTTCCACCTGACAGTTTTTGAATTCCGTACCATTATCAATACGAAACTTTAGAATTTTGTATCCAAGCATATGTTCTCACTCCCTCTATTACTCTTTGAAGTAGATGAACACATCATACTTATGGGAAATAACAAATACACATGTAATTATACTATAGTCATCAATTAAAAGAACATAGTACCTCATTCCACCAATTTCTCTTGGTGTGATAGGCCCATATACATTAGCATGCAACAACTGAAGCACTCTTGTTGACTTCTTTTCCTTTTCCTTTTATGTATTTCTGATGAGATTCCCTTGTTTTCAAGAATTACACATGTGATTATGATCACATGATAGCTTAGGAAGGTCTCTTTCTACATCACACTTTACCAGATCTTTCAAGGATGTTTGGCATAGAAGACTAAGTCATTTATGCCATAACTTTTTTTCTTCCTCTCTGAACAGAAAGCACATATCTTATTCTCCAATTACCATGTAGAGATTCCCCTTTATCCTTTTTTCACTGTAAAACTACTTCCATGTATCTTGATTTGTCGATACACATCTTCTTAGTAAAACTTTTAGAATTTCACGAGTCACATAGTTAACTGACACTGAGCAAATTCTGACTGAGTCCTTCTACTACTAATACATCTGCATGTCTCATCTCATTTCCCCCAAACTTGGCATTTCATGAGCCAATAATCATTAGACCTTAATCATTTCCAAACATTACAACTCATTCTTTGTCATATTTTACACCTGTAACAAGATCCTTATTAGCTTTCACGTGTGATGTGCATCTGCTGTCAATGACCCACATACTAGAGTGATCTGATGCTTTAAGGGAAATTTTTTTCCACCACTGCCTTCTCATCCTTTTTCTTCTTGGTCCGTATTTTTTCCTTCACACTTGGAAGGGAATGAGACTTCTGATCTTTCTCAGACACTGATGGACCAACATCATCTTGCAAAGTGACAAATCTTTTTTTCATTTTCAACTCAACTGTTGGTTCATTTATAGGCTGATTGCGAACATTTTGACTCCACTTTTTTTACATTCCTCTGTATGGTCGAAGTACAATACCTAGCCACGTGTCCAAATCCTTCACACCAAAAATACTGTCCTTCAAAGTATGTTCTAGAGAACTATTCTTTGTTTGGCCTCCAACTCTGTTCTTGTGCCTTTCATTATCTCTTTGATAAGGAACACACATACTATGAATTTCCCATCTTTCCACAACAAGAACACCTAATATGATGGACATTCCTTTATTTCACTTATGCGCTGCTAGTTTCCCCCTGAGATCATTGAATATTTTGATCCTACTTGGTGCCCAAATCTACCTTCAATCTCAGAATGGGTGCTTGTGGTTTGACTTTAGTTTTCATAGATTTCTGTTTCTGATCAAGCCCCCCATCGGCCTTAGCATATTTACATAATTGATGATTGCTTTCTGCTAAACCACTATGCTCTACTTTTATATTCTCGGTTTTCAGAGTGATTTTCATTCCTTATATCCCAACATGAGTCAAGAGTTTTTCATGACCTTAACCTTTTTCTACAGACTGACAACTTCTCCTTCATGTTCTTCAATGTACTTAATTTGATCTTTTATTTTGTTATTCAAGCCATCGATCCCCCTTTTCTGTTTTCCAATCTTGATTTTATACTCACTAACCAATTCCGAGTCCTTAGGAGTTGATGAATTTAGTTTATCAATTTATTCCATCAACTCAGACTTCTCTTCTTCCTACTGCTACATATAAATTTTGGAATCACGAACATCTTTTTTGGATTTCTTTGTTTTGGATCTCAAAAAATCTATCTCCTCAAGAGCATCCTCTAACTCTACATGCATATCAACTATTCCCTCAACTTATTCTTCTTCTTCATCAACTTTAGTTTCATTCTTCTTCTGAGAACTAATGACAATTTCCACCCTAGCATTTTCTCCATGATCACTACAGTTCTCCATTTATTCAACCTCCTCAACCTTAGACTCATCTAAACTATCAAATTCTTTTGAAAGGAGGTTCTTCTTCATAAAGATATTTCTCCTGAACAGTTTCTTGCCGTTCTTGTAGGCTGAATAATTCTTCTTTAGAATTTCAATTTCATCAACATCATCATACTCTGGGATATTTTGGGGCATCTTGCCACAGATGTCTGACCTTTCCACATCGAAAAGAAGCAAGTGGAAGTTTCCTTTTAAACATTCCTTTTCCTTATTGAAGGTTTGAGGAGAGGAAAGACATTAGCTCATCTGTCTCTTCCTCTTCATGAGAATATTCAATGGTGAGCTTCTTCATGGCCTTGAATTCCACTTCTTTGGATTTCCCCTTTTCCACATCATTGTTATCATCATTTCTCATTTCATACGAAATAAGGGTGCTATGAAGTTTATCCAATGTCTTCTCTTTCAGGTATTTATCTTCCAAAACTGAAACTTTTGGATTGAACTGAGGTGGATGTTTCCTCAAGATGCGCTTGACAATATTTATGTCTTCAATAACATCACCAAGAACCTGCATGTCTTCTAATATAACATTTACCCTGTCGAATATTGCATCAATAGACTCATTCGAGTTCATTCTTAGATCTTCATACTTGTTCCAAAATAATTGCATCTTTGACTCTCAAACCATTGTATCTCCTTCATATATATTCAACAGCTTTTCCTACAAGGAATGTGATGTTTTCCAAGACCTCACCTTCGTACAGATAGCATTGGATATGAATCCCCCTAAAGTATAAAATTTCTTGGCATCAGTGTCCAATTCTCTATGCTCAACTTCTGATAATGAAACACTATTAATATAAGCTTTTTTTCCATGCATTGATGCTGTGAACACATCCATTCCTAAAGAACGGAAGTAGTGTTTCATCTGATTCATCCATAGCTGGAAATTTTTCCCATCAAAGATCGGAATCCCTTTGTGATTGGGGACCTCCATTAGAGAGAGAAACACTGATAAAAACCTTTCCCTCTAATACCAATTGTTATGTCCACTATTCTAGATACCCTACATAGGGGGGGGGGGGTTAATCAGGGTATAGCAAATTAAAACAAAGAACCCTTTTGATCTTGTTTTGTTCTTAGAAAAACCCTCTTCTCTCTCTCCTTCCCATTCCAGTGTAAGAATGAATCTTAAAGCATGCACAAGACACAACAATATTACTTGGTTCACCCTCACTGGGATATGTCCATGGAGCATACACTGGTGAGTTTCCAATGTACCAAATTCACTATGAGCGCACTATTGTTTAAAAATTCAGAGAAGACTCATTGTCCCTCTTGGTTTAAAACCACTCACAATTTGAGAACTCACTACAATCTCAACGTAAGTGAGATCACTACTTCTTCAGAATATCCACTCACAGTTTATATACCAATATGTATCTTCATTATCTTTAACTAATTCTACATCCTTAATTGTTTATAGATGTTCTGTTGATGCCCAACTTTCACCCAAAGATGAATCCCTCTTTACACCAGGTGTACCGGGCAGCCCCAATTTTTACGTTTAGCCCTAAATTCACTATGCGCATAATTCACATGCCTTATGAAAAATCCAATTTTTGTGCAACACCTCTTTAATGCGCAACCAACTTCTTTTATGTGAAGCTATTGCATTTATGCGCAACTGTTTCTTTTATGAGCAACCTTTGCTTTACGCACAAATGCTGCTTTTACACGTAACTCCCATCTTTTACGCGTAACCTCTATACTGCCTTGCACATAATTTTCTTCTTTTGCACAAAATCCCCATTTTGTGCAATAGTATTTTTTCTACATAGCCTATGCTTTTTGTGCAAATAGTTCTTTTACATGAAAACTTCTTGTTTTCGCGCATCTCTCTTGTGCACTCCAATTTCACGATCTAGAGCTTGGATAATCTCTAAGTCTTGAGTTGCTCCAAATTAGGGGGGGGGTCACTTCATATTTATAGGCAAAATCTACCCCCACATGAAAAACCCTCCTTCTGCATGTAATCCTCATTGAGTGCTAGAAACACATCTTTCGCGCCACTTCGTATTTCATGCCATGCTCCAATTTTTCACACACCTCATACCTTTGCCAATTTTCGAGCTTCTAATCTTAAAAAACCTCATGTGTGAAAAACACCAATCCTCAATTTCTCGCACCCCACTAATATTTCACACCCAATTTTCTTTTCCACCCACCAAGAAAATATTTTGTGCAACACTTTCCTTTTTCGCGCACTACACAACTATTTCACGCACCACTTTTCTTTTTCGTGCACCACACAAATATTTCGCACACCACTTTTCTTTTTTTGTGCACGATGCTAATATTTCATGCACCATAATATTTTTCGCACACCGCTCAAATTTTTCTCACAACACATTCCTTTTTCGCGCACCTCCCTTTTCCAAAAACACGTCTCTCCATTTTCTGATTTTCAGGCCCTAAAATCTGGCAAACACTAGAAAACGACACCACCATATATCTTTTTTTTTGTACTGCCTCCAAACCATCCATTCCTTTATCGAGGTTCATCAATCAAACAAGGATAGTCAACAATATCTCATGATCCTGACAAATTACCATGTAAACCCCCTCTTTCAGAAAATTATACATTGTGGTATGCTTTGTGAACAAACAAAATATGGAGTTCCACTCTATCAGCAAACAAAATCACCTCAAAAATTCTTCAATTATACATTTACAGATTTTTCCCAACACACCTTCATCATACATGTGTTCTAGGACAAGAATATAAGTTAACCGATCATTAAAAAAAATAAACAAACAGACCCAAACAATGAAAATTCACCTCATAACCAATAAAAAAGAATATGAATGAACTCAAGAGGGTCATACTAAATCATTTAAAAGTACAAGAGGTTATGTAAGTATTAATTAATGAACCTAATTTGATTATTCAGGACATTAATATCAAGTGATGATCACCATTATACTTAAGGTAAGGGATCCTCTCTATCTCACTTTTATTCAAGAATCTCCTCTATGTTATTTCATTTTACATGTAATTCATAATTATGGGGTGTGATTTGGAACCATTACAATACTTCCCTCATGATTTAGAAAATATTATAAATTCCTTTCTCTCTCAATAACCCCTCTTATGTACACCAGATACCTTACTGATATTCCGTAAGGGATTCTACATGAACTGCCTTTTTTCCATTAGGTTGATCCATCTTTTATTTTACCCAAATGAAGTTTTCATTTATTTTTATGTAAAACTTATACATAATGATTACATGCTCCAAAATCATGTTTCGAGATCCATAAATCATTCACTTTTGGGGATATACATGCTTTTAAGTGATTCCCTCCTTGATACTTCCCAATAAGAAAACTCATTTTAAGGGAACATCCCAAATTTTTACCCAATTTCACATGCACTCTACCATTTTTTAAATCCACCATAGTTTTTTATAAATACTAGTCTTTTTATTATGTAAAACTTATTTTTTCACTTCTCGTTTTATATATATGATTATTTTATTTTTTATTTTAAATGGACTTTAGTATTTTCTATAAAACTGTGCTAAATTTTTTTAATGATATGAATTCCCTAAATACTATTATTACATGTTGTCACATATGTTTGACATCACTTAACATGATATATACCTATTTTACCTTAATAATTTCCATGTTTATTTTAATTCCTCTATCACATGGACACTTTTATTATACACTCATTCATAAGGCATTATAACATGAATGTGATACCCATTTATCTCTATGGGTTCCCCTTCGTTTATGTATGATTGAATATGTATGATTATGAATGTGGAATGAATATTAATGAACATGTTAATATGGGTTTGCTTAGATTGTTCTCTAATGCATTAGGTAAAGTTTAGTCTTTTGAGACGTTATGTGCAATGGTTCAGGCGGTTAGCATTGAATCGCACTACCATGTGAAATGGTCTTGGTGGTTAACCTTGACTTCTGATCCTCCATGTACAACAAGCCTTGGATCGTGCTAAAGTCATGATTTATGTGACTGCCAAATTACTATGAATTCATGTTTATATGATCCCATGTTTATATGTAATTATTCTAAATTCCATTTTATATCATTATGTCATGATCTATAACCCTTTTTATAATGCCTTATTCTTTATTTTATTACCTTTTAGGGATTTTTAGCTCATCCCTTTATTCATGTGATCACCAAGGTACCCTATGAAGATTTTTGGGATCAAATAAATTTATGTTCTATTTTTGAATATTAAATAAAGAAGTTTTTTTCCTATGTTTTATTTTATATGTACCTAGTCTTCAAAGACGCTAGACTTCAAGATCCATGGCTTGTACTCTAGTGTTTAATTATGCTGAAAATCATGTAATGTTATGTGTAAAAGGATAGGGTCACTATAGTTGGTATTAGAGGATGGTGTAGTTATTTTTGGAGATTAGGAGTAGTGAATATTAGTAAAAACCTTAAGGATGAGGGCAATTATAAGAAACCCCCCCTAAATTTTGGTAAATATATAGTAAGTGGTATATCAAGGAAATATATATCTATATGGATAAAGACAGGTAGAGGTGGCTCTGGCATAGACGTATCTTAGGGTAAAACATAAAAACACCACTTTGAGATAGACTCGAATGGGAGGGGCACTATAAGGGGCCTTGTTGCACTTTTGATTTGACACTCTTGGAAGATATGCTATGGTAAATTCATAAGCATTGTAAAAACCATTATTAAAGGAATGAAAAAATTCCATAAGAATATAAGTAATGAAATAGATCAAGGTTAAACTAGATTTAAACATTGGTAATCACAAGTTAGGATATACTTCTCCTTTACAAGTTTATATTCTTATGTCCAGTGCTCCCTTTTTGATGCTCAATAGTAAAGTATTAAATCTATTTAATTTTATGTTATTTTTCTCAATTAATGATGGGAAATAGAAGAAAATGTTCCAACAATCAATGTGATATATAATGTGAATATTTCCCAAATTATATGCCTGATATGATGGGAACAAGTGCTCAAAACATCATTACTGTACTTTCTCAGTTGCCTCAAGTTATGAATAATAACTTGAATCTTATGGAACACTATCCTCCTTGATGGAATGAGAATGTTGATATTGAATCCTTTATTTAGAAAATTCATATCAGGTTTTGTGGATATTTAGATACCCTCCATGAGGAACAATAGATTAACTCTGTTGAAAAGATATTCTCTGTCTTCTAGTTCTCAAAAGAAGAGAAATTCATACTGGCAGTCTATTATTTTGATGGGGAAGAAAATCATTGGTGGACACTAATCAAGAATACGAATCCCCAGGAGGAAATTGATTCCATGGTTCTGGAGGAATTAAATAGAATTTTATTCAGTAAATATTTTCCCTAAACCCTCAATCTCAGGAAAGAAAAAGAGATCCTTAGACTCAAGAAAAAGGAAGATGAGTCCATCAGGGCATATGAAAAAAACATTACAAAGAATTCAATGTATTACTCTCGATTTTTCATGAACTCCAAAATAAAGGGGGATCGATTCTTTAGGAGACTAATTCTGATTCTACAAAAAGTGTTGGTGATTTGAGACATTTATAGTTATGAGGATATTTTCAATTGTAAGCTCAAGGTTGAAATGGATATTGGAGGATCTCAGTGGTATCGTAGGCCCGATGAAAATAAGAGGAAAATAGAATCTAATGTGGTTGGTTCCTCTAATAAATTCTTTAATGGAAAGAAGCCTGACTATCCCAGAAGTAATTTTTTTGGAAGAAGCATTTTTGGAACTATATAAAGGGAATCATGAGTTTCTTTAAATGTGGAAAGTTGGGACATCTGTCTAAAAATTTCTAGCAGGATATGAAGAATACAACTAATTTTGAATAAGAAAAGAAGGTTCAGAACAACACTCAACATGTTTTTTAGTGTTACAACTACGAGGAGAATGGGAATTATGAGAAAAATTATCCTAAGTCGGGGTTTGTGAGAGGAAATCAATAAAAACCTCTAAAGCAACAAGAAAGTGATTATGTTATAACCACTACTGAGGTGTATAAGGACAACAATGTAGTGATTGGTATTCTAGTAATTAATACATGTATAGGGAATGTACTATTTGATTCTGGTTCTACACATTCTTTTATATCTATCATGTTTAGCAGAACTATCCAAACACCACCTCAAAATTTTGAGGATAAGTTATCTGTGAGAACAATGAGTGGGGAAATCATTGCATCCAAGGATTATAACTACTCCCCAGTTAACATTTGTGGACTAAACATCCCAGATAATCTTGTCATACTTCATTTAAGGGAGTTCGATGCTATTTTGGTCCTGGATTGGCTATATTTATACAAATCCAACATCAAATGTTGGAAAAGTGAGATCACTCTTCAATTCATAAAGCATATTAAAATTTATTTACAAGTGTAAGGAGGATATTTAATCTCCATTAGAATCATCATCTCATGTGTGTATATTTATTCCTTATGAGCAAGCATATCTTGCCCAAATTATTGAGACAATGGAGAGAATCATGTTTCAATGCATGCCCATCGTGAGGGATTTTAATGATGTATTTCTTGATAAGTTTCCTGGTCTTCCTTAGGACCAGAAGGTTGATGTCTCAATTGAACTTATTCTTAGATCACTGACTATATCAAATACACCTTTTAGAATGGGCACCATAGAGCTGGAAGAGATGAAGAAGTAGTTACATGAGAATCAAGAGAAGGGTTTTATATGTCTGAGTGCTTCACCATGGGGTGCGCTAGTCCACTTCATCAAGAAGAATGATGGATCTATTATACAATGTATTGATTATAGTGATCTCAATAAAATCATGATAAAGAACATGTATCCCCAGCCACAGATAGATAACTTTTTCGACCAGCTTTGTGGGGCCGATTATTTTTCTGAGGTGGACCTTTGGTCGTTATATCACCTATTAAACGTGAGGAAGGAAGATATTCCCAAGACTGCCTTTCAAATAAGTTATGGACACTATGAGTTCATAGTGATTCCCTTCAGACTCACTAATGCTCTAAATTTTTTTGATGGATTTAATTAATACATTCATTAGAGATTACCTCGACAGATATGTGGTAGTCGTTATCAACGATGTTCTGATATACTCCATTAGAAAGGAGGAACATGAGGAGATTTTGAATACTATATTAAAGAAATTGGGAAAGGAGAATATATATTCCACGTATAGTAAATGTGAGTTTTGGATGGAGGAATTATCATTATTAGGGCATGTTATCACCAGGAAATGGATATCTATGGACCCTTCCAAGACAATGGCGACTGAAGAGTTTCCCAGGCCAACATCTATAACTAAGATCCGTAGATTTCTAGGTCTATCTACGTATTATCGATGATTTTTGAAGAGAATTTCATGATTTTTAGACCCAATGACCAAGCTGACATGAATGAGAGTAATGTTTTTCTGGACTCAAGAATGTGAATACTACTTTAAGAAGTTAAAAAAGAGGTCAATCACTACACAAGTACTCACACTACCAATAAGTGGAGAACTATTTGTGGTAAACTGTGATGATTCAAAGAAGGGATTAAGCTGTGTGCTGATGCGCAATGATAATGTGATAGCCTATGCCTCTAGGAAGCTAAAAATCCATTGGAAAAACTATCCTACACATGATATAGAGTTAGTGGCTGTGATCTTTTGTGTTAAAAATCTGGCGTCATTATCTCTATGAGGAGAAGTGTGAGATATATACTGATCAGAAGAGTATCAAATTTATATTCACACAAGAACATATTTATATGCACCAGGGAAGATGGATAGACCCCATCAAGGATTATTACTACTCAATCCATTACCATCCCATTTAGGAAAACATGGTGGAAGATTCTCTAAGTAGAAATGATCTTACATCTTTATCAATAATGAGAATTGAGAAGGATCCGATCATCTTATAATTACATAGGATGGGCATGGGAATCATTAAGTATAAAACATCATAAATCCGTTCTAAAATTATTTCTCAACCACCCCCCATTGAGAAAATAAATGATGATCAAAGGAAAGATTTTAAAATTAAGAAATGGGTAGAAGTGATTAAAAATGGTAAATCCTCTAAGTTCATGATTTATGAGGAAGGATTTGAAATGTTTGGATCACGATTATGTATAATATCCAATCTAAAGATAAAAAAGGTGCTTCTAAATGACTCATATAGGTCTAACTTCTCTATCCACCGAAGGATCACATACATGTATCGAGATATTTTAGAGTACGTTTGGTGGGACAATATGAAGAAGGAGATTGATGGCATACATCAAAGTGTCTAGTATGTCAAAAAGTGAAGGATGGAAGATAAAATTTTAAGGGGATGATGAAACCACTACCCATACCAACATGGTAGTGGGAGAACATCACCATGGAATTCATCACTGGACATCCAAGGAAATCGAGAGGAAAAAATGCAATATGGATAATTATGGATCATCTTACAAAGAGAGATCACATTATCACAATTCTAGAGGAATTATCATTGGATAAGATTTCACATATATATATATATATATCTAAGAGGTGGTAAGGCTTCATTGAGTATAACTATCTATTGTATCTGATCAAGATACGAGATTCACATCAATGTTCTAGAAAAGTCTCAACCATTCTATAAGAACTAATCTGAACTTCAGTACGGCCTATCATCCTCAAACTGATGGAAAATCCAAGGGAACTATTCAGATAGTAGAATATATGTTGAGAGAATTTTCTATGAATTTCAAAGAAGGATGGGACTGACATCTTCCACTGGTTTAATTTTCATATAAAAATAGTTTCCACTCAACATTTGAATGGAACCACACAAAGCCCTTTGTGGGAAAAGGTACAGAACACCGCCATTTTGGGATGAAGTTAGTGAGCATAATCTATTAGGACAAGGAATAGTCTAATAAATGGTTGAGATGGTGAAATTCATTCATTAGCAAGTCAAGGAATCCCAAATCTTTCAAAATTGTTATGCAGGCATTCATTTATGAGACCTTTAGTTCAAAGTTGGAGAAATGGTATTTCTATGCATAACTCCATGGAAGAAGGTCATGTGGTTTGGTATGAAAGGAAAGATAAGTCCCCAGTACCTCGACCCCTTTGAGATTCTTGACCATGTTCGAGATGTGTCCTATAGAATGAAACTTCCACCAACCATGTCCAAAATACACGATGTCTTTCATGTATCCCTCTTAAGAAAATACATACCAGAACCTTCATGTGTACTCTCTTTAGAGGTGGTACAGTTGGAGAATTATATTTATTACGAGGTGTATCTAGTGAAGATCTTGGATCATAGAGATAAAGTTATACATAAAAAGACTACTCACCTGGTCATATTAACATGGTGGAACCATAAGTATGAAGAGGCTAAATGGGAATTGGAGGAGGCAATGAAGGAAAAGTACCGTACCTGTTGGTGGCTTAGAATGTAAAAGAAAATTTTGAGGGAGAAATTTTAATAACGGGGAATAATGTATCGACCCAATGTTTTATCAATGGAAATTAATTTATTACAATTATGTCATATAATCTCTAGAAATTACCTCAAAATGAACTACAAAGTACTATGTGACCATTAGACATAATATTGTTGCTTCTATGATTTGAATTTCAAAAATCTGACAAACACTGTGGCGATCTGTAAGATGTTAGGTGTCTAATGGAACAAAATTAATTTTTGTTGAATAGTAACCCACCCTTATGAATATTAATATAACCATTATGAATAGTAAATCATTCAAAAGAATAATAACCTCTCCCACGAATGTATAAATAAAATTTAGGTATCTTATAAGTGATAATATGACCATAATAAAAGAATTGGTATTTTTTGTAAGTCATAAATAAATAATTAAAATTAATTAATTAAAACTAAATAAATAATTTAAAAGAAAATTTATTTTCCTAAAAGGTGTTCATAAATTATAAATTTTAATTCATAGGATTTTAAGATAATTTTATAAGACTTTATGTAATATTTGAAAGAAATATAACATTAGTTATAATTTTAAAATGTATATTTTTCAAGTAAATTATAATTTAAAAAAAAATTAAATTAATAAGATTTAGAAAATTATTTTGGAAAAAAAAGATATCTTTTTTGGATTCTACACATCGAAAAATGGTTAGGGTGATTTTTGTATTTTTCTAAAATACTGGAATTTGTGATGAATAATAAAATACAACATTTCACAATAAATGCTAAAAACTAAATTTCTACATCATGATTGAGTGATAAAGGATGTAAATGACCATTGGTTAGAACTGAAATGCACATATTTTTATTCTTGGTCACAATAATCATTACTGTTTCTTTTCTTATGGAATAATAATAAAATAATGTTTGAAATATTAAGAAAACCCTCCTCCCCTCCACCATAAAATCTACCCACACTCCACTCTTATCTTCACTCTTCTAAAGCCTTGTGACTTCCATAAATTATGTCCAAATACCTATCCAAGATCCTCCCCCATTAAAATCATCAATTTTATTCTAAAAATACCAAATCCTCTCCCCTTAAGAGGTTCTCAAAGGAGATAAACTAAAGAGGTAAATTCCTCTCTCTGATTCTTTTGTTTTCTTTCAAGTTCTTCTATTTTCTTTTTTTATTTCCTCACATACCTTTAAACAAATTATGTGATAACTCCAGTAAAATTAATGTAATGTAATTTATTTATTCTAATGGTATAATTCATTTTCATCTCCCCTTTTTCCTTTTTTTATAGGAAAGAAATGAAAACACCTTCCGAGATGAGTTAATTTATCACATTCTAGGATGATGGTTTATCAATTTCTATTACCATATTATATTATAGTCATGAAACCATTTTTATTGATTAAAAATAATATAAAATAATTATTTTATCTCATTTGTTGTTATTTATTCAATTTTCACTCTTAATGTAAAATAATAATTCAAAACAGGTTAATTTTGAACAAAATCGCTGAGTTAATCCAAGCGTTTAACATTAATGATTTATATAATGATCCACCTACACTAAAAATTTTAAAATTAATTTTATAACCATTTAATCTGATATATGATCACTAATTTTATATATATTCAATTCTGGACAACCACCTTCATCAAACATGTGTGTCTGAACATGAATATTAGTGAATAGATCATTAAAACCAAGGAAACAAACGAACCCGAACAATGAAATTAAACATCATAACCAATAAAAAATGATATAAATTAACTCAAAATGGTTATAATAAACCAATAAAATATAAAATAGGTTCATTAATTAATAATTAATGAACCTTATTTGATTATTAATGTCATTAATATCCAGATAAGAACACCATCAGGCTAAAGGTATGGGATTCTCTCAATCTAACTTTTATTCAAGATATGTTATGCCCTTTAACGTGTAATTAATTATAATGGGGTATGATTTAACACCTTACCCATACTTTCCTCATGATTTATAAAATACTATTAATCCCTTTCTATCTCATTAATCCCTCCTATGTACACCTAATACCGTGCTGATATTCTATAAGGGATTTTACCCGAACCGCCATTATTCTTTTGGGTTGCTCTATCTTTCTTTTTACCAAAAAGAAGTTTTCTTTTCTATTTATGTAAATATTATAAATACTATGTATATGATCCAAAATTATGTTTCAAGATCCATCCCTTATTCACTTTTGGGGATATACATGCTTTTATGTGATTCCCCCCCTCAATACTTCCTAATAAGAAAACTCATTTTAAGGGAACTTCCCAAATTTTTACCCAATTTCATGTGAACTATACCATTTGGTTTAATACACCATTATTTTTATAAATTCAGTATTTTTTATGAAAACCTTATTTTTCCACTTCTGGTTTTATATAAAACACTATTCCCTTTTTAATTTTAAATACTCTTTAGTATTTTCCATAAAACTACACTGAAATGTTTTAATGCAAATAATTTCCTAAAAACACTCCTTACATGTTTTAACTTATGTTTGACATAACATACCATGATATATTCATCTTTTACCTTATTAATGTACATGTATTTTCTAATTCCTTTCTCTCAAGGACACTGTTATGAAAGGACCATTCATTATGCTTTATGACATGAAAGTGATACCAATTTCTCTCCATGGGTGATGCTACGTTTATGTATGGTTGATTATGTATGATTATGTATGTGGAAATAATATTCATGAACATGTTAAGATGGTTGAACCTAGATAAAACTCCAATGCATTGGGTAAATCTTAATGTTTTGAGATGTTATGTGAAACGGTCTTGGCGGTTAGCCTTGACTCGTGCTACCATGTGCAATGATCTTGGTGGTTAACCTTGACATGTGATCCTCTATGTGGAACAAGCCTTGTCTCATGCTAAAGTCATGATTTTTGTTTCTACCACATTACTATGAAATCATGTTTATAGGATCCCATTTTTATATTTTATGATTCTATATTCCATTTTATATCATTATGTCATGATCTCAAACCCTTTTGCTAAATCCTTATTCTTATGTTTACTTCCTTGTTGGGATTTTTATATTATTTCTTTTTTCATGTGATCCCCATGGTACCCTATGAAGATGTAATGGCTTAAAGGCTGTTAGGATCTCCTTATGAAGATTAAATAAATAAGTGTGTTTTTAGTCCCCTATTTTATGTTTTATGTACCTAGTCTTCAAAGACACTAGACTTCACGATCCATGGCTTGTACATTGATGTTTAATTATGCATAAAATCATTTAATGTTATGTTTAAAATGTTAGGATCAATATATCCTCTTAATATATAGGTATAGTTTACTATTTATCCAGTTCTAGGAGTAGCACCAGTATCCATTATTCCTAAAAGGATGGATGATGCTAAGTTGTTGGGGGCATATGTGCCAGTTAGAGGAATTCTATGACAAGGGTTTCATATAGCCTAGTACTTCCCTATGGAGTCTAAATAATTTTTTTTTTCAAATAAAGGGGATGACACACTTAGTCATCGAATGGATTTCCATTTTTTAAACGATCTTATAGTTAATAATTTGCATCCACATCCATGTATACATGAAAACATCAACCATATATAAGGATCGTGTGCTTTTGGAAAATGAATTTGGGGTCGGGCTTCCATGAGGTGTATGTTAAACCATCAAATATTAAACATACATAATTTCATAGTAGATATCTCATGTACGAGCATTTTTTTAAGTTGTTTAGTCTCATGAATGCACAATGTGTTTTTATTACTTTAATGAATTGTGTTCTCCTCCCGTACCTACATTAATTTTTATTGTATTCCTGGATGACATCTTTGGGTACTCACATACTTGGCATAGACTTGAACAACATCATGATATCACATTGAAGACACATTGAGAGCACCAACTATATCAAAAGGTAACAAAATTACATTTTTAGATCAGTAAATTCCACTTTGTTCGTCATATTTTCTTACATATGAGAGTATCAAATGACCAAGAGAAGGTGAGAACTATTTTTTCTTTAGAAAAACCCATGAATGATTTTGAAATATAGAGTATCTTAGGGATGGATAGATATTACAGGTTGTTCATTTAGGGTTTCTCATATCTTTTATAACTAGTCATAATATTTAAAAATATTGGTTCAATGTTTGTTGGGTTTTAATGTGTGAGAAACCCTTTTATGTGTTCAAAGTGAGATTAAAGTTAGACCTGATCACTATTTTAACTATCCCTAGAATATGCTACATGTTTTATTGTAATGTATATGAATTTGGGATGGGATCTATTCTAATAAAGTTAGAATGATTTGTGTTATTTACCACTTGATGTCTTATGAGAATAATTACCCAACACATGATCACGATATAGTAGTTATGGTTCATACATTGCATTGTTAGAGGCATTTATTATGGGAGTGAATTATGTGGTTTATACATACCAAAAAATCCTAATGTATATAATTACATAGTTTGAGTTGAATATTAGATAGAGGATATGGGTTGAGCCCCTATCTTCATTTTAGATTTATATTTCAAATATGCATATGAAATGATTTTTTTTCAATTCATTGACCCATAAGACTCAGACACATTTAGTTTGGAGGCCAATAATGAGTGGAAAATGGTGGGTATTTTTTTGAGATTCATCTATAGGTTTAGGACCATCATAGAAAACTATTAAATGAATCGTTATAAATAACCTCTTCACGTATTTATAGAGTGATGACGAGGAAGAAATTTGATCCTAAGGGTTTGGACATATGTGAGAGTGTTTCAAGAAAGGAAAAAATTCTATGTTTGAATGTTGATGGGGATGAGATATTGTGCAGTAATTGATGTTTTAGGGAATCATTAGATAAATAATATTAGTTTATGTGAGACCACAAGCTTCAGTTTATTCTGTACATCCTGGCCTTAATGAAAATATACTATGATTTATACTAACATTATTAGTGTCTTGGTATGATAAGGGATGTATATATAGTATTGTGGCCCAGCGTTCCACCTTTTTTCTAGTGAAGGAAGAAAAACAACAACCATCACATATTTTTAATCCACTACCCAACCATTAGTGGGAATGGGACAACATTACTATAAATTCTTTTATGGGATTACCTAGGCCACAATGAGTGCCTGAAGCTATATGGGTAATCATAAACATATTTTAAAAATGTCTCTCAATTTCAAAAAATTTGAGAGAACTCATCAGTATAAGAGTATGGAAGGTTATATTTTACAGATAACACAAATCTTCATGGGTTTCCATGTAATATCATATTAGAAAAAGATTTTTTTTAGATCAAGGTTCTACATGGGGTTATAGAGGGAACTGTGTTCATATGTGTTGTTGAGTACAACATATCATCTCTTGAATGATAGTCTGTATGATAATATGATATAGGAATTATAGGAATAAATTCAAGCATGAATCTGAGATTTCAATGTTTCTTGGTAGAAATACCTACCTAATGATGATTTTTTTATAATAAAACTTTCAATAAACCACACTGATTACTTTTTATGAGGGTTTATATGATAGCTCATGTTGACCACCCAAATAATGGCTAGAGGTAGGAGAGTTAGTGATACTAGTACCTTTAATCATTCATGATATTTCACAATAAGTAATTATTATTATAAAATGTATGGATATATATCATCCTATGAAGAAGTATTAGTCTAATCTATTCCATTGACCATTAGAGTTCAAAATAGAGGATCATGATGTATAATTTTTCCCTCCTAGATAGGGGAAGAGTTAAATTCATAGATAAGGTAAACCTTTCCACATTATATTGGTAGTTTTGAGATTATGGGGAGATTCAGACTAGTATCATGTCAGTTGTAGTTACCTCAAAAGTATCGAGCCCTATACAATTTCTTCAACTCATCTCACTTATGTTGTTATCACTCTGACCCATCTCATATTATCCAGTTTAATGGAATTTATTTGGAGGTAGATATGTCCTTCTAAGAGCATCCTATTCATATCACTGATTCGAGTATGAAGGCTCTCTGATCTATGTTATGTCCTATAGTATGGTGCTTTGGAAAAATGGATTTCAATAAGAGGATACATGAGATCAAGAGGCTAATGTACATACCCAGTGGCCAGACTTTTTTATATTACGATTTACCAACCATGGAAGGGAGACTCAAGAAATTGTTTTTTTAAAAGGAGATATTGCATGACCTCATATATTCTAGTGAAGAATGGACCCTATAAATTTTTGTATAAATATTTTTACTTTTCCTAATGGAAATGATTAAGGATTATTAAAGGGTTGTTGAGAGACTAGGGATCATTCAGATCTTGGAGCACCAGTTTTCAGAGGAATATACAAAGGATAATGGTTAGTGAGTAGTTAGTATAAGCCATGCATCTCAATTGTGTAGCACTATAATAGTAGGAGTAAATTATACAAAAAGTTTGAGTTAGGAATTAAACAATGCAAAGATCTATAGAGATTATAATGAGGAGACCTACATGGGATGAGAATAGTTTAAAAAACAATGATCCAAGATGCTTGGCTAGATCCAAATAGAAAGTGACATATCACGGTTAACACATGGTTTTGAAAACCACATTTCTAACTATGAAAGTGGGGTGGATTCCAAGGAAAATGTTTTCAAATGGTTTGGCCGCATGTGCGACCAAAATATACACACAATAAATGTTGGTTATAATTATAATTTTCAATTCAATAAAGGTAATTTCCCCCCTTCCCCATAACATCTCATGTTCAATATCCCTTTGTTGTTGGGAGATCCTCATTCCACCTAAAAATAAGATTTGAGGTATCCCATTCAATTGATATCTGATTAATTTATCATCGGTCACATCAGATCTATATTGGTAAGATATCTAGTCGTTCGACATCTTACATTCTTATATCATTCCATATGGAATGCGAAATACATCTTCTCACATTTTACAAATTTTTAGGTATATCATTTTTACCTAAATTTTTCTAAATCTATACCAAATTATAGGCTAATAGATTATGAAACTTCCACTACACTTATAATGTATATTGTCTCTAAATTTTACCCAATATCTCTATGTTCTGTAGATTGCTTCATAATTCTCCATGCCTAACCTTGAAATAATTTATCTTTAATTCAATATAACCATAAATTGGATGTTTATAAATTTATATAAACATGTTTATACGACCATATATATGTTTCTAGGTTGTAAACCATAACATGAACCACCCTTGGTGGGGGGGTGTTTTACTAATCACCTTTACACAACTCATGGGGTTAGTTAAGAGGAACATTTATTAAAGGGATCCAATTTTTAATTAAAGTAATTATTAGAGGATGATAAAATTATTTATAATCATTTCATTATTAGGTGAAATGATTAATTAGATTGAATAAAATGGTTTTTTGGAATAAAATAGACAATACCTTGGAATATGAACGATTATAAAATTTATTAGTAATGAAGAATGGGAAGTAAAATTTTCCTTTTATTATTATATAGTAGTAAGTTGAATTTTGAGTTCAATGTGATAAACCAAATTTATGAAGGAAATGGAAACTAACATGAACCATTCTCTAGTTTTAAAATTCATATAACAGAATTGAATAATTTCATGGAAACTAACATGGCCTCTCACATTGTCACTTCTGGTTTCAATAGTTAATTAAATGAATATGTTAAATCCAATGGATTAATGCAAATAGACACTAACTTGGCCCCATGAATCATTATACATATCACATTAATTGTGGGTCTTACAATATTTTTCTGATGACCCACTTTCATATTAGGTAATTTTTTTACGGTTACCTTAAATCTGACATGCATGGAATACATTAAATATTATCCTTATACTTTAGTAATTCATTTATCATGTCTAGTATTGATGAGATATGTAGATGAAAATAAAATAACTAAAACTATGGTCCATTGGTCCTATAACATGATGTTTCACATTATACTGAGTTTTCTATGCATGAGCACCGTATACTCGAAGAGGGAATATTGGTCACTAATGTTGTTTCCATGAAATTATATGTATGATAAATGATCATTTCTTCTATTAAATACCTTATTGACACTTGAATTTAAAATTTAGTCAATAGTTAATTTTTTCCTCTTTTTTAGTTATTTTTCATTTATTGATTTCTTATTTTAATATATTCTCAGTGAATTGGATCTTAATACATACCTTTATAGATTTTTTCCTATTATATATATATATACATTGTTAAGGATAATATGTGTTGATTGTATTGGTTTCTAGCACTATGTTGGTGTACTAATTATTATATCTCACGGCCTGTAGAGGTTTCATATAGGATCCTAGAGATAATTCATAATTACATGTAGGTAACACTAGAAGGACCATGTTATGGATGCCCGATTTCACAACATAAGATGAAGTATGGGATTAGAGGACTGATCCTATAATAGCGATGTTAGAAGAGATAATTTTGGGAGATTTGAGTGTTTTCATTTAGAATATTTTATATTCTATTTTCCCTATTTCTCATGAACTATCCAATTTTTGTATTAGAACGTAGCATGATCAAAATTATGTTTTATATGATATTGGATACTCTTATTCCATTATATCCATTATATATTTATTTTTTACTTATTATACAAGTGTTTATTTATCTATTAAGATTGCACTGTTGATTAATAATATAATTCCATTATTATACACTCTGAATATGTTAGTATAGTCTCCCAACCATCCTCTTAAAATCCATCACTACTATTCAAAATCCTCTAAAATAATGTGAGGGATGTTTGAGTCCATGTTGCCATCGATTCAGAGTGATCCAGGCTGAGACACCATAATGACTGATATTGTTTTGAATAACATTTAGTGGACCACATATCTTCTTGGATTAATCTTTATATATTGAATATTTATGAATATTTCCATGATATTATGGACTCTATTTATCATTGGAAGACCAACGGTAAGTTTTCCTACTTCACGGAGGGTTTCTTATGATTCCAAATCTGACACATCGTATATTTTCCACTAAGAAAAGAAGTGATGGTAGATTTCTGTGATTCTCAGTTGGTGGTGAACCCTAATATCAAAAATATGTTCTATGATATATTAAAATGATTATAGTTTCTAGGTATGATATGAGACATTTATAAACTTTTTTCTCCCTTTAATATATGTTATTATTTCAACATTGAGCACCAGAAACATTTGGATTTTCATTAGTCCCTAACTATGACGACATGTAATTTGGGAAAAAAATTTATGGAATTTCTGGTTGGGCTTCCATGTACCCCATCAAAAAATAATGAAACCTAGGTTGTGATTAATTAGGTATCCAAATCTAATTTCTTTATCCCATTTGAGAGAAAACCAATGTTAAGGATTTGGTAATTCTTTATGTGTAGAGATTATCTGATTGAAAGGAGTTCCATCATTTATAGTTTCTAATTATTATCTTCCTTTCACTTCTCATTTTTGGAGATGCATCCATGAGGAATTTTTATCCCAAGTTAGTTTGATCATGAAATATCATTTAAAGATATTTGGATAGATAGAATAGGCTATACTGATCATTTAATGAATTCTTTGTACTTATGTTATTGATTTTGATGGAGATTGAGTTTTCCTATAATAGAAGTTACCAGTCTTTCCATAGGATGGATTATTTTGGGGCCTTTTTTGGAAATCATTTTAAATATATACAATATTGGTTGATGATTCGTGAAGCTTCTTTAGATGGACCTAGTATATTTCAGGAGATGAAAGATAATAATTAGTTTATTAATTAATTAATTATGACAGAACTAAGATGGTAAAAATCATATGTTGATCATCAAGGTAAAGGTTTAGATTTTTTAGTTGGTGAAGAAGTTATTTTGAGAGTTTCAACTCAATTAGGTCACTAATGGCTTAGAATGTACTAGAATCTTGTGCCATTATTTTTGGGTCCTTTTTAAATTATTGAGAAGGTGGGAAATGTTGTATACCATTTACAATTTTTATCGTAGATGATGTAGATCCAAAACCTTTATCATTTATTGTAGCTATGTTTGTATCAATTTGACCATCTCATGTTTTGATCTAGGAGGACCTTGATTTTTAACACTATTTATCAATGTCTAAGAAGCTAGTTCATTTTATTGACTGTGATGAATTTTTTGTGTGTGGTAAGGTTACCCATTGGGTTCGTGTTCAATTATAGCATAGTTTGGATTCATAGAAAACATGGGAGTGTGAGGAACTAATGAGGTATTAGTGGCATCCTCTTTTGGATATGGGTATTTCTTATCATACTTTCTAGGGGAAGAATGTGTTTATAGAGTAGACGTTGTAACAACTTGTTACTCACATTTAGGTACCATAGATCTTCCATGTTTTTATTACAGGTTGTTTTGTTGTGGTTCTGAACTCCAAAGAGTGTTTTTGAAAAAATCAATGTTTTCTATATTAGATTATGTCATGGTGGTAGGAATGTAATGTGATATATGAGGGGATACACCATAGAACATCACATTGTAGTGTATGAGAGTTTGAGTCTGGATAAGGTTGTGGCATGGGGAGTTCAGTTTCACCGTTGATCCCTATATATTATTTTTCAATTCTATTTCCAATTATGGCATAACTTTTCCAAGGATAATTGGCTACAACATATCCCTATTCATATATTTTTGTGTTACAGTGTAGTGGGAGTTGGCTATGATATAAAGGTTTTTTTATCCTAGGACCATTATATAGTGGTTTTACCATCGTTCTAGGACATTGATACAAACATACTCTAGGAGAATTGGATCTGAGCATAGAATACATTACCGTTTCATAGGTATATTGAACAATGGGTAGATAAAGTGTAGACTATGGTGCAATGCCATGATCAGTCCATCTTCAACATTTCTACACCTTGACCATAATAGCTCTAGTGTGTTTTTTGATTTTCTTGTTTTAAATGTCATGTTTATTTTTTTAATCCCAAAATCTCATGCTTAAGCCTCATTTGACGTTTTGGATTTTTGAGGCTCTTAAGAGGTGTTTGAATCCTCCAATAACCATTCTTCATTGATCAAAAAGTGGATTAATTAATTCAAAACATCAATAATAATTGAACCTTATCTAAAATAGATTCCTCTCTTTTTACTACAACAATTTTTTACAATGAAAAATACACATGAAGTTGATGGATTGGTTCCAATTTTTTATTGGTTTTGTTCCTAGGGTATTCGTTCCTAATATTTTGTGCCATTGAATCTCTGTTGGTGTTCTTGTTTTAGGTTATTGATTAATTGATCTTGTTACTAAAGCTAGGTAGTTATATATGGCATTACCATTCAATTAATACCCTATATTTCTTGATTTAACACTTTTTAATTTTCAATTGATTTATAAAACACTGATATGAGATGATTGTATGTTTGATTTTAAATGGGAATGACATTTATCAAAAACACTAATTTAAATCTAATTGAAATTGTGGGTTATATTTTGATAAACTTTATCTCCTGAAAACATAATTTCTTTAATGTTATTTCTTAGTTTTTTTTATTTATGAGAAATATTATTTGAAATAAATGAATTTGAAAAAAACACTGATTTAGTTTTTAAATTGGAATTAAATGTTGTACATTAAATTTGGAATTTGAACTGTGAATGATGAGTATATTTGAAATGAATTTGTTTCCCATGATTAATTAATTGAAACACATGTGAGATATTGTAGTTATTCAGTGATTAGAATAATGACTCTTGGAATTGGACTCCCTAGAAATTAGTTAAGGAATACTACTCTAACTAGTCTTGGTCTAAAATAATTATTCTCGATGAGATGTTGATTGATTATTCTAATCATCTGGAATATAGTGATGTGTGCACACATACTTGAGCTATAATTGATATTTGTGTTGTGTAAGGATTCCATATATTAAAACTACACTAATATAGCGAATATGTCAATAGTGATTGGTTTTAACTTGACTATACAAGACATTTTTATAGAACTATGTAATTCATATTATCCATTTTATATAAATGTTTTATATAAAATGATTAGGGATGAATGTTTTGATATATCTAACATATATTGAGTTGATGGATTTTTTTGATTGAAAATATGTAAATATTATGGTCTGGAAAGATTTATTTAAATTGAAACCATTAATGATTTACTATTATTGAATTTCATGTGGAACACTTGGTGAGACCCTACTAATTTTTCTAAACCAAACCCTACCTTTTAATTCATGTTTTTATAGATGATATTATTATAATGTCTTATACCCTCCTTGTCTAGTAATTTTCCAAAAAATTGGTCCCATCAAATTGTTCCACCAAAATAGTGGCACCGGGATGATGAAACTATTCACAGAAGCACCATGACGGTGGCACGGTGGTGATCGCACCATCATGGGTTCTCACCAAAATGGTGGCAACGTGATGGTCGCACCATCATGGGTTCTCACCAAAATGGTGGCAACGTGATGGTCGCACCATGACTGTGTCACCATGAAGGTTGCACTATGATGGTGTCACCATGACCATGGAACTGTTACGGTGTCTCACCAAACGGTGTCCCACCCTGGTTTTTTTTTCAGTTTCCGGATTTTTCCTATACTACAACATATCTTTTGATGTAAAAGTGTTTTGGTACCCATTTTAAATCCATTAAAATCTCATAAAAGATATCTAAAACATCCCATGAGCAGAGAGACCCTTAAATTACCAAAATGCGTGGCTTTTCCTCGGTGTCACACCCTTTTCCCCAACTTTCCATTTCTGCCCATGTTACGCGTTTTCATCTGTTAAAAAGAAACTCTTTAACTCACAACCTTTATGGCCAAATCTCCAATGATAATTATTAAATAACAATTAATTCTATTGTGCGTAACCGTCCAACCACATGGTGAAACCACGATCCACCTTTAAATCCGTTAAAAATTCATTTCTCTTAACTCCAGGATCTCACCTTTTATTGCATGGGATTCATTGTTTTTCTTCTCAATTAGTGTTTTTCCATTCCTTGGTGCGTTTGTAGTCCCCCTTACTGAGGATAGTGTTGCACTTGTGCTGGAGCCTTTCCTACACACAATTGGAGTCCCCCGGAGTTCCTCCCTTGCAAGTAATGCATCACCAGTTCTTAGCGCGAGGAGAAAACCTTCCATCTTTGATCATCCAAGGTGGGTTCTTAATTTTTCTCTCTTTATTGTGTATCATGTGCAATGGAAATGATAATGTTCCTATGGGAATGGATGAATCCCAACATTAATGAAGATAATAAATGTATTTTTTCAGAATGAAGGGGTGTGTTTGATGATGTTGTTGTACTCTTTTATCAATGCTTATATGTTTTGAATTATATGGTCTTATGTCCACTAAAAATCAAGGCCGTTGGTGGTCCTTTATTGCGCACTAATGAACCTCTATTTTCTAGTTAATTCTACGATGATTAAATGGTCTTAACATGAAAATTGGTTAATCACATAAACTCGGTTGATTAAATGAATGTCCAGTGAACAATAATACACATGTGATCACCCCGGTTAACCAAAAAGAAAAATTGTACTAAAGGAATGGTGAGTTGAATCTGGAAACTCCCTTACTCTATCTTGGTAACAAGTGTGGTTGTTCTTCTTGTTGCTTGTGGGGTGACGTGGATGGGGATGGGATCCGCAGTTGTAATGTAATTATTGGTATGTGGATCTGAGGTCGTGTGGTGTTGTATGATGGAGCTTTATTTGATTCCAAAACTTTGAGGGATCTCATGGATCCCTTTTTTTGTTGTGACTTTACCTGAGAACCAGGTGTGAATGCTTAAATTTCTGCTTGGCTGTTTTTCCTTGGATTGTGGATATGCCTATTAGGTACCTATTAGTGAAGAATTACTTAAATTGAATCACTTGAATATGATAACTATAATGGGTTCAATGGGGAATTATTTTCCGGGAGTGAGTAGTGCCCTGGTTGTGGGTGTTGTGCTTTTTTATGAATGATTAGTAACGATGGTGTTTGTGTATGGGATGATTTGGGAACCCCTAGATTAGGATGAGTGCTTCTTTACCTATATGTGTAATTTAGTAATTATGTTTCTTATTCGTTCCCAACACAAGTTGAGAACTTCGTGCCGAACACCGCTATTTCATGGGGGAGGGTGTTTTTCCTAACACTCCTATGTGTGTCTTGTTATTAGCTCCTTTTTTTCTCCCTTTACTGAGTATCCAAAGACTCTTTGGGCAGGCTGTGATAGCCTGAGGTCCATTATAGACTAAGATTATTTGAGAAAGGTAGTTTTAGTGGTTTCCCTAGGTGTGTACAGACATGTTTCTTCCCAAGTGTCTTCATGATGAGTCCCAAGTGTCTTTAGGCATGGTAGTAGTTATTTAGGCCCAGGTGTCTTCATGTGTGGTGGTAGTTGTTCAGGACCAGGTGTCTGTAGGTGTGGTTACGTGTGGTTTTGTGGCCTAGGTGTTTGCGAGCAGGATGTGTGGTTGTGGTATCCGAGGTGTGTGCGAGGGGGGTGTGGAAATGGGACTGTAGTGAGAATGGTGGGACTAGTCTGACACATAAGATGACTTCAATAAGTAGTGGGAAAGTTGTGCGGGGTACCCAATATCGATGTGTCATTACTATTACTTTACATGACTTTTGTTATTTGGAGAGTGTTCCTTGGTGAGGTTTGGGTGAATAGTTTCCTTACTATGTGCTTTGGTTATCTCCGTTTCTCACTAGGCATTAGAATGACTCCCCAATTGTGCACAAGAGATTTTGGTTTTCACTACTAGGTATATCTGTATACTCACCCTATGTATACTAAATTTATTTCATGTTTCTAGGAGGACTTCGAAGACCGTGCCTGACCCTACTAGTTCAGATGTCGGGACCGTTGGCGTTGGTATTTTTCTATTCTTTTTGTACATCCCTTTGGATTTTTCTTTTACTTATAGCACATTATTATTGGAACATTCATATGGGAATATATTTTTTGGCTTTGCTTTTACTTCCACTTTTTGTGTTATTGGGATTTACTATCTTATCTTCTGATCCTACTAAACATAAAGGGAAATGCATTCCATTTTATGTGTGATCCTATACCCTTGGAGGTAGTCGCCACTCCGAGGAAAATTAAAGGCAGGTCTTGAGGGTCATTATCTCTCCGTCAACTTGAGGAATGAAGAGTTTGGAAATCTGTTGTCCCTTCCCTCATCATGGTGAAGCTGGGTCATGACAGAATGGGATCAGGGGAAAATGGATGAGAGATAGGATAGAGTTTGGAGTTATGAACACTAAATATTGAATGGGATGGTAGGGAAACAATTTTAGGAAATCATGTTGAATGAGATAGGCCATGGAAGACTCGCTAGGATATAAGATTTTAGGGCCCCCCGTGATCTGACACAAGGACTCGGGATCTACTGAATGACCAGGTGAGGTTGTGATGATTGTAGGGTAGAGACCCTAGGAAAAGTACATGCATTATAATGACTTGTGTTCTTGCATGTCTTGGGTATTTTGGGGATTTAAAATAAATAAAAATTCAAATAAAAATTTAAAATAAATCTTATACACTATTCGGGCATAGGCATTCTTTTTTTACCTTGTAGCTATGGCACGCAGACGGTGACTGCAGGTAGTTGAGGTGACCCAAGCCCAGGAGGCTGATTTGACTAATCAATAGAGTGCTGATTCAGAAGAGTAGGATGACTAGTGGTAGAGGAAGCTTTGTGCCTTTCAGCGGTAGTCCCTTGGGATATACGAGGGCAGCGTCTCAGACATGGAGACAAAGAGCTGGCTCGAGGAACTAGTGATAGCTTTCAGCTTGATCCAGGCTCCAACAAAGTACTTGGTTCCTCTGAATATAAGATATATATGGGAAGTGGCACGTCTATGGTGGATTCTCTATCATGGTGAGAAGAGGGAAGCTGAGGTTTCGTGGACTGACTTCGAGAGGGAGTTCTGGGCAAAATTCCTCTCTTCCATGATAGAGGTAGAAAAGAGGCATGAGCTAATATCGCTTCAGTGGGGGAGTATTTCAGTGAGGGAGTTGTGGGTAAAGTTCAAGGATATCCTTCACTTATCTCCGGACATCTTTTCAGATGAGTATTCTCGGGTGATACATTTAGAGGAGGCACTTCGACCTTCTCTTCAGTATACTATTACTCCCTTCACCCTGCCGACCTACATGGAGGTCCAGAAGAAGGATGAAGTGGTGGAGTGGATGCACATGCTATGATGTGTGCCACGAAAGGGGATCCAGTTGGGATCGTCAAAGGGGAAAGATGTCAGTAGTAGGCCTCCTGCGTTAGGGCCGTCCAGGTTTTGGCCAGTGGGGAGCAGGCCCCCTTAGTTCCAATTTTGGATCTCCATGTCCTAAACCCTCCCTTGCGAGCCCAGGACTCAGATGCTTCATCTGTGGAAATAATGGTAATATTTGGAATCAGTGCCCGGATCGAGTGCAGTATAGGGGGGTTGGTAGGTTCAACTCCCACCTCAGTATCAGCATTTTTCATCCAATCCTTTTCAGTAGTAGAAATAGGGATAGAGAGCTCACGATCCTCTGGGAGCAAAAATTACAGGAGGAGGCCAACCTTAGGTTTCTCCTCAGGGACCTCGAATAGGGCATGGTCGGGGATAGAACTAACAGTCGAGGGGTAGAGGATCTTGGAATGGGTAGTTTCACACCACAGAGGTAGTAGTCCTAGCAGGGACAGAAGTCATTCAAGGTACGATCAGCTTGTTTAGCACTCTTTCCTACATCTTGTTAAATTCAAGAGATTCAAACACCTTTGTTTCACCCAGTCTAGGCCATTTTCTTGGTCTAGACGTAGAGAGACTTCTTGTACCCCTTGTTTTGAGTAAGTCAGTCGGAGGTCAGAACAGCTTGTCTTGTGTTTTCCAAGGATGTAGACTGATGTTTGGACCACATTAGTCTAGTGGGGACCTTCTTTTACTGCATATTCATCCATATGATTTCATTTTAGGAATCTAATGTTTGTTCTATACATGTTTTATTATCGACTTCTTCTGAAGAAGGATCATGTTCTCAGATATAGGCGGCCATCATGTAGCTTTCGTCGGTGAATGCAGTTGCCAGGATGGTAGTCAGTGAGTGGGGCCTCTTCTTTCCTTATTAGCTGATCTGTTAGTAGAGTCAACAGACTCAGAGATGGTGGAAGCTTCAATAATTTTCAGTGAGTTAATGGACTTCTTCCCTAAAGATGTGGTGACTCTACCCCCTCGACGTGATGTTGAGCTCATGATTGACATGCAACACAGTGCCCATCCTATTTTGATGGATACCTATCAGATGTTTCATTCTGAATTTTAGGAGTTACAGATTCAGATTGATTATCTGATGAAGAAGGGTTTTGTTTGACCAAGTGTGTCACCATGGGGTGCTCTATTCTTGTTCGCAAAGAAGGAAGATGGTGGTCTCAGGTTATTTATAGATTATCGAAGGTAGAATAAGGTAATGGTCAAGAACCGTTACCCTCCCCTGATGATAAAAAACCTTTTTCGATCATTTTAAGGGGACATGATGGTTCTCTAAGATCAAACTACGGTCATAGTTTCACCAGTTGATGGTGAAGGAGGGTGAAATCTCGAAGACTGCTTTGAGGTGCAGGTATTGGCACTTTTAGTTCATGGTCATGTCATTTGGCATTATGAACGTGCCAACTGTGTTCATGGGGATCATGAAATCCTTAATTTGGGAATATTTTGACCGATTCTTAGTTTTGTTTATTGATGAAATCCTGATCTACAAAAGATTAGAGGAGGATCTCTCCGAGCATCTGAGAACGGTTTTACAGGTCCTTCAACTGTAGTAGCTCTACAGAAAGTTTTCCAAGTGCAAGTTCTGGACATGATAGGTGCACTTCCTTGGACACATGGTGTCTGAATAAGGGGTAGCAGTGGACCTGTTCAAGGTCGAAGCGGTTTTTTCTAGGGTAGAACCTAAGAATGTGGCAGTGGTTTGTAGTTTCCTTGGTCTAGCAGTTTATTAATGGAGGATCGTGCCCAACTTATTCTGAGTTTTAGCACCTTTTATAGCCTTGACCAAGAAATACCATACATTTATAGGGTGTGGGAAATGTCTGGAATCCTTCAGTTATCTGATGGAGAAGCTGGTCAGTGCCCTAGTACTGAGGTTTCCAAAAGAAGGGGTGACATTTGAGGTGTTCTGGGATGCTTCAGGCCATGGCATGGGGTATGTGCTGATGCAGAAGTGGGGTGGAGATCTCTTATGGGTCAAAGTAGTTACATCCCCATGAGCATAACTATTCCACCCATGACATGGATCTTACCGTAGTTTTGTTCGCACAAATTTGTTGTGGAACTACCTCATCAGGGAGTGCATTGTTGTCTTCATAGTTCTCAAGAGCTTGAGGCACATATTCTCTCTTCGAGACATTAACTTGAGGTAGTAGAGGTGGATGGAGTTTATTTAGGACTATGAATTCAAGATTTCCTCCACCTCATGAATACGGAACATGCTGGTCGATGCCTTGAGCATGATGTCGTAGAAGGATGTGTTTAGAGAATCGGTATATGCTTAGAAGGAGATAGAGGAGTTCACTACCCTACACCTGAATGAAAGGATGGAGGATGGAAGATGTCATCTGTTCCAGATGATAGTGAAGTCCTCTCTATTGAAATAGGTGGAGGAGTCTCAGTGGGGGACTTAGAGGCTGAAGTCATGCGTGATCATGTTATCTAGGGTAATGCTTTGGGAGGATGGTCGGAAGATGGCCAGAATTGGATTTGGTTTCATGGAATGTTCTTTGTACCCATAGGGATGCACGAGATATTAATTAGTGAGTTCCAAAAATCACCCCTAGAGGTGCACCTAGGAGTTTTCTAGATGTACCCGGCCGTGAGGGATCAGTTTGGGTGGCCTGGGGTGAAGCGGGCAGTGGCAGAGTTTATGGCAAGGTGCCTGGTGTGTCAGTGGGTGAAGGCTGGACACCATGTCCTAGGTGGATTGTTGAAGCATTTAGATGTCCCTGAGTGGAAGTGGGATGACATCTTGGTGGATTTAATCATAGGACTACCCAGGGTTCAAGGTGGTCGTGATGCTATCTAGGTAGTGGTGTATCGGTTGAAGAAATCGGCTCACTACCTGTCTATCAAGGGTTTGAGTGTGGTGGATTCCTTAGGAAATAGGTATACAAACAAGGTGGTGTAGTTTCATGGAGTTAAGAGGTCCATAGTCTCGGATCTGGATACGTAGTTTACCTCACATGTCTGGAAATGATTGCAACGTGATTTTGGCACCCGGCTATGCCTTAGCACTGCTTTCCACCCTCAGACAGATTGAAAGACAGAGTGTACAATCCAGACATTAGAGTATATTCTACAGGAATGTTTATTGGACTTTGGTGGATCTTGGGAACGAAACTTTCCTTGGGTAGAATTTTCCTATAATAATAGCTGTCACTCTTCCATTGGAATGGATCCATTTAAAGATGTATAAAGGAGGCCATGTCGCTCACCCTTGTGCTGGGAAGAGGTTGGGTAAGCTGCTGTTCTTGGACCGATGGTAGTGCAGAGCACGATAAGGAAGGTTCAGCTAATAGAAGATAGGATAAAGGTGGATCAGGTCCAGCAGAATTCGTATGCCGATCATAGGAGGAGACCCTTGGAGTTCCCGGTCAGGGACCACATGTTCTTGAAGATCTCCCCTCAGCATGGGCAACAGAGGTTCAATAGGGGGAGTAAGCTTTCTCCCAAGTTCTTCAGACCCTTCGAGGTGTTGTGGCAGCTTGGAGAAGTAGCTTATCAAGTAGTGCTACAATTGCCACTACTGAGAGTGCACGACGTCTTCCGTGTGTGTAATGACAGAAACCTTCATTAATGGAAATTCATCTTGATCTAATTGAATGTTTATTATGGTTACATAAAATGTGAACTTCATTGGTTTTATGTTTTTGAATTTTAAAATACCGTTATGAATTGGGACCGTTGATCATATAGTTTTTGGATAGTGATCACAAGATTTGTATAAGTATAAGGCTTTAACATATCCAATTTACTCAGACAAAGGAAGTGATGGAATCATCTAGAAGTATTTCCCCATACGAAGCCCATTTGTTGGATCTCGGAAAGGCAGTGGTGTCAATGGGATTTTCTCTTGACCAATCCTAAACATAGCTTTAACACGTTATGCTTGAGGGGAACTAACTACGGGAGAAGTGGAAGTTAATAGAGATTAACACCTGAGCGATGTAATCTGAGCCACCACAAGAGTCTTTCACTATCGCACACCATACCATTTGGTCTTATGAGAGTGTTATAAGGGGTTATGTAATAAGAACCAAGAACTATGACTATGTATATTAATTTTTAATAAATAATGTGCATTAATTTTATTATTATTACTTTTTAAATAGTTTTTAATGAAAAAATAGTATTTTTAGTTAATCTTCAATTAAGAAATCTATTTTGATAGACTAATGTATTTTTTAATTAAATAATATTTTAGAAAAATTATTATAATTAAACTAATTTTTATTATATGTAAATGATAATATAATTTTATTAATGAAATTGTAATTTTTATTAAGGTTTGAAAGCTGTTTTTGTCAAAAACCATGAATTTTCAGTAAATGTATTTTTTTATTTTAAAAGTAAAAATTCACATATTTATGAAATTATTTAGTTAAAATTAATATTATTTTTGGAATTAGAATGTTCAAATTATTCAATGGTTATTTTTTCATAATTTTCTGAGATAGTCGAATTTTTGGGTAAAAATTAAATATTGTTTAAATATATTACACATTTTATGACATCATAATGACACAATAGTGATGTAATAAAATAATATAAACATTATGTTCTTCCAATATATGTTTTAAAATTAAAATAATGTGATTTTGGGTTTGTTTTATTTATTTTACAATGCTTTAGTGGACCCTTGAAAGCTTATAAAACATTTTGTCTTTTTAAATTGTTTTCCTTGAGAGTGTGACTCAACTCCACATAAAAAACCCTATTATTTTATTAATTTATGAAATTGGAAATATAATATATTTCTTTCCAGTTCCCATTGAGAAAATACATGTTCAAAATCCATGGGCTGGTATGTGGTTTTGATTAGTTTTATGTGAGGTGTCCCAAACCTAAATAATAAAGAATTCCCTCTCCTTTCCTATATAAACCCTCCCAAACTCCGACTTCCTCTTCACTAAAAGACATTTGAGTTCTACAAAACCCTTCCCTCCTCTCTCTAGAATCCTTCCAAGGAGACCCAAGCTCCCAGTAAGCCTCTCTCAAGCCTCTTCCAAGCCTTTGGGATCACATATCCAAGTAAGGGATTTCTTGCTTTTTCATTTTGGTCCAATTTTCTTTAAGTTGTTATGACCTTTTATTTTCAATGAAAAATATTGGGGGTATGATTTTTAACCTCCCCCATACTATCCTCTTTATGTTTGGATGGTGGGATACCCATTTATCTCTAATTAATTCCTCCCATGTACACCCGTTACCATGCCGAAATTCCTTGAGGGATTTCTCTCTCCTATTTTACATCCAAGTAATTATTTTATATTATGCATCTAAATTCCATTAAAATTGTTGGGACATGTATCTATATAACCCCCTTACTACCCATTTAATTGTTTTATGATGATACATCCTTTTCTCTCTCATCCACCGTTTTCATGAATCCTTATGTCATGCCGTTATGCTGCCGAAATTGCACCGCATTTTTCATAGCGAAGAACATTTTATTGTGAATACCATACCCATGTCTTTCTCAATGGTATTATACTTTATACACATATACATATTGAATAGTACTTTCATGTATTTATTAAACATTACTTAATCTTGGAATAATGTTTTATGTTGATTTATTCCATGATCCATGTGGCACACTTAGGAATGAAATGAAATGTTTTTAAAGGGTGCGCCCTGATAGTGCTCCAATGCATTAGGTAAAGTACAGTATCATGATACATAATTTGCAATGGGAAGTGACTCATTCTAATTCACATGCAATGAGGTTTTACTCGTGCTTCATGTGCAATGAGGGTTTATGCATGCTCCATGTGCAATGAGCCATGGCTCATGCTAATTCCATGTTAATTATTGTTGCCACATTTCCATGTTATCGTTATCATGCTTTATCATGCCGTTATGTTCATGCTTCTCTTGTTATCCATTGATATTCCTATTGTCCAACATGTATTGTATTACTCATTTTATTCCATATTTATTCCTTTACTAGTCTTTATATCTCACCCTTTTCTTATGGATGTCCTCAGGTTATCCCATGCAGTGCTAAGTATAATAGGCTGTAGTGGTCATGTAAAGGATGTTTTAAATAGAGATGTTGTGTTTTTTATGTTCTAAGATATTATGTAATGTTACTAAGCCCTAAATATACTAGAAATCTCAATCATCTAGGTTTTATCAAGTGTATATTTTATATAATAAATCAGGATTAACTGTGTACTAAAAATAAGGGTTGTTATAGTTTGTATTAGAGGATAGGTTTAGTTTTTTTTGGGATTAGGATTATAAAACCCTAGTGAAGACTTAGAGAAAAGAATAATTATAATAAAAATATACCTATGTACTGGTGAGTATTGAGTAAGTGGTTCATAAAACAAATACATCCCTTTCTGGATATGAGTAGGTAGAGGTGGCTCTAGCACAGATGTATCCAAGGGGTAAAACCCAAAAACCCCACATTGAGCTAGACTTGTACAGGAACTGGTGCATGACAAAAAGCCTTGCTACACACTCAGTTACGATAATCCTGGGGGATAAGCATTTGTAAATTCAAAAGCATAGCATGAAACCCTATTAAGGGAATGAAAAAATTCCCCTAAAATATATGTTAGAAAGTAGATCATTAATATCATATATTGAATCCTATGGATTCATAAGTTAAGGAAATAAAATTTATTTATAATTCATCAATTTTTTCATTGGATTACCCTTTATATGATACCCCTTACATTCCTTTTATTCCAGCCAAATGGCCAGTAACTGGAGGACTCGAGCTAACAACCGATGTGAAGATCAATGTGATGACTGTGCTAATGAGATGCATAATCAAGTGAGAGTGGGAAACGTGAACGTTTTCATTCTTCTATATTAGTTAACTCGATCTTTGAATAGAAACATGGGTCAAGAGGAACGTTCAACCCCCCATACGAAAGAAAAAGTTGCTATCGAGAGCTTCACGAGACAAAGGCCTCCTACTTTTTATGGATCATCTGATCCATCAATCGTCGAACTGTGGATCAAATCCATTTAAAATATCTTATATATCCTTCGATGTTTTGAACAAGAAACGTTTCTCCTAGCTTCTTATCGTATGGAGGTTGAAGCTAATCAATGGTGGATGTTGATCAAAAATACAATGCCTAAGGAGGATATTGAGGTGTTGGAATGGAAGGATTTCCAGAAGATGTTTTTCAATAAATATTTTCTGTGCACCCTCCGACATAAGATGGAAAGGTACTTCCTTGACCTCAAGAAAAAAGATGATGAATCTATCAGAGCATATGAGGAAAAATTCACAAGACTTGCACGATATGACTTCGGCGTTGTCATTACCCCCAAATGCAAGGCTGACCACTTCTCTAGTGGGCTAAAACCTAGCCTACAAAAAGCGCTGGAGATCTGTGACTTTGACAACAATGTGGAAATTGTCTGATGTTCCCTCGAGGTCAAAATGGAGATCTGGGAATCTCAAGGGTATCAGTGGGATAAAAATCATATGGATGACTTCAATGCTGGCAGTCCGATGGATAAATCTAACGGTGTTAAGAAGATCTAGCACCCCACTTGCCAAAGGTGCAGAAAGAAGCACCCCAGAAATTTCATGAAGGGGATGATGAAATGTTTTAGGTATGGAAGAGAAGGGAACCTTGCTATTAACTTCTTACAAGAAAAACATACTGTTTCAACAGAAGAGAGGAGCACTCTATTCGAACCTCAACACAATGTTCATTGCTACAATAGAAAAGTACGAGGGAATCTTTCAAATCAGTTCCATAAGACAAGGGTTTTCAGATGCAACCAATAACCTCCATGTCAGCAAGGGAGATCTTTTGCGATCACTAATTCAGAATTGATCCTTAACAAGAAAGTGGTGACATGTACTCTAGTTATTCATTCAATAATAGCAAACATAATTTCTAGTTCAGGTTCTACACATTCTTTAATATCCCAAATGTTTAGTAGAACAATACCAACACCACCACAAATCATATAAGTAAAGATGTTGGTGAGTACAGAAAATGGGAAATCATTGCATCACATGAATATAACTCCACCCCTGTCATAATATGTGGATTGAATTTCCTAGAGAACCTCGTCATACTCCCTCTGGTGGAATTTGATACAATTATTGGCATGAATTGGCATTCCTTATATAGATCCAACATAAATTTCCATGAGAGGGAAATCACTATCCTTGTGGAGAATTGACCCCCCGATTCTATATAAGTTCAAAGAGGAAAATGAATCTTCTTTAGCTCAATCATCACAAGTGTGGATATTACTGCCCTTTGAGCATGTGTATCTGGTTATGATGATTAAGTATAAGGAGGAAACCATACTTGAAGATGTGACTATTGTGAGGGAATTTTAAGAAGTGTTTCCTATGGAATTGTCTGGTCTTCCTTCTAAAAGAGATATTGAATTCTCCATTCATCTTATAACTTGGGCATTTCCAATATCTAAGACTCCATATAGAATAGCTATTGTGGTGCTTGATGAGCTGAGAAAAGAACTAAAGGAGTGTCTAGATAAAGGATTTATATCCCAAGTGCTTCACCATGGGGTGAACAAGTCCTCTATGTCAAGAAGAGAGATGGGTCAATGCACCTTTGCATCGATTATCGTGATCTTAACAAAATCACGATAAAGAAAAAGTACTCTCTCCCATGAATCGATGACTTGTTTGATCAGTTGTGCGGAGAACAATACTTCTACAAGGTGGATTTGCGGTCGGGATATTATCAAGTAAGGGTGAAGAAGGAAGATATTCCCAAGAATGCTTTTCGTACAAGATATGGGCACTATGAATTCATAGTAATTCCTTTAGGACTCACTAATGCTCCAACAATCTTCACGGACTTGATGAATAGAGTCTTTTGGGATTACCATGAAATTTTTTTGGTAATCATTATAGATGATATTCTGATACACTCCAAAACCAAGAGGATCATGAGGAGTATCTAAGAACTGTACTGGAGACCTTTCAGAAGGATAATCTCTATGAAAAGTATAACAAGTGTGAAATCTGGTTGAAGGAGGTCTCATTCGTGGGCCATATCATCACAAACAATATGATATCTGTGGGTCCCTTGAAAACAGATGTAGTTGATGGATTTTTGAGGCCAACATAGGTAACGAATATTCGTAGTTTCTTAGGGTTAGATGTATATTATCGATGATTTGTGAGAAATTTCTCACGACTGTCCAACCCTTTTTTGAAGATTGTAGTGCCTTGGTCAAAGACCAAAGAACATTTTATTGAATATATAAAGAAAAAGAGTTACAAGAGATGAAAATAAGGGATTTTTTAACAATCCTTATCAAAAAGATGAAATAAATCCGATGGAAGGGCATACAGCCAAGTCATATCCATGTGAAAACCCTTGTTGGAAAGGGAATAAAAAACAACATTTGCTTCTCGAAAGATGTGAGTGGCAATGTAGTAAATCTGGAGGAGCAAATCCAGGCACTTCATCCAAATGGTGGTGAGAGGCCAGGCAAGATGAATCACACCGTTCCAAATTCCATAGACAATTGTAGTAGAAAAACTTTCGATCCAGAATGGTTTGAGATGGATTCCTCTGAGTCAATAAGAAAATCATTATGTAAAGGATTAGTAAATGATCGGGTGTCTTTTCTTACTCTTGGAAGTGAATTATAGAATATAGTGTTTCTGTCACCATCCGAGAGCCATTTAGTTTTGAATATTTGTTTGTTAAAATTATCTTTAAAAGTGAGTAAAGTATTGAGTTTTATGGAAATGATTATTTTAGATTGAGGGTCAAGGTTGAAGTCTGAATTAGTATTATGAATTTTCAATTGAGACAACTCCTTTTCTAGAGAAGAAATGTCTATGTCAATTTGAATACTTTTATATTTACACTAGCCATTGAGGCCTTGCATTAATGTTTTAAGCTTTATAATACAGGAGAAAGTCTCATGCTGATGTTTCATAGTATCCCAAGCATTTTTGATGAAAGAGACTCAATCGGGGTCTGTAGACCAATCATTGTTTAATCTAAAAGGAAAGATAGGTCTATGGTTGTTCAAAAGAACACTGACCAGAATGGGATGGAGATCAGATTTTAACATGGTATGGTGATTCTAGAGACATTTTCCCATCTATCAAGAGCCTCTATGTTGGAAAATGATCTGTTAAGTTTACTGGCGACAACTTTATTTTAATTCCTTCTCTACTAGGTATATTTTTCACCAGTAAGGTTAACTTTAACAATTTTGTTATCTTCAATAAAAGATCTAAAATCTATTGAAGATGTGGATAGGTGAGATGGACCCCTTTTTTCACTAGAGGTGATAATGGAATTAAAGTCTCACATCACAATCCAAGGGGCGTGAATGGTATTAGCCAAAATATAAATTTCATTCCAAAGGGATATTTTTTCTTGATATCTATTCTTAGAATATATCATCATGCAGAAGGAGTGTCATCCTTCCCAGTAGAATTTACAAGTAAATTTTTGTTCAGAACATTTAAAAAAACTAATTTTCTAGAGAGAGATGTGATAAAAATTCCACATATAATCTTCCAAGGGTCCATCTTTACAGGCTCTAAAAAAATTGTAATTAAGAGAGCATAAGTTCATAAAATTGGAATTGAAATTGTCTTTTCGATCAGAAATAGAAAATATTTTGGGCTTATGTGTTGTCAAAAACCTCTTAAGAACAATAAAGGTTTTAGTATTTATGATACCATGAAAATTCCAAAAGAGTACATTCATTTTTACATTTGTTTTGGGTTAGATCCCCCTTTTTTTAGATTTTCCCATACCTTTATTTCTCTTTGATCTTCTTATAGCTTGAGAGGAGTTTGGTTTGGATTATTTCTCTTGAATATTAACATTAGAATTATGAGAACTAATTTTACTCCTTTCATTAGACGAATTCGACTTAGGTTTAGGAGAAGTGTTAGGAAATGGAGGAAGTATAAGACTGCTCTCTGGATGGACAGATGTATCAGCAGTGTTGTTTGGATGAGATGTTGAAACCGGGCCGGATTTTTTCCCTAAAACTGAGACAGGAGCAGTTATCATAGTTTCTCCTTGATTAGATATAGGGGGACCGAAGATATGAGAAATTTTTCTGGTTTCAACAACTCAATTGTTTGATGATTAATGTAAATAAGCCATAGAATCAGTAGGTAAAATGCAATTAGGAGCATGCCGATTTGAAATAGACATATTATCTAGAATAGGAGAATCATATTTTTTGGAGTAGAAGATGTATAAATATCAGAAGTAACTTGAAAGGAAGGCATAGAAGGTAAAATGAAATCAGGATAAAGAATATTTGCAATAGCACTACTAACTAAAATAGGAGAGGCAGATTTTTCACGTGCAGAAGCAGTAGAATTATGAGTAGTATTTTTAAAAGAAGAAACAATGTTTAAGCATTCAGAGTTATTAAATGATGGAGAGGGAGGATTACAGTTACCTGTTTCTGCATTATCATTCCTGTTATCATGAAGATTTAAAGAAGTTTTAGAAATATAGGGACATGTTTTGTAGGAATTTGTTCCATCCAAAGTAAGAGAGGTAACCTCACTCTGAGTACCCAGCGAACTTACCATGCATTTATCCAGATTTTTAGAGGTCATTTCTTTCAGAGTGCTTCTATTCCCCAAGCCTGTTGCCTTGGGAGAGTAATCAAATTTCATTCCATCAATAGATTTAACAGATTCAAAATCTCCCTTATCCCGGCAATCAACCATATTTCTAACTGTTTCATATAAAGCAGTCTCATTAGATTTCATAGGTTAAGATGAAGGTAAGGTGGTCCTATCCACATTAGTATCATTATAATGATTAGGATGAAAGACCTCATTAACCATTTCTTCTATTTCATTGGACAATTAATTTTCCATGATAAGGGATTCATCTTCATCCACTATGTCTCCCCAAGATTTGTCTTCTAAGGGGGAAACATTATTGGTATTTTTGACCCAAAAAACCTATTTTATCTAGATGTTTCAGGTATATCAGATGGTGATTTACCTTTTTTGTAATGTTTTCCTTCCTTCCAATCATTAAAAAATGGGGGATCCACTTGTTTCCAAAACACTCTACAATTAAAGAGGTTATGTCCTATTATTTTACAAACCTCACAAAATGGAGGGTTTTTTTTCATATTCCACCTTGATTTCAGTTTTATAATTAGGGTCACTGAAATTGATAACCATAGGCAATTTTGAGTCAAGGTTCACTTCAAACATGACTCTCGCAAACAAGCCTAATTCAGCATATAAAGTTCTTTGGTCAATTTTAACGGGAACCCCAATGCAGGAGACAACATCATTAATAATTTTGGGGTGCTAGAAAAAACAATTCAATCCATGGAGTCTCACCCAGATTTGTGCCATTGAGTTTCTGTGTGTGTGTGGGTTAAAAGTAGCATCCCAATCAGAGATTCTATGGAAACAATGCCAGAGTTGTAAGTTTCCAAATTTCCATACCTTTTCTAGTTCGTCCTGTGAGTTGAGTAGAATGTGATAGAAGCCTTTAACAATAGGCACCATATTCCACTTCGACAATCCCCAACAGTGTGAAATCCTAGATTTAATATTAGTTAAGGGCCAGGTGTGATCACCTATATTATAGGTGACACGACCAAGAATTGAGAATTTTCACATTTCAGATATTTCACGCAGCACATCTGAATCTTCTTCAATGGATAATCCACCATCATCATGCCTTTTGAATAGTGGAGGCATGTTCTCCTTCATGCAACTCAGATCTGGGCCGTTGAGTGTGTTGCGGAAGGATACATCATATGATCGATTTGGCGTTTCTTATTTGCATGGGTCTGCACCAAAAGTTCCAGCATCCTGAGATGTGGGGTTTCCCTAAGGATATTTCTCCCATTGTGGATTGAAGCCATCCATATATGATCTTAGAAAGAATCAATGAGAGGATCTAGGGTTTTCCAAGTTTGCCTCTGAGTCACCCCGTGAGTCGCTCCCGCGAACCCCATCTATCCCCCTCACGATTGTCCAACCCTCTTACCAAGATAAATCAAAAGGGAGTTATGTTTCCATGGAGTGATGAATGTGAAAAAGCTTCAAGAAGTTAAAAAGGAGGCTTATCACTGAGCCCATCCTCACTTTACCCACAAGTGAAGAACTTTTTCTGGTATTCAATGATGCTTCGAAGAAGGGCTTGGGCTGTGTGTTGGTGAAAAATGACAAAGTCATTGCCTATGCTTCAAGGTAATTGAATGTTTATGATCTGAATTATCCTACACATCATTTAGAGTTGGCTGTAGTGATCTTTGCTTGAAATTTTTTCCAGATTTATCTTTTTGGGGAGAAGTATGAAATATATACGAACCACAAAAGCCTCAAGTACATATTCACACAGAAAGAGTTAGACATGCGCCAACAAAGAAGGTTAAAGATGATCAAAATACTATGAATACTTAATCCATTACCACCCTAGAAAAGCAAACAAGGTGGAAGATGCTCTAAGTAGAAAGGACCCGACAATTCTATTATTGAAGAGAATTGAGAATGATCTATTCTTCTTAGACTTGATGAATATTGACATGGGAATCATAAGGAGGGGAACATCATCAATCCTTTCACAAATGATTCCTCTACCAAATCTTTTGGATAGGTTAAAGGATTCACAAAAAGATGATGTAAGAATTTAGAAGAATGTGGAAGCTATCAGAAAAGTGAAATCCTCAGAGTTCAATTTTAATGAAGACAGAATTGTGAGATTTGGGAAAAGACTATGTGTTCTATCAAGTCCAGAGCTGAAGAAGGAACTTTGGGATGATGCACGTACTTAAAATTTCCCTATTCACCTAGGAAACACAAAGATGTATCAAGATCACTAAGAGCATTATTGGTGGGATAATATGAAGAAGGAGATATTTTAGTATACATCAAAGTGCCTGGTGTGTTAGCAAGTGAAGGAAGAGAGGTAGAGGTCTAAGGGGATGATACAACAATTTCCTATACAGGCATGGAAATGGGATAACATCACCATGGACTTTGTCACCGGACATCCGAAGACATCCAAAGGAAACAATTCAATATGGGTTTTTGTGGATAATCTTACAAAGTTTTCACACATTATTTCAATTCAGGATGTTTTCTCATTAGATAAACTAGCACAAATATATATCATGGAAGTGGTAAGGCGGCATGGAGTACCACTATCTATTGTATCCGATCAAGATCCAAGATTCACCTCTAGGATTTGGAAGAGTCTTCAACATGATCTAGATACTGAACTGAGCTTTAGTACGTCCTATCATCCTCAAACTAATGGCCAATCTTAGAAAAATATTCAGAAACTAGAGGATATGTTAAGATCATGTTGTATGGATATCAAAGGATGGTAGGACCGAAATCTTCCACTGGTTGAATTCTCCTACAATATCAGTTTCCACTCAAGCATATGAATGGCACATTATGAAGCCCTATATGGGAAGAGGTTCAAAAAACCAGCATGTTGGGATAAAGTCAGTGAATGTATGCTACTAAGACAAGAAATGGTCAAAGAAATGGTGGAGAGGGTGAAAACCATTCAGCAGTATATCAAGGCAGCCCAGAGTCAACAGAAGAGCTATGTAGATAACCATCTATGAGACCTTGAGTTTAAAGTTGGAGACATGGTATTTATATGCAAATCTCCAGGGAATAAGGTCACTAGGTTTGGAAATAAAGGGAAGTTAAGTCCTAGGAACATCGGCCCCTTTCGAGATTCTTGATCATGTTGGGACTGTGGCCTATCGACTAGCATTTCCACCTACCATGGCCAAAGTACATGATGTATTTCATGTATCTCTCTTAATGAAGTACATAACAGACCCTTCACATGTACTCTCTTCAGAGGTAGTATAGCTAGAGGATGATCTTTCTTATGAGGAGAAACCAGTGAAGATCTTAGATCGTAGAGAAAAAGTTCTAAGAAATAAGACAATGCCCCTTCTGAAGGTGTTCTGGAGAAACCAAATGTTTGAAGAAGCGACGAGCGAATCAGAGGAAGTGATGAATTAGAGTTACCCGCATTTGTTTTAGAGTGAGAATTGGAAATAATGAGGGAGAAATTTCTTCCAGGGGGAAGATTGTAACGACCCAAACATTCATTAATGGTAATTCCTCTTGATATATTAAATGTTTATTGTGTCTATATAAAATGTGAACATCATTGGTTTTAGGTTTCTGGATTTTAAAACACCATTTTGAATTGAGAACGTTGCTAATATAACCATTGAACAATGATCAAATGATTAGTATAAATATCAGGATTCAATAAATCCAATTTACTCTCACAAAGGAAGTGATGTCCTCGTCAAGTAGATTTTCCCCGTATGAAGCCCATTTTTAGAGCATGGAAAGGAGGTAGAATCATTGGGATTATCTCTTGACAAAGACCAATCCATTCTTGACCACATTAATCTTGAGCGGAACCGACTATGGGAGAAATGGATGTTAATAGGGATTACCACCCGAGCGATATGATCCGAGCCACCCCAAGAGTCTGTCACCACCACACACCTTACCCATTGGTCTTATGTGGGTGTTATAAGGGGTTATATAACATGACCCTAGCACTATGACTATGCAAATTATTTTTTATAAATAATGTGCATTCATTTTATTATTTTTACTTTGTAAATAGTATTTAGAGAACAAATATTATTTTTAGTTAATATTAAACTAAGAATTCTATATTGATGAATAAATTTATTTTTGAATTAAATAATATTTTAATAAAATATTATTATAATTAAATTTCTTTTTATTAAATATAAATGATCATATAATTTTATGAATACAATTATAATTTTTTTAAGGTTTGAAATATGTTTTTGTCAAAACCCATGAATTTTCTTTAAATGTTGGTTTTTATTTTAAAAGTAAAAATTCAAATATTTATAAATTTTTTTAGATAAAATGAATTTTATTTTTGGAATCAGGATGTTGAAATTATCCTATGGTGAATTTTTCATAATTTTCTGAGATAGTCAAATTTTTGGGTGAAAATTAAATGTTCTTTAAATGTATAATGTGTTTTATGACATCATTATCAACCAATAGTGATGTAATAAAATAATATAAACATTATGTTCGGCCAATATATGTTTACACATTAAAATATTTTGATATTGGGATTTTATTATTTATTTTACAATGCTTTAGTGGACCCTTCAATGCTTATAAAACATTTTGTCTTTTTAAATTTTTTTCCTTGAGAGTGTGACTCGCGTCCACATAAGAAACCCTATTATTTTAATAATATCAGCCATCAAAGTTATAAAATATTTCTTTCCACTCCCCTTTGGAAAAAAACATGGGAAAAAACCAAGGGATGGTTTGTGGTTTTGATTAGTTTAATAAGAGATCTCACAAACCTAAATAATAAAGAATTCTCTCTCATTTCCTATATAAACCCACCCAAGATCTCACTTTCTATTCACGCAAATCCTTTAGAGTTCGAAAAAACCATTCCCTTCTCTCTATATAATCCTCCCAAGGTGCCCCAATCTCCCAAGAAACCTCTCTCAAGCCTTTTGGATCACACTTCCAAGTAAGGGATTTATTCCTTTCTCGTTTTTGTCCAATTTTCTTTAAGTTGTTTTTCCCTTTTATTTTCAATTAAAAATTTTGGTGTATGATTTCGCACCTCCCCCATACTTTCCTCTTTATGTTTGTATAATGGGAGACCCCTTTCTCTCACATTAATGCCTCCCATGTATACCTCTTACCTTGCCGATATTCCTTGAGGGATTTCTCTCTCCTCTTTTACATCAAATAATTCTTTTGTATTATGCATCTAAATTCCATTAATATTGTTGGGAAATATATCTCTATGACCCCCTTACTTTCCATTTAATGTATATATGATGAGACAACCTTTTATCTCTCAACAACCATTTTCATGAAACCTTATGTCACACAATTATGCTGCCGAAATTGCACCGCGTTTTTTCAAGCCAAGATCATTATGTAGTGAATACAATACCCATGTATCAATCAATGATATTCACCTTAATACACATATAAATATTTAATGTTAATTTCATTTATTTATTCCACATTACTTAATCATGGAATAAATAATGATGTTGACTGATTCCATGATCCATGTGGCACAATTATGAATGAAATGAAATGTTTGAGAAGGGTTCTCCCTGATAGCACTCCAATGTATTGGGTAAAGTATAGTGTCATGATACGTCTTGTACAATGGGTGTTTACTCATTCTAATTCAAGTGCATTGAGGTTTTACATGTTATTCATCTGCAATGAGGGTTCACTCATGCTCCTTGTGTAATGAGCTTTGGCTCATTTTAAGTCCATGTTAAATGTTGTTGCCACATTTCCATGTTATGATTATCATGCTTTATCATTCCTTTATGTTAATGTTTCTCTTTTACTCCATTCATATGCCTATTTTCTATCATGTATTTTATTCTTCATGTTTTTCCATGTTTAGTCCCTTACTGGGATTCATAGATCACCCTTTTCTTATGCATGTTCTCAGGTTATCCCATGCAATGCTAAGTATGAGGGAATGTAGTGGTAATGTAAAAGAAGTTTTCAATAAATATGTTGTGTGTTTTATGTTCTAAGATGTTATGTAATGTTCATAATCCCCAAAGACACTAGACATCTCGATCTTCTATGTTGTATCAAGTGAAGATTTTATGTAATAAATCATGTTTAGGTGTGTAATAAAAAGCAGGGTTGTTATATTGTGCCTCAACTCCCTCGATATCTACACGATGAGTCACACATCCTTGACTGGGGGGAGTTGGATATCAAAGACTATGCAACATTTTTAGAGTGACTAGTGAGGATAGAGGATCATTAGGAGAAGGTTCTTCATGGGTGAACCATTCCATTGGTTCGTGTGTTATGGAGGCATGGTGGACTCAGGGAGAGTACCTAAGAATGGGAGGCACATATGCACGCCGAGTACCCAGAGCTATTTTGAGTTTTTTTACTATGTTTTTGTAATTATTTGTGATGAATTTTATTACATTGTTAAATATGATATGATATTTTTCCTTATTCTTTGAATGTACATGAAGTGCACTGACTATTGGGAGGGGAGGACATGATCCCTAATCGAGAAGCTTTAAGGTGGATGCGATTAAACCCATGCAGGAGAATCGAGGCCACCCAAAGAGGATGGTATCTCAACATGGGGGAAATGAGATCCCCAATCCATATGTCTATAAAGTGACACCATTATATGTTTGTGTGGTTGCCTGAGGGATAGGTTTTCTTAGATTTTGATGAGGTTTACTCCTGAGAGGTATCTTCCAAGTGGTTGTTCGGATCCCTCTATTTTCTTCGGGTTTATCCTTGAATTATAGAGGATGATAATACTTTGAGAGGTAGTTGATGTAATGGATCATACCCTTATGGTCCATTACTTCTCCAAAAACATGATCCCATCAAACGGGTCCACTAAAATAGTGGCACCGTGATACTGGAACTAGTCACAGTGGTACCCTGACGGTGGCACCGTGTCGGTCACACTATCATTGCCGCACACCGAATTGGTAGCACCGTGATGGTGGCACCGTGAGGGGGGAAACACGAGGGGGGAACCATGAGGGTTTCACCATGAATGTGTCACTATGAGGGTGGAACTATGACCATGGAACCGTTACGGTGGTACACCAAACAGAGTCCCACCTTTGATCTTTTTTCCAATTTCCAACTTTTTCTGCTCCTGTAACGTATCTTATGACATAAAAGTATTTTTATACCCCTTTAAGAGCCATTAAAATACAATAAATGATATCTAAAATATCCCAAGAGTCAGGCGACCCTTGGATTACCAAAATGTGTGGCTTTTCCTCAGTGTCACACCCTTTTCCCATACTTTCTAGTTCTGCCCCTAAAACACGTTTTCATAGGTCAAAAGAAAACCCATTAACTCACAGCCATTATGGAAAACTCTCTAATGACAATTATTAAATAAAAATTAATTCCGTCGTGTGTAACTATCCAGCCACATGGTGAAATCACAATCCACCTTTAAATCCATTCAAAATTCTTATCTCGTAACATCAGGATGTCACCTTTTATCACACGAGATGCATTCTTCTTCTTCTTAGCTAGAATCTTTCTTTTCCTTTGTGAATTTGGAGTCTCCCTTCTCAAGGATAGTGGTGCACCTGTGCTGGTGCCTTTCCTACTCACATTTGGAGTCCCCGGAGTTCCTCCCCTGCAAGTCGTGCATCCCCAGTTCTTGTTGCGAGGAGAAAAACTCCGACCGTTGATCATCCATGTAGGGGTTTTCATTCGTCTCTCTTTACTATGGATCATGTGGGGTGGATATGATAATGTTCCTATGAGTATGGATGAAAAAAAACCTTAACAAATATTTTAAATGGGCATTTAAATAATTAAGGGGTGTTTTGATGATGTTGATGTACTCTATTATCAATGCTTATATGTTGTGAATTATATGGGATTATGTGCATAAAAATTGCGGCCGTTGGTGGTCCTTTCTTGTACAGTAATGAACCTCTGTTTTCTTCTTCATTCTGCAATGATTAAATGGATATAACATGGAAATTGGTTAATCATGTAAACTCAGTTGATTAAATGAATGTACAGAAAACAAGAATCCTCGTGTGATCACCTTGGTTAAAAAATTAAAAAATGTTAATAAAGTAATGGTGAGTTGAATCTGGAAACTCCCTTACTCTATCTTGGTAACATGTGTGGATGATTTGCTTGTTTTTTGTGGGGTGAAGTGGATGGGGATGTGATATCCTATTGTTGTGCAGTTGTTGATTTGAGGATCTGAGGTCGTGTGGGGCTGTATGTTGGAGCATTTTTTTTGTTCTAGTAATTCAAGGGATCTCACAGATCCTTTTTGTTGTTGTGACCTTACAAGAGAACTAAGTGTGAATGCTTAAATTTTTTCTTGGTTGTTTTTTCTTGGCTTGGGGAAATGCCTGTTAGTTGCCCGATAGTAAATCATTACTCAAATGGAATCACTTGTATATGATAACAAGAATTGGATCAATGTGGAATTTTTTTTCTAGGAGTGAGTTGTGCCATAGTTGGGGGTGTTGTGATTTTTATGAATGAATAGAAATGAGGGTGTCTGTGTATGGGATGATTTTGGAACCCCGTAGTTGATATGAGTTCTTGTTTACCTTTATGTGTAATTTAGTTCTTCTATTTCTTATTTGTGTCGCACTAACGTTGAGCACTTTGTACCGAACACCCCCATTTCGTGGGGGACAGTGTTTTTTCTAGGACTCCTATGAGTGGCTGGTTATTAGCTCCTTTTCTGCTCCCTCTCCCAAGTATCCCAAGACTCATTGGGCAGGCTATGAAGTCTTGAGGTCCATTATAGCCCATTATTCTTCTGGAAGGATAGTTGTAGTGGTTGTCCTAGGTGTGTGCGGGTAGGTTACTTCCCAAGTGTCTTCAGGATTAAGACCATGTGTCTTCACACATGGCAGTAGTTTTTCAGGACCAGGAGTCTTCAAGCATTGTGGTATTTATTTTGGCTTAGGTGTCTGTGGGTGTGGTTATGTGTGGTTGTGGTAGCCCATGTGTTTGCGAGCAGGATGTGTGGTTATGGTAGCCTAGGTGAGTGTGGGCATGGTATGGTAGTGGGACTGTGGTGAGAATGGAAGGAGAGGTGTAACTTGTAGTATGTCTTCAATAACTAGTGGGAATGTAGTGTGGGGTACCCAATTTCTATGTGACATTACTATTACTTTACTTGAATTGCGTTATTTGGGGAGTGTTCCTTAGTGAGGTTTGGTGGATAGTTTCCTTTATAGGTGCTTTGGTTATCTTATTTTCTCAAAAGGAATTAGAATTCCTCCCCAATTGTGAGTGAGAGATTTTGGTTTTACCTACTGGGTATACCATTATACTCACCTTACATATATAAAACTACTTTCAGGGTTTCAAGAGGACTTACTGTTTCAGACCCTACTAGTTCAGATGCCAGGACCGTTGGCATTGCTGTTTTTTTTCTTTTAGTACTTCCCTTTATAGTTTTCTTGTACTTATAGTACATTATTATTGGAACATGCATTTGGGAAATGGATTGTTTTGTCTTTACTTTTACTTTCACTTTTGGTTTTATTGTGATTTACTATATTATCTCCTGATCCTACTAAACAAAAAGGGTAATGCCTTGCATTTTACATGTGATTCTATACCCTTGGTGCTAGTCGCCACTCCAGTGCCTATTGAAGGTGGGTCTCAGGGGGGGGGGGGGGGGTCATTATATATCCTTCAACTTAAATATGGAAGGGTTTGGAAATTTGTTGTCCCTTCTCTCATCTTGGTGATGGTGGGTCATGACAATTATTTTAGGTCTATGTAAGGAAAAGGCACTAAAAGGATGTGGTGTGTGTGCTTGATCTGTGAGACTCTGTAGTGATGGTGGTGATCAGTGGAGATATCATCCACCTATTGCATAGGGATTTTGAGTCCATTATATGGATGTTTTTTTTCATTTTGTTTATGTTTTACCTTGGGATTTATATATATATTTTTGTAGTTCCTTTCTCCTTGAGGATAAATTTTCACTCCAACTAGTGATGGTTTTTTTCCACTATTAAATTTTGATGGATTGGTTTATTGAATAATTTTCCACATCAATGTTATATAAGATTTATTGTATAATTAACCAACCCATATGGATTTTGAACAACATTAGAGGTATTTCAAGATGGTTTCAAGTATTGGTGTACTAGGGTAACCTATTGGTTCATGATAGGTATACCGACTATGTGAAAAAATGGTTGTATGGTCATTTTAAATTCTAATGGGGTAATATTAATAAATTGTTGGATGGTAAAATTAAAAATTTTTCATTAGTCCACATTATAATTTATTCATGTGGGTACATTACAAGGTAGTTATGTGGTAACTATAAAAATAAAATCAAGATTACTTGAAAAATTACCGTCACGTGCTCTTATTAATTAACTTCATGGTAGCTTCATTTTACCTTTGTGATAGGTTGTAAAAATTAATTTTAGGTAACTTGAATATACTTCATGGTAAATTTATATGGAATCATGTTAACATAAAATAACTCTATGGTAGGTTATAAAATACCTCTTCATTTTAGGTTGATGTTCCTCTTCATAGACGGTTGTAAAAATATCATGTGGTAACTCTTATATATTTTGTTAAGATAAAAAACAATGTAACATCTTAATACTCATGGTAGGATGGATTCTACTTGAGGTTACTTATAACTAATGCTATGAGTAAGGTTTAAAATAAATATGATCTAATGAACTTCTATACTATCTCTGATAATGAAGAGAATCCATGATTAAATCACTATCTAGGTAATGATATGTGCCATATGACCTCAATATGACTGATGAAATAATGTGGTTGTGGGAGAAAATAAAGTCGATGGAGAAGTACATTAATGTTGTTGTGGTGTTGCGATATAGTTCATGGAGGAAGCGATGAACCTCATGGATAAATATAATTGGTATGAACCTATGAGGTGATAGTCGCATGGATTTTATTAAATGATACTCTAGAATTCATTCTATATGTATATTCCAAGATGGTTGAATCAAAGATTGAGGTTAATCACAGTTTGGAAGTGTGATGCTGCTTGTGTGGATGAATGAACATGAATATACCCAGGCAACATAGTTAGAGGCAAGCCTCTGACTATTTATTAAAGAAAAGAAAAATCCAACAAGAAAGTACAATAATGTGAAAGGACAATTACAGATCATAGTAGTTAGACCCATCACCATACCCATGATAGATTGCATCCTCCACAGTCACTGATTCCCACTCTTAACTATCGTGGTGCCTCAAAATCTTGGCGTACATCCTTCTAAGGTTTAACTTATTCAAAGAGAGAAATTCATTAGAAGACTGTGTAGGCCAAACATCCCTCTCAATGGAAGAACTAGTGGTCAAAGGCTTTGGCAGATGAGAATAATACCTCCTCGGCCATCTTTATGGTGGGTATGTCATCTATTATGTATTCTCATGAACCTTGTCTTTCCCACCATGGAAAACATCATTGTAGGATGTCCAGACCATGACACATTCATTTTCCTTGTCACTATCGAGACAGTCCCCCATTTTCCAAAAATGCACACTTCATGGTAACCCTCCTCCAAACCTCATTCCTGCTGATATTGGCTGTTAGGATCAAGCATGTCAAGACACTATGAATGACCCACAGGCTAGCAGCCAACATTTGTCCTCAGCTTCACAATATCATCACCAACTACAACCTCCTGAGTAGCACTTCCATCTTCATTAAAATAATCTTTCCCTTGCAATGGTACAACAAAAACACTTGAATCTACATCACCTTGGCCCTCTGAAGCTTTTTCACCCAAATACACAACTCCTTCTCTATCCAATGCCAATTCATCCATCTCCAATCCAAAAAAACGGTTACTCAGCTCAAAGCCAGCCACCTACTTCAAAGTCCATGGCTGCATCCCGGTTGAGTACTGTACCTGCACACCAATCCCATCAACAACCTACTTCACAGAACTAGGACCACCAGAGGGATCCTTCTCAAACCCCTCCTCCACAACACCTACATTGTTGATAACTACATACTATGAGACATCACCCTCCATCTCCATTGAAATGTCCTCATGAACCATATTTTCAGAATTATTGCAGGTCAATATTCGACCATCATTAATAGGACTCTTGATCATAGACTCCTGATCACCCTCCGGAATGACCAAATGTTCCTCAGAGAGAACCGGATGCGACTAAACTAGGAAGAATCTTGTGTTCGTTCCTATTTCAATAGATATTCCAACAAAACTAAAGATAATATATATATATATATATATAATATTTAATACATAAGATATTATATATATATATCCACATATATATATTATCCAATTAAAAAATATTGAAACAATCAAATTAAAATAAACACAAGATATAATATTTTAACAAAAAATATAAATAATAAAAAATGGTTTAATTATATTTGACATTGTGAGGTGATTATATTTAAAAAAACCCAATAAAATAAAGAATTAAAAAATTAACATACATGTTCATACAATAACAGTCTCTCCTTTATATAAAAAATAAAACAAAACATTTAATGAAACTTTTAAAAATATTCACCTCCCTTTCTGAAATGTACACAAAAGTAAAAAAATAAAATTATATTTCTAAAATATTTTCCCTCCTATATAATTAGAGTTTTAATACCTTGTATTGACAAAGTATAATATTTTCAGAAAACGTTAACATTAAATAACACTCTTGTATGCATTTTAACAACTAGTAATTATAATAAAAAATATGCACCTAACCTACCTAGTTAAAAAGTCACTTTCTCAAATTTTAAAAAAAATAATTGTATAGTAAATTTGTTAGTATTTATTTTTAGTGGGGGAAAACTATATTTAAATATCCCATTTATTTATATTATCATATAGTGAATGATATCTGATATTTATTTGTTTTTTATATATTTTTTCATAGGTTTTTTAGAATTTAAAATTGTACTGTAATTTTTAGAAAAAATTGGAATTTTATAAAAAATAATATTAAAATCACAAAAAGACTGTTTAATCCAAATACATAGAGAACAAAAAAAGAGGAAAAATTAAACTCAACCTTATATTTAAAAAATTTAACGGATAGTTGTTTCATAGAACTAGATGAAATTATATTTCTAATGAGAAAATTGAACATGCCTCTGGTGGTTTTATATTCAAGACTACTACCTTCAAGTTCAATGTCAAAATAAAATAATAAATAAAAAAATTATGATTTGAATAAAATATACTAGTAAAAACTATAACTTTAATATATCAAATAAATCTCCTAAATCATTATTATGAGTTTTCAAATGATTGAACTAAAATATTTCACACAAACAAATTGGGAACATTATATTTACCCTATATGTAGTTAAATAAATTAATATTCCTATCACACCTCCAATATTTTAATATAAACACACATTCTAGATTCATCTATTTTTAATAAGAAATTTGTACTAATATGTTTTTTCAAAGAATTTCCAGAATTAATTCCAAAAAAATTATATGTTTTTTAAAATATTTAAACTGATTTTATAAAACACTATCATTTCATTTATTAATTTGAAATCAATTAAAAAATGTCAATTATTTTATTAGTATCATATCAAACTCACTGGTAATTTAATATAAAATATAATTATCAAAGTAAATAATTTTCTTAAATTTTTCTATCATAAATATAAATCTATACAATTGAAATATCATTTGAATCATTTGTTATAAAGCAAGTTGGATCAACCTATACTTTTATAGAATAACATTTCATTAACAATTGATTTAGTATTACATACTAAGATCAAGGATCTTACTTAATACAATATAAATATTTATTATTTCTAAAGTTAATATTTGGAAGTTTTTTATTTTCAAATTCATGGGTTATTTGAAAACAATATATTTAGAAATTATTCCATTTAAAAATACTCTCTTAACATTCATTTGAAATTATTTAATATTTTTTTAAGAAAATAATATAAATAGATTATAATAGATTCTATGCTAGAAATATTAGAAAAATAAATTTTAAATTGAACTCCAACATCAAGAGAATAACCTCAAGACACAATTATTGGTTTATTTCTAACTATGTTACTATCTTCATCAAAATTATTACAAAATAACCCACTTGGTTACTATTTTTTTTATCTTTTGGTTGTTCAAACAAATATGAAACACTATTTATTACATGTTAATTTAATTAAACATGAATATAATTAATCCAATTGAATAAATAAATAAATAATATTTACTTATTTGGTAATAACTAGGCCCCATGGAAAACATATACACCCTTTATTAACATGGTTATAGGGACTTGGACCGCCAAGAACCACTGATTTCTCCATAGAGACATTAGGACCCCTCCCAAGAGCCACCCAAATCCTAGAACGGTTCATTAGAATAAATACCATCCTCACTAGACAACACTAGTTCATTTAGTGTACTTTTTATTTACTTATATATATCATTGAAAAAATCCCAGGAGGTGACCAATCCAACCACCACTCCATGCTAAGCATGATTAACTGTAGAGTTCTAATCAGGTTGTCTCTGGAAAAAATGTTTCGTCTTATTGAAAAGGTTCCAAACTTTTTCCCTTTAAATTCTTTAAAATTTTGGGATGTTACATTCACCCCCCATAGAGAACAAAATCCTTTTTGTTTATCCTTGATATCATCCTATTTAGATTCACTACTGATCTGGCTAGGTTACTCCTCTAATAAATATTTTTGAGATCCTATGTCTAGCTTACTCATATGTAACCTCACATAAGGGGCTACCTAGACTCAGTGCACCACGTTGTAGGAGAGAGGTTGTATAATAGGTGTGAGGCTATCTGATGGTATTATGGAGATATTATACCGTCTTTATTAGTGCACAACATAATGGCAAAGTAATAAATAAACAACGAAAAATATGAAAGGAAACAAGTGTTGTAGATGAAACCATCAAGATAAATAAAAATAAACTAACAAATATTAGATATTATATACAAAATTAAGATTAACTGATGCTATATAAAAAGAGGGAGTAATGGGAACATACAGTAAGAATACATATTGCATACTATAAAATTATTAAAAAATATAAACTCTAATAGCATCACAAGAACCATCTTGGTGCTCTACTATTGTAATCTATCATAAGTAGTAAAATCAAGGTTCCAATGTTGGACACTTTTTATTCTCCAAACTTATATCCATGAGGTATATCTGAGTACCAAATAGATACTCTAATAGGGTTTCAGTAAAAACCAGTAGTCTACCACCAATACCTTCTAATACTATGTAGTCTATGAATATATCAAGATACAGGGTAAAGGTAATAAAAAAAATCAGTAAATGAAATAAAGAATTCCCATGTTATCATGTGTTCCCTAATATAATACTTTACGATACTACCTTCTTTTGAATATTCTAGAATATGCCTAAACATTTGATTTTATGACCCATAATGTTTGATTTGTTCATAAATTCCCAATAATAAATTTGTAATTTCATATTTAGTAACTATGAATAAGAAATAATATAGATGAAATATCATGTCTAATAATTCTAATTTAATTAATATGGAAGGTGATTTATATATTTCTAAATAAATAACATGGAACATCAATTCCATTAATTGAAAAATAAGATCAAGGAATTTTCTTTCAAGTAATCTCATAATTTATAAGGAATTTTATGCCCATAATAAAAGGTAAAAATAATGGGAAAACATCCATATCATATTAAAATCAGGGATAACGAATTTCACTCTTGAAAATTATCAATTATATTAAAAAATTGAAGTTATATATTTGATATGTAGTGAGAATAGTGCTAAAGGGTATATTATAGGGAAATTTATCAATTTTCTGCAACATTTAAATCATATTATGGAAGAGTTATAAATGTATACATGTGTAAATTACATTTCGAAAACAATTTCTAAAAAGGGTAATGTGAAATGGTTTTATAAATTAGCTTTTAATTATGCCATTTATAATTGATGCCATGGTCCATGTGTATGTCCATACCTCATAAATCTCATTAATTCCATTAAATATTATTGTTTTCAAGGGACTTGTCAACACCCCCAAAATGGTTATTTATTTTAAACCCATTAATTGATGGGTTTCATGGGCCTATAAGAATAATACCTCATGGTTATGGTTCAAGTTGTGTTATACAACCTCAAAAGGAGAAATTTTGTGGAAAATGATTAATCATTTTAATGCAAAATAATATACTTATTTAAGTTAAAATTTAAGTGGAGACATATTAAAATTCTATCACATGGAATAAAAAAACATAAAATATACATCATGACATTATGTGAAAGGTACAACACTACATACCTTAAAACATAAGATCACTTCTTTTCTTATATAAGCTTATAATTTGATATAGAATGTAAGATATTGGAAAAAAAGAAATATTCCCCTTAGAAATGCAAGAAAATTACTATTTTAACCTTTTACCTTAAAAAAATTCTTCTTTCCTTCTTTATTTGTGAAAAATAGAAGACTAAATGAAATATCCTCTTCCTACGTTAGCACAACAATTGGGCCCTAGACCACAGGGCATGATGAATTTTTATGTAGACACATGAGGTCTCCTCCTTAAGAAACACAAAAGTGAACGAATGGTTCATTAAATTAATGACTACCCCCAAATTCTAAGACATTTTCTCTCAATATTTTTTCCCTCACTTATAGTGTAATTACCCAATATTATAAAAGAATAAAATTATGTTTGATAGAATAAAGAACACCCAACACTACACTTATATGAGAAATTAACACCTCTAGACTTTATGATATATTATGTTTTAAAAATATTTAATCATTTCAATATATTTTTGTACACACAACCCAATGATGATGATGTTACATAGAATCTTCAACACTCAAGATTGAGTTTAAATGACCCACTATATATATAACCCATATGACGAAGTCGTTAAATTGGTGGATACGAATTCTACCAAATAATTCATGATATATATATATATCATAGTCAATGTACTTTATTTATAAATTTTTATTAATCAATCATTCAATTTTTTATTGATGCAATTTTCTTCTTCAAAAAATATAATTTCTTCATAAAATACTTTTATTGCATTTAATGAAAAGAAATTATAATTAATTTTTGGAACGTATAAAAAATTAATTTTCTGACATTAAATTCATTTTTTAAATCATCATATCTATATTTTAATTGGATGTAATTTGGGTATTTTTTTAATAAAATGTTTATTTTTAGTGAATAGTTTAAAATATAATTTTTTGTAAAAATGTTCTTTCTTTTAAATATATTATGAAATTCAAATGTCCCATTATGTATTGAATATGAATTAAAGTAAAAATATCATTTATTTAATTATATTTAATCCACTTAATAACTTTTTAATAAAATTCATGGGGTATTTTTGAATAATTTTATTGGGTTTGAAAACAAGATTATTCGAAAAACTATTTTAAAAAAGCTTAATATATCTCTATTTTAGTTAATCAAGATAAAAAATAACAAGAAATGTTTTAAATAAAATAAGTAGAATAAATATTCAAATTATTAATTTATAATCACACAATTATTAATATTAGTGTCATAATAAATATAAAATTATTCTTTTCTTCAAAAATAAAATTCCCAAAAACTTGTTTTTTCATCATATCTCTGAGTTTTGGTTTAAATATAATTTATCCACTTTTTTATTGGAATTGAGTAATATAGATACCATAATCAGAATCACCAAAATTTATATTTTTTAATAAGTATAACATAATCTTTTATCAAAATTATTTGTAAATGAAGTAAAAAATAATTACGGTAATAATGGTTAAAATGGGGTTTTGCACATTACTTGAAATTGTGTGAAAATTAATTTTTTACACACCATTGATTTTTATATAATAAATATTATTTATTAATTATGATACCCAGGTGTAATTTTTTTAATAATGATCATTTAATATTATTTTAAAATGATAAATTACAATGGTAAATAAAAATATACAGGTTACCGTGGTAAAAACTAAAACAATAAAATTTGTTAAATGTAATGACAATGGAATAAAATGATAAAAATGTTATTATTTATGTGTATTGGAGGATTTTATAGACCAAATTAAACCTCCCATGAATTAATAATCAATTTTTTATCATCTTGAGGTGATAATGACCACCCATTATTGAATGCTTTTATAGATTTCTAAAAATGTCATTCCTTTTCAATTATAAAAGGCCACCCCTCCCTCTCTGGTTAACACCTGAAAAAATATCTAGTTCAGATAATAACTACAAAAATAACATCAAAAATTCCATCCTCTCATCTTATAACCTTATTTTTGTAAAAAATAAATCCTAGTAAGGATGTTGGTTCATTTTTAAGGAGGATAACCAAATAATAAGTAACATTAATCAACAAGAATTTTAGTTTTTTTGTCATCTAACATATACCAAAAATGATATTATAACAGAAGAAAATAATAACATAACTATATCACATAAAATAATATATTTATGTAAATTTAATTATCTAAATCCATATCCTCTTCCATGAAATTTATTTGGAAATCGTCCATCAGGTGTACGGACGACTACCACCTTTCTAACCGATGTCATTTGTTTTTCTATTACCACTTCTCAGGGATAAGAAAGATGAAAGATCTAATATATATATATATATATATATTATATTTATAACATAATTAAAAATTTTGATTCATTATATTATATATTCCATTTAACTTCCCCTTTTTTACAAAAATTGATAATGTCATTCGTGTGTACAGTGGACTACTGCCTCATGAAATGGTGTGAGTTTTTTCCACTAATGCATTACATGGAAGGTAATAAGGGTAAATATAATTAATATATTTGATATAAATTACATAATTATTATATTAATTAAATATTTATAATTATTTAAATATAATACATCATTTTATTTCCTCTCTTTTCATGCACTAAAAATATGATAAAATCGTTCTTGTATGTGTGGACTACCCCCTCCACAATGCGATGTGAGTTTCTATTTTCATAAAATCATTCGGATGGTTTTTATAAGTATATTTAATGAAGTAATTTTGTATTTTTGATATTATTATCACTCTTTATTGATAAAATATTACTTACTTCAATTCTATAAGGATTATTGAAAATGGAAACTTTACCCATCTATACATAAAACCTACCATCTCTAGGATCGTCACATAGTTCATTTCTCATAAACAAAATTCATGATTTTCCATAAAATTATAATTAATTTATAGATATAATAATTATTTAATTATAATTACTTATTATATGAGGAACCTCTGATCAATGTAAGAGGACCAAAAATGAAAAAAATTAAAACTCATATGAAAGACAAAGAAGTTATTACGTGAAACATGATTTTAGAAAAGAATTGTTTATAAGTGGGTATTGAATTGGAATATAAAACTATATATTGTATGAAATATATATTCATGGTTCTATATTAGTTATTATAATTTAAATATATTTATTATACAGGTTTTTTGAATGTGTATGAATGAATTTGAAACTTATGGTAAGGGATTTCTTGTCTCTATTTTAAATCTGGGTGACATATATAAATTCAGCACTTATTTCATTTATGTGGTGTATATACAACCCCATTAACATGTTATATCACTAATCCTGTTACCTTTATGATATTTAAAATTTCATTTAATGATTTTCTTTATTGAGTAATATGATTCAAAATATTACTAAAGTGGAAATGATTTTTTTATCAATTTTTTTCTTTGAGGCATATGTCTTCTCACACACATATCTTATTTTACGATGTGTACATACATCCCTCTTGACACTTAAATTCATGATTTTATTTAATAATATGATATTTTATGTTTAATTTAATTTTACCCTTTCACTATTATTAGGATTCACTTTACCAATGTGGTAAGAGTATTATGTTAGAATCACTCAGTTTATCCAGATTGTTTAGGATTAAGTCTCCAATGTTCTAATATTTTGATATAAGTCACAATAATTCTCATGAAATTTATTGTCCTTTTATTATTCATTATATTTCAAGTAATATAAAAAATTTTAAACACATTTTTACTTAAAGTAATTGAAGAAAATAAATAACAAAAATAATTTTTTATTTTATTTTTTGATCGAAAACACTTGATCTTCAAAAAGAAATTCTAAAAAATATTCACAATTTTTTATTATTAATTAAAATAATGATTTTATATGTTTTTACCCATGTTTAAATTTTAAAAAAACTGAAAGTAATATTCATGTATTTTATCAAACAATTCTCATTTGGCATTTTTTTGAAAATGCAAGAGGAATCATTATTTTTATGTGTATGACAGAAAAATATTTTCTTCCATCATGATACTTATTATTTTTGAATATTAATTAATAAATTTTCATGTTTATATTAAATTTAATGCATTGAAAAATTATTTTATTATGTTTTTTCAAATTTAAAATTGATATTTTCCTCAATAAATTTTATAAATTATATTCAAATATTCCATTATATGCTTCAAAAGTTGATTTAAAAAAATATATTTCTGTAATTTTTTTTCAAATTTTTGTTAAAAAATAATTTTTCAAAATTAAATTAATTTTTTCATTAAAATGTATTTATTTATTTTTTAATGGTATTTACATTCATCAACTTAAAAAATACTTGTTGTTACTTATGATCCAATGATGATATTTTGTAATTATACCATCCTTAATCTTTTTCAGGTTGGATTGAGATTGCTTCCAAGAGATTGTTAGGGAATCCATTTCTTTTCCACATTTCAACCATGTTTCAACCTTATTGACATGAAACAAGTTTATTTCCCATAGTGTAATCAATTAATGAAGTGAATGATTATTTTTATGAGTTTTAGGATGAAACGAATGATCATTGAATTGTATTCATGTTTTGGTTATTAGAAATTATTTATATGATCGGTGTAATAGAAATTTCCAAATGAACCTATTTCAGCTTATACTATGGGATGGCCCATATAGAAATGACTGATCCTGTAAATCCTATATGATGGGGTGAACCAGATCATGCCCAGTGATCCTATTATATCTTATATGATGTGACAGTCTTGATAGCATATGTTGATCCCATCACATCATATATGATGTTGTGGCCTATATAGTTCGAGGTGAGCCCATTATAGCTTAAAAAATAGGTAAACCCTAAAAATGATCCAATGTAATGGTTAATGATTATGTACTAAATAGAATTATATTAGATGTCACTGGTATTGTTATTCCAATTGTAATGGTTCTCTAAGGTTCTTTGATGCTGATGTTTCATGATTCTAATATATTTTATCTAATCTTCCCATGGCTTTATAACATTTTCTTTATTAATTTTTTATATCACATATCTCATGATTATTGATTCATATGACTCTTTCCCTTATTAAATACTTATTTTTTATTTCATCATTGATGATTTAGTTATTGATGGGTGTGATTTCTTTTATGATTTTCTCATGCATAATATTTATGTAGTCATACCCTTGTACACTTCTTATGCTCACTAATGACATTAAATTAATAATTTTATCATTTTCCCTTACTATGTATTTAATCCCACCATTAATTAAATTTATTTTCCCTAGGATATCATGATTGATATTGGATTAATAATGTATAGAAGGGTTTAATAAGGATAATGACCGTGACATAATTTGAAATAAGAAATGTTGGGTTAACTATGAGAAATTTCCATTTAAAGACATCATAATTTTTTATTTAAAAGTTTTTCTTAATTATCTAAAATTATAATCCAAAACGGTTCTTGAAAATGCAAGTGATCCCAATTTTCAATTTTTATTGAAATGTTTGGATGGAAAAATATTGGCTACCCTGTAGAGACCCGAAACCTGACGTACATTGACATTACATTACTTTTGCGGAATACTTAGTACATTACAAAAACACACACACAAGGACCGTAATAGTTTAGTGTCTTTGGAAACTCGGACTATAATCTTCTAATTGTGGTGAAAGATCTTCAAAATATCCCATAAAGATCTTCCTTTTTTTTTACCTAAAACCTTTCATTATATCCTGGGGAAAAGAAAAAATAAAAGGGTGAGCTCAAATGCTCAGTAAGGTTAAACAAAATAAATATCAATCACATCATATTCATAAGAACATAACATTTTGGAAATCATAACCTGCAAAAGAGAGCATAATTTCATAATCATGGGATAAATCATGGCAGTGAAAAAGTAATCCCAATAATCATAACTTAAAACATGAAACTTTGTGGCATACACACATAATCATAGAGAATCATTTCTTGTTAGTCAAGACTAATTTCCAAGACTATCTTAGTGGACAAAGTCCCTTTCTGAATCGAGTAACCCTCGTTTCAGTCCTGTTTCACTGAACCGGTATAACCTACCGTTCCAGCCCTGTCTATCTCATGAGATATAAAATCTTTACCCAATGCATTGGAGGGAGATATAGGTCCCACCCATCTTATAATGAATACTTTCTTATGTGTGCCACATAATCATAAATCATAATTCATCGCATAACCCATGTAATAAAAATGGGATTCTTAAACAACATGACATCATAAAACAATTCATATAAGATAAAGGAATTCATAAAAATATTTCCATCACAACATAATCAAATCAATGTAATAATAGGGATAAAAACAGAACCCTTTTATTATCTTAGATGGAAAATAATTTTGATAAAATACTTGAACTTTATTCTTGAGGAAAATATCCTTTCTACTTCAAAAACACTTTTCCTTTCTTAACATGTCATGCAATTTTAAACTAAAAGAGGTTGATTAAAAATAAACTTGAATACTTGTAAAGTAAGCTTCTTGGAAATAATGTTTTAGAAATCCATTCATGCCGTATAAGTTAAAAAAAACATTCTTCTCTTACTTTTGTCGGAAAAGTAAAAAAGTACCTCATACGAAAAACGACAAAAGATTCCTTTCATACATATTAGTAAAAACTCACCGAAGGGTAAAAATGGATTTAAACTATTGTAAGTGGATGGAAACAATATTAAATATTGAGGGAACATGGATGTGGATGATAAAATACACCCCAATAAATACTTACGAATAAACAATCTCGGATAAAAATGAGATTGTGATATTTCCCTTACCTTAGGTCCGATTTGTTTCGTATGTGTCCGAACCTCCTGTATAATGATTTAAATAATGTCATTGACTTATTACAGAATCATATTCACTATTATGATATCATATATGGTTCACTTATGACTTTATATTACCCGTTCTTTTGTAAATTCCACGTTAAAGAAGCGTTTTGGGTAAAATCGTTTCATTTTATCGTAGGTGTTTTGACCTGTTGTTCTTGACATTATTATTACTTATATCATGATTTACTTACTTCCAGAATATAAAATATGATTTATATATCATATATATTCAGTATATATATATATAAGATAGATAAATTAAATGAAAAACACCGTTCATGGAGACGGTAGTCCGTACGTACGCATGAACGCTGTTTTCCTTTCCTTATTGTCTTGAATGGAAGTAAGTAGATGAAATACATATACATATATACATAAATCCAGTAGCTTTATAATGTCATATATTTCATTATTATTTCTTATATATACTTTATAATCATTCTTAAATGGTTAACATGGAGAATGAATCTCATCGCGTCGTGGATACGGTAGTCCGTACGTACGCACGAGCGATGATATCATTTTCATAAATATTGAATTGAATCGGAGTGGATTATACAATATATCAGAATCAATATGATGTTGTAATAACTATGTATAGTTATTCTTTACACCATTATACCCATCCATGTAAGGTGGTGGTGTAAAATAGATTACACCACGGCGTGGAGACGGTATTCCGTACGTACGCACGCGCAGTGATTTCTTTTTCCGTAGGATGGATAGATGGTGAAATAGGTTTGTTTCATACTTATAATAACATATCAGTATATGAGTGATACTGATGTTATTACTTCATAATGAAACAACCTAAGAATAAGAAGTGGAAGAAGAAATAAAGATGAAAGAATTGGTAACGGTAATTACCTCTTCTTTGAAGCGCCTCTTTGAGACCTCCTCTTAGGGCACTAAAATTGGTCTTTGAGGAAGACCAGAACCTCTAGGATGATTCTAGGGAAGTGGAGAAGAGATTTTGTCAGGGGTTGTCCGAGCTTTAGTGCTCAAATTTGTGTGAGGAGGAGGGGGAGGAGGTGTCCTTTTATAAGGGAGGAGGGGCACCTTAGGAATACCTCAAACTATTATTTTATATTAATGTCAAAATCAGTTTATAATGGTTCCAAAGGGTCTTATTTCGAAGCTAAAGTGGGGATGGGTCGAAATACTATCAACCAATAAGATTTAGACAAGTTTATAGTATTATTTTAACCTTATCAATTAGATTTAACTCTAAGTTAAATAATTTAACTTTTACCGTGTCTTTTTGTTTTCTTTCACTATATGGTTAATACACTTACTATAACATGTCAAACGAACCCCAAATTGTTTATCATTAATATATATATCCTTATCTAAGTCATTTGGCCGAACCTTAGATTTTTAGGAATAAAATAACAATTAATAATATAATATTTGATTTAAAAACTATTTTGTGTCAATTTTGACACTATTTGATATATGATTTTTTGTGAAAGTCATAACAGAATTATATGTTCGAAAAAAGTTGATTAAATCAACACTAATATATCATATTAACCTATAAAATTAATGGAATTCATAAAAAGTCTCAAATTACATTCATTTGAGCATTTATAACATCAATTATGTTAATATTTCCTTAAAAGGGTAATTACTGCATCATCGTTGTGTCATAAATAAATTAATTTATTTAAAGTATAAAAATTATAAATAAAATATCATTATGTAGGAAATCTTTTTAGCTTTCTAATGAATATTTATAGTCGAATTTATCTTATGTATAACCCTATATTAAAAATGTTTTAGTGAATAATCTTTGATTTTAACTCTTTTAACTCTTCTTTGAATTAAATAATAATAAATGTCCTAATCTAATCCAAGTGGGCCTAAATGATAATATTTTACACTTAAGGTTGTTTTTGGTCGAGATACACTTTTCCAATAGAATTAGGACATGTGTTAGGGTAATATTAATATCATTCTTACCCTTAATTACCCTATTTACTTTTAACCGTGGTAAATAAAAGTAAAAAGTTACTATTCACCAAAAATTATTTTCATCTCATTGAACCACATTTTACTTACTGACATCAACCGTGTCTCTCGGATTTTTGAAATTCCATTCACAGAAGCGGTAAAATTAAGTTTTATGAAAAATTCAGTTTTTTAACTACCACTTAGTAGTTTCACTATTCATCAAAAAATGAAGGTTTTCAGAAAAATGCCAAAATTTCATCCTAAGCTATATTTCATATTCCGAATTCAAAAATGAAGTTTATTTTACCAAATTCATAACATAGAAGTTGCATTAATTAATTTTATAATTAAATCCCGCTGTTAAAACAAATAGCGTGTTTTTAAGAAACAATATCTATCAAAAGATTGACACTTGATTATGTCTGGTTTAAATGTGAAATTACATCCAATGACCAACATTGTATTAAATTGTAAAAATATATTCTAAATATACTTTAAAACCACTCAAATTAATAATTTATCACTATTAATTATTTCGATTAAAAAAGTTGTTTTTAATTATAATTTAGTAATTTTCACTATTCATCAGAATATGAAAGTTATCCGAAATGTACCAAAATTTCACCTTAGGCTAAATTCGATACTCCGAATCAAAAAATGAAGTTCATTTTGAAAAATAAGATTTACAGAGTTTTAAAAAGTGGTTATTACTATTCATAATGACTAGTTTTAATAATATTTTAATAGCATATCGTTGTTTAGTGAAACTCGGTATTGCGTATTACACACGCTATCGAGGAAGGTCGTGATTGCGTGTAATGCAAGGCAAGTCAAGGATGCGTGTTGTGCAAGCTCCTTTTGGTGTAGCGTACAACACAAGACTTTAATAAAATTAAAAATAATATTTTTTATAAAATCTTGGGCTGTTACATACCCTGCATCGGTATCAATGTTGAAAATGTATAGTTTATGTTTATAGCACCAGATCTGGGAGGTGAGGTCCTAAGATAATATAGTTGGTATCAGTGGTTAGTTAAGATATCCATGGAGATTATGATTTTTTCATGTGAGGTTATATTAAGAGTAAGGTATATCATGAGAAGAATAAGGATGATCATAAGTTTGTCATCTTAAAAACTTATTTGATGTTTTAAGAAACAATGTTTTAGAATTATTAATGACATTTGAGGATATTTTTTTAGGATGAAGTATATTTAAATATTTGATTTAATAGAGAGTATGTATTTAAATTTTTCCAAACATAAGTTTAAAAGTATTAATAAAATTTATAGTTTATATGATCTTTGATATAATTGTAATTATAAGAATATATTTTTATCGTATGGATAAGCATGAGATTGAAAAGTGATTTGGTTACTATGTAATTAAATTTATTTTAAAAAGGATATCACCTTATCTTTATTCTTGGAATCTGAATGGTATGAGAAAATATTTGAGGTTAAAACACCCTTTTATTTTAATGTTATTTAATAATGATTTAGTTTTAAATTGGGGTATTATTTTTTTAATTTTTGGTATTATTAAATAAAATGAAGCATTTAACATTTTGGGAATTATCATACCATATTATAACCACTTTTATTGGTGATAATGTGAAAATAAACTTGGCGTTTTTATCCCTTTTTGGTTATATGATCAAATAAAATATGATTTGAAGTGATTTATGTATGAAAAATTAATCTTGAATACTCACTATTTAGATAAAAAGAAAATATTGTACTGGAAGTTGGATAAAGGATGAAATTAAACATTTCATGTAAGTATATTTCACTATGCCTTTTGTTTATGCAGTGAAATAATTCCCAACTTTTGGAAATATTTATTTAATAATTAATGTTATCATATTATATTTATATCCTATAAATTAGATAGTCTTTTAGATCATCACATATTTATGGTTTTGAGGCCCTAAACATTCCATTTATTATTATATTTCTTAGTATCAATGACCTAAATTACTCTATAATTATTTTTTTCTTCAATTTCCAAATATTTACTTCCATCTATGTTCTCTTCTTTGGAAGCCTAGTATGTGTTATTCCAAATATCCCTCACATTACACTATCAATTTTATCAAGAAGATATTTTATTAATACTTTCGATGTTGTAGTTTTACAATGATTTTTTAAAATATAGATACAATGATTAGCGAGATAACTTTTGAATTTCAAGGATTCAATTTTTTAATGTGGTAGAATGTTACACCCCAAGATTTTAAACGAAAAGAAATTATGTTTGATAGTAGAAATGACATGAAAAAGTATGAGAATATGAGAATGTAACAAACCATTAATTTATGATATATTTAATTTTAAAAAAAATTATTATCTCTGATAGATTTCAGCACATGAAAGCACAAGAATTTTTTCTTCAAGGGAATATTCATCAGACAACACTAAGTTAAAACGATAAGTAATGTATATAACTTTTGTTCACAGATGTTTTATTTTTGGGAATTAATAGTATTTAATAATAATTATTATTATAAATATATCATACCCAATAAAAATTATTGTTATATATTTATAAAATAATAAATCCAATTTTTAGTAAGGTAATTTTATTCTTCAAGAAATATGAATTTCTCGAAAATGATTTTTTATTTCTCATGAAAAAATATTAAAATAAAAGTTTGGAACATCTTAAATTTTATTTTGGAAAAAATAACATTAATTATTAAAATTGAATATCAATTTTTTTTTTCTATTATATTTTAGGATATTTCTGATTATATTTAATTTTTACCAAATAATGAAAAATAATGGGTTTTTTAAAAATGTCGTTTCTTTTCAAATAATTCTATAATTTAAATATTAAATTATGTTTTGAATATAATTTAATGTGACATAAGTATTATCTAGTAATATTTAATTAATATAATTAAATTTTAATCAAACTTATATTATAATTTAGTATAAGTTGGTATTTGTGTTTTCAAACAGTATTTTTCTAAAAGTTGTTTTAAAATGCATAATGCTTCTCCATTTTAATTGATTAAGATAATGATTAATTATATTTTTTTTAAAATTAAATATTTAAATAATATTTAAATAATTCTTATTTTAAATTAAAATAATTAGTATTATCTTTCGTAGAGTTAATATAAAATAATCATTTTCATAAAAAATACACATTTAAATCCCTCTTTTTCTTCGCATTTGGGGGTTTTGTTTTAAATTTATTTATTCCAATTATTTGTGTATAATTTTTTAATATTATTTAAACACTATTAATCATAATAATTTATATAATTTAATAATATAAACATAATTTTTGACCAAAAAGATTTTTGGAAATATTTCAGAATTAATTACCATGATAAATGTTAAAATAAAGTTTTTTGCATTACATGTTATTTTGTTAAAATTAATTTTTCACACAACTATTATTTTCTTTATATAAAATATTATTTAATATTTAGAATTATATGGTATAAATTATCTAATAAATATAACCTAATTTCATAATTAATGTTTATATTATATAGGTAAATAAAAATATATAAGTAACTTTGGGCGAAAACTAAATGATGAAATTTGACTAAAATATGGGCTAATAAATAACATGATAAAAATGTGATTTTTTTTAGTGTAGAGTAAAGACCCCCAAAGATTATTAATAATCTTTGGTGCATTATTTTTGGAGGGTGTCCTCCCATTACTTACTACTTTTAGGTTTAAAAAAAGGTTGTTCCTCATTAATTATAAAGGGCCACCCCGTATCCTCTCTTATACACACCGTCAATCCGTTTTTGTTCAGTTAATTAGTACCAAAATCCTATACCATATTCCATAATATAATCCTAGCATAATTATTTGGGATTTACACAAAACCTAGGAATTATTATCAAGAAAACACAAGGAGGATACCAGAACATGTGGTAATGTTCGTCAAAATGCATATTTTTGTTTATTTCTTCATCAACATATTTAAAATAATATTATACCATTTTGATACAATAACCACTATATATTACACTTAGTAAAAAGTTTTTATGTTTTTTTCATGACCTAATACCATCTCCACTTACATCAAATGGGTTATGGAATCATCATTTGTGTGTACGGTGGACTACAACTAGATGAACTAACGTACTTTGTTTTTCCATTACCACCTCTCAAGGTAAGTATTGATGATTCATATAAAGTATATATATGAAATTTTAAATAAAATTAAACCTATTGATTCAGTATTTAATATATATCTTTTATTATTTCTATTATTTAGTAGATATAATAATGTCGCCTGTGTGTGCGGTGGACTACCGCCTTACAAATCAATGTGATTCCATTTTACCTAACTAATTACATGGAAGGTAATAAGTGTAAATATAGTTAACAAATGTGATATAAATGAAATAATTATGATATTAATGAAATATTTATTAGTTTAAAAAATTTAATATTTCATTTTATTTCTTATATTTTCACTCACTAAGTTGTGAAAACGTCCTTCATGTACCTGTGGACCACGACATTCACGAAGCGATATGGATCTTGGTTTTCATCACCATAACACATGGATGAGATACATAAGTAAATTTAGTGGAATAATATTTTATTTATCATATTAATTTTTTTATGTAGATATAAAATATTACATACCTACTTTACATAATTATTATTGAAAAATAGAACGGTTACTCATGCATACATTCAACATACCATCTCTATGATCGTAACATACATCATTTCCCAAAACCATCAGTCATGAATGGTATTAAATGAATAATTGATTTATAAATATGATAATTATTTAATGATTATTATTCATGAGATGAAAAAATAATGATAATAGTAAGAAGGCCTAAAATTACCAATCAAAACATACATGAAAAATGCGGTTATTAACAAAAACATGATTTTAAAAAGGAATTTTTTATAATCTGGTAATGAATAGACATAACAAAATAATATATGGCATAAAATATATGATTATTTTTCATTAATAGGTGTGTAAGAAAATTAATTTTATTATAAAAAATGTCCAAATGTGTATGGAAAACTTTGAAATTTAAGGTAAGGGATTTCTAGACTCTATTTTGTTTTTGGGGGACATATGTAAATTCTAAACTAGTTATTTGTGTATGGTGAATATAATTCCAAATTAACATGTTATATCTTGATTAATTTTTCATCATATTTAAATTCTTTTTTTATTTTATCATATATTGGGAATTATGATACAAAATATTAATAAAGCATAAAGGGATTATTGTCTCAATTTTCATTATTTTAGACTTATGTCATGTTTTGCAACTATATTCATATATTAGGTGTATGCAAAACCATTTTGACATATAATATCATTAATTTACTTATTACTATGACATTTTATGTTTCATGTAATTTTATCCTTTCATGGTTCATATAATTCAATTTACCAAAGTGGTAAGAGTTTTATGTTACAATCTCCCAGTTTATTATGATTATTAATGATTGAGTATCCACAGATAAAATATTATGAATTAACACTTAATAATTATCATGAATTTTAATACAATATTTTTATTAAGGTTATTTCCAAGTAATTGTATGATGTTTTGAATATGTGGTACTTAAAATAAATGAGATTTTTTATATAAAAAATCTATTTATTTATCCATTTTGTTAAAAATATTTTTTCTTAAAATACGATTTTATCAAAAAAAGTTTTCAAAAATAAATTTACCATTCTTCAATGAATTTATTTCAATCAATTTTACCCATGTTTTAATTTTTTAGAAAAAAATCAATGAAATATTCTTCAAATTTTCCAAATAATTCTCAATTGTATTTTACCAAAAAATGTGAAAGGAATCATTATTTTAATGAGCAAGGAATGAAGATAATTTTTTCCACCATGACTATTATTTTCATTGAATATTCTCTAAGATGTTTTGAATGTTATTTTAAATTAAATATTTTTCAAAATTTTTGTAGAATATTGTTTCATAAATTAATGAATATTTTACTGTATAAATTTTTGAAATTATTTTTAATGATTCAATTATATGTTTCAAGGTTTTTTTCCAAGAGAGGAGTTAAATTAAATTTTTTGATCTTTTGAGTTTTTTAAAAGATATTTTTCAAATTTGAAATATTTTTTTCTTAAAAATATATTTAATGGTATTTTCATGGAATTTCCATTCATTAAAGTCAAAAAACCATATTGTTATATATGTTCATATGGGGATATTTTATAATGATTCCATCCTCATTCTTTCTCTCAATGGATTAAGATTTTTTTTTCAAATTCATTGTTATAGAATTGATTTCTTTTACATACTTTAATTACATTTTAAAAATATTAATATTGTTCACAATTCATTTCCAAGAGATAATTATTTTATGATTGGAATAATGATTATTTTTATGCATTTTATAATGAAATAAAATCAATTCATACTATTTTAATATTGTAGTTTTTGGACATTAATTGTTTTATGGGTACACCAAGATTTCACTACGTGATCCTGTTAAAAATTATAATATGGTAAAACCAACTACATCTGTGTGATTCGTTACTGCTTATATGATGGGTCATCCCAAATAGTGTTAGGTAATCCCGTTACAGATTATACGATAAGTGGAATATATGGCATCAGGTGATCCCATTTCAAATTTTATGGTGGGACATCCCTTATGGAGATGGGTTAGTTCGTTGCAATTTATTTTTGAGGCATCTTATATAGCATTGGGATATCCTGTTATTGATTAAAATATGGGTGCTCTAAGACAGAGCTCCAATTCATTGGTTGATTATTATATTAAATAGATAATTATATTGGATATAATCCATATATTTATTCCAATTATATGTTTTATGAAAGGGTTCTATTATTATGACATTCGAAGAATCCAATAATTTTTATCTATGATTTCAATGACTATATAAAGTTTCTTTTGATCATTATTTTTAAAAAATTTCTCATTATTATAGATTATAATGAATTATTCACTTATTAATTCCATATTACACTTTTCATTATTCATGATAAAGGTATTGTTGGTTTTTAGTTCATTTATTATTCTCTCACGCACTCTGACAATTTAATCATACCCTTATCGACATATTATTTTCATTGGTGACATACAATTATTAATGTTTATATTTACCCTTCCTAAGAGTTTGATCTCAACCTTATTAGGTTTTCATTTTCCCAAGGTATCCAGAGATATTTTGGTTGAATTATTTATATAGAAATTTCATATGGATGATGATGATGAGTTAATGTAAAACAGTAAAATATGTGTTATGTTGGAGAAATTATTATTATAATAAGTGTATATTATTTATTTAAACGTTTTTCATAATTTTATAAACACTAAACCTAAGAGGTCTTTGAAAATTTAAGTAGCCCAACTTTTCTTTTAAATTGTTACAGTTTTAGATGGAGAAAAATTGTTTCACCTTCATCGATATCAATCCATAAAATCTAAATTTTATGTTTGTAAAACTTGATATGGGAGTTCGGGTGTGGTGTAATTATATACAATCACCCTATGAAACATACATGAGGTTACCCATCCTGATCACTACTCTCGAACAAACACAGTTAACTGTGGATTTCTTAATTTATAGGTTCTAAAAAAGAAAGTTTCACCCTTTTGACATGGGTAGAAAAATATTGAATTTTATCCCATAAACATTATGGGGTGTTATAAATAGGAAAAAGTTTAAAAAAAATGCATAATTTGCAAAGTATTGTAAAAATATACTTATTGTGAATAGAGGATTCAAAATTTCTAATTACATATTCAATAGTACGATCATTTAAGGTTTTTTATTCTATTGGATTAGTTTTAAAAGATATTATAATCCCTTAAAAATAGGCATTATCTTCACCAATATTAAATTACCTAAATTTATTATCATATTTATTTTAATAATAATTCATATTTCATTATTATTTTCATTAAATTTAACATTTATAGACTCTTCAAACAATCACTTATTGATAACCTTATATTCATTTCTTATCTTATAATATTGTTAAAATATTACTTTGTCATTGTTATAATGAGACTTATTTAAGTTTTATTTTGTATTTTACATAAAAAATATGCATCCAAATTCCAAAAAAAAAATTCAATATGGGTTTAAACCCTTTTAAAAACTTATAAGTGGTATTATTTAGATATTTTCTAATATATTAAATATTTAAAACATGAGAAAAAACTGATATCCTCAGCCCAAAAATATTTTTGTCACATTAACTTCCATTTGAAATTATCTAGAGATTTCAAGAATATATATATTCTTTATTTCAACCATTCCATATTTTTTGTGGTTCCCTAGGTGTAGAAAAATAATTCTTATATCATTTTCATCGTATTATTTTTTAAATTCAATATTGTAACATTCACCACCTCTATCACTTCGAATTTTGGTGATTGAAGTTTTTTCAAAATTTTGAATATGTTTACGTAAAGAAAAAAATATGATTAAATTTTATTTTTTTATATAATAAATAAATCAAAATGAATCTTATAAAATCATATAATAGTAAAAATACATATTTCTTCTCACATAAACTAGTAGGTTGTACAAGACCATATATATACATATGTAACCATTCGAGACATCTAACAAGTATTAAAATTATTAATATATTTAAATCATTCATTTTGATACATAATGTTTACAAATTAGTCGCAAATAATGTACATAAATTAATGTAACATTGTAAATTTTAAAACATAATAATTATTTGAGAAGTTGTGAGACTGTCTGAATTTTGAATGTCTTAGGAACCTATAACATATAACATCATTTTCTTCTACAATATTTAAATGCTTAAATTTATATTTTTTTATATTTGAAAAATCAAGATTCTAAACATTTCCCTTTCTATTTACATGAGGTGGATGAGGTGTGACCTAGGAATGAAACTATAAGGTGATGATGGATCAATTATTCAAGCATGAAGTAGGCCTAATGACACATGCGAGATGATGCAGGCATGAAGCTGCACTAGTCCTTTAGTCCATGTTCAAGGGACAATCTTACATAGGACTATAGGCTATGTAATGGGTCTTTATCGACCCACATAAAAATATGTCGTTTTATTCATAGTAAAAAAAGACTTCGACACCAAATTTTAATAAAACATCTATAAATAATACCTGTAAAATAATTAATGATTTAGAAAAATCAATATATTCAATACCATTAATATGATCACTTATGTTTTTAATAAACTAGAATAGAGATCCATCCCAAGAATTAATCAATTTAAATTCAGAAATATATATATTCATGTTCTTGGAAAACTCATTGTCTAAATACCATGAATCATTGAGACTTATAAGGTATATTTTATAAAATTAAACTATTATGTAGTGTGCTCTGGTACCGATCCTGTCATGGGTCCAATAAATTATTAGAAGATTTGTTTGAACACAAGTAGATTTAAAATATCCATTTGTGGGTTTTTAAGAAAATTATATTTTAGAAATAAATATCTTTGTATACACAAATTATCTGTAAAAAGTAAATAAATATTTATTTTAAAAATTACCTTTAATGATATATTAAAAAATGTTATAATTTAAATAATTCCTTTTAAAATACTGAAAAGGTTGTAATATTGATCATTGTTGATAAAATGTTATAAAAAAATAGTTATTATTATATTTTAATTTCATAAAATATATGATTTTACTTTATATATCTCTATATTGACGAAAATTTGTTAATGATTATTTATGAAAAATAACTTCCTTTTTGAAATTTAAATTTTCTATTGGAAAATATTTTAAATATGTATAAAATTGTTAAATAGATATATAATCTATATTTCTCAATTTCTAATTTTTTTAAATGTGCTTCTTCAATTTATTCAAATCCTTTTTTATATCATCAAAAATAGAATTAGACATCAATTCTTGAACTCTATTTTTTTCTTCTAGAAAATGTTTAAGTATGTAATTATAATATTTTAGTAATAATATCTCAAAATCATAATTATATTTACATTAGTATATTTTTGAATAATCCTAACAACATCATTGTCTAATTCCTGATTTTAATTGTGGTGTTTCTTGTCCTTAGTATTAATAGAATTAGAATAAATATAATAATCATCATTTTTCATTATCTTACGAGATTAAATTATACTAAAAATTATTTGTATTAATTAGCCAAGTTAACAGTGAACCGACTAAATAAAAAATATTATCCATCAATGTAAAATTCAATTTTTCCAGTTCACATCTTGATTCACTAATTAAGTATGAATTATCTGAGCAGTCTCATCCTCTAAAAATCTGGTATTTCAGTTATTAAACTATCTTTTTTCTCTAAATGCTTGAGAATTAGAGAGTTGGTGTTTATGTGACCTTTCTTATTTTACTCATTATACAATTATTATGAAATGTAATTTTATTACTGTAATGACATTTTTTGTTCTCCTTTTTGAATATTCTTTGAAATTTTCTCTTTCCATCATTGATTTTCTATCAACATGAAAAAATCATTCTAATATTTTAGATATCATTTTCACTTTACTAAAAATCATATTATGAAGAGTTAAAGGATTCATTAACATTAAACCTAAAATAAATACTATTTAAATTTTCAAACTCAATCAATAATATGATTCGATTTAAACTCATACTATAGATAAGAACCAATTAGTTTATAAAAAGTATACTCTTTAATAATTTTAATTTCATCAATATTAACTTTCTTTCAATTCCTCAGCTTTTAATTCTCTTAAATCGCTTTCAATATGGTATGTGTTATCTTGTACATATTTAAGATAACACAAAAGGTTTTTAATGGTTGTAAACTAATGTAACAAATGGTTGACTATCTAAACTTCTCCCATCTTGAAATAATTGTATTTGAAAAATAGTAACCCAAATTTTAATCTATTATATTATTTCTATCTATTAGTGAGTGAAATTAAGAACTCACAAAAATAGTCAGATATCTTACAGGATGAAATATGGCTATGTACACATTTTCTTATAGTGGAGTAAATAATATTCTTTACATTATAATTCAAATCATATTTTATAATTTATTTACCTACAAGTTTTAATTGATTAGATTTGGATATCTCATATGATTTCACCATGATTTTCCAATGATCAACAATTATCTTTTTAGGTATTCTTCTATTAAATATTTCCAATACCCATAGTCACATCTTTCAAAAAATGGTTGCTTTTGAGGTAACCATGCTTCAATGGAATTATTACCATCCATCTCCAAAAAAATAGTCATTATTCTTTATAATATTATGTCTATGATCTTATTAAATAACTTATAAAAATAAAAAAATATAATATTAAGAGTAACCACTAATGATAACAAATTTTTGGATCGATATAAATGAAGGAATTGACTATGGGGTGAATAGAGTTTTAAAAAAATATAAAAAATATATCTTTATTGTTTTTTAATGAATAAAGAATAGTGGAATGAAGTGTACAAGATTCATTGTATCAGAAATAAAATTAGGAACATTATATTATTATAGAGGTTCTGATCACCAATATCCTAGTACAATCTTAAATATTATCTATTTAGTTGGAGGATTGGTATCCAATAAGAAGGAATCAATTTAGAAAGTGTGATAACCTTTTTTCAGACTCTTCCTTTTTTAATACCTGAAGTCACAACCCTGATTTTTTACTAGAGTACATACCTAGCTCGACCTGACATTTCTTAAAGTGTCACAACCCCAGAATGTTCCTTTTTTAGTCTTTAAATAATGATGATATGATTTATTTTGATTGGGAAAAATCAGAAACCGATTCCAACTATTAAAAAAGTATTTAAGGAAAAAAATTATAGGAAAGATAAAAAACAATTAAGTCCCTTAGATAACCATAGATATTGAAGATGATGTAGCTCAATGTTCTTTTGATGTGAGATGTAATTTTCAACATTTACTTCTTTTTATACATAAAAAATACCACAAATTACAGTTCAATTCATAGGTTTATGTTTGTTTTTTTGACTTTCAAGAATTATAAGTTACTTAGAAATTGGATTTAAATGTGTTTTTTGTTTTGAATTATTATGGTGGAAAACAATGATAGAAAAAAATGAAACTGAGAATCAATTTCAACAATTTCATGTTGGGGAATAACAAAGTCTAGGAGTGAGCTTAACTTCCATGGTCACTTTTCCTACCATGGGTATTGACTGTATACTTCCCCTATATGAACCTACCATCACTTGTAGGCATGGTGACTATTTCTTTAAAATACCATAAGAAATTCTCATGGTAACATTGACACTTTTTATCTTGAAGTTCATAAGTTAATTCTACCTACCATGTGTGACATCAACTAACTGTGTAGTTAAAAAAAATTTCCAATGGTGAAAATAGATGATTATATGAACCCAATTTGTTTATCATACCACTATTCTTATAGTAGGTGAACCATCCATGGACCATTTGTGCCTATCGTATCATAGTAATAATTGTATCCTTGACCATCAAATTAAGCATTATTAATACATGATTTAATTAACTTCCCTACCATGTCTCTACCTTTTAAAATATCATTACTGAAATTGATCCTCTACTTCTTCTAAAGGAAAAGAGCCCTTGAAAATAATTCTTAAAGGATATCTAGGAACTATATACTGTTCAAAAATTAATTTAACACCATTTATCATCCACCTAGAGGGGAAATAGGGTACCACCTACCCTATAAACACCTCCTTTTTCCACCACCTCTAGATATAATACTATGATAGTGTAAATCTACTCTAAAAAAAGAATCATGGAATTACTCTGCTCAAATTTGATCTTCACACTGACATAGGGTGAGATCTAGCAGAACATGCCATCAGAAAAGCTACCTTGCCTACACCACTTCTATGGGAGATTTAGAATTCAACTAATCATTAAGGAGAATGATTCTTATAGACTAGAGTTGTATATAAACCAACAAGCCTCCCATGTGTAATAAATAAATGAAGCAACATATATTTATGTTTTTTCAAATCTACCGTAACCATTAATTAGATCCACCTAGGGGTGTTAGTTTTGAGCATGTGGTATGTAAGAAAATTCATTTTCTGAGAAGCCGGAACATTAATATAAAGAATCATTTGGCCATATCTAAATAATGATGTGAGAATAAATGATTAAATAGTATTATAAATGAAATATCATGTTTAACATAATTTTTCCCATGATCTATTTAAAATATAACATCCCACAATTAAATTACTCGGAAAATTTTGTTTAATCCAATATTATGAAACACTAGATCAGTCAACCATTAAAAAAGGCATTTGGATGGATCATCAAATAATATTGATTCCTTGTAAAGTTCATAAAGAAACTTATTAATGGACACATGTAATTCCTCAAAATAAAAGTAAAAATTATCCCTACATGAATTCCTAAATTCAATGAATAATCATTTTCTGCATACATGAACACAAGCTGAGATTCAGAGCACTATGTAAGAGGAAAAACATACTCTAAAATGGGGATTTGAAGGACTGCCAATCTTGACTCTTATCATTCAATTTACCTTTTTGAGATACTCCAATGATGGCACACATGACCCTCTATGGTTTATCGTAGGATAATCCTCTCACCTCCCATGTAGATGAATTCTGATATTTTAATTCTGTTACTAATTTGACTATAGATGTTAATGTTTTTTTTTCAGAACTGGTTTCTTCAAATTTTTCATTTAATATCTTCTTCATGTTATCATTATTTCATATATAGACCACATGGATTAAATACACTTCAAGAAATATCATAAAATGGGAGTAATTTGTGGGTAAATGGATATATCCAAATAAAAGTCTAGGGAATTATTGGAAATAAATTGATCATTTTATTTCTTTATGTAAACAAAAATTTCATGATTCTTCTAATTGGTTGGATTCAATTGAGGATATGGTTTTTAGAAACAAAATTTGTAATGATTCAACTAGTGAGTGAGATAATAATCCAAGAATAGACAAACTCTTCTGTAAATGACTAAATTAAACTAGATTTACTTCAATTATTTTTAAAAATATATATGATAAAAAAATTAAACACACACAACACTTTCTTCTACAGAGAAAACCAAAGTCAAACTCTTACTACATTTTTCCAAGTCCATTTTTTTTATAGAAAACCCATGAAAATCTAGAATCAAACCTGGTTCCATTTTGGAGGAGGCCTCTATTTTGTTTATTTTTTTTATAAAAATGATATCAAATGATCATATCTAGTTCATCAAAGCTCAGTAGCTTTGATCCAGAGGTGAAGAGAAAATTATAAACAAGACTCATAACATTAAGAATAACAAATTGAGAGGATCAATATTTTGTCAGGATTTTATTGGAGGATCATCATTCCTCAATTTCATCATCCCCAAAAGTTATAATATAAAAGGATTACATAGAGGGTGTCATGGATCATGTTAGTAGGAAACTAAGAGAAATTTATGCACACAATTTCAAAATTGACAACCAATTGTGAAAATGAAATGATAAAAAAATATGTGATATTAAACTTGTATATTTTACAACAATATATATATATATATATATATCATGGGATATCTGGTGAATATCCCAAAATTATTATAAGAGAATTTAAATAAGTTCATAATGGGTTTATAACTAAAGGATACATTGAGCCTCAAATCTGTTTTAAGGATTTTCCCTTCCCCCATGAAGGAGATGTAAAGGAGTGACTCTATCATATAAAACCAATAGAAGTAAACTCATGAGAATATTTATAGAAGATGTTCCTTAATAAATAAATTATCTCCTTGTAATGTGACTAAATACTAATGGAACATTATGGATTCAAATTTTCAATTGGAGAAACGTACTATGAATTCACGGAATGGTTCATGAATCTAAACACATCCTTTCCACACCAGATCTATGAAGATGATGAATTATTTGTATCATTAAACAATGATGGTTGTATAATGTATGAATCCTAAATGATTCTTATTTAGGATGAGCCCTGATTGATAAGACACCGGCTGAGGTAAGAGACCTCATAGAAATAACCTCAAAAAATTCCCAACATTTTGGTATGATAACTAAAACTAGACTATTACATGATGAAATAAATCTCCAAATCACTTATTTATAAAAGGAAATTAGAGAATTATATTCCCTTGTGAGACAATTAGTTATTAAAATGTACATGAATCTTTAACCACAACACACCATGGACCTTCCAATTCTATTATTAGAAGGAATGTATTACTGATGGATGCCCTCAAATTCTAGGAACTAAAAAATGTGATTCCATGTTCCAGAGGAAATTATGGACACAACAAGGTGGAAAACAAGGATTTATAGAATTTAGATGTATTTATTTGGGAGTTGGGAGCTATCAGACTCAAAGACCACCATTTAAAGAGCCTTCTAAATATCATTTTCAACCACTTTCATTCTAGATATAGAAAATTAAATAATATATAATCAACCTACAGTGAAAAAAACAAGAACCATACTTTAAATAAATGTTGAGACATGTAATACAATCTCAAAATATTCAACACACCACTCTCACCACTGATGAGTCACAATTAAAAGAATTAGAATAATAACTTGGATTTCTCATTAACCACCAAAATAATTTGGTAAATCAATGCTATGGTATGATTCCTTCTTTGAGAATCCAAAAACCTAAGGGTAATGTTAGTTCCCTTACATTAAGGAGTTAAAATTAACTTGATGATAGTAAATAATTACAACACCAAATGGAAAATAGAATTAAATAGAAGGAATAATATTCCTTATAAAAAATTAGGAGGAGGTGGCTGGAAATGTAAAATCAGATGATAAAAGAAAAACCATAAAAGATCCACAACAAAAAATGAACCATCCTTATAGCCTCCAAATTAAATATTTTATTTTCTAAAACTTTTAAGGGGAAAGTGAGTACCCTCATAGAAAAGAATATCCAATAACAGATGGAAATACTAACTTATTCAACACTAGACTAAGAAGTTTTGAATCTCCTTCTTGAAATAGTTTCCAGGGGAGGGAATTTACCTGGCCATCTAGATCTTCCTCTATGTTGTCTTCATAGTGGCTTGCTAGATACTGCCAAGATTTCATATACTCTTCATTACTAATATTCTCAATATTTAATCAAAAAATAAATATGTGATCTTGTTTGTCAATCAATTCAGATTTCTCTATGGAAACTTCCACTTGGATCAATCCTCCCATCATTTGATCAATGTCCTCCCTCGCCACCGTGATCACAAGAACATCCTCCTTAATTTATTCTCCATAGTGCCCATGTTGTTCCATATTATTATCCAGATCCACATACTTTATGCACTTCAAGACCTCGGGAGATCCTTCTTCATATTTTTGTCCATGGGGAAGAGAATCCTTCATCACCAACATCATCTTATCAAAATGCATATTCATGTATTCTTGCTAGTCATCTGCCTTTCAGGCTACAATATCTTGCACTTGAGACTCTGTGACACCATCATGCTGATCCTCTTTTCCTAACTCTATCTAGATAAAGTTGTCCTTGAGATTACCCTATTTTTTGGTTGATTGAGTCTCCCTCATGTTAAGAATATAGGAGCAGTCCTTATGGACCTTAGGTTTCAGAATCTTGGAAAAAATACAGCCCCGATGTCCCTATTTTTCTTATTCCTTTTCTTACATCTCTGATTGTGCAGGATGTTATTAACCCCACCCAAACCAATTTTGTCTAAGGTTTTTCCATCACTATCAGACATAGAGTCAGTTGGAAAATTGGATTTTCCTTAAAACACTCCCTCATTGCATAAACTTTCAAATCTGTTGTTTAAGTTGAAACAGGACAATGTCTTCCATGAGTTGGTTCCCTGTCTTGTAATCAATACCTTTACTACATCATGTGCAGGCTTCTCTACTCCATTCATTCATTGGGAATACCCTTTCTGATAGAATGTGTCACCCAATAATATTTTTTTCTATCACCAGCAAGTTCAACAATCACATAGGTTTAGGGATTTAGACTCTCTATACCATTGGAAGTTTGACTAAAAACTCTAATAGTGTTCCCCGAAGCTTGAGAATGAGAATTGTGATTGTCTGGATATGCCTCAGCCACCAAAGTTTCATGGGAACCCTCTACTAACAAATTTTTTCTAGGAGGTAACCTCATTGCCAGTTTTTTTTATTACTCTATCTGAACACTGGGTATCCTAAAACATTCCATTCCTGTGACCAGAACCGTCACAACCACCACCATAACCAGAACCAGTCCTAACTTGGAGTTTTTCATCATCACCAAGAGGACCACCTTGGACCGAATCCACTTGGACCTCCATAGTATCTTCATGTTGCCTCAAATTTCGCATGCATATCACCCAATAATGCCATAGTATCTCGCACAAAGAACATTATTCAAACCAAAATTCGAAAAAGATAGTCTTATTATATATAAATTATTCTCCCATTGTAACCAAGAAGACTTCAACATGAGCCTTTGAAACATAAACCTCAACATACACCCTCAGAGAAATCGGGTGACACATCGCATGGGTTCTATTGTCTGTATAGAGGAAAAACCCAACCAAATTTCAGAGAAAATGAAGAATTGAGGGATTTTGGAATGGAAAAGGATGTTATAAATAACATTCCCAAATTTCCAGCGTTTTAGGATTTTGTTCAATATGAATATCATATGACCATTTAAAGAGGATAAAGAGAGCACTGTCTTAGGAGTGAGGCACACTCGACCAATCAAGAATTAGGTAATTAACAGAGGTGAAATAATTCATGATCTTCCTAGAGTCAACGAGGACAAATGATACACGTTCCTCCAAAATACATTTTTCAAAAACAAAGTAGTCGAAAGAATCTGCCGATGGCCGATGCTTCTTGAAGTTCACAATCTAGGTCAGGTTCAAGAGGGAAGATGCCTCTGTGAATTCCAAGTTTGAGATTAGTAGACGTAGAATCCCTTCAAAGCATTTAGGAACATTCAGGTTAACATGAATCTGTGGGAAGGATGGTATATAATCGTTGTACAAAAAGGGGATGTAAGGGGAAAGCTAAGCACCATGATGATGTGGAAGAGGAACCTCCCCCTTTGAGGGGTGAGGGGCCGAAGCGGGGCTCATCGCTGCCAAGAGCATGGAAGATGGCAGCGTCGCCCAAGGTAGAATTATGAACCTTCACTATAATAATGAACAAACCAAGAAGAATATATATAATCACACCAAATTTTTTTTTGGAAAGTGTAATTCAATATCCCCCTCTTTGAGTCAATTCGCTAAATTCTATGTTATGTGAATTTTTTTAAGGATAAGTGTATAGGTAGAAATAAATTAAATAGAAATGAAGTGGTATGATTAGGTATGGATTTTTTAGCTATTTTAATCCCTCAAATACCCTATAAATGAAAAGATAAAGGTACTTTTTCTATTCCCTGTACAATTGGTAAAATCACTTTTTCCAATGCACTGTGTGACTCTAGGGATTCAATTAATTTAATTACTTATTAAAAATATTCTTCTTTACATATGGGAAAACATAAACCTACTCATGTGGTTATACAAAATTCAAAATGATCCACTACCTATAAATTAGGTGTCCTTGAGGATGTCCTACTAAGTGTATAGGGTTACCCATTATTTGATGACTTCTACATACTCAATATGGAAGAGGGAAAAGGTAAATATCAAACTCCAATTATTAATGTTAGAAAATTCCTAAACATGACTAATATAGTAAAATATTTCAATTAAGGTACCCATTCCCTGAAATTTGGTGATGAGATAGAAGAATTAAAAATAATTGGTTAAATGAAACATCAACGTAAAGATCATTCTATTTTCACCTTAAAAAGTTTCCACATACCTATTAATTTTTGTTGAAAATTGACATGTTTAATGACACAATTAAACTAAGGAATGATTTGAGATCACCCAACCTGCTAGAAAAATTTATTTCTTAGAGAAAAATAAATCTGGAGATTATTTTAGATATTGGAAAATTTGGTGAAATCGATGATAATTATTTTCACGAGTTTCTAAAATACAACATTAAAAATTAGACTTTAAATGTGAAGGTGTCCAACATTGAGACCATGAAAATGAGAAAATATATATGAAAACTCCTTGATATATAATTAATGTTTATATAATAATATTTAAAATATTGTTTTTAAAAGTGGAAAATGGAATTCTATTCATAAATTCCTATAACATAGAACCTAACCATGGAAAAGAATTTCTGAAAATCCTAAAAAATAATGTCAAGGAACTATAATGGACATTGGAAGATATTACATCAATTGTCCCTACCATTTTCATCCATATAATTTTTTTAGAGGAGCATCCTTGTTTTGAGTAAACTTGATATTAGGGTCAACCCAAACCTCTAGGAGGTAGAAAAAAGGATGTAGATGGCCTAAAAAACTGAAATAATGTGTCCTATCTCATAATCTCAATGGTTGAGCCACATATAAATTTTTCTTAAGAAAACATGTTTCACAATTGTGAAATTTAAAAATAATTAATTGGTACGCATCATAATTTTGAATAGTTAAGGATTTTGTTTCAGCTATAGGAGATTAAACCATGTAACCCAAAAATTTATTTCCCTATAATATTTGTAGATAATTTTTTAGAGGGAATAGTTTATAAAAAACACTATAGTTTCCTTGATGGTTTTTTTATTTATTTCTAAGTTCTTATTTATCATTGTGACTAATAAAAGAACACTTTTATAAGACTTCTTAGTATATTTAATTTCCAAAAGATAAATGTTGGTCTCTATAATTCCCTATTTACATTTTAATGAAACATGGAGACTATTTTTAGGCATTATTGAGGGTTTTTAGAGGCATTCCCTGTTGATTTCACTATATACAGAATATTATTTCAAAATCATTAGGAGATTTTGTTAAAGGATTAAAATATATGTATCGAAAAACAATTGGTTTTCCATTTTGATAAATTCCATTTTATGGCAGAAAAAAGGAATTGTTTTGGGACTTTAGTTTTCTATGTAATTAATTGATGTTGATGTCATTTCAAAAAATCCCTACACCATAACTGTCCGGAACATTAGATCATTTTTGGGAAATGTTGGATTTTATATAAGTTATATTACATACATTTGAAAATTTTGTTTTCCCCTATCTAACTTACCGTAGAATGAAATTGATTTTTTTATAATTATTACAGTATAACATTTGAAAAATTGAACATATCTTCAACTACTACCCCATTATCTTCCAACCAAAAAGGGGTCATCACTTTGAAATATTATTTTATTATTAAAATATTTCTTTCAAGTAATTTATATCAAAAAACATGGTAATGATTCTAGGAATTATATCCTATATTTCACAAACCATAAGAACTATCTAGATAAAGTACAATAGAAATAAAAAGAAGTTTTTTATATTAGGAAGTAGCTTTAGTAAATAATTCATATCTTTTAGGAATTAAGGTAATTAAATATTATGATTATGAAGATTTAATATATTTAATAAAAAATACTGATTCCAATCCCATGATGCTCAGATAGATTTCACTGATGAATGAGTTTGACATTGAGAGTTAGGATAAAGGAGCAATAAAAATAAAGTTGTTGAACACATGAGTAGTCTTCCTCACACTACAATGATATAACTAGTTCCAAAAACTATTCTGGATGATTCTGTACATAGTGAAAATTCATATATCCTATCCCATGTTCCCATATATATTGACATAGTAACTTTTTTTGGTCATAGAAAATGTAACTTCTTTATTCTCTAAATAGAAACAAAATATATTATAATATGAATGTAAACAATTTTTTTCTGAGAATCACTATTTATGTAAATGTGAAATGATCAAATCATTATAAGATGAATTCTTTTGGATAAAACGCATTATGTCTCTTTTTTCTTGAATTCTCAGGTGGAGAACATTATGGACCTCATAGAACCACTAGTGAAATTTTGGATGATGGATTTTTTTACCTTTTATCTTAAATAATTCTAATGATTTTATAAAAAAATGATAAAAATATAAGTTTACTAGTGGAATTTCTAAAAAATAAAAAATTCACTAAAGGATATTGAGTAATTATGAAATATTCAATGTATTGGTAATTGACATAATGGTACCCTTTCCTATGTCATTTGGATTTTCTTTTACCCTTTTGGAAGTACAATATGTGTCTAAATGGATTGAGGCCAAAGACACTTTGAATGATGAATCAAAACTGTAATTGAATTTCTATGATAAAAAATATTTTATATATCTGGAATACCTCGATCTATATTTAGTTACCATGGAACCCATTTCATTAAAAATAACATATATTCTCTCATGAGATGATATATAGTTCACTATAAAACCTCCACTACCTAAACCACATTTAAACATGGACTGAAAGAGGTATTTAATGGATAATTCAGAAGGATCATGGAGAATAAAGTACAATCCCACCATAAGGATTGATGTAATTATGTATATTATGCACTATAGAAATAAATGACTTCCTATAAGACCCCATTAGGATTTCCACTACATAATTGTTTATGGTAAACATTTCCACTTTTCTATTTAGAAAAAAAAATATTATTGGGCTATCAGAAGTGTTAACTAAGATCATATCAAGGCTAGAGAATAAAGGGAAAATATTATTTGGCCATGAGAAATTGGGGAGAGAATAATATGATAAATATCTAATATGAAATGAAAAAAATCAGATATTCCCATGAAATATTTATCTAAAAAATAGAAATTCTAATTCGAGATAATTTTCGGCTATTTTCATCATGGATGAAACCTTACCCACATATGAGTAATTCCAATTGTATCGGACCATAAAAAGTAATCAATAATATTAATTTTAGTTAAATTGAAATTAAAGGAGGAGGTTCTTTTAAATCATTGAATGGTAATGGTCAACATGTAATGATGTTCCAGGATGAATTTTAGAAGGATTCCAGACTCCTCCATACTGCTGAATAAGTACATCCAATTTTTCATTTTCCATTATTTTGTTGTAGATATTATTTTGAACTATATTTTTAAACAAATTAATACTAAAATTTAACTGGGAAACTATTAGAACCATGTGTGGTAGAATAGAAAGACTAGAATCCTTAAATAAATAAAAACCATTATTCCTACAATTTCAATTCCATACATTACTCTTTTGTATATTTTTTTATTTTTATTTTCAACCTTTTCTTGAACCACATATATACCTTTCAAAATTTAAAAATATAATATGGGAATGTGATATAACATTGGTTTCTAAATCATAAAGATCAAAATAGATTTCTCATTCTTCTTTTATTTCTTTTATGAAATTTTAGTATTTAAATTTAGAGATTGACTATGAGGGAATGGTTTGTGTTGAATCCATTTTATAAATTTATGTGACTAGAATTTTTAACATGATATAAGGTTACCTATTCTATATGATTCAAAAACCTGGGGCCCTCATAAATAAAAATTATATAAGTACATTAAACCTAGAATAAAAAATAGAAATGGGGAATCCACAATAGATCCTTGAGATAAGGGATCTGGGTGTGTTTCTATAGTTAAATAAATTCTCCTCAATAAGTGATATGCACAATTCATTGCACATAATTTTTATTGGAAAAATTAATTCAAAATAGAATTTACAATAATGAAACCATTTAGGTGATGGGAATATTGATCCCATAAAAAGAGGGGAAATTATCATATAACACATTCACTAATGTGGTGTAAATAATTTGGAAAATCAGACATTAGTTTGAGGAAACATAAAAAATATGGAGAAATGGAGATGTATTATGTTAAAATTTTAATTCCAATTAAATTTAATTAATATAATAATAAACAAATTATATTTTTAAAATGATGTGAGTGAATGGTTTGACTCATAAATGATGCATGAAGAGTTTAAGAGTGGAGGAGTCTGTGTGTTATCTCTTTTTGGAAGGTAAATTAAGATAAATGTTGGGTAACATTATTTATTATTGAATAAACTAAATATGATGATAATATTTATTGGGAGTCAAATATTTAAAGTATGGGGAGTGATGTGTGATATAAATTTTACCATTTACCGCCTTTCATTCATTGAAAAATTTTATAAAGTCCGCTAAAACGAATATCCATTGGAAAATTGAACTATAATGTGGGATATTTTCTAGGGAGTTAAATAGTTAATGTATGGGGAGTGATATGAGATATAATTTTTACAATTTACAACCATTTATTAATTGAAAATATCCCACATTATAGTTCAATTCCCTATATGATATTAGTTTTAGGAGATTTTAGAAAATTAAAATTTTAATTGAAATTGGATTTAAATATGGTTTATTTTTTTGAATTATTTTGGTGGAAGTTAGTCAAATAAAAAAAATAAACTAAAAATAATATCTAGTCCAGTAGGTTCGATAATTTTCAATTTTTTGAGTGACCTTCACATCCCCGATCATAAATCATAACGTGGGTATTGACCATATGATGTACCCGCATGAATCCTTTATCACATGTTAGGCTTGGGGATCATGCCTTTATCCTATCATGAGCTCTAATCATGGTAAAATTCCCACCTTACTATACAATGGTCTCATGGCATGTCAACCTACTTATCATGAAATAATCTAATTTTGTGGTAAAAAAGATATACAGAGGAAAAAATAGCTAACCATATGAACAAAATCCAATTACCATTCCACTATTAACATGGTATACAAAACTAAAGTGGTCTTTAATTTTACAAACATTGACAATTCCCTTCATATAAAGTATGCTTATCAGAAGATTTATCCATGTACCCTCCCATTCCTCTACCTTATAAGATTCCATTATGAACCCCCAGCCTCAAATTCCCTTAAATTGAAATATTCATCTTGACTATTTCATAATGGACATTTAGGGACTGGGTGTTAATCCAAAAATCTCCAACATTATTTCTCTACGACATTGAAGAGAAAAAAGGAACCAACTACCTAGTAAATTCCTCCTTTTGATGTTACATCAAGATCTAATATGATAGAAGTGTATAACCACTCTACCAAAATAATCATGGGAGTACTCTACTCCAATTTGAGCTATGCACTTACTTAGGTTTACATCTACTCAAGGACACCATGAGTGAATTATCCCTATAAGTACATAATTGGAGGGGGCCATGGAATTCCACTATGTCATGAAGTAAACTACATATTGTCAAACCTAGAGATATAAGAAAATGGTTGATCCTCCCATATAATCTACTCTAATTCGATCTCTTCACTTACTTATGCTGACATCCAATCTAGAACACCCCATTTGATGTCTCCCTACAAGTACTTCATTTGAGGGATCTTTAAAATTGAAATCTATCATGAAGGAAAAAATATCTTGTTAAACCCAGATCTGTGAGAAAATGGTTCTGGATTCCATCTACATGAAAAAAGTAAGAATCAACATCTTGTGTTTTTGTGATGAAAATATCACCATTATATATAGAAATTAGAGGGTGTTAGTTTCATGCCTTGGTAAGCAGGAAACCCCATTAATTTAAGAAGTTGCAATACCACTAACAAATTACTCGTTGTCCTTTAGCAGACAATAATGAGAGAATTTGAGTGGATTTACTTATAGAAATTACTTCTTGTGGGTAATATAATTCATCCTACATTCTATATAAAATAATGATCCTAAATTAAAATCCTAGGGCCATTTGGTTTCATGCACTTCTATGATGCATTGGATCAGTCAACCATTAAAAAAAATATTGTGTAAGATTATAGAAGATTATTTATTCCTTCTGAAGTTAATATATACCCTTAATTTTGGGCACATGTCAACCATAAAGCTAAAATTAATACTACTCCCTACAAATATTCATCAATTAAATGAATAATCATGTTCTCCTAACATAAACAGAACATGGGTAGTTGACCACTATATTATAAGAAGAACATAATCTTGAAGGGGGGCGGTATGAAGTATCACTGTCCACAACTCTTTTTGTTTATTTTCCCTTTTTTAATAACCAGTTATGGCACATTAGATCCCCTATAATTCAACAAATGATAGTACCATCACCTTCTATATTAATGAATTATGATGTTTTAATATAAATAAATACTCTTCTATAAATGTTAATGGAAATTTTAGTATAGGTTTCTTCAGATTTAGTTCATAATCTATTATACATTTCCACAATATTTCACACACAAATCATGTGGATTGAATTCATAGCACACAATAGCTAATATTTTTAGAAATTCAAGGGTAAATGGAGATATTAAAATATAAGGATACAGAAGTGTCTGAGATACAATGATCATTATGTTTCTTTATGTAAACTGTCATTTCATTATGAAAGTAATCAGTTGGATTCAATTTATAAGACAGATATTAGAGACCAAATGAATCATGAATCTATAGGTTCATAAAGGAACGATACAAGACCGGGCATATAATTCCATTATTTATTTTAAACCCACAAGATTTACTTACTAACTCTTTAAAATGTAAAATAATAGTAGGATTTAAACACTGAAAAATATTTATTATCTAGATACAATCCAAGTTCCACACATTATATATTTTTTGGAATTCCAATTTTTTTCCTAATAACCCTGTGATAGGAGTGAATCATATTTTTTCACATCAATAGTAAATAGTTGAGTGTATAAGTACTTTGGTGATCACACCAATGGAACTGTAGTCATCGAAGAACTTTATTGAGAATCAAGAAATCTTTTTTCCATTGAGTTTTCAAAAATTCATCCAGTATTAAATATTTCATCATGTTTTATGCACCACAAGGCCTAATCTATTTTTATCAACTATTCAATAATGGTCATATTATTTTATATTTTCATGAGTGTTTGAAGAACTCTTCATCTCCCTATAACAGTTTGAAATATTTTAAATATTTGAACTATTTATTATCTAAACATAATTAATTCCAATTCAATAATTATATTGAGCCACATAAAGTCATTTATTAATATAATTAACACATATTCTAATATGATCTATAGAATAAATGAGAATTATTAAAAAAATTAACATTTTAAAAATCCCTTCTATTGACTTGGAGAAATTTGATAATTCAATAACTATAAAAAGAAGTATAAAATAAATAATATGAATAGTATTATTTCCATGATATTTTTATAATCACTAGATTAAAAAATTATTATTATATATGTCAAAATTTTAGTGAAATATAATAGTTAAAAAAAATATAATAATCTTTTTTTAAATCAAGGTATTTAAATATTTCTAAAAAAGGGTATACTATAAAATATAAATTTTCAGAAAATAACTATAGTTACAAAATGAATGTGCGAGTTATAAGAATTGTATTTGTTTTCTCACTATTAAATCATGTCTGGTCAGTAATAATATTGTTTAACAAAATAGACATTCATAATCAAGAAATACTGATTCAGTCACATAAAAAATTAGTCATGTCGCATTATTAAAACATTATGATGCGGTCACATTAAAAATTACTAAAGTGGTAATTTAAAATGAAATCATGGTAACATAAAAAATTACCTTAATTATATTTTCATTTTATATTAAAAATAAGTTGAAAAATATCACTTGGGGTATCTTTAATATACTTTCTGGTAAAATCATATGGTTTTTATCTTAAAAAACCTATATATTAGTGTTTCACTTAACTATTCATGGTATATTTGTGTGACCCTTCATGATGGGTTATAAAAACCTCCCCAGGTAACTCTTATATATTATAGTGAGTTAAATGATATTTTTGATCCATAAAATACTTTGTAGGGTTTCTGCCCATTTTATAGACTATTAAACAATGCTTCATAGAAGGTTTGAAGAAAAGTGGAGTTGATGAAGTGATATACTACCTCCAATGATGAATAAATTCCATGCATGTAGATTAATTTAGATGACAAGGAATGTTAGGTAATCTCAAGAGGAATGGTGTGGCACTTTTGTTGTAGGAGAAACTATAGTCAAGGTAGTTGTGCATCCATGAAACTGAGGAACTACGCTATAATGCTTGGAAGAAGAGGAAAGCTATATGGAGAACTGGTGTGACTTTGAATATAAGTGGTACTACTTGCAAGTATTTTCTCAAAAAAATTGAATTCAGGTGATATGTTGATGATCATATTTTCAAAACAGAGAGGGATTCCAATCATGGTATAGTGGTATGGTGCTACTTTCATGGATGAACTACCATGAAGCTAAAACAGGGAGAAGTTGGTGCTAGTTTTTTCTACTGTATAGTTTCTATAGAATATTATTATGCTATAATATATATGATTTATATTATATATATATATGCACTGATATGTATTTATAAATATTTATTTATATATATAAATATAAGAATATATATTGAAAAAAATAAACAAATAAGTAACAATTAAACATGAAAATTAAAATTAAGAGGTGAAATAATATTTTAGTAGAAAAATTTAATCACAAAAATGATTTAATTAAATAGGAAAATGTGAGGTAATTATAATTTAAAAATACACATATAATAAATAATTAAAATATTAACACAAAAGATTGAACTCTAACATTATTTTCATTTTCACATGCACACATCTTCATATCAAAGTATACTTTGTAAAATTTTAAAAAATAGATATTATAAATTCATGCATAATAACTACTCCCATATTACATTTTTTAAAAGGGTATAAAAAAATATAGTGAACTTGACCCCACTATCCTAGAGATGGTGCATGCTTTAACACATTGTTATATCATAAAATGAATCACATCCCAAATGGTTGAATAGTTTAGTAGTATTGGTAATGTAAATAAATACATTAGTCTAAAATTATTTTTTAATACACAAATTACAAAAAAATTGTGTTCCTTGGAGAATAAATTTATTCCATATTGTATACCACTACATTTTAATCATAGTAAACTTCATGGAGTCTTGGGGAAAGGAAATGATATAAGGATGTGATCAAATGATCAATAAGGGTTAATTATAGAAGATTATATCAATAATAAATAATAATAATTAATATATAATGTTAAATAACTGAGCTCAAATGTCATTTAAATAACTAGATAAGTCATAATCAGTATGGAAAGGTAAAATAATTAACACACATTCCATTTAAATAACTGGATACAACATAATCAATATCGAATGTTATATAACTAAATATAAATTTAATTTACTCAATATACTAAGAATCAAATGAAACCATATATTTTTAATACTAAAAATCTCATGGATAATAATAATAACTAAATTATTAATGAAGTCAACACTTAATTATTGGACATTACATTTCCCAGGAACATTATACCTTTACCATTAAGATATATTATTATGACAATTTATAACTATATGGAAGAAACCCATTTAATTAAGGATATACAACTGAATTTTCCTATAACAATACTGATTGATTGAGGGTCTATAATTAATGGGTCCATACTCGTGTATGCAGGTTCAAAGAATTAATCAAATATCTAATAATAACTTTCATTTATAAACAACTTTCCTTATCAATTATCAATATTTTTTAATGAATATAGATTTCTGAATATTATCCAAGATAATAAAATAATAATTAATATTAACAACCTATCAAAATATGGTATATAGTTTAGGTAATGAACATATCCATGATAAATAATATGGATATTTAGTGTAAATATAATGTCCAGTGATCATGGAAATGTGAACATTTCATCGTAATGTTATTGAAAATAAAATTGAATAAAAAAATTGGAGGTCAAAAAATTCCTTAGTCAAAACAATCATAAACCATCTAGAGGAATAATAAAGAAGGTATTAATATATACCCATTGGATTAAATTTTTTTTTCTCACATTAATGAATAGAAACATGATTAATTTTTCATTAAAAACATTTTTATAAAAATATCATTTTCATTTCAAAAAAACGTTTCAAAAACCTTTTAATTTAAAATAAAATTTAAAAATATTTTCTATAAAAATAAGCTTATGAAATTTTAATAGATTCCTAAAATAAATGATGGTCATGTTGGTGGGTAATTCCATATATTCAATAAAGAACCTTCATTTTTCTGGAAAAAAATGATAGAAAAGTGTCTTGGTTAGAAAGAATGAAAAATATTCCTTTTATTTTTTTTGTGAAAATCCAAATGGGTAAAAATAATTTAATTAATTATTTTAAAGTGTATATAAAATATTATCAAAATATTTTTTAGAAATTATGTTTGTTTAGAAAAAATATTTTAGACTGAAGAGAGAATTGAAGTCGAATTATATTCAAACATTTTACTGATAATTATAAGTGCCAAAGAGTGAAAAATGGTATTATAACATTAAAATGATCATGAATTTCAATAATTGATGAAAATCATAGGGATTTTTAAAGAATTATCATATAATTTCCTTCAATGGACTTCCAAGTGTAATCAACTCTATATTAAATGAGAATTTAATGTAAGACCATACAAAGATCATAACGTTGATGTGAGAATCAACCAATGAATTTAATATGTGTATCAACTAAAATTACATATAAAACAAGTTTAAATACATCATAATATATTCAAAATAAATTATGTAAATAATCTTATAATATTATCAACAATGATGATGTTGTATAACCCAGTGAATAATAGTTGAGTTATAAACTACTTTATCACTTGGGAACATTTATTTCAAATACCCTTAGATGGAATTATTCAAATTTAAAATTAAAAATAAATTACTAATAAATTATTCATGATTCCATATTTAAAAGTGGATGTATATAAAATTTAAAATATAGGTTCATAACATTATTAAATTCCTCAAATAAATGAAATAGATACGAAATCACTTGACATGCACTTACATTTAGTTGAATTCTATTTGAAAATATGTATTTATGTTTTAAAAAAATTATTAACTTATAAATAATGATTATTTATATTTATAATATGATATATGATTCTTTTTAAACTTATTATCACCCATTCATCAACTTTTTGTAAATTATTTTATTTGTTTCATCTAATAAAATATTTGTTTCTTCGGTTAGTATTACTTATTATTTTTTACTCTTATTATATAAATCATGATTTAATTATCTAAATAATTTAAAAATATTAAAAACATGTCATATATATTCAATATTTATGTGTTTAGAGTTATTTATAATATTTTTGTTGTAGGGAATTAAATGCATTGTTCATGGAGATGGTAGGTCATACGTACAGATGAATGTGGTATCAATTTTCAAGTCGTATTATAAGAAAGAAAATTAATTAACACTCATAAATATATATATATATATATAATGATTATATTATAATTTTTATGTAATAAATGTCACATATTTTTTTATACTCATCCCTAATACATTCCATGTAATGTGTGAATGAATCACATAGCTGCGCATGGTTGTAGTCCATCGTACACATGACTGACGATATCGAATTATCAAAAAATGGCAAGAATGATGGTATCAATGAAATACCAATTCTTGAAGAATCATAACATAATTAATATATTATATAGTATATATGAAATACAAATCCATTATTATTCCCATCCATGGAAAGATTTAATGTAAAAACATACTACATCGATTCGTGAGGCGATCGTCTGCCATACAGACGAACGATGATTTGGTAACCAGATTGATTGAAGTGAGTGAGGTTTTAGGATGTAGACTTAACATAATAATATAAATTTATATTTAATATACTTAGGTTATTATATCAATATGGTATATTAATAATTTAATGTGTTGAATAAGGAAATAAAAAAAATCTTTATGGGTAACATTGCCTCTTCTTTGAGTATCCACATTAGGTTTTCAATAAATCCTTAAGGATTAGACGTATGACAAAAAAGGTAATATATTACGAGGATATGGTAGTTTGGATGTGATTTTTTAAGATAAATTATAATCAAAATGGATTGAGAGATGTGAACAAGTGAGGGTAGTGAGTACCTTTTATAGTTGAGGGGGAGTTGCATTTTTGTGAAGAGTCAAAAGTATTCATTATTGGGGATATCCCTTAACTCATATAGATGAAAGATAAATTATTAAGGAAGAATGAATATATGGTCCATAAACACCTCCACCAAATAACAGATAACAATATTTAACATTTTCCCTTAACTCCAATGTTTTTATATTTTACCATTTTTGGTTTGTAATTATGTTTACTAGTTTTCTAATTAAAGTAATTTATACATTAAAAATAAATTAAATAGAGAATTATAAGAATATTTATACTATCTAATTATAAATAAAATACCTTATTTATAAATTTAATTTCTATTTTTCATAAAATATTAATTTTATCAATGATGCGTATAACATGAAAAACACTACTTTAACAGTAACTGCGCTAACCGTGTTTTTATTTATTTTACAGAAAATATAGTAATTATAATAAAAATATTGGTCCATTAATGGAACATATAATATACATATTATTATTTAATAAAAAATTGATTGAGTATAATTTTTTTAGTAAATTTTAATAATTTAGTAATATATATTTTATCATAAAATAGCATTAATGCCAATTTTGACATTATTAATTGAAATTTCATTGAAAAATATAAAGACAATGATGGAGTCCAAAATATATTATTTTAAAATATTTTTAACTTGATATATTCATCTAAAAAATTAATGGAACACATTAATTAATTTAATTTACTTCACTTTTTTTTGGTTTTTAGTATGATTTATTTTATTTTATTATTAACTAAATAATTATTATGAAGAAGTTTTTTAAGAATTAAATGTAATTATATAATCTCTAAAAATTAAATACAAATTATTATTATTAAAATAACTCATTTATATTTTAAATAGTAAATTATAACCTTTTTTTGTTTTTCCCATATACCAATGCATTATATATATTTATATTTAGTAATGTTCATTTTTTGTCTTTTTCGTTACATAACATATTATATTTGTAAAATAAATATAAAAATGTCCAAAAAATTTATAAAATTATAAAATATTTTAATAATGGTATATATATGGAAATAAAATTGGTTTTGGACAAGCTTATGGTCATTCATACACTTTATATTCAATGTTCAACTACAAAGTAAACTTATTTTATATATAATGAGTGTAATTAATTATCAATGTTTTCAGTAATAATTTTGGTAAAAATAATGTTGAAAAAATTAAAAATTTGAAATTATTATTATTCAATATAATTAATCAATTTGAATATATTAAATTAAAAATTTAAGAATATTTTAATTCAAAACTAATCTTATGGACAAGTTCAGGGAGCAGGGTTTTGAAGACAAATGATTAGTAAATTTTCGATCTAAATTCTATATAAAAATTATTATAATGACCCAAATTGGAATAATTGATCTATAATTGACATAATTTTAATTCAAATCCAATTTAAAATATAATTTTAAATTTTAAATTATTTATTTGAAAATGAGGTTTTCAATTAAAATCTAGTATTTATCACTATAATCAAAAAATGAAACCGCTAAAAAAATCTTAATAATTCACTATTAGATAATTTTGGTATTAAAATTGAAAAAACAATTTTTATTTTTACATATAAATTTAATTATAGTATCAAAACATTTATTTTAATTTATATTCTCCAAGCATGATTAAACCAACTTTTAGGAAAATAGAGTTTTTTAAAAAATATTTCATTTTATTTTAAATAATAATAATAATAATTTATAATCAATACATACCAATCATTTTTTGTAAGCTATATATTTTAATAAATTCATTAATAATATTCATAAGATTTATTACCAGGACTACATAATAAGTATTTTATTAAATAATAATATTCATAGTATATTATTGTTCTGTAAAATCGGATATTCCATGTAATTAAATCTATTGAAGTAACATGATGTTGCGTAAATCGTAAGCTATTGATGAAATAAAATTTATTCTAAAATAAAAATATTTTAATGTCATTAGGTATTATATTCTATACTAAGATAAATTTTTTATTACACCGAGGATATTTAGAAACATGTTATTCTTTTAGAATTTCCAGGTGCAACATTTTAACCACATTAAATAAATTTCATCCTCACAATTTTAATTTGATATCAGAAGTAAATGCTTTGATATGTGAAAATTCCATATTTGGAAACCAAAAATCATAATGGAGTTAATAAAATATCCTATTTATAAGAGAGAAAAAGGGAGTATAGGGGCTATATAGAATAAAACATATCCATGTTTCTAAGTTGAAGAACATTGGTGGAAAGTGAAGATGTGGTAATGAAGGGAAATAATAAATAACTATTGAGAGTGATTGAGGTTATTGATCACAATAAGGTAAATTATCAATTTAATGTTAAGGGGATCAAAACCATAAATCTTATAGGTTTGAAAAATATAATTATATCATTAAAAATGATGGTATAAAGATTAAATTTTATTTCATGTACGTTTTTTCTAATGTTGAGGAATTTATTTATTTTCTAACAATAAAAGGATATATACATACTTGACATGTTTCTATTCAATAAGATTTATTTCATTATTTTTTTATTATTCTATCAATTTCTAAAAAAATTTCATTACATCAAGAAATTAATATCCAAAATTGAATTTTTTATGCCTGAAACACTTAAATTAACTTTTGATAGATCGTAAGATCTAGAAATTCATGACAAGTGTTTCAATTATTGTCGAACTATTTTCCAAAACTAATTGGTTTCAAACATGTTATATAGTAAATTAATAACTAAAAATTAAGATTAAACCTATTGTTTATTCATCGACATGGCTTGTTAACTAGGACATCATGTAGGCTAGTCTTAGGCATGAAGCCCTTATCCACCTTTAGTCACAGGTTCAGGCCCAGCCACCTTTCCAAATTTGATGTGAATTCACCTTGCATGTTGGTTTCAAATATTCTAAACTGTATTAATGAAATTATTATAACATTCTCAAAAATACGATTTACATTGTTGAAATAAAATTAATTCTTAAATAACCATTTTACTATGTTTTTCAATGAAACTTATTTTTTGAAAAAGTATAATAAAAATAATAAATTATTACTATAATTTTATTAATGATCATATTAACCCCAATGTTTATCAATATCTTTAAACTTATTTTAATAAAATCTAGTGTCATTATTCCTCAATTAATTTTTTCTCTAAGACAAATTCATGCCATAAGTTTCTCCAAAGTTCTCTTTAATATAGGTGGACTCCCATCACATAAGACCTCAATAATGTATTAAAATTTTCAATCCTATGATAAATATTAATCTCATAAACCCCTGATTGTATCCATTAATCTTTAGTTAATGAAGGAATATATGTTTCCAAAATTTTACACAATCCATATATGTTTTAGGATTCTTATAAAAAAATACCATCGGTAAAATACTTATAAAAATAATTTCTTGTATCCAAATACATAAATACTTCATTACCCTTATTTCCACATAGGTTGTTCCTTATTCTAGGTTTTATCATAGGTCATTCATTATCATTATCTATATAAATCATTAATATTGGTTTTAAAGAAAATGTGAATAATACTTAGAATATCCCCTAGGAGTGTCAAATCATGCATGTAGTACGGATTGTTGTTGGGTACCAGTTGACCCTTGAGTGAAGCTAGACATTCCTATTTCGTAGTAATTACAACTAGGTAACACTATTCCAAAACCACATCTACATTTATTATCCAAAAAACGATACATTTTTAAAAACATCACATAATATATATCATACTTAATAATTAGTATACTTTTATATACATATCGTGAAATTATATCATAGGGTTATGTTCTCTAATAAATGTTTTACTAAACCTATTTTCATGGATTCTAATTAAATTTCTTGGATACCAATTTTTGTGACCCCAAACTAAAGATCCTAGATCTGATTCTTTCGTAATTTCATTGGAATATGATAAAAGTAATCACATCCTGAATGGATTAATTATTTAGTATTCTTAGTATAGTATATAAAAACAAGAATCTATATTTGAATACACACATTAAAACATAAATTTTTCATTTATAAATTAAATTTATTCCATAAGGAATGTACCTTTATATCATTTATAGTAATTTTGATCGAATATTGGGGAAATTAAAAAAACAAAGGTGATATAAAATGTTCAGTAAGGGATATATATAATGGAATCTATCATGAATCATCAACAATAAATGACATGGTAACATAAATTATGGGGAATAGATTCTGTTTAAATTAATTGATAATTCATTATAAATATTAAATGGTATATAATTGTACATATATTCCATTTATAGTACTAGATAAGGCAAATATATATATATTTATACAAATAAATGAACACATAAGACATTCAATCAGTTGGATGATACAGAAATTCATCTATAGATTTCATTATTGTCAAAATCTAGTGAATAATAAAAATAGTTGAATTCTTAAGGAATGAAATACGTAATTATTAAATGTTATGTTTCTTGGAACATGATATATTTACTATCGAGATCTATTTTGAATATAGTTTAAAACTGATGGGTAGAAAACCATATAAATAAGTATAGCCAACTAATTCATCCCATGAGACTACCAATGAATCAAGAAGTAATCATTAATCAACCCCCACCCATGTTTGTAGTTCTAAATCTTTCCACATATATCAAACAATATATTAAGTGTATAAATAATTTTCCTTATCAAATACTCATATTGATTAAAGAAAATATAATTTAAAATATTCCCTTAGATGATCAAATCACATTAAATGTAAAAACCATATGAAAAAATGGAATACAACTTAGTAAATTAAAATATCCATGATAAATAATATTTATATTTAGGGTAAATTTAATGTTCAATTATCAAATAAAGTGAACATTTCAAGGGGCTGTTATTGACGACAAAATTGAATGAAGGGAGAGAATGTAAATACATTACTTGAACATAATAAGTACAAACCATCCAAAGGAATAATAATTATGGTATTATAATTTACCAATTAGAGTAAGAATAAATGGGTTTTGTCATTGATGAAGAGAAATAAAATAAAATTGTAAGTAAATTTTTTTTGAGGAAAATATCATCTTCATCATAAGAAACATTTTAAAGAAACATTTCATTTAAAATCACATGGAAAAAATTTTTCTCTATAAATAAAAGTTTAAATTTGTATAGTAATATTCAACGAAATATTTTTTATGTAGTCGTGTAATTCCAAAGATACCATAAAGAACATTCCTTTTAAATGGAAAAAAATTATAAGAATTTTTGTTGTTATAAAAGAAACAAGAATATATCTTTGAAAACATTTTGTAAACATAAGAAATTTGTAAAAATAAATTTAATTAAATCATATTTAATACATTAAAGAATATTTTTATTATTTTTTATGAAAAAAATGTTTTGTTATAGAATAAACTTCTGTCTAAAGGGAGAAATAAAGTAGAATTGAATTAAAAATTTTATTAACAAATTTAAGTACCAATGAGTGGAATAATAGCACTATCACTTAAAAATAGTAATGAATTCCTAGAGGATATGAGAAGTTAATTTTTTATAAAATAATTGTACTATAATTTCCATTAGTATAAATTCCCGTGTAAAAAATCCAGAAAAAATATAATTTCGATGTAACTGTCACGAACCATCTCGGGTCGACCCTGAATAGGTCACACGAGCCAATATGTAGCAAGCCCTGAGAGGCATTCCCGATCCTCCCGGGCTGGCGACATGCACCAGGGAATCGATAGAGACAATGTGAACGATTTCCCCCAAGGTAGATAAATAAAGTAGCAGAAATAATAACGAGAAGCACAAAAAAATTAACCAAACAAAAAACTAAAAAAGAAACTGAATAAGATAAAAACTAACCGAAATCAATGACCTAACTAACTCAAAGTGACCCTATGGGTCACTATACAACTAAACGATCAAACACCTCCCAAGGAGATCTCACCCATGCTGGAGCCTGCACAAACACTAAAAAAAAGAAAATAACTATAAGCGTGAGTATTAAAACTCAGTAGGCTAGCCCGATAATCTATTCCCAATTTTCAAAGTATGTTTTTCTAAAAGTTTTACTTAAAAAAAATAAAAACCATTGCCCTTAACCATTTTTAAATCTAGAATCATTTCATTAGTGTCAATGGAATTTCCGAAATGGAATATGATGTTTATATTTTCAGATTTTTACAAAGAGGATTAAACACTTTCATTTGAAAACCATTTTAGGAACCTAATCAAAACCACTTTACCACTTTACATGGAAAATAATACACAAAAATTCACAAAAGTAATTCCAAAATAAGGGAAATTTAGAAATACATAAAAGTTCCAAATTCATCATTGAAAGTAATTAAAATTTAATAGAAATGAGTGAACCTTGGTGATCAAGAATAATCCAGAAGACACCAATACATGAGAACTCATCATCGTTGACATGTCACACAGGATGAAATCAATACCCTTAAATGCTTGATCATCCATTCTCAGGCAGGATGAGGGCAAATCCCATAGCATTGGACCCAAACATACCCACCTATTATTGTCCACTAGTTAGTACCATAACCTATGATTGTGAAAATCATTCTCAGAATATTATCTAAATATGCTAGCATCCCATGTCTCAAATATTTTAAAAAGGGGTGATCCAACTGATGAAAGACGAGCATCCCCTCAAATTATACATAATAATAATTCACAACGGGTCTTGCCCTGAGTCTCTCCAAGGATTGATCTCATGCTATCAACCAAAAGAACGTAAATAGTCCAACCGCATGCACTCTCACAATGGATAACAAGGATTCCTTAGTAAGGTCATCCCATCCGTTATATAAAAAAATTATGTCATGAGAATCATCATCCAGAGGTTTTTATATTAATCAATTTTTTCACTAATTTCAAGAAATTTCCAAAGAGATCCTTAATCATTCACCAACAAACCCCGATCTCAAAGTGCAAACAATTTTTTTTCATAAATGGCATTAATCATACCATTACCACTCAGTAAATTTTATAAGAATTATTCATATCATTTCATTTGCACATTATAAATAAGAAAAATATTTTAAACGAAAATTCCAACCGAGTCATTTATTAGAGGCACATGTAATATTTATCAAGACAAATTCTAATCAACACTTAACAAGGTGCCAAACGGGCCTTAAGTCCAATTCCAAAAAACATCATCTTTATGGAGAATAAACTATCATTAAAAAATTGTAAAACCACCGCTTTACATTTCATAAAAATTTTAAGATAATCCATATAATTCCTCATACAATGTTTAAAAACCAAATCCATTTTTATTATATTGTTAAATAGGCCACAATCCATCATCACCTTTAAAACCACTTCCAAAGCCAAAAACACACTCCTTTTAAAAATGAAACAACTTAAAACACTTTAAAAAACCCAAGATCACTATTTCATAAGTAAAATATTTATTATCAAGTCCAAACTATCCTTTTCATACCAAAAAAATCTCATAAAAGACAACCGGGCATTTCATAAAATGCATTGTGTGCAATATTTAACAATGAAATTCTATTTATCAAACAACAAAGTCTAAAAAACAATTTTTCATTATAAACAATGGAACCCAGAATCATACTTCAACATTTATTTATTAAAAAATATGTGGAAATCATGAAATAAATGAATCTTGAAATAAAAAGAAAGTGAAAAGGGAAATCCATGCTGAGATCAAAGCATGGAGGCAACACAACCTCAAAACTAAGACGCGATGAAAACACTCACTAAGAATCACTTTGTGTGAGTTCTAAAATATTAAAGCTACCCAAAAAAACACTTAATTAACAAATCTCTTAATTAGAACATGGTAATATATATATTCAATATAGAAATATCAAATGGAGGATGAAACAAAATGGTATACCATGGTTTAACGATCAGATGGGTGTTGCGCATGCTGGAAGAAGGGGTCGGCCGCTAGGTGAAAGATAGGGAGGTTTCTGGAAGGTTGGGGAGGTGGTTTTATAGTAAAAAACACCAGGAAGAAGGGGGTCCAAGGGGGGTCTTCACTGCTAGAAGTAGGAGGCCGAGGGTGTTGCGCATTAAGTAGGGGATCTGATGGGGGATTTTCCTCTTGAAGCAAGAGGCGGGGGGAGTAGGAGGGGGGTGGGGGGGGGGTTGGTTGGTCATAGTGGGGAATAGGAAACATCTAGGAAGAGGGGGTTCCACATGCATGGGAGGAGGGGGTTTCTAAGAGGGTTGGTCGAGAGGTCTGATGCGGGGGATTGGAGCTCACTGGAAGAGCCGTTTTCTGGGGTCTCGACCAGGTTTCTGGCCAAAGGGGGATGTTTCATTTAGCAAGGGGGAGTAATGTCGGTGATGGAGGGAGGAAGTGGGGGTCTCTGGGTCTGAGGGATGCTGGGGCATGCTGAAAGGGGAAAGGGGAGCCGATATTGCTGCTATGAGCAAAGGGGAATAAGTGGGGGTTTCTGCGCCGGGCAACGAGGATGAGCGGTGAGGACGTTCTACTCACACTGAACTTGGGGTGGGGGGACTTTCTTGTGCTGCACAAACAGAAAGAGGGGGGAGATAATTGGAGGAAACCCTACAAAATAAAAAATACATTTAATAATAATAATAAAGGTCTGATAATAATAATAACAAAAGGAATAAAAATAATTATTAAATGGATAATAATAATAATGATAAAAATAATAATAATCATAATTTTAAAATAAAAATAAATCATGTATTATTATCATTTTAATAATATTAAAATATTACCAATAAAAAATTTATATGATGATATTAAAATATGTTTTAATTACAAAAATCATTTATTTTCACTTTCTGAGAATGGGTAGTCATGCCATTACATGGGCAGAGCCATGCAAGGTTTCCCAAACATGCTCCGCTCATGTGCCGAAAAACCTCGAACTTAAACGTACATTTTTTTTTACAAAAAACTCAAAAAAATCATCCGGGAATCACCATAGACAACAGAAAAAATATTTAAATGTAGAAACAAATGAAAATAAAATAATCTCATATGTTGGGGAGTGAAAATTCTCCCCACTATAATTCTTTTCGTCCCAGGAATTTCACGACACCATCCAGCTGATCGATCAACATCTTAGGATTCCACAAAAACACGATCCAACCACTTATCTCAAGGATACTCCATTGACCACCATCAATACCCAAACCTTTTTCCTGAAATAAATCACCATTAGAGGGAAGGCCTGATCAGACTCCCCACCAGAAGAACTCAACAAGCATCTAATAATGACATAAGAGAAAATTCAATGAGACGGTTAGTCTCCCCACCATAAATAACCAACATAAAAGCGACCAAATGGAAAACCCAATTTAGACCTGAACCAGGACTTACTCAAGATGAAAAAAACACGACAAGAACACTTAAATATCTCAATAAAATCTAAAAAGGGATAAGAGATGGACCAAAAAATCCATACGAACCAAATACCCTCACCACATGGGTGGGGATGGAGGGCCCAAATATTGGATCAATGAAACAACGACAGACAAATACTCACGACCCATCACTTCCGGATGGATACGAACCAAAGATGCATCTGTTTCACATGGGTGGTCCACACAATGCCACTGATCAGCAACTCGAATCCAAAAATAATAATTACTTACATTGCAAAAGGGATAAGTCCATCCACTCTTTGCGACAATAGGAGAGTTTCAATAGTAGAGAAAGCACAATAGAAACCATTAAACTACCTCACCACACGATAGAGGCAGATCCTTAACCAAATTCCTTAAAATTTCCCTAGGGTTCCTAACTACAAGCCTGCTTCACTCAGAGGCCTCTTGGATGGAGCTCTGATAGTTGAAGCATCTCTTGCCTCATAGTCAGGTACTGATAATTCCATTAAGAAACATACATCTTTTGATTTGACCGATAGAAGGTTATAATTTTTATGTAAACCCATGCTGGCCTTGAAAACCATAGTTCATCAAAAGACCCATAATCTTCCGATACATTTCAAACCCAAGACACCATTAGTACACTACAACGATAAGAGATCCCTTACACTAAAAGGAAACATACATGTGAAAATTTAATAAAAAACCCAACAAAACATAACTTCCATGAACTTCCTCCGAAACATTTTCCTGTAATGCACCAATAGAATTGTTGTAAGTGACCCAAATGTCCACAAGAATGATAGTGCTTAGGAGTACTTGGGAACGATGGCTTCTTATGAACCAACATTCCACACTGACAACACATGAGGATCTCTAACTCCTAAAATGTTGATGAATGATCTTGAGGACTTTTGATTCCACGACTTTCTCCATCCACATTCAATCACTTCCTCATATTATTTCAAGAATCTTTACCACTGATCATAGGGATTGAAAAAGGGAGGAATACTTTGAGCACTCCTGCCATCACGACTTCGACATGAAAATAATGTCTCATCATATTGATAAATGAAGTTACGTTCAAATCGGACACCTTTACTGTAGATCAGGGCGGAGGCCCACCTAGAAGTGTCAAACCTTCTTGGAGTCATCTGTGACATACCCTGTATGATAAGGGACTAGATCCATAAAGTGCTATAATTACTTTAACACATATCTGTCACCCTAGTGCAAATAACCCATCTCCATCCCCTTTATCACCCTTTCTTCCTCAGAAAAATACTGATGAAGGAACAAATACTTGAAAAACAACAATGTAATCTCTTGATGGGGCTTTCCCTAAGACACACACTTTCACCACATCCATGGTGAACCTTAAAGCTTAAAGGTTACAAACTCAACCTTCAATGACTTAGGAAATTCAATGAGGTTAAAGTCTTTTTCAGTCCTCCGCATCCTCTCCTCCACCACAAAAGGGTCTGATTGACCATAAAAGAGAGGTGGATCTAGCTTCTGAAACTCAATCATAAAATCCTTAGGCTGATCAACCATACTACGATCACCCATCGAAGAATTAAGGGGGAAACACTGGACAAGAAAAGTGATGAACCTAAGCAAGACAAACTCAATAAATAAAATCCTCATTATAAAGCATCATTTAGGTGAAAAGATCTAAACACAAGAAAACAATCCAACATAACATCAAAACTTTTCTTTTGAAAACATCGTTAATTTAAAACAATATTGGTTGGATAAAACCTTTCTATTAGTATTATTTAGAGTCTCACTCACATGAATATATCTATGCCACCCCGGGTATCCATCCGCTACACATAAATCCATTCATATTTCAACATACCACAATGCATGTGAGAACCCATAAAAACACCAAGGCCAAAACGAACCAAACTAATTTTCCAAAAACAAATCATTCATCCCATTTCCATTAAAACAATCCACAAATTAATTATCTCACTGAAAAAACTATTTTTTTTCATAACCAATTATTCTGATACAAAGAACTTCGAGAAGTCAGAAGAGATACAAAATAACTTAGACATGGAACTAGTGTCGGTGGGTGACGTGACCATATGGTTGGAGGCCATATGCCAAACACTTCACTGACCCAGAGAGCCTTTTAGAACCAAACACCTAGCTCCAAATGGCTTTCCAGGACATCTGGGGTCAGGAGGTCTATTAGCCCACTAACCTTGTCGTATCCAATTTACAAAACATTCCATAAAAACCCAATGAAACTAACTAAAACAGACTTCCCATGGAAACCTGAGGATCAACACGAGAAAGAGTTCATGATGCTCTCCGCGCACCTACCCCTAATGTACCAACAATCCTACTCCATCTACCTTGACATCCCAAATAACAAAGGGCGCTCTGAAAAGCGAGGTCTGCTAAGATCCAAACTCTCTCTAATACCATTTTCCCACAAACCAACCTAGGTCAACCCGGAACCGGTCACCTGAGCTGATCCATAGGAAGGCCTGAGAGGCATTCCAAATCATCCAAGGATGGTGAAAAGTTCTAGGGATTTGACAGAGAAGATGGGAACTATTTCTACCAAGGTATATAAATAAATCAATAGAAATAATAAAGAGCAACGCAAAAAAACAAACAAAAAAACAACTAAAAAATAAACTGAAGAAGATAAAAACTAACCGAACTCGACAACCGAACTAACTCCATGTGTCCCTATGGGTCACTCTCTGACTCAATGATCAAACTTCTCCTAAGGCGAGATCACCCAAGATGAAGCCTGTAAAAACAATAAAAATTTAAAAGAACTATAAGTGTGAGTATTAAAACTCAGCAGGCAAGCCCGATAATCAATTCCCAATGCACTACATTTAGAATAAAATAAACCCCATTTCCAGTTTGAGCTACAATTTATCAAAGTATGTTTTTCTAAATTTTTTACATAAAACAAAGTATGAACCATTGCCCTTAACCTTTTTCAATTCTCGATTCATTTCATTAGTTTTAATGGAATTTTAGAAAGGGAATGTGATGTTAATATTCATAGATTTGTATAAAGAGGATTTAACACTGTCATTTGAAAACCATTTTTAGGAACCTAATCAAAACCAACTATCCACTTTCCGAAGAAAAAAATACCAAAAAAATGCAGTAAATTAAGTCCACCATAAGGGTAATGTAGAAATACATACATGTACCAAATTCCTCACTATAAGTAACTGAAAGTCAATAGACATGGGTGAACTTAGGATATCAATAATAATACAGAAGACACCAATACCTAAGACCTCATCCTCATTGACCAGTCACACATGATGAAATCAAAACATGAAAATTCTTAGCCATTATTTCTCAGCCTGGCCGAGGGAAAATCCCATAGTAATGAACCCAAATATATCTTCTTGCTATGGGACACTAGTCAGTACCATAACATACCATTGCGACAATCATTCTCAAAATATTCTCTCAATATGTCAGGTTCCCATGTCTCATATATTTAAAAGGGGGTGAGCCAACTGATGCTATCTGAGTATCCAATCAAAGTATTCATAATAATAATGAACAATAGGTCTCACCCCAAGTCTCTCCAAGGACTGATGTCATGACATTAACCAATAGAATGTAAAGAGTCTAACCTCAGGCACTCTCACAATGGATCATAAGGAGTGTTTAGTAAGTACATTCCTTCCATTATATACACATAGGTATGATATGAGAATCATCCACATGAGGTTTTTATAATAAACAATTTTTTTCACCAATTTCACGAAATGGCCAAATGGGGTCCTAATCATTCACACACAAACCCCGATATCAAAGTGCAATCATATTTTTTAAAATGGTGTTATGCATACCATTCCCTCTAAAAAACATTTATAAGAATTCTTCAAAACATTCAATTTTCGAATTCTAAACAAAAAAGAACATTTTTCATGAAAATTCTTGCTGAGTCAATTATTAGAAGTACATTTAAGGTTTATCAGAACAATTTCTAATCAATACTTAACAAGGTTCCAAATGGGCCTTAAGTCCTATTCACAGAAACATCATCTTTAAGGGAAATAAAATATCTTTAAAAAAATGTGAAAACCCACTACTTTACATTTCATAACCATTTTCAAATAATCCATTTAAATCTCGCATACAACATTTAAAAACCAAAGCCATTATTATTAAATTGGACACAATCCATCATCACCAGTAAAAACACTTCCAAATCCAAACACACACTCCTTTTAAACATGAAACCACTTGAAAAACATTTATGAAACCCACTATCACAATTTCACAAGTAAAATATTTTTTAACAAGTCCATACCAACCTTTTCATATCAAAAACATCTCACAAAAGCTAACCGGGCATTTTTTAAAACACATTGTGTGAAAAATTTAACAATTCAGTTATATTTATCACAAAACAAAGTCTCAAACTATATTTTTCATGATAAACAATTAAGCACAAAATCATACTTCAATATTTATTAATTAAAAAAGGTGCATAAAGCATGAAATAAAAGAATCATGAACTAAAAAAGAAGTGAAAAGGTAAATCGTACCTCGAGATCAAAGCGCGACGACCACACAACCTCATAACCAAGGCACGATTACAACGCTCACTCAGAATCACTTCGTGTGGGTTCTGAAATATCAAACTTACCCAAAACCACACTTAATTAACAAAAACCCTAATTAAAACAAGGTAATATATATATATATATATAATAGAAAATCAAATGAAACATGAAACCAATGTGTATACCATGGTTTACACATCAGATGAGAGTTTTGCACATTGGAAGAAGGGGTCGTCCGCTCAGTGCATGACGGGGATGCATTTGGAACACCGGGGAGGCAGATGGCCAGTCAAAAAAACACCAGGAAGCAGGGGGTCTGAGGGGGGATTCTCCGCTAGAAGAAGGGGGTCGAGGGTGCTGCGCACTGAACATGGGGTTTGAGGGGGGCTCCACCATTAGAAGAAGGAGGTCGGGGGGTCGGTCGGCCAGAGCGGGGTAGGGGAGGATTCCAGGAGAAGGGGGTGTTGCATGTGGGGGAGGTAGGGATTGCTGAGGGGGATAGAAGAGAGGTCATCTACGTGGGGCTAGAGCATGGTGGAAGAGCTGCTGGCTGGGGTATCGACCAGCGGTTGGGCAGAAGGAGGATGGTGTACTAAGAAAGGGGGAGTCGCACTAGGGAAGGAGGGAGGCAGCAAGGTCACCATGTCCGAGGGATACTGGGGCACGCTGCAAGGGGAAAGGGGAGTCGGCGTTGTTGTTTCATGTTCAGGGGAAGAAGCGGGGGGTTTTTACGTAGGGAAACGGGGTTGAGTGAGGTGGAGGCGCTGCTCGCGCCGAACTTGGGGGGCCTTCCTTGCGCCACACAAATAGAAAGTGGGGGGGGGGGGAATGGAGGCTACCCTTAAAAATAATAAAATATAGTTAATAATAATAAAAATAATAATAATAATGGCTTAATAATAATACTAATAATAATAAAATAAATAATAATAATTATTATATGGATAATAATAATAGTGAAAAAATAATAATAATTGTAATGATAAAATAAATATAAACATGGTAGTTATATAATTTTAATAATAATAAAATCCTTAACAATAAAAATTTTAAACGTTGCAATTAAACTTTTTTTAATTAAAAAATCATTTATTTTCACTTTCTGAGAATGGGCGGTCGCGCCGTTTCTGGGGCGGAGCTGCTCGGGGTTTCTGAAATGCGTTATTCTTGTGTTTCCAATAACGTTGAACCTTAAACACTCATTTTTATAAACAAAAACTCAAAAACATCATCCGGGACTCACCCCGGACAGTCGAAAAAATTTTTAAAGGTAGAAAAATATTTAAAATAAAATAATATCTTAAGTCGGGGTGTGACATAAACCCTTGAAATGTTCATAACATTGAAGTGATAATCAACCTATGAATTGACCATGTGTATCAAAAATAAATCCAAATATTATTTTTTAAAAATTAAAACGAATATATTAAAAGTTCATTAGACTTGAAATCATATAATATTAATTATCATAAGCAATTAATATAACCCAACAAACAGAAATTAAGTTACGACATTTTTTTGCAATTGGTATATTTTAATTCAAATCCCCTTAGATGGAATAATTCCTATTGAAACATAAAATATGATGAATAATTATGTATCAATTATATAACTTTTAAAAGGGGTAGTATATACACCATATAAATTAAATTAGGTTTATAACATTAGAGATATCTCCAATGCAATGAAATTGAGATGAAATCCCTTTACTTAGTCATTGTTTTGGATAAAATATATTTATCCTCCATTATATTGGTCTTAAACATGTAATTATATTTTAACATAACCATATAAATATTTATAATATCATATTTGATACTTTTATAACATGTTTTCATTAGTTCATTAGTAATCTCTCATTATATTCATTGTTTTGGTTAATAAATTCTTTATTCTAACTATGTTTGGAAATGTTTTGTTTCCAATTACATATATCATGATTAATAATATAAAAAAATTAATACTTGATATAAATTTCATATATATTCATTATATATGTATTTTGATTAATTCTATAAATTTTTTGATTTGAAATGAACTACACCATTCATGGAGATGTAAGTTGTATGTATGCATGAATGTTGTTTCAATATTTTTAAAGTATTAAAATAGTAGAAAAAATATGATATATATATATATATATTATAATTATAGTGTTATTATTATGTCATATTTATCGCATATTTTTTATAACCATATTTAATACATCCCATTTAATGTGTGAATGAATCACATTGCTTCACATGGTGGTAGTCCATTGTACCCACGAGAGACAATATCATATTCCCACAAAATGGGAAAATGATGTTATGTTTCATATAATAACTCTAAATTCATAATAAAATCATAAATATAATATATAATATATATGAACATTAAATTCATCATTATTTGTAACCATTAATGGAGGTAATGGAGAAACGAACAACATCAGTTTCTAGTGTTGTAGTCTACCATTCACATGAATGATGATGTCATAACCCATTTCATGGATGTTTGTGAAATTTTAGTTCATAAAATCAACATAATAACATATAATTTTACGGATTATTCCTTTTTTATATATCATCTTGGTATAATAGTACCTTAAGGAGCTGAATAATGAAATAAAAGAAAATTGATTTTAGAATAACATTACATATTCATTGAGCATCATCCTTATGTTTTCAGTATTTCCTTGAATGGATGAATTTATACCCAAAATAAGGATTTTATGAAAAAGTATGGGAATTTTGGAAGTTAGATGGGGAGATATAGGTAAAACCAAATGGATTAAGAGTTTTCAATAAGTAAGTAGAGTGATTTCTCTTTTATAGTCGAGGATGAGTGGCATTCATACAAATAGTCAATTTTTTTAAAAATTAGGTGGTCTCCCTTAACTCATGTTGCTCATTTATTTATAACAAATGGGTTATAAGGATTATATGGTCAATAAAACATCCCCTATACAATAAAAAATGTGTTTTAAACATCTTTTTCCTAAAATCCAATGTTTTTTCTATTTTATGTTTTTTCTTTTTTATTCTGTTAACTATTTTTCTGAAAAAATAATTTATCAATTATTGGAAAATTATTTTGAAAATTATTAGATAATTTGGAAAATATTATTATAATATGTTATATAATTTATAAATAAAAAATACTATGTATGTTTAAAATTAATTTTAACACGAGATCTAGTTATATGTAAAAACAATAGTATAACCACAACTAAGCTAACTATGTATTTTACTATTTATTTATAAATGTTATCATTATAATATAAATTTTGTTACAATAATAAATGGTATTTTATGTTTATTAATCTTTAAAAATAAATTTTCATAGGATATTATATTCTTCATTCTTAAATTTTTTAACAAAATATAATTCATCGAAATATTATATTAATATATGTTTTTAGATTATTCATTTAAATTGAATTAAAAAATAACTAGATAGTGATAGAAATAAAATATATTATCTTAAATGATATTTTAAATCATTTAATTATATAATAAATTAATTTAATATGGTAATGCATTTAATTTTCTTCACTTTTAGTGTTTTTGGTATCATCTATTTTTTCTAATTATTAACAAAATAATTACTAAATTGGAATTTCTAAATAAATAAATGTACATATATAATCACTAAAAATAAATTTAAACTGTTATAAAAAAAATTAATAATTGCTATTGAATATTGAAATTTATAACCAAAAAGATATTTCTTTCTATCAAATATATTTATAGATATTCAAAGTAAATAAGGTTATTTTTTGTCTCTTTTGTTACATAATTTGTTAAATAAAATTTTTTTATTGAAGACTATCCAAAGAACTCCTAAATTTATATCCAAAGGTTATAATGGTACAAATATATCTAGATAATGGGTTTTGGACACATATTGGGTAATTCATACATCATATATATGAATCTTAACCACTAAGTGAACTTGTTTTCTACTTAATCCCAGTAATAAATTATAACTGTTTTCCATAACAATTTTGGTAAAAAACTATTTTTTCCTCATTAGATATTATAAATTATTATGATTTCAAATATGGAATCTATTTTCGAAAAAAAACAACATGAGTGAAACTTTTTAATTTAAAATTAATCCTATAGATCGGATGAGGAGGCGACATTTTAATGATAAAATATCGGAAAGTTAAAAAAGTGTTAATATATAAATTCATTGCTAGAATATTTAAATATCCTAAATTGGATTAATTTATAAAACATTTATCTAATATTTCATTAAAACATACTCAATAAATAATTTAACATTATTAATTATTTAGAGGTAAAGGTAGTTTTCAATTAAATTCCAGTATTCATCAATATTAATCAAAAATGAAACTTCACAAAAAATTAATAAAATTAACCTAAAATGATTTTGATATTCCAATTTCAAATATGATGTAAATTTTTTCATATAATTTTCCAAAAAATTTTAAAAATTTATTTAAAATTTTGTGCGCCAAGAACGACTAAACTTCCTTTTAAGAAAAAACAGTTGCTTCATGGAATTCTTTATTCGAATAAATGATTCAAATTATTATTTTTAATCAGTAGTTAACCAATTCATATTTGTAAACTATATATTTTAATAAATTAATTGATCTTATTCATACCCATAATTCCAATGTCTATATAATAATCAACATGTAACATAATTATATCAATAATAGAAATTGGTTCAGTAAACCTGGTCTTATGTGTAACACAATATATTAAGAAAGCACAATGTTCCATGTTGTTTCATAGTTCTTTGAAACATGTGTTCTAGATTTAAGAATCCCTGTTTGCTGGCAGTTTCCATTAGATTTGTTCATGGAACCGAAAACTTCAAACAGTTCTCTATCTTAAGTGGACATGCTTTCCAAAGGTAGGCATTCATTATGTTCTTAACTTTACGATACTTAAGAACATGCATTGGTCGAGAGAATGGGAGGTTGAACTCATCACACCATTTTGGGGGGAACTATTATCTACTCAGGGAATCTCTTTGTAAAATTAAAATATTTTTTCATGAATCTTTATTAATTCACAATGTATATCATAAGTATCCCTTGGAATTTACAATCACTTATTTGACATGTTTAAAGTTTAGAATCATCTACATGCATTCAAAGTTCTTCATCAATGAAAACATCTGTATGTATTCTAGGTTTTTTATCAATGATATCCTCAAATATACTGATTAGATATTGTTTTAATCAATGTTATGATGATACTGGTTTTTAAGCCACTCTGTTGGTCATTCTGGAATTTAGTGTCATCCAGGGATATGAAGGTTTGTTTTAATATTGGGATCGTACTCATAAAATTAGATACCTACGTATCCTTGTGAAAGGAATCAGAACCCTCATAGTTCGGTGCCGCTTAATAGGAAACATCATACCTTTTATGGCTATGTGATAAGGACCTCTATGCGGAAGGTTCTTAGTTGAAATTTAGTGTGGGACTTTTGCTGAAGTAGCCCAAGGAACAAGGAAAGGATATGGATTTCCAAATAGGATCGAAACTATTGATAATATGGCCCAAACAGAACATGGTTGATCTGAAGTGTTTGATTTTAACCTCAAAGAGGCTTCCTACATATCCCATATGGATGGGAATCAAAGCCCACGTAGTTCAATGTGTCTTATAGAAGAGTATAGTCATATGAGATATAGGAGTTCAAGCTTACTTCCTGAGAAATGATGCCTTGATGATTTGGGGATTGAATTTGGGGATTTATTTCTTAAGGAGGATGCCCATATTGGGGGAATTTACGGTTGGATTCTTGAGGAGGATATCTAGTGAGCTCGGGCCCTAAAAGGGCTCCCTATGTATCTTGGTTTGGATATGAATCCGAGTTCTCATAGTTCCTTTCATATGAGTGTTTGTGCAAATGTTGTAATCATCACGTATCTATAAGCCCATGTGAGTCATTCTCGGTGTGAGAAACAAGGGTATTTGAAAGATTCAATAATTACACTTCATAATTTTCCTCCTCCACTGATAGAAGAGGGCGCGTTGACTGTGGAAGAGGGTGAGGCGATGAGTCTTCCCTCTGTTCTATTTACTTTTTACAATAGTCCAATATAAGGAAGAAGGGGTGAAGGTGATAGGATTATACTAGGATGGCTACCATTAAGTTGGTTCTCATAGGGGGGGAGACGTCTCCTATACTTTCACAGAATGGAAAGTGCGAAGTGTATCGTCCCTACTAGAGAACTGAGGTCTTGGGTCACATCTTTGAAAAGGGAAAGGCTGGTAACAAACCATCCTTCAAACTGATAACCTCCCAACATTGTTTCTGGGAGAAAATTCCATATGACTGTAGATATACAAATCCACAAACATCCCATTAAAATTAACCCCATCCTGAAATGAATTAGGGAAACCTCTGACTGTGGAAATACAAATCCAAATTGGAGACACGCTGAGGTTCCTTACCCAAAGGTTTGTGAAGTCAGGAGGTTTCGGTGGAGGTTTCAAATTATCCACTTTCGAATAAGGGAAAAAAAGATAGAGATATTGTGCCATGAAAGGATTTAAAGAAGGGTGTTTGAACTAGTCACGTAGGTACCTCGCGCAAGTGTGCCGCATAGGCACCCCACATTGCCCTACCACGTAGGTATGGTGCACATGTGTGCCGTGAAAGTATAGTGTATAGGTATGGATGAGGACTGAAGAATAATGTAAAGAACTTCAAAACATTCCTATCCCCTTTAAATATCCCTTCTTTGGTAGTTTAGAGAACTACCTGAGACAATTTAAGAGATCTTGGTGAAGGAGCTACTGAATGGGAGCTTTAGAGGATCTTTCAATTTTTTTCAGTTTGAAAATGTGGAGCCCAAGGATCCTATTTATAGGCATGGATGGGTCCTGGTTGAAGAAAATTTTCACACACAAGTCTTTCGTGTAGATCCACCGCGCAGGTGATCTGCGTAGGGGCATCAAAAATCTTCTCGCGCGTAGCTTTTCCGCGTAGCTGGTTCGCGTAGCTTGGCCTCGTAGCTCTCACACGATGCTCGGCCACGTAGCTCACTCATGAAGCTGCTGGATGTTACTACACCACGAAGAGTTTGGGAGTATTTTTTGATCTTTCCTTTGTACTCATTGAATATTTTTAAGTAGTGTCAACAAAATCCCCCCCATAGGATTGGATCCGAAATATACAAAGAGGGTCAAGTCCTGAGGTGAATGTCTGGGAAAAATATTAGGATAGATTAATGAATCACACAATTTTGATGCGCAAGTATATTGAGTAGATATGGAACACAGTCATGATGCACAATCATGACGCATAGGTCTTCTATTGTCTATAAATAGGTCTCAACCATTCATTTTTTTCTTTACTAGTTCTTTCTCCAGAATTTAGAGCTCTCGCTTTGTAGCTCGTTCAACCAGCTTTATCGTGTTGTGCTCTCACCTAATTCTCTGTAAATTTCTTCACAGTAAATTTGATTACATGATTGAGCTAAGCCAAAAGTACTCAACTGATAGATTTGCACTAGGATCTTTTTCGAAGGAACTATGCGAGTGACCTCATTGAAGGATCCCATCAAAGGACCTCATCGAAGGACCTCATCAAATGACTTTGTCGAAGGACGTTGTCAAAGGACCTACGCGAATAGTGTCCTTTTCCAAACAAAACTCAATTTATTCTTTAAAATCCGTCTTGAATGTCTTGATAATTCTTTTTATAGGAAAGAGTGACTCATTTGATGACCCATACTAAAGAAGATAAGGTTCGTCAAAATTAAATGATGAGGATCATCAGGCCAGATTATTATGACATTGTTGAGAGTACTCTTCCTGGGATATGGAAGGGTCTAATTTTGTACCAGTGTGACTATCCACAAAGTCCTTACATACATCTTTACGGGCATGGGATTTTGCAAGATTCCCATTTTCCATATATTAAGAAGTACATTCCAAATAATTGGTTTCTTCAGTATTCCAATTGTAACAGCATGAATATTAGTGCAAGGGGGTTCCAATACAAGAAGGCACTGTCCCTATTAGTTTCATCCTTGATCATATTGGTTGCACTCCAGACATGACAGATCATGTTGTAGATCCAAGACCACATTGTTATGATTCCACTTTTTGGGCTTCTCAAATAGATCAATCTAATTTTTGGAAAGGAGACAGGGACATTCATTCTGGAGGGGGTGTAAAACCTGATTGGATGTGGGAATTTTGGGTAGGTTGGACTTGTACAGAATTCAAAAAAGAGTTATCAGATGTTCATATTTACAAAGATTTCTGGATGGGGAAGACTTATGTTTACAAAAATTAATTCATTCCTGAATTATTGAGCCGATGAAGTCCACAAAGAAAGTCCATTCATTTGATGCATGGTGAAGTTGGAATTAGTCTCTGGGACGTTTACCAAATAGCTGGAATTCCTATTCTTGGAGAAATGTATGATGAATTAATCATACATACTTCGACATGGGGTGATGTTACTAGAACACCACTGCTAGACCATGAATTATTTATGATAGAGAATAATTTACCCAAGGATAAGAAAGTTATTCATGCTAGAGTGTGGATGGAATCCTTCTTAGAACTAACAATAGAGGAATGTCCAACCTGTGGGCGTCATACCATTTGTCATTCCACTGATAATCGAGGTAGTTTAGGCACATATTGGCATGCACTATAAAGAGGAGATTAAAAGCACTAGGGTTATAAATTCAAACCTGATATAGATGCAAAAGTACGCTTAGATTCCTTCCTTGCTATGTGGCTAAGAGTTTATTTGCTTCCAGTCTGTGAATCCGGAGGGGGTGTAAGATCATGGACTTTTATCATTACAACTAAATTGGTAGAGGGGAAGTTTATTGGGCTAGCAACCCCTGTTTTGGCAATAATATACAATCTCCTACTGCATTTATATAGTGGGAAGGCTCCATATAGAATTGTAGGGCCATTGCAAGTGTTTTGGGGCTGGATTGTAGCACATTTTTCTTCATACTCATGTATTGAACACAGTCAGAGTTCCTAATGGTCAATTCACCCCATTTTTACAGAATGTTTCAAGTATTAACCCTCTAAACATGAGACCTGACGAGGTACTAAAGGTATTGAATTTATAAGGATAAGTCAACTTCTATTCTTTTAATAATGCACAAATTGGAACATTTATTAATGATGGAAAACAAAAGAATTATGAGGTAAGATCTTAAATGATGGAATTCCGGGATGGTTTATTATCAACCAGGATTGATGGTGAGATTATTTGTGAGTATTATGTGCATTAATGGTTTTCTCTTCAGTTCAAGTGTCTTCAACAATCAATCACCTTTCCACCCATATAATTCATACATTAGAAGCACCCAATGGCAGCGTGAAAATTATGGATTCTCACATCTTTAGAAGTATCCAAAATGTCAATTACATTACCTCCACCAGATGCATCAATTGGATTGGATGCTAGGTATGCCAAAGCTTGGGATTATTCATATCCTCAAGGGGAATTGACAAAAGGAATATATCGAGTGGCAGTAATAATGACTGTTGCATGTGGAAATCATGGCATGAAGTCCAAGGCCACAGATGATACAAAAATTCTAGAGGTTTTAGATCCATCAAAACGTCTTCGCAGGAAGGGAATACCAAGGCTAAAGAAGAAATACCTAAAACGCCAAGATGATACATTCGCCGTCATCAAACAGAGATTACTATTCCATATGTTGAACTTTCTAAGGAATAACAGTATGAGGAAGCTCTTAAATAAGAAGGTGTTGAATCTCTTTCACATTCAAACAGGCCAAGAACAAATTATGTGCAACCTTAGACCATTCATAATTGGGAGATTATAACCCATGATCTTAGGGACTCCTGGGCATTTCTTTATTAGGGTATTCGAATACCAGATATTGTTGATATAAAGTAACCTTATCATTTCAGTCCGAACAATAACATGGATGAATTACAAAATTATATTGCATAATTAGAGACTTTTATATATGCAACTTATGAACAAATCCTAGTCTCTAAACGAGTATCTCATATGTTGGACTTAGCAGTCCATGAAGAGGTAATTATTGACTCTGAGGAGGAGTGGAATATTTATGTTAATATTGAGAATGTATTTCCCTTTTTTCCTTCATATCATCTCTGCATTATTATTTATCATCATTAATATTGATGAAAATTTATTTTAGTAGCTTGAATGTAGAAAAATAAGATCTAGACCGATTCTTGAATCACCTCCGTATAATCCCGCAGGTTCTCCCTTTGGCACAACGAATAATCCCCCCTAGTCACCAGAACATTCTCCAGGAGAAAGAATCATGTATGGGGTAATGTCGACAGATAATCCTCAACCATTACCTCAAGTTTCCTCTTCTAATAGAAGTGTTTCAATCTCTCCTCATGCTCTTGAACAGAAAGGCAAAAGAGCAATGAGATTTCTTTGAAGTGTTAGCTGAAAGAGTAAGTATTTATACATTCCTTAGGGAATAACACTTTCTCAAGACATTCTGGTAAACACATTTTATCCACTTGTAGGATCTATGTTTCTTTCCTCTCACAAGGGAGTAAGAGATGATGATTCAAAACTAAAAAATGAAGCCCTAGGGGAAACTGAGGTTCATGCTGGCATATCTGTACTGTAAAAAGATTCATACATACCTACTCCGGGCTCTATTGAGAGAGAAGAAATCAATGGTATGATTAAATACATTCCAGAGTGGCTTTTGTTAATGAATCCTGAAATAATCAACATTGATATTCTCATTGCTTCAGAAGAAAGGAATGACAATCCAGATCAATCTAAGATAGATGCTGATGTTGACCCAAATCTGGAAAGACCTGATGATTCCATATCAATTGAGGAGCCAAAAGAACCATATGTCAGTGGAGCCAATTTGGGAATCAACTAACAATTTTTGGATACCTTAAATGGTGAGGATGCTATAACATTTCAGGGAATATACACTAAAATAATGGTAACCCTTAATCTGAATATTGATATTCCAGGTTCCATCAAGGAGTTTGGAGATTTTCAAGACGAATTGCAAGGACATAAGTCCCTATTACTGAATTTTATATACATAATTTTTTCTTCAACATGATTATTTACATAAAAATTCACCTTATGCAGCTTTATATGCAGAAAATGCTACAAAGGCTATTTAGGAATAGTGTGTTCCACTTTATCCTTCTGCTGGGACTGAATACATACTTATAGAGGATCCTTCATCAAGATATGTTCTAGAGCCATCAAATTACATACCTGAACAAATTCAAGGAAATCCCCACTCTCAAGAAACACCTACTAAAAACACTGGAGTTGAGAATACAGGGGATGAATCCAATCAAGTAGCTGACTTATTGTTGGTAAATATAGTTATCCATTTGGATAACATTTTTTCCTCTATTTGAAATTTATAATGACCTTGATTTACTATTTGGGGTTATCATCTCCATGATCCGAGGGTGAATCTTAAACTACCCCAAGAGAAGCAGAACAAAACAACTCTTTAATCGACCTATTTCCAGAGTACATTTTACCTCATTGTAGTGACTTAGATTCAGATTTGGAGATGAAATATGCTCTTGGCATGACACTTAAAAATACTTGTTTTCAGATCTAGAGCATAATTTCTAAAAAGACTTTAGATGAATTGTCATCCTGTTTTTTCAAAACTTCCAATATTATTCTGTGTATTGGGATTTGTTGGGTTCAATTATTGGTCGGACTAGAATGCCATGAAAGAATTATTTTTCGACAAGAGAAGGAGCATAAGCTATGACAAAACATTGAATAGGCTAAATGACTCATCAATATTGAGGGATTTCAAGCTACAGTAGTTGAGGCAGAGGAAAATCATAACAATAAATCACTTTAGATTAGCCAAAAAATCAAAGAAGCCACAAAGGAGTTATTATATCTTCAACAGAAACTAGATGTTGCTTATAACAAGCTTGAGAAACTGAATCAGACATTAGGAGAAACACAATTATAGGGGATAACTACCATTTCAATGGCTAAGGAAGCACTTCGTCAGGCAGAGGAGGCTGGAGTTGCTCAACTATCTCAACTTCAATAAGCAGCTGATAGAGCTTATGAAGCGGTCCGAAAAATGAAAAGTCATGTAGAATGTTTATTCTAAAACATGATAGATAAGCCCCATTTTATGTATGGCCCTCTATTTTCATATAAATGAACGAAATTTTGTTTTAAATAATATAAATTTTCTTTCCTATTTTTCATGATAACAATATGAAAGGTAAATGATGATAATGATTCCTTTATATTAAACAATCATTATTTATAATAATAAAATGAAGTGCTCAAAATTTTCTTATTAAGTCGAGGGACCTAATGAGAATAATTTGAATGTTTCTAGGGTCATATGCATAACCCTACAAATTTTTGTGTCTTTTGACCACTTTTTTATTGCTCAATATTACCTAAATCATACAAAAATATATGTTTAGTGAGCTGCGACTTGACTTTTGTTTAGAGTTCTCCTTGTAAGTTCTCAATCTAATGATTAGTGAGTCTTTTTGTTACTTGAAGTTTAAAGACATGCATTTTGGACTGTAAAAATGGCTAATATTTAGGGTTGAAATATTTTTCACCATAATGTTTGAATTAATCCTTAACAAAACACTGTGGAAAACAATTTATTTAATATTATTTAAACATTTCCATGGGGAATCTTGGGCCATGATTTTTTTATGGATACAAAATCTTAAAGCTTATATCAAGATAATGTTTATTTTTCTAGGAATGACTTATCATTTATAAGGACCCGACCTTAAAACATTACATAATCACGAATTAATTGAATAATTCACATTGATGATCTTTTCAGGTTTAGAGTTTTAGAGAATTATGACATAACTATTACATCTCTAAAAGATTACAAAGTAGATACTTCCACATAGTTTCATTTTTTTTTACAGAACATGTACTCTTGATAAAAAAAGTCATGTCTAGTTCCATGATTAAGACAACATGACTTTTCCTTGATCCCATCCTTGACCCTATTCCACATTATGTCCTCTGAAATACATTTCAAAAAACACTTGGGATGAGTATAAAAAGCTCAGTAAGGGATACACAAAGAAGTAAAACTATTATTTTTTCAAAAAAACAAGTAAACCATGTATACTTTATCAAAGTAATACTTTTCACCTTTATGAAGTAGTAAAAAATCTTCACTGAATAAAAGATCATTACTTACCCTTTTGTAACAAAAAGATTACCATAAAACCCATATAAAGAACACATAACATATAAAGGTAACTTGGGACATAAACATACTTAAATGGAATAACCATACGGTCGACTTCCACACATATCACTTAATGGAATATCCATACGGCCGAGTTCCATTCCCAATGTATTGGAGGTTATAACATAACCACTCGTCCTGGTATTCACGACACCACCCGTCATATGGTTTATCACGTAACAACTCGTAAAATGTCAAAGTACCATCATTACACATAAAATATTGAAAATATAAACATTTCAATAACAACATTTCATTTGCAATCACAATAAGTAATTCCAAGATATTGAATTAATCAATCCATTTTCAAAAACCATTTAAAAGAGATTTTTGATTCAAAGTGTCCCATACCACTTTAAAGCTTTTAATGGAATTAAAATTTTAAAAAATTAATGTCCATATAAATAAATACTGAAAACCATTTTGAAAACATTGACATTAAAGATAAGGATTTAGAATAATAAATCTTTAAAACATTTAAAACGATATTTTTGTTAAAGAGTTTTTAACAAAATAGAGACTCTTGAATACAAATAATTGCGGAATAAAATTTATTCCAAACTTTATAATATCATGAGAATAAATGGATTCATGATATAATATGTCAAAGGATATTATACACACCATATAAGAGTGAATTGGTGCATAACAATAATGAAGTCTCAATGGAAATGTAAATTGAGATGAAATCCATTATAAAGATGGTATCCTTAAATTAAGGATAAATCTTTCACATAATTAAGTGTGAGAAATATAAATACAACCAATATAAGTGGATATTAATTGTGAGACAATCAGAGGTCATTAACACATATTCATAGTTTGACATGTTCAAGAAGTACAAGTTGAACCCAAAGAAATCGAAATTGGGTTAAGACGTTCCCTTGTATAAATTCGGCAGCCTAACGACGTCATTTCAAAATTCAGAAAATGAGTTGATGAGAGATAAAAAGGGTATATCATCACTTTTACATTAAATTTACATTAATAAGGATATATATAATAACATATCCCAACATAATAATATGTATTTGAAAAGACATAACAAAAGAAGTCTTTTTAAAGAAGAGGAGGGTGATATGTCCCCTTACCGATTTGGGTAACTTTCGAAACGTACACCCCATTGAAGAAGGGTCATACAATGAATATGTAAATACCCATAAATGAAATTGTATTACACAAAGTGTAATAATGGGAAGTACATACACCACTCAATGTAAATGGTGGCAAATGTAGCATAAATCTCACGGGAATAAAAGTGATATGAAAAATCCCTTACGAAAACTCGGCAGCCTAACGACGCCACTTAAAACATCCAAAAATGGATTGATGAGATCAAATAGGGACTCTCATCATAATAAAATAAAATGTACAGAAATAGTAATATAAAATAACATCCCCCAACATAACAAAGAGGAGCTTAAAAGAAGTGAAATAAAGGGGAGTACTTAAAAAGAAAGAGAGAGGTTGGATCTCTTACGAAAATTCGGCAGCCTAACGGAGACACTCAAAACTTTCAAAATGGATTGATGAGAGAAAATGGGGTCTCTCACCATATGAACATAAAAAGTATAGTAAGATTTATATAAAATAACATCCCAATCATAAGAAAGATGAGCTTAAAAGGAATGACATAAAAGAGTGTACTTAAAAAGAAAGAGAAGGGTAGGATCCCTTACCTCAAGTCCGACTTGTCTTGTTCGTTTCATTATATTCCTGAATAATAAACATTGGTCAATTTATAATTTATTATGGTACTCCTTTAAATATTATTCTTCAGTTCATATCACATATTATAATGTTATAATAATAATTGGTTAATAATGTGAGTTCATATCAGACGTTTTTGTCGATGTTTGGTACATGAGTCAAAAATGAAATTGTTTGAAAATGATTATCCATGTAGTTATAAGTAAATAATAACCAGAATAGTATTAATGATATAAATATCATATATATCCATTAAAAATTTATTTTATACTATTCCATAACATTTGGAGATAAAATAAATGAAATGCACCGTTCATGGAGACGGTAGGCCGTACGTACGCATGAACGGTACTTTAATTTCATTGTCATATTAAGCGAATTAAAAATAATTGATAGATATATATATTATAATTCTATTATAATATATATGTTTTATAGGTCACATAAGTTCATTAATTTCATTCTTTATACATTCCATTTATTGCATGAAGGAGTCACATCACTTGAGGGGGCGGTAGTCCACACTTCCTCGTATGAAATTATCGCATTTGCACAACATGAAAAGCATAAAGGCATGTTTTAAATATAAAATTCATAAGAATATAGAAGACATAAATTCCATATATATCATATATAAAATATAGTGACATCATAATGGCCACCATGAAAGGTGTTAGGAGAATATTGAACAATCATCATTTCGTGAGGCATAAATTCGTCATCCACAGAAACAGTATGTTCTTTAACCATTAGATGAAAGTGTGTGTATGTGTAGATCGAATACTTCACATAAAAAAATCCTATTATATTGAAGATACTTATTTTGTTACAATAGAAATGAATAAAAAGAGTTTAGAGGGTTGGAGAAGCAAAATAAAACAAAAGAACACAAGGGAAGACATTACCTTTAAATCGGGTAACTCTTTTTGATTTGAGCTCAAAGGCTTCCTTGGAAAGGATTCTGCCCAAAGGTGAGGATTCAATGATGAATATAGGGCTGTGGAGAGATGAAATGGTCAGGGTCTGGCCGATCCAAAGGCTTGAGAGGTGTGGGTAAGGTGGTAGAGGTGGGGGCCTTTTATAAGAGGAGAGGAGGGGCACTCTTGGAAAGTTATAAACTTTTACTTTATTATATAATGATTTTCGTATTTTAAAGGTCCCAAAATTATATATTTCGATGATAAGGTGATAAGATTTCTAAATTTACCCATCCAATAGGGTTTTGACAAGTATAGGTCTTAGATTTTACATTATATTTTCATTTTATTTAAATCGTTAAATAATGAGGTAATCGCTGCATCATCATGGTGTCATAAATAATTTAATTTATTTAATGTCTATTTTTTTTTAAAAATATCATGATGTAGGAAATATTTTAAAATTTATAATGAATATTTATAGTAAAAAATATGATTGTATACCCCCATGTAAAAATTGTTTTAGTAAAATAATACATGTTTGTGACATTTTAATTTTAACTTTAAATAAAAAGTTATTAATGTCATTTTCCAACCAAAGTGGCTCCATGGGGTCCCCGAGTTGAAACATGGATTTTATTTGTCGGCCATGAATTATTCAATAATGGTAGGACATGTTTCAAGGTCATTTTATATTATTAAAAAATTATTTTGACCTTCAATTACACTAATTACCTCTAATCGCGATTAAAAACTTAAAAGTTACTAATCACCAAAAAATTATTTTAATCTCATTGAACAACATTTTACTTCCTAATGAAAACCATGTATGTCGGATTTTTGAAAATAAAATAATAGAAGTGGTAAATTTTAATTTAAACGAAAAAATCAGTTTCTTTAACTACCACTTAGTGGTTTCACTATTCATCAAAATTGAAGTTTTTTAGAAAAATACCAAAAATTCACCCTAAGATATATTTGATATTCCAATTTAAAAAATTATGTCTATTTTACGAAATTCAAAACATATTAGTTGCATTAATTAATTTTATAATTAATTCCCGCTGTCAAAACAAATAGCATGTTTTTAAGAAACGATATCTATTAAAAGATTAACACTAGTTTAAGTCCAATTTCGAGGTGAAATTAATTCCAATGACCACCATTGGATTAAATGGTCAAAATATATTCTAATTTCAATTTAAAAAAATTCAAAAGATAATCTAATAATATAAATAAATTATATTAAAAAGAGGTTTTGAATTAAAATACAACATTTTTCACTATTCATTAAAAAACGAACTTTATCGGGAAAATACCAAACATTTACACAAAGTAAATTTTGATGTCCCAATTATAAAGAAGTATTTTATTTTGTCAAATTTAACACATAAAATTTTCAAAAAGTGGATTTAAAAGAGGTTCTCCATCAAAAGGCGGTTAATCAACCTTTTAAAGAATATTAGAATGTTTACGCATAAAATTGGATTCATTCACATTTTTAATCCTCTAACATTTATTGTAAAAAGTAAAAATATTTGACATAAATAATCATTTTTTAGTTAGTTCTGTTCTTTTCTTCCATTACAATTGCTAGGTGTTAACTACCATTTAAAATAATATTATTTTATTATTAGGGTGTAACGTAAGATTTCAAAGGAACTCATTATCACGTATTGGGTACACCATCGAGCATAGCGTTCCCTTTAAAATAATATTATTATTTTATTCACAAATAGGGATAAATATAAAAATGACATATTCTTTATTTACCTGGGTTGTTACATCCTTCCCCCTTTTGGGAATTGTGTCCTCGTAATTTTAAAATTGGGCGCAGAAACACCATTGAAAGTCCCACATCGGAACAAGAGTTGGTAAAACAATCACTTTAAAAGAAAGAAATGTAAGTACAGAGGTCACTCGAGTTAACCCATACTAGGATTCCATGTAGGAAAACATGGATATGGAAGAAAAAGCAATGGGTCATGCTCTGAGGGAGTGTGATAGAAAACATGTTTAGGAGAAAGTTAACCACCAGAAAATCACAAACTTGTGATGGGTTAAGCGGTATTGGATTCCCCAGTAGGAAAAGTTAACGAGCAACATTTTTTTTAAGTTACTTTTCATTGAGGAATTTATTTTTGAGCTTAACTAAAACATAAGAAAACATACTTACTTATCATGTTGACTTTCAACTTTTACTAAATTTCTTACACGAACTCATATTTTCTCCAAAAGATGAGTATTTAGGATGACTTGTTTACATTAAGAGAGCTATAATCAAGTTCTAGAGAATCACATAATCCACAAAAGAGAACTATATACTTCCCATGTCTTTAGAACTTAACCAAAACTAAAACAAAAAAGGTTAGTATGAGATCAGATAATACCCAAAAAGGATAATCCTTTATAAAAAGGAAATCTATTCTTAATCTCCAAAATTTGTCCAACAAGACCCAAATTTCAACGAAGACCAAAAGTAAACCAAACTAAGATTGAAACCCAAATATTTGAAGGATTTAATCACATAGTCTTCCAAGTTAAATCGTAACATTTATCTCCAAACAACATCAGTTTCTCTTAAAGTCTCGTATTGAAAAGTAATTAACCTAATCACATATCCTCCATGATAGATTAATAATTTCCATAGATAACCCTAAATAAACTTACTCTTAATTCATAAAATCATCTAACTAAAAATAATTAGTCAAACTAACCAGGGAATTCACATATTCCAGTGGTAGGCGATAAATACCAGTCGCACTTTGGTTGTGGGTTCGATTCTGACAGCTTTGTCCGACGCGACGGGTTGTCACACGGTCTGCGTGTTGTCCTTTTTCCAAACTATATAATTCTCAAATCATTCCCCAAAAAGAGATAAAATCATAAAAAATAACCATAATATAATTTAACATCAATTTTATCTCATGCCTTTAATTTTTCATCATAACATATAGTAACCCATAATTACCTCAAAAGTAAGGATCATATAAACCCAAATGGTTCTTTATAACTATGTCCACAAAAGAACCGATAACTATTCCTTGAATAATGCTTTCATATATCAAACATCAGGGTTACACATACTATAAAAAGTCTTCTAATGTAACCCCATCATCAAAAGAGACTTAATACTCTTAAAAATTTCACCATAACTCTTGAAGCCCTTATATGTTGACTTCTTACTCATTAAACATTATTCATGATCCATTAACAATTCCTTTCCAACTTATTCTGAAATACTTCTTCCGTAAAAAAAATCATGAATCATATCCTATAATTCCAAAATAGGAAAACAAAAGTTAAGAAATAATCCATACCTTTGATTGGTCATTGTCAGTTTCTTCATCCTCAATCGGAATGGAATTAGGTATTGGTAAAAGAATATTTGTACGATCATGGTGATCCCATTCCCGAAACTTCTTCATAGGACATGTGTTTTCATAATGACCATGCACAACACATTTAAAAAATTCAATTGATCCCTCAGAAAGAACTTCTTTCCCTTTCCTCGAGTCAAATTGATGCTTCCTTTTTCCATGGCACGTTCTTGCTTTATGACCTTCATTTCCACATCTATAGCATATTTCTGTCCCTTTGAAACATTTTCCTTGGTGTTTCTTTTCACATCTTCAACACATATGTTTTTGAACACACTTAACTTTATGATTATTACATGTAGTTCCATAGGGATTTGTTTCTCGCATATATGATGCCTTATAGAAATCACCAAGGTTTAGGTGGTCAATCATGACTCCAGATAGTTGGTTGAGGATAAACACAAGTGTTATCATTGCAGCTCCCATATCATTTAGTTGCTCGCTCAGAAAACTATCACAGTTTCCTTCACATCCACTGTTACTTTGGTTCCTGCTAGATCCAGCCATTTACTAAAACCAAAAATGTCAGTGTGAGTATATCAAAAAAACCATCCTGTACTAATGAGGAAGTTAAACACTCAGATATACTTACTCATTCAATTTATCTAAAACTAAGACTCTTTCTAAAATCCTAACCATTATGGTAATGTCACTTATGCTTAGAGAATACCCTAACCTCTAAAGTTATCTAAACCTACCTCGGATACCAACTATAAGGACCCGACCTTAAAACATTACATAATCATGAATTAATTGAATAATTCAGATTGAGGATCTTTTCAGGTTTAGAGTTTTATAGAATTAGGACATAACTATTACATCTCTAAAAGATTAAAAAGTATACACTTCCATATAGTTTCCTTTTTTTACAAAACATAAACTCTTGAAAAAAAAATCATGTCTAGTTCCATGCTTAAGACAACATGAATTTTCCTTGATACCATCCTTGACCCTATTCCACATTATGTCCTATGAAATACATTTCAAAAAAAACTTGGGATGAGCATAAAAAGCACAGTAAGGGATACACAAAGAAGTAAAACTGTTAGTTTTTCGAAACAACAAGTAAACCATGTATACTTTATCAAAGTAATACTTTTCACCTTTATGAAGTAGTAAAAACTCTTCACCGAATAAAAGATCATTACTTACCCTTTTGTAACAAAAAGATTACCATAAAACCCATATAAATAAAAAATAACATATAAAGGTAACTTGGGACATAAACATACTTAAATGGAATAACCATACAGCCGACTTCTACACGTATCACTTAATAGAATAGCCATATGGCCGACTTCCATACCCAATGCATTGGAGGTTATAACATAACCACCCGTACTGGTATTCACGACACCACCCATCATATGGTTTATCACGTAACCACCCATAAAATATCCTAGTACCATAATTACACATAAAATATTGAAAATATAAGCATTTCAATAACAACATTTCATTTTCAATCACAATATGTAATTCCAAGATATTTAATTAATCAATCCATTTTCAAAAACCATTTAAAAGAGATTTTTGTAGCAAAGTGCCCCATACCACTTTGAAGCTTTGAATGGAATTATAATTTTAAAACATTAATGTCCATGTAAATAAATACTGAAAACGATTTTGAAAACATGGACATTAAAGATAAAGATTTTCAATAATAAATCTTCAAAACATTTAAAATGATATTTTTGTTAAAGAGTTTTTAACAAAATGAGAGACTCTTGAATACAAATAATTGTGGAATAAAATTTATTCCAAACTTTATAATATCATGAGAATAAAGGGATTCATGATATAATATGTCAAAGGACAGTATACACACCATATAAGAGTGAATTGTTTCATAACAACAATGAAGTCTCAATGGAAATGTAAATTGAGATGAAATCCATTATAAAGACGATATCCTTAAATTAAGGATAAATCTATCACATAATAATATGTGAGAAATATAAATACACCCAATATAAGTGGATACTAAGTGTGAGACAATCAGAGGTCATTAACACATATTCATAGGATGACATGTTCAAGAAGTAAAAGTTGAACCCAAAGAAATCGAAATTGGGTTAAGATATTCCCTTGTATAAATTCGACAGCCTAAAGGCATCACATCAAAATTCATAAAATGAGTTGATGAGAGATAAAAATGGTATATAATCACATGTACATTAAATTTACAGCAATAAGGATATATATAAGAACATATCCCAAAATAATAAGATGTAATTTAAAAGACATATCAAAAGAAGTCTTTTTAAAGAATAGGAGGGTGAAAGGTCCCCTTACCGATTTGGGTAACTTTCGAAACATACACCCCATTGAAGAAGGTTCATAAAATGATTATGTAAATACCCATAAATGAAATTATATTACACAATTAGTAATAATGGGTGGTACATACACCACTCAAAGGAAATGGTGGAAAATGTAGCATAAATCTCACGGGAATAAAAGTGAGATGAAAAATCCCTTACGAAAACTCGGAAGCCAAACGACGCCACTTAAAACATCAAAAAATGGATTGATGAGATAAAATAGGGTCTCTCATCATAATAAATTAAAATTTACAGCAAGAGTAATATAAAATTACATCCCCCAACATAACAAAGAGGAGCTTGAAAGAAGTGACATAAAGGGGAGTACTTAAAAAGAAAGAGAGAGGTTGGGTCTCTTACGAAAATTCGGCAGCCTAACGACGCCACTCAAAACATCCAAAATGGATTGATGAGAGAAAATAGGGTATCTCATAATATGAACATAAAAATTAAAATAATAGTTATATAAAAGAACATCCCAATCATAAGAAAGATGATCTTAAAAGGAATGATATAAAAGAGTGTACTAAAAATGAAAGAGAGGGGCAGGATCTCTTACCTCAAGTCCGACTTGTCTTGTTCGTTTCTTTATATTCCTGAATAATAAACTTTGGTCAATTTATAATTGATTATGTTCCTCCTTTAAAGATTATTATTCAGTTAATATCAAATATAATAATGTTATAATAATAATTGGTTCATAATGTGAGTTCATATCAGACGTTTTTGTCGATGTTTGGTACATGAGTCAAAAATGAACTTGTTTGAAAATGATTGTCCATGTAGTTATAAGTAAATCATATCCAGAATAGTATTAATAATTTAAATATCATATATATCCAGTAAATATTCATTTTATACTATTCCATAACATTTGGAGATAAAAAGAAATGAAATTCACCGTTCATGGAGACGGTAGGCCGTACGTACGCATTAACACTACTTTCATTTCTTTGTCATATTAAGGGTATTAAAAATAATTGAGAGATATATATATTATAATTAAAGTATAATATATATGTTTTATAGGTCACATAAGTTCATTAATTTCATTCTTTATACATTCCATGTATTGCATGAACGAGTCACATCACTTGAGGGGGCGGTAGTCCACACTTCCTCGTATGAAATTATTGCATTTGCACAATATGAAAAGAATAAAGTCATGTTTTAGATATAAAATTCAGAAGAATATAGAAAACATAAATACCATATATATCATATATAAAATATAGTGACATCATAATGGCCACCATGAAAGGTGTTAAGATAATATTGAACAATCATCGTTTTGTGAGGCAAAAATTCGCCATCCACAGAAACAATATGTTCTTTAACCATTAGGCGAAGGTGTGTGTAAGTGTATCTATAATAATTCACATAAAAATATCCTATTATATTGAATATACTTGTGTTGTTACAAAATAAATGAATAAAATGAGTTTAGAGGGTTGGAGAAGCAAAATAAAACAAAAGAACACAAGGGAAGACATTACCTTTAAATCGGGTAACTCTTTTTGATTTGAGCTCAATGGATTCCTTGGAAAGGATTATTCCAAAATGTGAGGATTAAATGATGAAGATAGGGATTTGGAAAGATGAAATGGTCAGGGTTTGTCCAAGCCAAAGGCTTGAGATGTGTGGGTAAGGTCGTAGAGGTGTGGGCCTTTTATAAGAGGAGAGGAGGGACACTCTTGGAAAGTTATAAACCTTTACTTTATTATAAAATGATTTTCGGATTTAAAAGGTCCCAAAATTATATATTTCTAGGATAAGGTGTTAAGAGTATAAATCCACCCATAAAATAGGTTTTTGACAAGTTTAGGTCTTAGATTTTACATTATCTTTTCATTTTATTTAAATCGTTAAATAATGAGGTAATCACTGCATCATCACGGTGTCATAAATAATTTAATTTATTTAATGTCTAAAAATTATAAAAAAATATCATGATGTAGGAAATAGTTTTATCTTTCTAATTAATATTTATAGTCAAAAATATGATTGTATAACACCCTGTAAAAATTGTTTTAGTAAAACAATACATGTGTGTGACATTTTAATTTTAACTTTAAATAAAAAGTTATTAATGTCATTTTCCAACCAAAGTGGCTCCATGGGGTCCCCAAGTTGACCCATGGATTGTATTTGTCGGACATGACTCATAAAATAAGGGTATGACATGTGTCAAGGCCATTTAATATTATTAAAACATTGTTTTGACCTTAAATTACACTAATTACCTCTAATCGCGATTAAAAACTTAAAAGTTACTATTCACCAAAAAATTATTTTAATCACATTAAACCAAATTTTACATCCTAATGACAACCATTTATGTCAGATTTTTGAAAATAAAATCACAGATGTGGTAAAGTTTCATTTAAACGAAAAAATCAGTTTCTTTAACTACCACTTAGTGGTTTCACTATTCATCAAAAATTGAAGTTTTTCAGAAAAATACCACAAATTCACCCTAAGATATATTTGATATTCCAAATTCTAAAATGATGTATATTTTACAAAATTTAAAACATATAAGTTGCATTAATTAATTTAATAATTAATTCCCGATGTCAAAACAAATAGCGTGTTTTTAAGAAACAATATCTATTAAAAGATTAACACTTGTTTAAGTCCAATTTCAAGGTGAAATTAATTCCAATGACCACCATTGGATTAAATGGTAGAAATATATTCTAATTTCACTTTAAAACCAATTCAAAAGATAATCTAATCATATAAATAAATTATATTAAAAAGAGGTTTTGAATTAAAATACAACATTTTTTCTCTATTCATTAAAAAATGAACTTTATCGGAAAAATACCAAAAATTTACACAATGTAAATTTAGATGTCCCGATTATAAAGAATAATTTTATCTTTTCAAATATAACACATAAAATTGTCAAAAAGTGGATTTAAAAGAGGTTCTCCATCAAAAGGCGGTTAATCGACCTTTTAAAGAATATTAGAATGTTTACGCATAAAATTGGATTCATTCGCATTTTTAATCCTCTAACATTTATTGTAAAAAGTAAAAATATTTGACATAAATAATCATTTTTTAGATAGTTTCGTTCTTTCCATCCATTACAATGGCTAGGCTTTAACTATCATTTAAAATAATATTATTTTATTATTAGAGTGTAACGTAAGATTTCAAAGGAACTCATTATCGCGTATTGGGTACGCCATCGAGCATAGTGTTCCCTTTAAAGTAATATTATTATTTTATTCACAAATAGGGATAAATATAAAAATGTCATATTCGTTATTTACCTGGGTTGTTACATCATTATTTGACAAACCTGTTATGGGGGCTGTATTATGAAGGGCCAACTGGGGCATATACTACATAGCCATATAGTGGCATATTTTGACTGACGGTCCTATTATGTAGGAAACTTATGCAAGGCCTCCTAAGGGCACATGATGCATAGTAAATAAAAATATATCTTTAGGAATTTTAATGTATTTTTGTTGATAGATAGGGAAAAATAATATTTGGGTGACTTAAGACCACAGTGGGTGGTTTTTGCAAGTAAATGAATTTTAAGAATGAAAAAAAGGGTTATCTTAAACCAACAGTCAGTCATTAAAGACATGGAACTGTGTAGTTTTAAGTCATGAAGTGAGGATATGATACTGTTCAATTTTAATTCATGTAGCGAGGACATTGTATTGTGAATTTTTAAGTCACGCATTGAGGAAATTGAGTTGCTTTAATTTAATGTCACTGTCTCTAACCAAAACTAAGAAAATCTCTCAATTTCTGGATAATATGTTTTCAAATATACTAACTACACAAAAATGGGTACAGTAGTGGGGATTATTTTTGACATTAGAAGGGTTTATAACCCCTTCTAAAGATATTAGCTGCGATTGTGAGGAACCGCCGCTAATGTTTCCACCTACTTTCTTTTGTTGCGGTTATGAGTAAGCGCTGCTAAAGTCATAGAGACATTAGCGGCGGTTATATTAGATGGGGTTTAAACTACATCTAATGTTAACATAATACACTAAAGTGCATAAAACCTCCACTAGATGGTTGGCTTTAGGGGTGGTTCAAACCACCCCTAAATAAGGAATTACTTTAGCTGCGGTTTGCAAACCTCCCCTAAAGCTTTGTAATTTTTTTTACGAACATCCCCGAGCCCCTTGCACCCCATCCCAACTCCCTCCCTCTCCTACCAGTTCCTGCCCCAAGCCCCTCTCTCCCACACCCTGGTTCTCTCCCCCCTCATGTTCCCATCCCATACCCAGCACAGGTTCGCACCCCCTCCCTCCTGTTCCCTCAGGCTTCCCAGTTCTGCCTCCGGTTCTACCTTCCCGCCCCACCTCCTAGTTCCGCCTCTAGTTCCGTCTCCCCGCCCCGCCTCCAATTTCCACCCCCCGGTTCTTCCTCCCACCCCACCTCTAGTTCATTCTCCACCCTTAATTCCCACTCCCACACAGTAAAAAGAAGCTGCCGAGAATCAATCTGGAAACCTCATCAAAGAATCGCCGCTGGAACATCTACAACCAACCACTGAAGCAATCGTCTGTTTGTTATATGTGTTGCAAATTATTATATTTATATATGTTTGATCATTTATTATAATAAATATTATTAGCATAATATATTTACATACATTTAAATAATAATTATATATATTATTTAATATATTTATATGTATATGTAATTATATATATTATATATTGTATATTTATATATCACTTAAATATATCACACAAGGATATATGTATATATTGAACTTATATATGTGTGTGTGTGTGATACCAATAATATTATTAATTATTATTATTCTTATTAAATCTATTTTTTAACTTATAAAATTAATATCTTGTTTTTATAAATATTATATTTTTATTTTTTTATTTATATCGAATATATATTATATTAAATACATTTGTATTATATTTGTAATTAAATTATTTATATACATAAAAAAATATTTATATTATATATATATATAATATTTTACCTAATATATTTATATAAGGTCTTTGAAAATATATTTAAATATTTTTTTCAATAAATATATTTATTATTATTTATATTAATAAATATATTTATTTGTATAAACTATGTAATATTATATAAAATTAATATATTTTTATTATTATATGAACAACAATTTATACAAATATTAATATTATATGTAATTAATATTGTATTATATGTAATTAATCTTATATTATATCTAATTAATATGTATATTATATATAATCAATATTATATGAAATACAATTTTATATTATATATAATTAATTTGTATATTATATATAATCAATATTATATGAAATACAATGTATAGAAAAATATACTTAATATTATATGAAATACAGTTTATAAAAATATTTATATAGTTTATTTCAATAAATATATTTATGATTATGAACATTTATATATATATATATATTTCTATTTAAATAAATATACATTAATATAAATTTATTTGTATAAATTTTTTTTCATATGATATTAATTATATATAATATAAATGCATAAAACTATTACATAAAAAATTATTTATTTATTATTATTATATAATTTATAAAAACTAGAAGCATGGGTTTCCATATGATATTTTTTAGATAAATTACAATTATTTATATATTTATATAATATGTTTATGATTTTATATTATATACAAGTAATATTATATAAAATACAATTTATACAAATAAATACATATTAATTAACCTAATATTATACAATTATATTTATGTATACATATATATAAAATTAAATACAATTATATAAATATTTTAGATAATATATTCTTATAATGTATTTAAATACATATATAAATATATATTAAATATATATATATTTGATGGAGGTTTCTTTTTTTTAAACAGTGGGGGTTCACAACCCCTTTAATCTCTTAAATTAGAGTGGGGTTTGAACCCCCTCCAAATTAATGACATTATAGTGGGTTTTTGAACACCCTCCAAATTAATTACATTAGATGGGGTTTTGAACCCCCTATAATTTAAAGGCATTAGAGGGGGTTCTGAACCCCCTCTAATTTAAGAAACTAGAGGCGGTTTTTGAACACCTTATAATGTAAGACATTAGATGGGGTTATTAACCCCCTCTAATTTAAGATATTAGAGGGGTGATTGAAACCCCTCTAAAATCCAACTTGATATTGAAAAAATAATGTTAAAAAATTTAGAGGGGGTTAAAAACCTCCTCTGTTTTATGAAATTAAGGGGGCCCATAACCCCCTCTAAATTTGATGATTATCAAGAGTTGTACATAATCCCTCTCTAATTTTTATAGAAAATGAATTTAGAGGGCGTTCATAACCCCCTATAAATTCGATGATTAGAGGGGGTTGTGTAGAACCCTCTTTAATGTTTCTAAAAATGATTTTAGAGGGGGTTGTGCATAACCCCCTCTAATGTACTATTTTTTGTAGTGACTATCATATTTAGGTATGAAAGAGAAAATTATAAACTGTGATTTGAGAATTTCTAAAAATGAGGAATGGTATGGAAAAAAGGATAGAATCATTAAAGGAAGTCTTTGCTAAGAACAAAGTTACCATTACTTGAAAAACCCATTATGGGGGCTACATTATGGAGGTCCAACTGGAGAATATACTACATAGTCAGATTGTGGCATCTTTTGACCGATATATGTAGGCAACTTATGCAAGGCTGCCAAAGGGCGCGTGCTGTAGAGTCAGGCAAAAGAGCTCTCAGAAGTTTGATGTTTTATTGCTAAAAGTCGAAGAAAGTTTATGGAGATTAATATTTTCCAAATCACAGAGTTTGGTTTATGGAGAAAGGTACCTAAATATGGAAAGGTTATTTCAAATCAAGATATCCAAATAATCATAGGAGTTGGACTTTTACCAAGGTCTGACCCAAAATGTGAAAGATATGGTGTTTGTAGTTTTAGTTCATAAAACTAGGACCAGAAATGGAAAAAATATATATAACATGTGGCCAAGTGATTTGAAATTTATTTCATAGTGTATCGAACACATGATGGGGGGATTTTTTAAAACATGGTCTTGAAGACTTTCAAACTGTGATAAAGATAATGAGAAAAGTATAATTGAATGAATGGTTTAAAATATATATTCTTGTATATTGTCATCAAAGATTAAATGGGAAAAATATACTATAACCAAAAACCAAGTTACCAATATTTGACAAACCCGTTATAGGGGCTGTATTATACAGGGCTGACTAGGGCATATGCTTCCTAGACAAATAGTGGCCTCTTTTGGCTGATAATCATGTTATGTAGGAAACTTATGCAAGGCTGCCTAAGGGCACATGCTTCATAGTTAGGGAAAAGAGATATCATATATTGAAAACCTTGTCCCCAGAAATAGTAAGAAAGATTATGAAAATATGAAAGAAAAATTCATGATTAAGAGTGTGACATATAGAAGGGGGTTATTCCCAATGTATATGAGAAATATTTGAATCAATATCCGCCATGAACTTTACATCCTTTATATAGATCTGACTCATATTTAAAATAGAGGCTTTCATTGTTTCCTTTGAATGAATATGGTATTGTGCAGTTTTAAGTCAAGAAGTGAGGACATTGGTAACCCCATAAGAAATTAAAACACCTTATATAATGAATCCATTTACTCAACTCCTAATCCCACGTGAGCTATGCTCGGTGTGAGAAACAAGGAGCAGTAAGGGTTTCTTTTATAATGAAAAGTTGATATAAATGTAGAATAAGGGTATTAGATTTTCATTCAGTGTAACATCATGAGGTAAGGACGACAGTGAACTAATATGAAAGGAAAGACATATTGGAACTGGATTAAGGGATAAAACACAATTATCACTATATGTCTTGCTGGGGAAAGAACCATGTCGTACATAATTTTACTTTAAAACATTCCATATACTAATTTGATTTTATACAAGAAATAAAGGGGTTTTTTTGGTGGCTGGGCCCATGATTAGAAATCTAGGCGTCTCTACATGTGTTATTGAAAATGAGACTCAATCAATACGTAGTTCTTGAAACAATTATTCCTCATGATAAGTTTGACATGAAGAATAGAGGCTTTTTGTTACATTCTAAGAGAACGGTAAATCTGAATACATAAAAATGGAATAAGGAACGAATCATATTTCATATAGAAAAACTCTATATATATTTGGTTCATATACTAGAGGAGAAAAGAAGATAAGAATTTTTTTTGATTGTGGCTGGGCCCAAAATTGGAGATTCAGCCGTCTCTATGTATCTTAATAAAAATATGAATCAAGAAATACGTAGTTCTTGAAACATGGTCTCTATATAGATCTGACCTCAACATAGGGAAGAGAGGGAATTATGTACTACTAAGGAGTAGGGATGACGTCAATGCCATTTTCTTATAGAAAATTATACCGTCTTATAGAGAAAATGTTAGTTGTACAAATGATGTCATGTAGTTTAACATCATGCGACAAGGATGACAACGCTATGCAATTTAATGTCATGAATCATGGACGCTTATGGTTTTAATGCAGTTTAAATTCATTCAACTAGGACATGGGATACTGTGTAGTTTTATGTCTTGCAGAAAAGGCGTTGTATTGTGTAGTTTAAATTCCTGCATTTTGGACTAATGTGCTTAATTACACAAATTATTTATTTATGAATCACACATTGGTTGGAGATGTAATGAGCTCTCCATCCATTGAGATTAAAGCATAGGCTAAATTTGAATAGACCTCAGGTATGGAATAAGGTCCCTCCCATTTTGGTACATGTTTTCATGGTTTCTTTCCTGGTTTCATTGGAGTCCTGAGGAATAATATCTACTCTCCTTGAAGGAATGAACAGAGACATACTTTCTTATTAAAATATATTGCTATTCGGTTCTAATAAACTTATAGATGATGCAAAGTATGAAATCTGTTCTCATATAATTGTTCCAGATCATTAAACCATTTCTATGATCTTTTATCTATAGATAACTGATCACAAACTAGAACTCTAAGTGAAGAATATTATAATTCAATTGGCAAAACTGCTTAAGTTCTATATACCAATGTATAAAAAGTTTATTGGGTGGCAGTATAGATAGTTATTCGATAAGCCTATAAAGCATTCAAAATTTTATCAGTCCATGATTTCTTATATTTATCCACCATCTTCTGGAGTATATTTGATAGGATTTTGTTAAAAGACTATCTGTCCGTTGGCCACCACATGATTGTGAGATGAATGGTTGTATTTGATATTATATTCCTCATATAACTTTTTTACTTCAGTAGAACAAAACTTTGTGCCATTGTCCATCAAAATAATATGAGGGACACCAAATTTGGTGATGATATTAGTTTTGATAAAACTAATGATGCTTTTGGATCCGACTTCCTTGAGAGGTATTGCCTCATCCCACTTAGAGATGAAATCAGTAGCAGTGAGAATATACTTGAACTGCTTAGCCGTGGCTGGAGGATAAGGCCCTACTACATCCATTCCACTTGTGGCAAATGGCTAGCAGTATTTAGCTATGTGTAGAAACTCTGGGGGTTGATGAAAGAAGTTCGAATGCATGTGACATGTATGACATTTTTTTTGTGAAGTCTGTACAATCCTATGTCATTGAAGGTCAAAAGTATCCACACTTTCGAATCTGATCGGTGATTTTGTGACCAGATTGATGGGCACTACAAACTCTTGAATGGACTTCTTTCATGACAGATGTAGTCTCTTCTCCATGAATACATGTGAATAGAATTCCATCCAAGCCTCACTTGTAGAGGATCTTTTGGTGGTTTAGACCATCATAAAGTGTAAAATTGCTCGTCGCCAGATATGCTCTTTCTCAGCTGTATTTGGTGAAAGTATCCCATTTTGAAGATATTTCATGATGTATGTTCTATAATATATGGTATGACCATACAGTTCAGAAATAGGGAAAATTTCATTATTTTTCTCCCTTATGGTTTCAAAAAAAGGTGAAATTATATGGGGATGGGTTATGCTGATAACTGCCTCATCCAGATTTAGATCTTCCAACGTAGTAGCTACATTAGCCAGTGCATCTGCTTAGGAATTTTGTGATCGCGGGGCATAGGAAAATGTCAGCTTTGAAGTAAATCCAGCCATTAATTCTCTGTTGTAATCACACAAAGGTATTAACTATTCTTCTATGATTGATTATTCCCCATTTATTTGTTTGATTACCAGTTTTGAATCACCTTTTACTTTTAAATGATCCATTTGCACCTGACGGACCAATTCCAAACCTGCAATGACAGCCTGATACTCAGCTTCATTGTTGGTACCACTTTCTGATAATAAAAAAGAATAAGGCAATACTGCCTTTTCTGGGGAAATAAGGATTATACCTAATCCAAAATTGTTGAATTTTGGATTTTCCAATCTCTTTCCTATTGGGATTCTAGAAGAACCATCAAAATACATTTCTTATGTTTGGGAATTATCTTGAATCGAGAAGACCTCTTCATCAGGAAGTTCAGTATTAAATGATGTATCTTCCATGGATGGATGCTCAGCAAGGAAATCAACCTGATCTTGGTCCTTTATTTCCTTTTGAAGCACAAATTGGATATCAAACTATTAAAAAATAACATCCCACCATGATAGACGTCCTATAAGCATAGGATGACTGAGGATAAATTTGAGCGGGTTATTACGAGATACCAACTGGACAACATGATGTTGCGGGTAATGTCTCAATTTTGGAACAACAAAGATTAATGCAAGGAAACTTTTCTCAATACTTTAATACTAAGTTTCTGCATCAATTATAGTGTGACTGAGGTAATAAAAGTCATTTTCATTTCTAGTATCATTCTTTTAGGAGAGGAAGGCACTTAGTGAATTCTCTAAAGTGGTCACTTAAATAATGAGTAGTCTTACTTCAATAAGTGGCATAAATACTAGTGGACTCAAGAGATATTTCTTGAGTATATGAAATGATTATTGGAAATATTTAGTCCATTGATAAGTGGCTCCCTTCTTCATTAATCTAGTGAAAGGTAAACATTTGCCTACAAAATTGGCGATAAAGCACCAAATATAGGCCAATTGTCCTTGAACTCCTCTCAATTATTTAAAATTTCGACAAAGTAACATACTAAGGATTGATTTTATTTTCTCAGGATCAACTTCGATACTACAATGGCATACAATGAAGCCAAGTAATTTTCCCGAAGTTACACCAAAAGAACATTTTAAGGGGTTCATCATCAAATTATGTTGCCAAAGTTGGTGAAATATGGTTTCCAAATCATCAAAGTGATTGGAATATTTTTTGTATTTGACTACCAAATCATCCACATAAAATTAAAAAAATTTCCCTTAGAAGGGTTTAAAGATATGGTGCATGGAACGATGGTATGTCGCGCCTATATTCATTAAGCCAAAAAGCATTACCTAATAGAAAAATAGGCCTTGAGGAGATATAAATGCTATAGATTCTTCATCCTCTAGGGCCATTAGAATTTGATTATACCCAGAATATCCATCCATGAAGGAAAGTGCTTTATGGCCAGCCATTGCATCAATTATGAGTTCTATAATCGGGACTGGAAAATCATCTCTTGGACAATGTTGTTTAAGATCCATGAAATCAATGCAGACTCTAATTTTCATGTTTTTATTTTTCACTAGGACAATATTGGCTAGCCATTTGGGATACTGAACTTCCCTAACAAAGTTAGCCTTTATAAGCTTATCGACTTCAACTTCAATTTTAGAGGCGTGAGTTGGGTGTGTTCTCCTTGCTGCTTGATTGAACCCACGATGTTATTCTAGAAAACCCAAATGATTAGTGGCTACATCAGGATTATGACCTGGCATTTCTGTATAATTCTAAGAAATTATATCTCAATTTTTCATTATAAAGGAATTATACACCTCTTGTTCCTCATAGGTCTAGGCCATACTAATTATGGTGGGGTGTGGATCCTCTCCAATACCCAGATTTATTTCTTTGAGTTCATCCATGGTGGTAGAAGCACCTTTCTAAAATGCTGGAGGAGTATCCAAAAGATCTTCTTCTTCTTCTTCATTATGTTCCACTTCTTCTATTTCAATTTTCATAGTAGATTACAAGGAAAATCTTACAATGTTAGCGGAGGAGTCAGTATTTGAGCATCTCAAAGAAGAAGGCACCGTATCTGACCCTAATGACAACGAAGGGTCTTCTTATGGAAAAGAGGAATTGATGGAATGAGAATCAACATCTTTTTCTTCCTCTAACATTGCTACAATTTCTTCTATTATGATTAATGAAGTATAAACTCTTTGTATTTAAGTATATGAAATAAAAAATCACCATTCAAGCTTCCATCATTTCTTAAACATCAATAATTTCTCCCATGTTATCAGGCACAATTTCCATAATTGACATTATGGGAATTATTGGATGAGTGCATGGATTTGGCTTTACTCATTCAACTTGATTGATGGGTAGAACATAATCTCTCCTAAAATGCATGAATGGATTTACTGTAATCTTTTCTATTCTATTTGGAGCATTAACTCTGGTTATCTTCTTGGTCATCGACTTCATTCCTTTTGTGTGATAAAACTCTGCACAATGTATTGAGATTCACATGTTTTGAATGGAGCCTTGTCACCATACAGTGTTCCGATTTGACCATTGAAATAGTACTTCAGACATTGTTGGTAAGGTGATTGTTTGGCTGCATGTTGATGCAACCAAGGCCTTCCAAGAAGAATATTTAAGGTTGTGTCCTAACGAACAATCGTGGAATCTGAAATAGACACAAGGTCCCCAAACTGAGTTCTAAGTGTAATTTTTCCAAGAGGTTATTATTTATTCTTGTCATATCCTTTAAACAATACAGTTGTAGGAGATAAGTCAGATTCAGTCTTTCCCAATCGACAAAGTGTACGAACCAGAATGAGGTTGACTCCAGAGCTATTATCAATGAGGACTCGTCAGATATCAATGTCATTGACCTTTCCAGATAGATAAAAAGTCCTAATGTGTCCATGTACCACATGGTCTTCATCTTCATCTATAAAAGATATGACTACATGAAATTCTGGAGAATCACTCTCTATACGGTAAACCTCAGCAGTAACAACTTCAGTTTCAAATTCCCGAGGACTTAACAAGGCCTCAATGAGTGATTCTCGAAGATCTTTTGATAAATTCAAAGCATCCCAAATTTAAAACTTGGAAGGTACATGGGAAAATTGTTTCAAAACATCATACTTTTGATCCAAAGGTATGTATTTCCCTGCATGGATATGTGGTTTTGTAGGTTCTTTGGAAGTTGATTCTTCTATTGTCGATGTGTTTTTTGTTGAAACAGAAGTGGGAAATACTGCTGACTTTGGGAAATTAGACTGACTATATTTATTCATCTGCTGAGAAGATGATGGTGTAGCTTCTAATTGGTCCTCTAGAATAATTGTGCCCGAACTAGACTTATTTTTCATGGAAGAAACACCTTGTTATTATTGAGATCTCAAAAGGGATCTTCCACGAGTTTCAGCCACATATATGGTTTGACCATGGGTAGAGTTAAAATGATGGTTTCTAGAATTCCCACGTCTTCTCCTATATCCTAAAACATTGCCTCTTACTTTAGTCCCCCAATTACACAAAAAATAATTCCATCTCAATACAATTAGAACTACCATGGGAATAAGGATCTGTTAAATGGATAACATTAACAGAACCAAAGATAAATTCTTCATCTGATGAGGATTCTTCCTGAAGAATTACATCTAATTATACCGTTTGGTGGGGCGGTGCCCATGATTTTTAAATAGATGGAATGAAATATTCCATGGTTAATGACAACTTTGTCCTTGATGCGACCTCTTATTCTTTTGACTGCTCTTTATCTTTATGACCACTTTGTTTCTTTGAGAAATGAACCTTTTAGGAAGATGTTTTTTCTGTAGAAGGAGTGGTAGAAGACACAATTGGTTGTTTCATCTGTGTTCGTAAAAGAGCATGAGTTCGGTTGATCATTTTCCTAATCATCCTATCATCATAATTTTTCACATTTTTTACTTTAAACTTCTTGTTATCCCCCCTCTTCCTCTGGATTGGTGGCAGTAACACATGCTACTTAAGTTGATGATGTTTTCAATTTGACATGTCCAGAGTTTTCCATCTTTTGAAAAAGGTCGTTGAAAACAGAGTACTTCTGAATGTGGTGTCCCAAAATCTGATGAAAGGGACAATAATTCGGACGATCTTCATCTCCATCTTTATTTGGATTTTTTGGCCTTGAAAACTGAACCAAATTGTTTTCTATGGATAAGAAGAAGTAGCCATAAACATTATCATTCCTGAAATAATATATTTCATTCTTTAATTCCTTAAACTATTTCCGCCTTTGATCTCTTTGATCATCTTGACGAGGTGGTCATTGCTACTGATGCTTAGGAAGTGGAGCCTTTTGGTATGATAATGGTTTTGAGGTAGAAGCAGGTACATGTTCCTGTTTGAGTGTAATTTTAGCTGCTTCTGCATTTCCTATTATCCTTCCTCGAACTGATGGAATTACATGAGTTTTATCCCTAGTCTCTAAAACAGAGTCTTATATCTACATAGAAATTTAAGTAAGGTCTCAAAACTCTCCAGTGTATTTCATAGGGATCAATGGTGTGCGTAATTCATCACATATATTTTCCACATAGATTGGTATCATCTCTTCTTGAGGGAGTGCTAAAATTAAAGAACATGTTAATCCCTTCCAGTGATCAATGAAATATCAAACTCTTTCATTTTTCATTTTTTTACAATTGTTAAGATAAAAAACTCTCTTCTTTGGTATTGTTGAGCTAAATTAAAGAGGGAATTTCTGACAAAGATCTTCCCACCCATTAATTGATCGAGATTGCAAACTTTTATACCCAACAAAAGCAGGTCCTTGTAACGATTGCAGAAAACAACTAAGCATAACAGCTTCTTGTTGTTGAGGAGTTCCCATCATAGGATCACAATGAGAAACAAAATGTGTTATGTGTTCTTCCGAATCTCGCGAACCATTAAAAATTAGAAATTTGGTATTCAGAAAATTTAATGGGGGAGTAATTTCATCCACCCATTAATAGTAATCTATATTTTCCAGTTGAACTCGTGCACATCATTCCTCCATAGCTTCCAATCGAGCCGTTAACAAATCAAATTGGGTTCATAAGCATTTGGGGAATATATGGATGAGCTAGATTCTGTGTAGGTATTGCAATTGGAACTTGGGATGGTGCAATAACCGGTAAGATCACTGATGGCGGTGCTTATATTTGTCTTTGATAACCCACAGAAACTAGTCTATCAGGATGTACATGATTCTAACTTTATTGTGCACCTAATGGAGGGAATTCATTATCTGCATCTATAGTTACTACAAATCCTCTTTTCTGAGGAGATCTTATATGATTTGCAAGTTAGGAATTTCCTGGGGATACCGTCTACCATAAATGCTGTTTTGAAGTAACTCTGTGTTGAGTATTTTAAAATCCTTCATTTACACTTCTTGCTATACAAGTCTCTCTTCAAGTGAAAGATATTTAACTACTATAATGGAAAAGTGAGATGCAATATGACTTTTTTCTTTTCCCTTGTTGGACACCATTCGGAGAGGGGAGAGTTTGTTATTTGAAAGAATACAAAAATTCTAGGTAATCCTTTGATTTCGGGTACACACACGTTCTTCATTTTCCTATGTGTGTGTCTCATTATGGACAAGATCTTCATCTTCTAATTCCCCTGAACTAGAATTATTTTATGGCGGATCTTCTGTAATGATATTGATAACATTCACTGATGTGTAACGTATTAATGGAATTCTGTTGGTGTTTCTAGTAGATCATCTCCCTTTTTGTCTTTCACGAAACTCTGTTATCCTATATGAATAATTTCTATGAACCATTTAGAGGATAGTAACATGAATGGAATCATTGGATAGTTCAGTTGTATTCTTTCCTTGTGGCTTCTTCCCTAATCGGGAGAAAACTGACTTCTATTAAGGGAGAAATTGTTGATGCGAAATACCCCTAGCCTTATAGGCTGGGGTTGATCCTATTCTTCTCCATCAATTTTTTGAACATTGTATAATGAATTTGAAGGTTGCATTAAATGATCCCCTATCCTAGTAAGATGTGGTGATTCTTGAACTGTTACAGCTAAAATTCATGCAACTTCTCTTCTGATTTTGTGGATTTGGTTGAGACATTAGCTGGATGCATAATCCGACAATTACTTAAATCACATGCTTCAGAAGATCGTTGTGCTATTTCAGACATTGGCATCCTCTGACACCTTCCATCCTCTAAATGAGACTCCTAATCATGATTCTCTGAGGCTTGATGTATAATTAGTTCAACAATTTCTTTTCATTGGGCTTGATTACGATAAGAACTGGTTGAGTCCTGTTCATGAGGGTGTACATTTGATTACACACAAAAACTTTTGAATGTGGCCAGCCATGGGCAATAAAATTGCATGAAACCACTTTGGGCAGAATTTTCTGATTTTGGGGTGTAGTGATATGGAATGCTCCATATGCACCCCATCCACTGATGTGAATATTAGATGGGAAATTAGATATTAATTGGCATATCCTCTTCAGAGCATTGAGACATGCGCACTGATGGGTTCTCTGTTTCTTTTCAACCCCTGGATGTTGGGAAACTGAAAGAGATGCCAAGTCAATTTGGAATTGTAACCCTTATATTACCTTTATATGATTTTGATATTCATCATATGGTAATAATTTATTTTTCAAATGATTAATATCTTTCCATAAGTTGAGATGAATTTCATGAATTCAATATCTTTCATTAATTTTGGAATATCAAACTGAGAATTTTCTAATGGCCATAACGTGATTAGTATTTCTCCTTTACCTAATTGCTTCCTAGTGTTCAACACGTATTCATAATCTTCTACTAGAGGTTTCTCCACTTGGTCTGACCAAAGTGGATGCTCTACATTAAATGATAAATGACCCAAGGGAGGTTTGGAGAATGATTTTTCCCTTAAGATGGATTCTAACTGATAAAGTGCTTCACTTGTAAATGACAAGGCATCAGACATGACTGGCCTTGTGTTTGCAAGTGCCTCGAGATAGGAGGTCTTTCTTGTTTCTACATTGTCAATTATAGAATTTTTTTGACAGTGTGAAAAATACTGCAGAGAGGACTTTCAGAGCGAATGACATCATGGGTAGGATAACCATGATGGATTATAGCAAGGGATAAATCCTCTTGTTCCTTGGACTTCTAGAAAAACATAGGGTTTATGTGGCTCTCATTCAAAGATAGAAACTCTAGATTGACCAAATTTTCATGAAGCAAGCCTTCATGATGAAGTTTCCGGTGAGAAACATCAGAATTACAACTAACACTCCTAAAATATTGTAATGAGAGGGTAGGATCTTGAGCAGCAATAGATAAATGTCTGAGGTCTTCAATAACTCTAGCATTAAGAGGAGCTAAAATACAGCTTGAATCTTTATTTTCTAATGGTTTTTGGTGATATTTCTTCTTATATGTTCTCTTATACTTAGTTGGGGCCACTTTCTGAGAAAAGTGGTTATCATGGGAAAGTATATATGCCTGCCTTGGATTAGTTACCGTAACAGACTATTTACCTCCAATTAGAAAGAGTTTAAATCCCCGATCTTGTTGCCCGAATGATATGGGTGAGTATGCCATATGACCCACTTAAACTAAAACAGAGGTGTGTATCTGCTCTAGGATGGCATGCCGGCGTGTCATATCATGTGTGGAGAAAGCTTTATATGTCGGTTTCCCTGATACTACTGATGTAGTTGTTAAAATATCCTGACATGCTTCTAGAATATGGGCATGGATATGAGTTTTACCTTTCACCATTGACAAGATTTGTTTAGTGACTTCAGTGGCCGAAACAGGAATATACCTCAATTTCATATCTGGAGTAGGTGTATGTGCCTTCTCCTATCCTACTTTTCTTGTCAACAGATATTGACAATACTCATGCATAGGAGCTGAGAGTTGAGTTTGCTCCAAATTTGACGTCGGAGCTTTCTAACAGACTTCTCTAAGTGCTACCAAATGAGATTGTTGGTAGGCTTGATGATCATCGGTAGGTGTATGTTATAGCTAGATCTTCTCTGTCAAGTATGGTTGATGGGTTTCCTTCAATACTGGTAGACGAGACTACTGACATAATTGATCATTGTAAATAGATGTATTTTCCTATTTACCAGTTTCCACCATATTAGATAGGAAATTCTCTTTAAATGCATTCGGACGTGCCTGCTGATTGGATGATAACTTGTAAATAGGTGTATGTTCCTGTTTACAATACTCCAATGGGTTTATCTAGTGGGATTGGTGGGTTTCTATTAGATGATACAGCAGAGTAACAAAATTAGGGCGAATGACTGTATGTTCCCGCTCGTTGTTTTCCATCAAGTTTGATCGATGGACTTCATCGGGGGAGGTAGAGGTGAGAACCTGCTTCATGTTAACCAAAATTTGTCCCAGGTGATTCATCTTACAAGCCCGAGTCTGAGAGACATGGGCTAAACATCATTAGGAAATAGCCGCATTATGTTAGGGATATACTACCACAATATTCTGGTGGTGATTTCTGGTGGGAGTCCTCAGGATGAACTTCTGTGTTTTTGAATTGAGGCCTTCAGGGACCTCATGATCCACCTCCCCGTAGTATGGGAGAGATTGATTGTTACATTTTGGGGATAAAGACCCAAAACGGTAGGAGACAGTGGTTGGCACCGTTTTTTTATTGATCATTAGTCGTTGCTGGACAGATGATTGAGGATTATTGTGGACCTGGAGGGCCTGTCAAGCAGCCTCTAAATTCAATATTGTACTGTGCTAGTGATATTCCACTATGAGCACATTTGAGGCCCAACATTGAAGATATTGGGTTGGTGATAACATCCTTCCTGTGGATGGATATCCAGCTTGAGCAGTAGTTAGGAAGTTCACAGATGTTGTCTTGGAGAAAGCCATTCTTTGGATTGAAGGGTATTCTGTAGAAAAATAAGAACAACAACAAGTTCTATTAAAGTGACATCTTGTCAGATGGATAAATGCATTATTAATTCCCTTATCTAGCCTTCAATTATCAATTGATCGGGTCCTAACATGTGTGTATCATTTTTATCTTGGTTAAGGAATCATGTCGAGTTCACCATTTTTGTTTCGTAGTTCCTTGAAAAATTTGTTCTAGATTTAAGAATCGCGATTTCCAGGTAGTTTCCATTAGATTTGTTCACAGAACCGGAAACTTCCAATAGTTCCCTATCCATAGATGACCTTCTTTCCAACGGAAGTTGTTCGTTAAGTATTGAACTTTAAGAAACTTAAGAACATTCAATGGTCGAGAGGATGGGAGGTCAGACTCATCACACCCATTTGGGGGGAATTATTATCTACTCTGGGACTCTCTTTGTAAAAGTAAATATTTTTTCATTAATCTTTATTAATTCACGATGTATATCATAAGCATCCCTTGGAATTTATAATCACTTATTTAACATGTGTAAAGTTTAGAATCATTAGCATGAATTCAAGGTTCTTCATCAACAAAAACATCTGTATGTATTCTAGGTTTTCTATCAATGGTATATTCTAATATACTGATTATATATTCTTTTAATCGTCGTTATGATGATACTGTTTTTTAAGCCACTTAGTGGGGAACTCTGGAATTTATTGTCATCCAGGGAGACAATGGTTTGTTTTAATCTTGGGATCATAATCATAAAATGATCTACCATTGTATCCTTGTGAAAGGAATTAGAACCCTCTTAGTTCGGTGCTGCTTAATAGGACACATCATACCTTTTAAGGTCATGTGATAAGGACTTGTATGCGGAAGGTGCTTAGTTGAAACTTCATATGGGACTTATGTTGAAGCAGCCCAAGGAACATGAAATGGATATGGATTTCCAAATAAGATCGACCCAATTGGAAATATGGCCCAAAAGAATAGGGTTTATCTGAAGTGTTTGATTTGAACTTCAAGGAGGCTTTCTACGTATACCATATTGGTGGGAATCAAATCCCACACAGTTCACTGTGTCTCATATGAGAGTATAGTCTTATGAGAAAGATGAGTTCGGGCTTACTTCATGAAAAAGGATGCCTTGATGATTTGAGGATTGAATTTAGGGCTTAATTTCCTAAAAAGGATGCCCAAATTGGGGGAATTTGTGGTTGGATTCTAGAGGAGGATATCCATTGATCTCAAGCCCTAAAAGGTCTTCCTACGTATCCAGGTTTGGACATGAATCAGAGTTCTCGTAGTTCCTTTCGTATGAGTGTTTGTGCATATGTTGTAATCATCACGTATCTTGAAAATGATTTTGATATTCCAATTTAAAATATGATGTAAATTTTTTCATATAATTTTCCAATACATTTAAAAAGTAATTTTAAATTATGTGCGCCAAGCACGACTAAACTACATTTTAGGAAAAAAGAGTTGCTTCATGGAATTATTTTTTAAATAAATGATTCTAATTATTATTTTTAATAAATAGTTAACCAATTCATATTTGTAAACTATATATTTTAATAAATTAATTTATCTTATTTATACCCATAATTCCAATGTCTAGATAATAATCAACATGTTACATAATTATATCAATTATAGAAATTCGTTTAGTAAAACATGTTCTTAAGTGTATCACAAGATATTAAGGGAACTCAATGTTGCGGGTTGTTTCATAGTTCTTTGAAACATGTGTTCAAGATTTAAGAATCACTGCTTCTAGGCAGTTTCCATTAGATTTTTTCATGGAACCAGAAACATCAAATAGTTATCTATCCAAAGAAGACCTACTTTCCAAAGGCAGGGATTCATTATGTTTTGAACTTTTCAATACTTAAGAACATGCATTGGTCGAGAGGATGGGAGGTCAGAATCATCAAACCCTTTTGGGAGAATTATTATCTACTCCGGGACTCTCTTTGTAAAATTAAAATATTTTTTCATGAATCTTTCTTAATTCACCAAGTATATCATAAGTATCCATTGGAATTTTCAATCACTTATTTAACATTTGTAAAGTTTAGAATCATCAGTATACATTCAAGGTTCTTCATCAGTGAAAACATCTGCATGTATTCTAGGTTTTTTATCAATGGTATCCTCTAATATACCTATTAGGGATTCCTTTAATCATTGTTAAGATGATACTAGATTTTAAGCCACTCAGTGCGGCACTCTAGAATTTATTGTCATCCAGGAAGATTAAGGTTTGTTTTAATCTTGGGATCATACTCATAAAATGAGATACCTATGTTTCCTTATGAAAGGAATCATAATCCTCATAGTTTGATGTCGCTTGATAGAGCACATCATACATTTTAAGGTGATGTGATAAGGACCTCTAAGCGGAAGGTGCTCAGTTGAAAATTAGTGTGGGACTTATGCTGAAGCAGACCAAGGAACAGGGAAATAATATGGATTTCCAAATAGGATAGACCCTATTGGGAATATGGACCAAAAAGAACAGGTTTGATTTGAAGTGTTTGATTTGAACCTCAAGGAGGCTTTCTACATATCCCATATGGATGGGAATCAAAGACCACATAGTTCAATGTTTCTTATAGGAGAGTATAGTCCTCTAAGATAGATGAGTTCGGGATTCCATTCTAAAAAATTATTCCTTTATGATTTGAGGATTGAATTTGGGGATTTATTTCCTAAAGAGGATGATCTTATTAGGGGAATTTACAGTTGGATTCCTGAAGAGGATATCCAGTTCGCTCGGGCCCTAAAAGGTCTTCTAACGTATCCTGGTTTGGACAAGAATAAGAGTTCCCATAGTTACATTCGTATGAGTGTTTGTGCATTAGTTGTAATCATCATGTATCTCTAAGAACATGTGATTCATGCTCTGTTTGAGAAACAATAGGATGTGAATGATTCAACAATGACACTTCGTACATTTTCTCCTCTGCGGATGGAAGAGGTCACGTTGACCGTGGAAGAGGGTGAGGCGACGAGCCTTCCCTCTATTCTATTTAAAATGGACAATCATCCAATGTAATGAATAAGGGGTGAAGGTTAGGGGCTTATACCAGGATGTATTCTCTTAAGTTGGTTCTCATAGGGTATGGAGACATCTCTTATACTTTCATGGAATGGAATTTGCAATGTGTACCTTCCCTACCAGAGAACTGAGGTCCCGAGTCACCTATTTGAAAAGGGAGAGGCTGATAACCAACCATCCTCCAAACTGAGAACATCCAAACACTATTTCATAGAGAATAGTCCATGTGACTACAGATATACAAATCCACAAATATCCCATGAATCTTAAACCAATCGTGAAGCGAATGTGGGAAACCTTTGGCTGCTGAAATGCAAATCCAAATTGGAGACACGCTGATGTGACTTACCAAATGGTTTGAGAAGTAATGAGGTTTTTGTGGAGGTTTCAACATAGCCCCTTTCATATAAGGAAACCAAAGAAAGTTATACCCTACCATGAAAGGCTTTAAAGAAGGGTGATTGAACTGGTGGCATAGGTACCTCGCACAAGTGCACCGCATAGGTACCCTACATTTCCCTATTGTGCAGGTGTGGTGCGCAGGTGTGCCTCATAGGTATAATGTGTAGGTATGGATGAGGAATGAAGAAGAATGTGAAGAACTTCAAAACATGCCTATCCGCTTTAATTATCCCTTCTCTAGTAGTTTATAGAACTACTTGAGACAGTTTGAGAGATCTAGGCGAAGTAGCTAGGCAATGGGATTTTCAGAGGATCTTTCGCTTTTTTTTTCAGTTTGAAAATAGGGAGCCCAAGGGTCCTATTTATAGGCACGAATGGGGCCTGGATGAAGAAACCTTTCCCATACATGTCTTCTAGTAGATCCACCGCACAGGTGATCCATGTAGGGGCATCAAAAATCTTCTCGCACATAGCTCTGCTGCGTAGCTGGTCCGCGTAGCTCGGCCGCGTAGCTCTCTCGCGAAGCTCGTCCACGTAACTCGCTCACGAAGCTACTGGATGTTACTACATCTTGAAGAGTTTGGGAGTATTTTTTGATGTTTCCTTTGTACTCTTTGAATCATTTTATGTAGTTTCAACCCATTTATTGAAAGATATTGAAAGAAACATAATTTATTCTAAAATAAATTTATCATAATGTCTTTGGTTTTTATATTATCTTTTATGGTAGGTTTTTTATTTCACCTAGGTTATTGAATTGTTCTTTTTGTGTTTTAGGGTGTTAAAAAGGTCCAAATATAATCCCTAGAATCTAAAAAATGATAACAAATATTAGAAAATGGGTTTTGTTGTTTAGATTAAACTACTGGACCCATCAACGATCAATATAGAAAACCTAGGCTTCAGTAACATATGATCTCATAAGACTCTGTCTAAAGGTGTTTTATATACATAAGACATATCATTTAGGGGAAGAGGCAATTCATTGGTGAATATAGAAAGACTCAGTAGGACTGAATGATATCAAAAAAATCATAAAAGTGATAGATAACTCCATATTCAAAATCCAAGGAAATAATAAAGATAACCCAGACATTCGCAAAGGAATAATTCATGTATCAAGCTGATGTCACATCTTCCCCACTGATTTGGATTCTATAAGAGGATCAAAGGTATAATTCATCCAAAATAACAGACTAATAAAATATCTCTATACCGATGGGATAAATCTAGTAGAAAATACTAATGACGTCTTACAATGAAGAAGAATAAAGGACCTTAGAGTTCTCATTCAAGGTACTCATTCAATCTATCAAAACCTTAACAAAAGATAACATATGTAAAAACACTAATAGGGGATCACACTCTCTGCCTATAGGGGATAACTAACACTAATTGTTATAACCTAATAAAAAGGTGATCACCAACTATAGATGTAAAAAATTGGATACCTAACCCAACCTAGTAAATAATTTTTAGTTGATAACACCCCATCCATAATGAATGGATACCCGACTCTATACATTAAAAAACATATTTGATACCTCAAAACATATTTATAGGAACAAATAATTTATTTTATCCTCTTTGGGATGGACCGAGGGAACAAACCCACCCAAACAGGGTTTGAGGGATCTCACTAAATCATATATCACTGCTATAATGAGAAGAATATTTCTCTACCCTTCCCTAGAATGTGTACACATCATGTCCCATGGGGTAAATGGAGTGTCTCAGTGATTCTATAACTACAATTTTCATGGAATCTCACATGTCATTTCCATCCCAAGATACATGGTTTGTTGTTATAAAACATGGTGTGTAGAAGTCAGGTCACCACTCACTGTGTGCCACCTTCCCAACCTCATGAATTCTAGAAATTATATGAAGTGTTCCCTATCACTCTTGACCTAGGGGTCACATTTATTCATTGGCATGTAATAAATATAGATATTGAGCTAGATAGATAAGGGTAACATAGTGTGTGGGTCCTCCACATGATCTGTGGTTTTTAACTCACCACATATATCATATCTACTACATAGAGGGGTCCATGACATATTTTCTTTCGACAAAAATTCCTTTTTGTTCATAATTTCATTGAATATAACATTCCTTATGTGTATATTATCAGGTCACCTCCTCAAATTCTACAAACATAATTCAAATTAAAAACACCCCATATCTATGTTAATTAATCATTTAATTCCATCATTGGTTGGATTCCAACCACCCATTGATCAAAAATCACCCGTCATTTCCATCCCAAAGCATAAACAAGAATGAGGTCATGAAATATTCATAAACCACTCTATTTAAACTCACCATCCTATATATTGGTCTAATTTTTCCACCAATTTCTTAGATTATCCTCTTTTCATAAAGAGATACCCACTTGGCCCAACTTATAGAACCACCATTTCTAGAACCACCATTAGATTTCGTTCTTCGATGCCATGAATTTAGCATAAATCCAAACTAAAAACCATACCAAAACCATAACCATGATCTATAATGTCAATGAATTATTTCCCAATGATTAATTCACCATTTATCATTATAACATCAGGAAACTAAAATGTCAAAGATGAATATTAAAGAATAGATGATGAAAAAAAAGAAACTCAAAAGTGATTATCAAAACAAGGACATGTTAATTTTTTCCATCGTCAATAGAATATATAGAATGGGAAGGATTATCATATCAAAAATATAAAAATATATAAAAATATAAAAATTATATTTTGAATGCCATGAAATAATTGGAGAAACTAACATAGACCAATCCACAAATTAATTTTTAGTGAATTAATTCATATTTTTCTAAAAAACTGAGGGTAATTAAACATTAAGAAATTATGACATGGTACCTACCATGGTTTGATATTATATGATCACCCATTAATTTATTCTATATATGGATTTGTTCATATCAAATGGTTGATCCATAATTGAGGAAGGATATCATATAAGTCGTATAATTCATAATTTAAATGAATTAATTGACGTTTATTTTTTATCATCGGTCTCGAGATCACTCTCTAATGTTCTATCCATAGACAGTCCATCCATAATCTCATTTCCTCTAGGTTAAACTAGATATCCCATTAGAATTCACAAAATATGATTTTATTAAAGTGTGTTGTTATGGGTTCGAAGATAAATGAAAATTAAATTGTTAAATAAATTTAAATCATTTAACCCACCCTCGAATGCATTATATCTAAGCATCCATTGCCGACTAGTCTAATGTCATGACTATGTTAAGACCCATGACTAGGATTTAATTACAGTATCATTTTTCCCATATAAGAAACTCTTTGGTAGATGATCTATTATTTCAAAAAAAACATGCATACATGACATTATAAATTTAATGTTATTAGAATATCAACACTAAGGATATATGAGACTGTAAAATCCACACAGACACCATTCATAAATATGGAAATATTATTTACTATATTTTAAATAGATAAATAGAAATTTTACCATCCCTAAATTCTCCCAAATTTCAAAAATTTTAAACAAAAGAATTAAAAAACTACCCAGATAGGTGAGTATAATGAGATAACATTTGGTTTCCCTATTTCACACGATCTCTTAGGTATTCCTATAAAGGAAAATACCCTACATAATGGGAATTAATATCTATCAATGGATCACCTCTTACAGATCCCTGATGGTCACTAGATACTCTAAGAGGGTAGCTCCATCCTTAATGTCCAACTCACCCTTGTTAATAACATGCAATGGGTCGTGCACATATCTCCCCAGTAATAACACATAGAAAAAAACATCAACTCGGTATAACTATGGTGATAGGGTCATGATGTTTTCCCCCAGATAACCCCTCATAGTAATTAATAATGATAAAATTAAATATATATTTATATTTCTTTATGCTACAAATATCTAAAATTATTGACGGCATGGGACTTTTTGGAACTCTTGGACCAAGTATTAAAACTCAAAAACAAATTTTTGATAGCCCTCATGGTTCATTGGATGGATTTTTGAAGTCCTCATCCACTTGTGGAGGACCTAAACCTTACATATCATCTATCACAACAACTTTATTCCCATTTTTGTTGTATCCCCTAGCTCCAACCTGACAAGGGGTGACCTACATGGTATCCAATATAAGGAATTGGAATTATAAATATTATTACATGAGACTCCATGAAGGGCAGATGATCCTCTAAGTGATAGCCATAAAATAACATGATATCCCATATCATATCTTCAAGAACTGAGGTGGTCTACTCCATCTTATTTCCTTCTGGGGGTATTATTTGATCAGCCATAATTGAGTCTGAAATAATCTTGTAATTATCTTCATAAGCATGATGTGATGTGGGAATCATGGTTTGAAATGATTATCATTGAAATTCCATGAAACTAGATTATGTCCTACATTCATAATCATCACATGATATCTCCTAAACATGGATTGTGTATAGCTAATATTTGTTCTAGAATTGTGAGTCATTCATTGATTACCCATATAGTTTCTTGACCTCTTAATGATTGTGGATGTCTCATCAGGAATTCCATGCAGACACCAACCCACTTCCAACTTTATCCTGAAATCTCGGCTTTCCCAAATTTGTAGGTGTGGAATCAAGATATAAAATCATATAAAATATTATTAAGGAAAACCAAATCTAGTGATGAATGTCCCAGTATATCATGAACACTTCAAGACATTCCCCTAGCATGAAATTAAGAAACTCCCTTAGCACGTCCAATTATAGAGTGATTATCCCATGTCATCCCTCCTCCGAAAGAGGGTAACAGACTTCCTACCTTAAAATTGATATTATTACTATATCTAGTGTGTATCTATTCTTGAATGATATATCATAAAAATTGTATCCTTGAAATTAGGTAATAATTAGCTACTTCTATCTCTACGTTGTGGGTTTCATATTTATACCCATGGGGTCTCAACTTCCAGGACCCACAAGTGATCATTTCCTTCATCTACATCAATATGTATCCAATCAAATATCTATAGGAAAAATAAAAAACCAGATACTGAACTACCTCCACTGATAGTATCGTGATGAGTGCATTAATCCACCACCATTATATCTCTTGGAAAACATACTAACACATCTCAATCTATAAAAATACTTCCCCATTAATTTAAACATCATCCAATATCCAAAAATACATGATGAGTTTTGAATAAATCTTTAATGAAATCGTACTAACATATGGAACCTCCACACCTCAGTTATTCTATTTGATGGATATAAAGATAGAATCACCACATAAATTGATGGGTCTACAACTACTCCCTCTTGTAAGATGACATAACCTAGGAAGTCCACCTCTCAGTTCTAGAACTGTCAATTCTATAGATTCCCATAAATATTGTTCTCTATGATCCACCCATTAATGTCTCACATTCTCCACCTCAGATTCTATTTACCAGATGATGTCAACTAAGAAGACCATGATGAATTGGTTTAATATGGTATAGAAGATCTGGTTCCTGGTTTCCATAAACATTGTTAGAGTGTTAAATATACCAAATAGAATCCCTGATAACTCCATACAATCATAAATAATACAGAAAGATATATTTGTAATATTCTCCTCTCAAACTTGAAGGGGATAATAAAAAATCAATAGTTCAAACCCTTAGATCCACATCACTATTACCAGTATTCAAATAATCCATCAAATATCAGAGGTGAATTGTTCTTCTTGATAATTACTCGGTTTGTATTATATAAACCCACACATGACCTCAAGATCTTATGAAATGTTTTTTTGAATAACCTTGGGGATACCCACAATAGCATAGAAGGTCTATCAAGACCTTCCTCTATAGATCCTCCAACAACACCATCATCTTTTTAGATCTATATAGTACTGTGATATGGTAGAATATATATTATTCCATCCATAAGAGTAGGTATATGAAGAATGTGATTTTGTGATGGGGAGGTAATCCTAGAATATCCTAGGGAATGAAATCCCCATATTCCCCCACCACTATAAGAAATTGAATTCTTATATAATTTTCCACTCAAATGTACACACTAGAGAAATGAAAAGAAATCATTTATTCCCTCATATTTATGATGTCAACCTTCTCTACCTGGGATTACATTTCACCAAGGAAGAAAAATTCTATCCCACAAACAAAGATACAGTAAAACAATCACTATTAACAATCAATATGGGTATGAAATAAAGAATATATTCCATTATAAGAAACAAATCATAGGAAATCCTCACCACTATGGACATATCCATCATGAATCTCCTCTACAAGAGTCAATTTAAACTTCTATTATGGAAGTATGATTATAAAAATATACTCTATTAGATTTTTTTGGAATGGGGGTTTAGGTAAAAGATCCAATACAAAATATAGGTCAGAAAAAGGGATCCACCATGGAAATAATAGTATTTGTATTAATTCTATATACACTACATATATAGTACAGAATACACATTACATATCTTTGATCACACCTAGATCCTCTTATAAATTTGCCTCCATTGACTGAATCGAAACATTCCCCTTCCCCCATGTTATCCATAATAGGGTTCACTATGACACCATAGCACATCCAAAACATCGCAAAATTTACAAATATAGAAAATCATCCACCACACCTTCATACTATCTTTTTGAGGAATGGTATAATTTATTTCATGACCTTAATGTGCATCACAAGAGAAAATGTCTTGATTTAAAAGAATCCAACCTCTTCTCCCATCTGAAGCCACATAAAATATCACCAGTTTAGGGTTTGACCAACCTCTTGCCTCACCTATTTAAGGATTACTATTTTAACTACATTTTAGATGGTTTGTAATAATTTAAAAAACTCTCATCACAGATAGGACATAATCCTCAACCATCTAGGGTCTGACTACATTAAAAAACCTGGGGTCTCTTTATTTGTTACTCATTGAGTGTACAAAGAACCTGTTCATCACTATCCATTAACTAAAAAAACAATAGTTGGAGTGGGGTCAACATAATACCACATGGGTGATTCACCACTCGCTATTCACCCTGAAGAACAACATCCTCCAAAGGTGTCTAAAATGAAGTCTCATCACATTGTGAATCATAATAATATTGATTTTTTATAATCTTAATTGGTTATAATTATGGTTCTATCCATGATAAAATAAGGCTCACTATGGTCAAAAGGGTATATTAGAAAAGCTAACTAAATAATGGAATGGAAACCACAACACATTACTAGATAATACATGTTCCATTGTTTTCCCAACAATATGTGCCTATCTGTTGAAAATAAAAATAATGATACCAATGTAATGGTTAATGGTTATGTCACCCACAACACCATCACTAATTTTCTGGGATTGAGAGACAAACATGAGACACTTTAACATTGTTTCCTCAGTTTAAAATTTAAACATCGCAACAAGTGTTTCTCAATACTACAATCCCTATTTGACCTACTTGGATACCACTCTATAATTTATTCAACGATTGATGTCCATATGCCTAGTGTTTTGTTGATAATGACACCTAAATACCAATAATAAATGGAAAAGGGGTGAATAATAAAACTAAGTAAGTATATCACACACATGGGAGGCCTTATTATAGAGTAAATTTATATGAGTACACAGTAGAGTACACTTGTATAATGTAAAAATACTAATAGAATTAAACTATAAATTAATTTATAAAAACTAATATGACATTAGAGGATGAATAAGGGTAAAATAGAATCCAAAATGGACCAATACAATCTAATTAAAATTTCAAAAGGCTCTAACCTTCTAAAAATGAGTTTCTTCTCTAAATATGTAACTCTGGGAACATTCCATACCCGATCTAGCATAAATAATCTCTACATACTCCTAGTCCTCCATGTATTCCATAAAAATATTGTCTTATGTATTATACATGACATATGTTATTGGAACCCATATATGGGTGAGTATAATCATACCCAGTAGGATTCCCCGAAATCACCAAAGAAAAATAATTAAAGAGGGACTCGTCAATATAGAACAAATCCAATGGAATAAACAGGATAAGATATATATGCTCAATGTAAGACATTAAGTTTAAAGGTGAGGTTTGATCCACAAAACTAGCCTATGAATCTATTATATGATCAATGGTAAATGTATTCTAAGGTATATCACTAATCATTCCTTTCTATATAGATGGAATAAATCCGGGATGACATAATTTTTATGAAATTCCATGAAAATGCCTGATGGAATTTAGAGGGAACATTTGAGATACTAATTCAATCGGACTATACCTTAATGTAAAAAAAAGATATCAATATAATGAGTGTACCAATATTATAGTGTATTAAGATACTTAACCCTAACATGGATAACACAATAAAAAAGAGATCACATTCTATGGATGTCAGAAATGAGTTACCAGACCCAACCTAGGGAATGATAGTCGAGTGTCACATCCCAGGCCTCATAGACAGACACTTGATACTATATATAATTAAACCGTATATTAGATCGCTCATCCTTTTCATAATATGAGATATCATACTTTACCCTCTTATTGATGGACCAAGTAAACACACCCACACAATCACGGCTTACAAGAATTCACTGTATCCCATAACGTAGATTAATGGAGATTAAAAAGGGATATAAACTATTATAGATGTTGTATAAGTGGTTTCCTAGGGGTAAACTACGTGTCTCCTAGATTCAGGCCATTATATTTTTTAGCTGACTCTCATAGAATGCGTCTTCAATGATAAAAATTTTGTTTTAATAACACATAGTGTGTATAGGATAGTCCTTCAAGTCTCATGGGATATATGCTCAAGATTTTGAACAATCCAAATTATGTGGGGTGACCACCATCAAACATGTTTTCTGTTGTCACATGTAGTCCATATAATTTACTCCAATTATAATCTAATCTAATTGGATAAGGGTATCAAGGCATGTTAGTCCTTATCAAGGTGTGTGGTATTTAATTCACCACGTAAACCTTATAATATTAATAGAGGGTTCCACATGATGTCTGTTCTTATTAAGTAAAATCAAGGTAGTATGTAATTTCATATAAAATTACATTACTCAAATGTATCCACCAGTTTTTACTTCACCATTTCTCTAGAAGAAAATCATGTTCATAACATCCTATATCGGGGTTGATTGAGTCATCAATATTGTAGGGTCATGGTTCTATCAACCTATCTATCGAAATCCAATCATCGTCCCCATCCCATTTCACCTACATGACATAGGTCTTGAAATCTCGATCAACTAATACATCATTGACTCACCATCTACACACATGGAATGATTTTATCCACTCTTTTGTGGATTCAACCCACCCATAACCTCCAAAGATACTCCCTTAATCAACCTCGTAGAACCACTATCACCCAACCCATTAGATGATTTTATTAGTCACCTCCATGTATCTATCACATCATTAAACCCCTAAACTATAAATATAACCTTGATATGTCAAACAAAATAATTATTTTAAAATTATTATTTCACTATGTATCATCATTATATCATCCAACTGAAACATATATAATGAAAATTGATTAAATAAATAAGGAAAAATGAAATAAAAAAGTGATTATAAAAAAAGGCTGTACTAATTTTGGCCATCATTTTCAGAATGTCAATAATGGGGTGGATTATCATGTCAAAAAAAGTCAATTATGAATAACTATCAAATTAATATTTCAAAGAAGTTATTTTTTAGAAAAACTATAAAAGAAAAGTCTAAAATATAATTTAAAATGAATTAATTAGTGTTCATCTCAAAATACATGAATAAGGAATTAAACATCCAAGTAAAATGACCTACATAATGTTTAGAACTATCATTGGTGAAGAATTAATCCCTATATATTCCATTGATGAGATCCAATATGTTTTCTGTTGTCTTCACCAAACTCCAAATTCGTTTTTTTTGTTGATCCTAGATCAGGAGATCCCCTGCCAACATGTTCTCCATTATGGACCTCTGTCATATCGTTTCCTCTTGGTTTATGTGGATAAAACTTTTGAATTCAACCATATATTATTTTATAAAGGAGTCACATTAGTTTTTGTAAAATAATTGTCAAATAAATTATAAATTCATCTAAATAATTTATCACACCCACAACAACATTTGAATCCTCCATTAGTGACTACACTGATGTCATACCTAAGGTAAAACACGAAATCTGGATTCCATGGGGGTGTAAGATGTTTTATTTGTGATACAATTATGTAGATAATCTATTTCTATATAAGACCACACATTTATGATATAATAAATTTAATATTTTTAATATATCAACAAAAATGATGTAAGAGATCTAGAACACAATAAAGACATAGCTCTTAATTGTGGAAATGTTCTCTAAAATATTTTACAATATCTAATAGAAGTTTTAGGGTCATAATCATTGGTTTTTTCCAATTTTAAATTCAATAAATTGTAGTGACCTGGGTTTGACCTATTTGATATTGTAATATTTTTAAGAATATTTCTGAATCTAGGAGCTGAGTCTGCACGAAGTTCCAAGGCCCGTAGATCATCGACACAATGATAAGAAAAATATTGAATATATATTTTCTCACCTATGTGTAGATTTATTAGATAAATGGAATAAATCCCTAGTAGAGTCCAGAATCAGTGTTTTGAGACTAATGTGTAGTTAATAACAACGTTTTTACATAAGGCGTGACATAAAAATTGACTTTGTTGGGTACCGGGTCAGAGGAATGTTGTAAGAGTATTAAATGGGAGTATTATTTTAATAAATATAAAAAATACCTTTCTTCCCTCCCCCCATTAGGGCCCCTACATGATGAGCCAAATCCCCTCTCCCACTTCAGAGAAGGGTGATCTGAGGACAAAATTGATGAAATGAGGTGACTTTGATATCTAATATTGACAGTCGTTTATCATGGATCATTTAACACCAACATATGATCACCAAATCGACCTCAAAAGATTTTTTGTTTTTCAACAAGGTAGTAAATTTGAGTTTTAGATCCCAATACACTTTTTATGCATCATTTTAAGGTTTTAGATCCCATATATTCTTTTTAGAGATGCCTTGAGGGTTTATCTGTGTGTTTTGGGTTGAACATGGGTGATTAGAGCTACTCAAAGGTGAAATACCAGTGGATTTCTTGTCCACATGGTATGTAGACCAAAGGAGCACAATGTACATTCTTCCAGTTTTGGGAAGATGGTATTTAGGGACTACATTCTTTTTATTGTGGGTAACAAGACGTGTATTTACCTTTAATGTCCCAGAATTTCCAAATAATTATTTTTAAATTATATGGAATTATTTCGAGACCGCAAAATATGGAAGCATGTGATTCTGAGGACCAGAGTGCCTGGAATGATCGGTTGATGTTTTTTATTCTTTAATTATCTCGTGTATGTAGTTTTCCTAAAAAGTAGAAAAACTATTAGATAGTTCCCTGGATCAAAAATCTTAGGGAACCATTTCATTTATGATGGAGGGTTTACCCTAGGTGCGCCATAAATTTTTTCGATGCATGGATCCCTTGGGAAAACCTGAAAATGGAATAACCGTAAATAATATAATTAAACGAAATTATTTTATTTTTCAAATTCTTATAACCCATGAATGGAAACCCAGATAGAAAATCTGAGACCGCTGATTAACTTGTGAGGATATGCTTTCTTTAGAATGATACTAACATTGTCCGGCACGACCCACCAGTGAAGCATAGTTTTTGGCTACAAATAAAATAATTAAGTGACTATTATTTTATTGTAAAATTCATAACATCTAAATGTTAACTTGGATTAAAAATCTGAGAGTATCGTTGAGTTCATTGGGGTTTATTCTCCTTAGGAGGATCATAATCTTGATTAGTACAGGTCTAAGGTGGACATTTATGATTTATTGACCTTTTATTAAGGTACGTTTAATAAATGCGTTAGTGGCATTTTCTAACATTTAAACCGGGGCTCGGATTAAAAATTTGAGGTCACCGTAGAATCTACAACACCAAGATTTTCTTAAGAGAGACATTACATTGACTTCAGTAGGTCTGGAGAAAAAGTTATGTTTTGTGAATTTTTAAATGAAATGAAATAAAATAATTTTTTTTTATTTTACGTTCATTCTTATCCTCCAACGGACTAGAGGAGTGTGGAGCCCATGATTTGTTAAGCTAATAAATAGCATGACCTGTCAATCATAAGTGACGACGTCGTTGGGGAATTAGGAAGGTTCCTAATTAATGAGCCCCCATTAATTCTCCACGTAGTTATTTACCCTCCCCCTCTACTATTTATATGGAGCTTGGGGAGAGGTGTCAGCATAGTTTCACCAAGAAATGAAGAGAAAAAGGAGTGTCGTGACACTGAACCCTTAGAGAATAGAGCTGATACTAGCGGGAGGTGATGGGTGACACCAAAACATGAACCAAAGGACGATATTAAAGTGGCATAATTGGGAACCTATTGCGGGAATGAAGAACACGATCCACCTTCAAGAACGAATGTTCTCCAATGAATTTACGTGGTAGGGTTTTTGATTCCTATTTATTTCAAGTGAATTTATTGAACCCTTTATCCACCCTCATGTTATGAGCTAATGTGGAGGGAATAGGGCTAACGAACCCAGCCTGGACCCTTCGTTAAATTACCACAAACATGTGTTCTCTGTGGAATACTGTATGTGCCGTGACACTGACCGGCTATGAAGAAGGTCTGCGATGATGCACGCCACAAGAGGAGGTCACAAAACAAAGTCTCAACAGTTATCAGAGTGGATGGTACCAGCCGAGCATGGAGGAGGTGTGGCGTGTATCTTGTGATTAGGGGGTCATGGCTCATCAATCATGGCAGATGGAGGAGGTAGCTGACACATGAATAGACCGCATAAGTGGAGGTGGCATGACCAGAGCGCCGTCGGTGAGCAAATGCCACGGCCAAAGCCGCGACGGAGGAGGAACCCTTCTCCCAGGTTCTGCAAAAACCAGACAGTGCCCACGTGAGGCTGCCATTTCACAAAACTGAATAGCCTCTAGGCAGTTCGTGATACCGGGGTGTACGTTTCCCCCATGCCAGCTCGGGCGAACAACAGTCGGGTAACCCCATGCGGGTCGTCCCCTACATGGCTGGGAAACCCCTTAGCATTCTGGGTTTTCCCCCTTGTGGGCCGGGCTGAACCATTGCCAAGCTAGCCAAGCCCGCCACGGCCCATCCCAGACCAGGTCGGGTCGGGTCAGTCTGACCGGGTCTGATCGGACCTAGGCCCCACCAGGCCCCAAAACACATAAAGGGCCATATCATGAGAACCCGATGTCAATTAGATGAACCTTCTACGACGTTGGGATCGTTGGATTGAGACCACACTTTTTGGTACACTCCTCTTGAGTTTTAGAGAGTGTTGGAGTATATCTAGGTTAGATCAATCCTAAATCCAACTAGGCCCCCGGTGCTAAAACGCTTATAACACACAGACCGAGCGTCCGATTGATGAAACATCCATTGCATTGGAACCCTTAAAACATTTAGGTCTTTTGGATTAATCCTTTTTGGAGATTAGTGGTGTTATAGGTACAATAGATATCTCAGGTGTAGATTCCATGGAATTCGAGCACATAAAGTGTGAGGAATCCGGTGGCTAGCAGTGAGGCGGAGGATGGAGACAGATCATACAAAGGTTAGTACCAAGTGATCCTGTATGGGTCAGCACTAATCCATTGTGGGTAAGATCTTGTGTGGGTTAGACCTCAATGATCATGTGTGGGTCAAGGCATACCGATTCGGTGTGGGTCATTGTAGGGGTTAGTACCAATCAACTCTAGGTGGTTTGGATCCTGTGTGGATCATTAAGGGGTTAGAACCTATTGAACCTATGTGGGTTAGACTTCGTATGGTTATAAGTAGTTCCTCTTGACAGAATAATATGATCTAGCTTCACGACTAATCATCTTTACTTATTTACTTCATTAATACCTAGTGTGAGCTGAGAATTTTAACTTCAGATGATATCTTCATGGTGATACTTGTGTGTTACTTTTACCGTCATATTACTATCTTCGTGGTGATATCTGTGTGGTACTTTTACCTTAGTGGTACTATCTTCGTGGTGATACCTGTGTGGTACTTTTACCTTTGTGGTGTTACCTGTGTGGTACTTTTACCTTCGTGGTGTTACATTCGTGGTGATACCTTTGTGGTATTCTTCCCTCCCATATGAGATGAGTATATCTTGATAACATTGGCATATGTATGGTAATATACCTAAGTAAGGATAGAAACTCACTTTTTGGTTTTTCCTTTGTGGAAATTTAGGAGACATATGGGGGGTCTCAAGGTCCATACTGAGTATCATTATAATAACCAGTGCACAGGATTTTCCTCCACCTGGTTGTGTCTTGTGCAGACAACGTACAACATTGATCGATGCTGAGGGATCTAGGACTGGACGGTGCTTAGAGGTGGACCATTGGGCATGACGTGACAAAGAGACTACTGATCGTGAGCTACACCTACCATTCAGGTATGATCTGTGGTGGACGATCCAAGAGCTACTTTTCACATTTCACTGATTTTTTACTTTTCACTTCTACTTGTACTTTTCCAGTTGGGCTTGTATTCCAGCCCCTTATTTCAACACTCTTTTACTACAAAAACTACTTAATGGTTTCATGTTTTTTCATTCTACTATGTGTGTCTCTACAGGTTAAAAGGCAATGCCTTCCCCGTTTTAGGCACATGCCTTCAGTGCTAGTTGCCAGCCCCTGGCCTATGGAAGGTGGGTTTGGGGTTGTCACAGCATGGGCCCTGAGGGACGGGTCATGACAATTGGTATCAAAGTGGTCGGTTCTACTAACGAACTAGGAATCTGATCTTTAGTATGTGGAAATAATGTTATGTTTTATGAGTGCAGTTTTCTGTTTGGGGAATCTAGTGTGGGTGCGGTGGCCGAAATATCCTTACACACAGACCCAGAATTATAATTTCTAATTGAGATCATGAAAACAATGAATGAATTGTTTTTGAAATTTTTTTCTTATTATTTCATTCTATCATCTCACCATGTATAACTTAATGACAGTGGCACAAGTCATCCTAATCAAGATGCCGCTGCGTAAAAAACCTGCTAGGATTCCTGAGAGAGTACACGATGATGGCCCATAGAGCGATGAGGCCATGGTGTAGGGCCCTCTTACAGCGTTAGCACCTTTGGGTGGTGTACCAGCTATATCACAGCCAGTTGGTCAATAGATACAACCAGCGGTACCAGTAGAGGACACATGTTGGCTTAGTGCCTTACCTTTGTTTCCATATTAGATACCCCTCGAGGTGAGCCTGACTCATAGGCAGCTAAGGATGGGCTTGAGGAAGAGGCTAAGTTTCCATCTAGCCAGGGCACCATTCGATCAGTTGGTGGTCATGGTAGAGAGCCTTCTACGTTGGTTAGTAGGATGATGATAGGGTTTAAGTTACCCTAATATTCTAAAGTGGTGAATTTTCTATGGGAAAACGTGAGATCCTTCCCCAAATAAGGGGTCTCTTTCCATATAGAGATAAGGGATGAGAGTTCCCTAGAGCTTCTATAGCTTCAGAAGGACGAATTTCGGTAGCTGAGTATTCATTGAGGCATACCAACCATTCCAGGTACTCGATGAATACAGTACAATTATTGCTTCAGGGATCAGACCTCTGAGCGAAGTCTGTTTAGGGACATCCAAGCTATCACAATTCCTCTTTGCACTCTTACTTATGATAGGGTTCTAGAGAGAATCTTTGTAGTTGAATGTTCTTTGGCTGAGAGAATACAACCAGTGAATGATAGGAGTGTGGAAGCAAGAAACTAATGCCAGTATAAGAGTCTTGGGCATGTAAAATGTTTTGGGAAGAGGAAGTATTAGGGACCGATGAATCTAAAGGGTAGATGACATATAATTGGAGATGGGAGAGAAACATGAGGTGGTATACATTTCACCATGTTACAACCACCACCCCAATGCGGTCTCCACTATGCTTAGGGAGCTGTAGGACACGGGAAGGGAGCAGCTGCATGCGGTCAAAGAGTGTGACCCATAGTATCTAGGAATGATTAGAGGCATGTTATGTGTATACTACTATCTAGAAAATTAATAGACATAGGAACTAATCATTCCTCCTTTCCATGAATCTTTTTTAAGACCTAGAGTTTCTGGTTAAGCTGTTTACTTGACCCTTACATCTGGAGATACCTATGGGAGGATACTCGATAACCACACTTACGACGACGGTGTGAGATTACCCTTGATGAGAGAGTTTTTGTTTGAGCATATTGGTGGTAGTGTCTAGACCTTACAGTGTTAGTTTAGTTATGGAATTAACATCCACAGTTCATACTCATATTGAATGTATTAGGCAAAAAGGGTTGTGGTTTTTCTACAACGTTGGAAGGGGTTTTCCTTGGTTGGGGAAGAAGGAAACCCAAACAGCAGAAGATAAAATCATGCATAGGAGGGTAAAGCTGATCACTCTTGATTTGGCTAGCCTTAGCCTTATGGTAGCAGGATTTTTTGAATTTTCTGTTCCCAATAAAAGTGGTGCAGTTTGGGGACATCTTTTCAAAAGATGTTTCTAGGATTACCTCCTCGAAGGGAGAGGGACATCAGCTTCTGCGAGGTACTAAATGAGATTTATACCTGACCTCTCCATTGTAGCTGCACCATTTTCAATTTTGAAAATGAAGGGGGATCCATTCCAATGGATGGAGAACTGTAAAAAGAGCTTTCCGGAGCTGAGACAGATACTGATGAGCATAACTATGCTACCCATGACCTGCAGTTAATAGAAGTGGTCTTTCCGCGAAAGATGTTGCAGCATTATTTGATGGGTGAACGATTTACTATTTACTCTTATCACAAGATTCTCTGTTATAACTTCCCATGGAAGGACTAGAACATGGAACAATGACGATGGCTAGAGTTCCTCCAGGACCATGAATTTGAAATAGTCTATACACTTGGTAAGGGGAATGTGGTAGTAGATGCACTCAGTAGGAGGTCTGGTCTGTAGTTGATGAGTGAGGCGACGAAGAAGCTAGCCACATTGTATATATCCTTCTTGGATAGAGATGGAGAAGCTTACCTCTAGTTTATGACTGTAACTCCCCCAATTATTTAGAGATTTCAGGAGGCATAACTTGGGGACATTGACTATGAGGCTCAACATGATCAGATATCCTCTGGACGATCTCTTGAAGGATTTCCTGAAGGTAGGGAGCACGTCGTTCTCTTTATAGGATGCACCAAGGTACCAGTGACACTTCAGGAGGAGGTGTTAAGGGATATCCATATATCCCCACTAACGGTATATCCTAGAGAGGAGAAGATGTACTAGAACCTCCAGTGCCCGAATTGGTGGTTAGGGATGAAGGAAGCAATGGTACAGTTTGTATCTCAATGCCTCACTTTTTTAGAAATTGAAAACTACATAGAACCAATAGAAGTCTTATGCAAACCGGAGATAGAGACCCTTGGGGTCTGAGGAGGGAGATAATGTATTCCTACGGGTCTCACCCCGGAGAGGATTGAAGAGGTTTAGTTAGGGCATCAAACTATCTTCGAGGTTAATCGAACCTTTCTAAATTCTTAGTAGATTGAGAAAGGAGGTGTACCATATATCTCTTTCCCCACAGATGCACCATCTGCAAAATGTTTTCCATGTCTTGTAGCTGAGAAGACACGTGCATGATCCATCACACATTGTCAACTTGGGAATGTAGAGCATTGACGATGGGGAGACTTTTACGGTGTTCCTAGTGGAGATAGAGGATTGATGGGAGCGAGTCCTTTGTGGATGGTTTATCCCTTTGGTGCGAGTTCAGTGGCAGAACGGGGACATCCAAAAGAGCACATGGGAACGAGAGGCTTAGATTCGTGGTCAATACACTCATTTGTTTAATTTTCCTTTTTTTGGATTTCAGGGACGTATATCCCTATGGTGGGGAGAATGTAATGTCCCAAAATTTCTGTATAATTTTATTATTATATAGAATTATTTCATGACTCTGAAATCTGACGGCGTGTGATTCTAAGACCCAGAGTGTCTGGAATGATCCGTTGAAGTTTTTTAAACCTTTAATTATCACGTGTAAGAAGTTTTCCATAAAATGTGTAATAACTCTTAAATAGTTGACCAAATTAAAAATCTAAGGGCACCTTTTCGTTCAGATGGCAGGTTTACCCTAGGCATGACATAATTTTAGTCAGTGCATGCCTCCAGTGGGGAAAACCGGAAAATGGAATAACTGTAAATAAAATAATTAAATAAAACTATTTTATTTTTCAAATCCTTATAACTCATAAAAGGTAACTCATATTGAGAATTAAATACCACCATTGAACTCATGAGGGTATTCATTCCTTAGGATGATATGAACATTGGCCAGCATGGGCGAAAAGTGATATTTAGTTTTTGGCTGTAAATAAAATAATTAAGTGATAATTATTTAATTGTAAACTCCATAACATCTAAATGGTAACTCAGATTAAAAATTTGAGTGTACTCTTGCGTTCTTTGGGGCATGTTCTCCTTCAATGGAGCCGAACCTTAATAGACGTGGGTCAGAGGTGAATGTTAATAATTTTTTTAACTTTATTAAGGTATATTCAGTAAATGCATGAGCATCATTTTATAAAATTTGAACCGGTGCTCAGATAAAAAATCAGAGGGCACCATTGAACCCGCATCCCCATGATTCACATAAGGGAAGATTTACTTTGACCACATTTGGTCTGGAGAAAAAGTTATGTATTGTGACTTTTAAAAAGATATAAAATAAAATAAATTTTTTATTTTACTTACATTTTTATCCTCCAATGGACATGATGAGTGTGGGGACCATGATGTTTCAAGAAAATGAATGGCTTGACCTGTCAATATTATTTAATGACACCATTGGGGAATTAGAAATATCACTAATTAATAATCCCCCATTAATTCCCACATCGTTACTTACCCTCCCCCTCTCCTATTTATATGGATCTTGGGGAGAGGTGTCAGCACAGCTTCTCCAAACAACGAAATGCTGAAGGAGTGCCATGACGCTAAACGCTTAGTGGATTGAGCCGATCCCAATGGGAGGTGACATGTGACACTAAACTATGAACCGAAGGATGACGTATGAGCGAAATCGTTGAGAACCTTTTGCAGGAACGAAGAACATGACCCACCTTCAACGCTGACGATCTCCAATGCATTTATGAGGCAGGGGTTTTGGTTCTCATTTATTTCAAGTGAATTTATTGAACCCTTTATCCTTCCTCATGTTACGTGCTAACAAGGAGGGTGCAGGCCTAACAAACCCAGCCCAGACCCTCCGTTACTTTGTTACAACCTTGCGTTCTTCATGGAATACCGCCAGTGCAGTGACACCGAATGACTATGAAGAAGGTGTGAAACGACACAGGCTGCAAGGGTAGGACACAACACAAATCCTTGGCGGTCTTTGGAGCAGACAGCATTGGCCGGTCACAGATGAAGTGCGGTGCACCGTCGCGCGTTGCCGGTGAGCAGGGTGCCATCGATCGTCAGCCGCGACGGACGTAGGAGGTGACCGGCACATCGGACGGTTACGGAAGGGGATGAGGCGTGACCAGTGTGCCGCTGGTTAGTAGGAGTGGCAGCGTGACCAGTGTGCCGCCGACGAGTACCAGCCGTGGCCAAAGCCATGATGGAGGAGGAACCCGCCACGAGGGTTCCACGGTGACTAGGAATCACCCACATAGTGCGGCCATATGGTGAATCCAAAGGGAATCCAGGCCATTGAGGATATCAGGGGGAACATTTCCCCCATTTCTAGCTCAGTCAGACAACAGATGGGACACCCCATGCGGGCCTCACCCTATGTGGTCGGGCCGCCGCTTGCGGGCTGTGCCCTTCACGGCTGGGATGCCCCTTGTGGGCCGCTCCCAATGCGGCCGAGCTACCCCCATGTGGGATGCCCCTTTGGGGCCGCCCCTTTCAGGCATGGCCCTCTTGTGGGCCGCCCTTTGAGGGACCCCTTGTAGGTCAGGCCTTCCCCCATGCGAGCCTGGCCAGACCTAAGCCCAGTGTGTTGATCCCACTACAGCCCAGCCCAGACCGGGTCGGGCTGGGTCGGTCAGGCCGGGTGGCCCCGACTGGGGCCAAAAACACATAAAGGGCCATATCATGGGAACCAAACTTCTGTGGGACGAACTGTATATAGTTATAGGATCCATGGATCATGAATTTTTTTTTGTATACTCTTGAGTTTTGGAGAGAGTTGGAATACGACAGGGTTGGATCGAACCTGAATACAAATAGGCTCCCAATTGTAATTCACATTGGAACCCTTACGACATTACAATCCATTGGGTTACTCATTTATGGAGCTTAGTGGTGGTAAAGGTACGACTGATATCTCAAGGGTAGATTCTACGAAACTCGAGCGCACCGGGTGTGAGGAATCCTGTGGCTGGCAGTGATGCGGAGGTTAGAGACAGACCCTACATATGTTTGTACCGAGCGATCATGTATGGGTCAACACTGATCCTATGTGGTTCATCACTCAATGATCATGTGTGGGTTAGTGCATACCGATATTGTGTGGTTTAGATCCTATGTGGGTCAATGCTTAGCGATCCTGTGTGGGTCAGAGCATACTGATCATGTGTGGGTCAGATCCTATGTGGGTCATTACAGGGATTATTACCTATCGACTCTAGGTGGGTGAGATCTTGTGTAGATCATTGAAGGGGTTAGTACCTATCGATCTTGTGTGGTTCAGACTCTGTATGGTCAGAAGTAGTTCCTCTTGACTGAATAAGATGATCTTGCTTTGCGACTAATCATCTGTATTTCTTTACATCACTAATACCTGGTGTGAGATGAGTATTTTAACATCGGGATTATATCTTCATGGTGATAACCGTGTGGTACATTTACCTTCATGGTACTATCTTCATGGTGATACCTATGTGGTACTTCTTCCATTGTGGTAATATCTTCATGGTGATACATGTGTGGTACTTTTACCTTCGTGGTGTAACCTTCATGTCATTACCTATGTGGTACTTTTTCCTTCATGGTGTTACTTCATGGTGTTACCTTTATGGTATTCCCCCCTTATGTATGAGATGAGTATATCTTGATAACTTAGGTATATGTGTGGGAAAATACCTATGTAGGTTTGAATACTCACTTTGCGGTTTTTCCATCATGGAACTTTAGGAGACCTACGGGGTCTTAGAGTCCCTACTGAGTATCATTATACTCACCCCTACACGGGCTTTGCCTGAACATGGTTGTGTCTTGTGAAAACGACATACTGCAATGATCGAGGACGAGGGAGACAAGACTGGATGGTGCTTGGAGGTGGACCATTTGGCGTGATGTGACACAGGGACTACTGATTGTGAGTTTTACCTACACTTCAGGTAGGATCTGTGGCGGACAATCCAAGATATTCTTTTCACTTTTCAGTTATTTTGTAAATTTTGGGTGTACTTATACTTTTCCAATTGGGAATGTATTCTGGCCCCTTACATTCAACACTCTTTTACTATAGCAGTTACTTCGTGGTTTCATCTTGTTGCATTCTACTCAGTGTGTCTATATAGGTTAAAAGGAAACGCCCTCCAGTTTTAGGGACACGCCTTCCGGTGATAGTCGCTAGCCCCTGGACTATGGAAGGCGGACCTGGGGTAGTCAGGGGATGAGCCCTGAGGGACAGGTTATGACATTACCAAATGTTGTGTTACTTGAGGTCATAGAATGGGAAGTCATGTAAACATACATGACCACATAATAGTACATGGATTGATTACACATGCATGGGGAGCCTTTCACTGACCCGAGATGATGACAAGGCTAGAGGGTCATGTAGTTGGGACACTATGCATACCTATGGGTACACGTTGTTTGTTATACACGTCTGGATGAGCCGTGTGAAGTAAATACATGACTTGGTCCTAGGTTAGGTGAGACACATTGTGAAATCCCTCGTTCCTATCCAATCTGTGTGGTCGTAGGACACATTTGGGTGTTCAGGTGGGGTTACATGCTATGTATACCTGTTTAAACATAGTTTAGTCTGCTCTATGTGGACATTATACCCAACGTATCTCCACTATTAGGGATTATATTTATCCCTATGAGTAGCCTATACTTAGTAGTTTTATTCTTATAATGCGATGGGGTCCATTTGGGGAATATGAGATGCATTGTGAGGAGACATAGAGGGTTACTTGCATTAGTGATGTTTGGGCCAAAAATGGTTGAGTTAACTACCCTGTTATATTCCTATGATGGTACTTGTGGAATTATGTCCTCGGTATAATATTTTGATCCTCATGATTGGATGATCTTGGATAGAGTTGTAGCATCCCTCCAGAGGGTCTGTGTTGGGATCATCTATAATATTATTAGAGATGTTTAATCTCTTTAGAGTGGTTGGGGTGAATCATCTATCATATCATTCACCTAGATCTGGTTCTTTGTTTCATCATGACCAATACTATACTAGTGGAGATACCCAATCTATCAGGATAAACTTGTATGGTTTGATTTATCATTAGGAGTATAATCCCCTACACATTAGGAGTTTTTTGTAGGTTTGAAACATTATCATTAGTAGGATCCCCTAATCTAGAGTTGGTTCTTAGAGGGTGGTGGAATCGTTAGTGGTATGATCCCCTTCTTCACGAGTTATACCAGATGGGTTTTTTAGAATCATTATGTCCTGCACTACTCAGGTGGAGATCATATCTCTGTGTGATATGTTCTTAAGGTTGGTAGATTGGGTTGTGGTATTCTCCTTTGGATCCTGAGAGTGATCACCTATCTGAGATATATCCTTGGTTTACATGATTGGGTTTTTGGAATCCCTTAGCAGATCCTAGGAGTGATCCCCTATACGAGGAGAAGTGGTTGATTGTTTTATAAACTTTCTTTTTAGTATCCACCAATGGATATAGGTAGAGATCCCCTCTCTAAGGGTTGAGACATTACATGGTTCCTATAGGGATTTCATCATCTCCCATTTGGGATAGGTGTGATCCCCTAACTAAGTAGAGATGTCTGTGAAGTTCCAGTTTGACTATCTTGGTTGTTATGTCTGATGAGTGTGTTCTATTTGACATATGTCCATTGAGATGGCAGTGTAGATCCATCGAAATCATGATACCATATCAAGTTGTATAACTCATATTTTCTATCAAGGATGGATGGATTAGTATCCTATAGAGTTTATCTATTATATGAGTTTCATCTAGTTTGAGAGAACTTGTGGATTGTGTGCTCTTAGACGAGTGTTACCTTCTAGCCCCAAGTAGTAACCTATCACTAGATACGAGGTTGGAACCTCCTGAAACAGGGAGTCTGAGATAGTTATACCTTGGTGTTTTCTGATACTCCTTGTGGTGTTGTCGCATATTTGTTGAAAATACATGTGTTAAGGGATTACTATTCATGAATAGCTGAGGATGGCCTCATTATGGAGTTTCTCTCTCATTTGGGTTCCCTCTGTCCTGGTCAAGTAGACTATTTTCCTTTTAGTTTCACGTTTCTTTTGGGGTTTTTGTGGAACCTACAGAGTATTTTTATACTCACCCCAAATGGTATTTTCCCACAAGTGTTGGGTCTTCTACAGACCACATTCCTTTCAACAGGCTCTCACGAGGAGCTAAAGTAGGCAGAGCGTAGTGAGCTAGATAGGCTGGGTTGTTTACTGAAGCCTAATCATAGATCTTTTTGAATGGTTAATTTGATAGAGATACCTTCTATCTGATCATGTTGGATGATTTTTCTCTTTTATTTTAGTGGTATATTATTTTTCTTTTTTTGTAATTATTCTATACTCTAGTTTGGGATATATATATTCAAGAATTTCATTTTAGTTTATATATCTTTGAACTATTTCATAACGGTGTATGTTGGTTCATTCATATAGGTACCATAGGATAATATCTCTAATCTGTTTGAAAGCCAACCCTGTACTAGATTCTAGCCCCTATATTATGGAGGTGAGCTTCAAAATTCACTGCTCAAGCCCTGTTGGGTCAGGTCATGAAAGGGTGATATCAGAGCGGTTTCCACATTGGGACTGCAGGACAATGAGCTTGGTTTTGGTTTTCATGGTGATAGTTTTAGGATGTTTCATGTTCTTCTCTTGGTATAGAAACTCTACTGATTTTGAAGTGTCCAACATATCCATTCACCATGACTCTTATAACCTTCTTTTTGATTTAGTACATTAGCACAACATTCGCATGGAAAATAATGATACATGAATCATATAGGATTGGGTTAATTATTGTTCCTTCTCCTTATCGAGTAAGATCCCCATATATACTCTTTAAACATGGTTCATCAAGATTTTATATTAGGATTACACCATTACTAATTCTAGATAGGTTTCTGTGGTGGGCTTATGGTGACAATCCAACCCATGAAAAGGCTTCAACCCATGGAAATGATTCTAAGGAAGGACCTCTGGGTGGTCTACTAGTTGACCCACTACCCATTGAGTAGAAGGTAGTGCCAGTAGTGCAAGACAAGGATGCATAAAATTATATCTAAACTCATGAATTCTAGCGGCACTGACCTCTGGAAATTTGGGGTGATCTGGACCCCCCATAAGCTGATGGAAGGATTGAGGTAGTAATGTGTGTTTTCCAACATGCGAGGACACCTTCCAATCAGATTGTGGTACCAATGGTGAGACATGTCTAAGGTTTGAATAGACGATGTTGGAGTCTTTTTACTCATACCAATGACTATATCAGGCTCACTTGGGAAGATTTTGATTGGATATTCATGGAGGTGTTCTATCAGGCCACATTGAAGTCGGTTCATAACCATGAGTTTCCAATGCTTAAGTAGTATATCATGAACATGGATAAGTACTCAGTGTGGTTCACATACCTGTTATATTAATCCCTGAATATGGTTCTACACCTATTCTTTAAAGAACTTATCTTTGAGTAAGGATTGTTACAGGATATCAAGGAATCATGGGTGTGACTTTTCATTCCCACCTATGCTAGAGTGTTGGAGTGGGCCTTAGTGGTTGAGAGATTTTTATGGGATCTGAAGAATCACATTTTGTTTCAATAGTTTGTAGTTGATTTATGTCTTAGGGATATTTGGGTTTGTGATTCTTCAGGAGGTGATCCCAGGATAGGTGTTCTGAGGCTCATGGCCCCTATGTTGTTTTTAAGAACCAGGAGAGGAAGTATTACACTGGTGATGACCAGGGTCATATTTCTAGAGATTTTCTAACCCATTGTGATTATTTGAGGGAATTAGTAGAATAACCTCCTTGAGATAGGTATGTTTTCAATCATGGAGTTATGTAGGGTCGAGGACATGTCACTAGTGTGGGTGGTTTAGCAGGAGTTGGCTGACATTATGAGTTTCCACCACCACACCCCTGTGGTCTTTTCTAGGCTCTAAGAGTTAGATGATAGGGATGAGGAAAGCCATAGATTATAGAGGGAATTGATCTACAAGATCCAATGGATAGAGGTTTTCTCTCTATACATTCTCTTTTCTCAAGTAGTATTGATAGAAAATGTTTTAAGGTACTTTCTTGCCACTTTTTCTTGAGGCTTGTTCAGGGTTACATAGGGCATCGTTAAGAACTTTCTTGTGGTGTTCAACATAGCTTCAAAATCATGAGGACAAGGGACCCCCCATGGATGCACATTTTTTCAGAGTGAGATAAACTATGAGGGAAATTCAGTCCCACCCAAAGTGGATAATGGTGATGTGTTGTAGATGAATCCCTTTGACTTGTGTGTTCATGGTGGGGTTGTATATTGGTATTTTGTATGAAGGGGCCGATAAGAACCAATGTGTTTACATTGGAAACCATGTTTGTTCATGGTTACCTAGTGTGTGCTGTGATTTATTTGTATATGATATTATTGAGGGGAGTGTGGTTCAATTTGATGTTTCCTTGGACTCATGGGGATTAAGGACACTTTCCCCAATATTAATTACTCTTGAGATGTGATATAAAAACCGTGATGGTGAGATAGTGCCACTCAAAGAAGATTGTATCAAGGTGTGGTGGATGAGTTCCTATGAATTTTCTATTCTGAGTTGGGATTTTGTTAGTCTATATGTAATCTTAGAAATAGGGTATTTCACTAGACCCTAGGATGAAAAATGGACCTGTTTCATATTGTTTTCCACCATTCATAGTTGAGAATACAAGTTCCCTCTATTTTAAAAAATGTCAATAGAGTTGATATGGACTTGGGAGTGTTGATCCTTTTAGTTCCACTGAGTGAATTCTCGTTGACAACATGAGAACCCTAGGCTTCTTTTGTAGGTTCCTCAATGATCTTTTTGGCATGGGAGTCATAGTTGAGAGCTGAGTTTTATTCCACTATGCCTTCGATTTCTCTATTAAGAGATGAAAATCCTTACAGTTGGGAGGATGTAGTGATTCATGATTGACCTATAAGATTTTTTAGTATTATTATGATTATTTTTTATACCATGACCTGAGTCGGCATGGAACTTTGAGGCCTATAGTTCCTCGGTGCATTGATAAAAAATATTAAATACATATTTTATCTCCCATTCATAGTTTCTTTGTAAATGTTGAATAATTCTTGAGAGGATTCTCATATCATATTTCTAAGACTTTGTTTTAGTTTATAACATTGTGTTTTCCCTTGGTGAGAAAGAAACATTGTCGGCACATGGTGGTGGGTCAGAGTCATGTTGGTGAGGAGTAAAAGGAGAGTATAGTTTCAATAAAAATAAATAAAATTCACCTCTCCCCATACAACCATTGGTTAACAAATAATAGAAGATTAAGCCTCTATTTTCCACTTTTGAAATGAAATATATGAAGAAAAAATCCAAGAAAAAAGGTGTCATCGATCTCCTATCATGACAGTGGTTTCTCCTTTATTGTGTAGAAGTAACATCTGAGCACTAATTTGACCTCAAACCTTCACTGGTTCTCTATAAGGGAAGTGGTTTGAGATTAAAATATTGTTCCCCATGTTCACAGATCCTTTTATGGGTTTAGAGTCTTTATATGATTTTTAGGGACCCATTGAGGGTCGATCTGTGTGTTTTAGGGTAGATAGATGTGATCTAGGTGGCTTGCAAGTGAAATCCCAATGTATTTTCCATCTACAAGGCGTATCGACCAGTGGAACACACCATATGTTCATGGAAAATTTGGTTTGGGTAGTACACACAGTGGTGAAAATGCATCACGCTATGTAGTGACAACATTTCATATGGCCAAAGGGAATATCCATGGAGGCTATGTAAAAAACATGACCATTTAAAAGTACACGGCTAGAGGACCATGTAATCCAGACATCCCATGTACCTAGGGATTCATGACAATTGTGAGACATGGATGGATGATCTGTGTGGTGTAAATACATGGATGAGGCATTAGTGAGTTTATACACATCATTTACCTCTAGTACACTCTATTTAAGATGAAATTCCTCACCAATGTTGTGTGGTAAGAGCAGACAGATGAGTTTTCAGGTGGGGACATGCACCATGTAGTCCCACTTACACACCATGTAGTATCCCCTAGTTGGGGTTTCATTCAAGAATATATCCTCTTTCAAGGAACATATTAATACCTTTGAGTTCCTCTCTTCAGTAATTTTCTATCTATAATTAAATGGTTTCTGGTTTAGGCCATAGTGATGTGGGGTGGGGGGACATTGTGGGTTGCTTAGGTTAGCGATGTTTGGGCCAACAATGGTTGAGTGAACTCCCTTTGTCTATTCCTATGAGGGTATATTTGGTATTATGCCCTAAGTACAATATATGGATCCCATCGATAGTATGAGATTTTACAGAGTCATTACATCTCCCTAGAGATGATATGGTGGGATCCTATATGTCATTGTTAGTGTTATTGAATCCCTCAAGAGAGACCATGATCAGATCCTCTTGAATTTCATTTCACTTGATCAGTTTATTGGTATTTTTGTGTCTAGCACTATATGGGTGGTAATATACTACATTTAAAGATAGAATTGTAAGGATTGTGTTATTATGATGACATTGATTCCCTATATAGCAGGAAGATTCAATAGGACTGTGATAATTCCATTTGTATGATCCCCTATTCAGCAGTTGGTTTTGGTAGGCTTATGGAATCTTTGAGGGGTAAAATCCCCTACATCATGATTTATATCATATGGGATTTGTGGAATCGATGTGACCAACACTACATGGGTGATGATACTCAATATAAGTGAAATGATAACTGGGATGTATGATTATTTTTTGTTATAATCTAGTGGATCCTAGGAGTGATCCAATATTTGAGAGAGATCCTAGGGTTACCGGATTGGGTATGTGCCACCCCCTATATGCTTCGTGGGCTGATCCCCTATTTTAGGAGATGTGGTTTATGGTTGCCTAGATGGAGTTTATAGTATCCCTCAACATATCCTATGATGGATCCACTTTCTACAATTTTACTACTTTCATGGTTCAAGTAGGGTTTTTAGCAACCCCCATATAGGGTGGATTAGACCCCCTACATGATTAGTGTGATCCTATGAGTTCTAGCATGACTTTCTTGGTGGAGATTTCCAAAGAGGATGTTCTCTCAGATATATACCCCTTTGGATTGAGGTTTTGAGCAATCAGAATTATAATACTTGATCTAGTGGTATCTTTAGAATTTCTCATTAATAATGGATTGCTTGGTACCTTATTAAGTGTATCTCATAGACAAGTTTCATCTAGTATGACAAATCTTGTGGGGTGTGCGATCTTGAATTAGTGTTACCTTTTACCCTCAAGTAGTAACCTTTTTCTGAGTATGAGCTCTAAAACTCATGAGATTTGGAATCTGAGATGATTATAGTAGGGTGTTTTTTGAGAGTCATTGTGTTGTTGCCACATCTTGGTTGACACACCATGTGGTATGTGTTGACTAGTCATGTAGAGTCTAGGATTGTCTCAATATGGAGTTTCTCTCTCATTTGGGTTCACTATGGCTTGGTTGAGTGGAATTTTTCCCTTCAGTTTCTCTCTTTTCCATTGGGTTTTTTGGAGAGCCCAATGAGTATTGTTATACTCATCCATGCACAAGATTTTTTCTCATGTGTTGTGTATTTTTTATACCCAATATGTTTTGACAGAGTTCCAAGAGGACTAAGTCGAAGCATAGCCCAGTGAGCATGAAAGGCTGGTGTCTTTACCAGAGTGTGGTCAAGGAGGTTTCTGGTGGGTGAATTTTATATAGACCCCCCATCTGAGATAGTTAGATTCTTTTATAGTTTCTTTTAGTGGGTCTATATATTCCTTTTTTTTTTACTTATTCTATACTCTGGTTTGGGATATATGTGTTAATAAATTTAATTTTAGTTTATATAGCCATGAACTATTTCAGTGAGGTGCATCTAGGTGTGTTTGTACTTGTACCATAGGATAAAGCCTCCCATTTTTGTGACAGCCTACTCAATGTTTGATTTAATCCACTATATTATAGAGGCGGTATTGGGTAGTCATGAATTCATCTTCATTGGTTCAGGTCATTAAAAGAATGTCGTGATGATTTTGGATCCTTCTGATGGGTTTGAAAGGAATGACTGTATTCCATTTACATTAACCATATTATCCATCATATATTCCATGGTGTTTACTAAAACTATTTTCACCAATTAGATTATCAACACAGTTAGATACTAATCCAATCTCGATGAAATCTAATTTATAGAACATCAATATAAATTTTGGAAGGACTAAGGATATGGTTTTCTCCTTTTGAGGAGGTCACAAAATCTATATAAAGAGTTATAAGAAATATAGATTCTAATTTAGTAAAGATGATAGAAAATATTTATCAAATTTTATATTTTTCCTGAATGGTGGAAGTATCTGATGAAAGAGTTTCAAACAAGCCACCATGGTATACCCAAAAATATAGGTAAATTATATTACTAATTTTTTTCTTTAATGGAATCTATTTGGATAAAATTGTTCATCTATTATTTACAGGGGGTTCATATAATTGAGGGAGTATTCGAGCTTTACAATGACAAAAATTTATCTATCTCTCCAAGAATATATCCCCAATCCCAAAAAAGGACCAAACATATCCTTTTAAAATTCCATCCCATAAAATAAATCATTTAGAAGTGTTATTTAAAAATTAATAATGTGGATACATTTTATAATGTTATAGATTTGAAAACAAAATAAATTAACGTGACAACAACATGTGGTTCATGTACAATATATAGGAGTAAAACACATAATTGATTATAATTAAAGATTTTATATATATAATGTTACTATAATAAAAACTAAACATCCATTTAACATTACTACTTGTTTGAATCATTTTACAATACACAAAAAAAAATCATAATATCTCCTCAATGTGTGACATTCAGTTTCCCCAAGTTGATGCCCATCATTGAGTAGAATGAAATTTTATGATATGATATTGTTAAAATAAAAAAATAATAAACTCATTACTAAGAGTTCTATATTGGATACCTATAAAAGATTCATGAGATAAAAAGTAGAGACTTATGAAATTTTCTAACCAACCAATTTATATCTCCTAAAATGTAAATTTTTTATCAATATACTTACTAGTGTATGATTATTATCAATCGCAATTACCTAATGTTAGTGAGGTCAGAAGCATGGGAAACATTATAAATTTAAACCTATCATACATATGAATAATTTATATCATGAAATCATAGGGTGCTTTGGTATGATTAAAATCATCCCATATATTGAAGTAAAATCATGATTTCTTTTCTACACTAGTATTATGAGTAAATATTTAAGCCCTTTATTTAATTATATTGAGGAAATGAATGGCCATGCATTTTTTTGTAATACATTACATGTTAAACTATTTGGATATGGGATATGTGATGTAAAAATATATTCGATGAACAATATGTGATGTATTGATCAACTATGTCAATATTTTTTCAGGAATAAATAAATAATTATGTGAAATATACTAGATTCAAATTTTTATATCTCTAGTGGTCACCTGATGTCATTTAAAATGTGTTATATAGGTATACATATGGTTTTATTGAATTATATTGTGGTGGAAATTTCTCTATATATATATGAGTATGTTTGGGGGAGATAAAGTTTAAACTTTTGTAGCTTGAGTATCATAGATGGAGTGTTACATGTCACTCCTTCCTTACATCTATAAATTAGGGGTATAATATTGGGTTTCAGTGATACTAAGGATGGAAGGGTCACACAATTTGTCCCATGGATAAGGATTACATATTGGATAATTTAGTTTTACCAAAATGAATAGAGGTTGATGAAACCATATACAAGAAGTGTTTTGAATGGACTCAGAATAAGTTTTTAATTGTTCTATTAAGTATCTTTTTTATTTATTTTTAATTTGGATATTGTGGAATGTTCACTTTTATGGGAATGTTTTTTTATGATATAACCAATGTCATATACAATGACTATAAGGGAATAAATGTCTTATCTTATAATTGGATTGAATCATATGATGTCTTATAAAACCTTTTCTACCTGTATCAAATATTATGATACATGTATTCCTTATGATCTAATTTTATGGGATGCATGTGTTTGTTCAATCCAAACATGTAGTTTCGTTTAATTTATAATCCATTCTAAATAGATTACATATTCATTGAATGGGTTCAATGGGTTCTCAAATGAGATATAATGCCCAATATGATTTCAAATACATTTCATATGGCTTATGAATTGCATTAAATGGAGAGAATTAAGGATACCTATTAAAATATAATACCACACACTTTTTATGGACACTGGTTTGATTCAATGTTATTATTAATACACTCATTATCATTCACATCATTTTTAAATAATGTGAAGGTTTTATCATTCCCTAGAAATATGGGAATCATAAAATTATGATCTAGGATTCATGGTCTAGTGAATATTAGTATTTGAATCATTTCTCTAATCATCAATTTTTTGAGAATTATAATTACATTCACCTTATGATGAGTTAGAGGAATGAAGATAAACTTGATATGAATGTAGATTTAGTGGATCGTCTCTAATGGTAGAAGGACCATCCAAAATTAACATCTACCAATATTTTTGTAGTATAGAAATAGAGAGTCTGAATGTTTAGTAAATAAGATGGGTTACTGTATTGGTTAACAAGCTCAAGAAATGATATCCTATGATCAATGTTTTTATAAGATCCGATTCAACTTTCTTTGATAGATGTTCTTCACAATTACAGTTTTTGGAATTTTAGTGAAAGCAATGTGAAAACAAGGATCTCATAGTGGTTTATATGAGAATTTATAAGAGAGATGATAATTATGTGAGGTAAATTTTATTTTTATTCTATTTTCACATTTTATATTCTAGTTATAATATTATAAAATAATACATTTTTCCTACAAACATGGTATATAGTTTATCAAATCCTATTAAGTTATGTTACTTCTCTGACTTCTTGTATTTATGGTACCTTTTTATTTTTTTTCTTTACACATTGGTGACCATTTTTAGTGAGAAGGGTTTAATTAATACTAAAATCAAATACACTATTTCAATGTGGAATAGAATTTTTAGAGACTCCTTTTTCCACTAACATATTATAGAATGTCAATTTCTGATTGATTTCTCCATTGTACTTATGGTATTTTATTACCAATACAAGTGATCATTTTTCATTTCATAGTTTGGGTTTTTTTTCTTCCCAAATATTGGTTTCAATAAGAATGTTCAATATATCATGATTCAATAGACAATTATCATTTATGATATGGAAATAAATGAATGGAATAACCAAATCCGGAAACTAAATGAATTTTATTTTATCTCTTGAAAACTACCAATTATAGAATATTTTATTTTGAATGAATTTAAGGTTACCATCTTAGAATTAATCCAATGTAGATAGTGAATTATCAATGGGATTTATTTAAAAGGATGTTCTTTCACCTATCAGAATGTCTCTTACATGGAATGTTTATTTCAACATTTTGGAGGATAATACTAAAATGAATATTATAATGGTGCTAGTTTAAATTAATGATAACATGATGTCCCTGACTAGGGGTTTCATGTTGAAATGATCGTTAGGATTAAGGTTGCATACAGGAAGACCAGTGGGTGATCATGTTAATGGATAACATGATTCATTGGAATCTCAAATCGTTTAAGATAACATTAGCTGATGATTTATGTGCATTGAATTTTTTTGACATCATGAGATATAGGATTCTATTGTAACTATATTTATTAAATCTAGTGTAAATGTTGATTTTTTGTTGGATGATATAAAAAATATAATAAAAAATGAAGAACATGATCGACAGTAAGTTCAATCACTCTTGGGTAGTGTGCTTGATTACGATATAAATTGTCCATGAAACCATCATAAGAAGATTTATCAAATAAATTCATAGGTACATAGATCTCAACAAATGAAATAGTCGAAGATCTAAATAAATTAATTATAACTTTGTCTTCCCATATAGTCTTTTGAGAGGAATGTAAATCTATATAATGAAAGAAAAATTCACAAGGAAATCACTAAAAATACTTCAACCAACTAATGTTCATATTTGACTGTATATCTAATGTTCACAATGACCGGATTCTAGGTGAGAACATAAAGAAAAAGTCATGGGGGTTGAATTTGGAGTAACTTTTCACTCAACTAGTAACAAAATATACATGTAGTACTAGGTTTGAAGGTTGTTTAGGAAAGTCCTTCTTGTAGATGGTGAAGCCCTAAATGTTTTTGGAAATGGAGATGTCATTATCTAAATAAAGAATGCATGATTTTTGGATCTATCATATATTCTCCATATTTGAGGACTTAACCCACAAGGTCTTTCCTGGATAGAAATGAATCGAGTGTCAAACCTGAATCCAACCTCTAATAGGCAAGGGGTGGATATTAGTGTTGAGTAGTAATATCACAAACATTAGAATCCTTAGCCCATGGTATGTGTACAAACTCACACATCTCTAAATTCAATTATATATTATAAATAGAAATAATTAATAATTTTATTTCCTAAATAATATTTTTCCCACATAAGAGTATAAAAATATATGAAGAAGAATAAAGGGATGAATACCAGATGAGAAAAATTGTAAAATAGTCCAACCTTCCAATATAATGAGAGACAACTGTCGAATGAAACATTATTTGAACCAAAAAATCTATTAAGATAACTATGATTCTCCATCTCATAGACCATCGAGAACTCATTTCATAATATTTTCATTTTCATAAGTCACAAAATATATTGGTAGAGACCATGTAGGGTAGAGTACAATATATTAGGTAGGAAACCCATTAATAACAAAACAAAATTTAGAAAGGTAGAGTGTCTACTCAAGATAATACAAGTATTCCAATTAGTTATTTGAGACATAGATTCAAAAAAATATTTGTTATGATCATGATAAACACTATGTCTTAAAGGGGGTCACAAACACATAGTTAGTCTAGGATTCCACCTAAGGATTCATGTAATGCTCAACTGGGGGAACTCACTCCATGAGCCTTTTTATCACTGATGGTTCTCATATAATAGGTCTTGATCATCAAGCCTCCCCATGATAACGATCATTATGGAACATTGAAGTTCAAAATAAATTGATATTGGATCACACATAAGGACATGGGGGAATCTGAAAACCCAAATTGAATTAGCATACTAGGTTAGTGAATCTATGACTGTCTAACTAGGTCATGTTGATTACTAAAAACCCTCACCCATGAAATAATGATGGGAAGGAGGATCAAATATAGTCCCCATGTAGAGACACCTGATTTAATCATCCATACATATTATTCACCAAATACCTAGGACTATATGCTTTTCTAAACCCTAGTAGGATCAGACTGAGTAAACTCAACTAGGAACCAAGGGAACTCACCAAAACTAATCTAGATAGAGAGACCACCACAAAATAAAGTGGTGGTGGGAACACACAAAATTTCAATTCTACTAGTCTAAGGATAAAGGGGGCTCGAAACAACCTTATAGAAACAACATAACATATATTATAAGTATATATCATATACAACTAAACCTAGATCGGATCATGTTTTTAATTGTCATCCTATACTTATGCCCAGGTTTCTTATCCATTACTGTGTATGTTGGCCATTCACATTTACTTCATCCATGCCTGTATGCCTGGTAGTATGCATGCCTGTGTAACAAAAGTTACCCAATGAACCTCCAACACTGGTTCATACAACAAGTGACAGGTCTCACATGGTGTTTGATTTTTTCCCTACACGTAAACCCTAGAGCAGTAGGAGGGTACCACATGCCATGTGTTCTTCAAACTAAATTCTTATTTGTTGAAATTTTCATTGAAATTTTGGCTTATTCGACCCACTTTTTATACACAATCACCAAAATTGATTAGGAAACAAGTTATAATTATCAAAATGAATACAGGTTCATCAGACTTTGGTTGTCACAAAAAAACTAGTATCTGAACTTTAAATCAAATCAAGAATAACCTCTCTCACATTACATATTCCAAACAATGAAAATAATGAACTCGGATTGTCTAAATTTTACAAATCACCCTCCATCATCACACACTATAGCCATGCTATTGATCTCCACCATGAACTCAGAGAAATGATATATATTGACAAATAATTATTGGACAATGTTTATCTACATGGAATTTGTAGAATTACCTATAATATTGAATATTGATGAAGATCGCACATTAAATGGGGAGGGAAATGTATAAAACAAAAACATGCAGAATGAATAATGACTATTGTTCATGTAGGCCTCATCCTAGTATCATACAAATGAAGAATTAAGTGGATTAACAATTCATCATCAAATTCCAATTTCATAGAAGATAAATTCAAACCTACATGGGAGAAAAATGGGGGATAAATCAATATAAAACTATTTCTTACCTTGAGTTTGGATCGATATCCAATAAAGAAAAAATTTATGTTTTCATCACTGTTGAGATCCATGAAATTTTTTACCATTTGTGATACCTGAAGTACTCTGATTATTGACCCACGATCCCGACTTATGTCAATGTTCCTCAATGATCTCCCCTCAAGTAACTAGTTTTATATGGAAAACAATTAAATATCACTCTAAAAATATATTTATAGAGTATATTCGGTTTATGGGAGATAATAAAAAATAAATAAATAGATCAATTTATTTATATATAATTCGTCTCAAGATCATGCTCAAACCAATCACCCAGTGTGCTCCAAATTCATGTCACACCTAGGGTAAAACCCATATTCCAGATTCAGCGATGGTCTCATATTTCCCATATGAGTCCCTATTTGAGATTTATTAAGTTATTTTAAGAAAAAATTGTTCAAATAATATATAATTTTTAATATTTACATTATATCCATACCAAGGCTCTCTAGGAAATGTAATATCACACTATCTAAGGAAATCCCTCCGATTGTATCACATAAAATCATACAAATACATACATGAAAAAAATAATGGATTTTACGTTATCCCCAACTTTGGAATTTTTATCTTGAAAATTGAAAGACCTACTAAAATGATGGGGGTACTTAGATTGCTTCCAATTATCGCACTCTCATCTACTCTCCTGAATATTCTCATCCTTACACCATACACACACTAATGGAATCAATATCCCACAAAGTTATAGTATTCCCAATCCTTAGTATCCACATGGTACTCCATATAGGTAAATACATCCATGATGTACAAAAAACACCATTTAATAACATTTTATATGTTTCACACATATCTCTTCAGTTGCAACAAAAGAAATACTTCATATCTCAGGTCTAACTATGGTGGTAGGTCCAAGTGGCATGCCACCTATTTATTGCAACACATTATTTGGAATGTTCTAATGTATCATAGTGATAAAATTATTTCCCTATAAATTATATATAATACTTATTGACGTGAGACCTCTGTCAAATCACGGTATCCCTCCTCAAACTTCAAAGTCAACCATTTTCAGTTTTCATTAGACTTATGACTTCTCCTAGTAATCATTATGAACTCCAATATGATCTAAAACTTATCTATTGTCAATGTCCATAGATGTTGTACCATGAGGGTTGAATCTCATTAATCTGTCCAATAATTTGGGGACCTAAATGTTATCATATATAGATCCTTGAATGGTTCCATACATTTAGTTGTATGATATTTATTTCTATGTGCAAACAACACCATGAGTATAAGATCCTCCCAACTAAAACCAAAACATAACATGGATTCCTAAGAAATTACCACCAAAATAAAAGTGGCCATTTAGTTTTTCCATTAGATTGGGGGTTAAACATCATTATAAATAAATAAATCCAAAATTTCTCCTATGATTATCTAATTAATATTTTGGTGAATATATAATTAAAGTACATAACAATCATTTAATGAAATCCAGGAAGCCGGACTATTCATGACATGTAATGGAATCCAAATTTACCCAGTAAAAGCATCTCTTATATTTTTAGGAAGTGGAAAAATTGGCGAGTCAATAAATTATAATGTATATGGAATCATATCTGTAGGAATTTTTGGTGTCACATTCACAAATCCAACAAATGTAATATCTCACTTCTACTATGAATCCTAAAGCGGTTAAATCAAAACTACTGGAACCTATTCCTTGGCCATCACTTACTGACATGTGAGGTAGCAAGAGAAAAATTACATTAATAACAAGATCATTACAGGACACAAAAATAACACTGAAGTTCCTTGTACACATTTTCCACACATACATGTACTGAAAAAAGGGATGTATAAAACTCAATCAGTTCCTCCTCATGCAATGTCACTGGTACCATTTTATAACTTCTGAAACGGATGATGTGTTCTCACCTTCATTGTATCTATAAGAAGTATGTACAATGTATATATGAAAATATAAGGTTTCACGATCAATATCTCCATGATGAGCCTCCTTAACACACTATACAAGTGGTGGGGTAATAACCATCTACTCGAGGTATGCTTCTCAATACCCATACACTATGTAAATTTCAATAAAAATAACTATTCTGACACATCACTCAAAATTTATAAACATTATTTCAATCTAGACAAAATCTTCCACCATATTCCCCTTCCTATGGGTATAGAAAAACTTGATGTTATAGTCCTGGAAGAATTACAATCATCACCTCTATCTTAGGTTATGTTCAATTGTTGAGAAAAAATATTTGATAATCTTGTGGACATGATAGATTATAATATGATTAACCATATGGTAGTGTCCCCACATATTATGGTAAAAAACTATTAATGATAACTCCAGGACATGGGTTTCATAGTTCTTCCCAGGTGGTCTTAACTATCATGGTATATAGAGAATTTCAACCTACATATGTATTAGAAAACAACCTTCAGGTCACTGAGGCAGCATAAAAAACTATGTACTCAACACCCTCCTCTAGAAATCTCATAAAGGGATCATTCATTTACCTATACCAAAACTGATGAAAAGAATTTTGTATCCTCCTCATCCACATGAAATGCGTCCCATTCCATAAAAATAAGTCAATGGTGTCAATATCCTTGAGAAATGAGTCCTTAATCTTCAATTGTAGGCTTCTAACCTATTGATGCTTCGTACCTATATAATGAAAACATGGTGGCTCTGAAAGATACACAAACCCATATTTCACTGATTCCATATCCACACCCTCTAGTAGTATAAAAGTTCCCAAAAAGTGGACCTCTCGAATCCAAATCTAATACTACGTGATCTTCCCATAAATTAGGTTCTCATGGTGTATTTCCAAGACCATCCTCAAGTGTATCATATGTTCCTACTCATTTCTCATGTATACAAGGATATCATTAATAAAGACCACAAAAATTCAGTCCATAAAAGACTAAAATATAATTTTAAAAATTCCAATGAACACTACTAGGGAATTCATCACACCCAAAGGCATTATAAAGTACTCATAATGATGGTAGTGACATCGTAATGTTGAACTTAGTATATCCACTTATCAAATTCAAAGATGGTGATAAACTTATCTAAGAGAAATCATTATGAAATTTATTTCCCAAATAATCTAATAAAATATATTTCTACCTTTGAAGTAGATAAATATTCTATACAATCACCTTTTCTAGGTGATGGTAATATACACACAACCCCAATCTCCTATCCACTTTTTTGATAACAAAACTAGGGATACCTAGGGGAAAACACTAGCTCTAAAAAATCCTTTATACTTCATGTCCTCCCACTATACCTTCAGCTCATGAAGCTATGTGGGAGCCATCTTATATGATGGAGTAGATATTAGATAAGTACCTAGGTGAAATTCATGTATATTTATATCTCTTGGCTGGGAGAGATAATTGAAACATCCTCAAGAAATTCATCCTGATACTCTGATTCTAATTCCAGAATCTAGTAACTCATAACATTCACTTCTCCATTGGTAATAATATAAAACTGGAGACTAATTTGTTGTAACCTCTTATAAACTATCTCACCATTCTCTAACTGTGTTTCCCTCTATTTGATGAAGGAAAAAAATCATATAATCATTGGCGAAACATCATATCCTAAACATAATTTTTTTTGATAATGGGATGATCATTGAATATCCAATATAAAAATAAGATGAAATCTTTAGGCCTCATTGATGCTATAAAGAGGTCCCATAAGGATCCCCCTCCTTCAAGAGTAACATTTCATTATCATTATAAGAGTGATATACCTAAATCCCATAAAAAACGGTCACCCATCATGATGGATGATTCAAGGGAACAAATATAATCTCTATTAATCAAATAAGAGAACTGCCAAGAAATAGGTGGCTAGAACCTATGGCTATTGAAACTGAAGATAACGTAAAAAAGACATAGATCATACCTCAAAAAATCCCTATACCCTTAGACTCATAATTATAAAATGTATACATGTTCCCCTTTCCTATCCCAACAACTCTTTGATCATAGAATATACCACTTGGGGGTAGCAAATAGATAATTATTCTAGATACTCCTCTCACAAGTCGTCCTCAACACCCAACACCCTTCATACCTCCACAGTTTAATTTTTTCCAATTATAGGGTAGTCCATCAACAATATCCCTATTTATAACTCAATGGTTTGGACAATAACACACAATATGAACTGACCCATCACTAGAGAAGCACGACCTCTCCATCAGTAGGATGGATCCATCCCTCAAACACTAGAGAGAAGATCCCATGTCCTATGAATTCCTCCAGATGTTCATTGAAAACATATATCCCAGCATCTAAAATTGGCCACTTCTCCCAAGGAGTTAGCTTCATCATGCCCATTTATTATTTTAACTACTAGTGTATACTCATTCCTAAATCTTCCTATCAACAAGGAACACTCTGGTATTATACAATGGGTTGGAAATAAACATGTATCACACTAGCACTGACATCTCAGTGTAAGAATCACACAATAATCTACGCCTGATAGAAAGAATCTCTTATCATATGCATGGAGTATTATATGAAATTAACAAGCTTCAAATAATTATAAACAACTAAAATAATACCTCATTGAAGCTATAGAATTTTTGGGACATTCATTACTCAAAATGTGGATATATAGAACCTCTCTATAAATAGATACTTGAACATTTTTCAATAGATAATCACCTCATAATGCATCTATGTCACCAGAATCAACCATAGGCCTTTAGGGATATAAAGAAGAACCACTACTAGGACCAATATATAAAATAGAGGTGTCCTCACAAGGAGGTAAACTCAAACCACTTCATGAATCTATACCTCTGCTACCATAGGGTTGGGATTACCTCAAAACATGGGGGTCTCTATCTCTAACCCTCATGATGTGTCCTTTAACAACACACATAAACTATTGATGATGATAGGATAAATAAATTCTCTATAGGTGGAGTGAAGAGAATAAAAACACATGGAGACACTACATCCTTTATCGTTCCTTGTATCGAAGCCTCATCACTATGTGGGCCAATATTATGATCCCCCCACAGAACTAAAGGTGGATGTCATCATGGAGGAATCCTAAAAAATTCAAGAAGTACCATGGTCAATGAGCTTGTGTTGGGAGATGAATAAATAAGGACATTGAAACCAAAAACCATTCCTATGTGGTGTATATTCCATATTTCCTATATGAAATTCATACATGTTCTGAGTTAGCATCCATATTGTCAGAGTCTTTGTGAATTGATACATCAACCTTTGAAGTGAAACTAGATTCCCTAAAATAAAAGTTAGACTCGAAACCCTTTTACACTAATTACCTAAATCATAATTATAAAACCTCACAAATATAAAATAGATACACTCCATTCCAGATTTATAACTAAATCATCTAATAGAACTCTATCATGACATGATCTATGACGGTATTCTTGGCCAAAAATGAACTGACTGTAATACTCTAAGACCACCTCAAATAGGCTAGGGTCTAGTGACTAGTCCCTATTAGGAATGTCACTCACAATGTAGTCCTTAGTGTAAGGTACCTATTTACATTCAAACATCTCAAAAATACTAGTATAATTTTTAATGTAATGTCAAATGATACTATAAATTCATGTAAAACATATATCCCAAATCAGAGTATGAAAAAATTACTTAATATAAAAAAGGGACAAATACAAACCCACCAAAATAGTAAAAGATTCCAACCTTTGAAATTAAATCAGGGACTAACATCTAATAAAAAATCATAGAACCAACCATTCTGTCTAACTTACAATGGTCTAAATACTCATGGTCCTCCTCGGAATCTAATTAAAAAATATTTAAAATGCATAATAGTTGACATGAGTGGGTAGATCCCATGTAGGTGTGAGTAAAACATACACCTTATAAAACTCTGAAATAATGAAACACAATGAATCATGGTAGGGATTCAATTCAATAATATGAAGATATGAAAATAAATTAAATTAATAATATAGATATTAAATATATATATATGCTTAGGATAGATACTATGTCTCAATGGGGGTCACAAGATCATCACCATTTTAGGGATCCTCAAAAGGATTAAAGTAATTACTATTAGTGAGAACTCCCTAAAAAATACTTTCTATCACTAATGGATCTCATCTGAGAGGTCATGATCATCAGGAAACTCCATGTAAAAGAACATGTTGGAACATTAAAAATAATGATACATATATATGGGATAACATTTGGGGCCATTGGGGGTCCTTGAAAAAAATGGGATATTCCTACTTGGTAAGGGATTGTATGCGCAGATAAATTGGTCACAATGATTCTTATAAATCATCACTTCTGGATTATAGATGGGAATTTGGATCACCATTTGTCCTCATATAGTAATACCTACACTAATACTCTGAGGGGTTCCATTTTCAAATATAATGGTATAGATTACATGCTAATCCCACATTAGATATGACTAAAAAACTCATCTAGGAAAAAAGGGAACTCACCCAAACTGATCTAGAATGAGGAATCCCACCCAAATCATGTGGAAGAAGAAACACATTGTAATAATATTCAAAAGGTCTGAGGAGAGTGGGGGATCCATACATCCTTAATATATGTGCATGTATTATAGTATTAGTAAATGTTTTGTACCACTTAACATAGACCTTCCCGTGTTTGTTAAAATGTCACTTTTCCCTTGATAGTGTATATTTTCCATGCCCATATACCTTAGTTGTTCCTTTATAACTAAAAATATTGATTCCCATTTACCCTTTAGGTACATTTAAAGCCACTACCTCTCATGGGGTCTGTAATTCTTCTCTCTATGTAAAACCTAGAGCCATAGAGGGGACTATAGGGCATGTTTTTTATAGACTAGATGTCATGTAGTCAAAATTATCACATAGATACTAGACAATTAAATGCGTGGTTACCATGTAGTTTCACTATGGATTTCATGACTAGATCGACTACTAAAAATAGAACTAGGATCATCTGAGATTGTTTGTCTCAATTGACCAAAATTAGGAAAACAATTCGACTGGGAGTCACTCATGTCACATCACATCATGTGAAAGGTGAATACCACAAATCAAGACTCCAAAAATATGATGGATCGATCCACTATCATTGAAAAGTATGAATGTTCCATAAATATGTACCCTAAAATCAAGGTAATGATCCATTTACCCAATGATTATCTATGGAATGAAAATTTACTGTGTATTTTTTGAATCATCAGCCAAATAAAAGACCTAGGATGATTTCATGTCGACTGGGGAAAGAAATTCCAAAAATAGAAACAAGTGGAATGAAACTCATCCAATTATCTTATTCTCATAAAACCACTATCATTAAGATAAGGAAAAAAATTATTAACAAATAAATATGAATTTTTAATTTTTTCGAAGTTAAATTCATACCCATGAAACACAATAGACAAAAATATAAAACTATTTGAAGAATTGATTCAAATTTTTCATTAAATAAAAAATGGGGAGAAATAATGATAATAAAATCAACTACATCGAGTTTGGATTTATTTGTAACGTAGAGTAGATCTTGTTTTCACCATTGGTGAGATCCACATACTTCATTGTTATTAGAGATACCTATAGTAATCTGATCATTAATCCATGATCATGAAGTCTCTCAATGATCCTACACTCTCTCCTCTCAAACCCCATTGGTCATACAGATATCCATGTTATTTGTATTTAAAATATATTTATAGAGGATATTTTTTTGCAAATAAAATACATTAAATTTATTTTTATATTTGTTTATATTGTTATTTTTCGGAGGATCGGCCACAACCAATGAAAATGAAAAACTCCAAGGTTATATAACACCTTGGGTAAATTCCATATACTAGATTCAACGGCATTATATAATTTCCCATCTATGTCCCAATTTAAGAGTGTTAGGTCTACTAGGCTAGATACCCTGAGAGGGGGGCTGAATCAGGGTAGACAGATTAAAACAACTGCCCTTTTTGATCTTGTTTTGTAGTTAGAAAAAACCATCTTCTCTCTTCTTTCTGATGCAGAGTATGAATAAAACATAAAGCATGCACATGACACATTGATTTTTACTAGGTTCACCCTCACTGGGTAATGTGAAAGGATCATACACTGGCAGTGTGCTGATGTACCAATTACACTATAAGCGGACTGCTATTTACAAGTTCGAAATGGGATAATTGTCCCTCCTGGTTTAAAACCACTCACAATTTGAGAACTCACTTCTCTCTAAAAAAAAGATAGCTCACTGCTTATTCAGAAGTTCCACTCACATTTTATAGACCTGTAGGTATCTTGATTTCCACTAATGAATGCATCATCCACTGTATGTAGATGATCTATTGAATTCATTATTTCATCCGCTAATAAATACTCCTTTGCCCCTGAACACCGGGCAAATCATATTGGAAACACCTTCGCAAAGCACCCTACTTTGAAAGGATCCCAATTTTGCGAAGCTCAGAAAAGGATTTGTGAAGCTCCTGCCTTTTCGCAAAGCACTCTCTCGAAGCACTATCAAAAAGGTCATTTCATCATAGAGTTACTTCCTTCGAGAAGATCACTGAGCGAACGTAGAGATCACAACTTTCATGGAACTAAATTAGCCACCATAGAGCTCTTCTTTCGTGAAGCACACTACCATCACAAACCACCTTCGTGAGCCAACAACAAAATATTTTCTTCGAAAACTCTCTCTACTTCTTCCAAGGGGGTCGGGGTCTACTTATAAGAAAGTCCACAAACAGTTGAACCTTCGGCGCGAAGTCAACACCACGTCATCAAAATTCGTGAAACACTGAAATTTCCACCGGAATTCCTTCAATATTGAAAAGCACCAAGACAATTTTCTAATCATGGAGATCATCGTAATCGCGGAGCATCCTGTAAATTCCTTCGCACCTTCACTACGAAGCTCCCTTAAAAATCCATTCACCACCACGATGCGCTTCAACCTCTATCGTCTGCAATGCATGTCATAATCATGAAGCATCATCGTCAAAATTATTCTGGTCTTTGAAAAATCCAATCTATGAGGCCTATATTTGTAAAATTCATGCCTTTTCAATATTTAAATTAGATCTTCAATGAATTCCTATTTTTTTGATGCTCACCATACTATAAATTTTGGACCCCAAAAATTTGGAAAACATGGGAAAACGCCACCACCATCTACTGCTCGTTTTGTACCACCTCCAGATCATCCATTATTTTCTCATCGTTCTTTGTCAACATGTGTTATCAACAACATCTATGGAACATGAAAATTAACCATGGAAACCTACTTTGTCAAAAAACACAATCAACCCAAAAATGATGCAATGTTTCCTTGTGGGATTTTTCCCAAAAATCTCCCCCTTTGGGTTTGTCAAAAACTCTTCTTAGAATGATTTTCTGCACGTTGATACCTCACTAAGTCCCCATACGTCGTCATCCATCCTTCGCCTCTTTCGAGTTAGATAGGGACCAAAGATTCACTCACCACATACACTAATCCCACATGAGCAATGATCATCGTGAGAAACAAGAGTAAATGAAAATATCATCAATGAATCACTTCATTTCAAACACCAACTGTTGACAACCAACGGATACCAATTTCCAAATTGATACTAATTGTTGATACCAATCAAATACCAATTGTCAAACTTATACCAATTGTTGATCGTTGGAACCCTTATCACACCATTCCAACATCACTCTTCTGATTTTATCGTGATTATTTATCTATTGTGATATCTAATCATCGAGCGATCACTTCTAGCATCATCAGATTTAAAATAATCCCCCTATCTCATTGATCTCCCCCTATCTCACTGCTCCACCTATCAGATTCTCCCCATGTCTTTTACTAAGACATTTTCTCCCTTTCTTAGCCACAGTTTCTCCCCCTTGATGAGTCACTATTTCTCCCCCTTTGTCAACAAACCAAAAGGTAACCCCTTTGCAGTCTGCAACGTTGGAAAGAACACATATTATCACATTAGAGAAAAACACGCAATACCTTAGGGAGAGGGGGTTTCACATCCAAACTCATTCATGTGCGGGGAGTTGAATGAACTCCCAGAGCTAGTTGATGCCTTTCAAACGCTTCCATTGGTAAGGCCATTGTAAGAATGTCTGTAACCTGTAGTTCTATAGGCACATACTCCAACTTCACAATTCCTTGCTCAACCTTCCCCTTGATAAAATGACACTTTATCTCAATGTTATTTGTCCTTGAGTGATGAATAGGATTTTTGTGGAGATTTATAGCACTTGAATTATCGCACTAGATTCCGATCAGAGACATCACTTCAACGCCCATTTCATCACTCTATTGTTCCATCCACAATAATTGTGTTCATGTTTTAGTGGAGGCAATATACCCATCTTCTGCGGTGCTCAATGAAATGAAATAATCCAACTTTCTTAGCCAAGAAACACACAATCCACCAAGATAGAATGCACCTCCTGACATTGATTTTCTGTCATCCGCTGAACTGGCCCAATCTACATATGTATATCCCAATAACTCTGATTGAGATTTATCACTATATATCCAGCCGAAATCCACTATTCCCTTGATATACCTAAGTATTATTTTCACTGAAATAATGTGCCTTTCCTTGGGATTACTCTGATATCTCGCTTCTTAGCATGTGGCGAATTCAATGTTTGACCTTGTTGCAGTCAAATATAGTAAATGTCCAATGATTTTTCTATATTCTATGATATTAACTGCCTTGTCATCCTCATCATTGGATAGTTTCATCCAGGTAGCAACCATAGTCTTTATCTCCTTGGAATTTTCCATTTCATTTCTTTTTGAACCCTCCTTGGCATATTTGGATTGAGAAATGAATGTTCCATTCCTTCCTTGTGTCACCTGTAGACCAAGGAAAAATGTTAGCTCTCCAATAATTGACATTTCAAACTCACTTTTCTTGAATTCAGATAACTATCTGCACTGAGCTTCATCAGATCTGCCAAATATTATGTCTCCAACATAAACTAGGACCATCATCCTTTGATTATAGTTTTTTTGGAAATAGAGATTGTAATCAACTACCATACGATGGAATCCAAGCTTCTTCAAGTACTGATCAAGCCTTGAGTACCATGCTTTTGGTGCTTGTTTCAGCCCATATAATGCCTTCTTCAGTTTACAAACCTTTTTCTCATCCTCCTGAATGAGAAAACCATCCGGATGCTAAATATAAACCTCTTCCACTAGAAACCCATTCAAAAATTAAGATATGGCGTCCATCTAGAAAACAATGAAATTCTATTGCATTGTAATGGCTAGAAATAATCTGATTGTCTCTAGTCTTGCAACTGGTGGAAATGTCTCATCAACATCTATTCCCTCTATCTGGGAGTATACTTTGCACATCAATCATGCATTCTTCTGAATCACTGTTCCATCTTCATTAATCTTGTTGCGATACACCCATTTAGTCCCAATGCCATTCTAATATGCTGGCCTTGAAAAAATCTCCCACATCTGATTCTTCTCAATCTGATCTAGATCTTCATTCATGGCCTGAACCTAGTTTTCATCACCAGTTGCATCAGAAAATCATTTAGGCTCTACATGAGATAAGAAAGATATTTTCTGTAGAGACTTCATTCTTCTTGTCTGAACTGGAGCTGATTGATCACCAATAATATTTTTCCTGTCAATTTCAGCTCAACTCCTTGGATTCTGTGTAGATACAGATTATTCTTTTTCATGCTCCTCATCATTATCTTCTTCTGAATCATCATCACCCAATTCTTCTCCTATTGTGTTACTTTCCTTCTCATCACTTTCATCTAGAAATTGTTGACTGTGTTATTGAGTACTCTCTTCATTCTCTACAAAAGTGATATCATTGTTCTCAACTACTTTTCCCAACCTTTTGATAAAGCATTTGAATGCTTTTCTTTTTCATGAGTATCCAATGAATATCCCTTCTTCTCCACCCAACTTAAATTTTCTATGTTTCTTCTTGTTGAGGATGAGGCACTTGCTTCCAAATATTAGAAATTATTTCACCATTGTATTTTTTCCATACCACATCTCGTTCGGAGTCTTTCCTTCCTTCGGACACAATAGAGCCCTGTTATAAATATAGATCTATGTCAAAACTGCTTCCTTCGATAATTTCTATAGAAGGTATTTTTCAATGAGAATTGTTTTGCCCATGTTGTTGATGATCCAATTTCTCTTTTCAACCACTAAATTATGTTGGGGAGTTATTACTGAGTAAACAATATTCCTTATCCCATACTTCTAGAGATACCCTTCCACCCGACTGTTTGTGAATTCCATACCATTGTCATTAAGTATCCTCAAAATTTTCTGTCCAAGAATCCTTTCATACTCCCTCCAGTACTATTTTAAGCAGCTGAACACATCCGACTTATGGGAAATAATAAGTACCCATTCCATTTTACTATAGTCATAAATGAAAAGATCATAGTACCTCTTTCTGTCAATTTCTCTTGGTGTGATAGGCCCATATATATCACCCTGCACCAATTGGAGCACTCCTATTGACTTCCTTTTCCTTTTCTATATATGTCTTGCTGATGATCTTCCCTTGTTAGCATTAATTGAACATGTGAGTACGATCACATGATAGCTTAGAGATATCTCTTGCTACATCACTCTTTACTAGGTCTTCCAGGGATGGTTGGCATAGATGACCAAGTCATTTATACCACAACTTATTTTCTTTCTCTCTGGATAGAATGCACATATCTTCTGTTCAACTTACCAGGTAAAGATTTCCATTTTCCCTTTTTCCCTGTAGAACCACTTCCCTGTATCATCCTTTGATGATACACACCTTCTTAGTAAACCGTATAGAATGTCATGAGTCACATAGTTGACTGACACTGAGAAAATTATGACAGAGGCCTTCTACAACTGTGACTTCAGCACGTCTCATCTCTTTTCCCCCATACTTGGCCTTTCCTGATCCAATTATCTTCAGGCCTTCATCACTTCCAAACTTCACAACTCCTTCTTTGTCATATTTTATGCCTATAACAATATAATTATTACCTATAATGTGATATGTGCAACAACTGTCAAGGATACACACACTATAGCGATCTATTGCTTTAAGGGAAATTTATACCACCACTGACTTCTCATCATTTTTCTTCTTGGTCCATATTTTTGCCTTCTTATTTGACATGGATTGAGACTTATGATCTTTCCCAGAGTATGATGGACCAACTTAATCTTGAAAAGCTACAAATCTATTTTGCATTTTCAACTCACCAATTAGTTCATTGATCTGCCACTTGCTAACATTTTTATCCTATTTTGGCACATTCCTCTGTATGGTTGAAGTACAATACCTAGTCATGTTTCCAAAACCTCCACATCAAAAACATTTTCCTTCGAAATATATTCTAGAGAACCATTCTCTGTTTTGTTTCCAACTTTGTTCTTGTTCCCTTCGATATCTCTTGGCTATGGAACACACATACAGTGAATGTACCATCTTTCCATAACAAAAACATCTGATATGAGGTGCATTCCGTTGTGTGACTTCTTCACTATAAGTTTCAACTTGAGATCTTTGAATATTCTAATTCTGCCTTTTTCCCAAATCAACCTTCATTATCAGAGTAGGTTCTTGTGGCCTGACCTCTATTTTCATAGCTTTTTGTTTTCTATCAATCCCCCATCGTTCTTTACATCTGAACATAGTTTATGCTTCTTTTCTGCTGAACCACTATTCTCCACTTTCAGCTTCTCAGTTTTCTGAGTGATCTTCTTTCCTGATGACCCAGCATGAGCCAAGAGCTTTTCTTCATCTTTAACCTTTTTCTACAAACTGACAACTTATCCTTCAAGTTCTTAAATATGCATGATTTTATCTTTCCTTGTGTCATTCTAGCTATCTATCTCCCTTTTCTATTCTTCAATTTTTATTTTATACTCACTAACAGATTATGAGTCCTCTAGTGTTGATGACTTGAGTTTCACAATTTCATCAGTCAACCCAGACTTCTCTTCTTCCTGCTACTACATATAGAGTTTGGCATCACAAACAACATTGTTGGATTACTTTGTTTTGGATCTCCAAACGTCTATCTCCTCAAGAGAAGCCTCTAAATTAGCTTTCATATCAACTCTTCCCTCAACTTATTCTTCTTCTTCATTAGCTTCGGTTTCATTATTATTATGAGAACTACCGACAACTTCCACCATAGAATTATCTCCATGATCTTTTCAATTCTCTATCTCTTCAATCTCCTCAGCCTCAGACTCATCCTAAATGTCACATTCTTTTGTAATAAGGTTCATCTTCTTAACGAAATTTCTCTTGAACTATTTATTTCCTTTCCTATAGGCTGGAGACATCTTCTTTGGAATTTTGATTTCATCGACATCATCATCCTCTTGGAACTTTTTGGGGAACCTTACTACAAGATGTCTAACATTTCCACATAGAAAACAAGAAAGTGGAAGATTCCCTATAAACATTCCTTTTCCTCTTTGAAGGTTTGAGGAGAGTAATGAAATCACCTAATATGTCTCTTCTTCTTCCTGAGAGTCTTCAATGGTGAGCTTCTTCAGGGCCTTGAATGCCACCTCTTTGGATTTCCCTTTTTCCATAGCATCATTATCATGATTTCTCATTTCATATGCAAAAAGGGTGCTGTTTAGGTTTTCTAATGTCAAATATTTCGGGTCTTTATCTTCCAAAACCATAACTTTCCTATTGAACCAAGGAGGAAGTTTCCTCAAGATTCCCTTCATAATCTTTATGTCTTCAATAAATTCTCCAAGACCTCGCATGTCTTCCAATACAACATTTATCCTGTAAAATAATGTATCAACAGACTCATTCAGGTTCATTCTCAGATCCTTATACTTATTCCACAACACTTTCAGCTTTACTTCTATGACATTTGTATCTCCCTCATATATATTTAACATCTTTTCTCATATAGCATGTGATTTTTTCATGACATCACCTTTGTATAGATAGGATTGGATAGGGATCCTACTAATTCATTGACTCCATTGGCGTCAGCATCCAATTCTGTTCTATTAGCTTCTGATTATGCACCACTATTAATATCGGCTATTATACCATGCATTGCTACTGTAAACACATCCATTCCAAATATCAAAAGTAGTGTTGCGTCCGATTCTTCCATAGCTGAAAATTGTTCCCGTCAAAGATCAGAATCCCATTATGATTGGTAACCTCCATTTGAGAGGGAATTATAGATATTAACCTTTCCCTTTGATACCAATTGTTAGGTCCACTATGATAGATACCCTGAGATGGGGGTGAATCAGGGTATGAAAGATTAAAACAACTGTCCCTTTTGATCTTGTTTTTCTGTTAGACAAAACTCTCTTCTCTCTCCTTACCGATGCAAAGTATGATTAAAACATAAAGCATGTACATGACACAACGATTTTTACTTGGTTTACCCTCACTGGGATACGTCCAAGGAACATACACAGGTAGTGTTCCAATGTACCAATTCCACTATAAGTGCACTGATGTTTACACGTTCGATGTGGACTCACTGTCCCTCCTAGTTTACACCCACTCACAATTTGAGAACTCAGGGCTCTCTCAACTAATGTGAGCTCACTGCTTCTTCAGAATATCCACTCATAGTTTATTGACCTGTCGGTCTCTATATTACCACTAATGAAAGAATCCTCCATTGTATGTTGATTCTCTATTGAAGTCTATATTTCATCCACTGATGAATAACCCTATTCCCATGAACAATGGGAAACTCACTTTGGAAACACCTTCACAAAGCACACAACTTCGCGAGGCTCCCAATTTCATGAAGCTCAAACAAGCCTTCGTGAAGCTCCTTCCTTTTTGAGAAGCACTCTCGCGTAGCTCAAGTCATTGCTGAGCAACTTCCTTCGTGATGCTCACTGATCCAATGCAAAGCTCGCAACTTTCGCGGAGAAAAAATAGATGCCGCGAAGCTCTTCTTTCGTGAAGCACACTGCCTTCACGAACCACATTCACGAGCCGAGATAAAAATATTTTATTCAAAAAATCTCTCTACTTATCCTGAAGGGTCGAGGTATATTTATAGGTGATTCCACTGACCCTCGAGCCTTCGGTGCAAAGTCAATTCCACATCATCACAGATCGCGAAGCCCTGAAATTTCTACCAGAATTCTGTCAATATCGAGAAGCACCACGAAAATTTTCCGATAGCAGAGCTCGTCGTAATCAGGGATCATCCTGTTAATTATATCACACCTTCACCGCGAATCTCCCTCTCAAATCCATTCACCGGTGTAATACACTTTATCCTCTTCTGTTCGCGAAGCTTTTCGTAATCACAAAGCTCACCGTCAATATTCTTCTGGTCTTCAGGAAATCCAATACTTGATGCCTATCTTTGCGAAATTCATGCCTTTTCTATATTTAAATTATATATTCATAGAAATACTATTTTTTTGATGCTCACCAAACTCAAAAATTTGGACCCCAAAAATTTGGCAAACACAGGAAAACAGCGCCACATTGTAGTGATCTTTTTGTACCACCTCCAGATCATCCATTCTTTTCTCGTGGGTCTTTGTCAACATGAGTTGTCACCAATATATATGGAATATGAAAACTCACCATGGAAACCTGCTTTGTCAACAAACACATTCAACCCAAAAATGCTGTAATGATACCTTGAGGGAATTTTTCCAAACAAATTGTTATTCCATTATTTCTTGAACAATATGTGTGTTATATATATATAATGTTTTTATAATATAATATAAAATTCTCTCAGCGCATTGGAATCTCACAATGTCTCAAATCATGGCCCCAAAAATATTCCTTAATATATTTTAAAGGCACACAAGGAAAACATAAAGACATTACACAACATCAATTTCTTCAGAAGAATCAAATTTCTATTCACAAAAATGATTTTGTAGATTATAGGAATATTTTTTTCTGATGGGGAATGGAATGTAATCCAAGGAACCATGATAATTTTATGAGAAGTAAAGGATGAGACCCATTACATGATTGGAAATGCTGATAGGAGTATAGTCCTTAGAAGTAAAACATATGATGATCCAAAAATGTGGCAGTACAGGTTCAGTAACCATAGAGGAAGGAACATGATTTTTTCAAATGATATTGGGATATTAAAGGTTGATCACATGGAAATTAAAATTATTGAGTGTTTTGCGTTTCAAAATCATAATAAGGTTTCATTAAATAATGTTGTTCAGAATTGAATGGAACAAAATTCAGAGTTCATAATCTCAGATGATTTGGGACCTTACCCTTTTCAATCCTACAATGGTTGACATTATTTTCATACATTAATTTATTATTATACCGGGAATGTATGGGTTTAATTACTAAATCTTAAATCATATTTTTATAAGGTGTTTACTTAAGATAAAGAACTATAGGAAATTGGATTCATAAAGATGTTGTAGAGAATATAAAATGAAAATGAAGATGACTGAATGAGATAAAACTTTTGTAATTACTATATGAATGAATGGATAATTCATGATAATATGGTCCCTATAACTCAACCTCATAATAGAGTAGATAAAATGATAATTAAATTCTTTTTTAAAAAACCAAAGTGTATGAGGTTTCACATTGGAATGAAAAATGAGTTCTTGGTGGAGGTGAACAAAATGATGACATATATCACCAATAGAAGTTTAGTATCAGTAGTTGGGTAGGAACATCTGAATGAACTATGGAATGGAAAATAAACAAAATTTATTTGTCTTTGATTCTTTTTTAGTTTGGAAAAGGTAAATGTAAATTCCATGTATAGGGAAAACATGAATCCAAATGAAAAATATTATTTTCACATGGTTATGGAGATAAACATTTTTAATGTTTCTAATAGTATATTGATTTAATAAATATCCTCAAAATAAAAGATGTCATCTTCAATGAAATCATTCTATGGATAGGATATAACATGATGGAAGAGGTTGTTTAAGGAGAATCAACTGTATTAATGAAGGTGGATAATAGTATTGGTAGTAGAAAAAAAAGTGATCTATGATCTAGAGACTAAAGAAATATAAATTCCAAATATAAGACTATAAAAAATTATAGAATGTTCAAGATTTTTTGATGCTCTGGGGGGGAGCACTATAGTTACCTATACTGTATGTTTAGATGATCCAAGAATGGGGTGATCTATATGGTTCAATTTAGATTCTTCATTTGAGGAGATCAACTACAATCAGAAGAATTTTTTAGAGGTTTGGGACTAATATGAACTCTCCACTAAAAATATGTGTTTTATAACAAAAAAATACTATGAAATAAACATTAAATAGTAAACCATGAATTAATATACGATTTCAAATATGATCAATGCAACATGGGATATAGCTGAACTACAAGAGGCTAAGGTTGAACATGATAAAAAGTGGGTTTACTATATGAAAAATGTCTATAATATCGTGAAAAGATAAAAAAACATGTGATTGTGAAAGGGTTTTTTATCATACAAAAGGACTTTATTTATTAAAAATCATATCGCTTGTAGATAGAAATGATCTTATAAGATAAATAATAATTATGGTGGAGTCAAAAAAATATAAATATAGAGTAGATGGATATCCACACTACTTTCTTTCATGGTGATTTGGAGGAGGATGTCTACCTATAACAACCAATAGGTTTACTGGAAGTTACACATAAATTTTTTTAACGTTAACTAAAGAAAATATTTTATGGATTGAACAAAGCGCCATATTATTTGAATCCAAAATTCACATTATTCAAGTCAATGGAAGGGTTCAAAAGGCATAATGTAAATCACAATAGTTATTAGAAGAAATGGGAAGTTGGTACATTCATCATATTTATTTTGTATAAGGATGATATTATGATTGACAGGCCAGATGTTTAGAAAATTTTATAGTTCACATTTGATTTTCAAGATGATTCAAGAGAAAATATTTCTGAAATGAAAGGAATAATTTTTTAATAGAGGTCATGAGATATAAGAAAATAGATACTTTGTTTTATAATATAAATATTATATTTTTATGAAAATGGAATGGTTTAGGATGATAATAAGTTATCTTGTCTCAAGCCATCATGTTTGTCACTTAATGTTTTCTAAGATAAGGATACCAAAAAAGGATGTAGAGGATAAGTACATGGACATGGTACCATATTAATCAATGATTAGAAGTTTGATTCCTATAATGGTTTGAATTCTATAAAACATTTTCAATGAATTTAAAGTTTTTTGTTAGTATATGGTGAAATTGAGAATCTTTACTAGGATTTTGTGAAGTATTTCCTTCAGTATTTGAAAGGATTAGATAATAATACTCACTTATTTTTAAAGAAAGATCCATCAAAAGCCTTTTAGGATTCATGATTTTTTAGTTTCAAAGGCTCAAATTATTATAATAGGATTCATGTTAATATACTGAGGAGATAAAATTAGTTATATGCCACAACTTTAGCAGATTATTACATTGATTATAAATAAAAAAGGTATGTTTCTACAATGGATGTTGGGAAGGAGATATTATGGTTGATGCTTTTTTTACAAGTTCATTCTAGGAATTATTATTGGGTAGTGATTTATTGTGATGTCAAATGTAAAATGCACATGGATAACAATACATTGATCCATTTAAAGTAAAAGTGTATTGAAAATTTGTATCATATTTTCAGAATTATGATAGAGGGAAAAGGACTCGAGCTACTAGATATAATTGGAAGAAAAAAAAATATGATAGACATTTTCACCAAAGATATAGTTCTCGAAGGATTTGGGTAACATTGAGCCTTAGTATAAAATTATTGAATATAGGAATGAAAATGGTAACATAGATGAATGGTATTTGTTGGAAAGAATATTATGCTGTGATTAATTATGTCTTTAAGTGGGATATTATTTGTATATGAAGCCTTATATAAATCCTTATATGTTCAATAATTATAATTACATTTACCAAAATTTCATCAGTGTCTTGATGTTGTTCTTGAAGTTAAGGTAATGAAAACTGATATTATCCAATTATAGTTGGTATAATAGATATATTCATCTATATATGGTTCAATGGTGGAACACTTGGAGGTAAAAAAGTTCAATAATGATGATGGGCCACTAGTTTGGAAATTTTTTCCATGAATTCATATCTTATGATCTAGGTTTTTTGGAGAAGAAATATTTTTTTAATCATTGTGCTTCATATTTATATATATGGGATCATTAGAGAAAATCGTTTGGAATGAAGGTGCTAGCATTAATTCAAATGGGTATTTTCTAGAGATCTAAGTAGTTAGAGAGGATTACATGTATTTGTAATCTATTTTATCCAGTTATATTCTAGTTATAATTGTGGAAAATAGTAGTGTTCTTTCCCCCTTATAGGTATGATATAGTTTGACGAATAGAAATTCTATTTTTTTATCATATTTCCTAATTTTTTTGGTATTTTTATTGTTTTTATAGAGGTGTGTGTCCATGGATGAATTTTTTTGGTTAGTATAATGTTGAAGTAACCGATCACAAGTACAGTAAGAAAAAGTAAAATTAAACATCAACATACTATTTTCACCAATATCCTATTAATTTTTTTCCAATGGAAATTTTGATCAAAATTTCTAGTTTCTATTAATAGTACATGAGATTAGTTTTTCTTGCCGAAGATTTCAAATTAGTTTCTTCCCAACAGTGGATTAACTAGGAAGTTAGGAAACCTCATTATTTACTTTAGGGATCATTATTAAGTATGTTGAAATGATGATATAGGATTATTCATTTCTATTATAGGTACTCTATTCATCATTTATCATTGTTAATTTATTTTTTAATGATATAAAAACCTATATAATAGTTTGGTTTCTATTTTAATAAATGATGTCAGAAAATCCATAATTAATAAATATACCAGATAATTAATGAAGGTAATCAAAAGGAAAACTACATTGTGAGGAATGGTATTTTCAGGAATATATCCAGAAGAGAATGGGTTTCACAAGTGAAATATCCTTATAGGGATGTATTTTTGGATGATGTTTTCGAATTCCAAATATGCATCTTTTGTTTCATGGTTAAGAAGTCACTAGTGCATAAAATGTTTTTTACGTCGGTTATTTTTCATTTTTTACATCAGTTTTTAGCCGATGTTAATATGGACGATGTTATAAATATTATTTTTTAGGTCGGTTATTTAGAAATTGACGTAAAAAACATAACATCACGGTGGTTATCACGTCGGTTATTAATTAACCGACATGAAAAAACCAGGGGGTTTATCACGTCGGTTATTATATAACTAACGTGATAAACCAGTGCGGGGGTGTTTATGACGTCGGTTATATAATAACCGACGTGATAAAATATTTCCCAGGCCTTTATCACATCGGTTATTACATAACCGAGGTGATAAACCGGGGGGGGGGGGGTGGTTATCACGTCAGTTATTATATAACCGACATGCTAAAACAATGTAGTGATGTTTATCACATCTGTTTTTTAATAAACGACGTGATAAACCAGTCCGGGGGTTTTTTATCACATCGGTTATTAAATAAAAGATGTGATAAACCATTCCCACATGTGTTTATCACATCGGTTATTAAAATAACCAACGTGATAAACCCTTCCCCATTCCATTATCACGTCGGTTATAAAATAACCGACGTGGAAGATCAATTTCTTTTAAAGGGAATGTAGTCTTCTTCTCTCCCCAGAAACAACCAGAAACCAAATAAAGTATTCCTACCACAAAAACAAAAGTTTACCAAAACAAGAACCAAAGAAAAATTAAGCATTTACATTGATAACATTTAAAACTTATCTCACTAGACAACCCCCCACCACACCCTAAACAACCCCCCACCCTACTAGACAGCCCCCACCACACCCTTGGACTGCCCCTGACCCCCTGGACAGCCCCAAACACCCTGGGACAACCCCCCACCATCAAGTATACCCCCCCACACCCTGGACAGCACTCCCACACCCCTAGAAAGCCCTCCCACCCCACTCACCCCACTGGACAGCCCCCACAACACCCTTGGACTGCCCCCTGACCCCCTCGATAGCTCCAAACACCCCTGGACAACCCCCCACCCTCATGTATACCCCACACCCCCTAGACATCACTCCCACACCCCTAGAAATCCCTCCCACATCCCTAAAACAGACCAAAAAGTTACCAAAAACAAACCAAAACCCCCTCACCCCACTGGACTTCCCCCACCACACCCCTGGATACCCCCACACCCCTGGACATCACCACCACCCCTGGACATCCCCCACCCTCCTGTATACCCCACAACCCCTTGGAAAACACTCCCACACCCTTGGACAACACTCCCACGCCCCTGGACAGCCCTCTCACACCCCTGAAACAGACCAAAAAGTTACCAAAAACTGACCAGAACCCCCTCAACCCACTGGACAGCCGCCACCACACCCCTGGACACCCCACCACACCCCTGGACACCGCCACACCCCTGGACTGCCCCCACCCCCTAGACAGCCCCCAACACCCCTGGAGAAACCCCCCACCCCTGGACACCCCCACCCCTGGACTTCCCCACCACCCCCTGGACAACCCCCACACCCATGGACACCCCCACACACCAGGACTACCCCCACCCCCTGGACGGCCCCCAATAACCCTATAACCCCCCCACCCTCCTGGACTGCCACACCACCCCCTGGACAGCCCCCCTCACCCCACTGGACATCCCCCACCACACCCCTGGACACCCCACAACCCTGGACTGCCCCCTGACCCCCTATGCAGCCCCCACACCCCTGGACATCTCTACCACCCCTGGACATCCCCCCACACCCCTGGAAAACCCCCACCCTCATGTATACCCTCACCCCATGGACAACACTCCCACACCCCTGAAACAAACCAAAAAGTTACCAAAAACAGACCAGAACCCCGTCACCCCACTAGACTTCCCCCACCACACCCGAGGACACCCCCACCCCATGGACAACCCCCCACCCTCCTGGACACCCCCACCCTACTAGAAAACCTCTTGGACACCCCCTTGGGGGGCATGCCACTGAAAGGTACTCATCAATCTCACATGCAAAGCTTGAGCTCTCAAAATGTTTCACATTTGGGAGTGATGAATACTTTCAATCGGTATTCAGCCCCCCTGAGGGATGGAAGTGCCTCATGGACTCCCCCCCACTCTCATGGACACCCAGGACCCCCCCCCCCCCACCCCACCAGACATCCCTCCCACACCCCTGGACACCCCCACCCCAGTGAACACCCCCCCACACCCTGGGAACCCCTCCCCCCAGACCAGAATCCGTACTAGAAAAGCCATCATAAGTAGACAAAAACAATAAGTAGAGCAAAATTAAACATTCACATATATAACATTCAAAACAAACACTATCAACTTCAAAAAAACTAAATCCAACCTAAGCAACTTATAAATACACAATTACAACGACGATATTCAAAATTACATTTTACACTTCAAACAACTAAAATTCAATCAATCCTATAAAATATTTTGACCACTCCACTTGTAAGAGTTTCATGTATTGAGAATTATAGGGTTGAGGGTCATCAAATAGCTACAAATGAAAAGGATAGTAGTTAACGTGTATAATGAATAATTAAAATTGAAATATTATCGAAAATATAAAAAGAAAATCTTACCCGGTCAAAGTTCACAACTATCCCAGTTGTTATTATTTCATAAATAAATCTTAAAATATAATATCTGAATTCGATGATGCCTTATTGTTAATGATAAATATGTTTGGATGAGTTTAAATTCAATATATTATTTTTATGTAATAATTCAAAAAGTACAAATTATATATGGATATTTACCTTCACATTTACATATTTGATCTTTACACTCCTTTTCTTTGTGTTTTTTCTAAATTGGACCGATAACCTGTTAGAAAATAATATGAATGGGGTAAATATAAAATTAATTATAATATATAAAAAATTGAGAAATTGAAACATACTTTTCCAATATATTCTTAAAACTTTCCTTGAAATCATCATGGACATAGAATATCCAATAAAGTGTTTTCTATTTTGGGAAAAAAACCATAACATCCAATGATCACTAATAAAATAAATTTTATGTTTAGTGGTTTTTTATGTTAAAAGATAATGAACTCTTTGAGAGAGATGTGATTTATACCTCTCACAAAAAGGCATCATCCAACATTTTGTGACTATATTCTGTTCAAGTGTTTCAGTAATATAAAGCATTCTTTGTTCCTCATCCAATGCACATGCTTCTGGGGGAATCAATTGTGGGTCCATGAATCCATATGCATCTGTCAGATCATTCCTCTCAAAAATTTTATAAATATACCTAATACAAAACTGACATAAGTATACATTTTTAACAAATATAACGTAGGAAAAGGTGTTAAGACTTACATGGAAAAAAATTGCACCACGTTGAGGCCCATATTATATCCATTAACAAGCCCCATGATATCAGTTTTCATAATCCACACAGTTATTTCATGTCCACAAACATGAGATTCCATTGGAAACTCATAATGACCCGCCAAAAAATTTGAATATCTTTACAATCGGTCAAGACTACTAGAATATGTATCAGATGTCATATCCATTTGTTTTTGTTGTTGTCTATACATTATTTCTTTACCATTGAATTATTACTGTAAAAATAAATAGAAAAATATATTAGTTTTCAAATGATAAAACTACTTTTATACAAAAATAAAATAAAATATATAACATTCATACCTCTATTGTAATGAGTCAAAGTAGTCTGTTTGGAAAAATTAAAAAATGGTCGATACTATGTCCAACTTTCGTCACCTCATCTGTAGGTAATGGTACTCGAGATGATCTATCTATAATATCCTGTACAGTGACACTCTAATTCTCTACCTCTAATTTTTGATGATGAAATGTATCTTCTATACAATATACCAACCCATATGCAACTATATGATGTTGAGGATCATCAACATACAACTCTAAATAAGTAGGAAGCTACGAAGGAGGAGTAAGATAAAAAATGGGGTCCATAGGCTGAGGTGGGGGAGTGGGAGCTTCTGGCGGAGGAGGATAAATAATGGGGTCTGCAGGGGGAGGTGGAGGTGTGGGAGATGCAGTCTGAAATTGTCTTTGCCTGTCTGCAAACGTAAACTGTACCGATTCTCTATCTTTTCCTCCATTGTTGCATTAATATTATGAACATAAACCTCCAAGGATTATATTTTTTTATAAACACCCTCAACGTTATAATTTGAAGAACGTGGAAACACTTTTCTTACCGACACACCGTCCGGATATCCTCTTACATGACCATGATGTTTGGGCTTTCCCAATTCTAAAAATAAAATATTTTTCCTCCCAGAAGCTGTAAATTCCCTCTATGAGCACTGCTCCTCAAGAGAGTCCTGTATTAATAAATTGAACATTTCTTTAATGATTCAAATTATATGAAGAAAAGAGTTAACTTAAATAAATAAAATAGATATCTTACAATCCTCTCAACTACGATTCTCGATTCTTCCGAAAGATATTGCCCTTTTTTACCCATCTGAGATCTCTTCCATTTTTCATGTCAAGATGGAGGGGATGGAGGGGCCACCTCTCTAGAGCTTGAAAACTTAGCGCTTAGTTTTTAAAATTTTTCCACCATCATGTGTTCTTCCAGAAATGCATACCCTCCCCGAGATAAACTATGAGGGTATACATTTTTAGATTGGATCTCTTGATGAGAATTCATTGTTTGTAGTAAATTAAGAATATGAAATCATTAACAAAACATTAATAAGTTCATTTATATAAGAAATAGTATAAAAGTTTACATAGACCTTACCAAAAATGACTATTTTCTTCTACGTTGAACAAACTATCTCCATGTGTCTTCATCTATAAAAGGATATATACGACATGGATTGTAATGACTCCTATGAACGAAAATGAAATCAGATGAGAGGGTTGATTTGAAATCCCTCCATCTCCTGGCAGCCATCGATCATCATTTCTTCCTAACTCCTCCAGTGTCAAGAATATCAAATTTCATATGACAAAGAAGAGGTTAAACATATTATATATACTAGAAACATTTAATGAATAGTCAAACAATAGAAAAATATCTTACCAAAATCATCTCCCACAACTGAGAGAATATCTCTTTATCAGCACTTCTCCAATCATCATACAAAATGCTTACTTAGCTCTTAGCCTAAGTTAATACAAAACTCTTCAAATATTTTGCATTAGGACCTCTAGGAATATCATCATCATCAAACTCAATGAGTATCCTCTGATCCTACGTATGGGAAAGTGCTAATTTTGGTAAACATGTGCACCCACATTTACCAACTCGTGAACTCTTTGACGTAATAGGAGCACATGAGGAAGATTGGGGAACATCAAGAGAAGAATGTGAATGTTACTCTCCAAAGGTATGACCAATATTCTCATCTCTATAATCATGTGGTTGATCAACTGAATGATCTTTCATTATCCTTCACATCCAAAAAGAAAACACTAGTTTAAAAATATAGAAATTCAAATATTTTAATACTACTGTATTCAGAAAATAGAAAATTGTACTAAGTTACGTAATAGTAAACATTGTTAATATGGTAAGCATGTTAAACAATGGTAAATATGGTAAAGATGGTCATGATGGTAAACATGGTAAACATGGTAAACCTGGTAAACCTGGTAAACATGGTAAAGTAATTGTCCCTGAACAAAAATAATATATATATAATTCATGTAATGGTAAACATGATATAGTAAACTAAACAAACTAAAAAAAACAAAAAATTATACTTATTTTGTTTTAATACATGTTTTATTAAAGAAAAAACATATAATATCTAACATTTTATGAAAAAAAATAAATCTAAACAAGAAATATACATATGTTACCTATAATTTTAGGAATGTACAAATGGATTTTTTTTCCAAATTCCTTCGTCGTGATCATTTCTTATGGCACAAATCATGTCTTCAACATTACCATCATTATGTTCTGTTAATATTTCCATGGAAGTAGGGATCTCACATAAATTAGCATATTCATCGTGTTCATCCCCACCAACATATTGTTTTTCCCTTGTAAAACATCATCCCACCGCATATATGATTGATCTACTACATAAAAAATTTGTTTTTCATGTGTTTCCATTATAAAAGAATCAGGTGTGTCTTCCAATCTATTTAGATTAACAAGTGTCATTCCAAATTCACCGTGTCTGACATTGTTGTTACCGATAAACCATTAATAGTTAAAAATAGGAAAATTAATTTTAATGTAATCAACCTCCCACATGTCTTCAATCAATCCATAATATGTACTTGATGAAGAAAATGGGGTTTTTTCCATAGCACTCGAAAAATGCATTGCCTATACAAACACAAATACACCACTATTTTGAACTGCACTTCTGTTGTCACGAACCAACCCGGGTCGACCCTGAACCGGTCACCCGAGCCAGTCCGCGGCATGGCCCGAGGGGCATTCTCGATCCCCACGGGTTGGAAACCAGTGTCGGGCATAAAAATTAAACTATTGGGAATGAATTGTCCCATAAGGAAATGATAAATGGATAAAAAAATAGACAGTAATGATAAAAACTGGCAGCAGGAAGAGGATAAAACTGAACACACCTCCTTGGGATCTTCTAGGTCACCACCCAACTCAAGACCACGTTACTCCAACATTGAGCAGCTGAACCAGGAACCTTCATGAGAAACTGAACCTGCAACGGGAAAGATATAGTAAGCGTGAGCATTGAGATTCTCAGTAGGGATGCCATAAATAAACCATTGAATCCAACAATTGTATCTTCTAAAACAGTCCACTAACTCAAGTTTGAAATTCAGATATAAAATTAGGGTTTTCACATTTTAAAATATGCAACATGTTGTTCTCATTTAAAAACCTAACACACACTACACACCATTTCCAAAATCATTTTCCATTTTGGAAATGAAATCCAAAATAGAGAATACCAAAGTTGGGCTAGAGTAAACAAGTAAAAGGGAAACTGAAAATAAACCAGTGTAACGAAAAGTAAACAAGTAATGTAAATAATCCTGTAACCATGGGTGATCATAAACATCCCTAGAAGACCCATGGACGTACTCGGTTTCAGAACCACCTATTGTCATATGGTGAAGCTCCTAAGTCTATAACCAACTGGCCGCCCTAACTAACCAATCCAGTGGAAAATCCCCCCTGGCCTAACAACAAATCCAGGGGGTACCAACCTGTCTAATCGGGGCTGGTCAGCATCCGTCACTCGATCATTTAAAAGATTCCCAGGAAGCCTTGGTGGTTATTATAACACTGTGTAAGTAGGAAGGCCCTCGCACACGTGACTCATCTCACCGCACTTTCCAACCCCAAACATGGATGTTTCCTATGCGTTCTCTCCTAAAGGGTTACCCTAGAAATGAGCACCCCATATATTTATATATATAAGGATACATATCAAACATACAAAGTTCCAATCGGGCCATCACATCATTCGGTTATCAAAACCACTTTATTAAACACTTGGAGTTGTAAATCAGGCCTCTAGTTATACATAATCAATGCCTTTATGAAACCATTACAAAAGATCTCCCAAAACAACCCTAAACAACACTTTTGTATTTAAAAGCCAAACGGGCCCTTAAGTTCCAAGTTTCAGGCATTACAATAAATGTCTTTAGTGATTCCATATTCAATTTGTAAAATAAAAAATCCCAAGTGTTGTCTTACTCCACGCACTCAACAAAATATATAAAACAAAATCCAAACGGGTATATACGAATGGATTTATTTTCAAACCAATTTAAAGAACCACAAAGAGAGACCCACATCATTTAGAAAACAAGAACCTCCTAGAAACCCATGATTCGAGAAACATACCAATTCAAAGAGACGCGAAATCATTTCTTCAAAAGCATTATGTTCCATGAAATCAACCAATGTTGGAAAAACAAGTTTCATAAAATGTTTGTACCAGCAAACACCACTCAAAACGTCCAATAATACCATTTGCAGATAAAGGCAGTTAGTTCCAACTAAGTTTCCAAGGCATAAACATGTGCGTAAGTAGAGGAGCATCCAAAAATCCATTTTTATTCAAATATTTCAACAGTAAATCACTACCATAAATTAACTATAAACATACTAGAGGTGAGAAACATAATATAATAATTAATTATGAAAACAAAAGCATTAAATTGATTAAAATTGGGAGCAATGGCATGGGAGCACCTACACATAACCAAGGAATTATTTCAAAGCTATTTTTAACACATTTAACCATCAAAGAAACACTGCAATAAATAAATTATCATGATTATAAGGGTGAAAATAAAATTTATAATGTAAATGAAACAATGAAAGAGCCTATGGAGAACTTCGAAAAGATAGAAGGGATGGAAACGCCTACCTGAAACAAATGTCACGTCCAACTTTATAACTCAAGGAGGAGCTTTCTCGCATGCATGGACTTCCATATATATATATATATGTATATATATCCTTAAACTGATGCATGTGTTCCCTGCGTCATGAGGGAACACTCACACAGAAGATATATATATCTATACATATCCATACCTGGGAATATGCATGCGCACCTTCGAAACTAACAACAACTCCCTACGATAGATCCTCGAGACTCAAAAACACCACAAATCCCTAAAATAAAATTAATCCAAAAAAGAAATCAAGGTACGATTCAAAAACAGACCCTAAAAAAATCACAATGTTCACAAGTAAAACCCAAATCACACTTTACCAATTTTTTAAAAATAAAACTAAGGGCCACCCCCCCCCCAAATTGTATCAATTTATTTTAATAGATCATATAACAATTTATCAATACCCCAAGTACATAAACACATGAACATAATTAATGAAGAACCCTAATGACCAATTTTTAAACAATTCATCAATGCTGAAGCATCACAAAAATTTACATGAGAAAACCATAGAGATGCGAATTCCATTTTAAAATTCATCAAAATAACAATTTTCACTTAAGAAAGCAAATCATCATAGAAACATATAGACATAAACCAAGAACTGAATAAAAAAAATATTCTTAATCAATTCTAAAAATTTAAGAACTCTATAGCAAGCTAATTAAGGGTATAAAAAAGCTACAAAACAACTTTTAAAACTAATAGAAAGATCGTAAACATTAGTCGAGTGCTCTGGAAATAAAAATGCGCCAATTCACCTTCCTCGGAGGGGAACGAATACAATCGCACCTCAACAGAAGGGAGAAAAGAACATTGCAGACCCTTCACATACCTAAAAAACGAGGAACAAACACAAATAAAAAGATATCAGTTAGGGTTTTTCCACCTAAAAAAACACCCAAAAAAAGGAAAAACATGAAAAAATAATGATACCGGAGAGGGGGGGGGGGGGGTCACACCGATTGAGGGTGGTGCGGCCGGAGCTGGAGAGGTCGGCTGGAGTAGGAGAGGTCGGCCAGGGTTCAGGGAGCTGGGGTGGTCGGATGGCACATGGAGGGGAAGGTACAAGCGGCGGCGTAGGGATGAGGAGGCCGGGTGGGGGCTGCGGCTTAGAGAGGAAGAGGCCGGGAGGCGGTCCGGCCGGATGGAGCTCCGACGAGGGGGTGCGCGCGCAGGAACAGACCTAGGGGGTGCTGCGTGATTCTGAGGGTGGGGGTGTGTCATCGGTAAGGGGAGAGGGAGGATAGATGCATGAGGGGAAAAGGGGGTTTAGCGTGATAGGAAATTTGGGGGGAAGAGGGGTGGCGCATGAGGGGATAAAAAAAGAATGTTGCGTGATTGGTATGAGAGAGAAAAAAGAAAGTAGGTTAAAAACCATTAGAAAAAACAATAAAAAATATAATAAAATAAAAATAATAAGGATAATAATAATAATATTAGTAATAAATAAATAAACTAAACTAAAACAAAACCAAAAATAATAATAATAATTCCAATAGAAATTTTATAAGAATAATATTAATATCAATTTAATGATGATATTTTTATTATTATCTGCAAAAATAAACTTATCATGGTGGTTTAAACATTTATAAAATTTAGTTATCTCATGTATTGGAAACTGTTCATTCATCAGGGTTGAACGCATGGGCACTGCTAATGGTACAATGACCCCGCACATGCTTGAGACCCACCAAAATCATCAAACATTAAAAAATTTCAAACCCGTACCCAAACCCAACTCTGTCCAAAAGATGCGGGACCGAGAGAAGAATAAAATAAAAAGGAATCTGTGGTCAGGGTGTGACAATTCTCCCCACCATAGACACTTTCTTCCCCTAGAAAGTCACCAAGACAACAGTCGACCCAACATGAGTCCATGCCTAGAAATAATCATAGAAAATTGAGAGGCTCGGGGTGACCATTACCAACACACGTCACACTCGACCAACTCAAGAAAAATCATTTCCCAAAGTTGATGGGAGAACATGGGAGGGTTCTCCCCACAACAAAAAATTTACTATCAAGGATACCACAAAACCCGAACACACCACCCCTGGGGCGAAACACGGGAACTCCCATACCAAACTAAATCATTTTCCCCACATGGACCAAACAACACACCTAAGACTTTGACGAAAAACACGCTACAGAATAACCGAGAAACCTAAGGATGAGAAATAAACACAAAACCTCCCATTAATTTCATGAAACGTACATCCCCCTAACAAACACAACTGAGACCAACTCAAAATCAGAAAAAGACCATAAATTCATGACCCACACCATTCAAAGAGACTTAACAATTTAAAAACCACACTGAGAGCAGACAAGACCACTTGGGTCGTGGGGGAATGAGCTCACCACGCCACCACAACAATGATGAGTTTACGACAACAATGAGAATAGAACCATGAAATTTTTGATATTTACATTCCATACCTGAGGACATTCTCTGGACCGAGGTTCCACACACCCTCGAAAACTTCTGAATGTGCGTGAGCTTCACCCCGAGACATGTGGTTGGGGAACTGATGGATAAAGCATCTCATGCCTCACAGTCATGAATTTTCATCTTCGGGTCCCTAAATCCTTCTTCCATTCGATGATTTAAAGAATCCCTATGGTCAAAACTTTTCAAAGGAATGCAACATGATGACTTATAATGTCCGGATATTCCATACCGGTGGCGCACAAGAGATTAGTCCGACGAACTTTGGGCCGGTACCGACAAGGATGGTTTCTTGGAGACAGGTTCCACCGGACCGTACTCCTTTCCAGATGGGGAACATTCATGGAATTTGACCACCATTAATCACACCCAAAACTCCGATGATGATGAGACATCTCATCTTTACTAGTCAAAAACTGAACCCTCAAATAACTCTGGGACAGTATGAACCTTAAATACCCCGGGGGTTCCCGACTACCCAAAGACACACTATCTTTCAGAAAAATACAACTACCTATAACAGACTTCAATTACCTCGATAAGCAAGAAACACACGAAATAACTGAGAACTGGGCATAGCTCATTAACAAATTTTGGAGGCTTTCTGGGTGGCAACTCATAACAACACGAAAAAAACATTGAAACTAGCATCAAGCCAAAACTGAATCAAAGCAACAACACAATCCAAAGGAAACATGCCCATAAGCCAAACATATAAAAATACAACCATAAATCACTTTACAAAAACCATTTTTTCTTTAAAATTTAAAACCCACCTATGGAACCTTATGAACCATCACATGTTCATCTCTTCAATCCCACTCACATCATCTGCAAACAAGTTCCCCTACGCACTTTCTATACATTACACGCATGTGTGACCCTCCATAATGTGTGTCAAGGTTCAAACACTTCTTTTTCTTACCAAATCCATACCCATGCCATGTTTTTCCAAACCAATACACCTTCCCTTTAAAAACCCACATTAGTAGTTTCAAAAACAATTTAGAAGAAACACTTTTCCATTTTAAAACCAATTTCACTTTTAACACACTCAAATAAACTGAGATTAAAACAAAACACAAGCAGTAATAACCCACTGGAATGATGAACTAGTGCATATGTCCGACCCAGCAACATGGTGGTGAGACATGCCCCAATTAAAGCATAACACTAAGAGGACCTTTAACTGGGAACTTGGACTCCACATGTGTCACCACCCCATGTGAGGCTGCAACGTGAACCTATTCGCCTCCATTGTCATACCTCAATCCAAAACAACCAAAGACAAAAGACTCAAATCCCAGACTACCCCTGGTAACTCAGGTATCTTTGCGAGTGGTGGTGATCAGGCACCAACCCATAACTTACCTCTTGGGCCCCGAAAGTCCTAATCTCCTTCTACCAGACACACCAAATAACAAAAAACTCCCCTCTGATAGAATTTTGTCACAAACCAACCTGTGTCGACCCTGAACTAGTCACCCGAGCTGGTTCGCGGCATGGCCCAAGGGGCGTTCCCGATCCCCACGGGCTGGAAACCAGTGCCGGAAATCAAAATTCAACTCTTGGGACTAATTTGTCCCACAAGAAAAAGATATACTGATAAACAAAACTGATGGCAAAGATAAAAACTTGCAGCGGGAAGAGGATAAAACCGAACACACCTCATTGCGACCTCCTAGGTCACCACCCAACTCAAGACCACGTTGCTCCAACATTGAGCAGCTGAACCAGGAACCTGCACTAGAAACTGAACCTACAACTAGAAAGTTATAGTAGGTGTGAGCACCAAGATGCTCAGTAGGGATGCCAGAAATAAACCACTGAATCCAACAATTCTCTCTTCTAAAACAGTCCACTAACACAAGTTTGAAATACAGATATAAAAGTAGGGTTTTAAAATTTTAAAATATGCAACATGTTGTTCTCATTTGAAAACCTAACACATGCTACACACCATTTAAAAAATCATTTTCCATTTTGTAAATGAAATCCAAAATAGAGAATACCAAATCTGGGCTAGAGTAAACCAGTAAAAGTGAAACAGAAAATAAACTAGTGCAATGAAAAGTAAAAAAGCAATGTAAATAATCCCATAACCATGGGTGATCCTAAACATCCCTAGACCCCTAGACGTACTCAGTTTTGGAACCACCTACCGACATATGGTGAAGCTCTTATGTATATAACCAACTGACCGCCCTAACTGACCAATCTAGTGGCAAAGCCAATGTGTCCTAACAACAAATCCAGGGGTAGCAAGCCGTCTAATCAGGGTTGGTCATCAACCGTCACTCGATCATGTAAACAATTCCCAGGAACCCATGTTGGTTATAATAACACTATGTAAGTATGAAGGCCCTCGCACGCGTGACTCATCTCACCACACTTGCCTACCCTAAACATGGATGCTTCCTATGCGTTTGCCCATAAAGGGTTACCCTAGATAGGAGCTCCCCATATAAAACACAAGCATTAAATTGACTAAAATTGGGAGCAAATGCATGGGAGCACCTACACATAACCAAGGAACTTTTTCAAAGCTATTTTTGACTCTTTTATCCATCAAAGAAACACTGAAATAAATAAACTACCAAGATTATAAGGGTGAAAATAAAATTTACAAACTAAAAAAACCATGCAATTTCCTATGGAAAACTTCATAAAGAGAGAGGGTATGGAAACACCTACCTCAAAAAAAGGTTACGTCAAGATTTCTAACTCAAGGAGCAGCTCGCTCGCACGCACGAACATATATATATATATATATATGTATGTATATATATATATATCCTTAAACCGATGCACATGTTCCCCGTGTCATGAGGGAACACACACATAGAATATATATATCTATACATATCCATACCTAGAAATATGTGTGCGCACCTTCGAAACCAACCACAACTCCCTATGATAGATCCCCGAGACTCGAAAACATCACAAATCCCTAAAATAAAATCAATCCAAACAAAGAAATCATGATACAATTCAAAAACCAACCCTAAAAAATCACAATGTCCACAAGTAAAACCCAAATCACACTTTAACATTTAAAAAAAAAACAAAAGGAAACACCCCCAAAATTGTATCAATTTTTTTTAAAAGATAATATAACAATTTATCAACACCCCATGTACATAATCAGACAAACATAATTAATGAATCACGCTAATGACCAATTTTTAAAAAAATTCATCAATGCTGAAGAATAAAAAAAAGCTAGAAGAGAAAACCATAGCGACACAAATTACATTTTAAAAATCGTCAAAATAACATTTTTCACTTAAGCAAGAAAATCATTGTAGACGCATATAGACATATACCAGGAACCGACTCAAAAAATATTCTTAATCAATTATAAAAATTTAAGAACTTTATAGCAAGATTATTAAGGGAATAACAAAGCTAAAAAATAAGTTTTAAAACTAAAATAAAGAGTGCGAATATTAGTGGAGTTCTCTGGAAATAAAAATACGTGAATTCACCTTCCTCGGAGGAGTGTGAATACAATCGCACCTCAACAGAAGGGAGAAAAGAACACTGCAGACCCTTCACATACCTAAAAAAGAGAGGAACACATAGAAATAAAAAGCTATTGGTTAGGGTTTGGCTAACTCAATGAAAACCCCAAAAAAAGGAAAAAAATGAAAAAAAAATAAGGATATCAAAGGCTGGAGGGGGGGGGGGGGTCACACGAGTTGAGGGTGATGCGGCCGGAGTTGGCGAGGTCAGATGGAGATGGCGAGGTCGTCAAGAGCAGGAAAGGTAGGCCGGAGGTTAGGGAGCCGGGGTGGTTGGACGACACAGGGAGGGGAAGGTGCAGGTGGCAGCGTAGGGATGACGAGGCCGGGAGGGGGCTGTGGCTTAGAGAGGAGGAGGCCGGGAGGCAGGCCGTGGCCGGTGGGAGCTCCGACGAGGGTGTGAACACGTAAGAACGGACCAGGGGCAGGCGCTGCATGATTCTGAGGGAGGGGATGTGTCGTGGGTAAGGGGAGATGGGGGATAGATGCGTGAGGGAAAAAAGGGGTTAGCATGATAGGAAATTAGGGGGGAAGAGGGGAGGCTCATGAGGAAATAAAAAAATAAGGTAGCGTGATTGGTATGAGAGAGAAAAAAGAAAGTCAGTTAAAAACCTTTAAAAAACAATAACAAAATAGAAAATATAATAAAAATAATAAGGATAATAATAATAATAAATAAATAAATAAATAAACAAATAAACTAAAAACAAACCAAAAATAATAATAATAATTCTAATAGAAATTTAATAAGAATAATATTAATATCAATTTAATGATGATATTATTGTTATTATCTGCAAAAAAATTCTTTATCATGTCGGTTTAAATATTTATAAAATTTAGTTATCTAAAGTATTGGCAACCACACAATCATCAGGGTCGAAGGCACATGCACTGCAAACGGTATAGTGATCGCGCATCAGCCTGAGACCCACCGAAATCATCAAATATTCAAAAATTTCAAACCCAGACCCAAACCCAACTCTGTCCAAAAGATGCGGGACCGAGAGAAGAATAAAATAAAAAGGAATCTATGGTAAGGTTGTGACATCTATTGTCCGGATCTTCCATATGAAATGTATAGACATTAATGTTATAACCAGACCATGTTATCACATTTAAACATGGACCACCCACTATCCATTTCAATGTCTATGATACATCTGATCTACCATGAAAGGTCTTTTTAAACCATGAAAGAAATGTTTTGTTGTGCTCATTCAATTTCCACATTTCTTTCATCTTTTAATGACATTGTTTCAACTGATTAATATGAAATGTGATATATGGTTGAGCATCAGCTATGTTATTCAAGATGTACGATTATAACTTCTTCATCTGTTCAGATGATAATGATTTGACAGTCAAGCCATGAATCCTCTTTCCCTTATAATTAACTCATTCATGGTGAGATGGAGGCAAACATATGTGCTGCGCCGCAGCCAAGTTGCTCATACAAAACTTTGCAACCTCCTCAGAAATATAATTTTCAATAAGGGAGGATTCAGGTCGATATGAATTCTTAACATACCTCTTCAATATTTTCATATACCTTTCAAAAGGATACATCCAACGAAGATATACAGGTACAAAAAGCATTATTTCTCGAACCAGATGAATCATTAAATGCAACATTATATCAAATAAAGTTGGAAGAAAATACATTTCCAATTGACAAAGTATAAAAATTTCATCATTTTCCAAAATGTTCAAAGCATTCACATCAATTGTCTTATTAAAAATTGAATTGAACCAATAACACAACTTCATTATAGACTTTCAGAAAGGGATGGGAAATATTCCATGAAATGAAATTGGTAGAATTTGTTGCATCATGATGTGACAATCTTGTGATTTGATACCTATCAACTTCAATTCCTTAAATGAGACAAATTTTTTTACATTTGATGAATAATAATGAGGCACATTGATATCATGAAGACACTGACAAAAGATAATTTTCTCCCTCTTCGATAATGTATGAAATGCCAGGGGATGAAATGTTTGTCTTCCTTTAGGAGTGGGAGATAACTCCAAACATATTCTCATTGATAGTAAGACTAATCTAGCATTAAACCCATCTTTTTTATTTCTTTAATATCTAACAATGTTCCAATAAAACAATCACAAATATTCTTCTCCACGTGCATGAAATCAATATTATATTTAACCTCCTGATATCTTCAATATGGTAGCTCAGAAAATATTGACCTTTTCCTCCAAATATGTCTATCATTACCAGATTTCTATGTCTTTCCCAATGTCACATCAAGGTTTTTCATCCTCTCAAAATAAAGATCAGGGGATAAAGGTTTTGGGGAAATATCAAATTATTGTGAGCCATTGAATGCCTTTTTTAGTCTTCTATAAGGGTGATCCATAGGCAAAAACTTTTGATAACCCATGTACACTGTTTTCCTCCCATGATGAAATTGACTATATGACGTCTCTTGTTCACAAATTGTACATGCTTTATGCCCTTTAACACTGTATCCAAATAAATTTCAATATGCTTGGAAGTCATTTATAGTGAACAGATGGACTGGATGCAGTTGAAAATATTCCATTTTATATGAATCATACACCCTATTATCATCAGCCCCTAAAAGTTTCAAATCATCAATCAGTGGTGAAAATTAAACATCAATATCGTTGTCGGGTTGATTCAGACTAGAGATCATTATAATCATCATGACATATTTGTGCTTCATACAAAATTCAAGAGAGAGGTTGTAAATTACCAATAAAACAGGCCATGAACTATGTGTGCTACTGAGGTTTTGGTATGGATTCATTCCATCTGTGCACACCCTAGTTTGAGATTCCAAATTTCATTTCTAAATGTAGAATACTGCTCATCAATTTTCTTCCATTGTGGACAATTAGCTGGATGATGTATTATTCCATCACATAACATCTCTTCATCATGCCATCATAACATTTTTTCATCATGTGAATTTTCAAATAAACATTTGAAACGATGAATTATAAGAAGATACCTAAATACCATTGAAGGGATCTTTGTAATCTCTACATCAGCCCGTGATTTTTATTTCACCTTATTCCATGATGTCCCACATTTAGGAAACTCTGAAAGAAAATCATATTCCTTCCTATATATAATATAGTCATTTCGACAGACATGTATTTTCATGTATCCTAATACCATTGGGAATAATATTTTCTTGGCCTTATAATGTGAATCTGGAAGATTGTTATCTTTCGGAAGAAATTCTTTCATAAATTGTAGCACCTATGTAAAAATTCTGTCACTCCATCCATGTTTCTACTTCAGGTTAATCAATATTAACACCACTGAAAAAACCGTAAATTCATTACAACTAGGATATAATTGTTTTTCAGCATCACCATATAGATGCACAACTATTGGTTCTATCTCAATTTTTTCTGCTACAATATCACAAATTATTTCTTCAATTCCATCGGAGTTACCATCTTACGAATCATCATCCTCAGTGACAGTCAATCTAGTTTCACCATACCAAATGTAAGGGCTATGACTCCGATTAAAACCATGAAAAATCAGATGATCTTTTATCTCTCTACTTTTCAACTTCTTCATATTCAAACATTCCAGGCATGGACAGAAACAAATGTCACTACTTGGAACATTTCCTTTATAAAATTCCAAAAGGTCATCAATGCCTTCCTCAGATTCATTGCTCATTCGATGTGTCGTAATCCAACTTCGACTCATTATTACTTATAACAAATATCAAAATTATACATCTTTTTTAGATAAGAAAAATATATGTTTATATGAAAAAAATCATAATTTGAATCTAAAAAAATTTCAAAATATAAAAAAAATATATGCGTATTTAAAAAATATATGCTTGAATATGATTTTAAAAAGAATATATAGTTAGATATAACAGTTTTAAATTCCATTGAATCAAAGAAAACCATGGGGCCTCCAATGGTTGATAGAAAATTGAAGAAAATGGAGTAAACCTGAGAATCAAATCTAATTTAAAATAAAAACTCAGATGCAGAAAATCACAATGTAATGCTAATCATCACAACACAATGGGGTCAGGATAACTACGCATATTTGAAAACCACAACATGGTCTCCCCCATGACCCATAATTTCTCATAGTCGATGACTGGTCAAAACATATATAACCAAATAGAATCATATTGCAACACTACTATCCATGAAATAATACAATCATCAGGTCATAATCTCACATACCACGATGCAGTAGTCAATCCCAATTGACACTTATCCCACACCACCTTGGACATCCCCTGGACACCACCACCCCTTGGACAACCCCCGCCCCATGGACACCACCCCCACCCCTTGGAAACCCCCTCGACACCACCACATCCTTGGAAAGACCCCCACCCCTCCAGGACACCCCACCCCTCCTGGACACCACCACCCACCTCCAAACCCCCTAGTCAACCCCCTGGACACCACCCAACCCTCTGGACAACCCCCCCGAACAACCCCCAAACCCTCTGGACAGGCACCCACCCCCTTGGACAGCCCCCAACCCCTTAGACACGCCCACCCCCTTGGACCCCCCACACCCCTGGACTGCCCCCACCTCCATGGACACCCTAGACACCGCCCAACCATCTGGACAGCCGCCCGAACCCTCTGAACACCACCCCCACCCCCTTGGACACCCTCCAGACACCACCACCCCCTTGGATATCCCATGACCATTTGGATATCCCCCACCCACTGGACAACCCCCACCCATCTAGACAGCACCCCACCCCTCCTGGACACCACCCCCACCCCCTACCCCCTTGGACAAACCCAACCCTCTGGATAACCCCCCCCGAAAACCCCCCAAACCCTCTAGACAGGCCCCCACCCCCTTGGACAACCCCCCTACCACCCACCCCCTTGTACATCCCCACCCCCTTCGACAGCCCCACCCCCTTGGACCCCCCCACACCCCTAGACTACCCCCCGCCCACCACCTCCATGGACACCCTGGACACCCCCCAACTCTCTGGATATCCCCTTGAACCCTCTAAACACCAAACCAACCCCTTTGGACACCCCCTAGACACCACCACCCCCTAGGACAGCCCCCACCCCTCTGGAGAGCCCCCACCCCCTGGACAACCCCCACCCCTCTAGACATCATCCCCACCATCCTAGACACCACCCCCACCTCCTACCCCCTTGGACACCCTTAACCCACTGGACATCCCCCACCCCCTGGACAACCCCCCAAACCCTCTAGAAAGGCCCCCACCCCCTTCAACACCCCACCCCCTTGGAACCCCCCACACTCGTTGAATTCCCCCCCACATCCATGGACACCATGGATAGCCCCCAACCCTCTCGACATCCCCCAACCCCCTTGACAGCCACCAACCCTCTTGACAGCCCCCAGAACCATGGGATTTTAACCTCAATATACTAGTTGTGGAATATCTAGGGATTTTAACCTCAAGCTACTAGTTTTGGTATCATGCTGTTATTCAAAATGAGAACCATGAACTGTATCTCCTACTAGTCTTAAATTCTAAATTTTGTAATGAATCAGGTCTTAATAACATATGAAGACTCATAATAGTCCATGAAAATAAGCGGCGTAAATAGATTATGGAACAACAAAAAGTGATACCGAAAATAGAAACAACCAAGGATCCAAAACAAACATTCCACGATGTATTTAAATATATAATTACAAAATAAATCACACTGGTACACAGAATATGTTTATCACAATGGTTTACATATAAATTGCAGTAATATAGGTGAATGAGATCATTAAATGTCAATGACAACAAAAATTACCATAAATGTCGGGCATCCACGAAACAAAAACAAATGAAATATAAGTAGGTGAGGCTTACATGAATATTGCATGTCGATCAAATAGATTTGGTGATAATAAAAAAGATGATGATGGAAAAACGAGGTAAGAGGGTTTGTAATCAAAGAATACTACCTAGTTTAAACAACAAATCCCAAAACGTAAATATAGACTATCTGAAAAAAAAGAAATAAAGTTGTGGGAGGCATACCGGAGTGTTGCGAGTGGAGATGATAGATCCGAGGAGAGTAAAGATGATAAATGATGATGGAAAAATGAGTTTAACAAAACGAGATTGATGAGTCGATTAGGGTTTCTTGAGCGAGAGAGATGAGTCACCGATCTGTCGATCAAAAAATCATAAATGACAATCCACAGGGAATGTTAATTTTTCAAATGTTTTATAACATCGGTTTTTAATAACCGACTTTATAAACTATTTTTATTACATTTCTAATGTTGGTTATTATAATAACTGATGTTATAAAAGTTTCATATACCATATTTTTTACATCGGTTATTTTATAACCGACTTAAAAAAAGCCACGTGTTGGTTTCTTACGCCGGTTATTCGATAACCGACATAAAAATAGACCAGGAACCAGAGTTATTAAGTCAGTTATAAAATAACCGATGTAATAACTGCTGGTTGTTGGTTTTTTACATCATTTAAAATATAGCTGATGTTGAAAATTCTATGGGATAGGTTGTTACGTCGGTTTTCAAATAATCGATGTCATAAAGTCCTCGGATTCCGCCTTTTTTAGGTCGGTTATATTATAACCCACGTAAAAAATTCGACGATACGACGATTTTTACGTCGGTTATTAAAATAACCGATGTAAAAAAATTACTCTCTGTATTTTTTACGTCGGTTAATTTATTACCGACCTAAAAACCACGTATCATATATTTTCACATTGGTTATATATAACCGACATAAAAAATGGTGACGTTAAAAATGTTTTCTACTCTAGTGAGTATAAAATCCTACATATTTTGAGATATAAACTTTAGGTCATATAGTTGGACCATACAATGTTTTTCTTCTTCATCCAGTAATGTAAAGTGATACACAATTTAATTTCACATAGTTTAGACTACATGGTAAACGGATCTTTAAAATTGACGGAATGATGTTAAAATATAATAAACCCTTTTGGTTCATCCATTAATTTGGAAACTAATAATTATATGTTATGTTTTGAATCATGGAGAATATGATCCAGTGGAAATGGGTGACTCGTAAGGAATATATCCCATTGAAGAATGATTGTGGGATTATAAATGGGTGGCCTTAATAGATCTGTGAAAAAATAATGGATCTTTGGACTACAATCATTAATTAATGAATGATTGGGGATTATATCTAGTAGGAGGAACTTTTTGTACATGGAAAATGATATTTTATGGAATTATAGCAATTAAATATATTGGTTCCTCATAGTGTAGTTTTCTTAGGTGATGGTTGGTTTTTGGATATTAGACCATGTTGGTGGACCTACATCATATACACGAACCATTTAGTGGAATAAATTGTTCTATTGGGTACATGGATTAATCAAATTCCATAAAATCATTAGGAATGTTTGAAAAAACTATTCAAAGGAGGATTAACAATTAAAATATTGATAGATATGTTATTTATGTGAATAAATGATTGTTATTACGATTATGGATTTATCAATTTTGGAGGATTTCCCTAAAGAGGTCCATTATCAAGGGAATACATGATCCATTGGGTGAATGCTAGTGTCCATAAGATAATCATGTATCTCAAGAGGCTATCATGTGGTCCCACCTAAAATATTATACTTAGGTATTTTACCTAGTAAAATGGAATCCAATAAGTTCATTTTAGATAATTCAACCCAAATAGATGATTTAAGTGAAATAAATATTCTGAAAGAAAGTTGAGTTTCCATAATTGGATTTCTTCACCATGTATCTAATAGTAGGTCTACTAATTCAGGGTTAATGAACACTTTGAATATCTAAGTAAGTTCATTATATGACTCCTATTTTGAATAATATAAAGGTGAAAACAAAGCGATAACTACCGATATAGATTATTTGTTAATGTTTTCTCCAAAAAGGTTCTATGTGAGTTGACCTCCATGGATGGTGATTTTGGAGACATAAAAAATATTCTTAGTGGATGGGGCCTTAATGAAGGATCCTAAATTATGGTGCTTTCAAGATGAAACCAATATGATTGGTACTTAACAAATTAACCATTTGGAAGGGGCCTTCATAAAGATATATAAGAAATAGGTTCATAATTTTACTTCCATTATTCATTTTTCATGCTATGTCACGTGAATTACCTATGGAAATTATCAAAATATATGAGTAAACCATTTCTTCTTGTGTGATTTAATTGTTGATAGGAATACATTATCTTTCCCAAAAAAGAAATAAGTTTCCAAAATAATAATGTCTTCTCATATAAAAATTTAATTCTAGGTATTTAATCGAATATTTTTCCAGTTAATAGGTGATCACATAAGAAGCATGTAACATAAATTTGTATGAGACCATGAAATGATCTAATTTCAGAGTCATTATTGAAATTTACACCTTAATGGTAATCATGGGAGTGGGATGGAGGCACATTAATCTAACTAAACAAGAATCTTGTCCATGAAAGTAACCATGAGTAAAAAAAGGAAAAATGTGAGTATGAAGAAATTGCATCAATATATGGAAAAATATTCTAGTTTATGAAGGGTAATGCGTAACCAAGGGGTAGTTAAATGAACATATAGAATACATTCTAGTATATAAAAAGTGATAAATATTATAGGAATCTAACCAGAATAGTGTGAAGAATCGGTACCAATCTATCACAATAGAGCCCTGATCGTGAGCTCCCAATGCGATCAAGAATGATTTACATTATAGTGAAATATTTGATTCATGTTTTTCCTCTTTTAGGGTTTTTAATTTAGATATTTCATTATATTGAAGAACATAAATGTTTCCCCATAATTTTAAATGTCTTATGAAACCCCCCTCCCTACTGCTTAAAATTTTATATAATTGGATTGAAAATCAACTACTTTTTAAAATGTTATATAGACCACCAGAGTTGAGTCATAAAACGTTGGTGTGAAACAATTATTTTTAATTGGTCAAGAGGAAAATCATTCTATATATTATAGAAACATAATTGAAAAAAACAATTAAAATCACGTTCCTTTGAAAACTATGCTCCTTTCTGAATCATAGACACATTTTCTCATAAATGATGTCCCCTAAAAACTAATTTATTTGGTGAAAAAATTCCTCATTAATTTTTGTTCCATTTGAACGAGTTTCTTCTAAAAATATTTTAATGTTACCATATATACATTAACTATTGAGTTCTTTTCATGAAATTTATTCACAATATTGGCCATTTTCAAAAGTTCAATGAAATCATATTTATCTTATGGGATATAATATGGATTTTTTATGACCATATATGTTCTACATGATCATATAATTTTTATGATATATTCATTAATTTTTTATTTTAACATTTTATTCAAATTTATCACTCATGAAGCCTAATTATCCTTTTTTCGAATAGAAAATGATTCCATATCATGTTTAATGTGAAGATAATGAGAGGAGAACAATTATAATCAATGATGTCGAAGATGGCCAATATTTTCATGTCCCTAAAAATTATTCATTACTATTAGAGCTAATTGGATATGGTTTGAAGGATTATAAAAAATCATAAATTTACCAATAGATAGGTTAGTGATGGAGATTGATGCATCATTTCCCATTCCATGTAGAAGGAACCATCTAATACACTAGGTAAACGACTATAAAAATTTAACCACAACTAATATATTGAAAATAATATGATTAGCTAGGGGGACCAACTATATAAAAGGACACAAGCTTGGATATACCTAAATATTTCAAAGAAGTGTGAAAAATCATAGGGAATGATGTCCACTAATGCTTATCTAATTGAATAAAATATACCATTGGAAAGATTCTGTGGTTGGATATAATTTGAGAACATATCAATGGATGTTCCTTCTTCATGGATTGGGATGGCCCTATTAGTCACATCAATATTTTGCAGAGTTCCAGGATGAACTAATTAAGGTAATGATCATTGAGTAGTTTTTATGTAACATTCACTCTTCTATTTTATCTGTGTTATTTTCATGAAACTAATACGAATAATGATACCAAACATAAATACATTTCATGTAATGAATGGATTTGTTGGATAAAGTTTCTAAGATATGTTTATTATTAGTGGATCATTGATCATAGGTCATTTATATGATTAATTGATCCCTTGAAACTTGTTATGGGAATAAATTGAGAGGATTCAACCAATGGAAAGGGAAATCATTTGATATTCAAGTAATACCATGGTTGTGGTCCTTTTCACATTGATTTTTGTCCCATTTCTCACATGGGTTGAGATTTATATCATAAAAATTAGGAAAGATCCAATAATCAAGAGTTCTAGGAACATCCCAATCCATAAGGCTCAATTAGTCAAAGGGGTATACATACAAATGATATAGGAATGCCTCTATATCATGTAGGGTTGGGATATTAATCATTGAATAAAATAGTAATTCCTCATAGAGGCCTTCATAAATATGTTACTTAGTGGATACTACATCCTAATGAACGAGTCACACAAAAGAGAAATAACGAGTAAAACCATAGAGGCATCATAGATGAAAAGAGGAAAACAACTTTTCTTGGATGTGTAGGTATTTTATAATATTTTCCATCATCTTAGAGATATATATATATATATATATATATATATATATATATATATAAGGTTAAGGCTCTGTTCTGGCTTGTAAGCTCATTCTAGGTGATATCCGGTTGGATCATAGACCTTATGGGGGGTTATGAATTTATCAATGACCAACCCATGCCTGATACCCAATTTAGGTAAGACCTATAATTATTAGTTAGAGTTATTTCATAGTTATTGATTGATATATATTTCAAATGTATATTTAACATTCAAAATGAATTCATCATCTTAATGCCTGCAGAACCAATTAAAATGATTATAAAAAACAAAAAATGGAAGAAATGAATCACATGTATAACTAATATGTTTAAGAGTTGGTGTGATTGAATATAAAATTGATATTGAAATAATATTTGAGTTTTAAGAACTGAATAGATTTGGAAAAAATATCTAATGCATGAAAAATATGTGTTTCAATCCACCATAGAGTGTGTGATCTATTTGACACCCAATTACGATGGGCTATTTTTTTTGATATTGATATAAGTTGAATTAGTTATTATAGTTATCCTTAAAATAGTAAATAATGTCATTTGGATCATGAAAAGATATTATGAGTCCCAAATTTTGTCATATCCATATAGACAATTAGCTAAAAATGTATTTTGTTTCATGGTTTGACTAGTGATTGAGTATGTAAAATAGTTGTAGCAAAAAGCATAGGTAGTGAGACATATCAAAGGAGTTTCTTAGAGAAATCCTTTAGTGTCTTGATGCACAAATATTTTTGAGAAATATTGATACTTACACATTGATAATTGGAATAACTTCCATTTTTTCATCTGTTCTAATGTGAGATTCCTAGTGGCTTAAAAGGGATGGGACTCATAAATAGGAACATTATTCATTATGGACACCTAGGATACACTCAAGGTAGAGGTGATTTTATTTATGGGTTTTATTTTAGTGATTAATCCTATAAACCTCACCTATGATGATCACTCAATTAAGTATAATCCTATATTAGTGATCTAGAGGCTATAATTTTATTGTAGATTAATGAATACATTTTCCTAGGAAAAGTATTTCACCTACTTATACCTGATTCAAGCGGTAAGGGAGATGAGAAAACAATTTATTTTCTTAGGAATAGGTAATATATGATCTAGTATATAGTTATTGTCTTATTGTTTCTATTATTATTAAATTATTACTTTAGTTTTATAGGACCTAGATGAGTCTTAATGACCTATCACATCACCAATATACTTAGCATATGGAATGATGTTTATTCCAAGTTCAAATTTTCCCATCAAGGTTGTAATACTTTGGTTTTAGGAAATGTATTCCTTCCTTAATTAATATAAAAATTACTTTTATTTAGGTTTTTATATTTTTAAAGGAATTAAAATTGAGTATAAAATGAGTCTAACATAATATAAATCTGTCTAATAACACGTCATTCAGAAATAGTGAAATATAATAAACCGTGGATTCTTATATACCATTGTTGACTACATCCCTTAAAAATGTATAAACTAAAATGGGAAATTTAATATAAAATAATAATACATTTACTAATAGAAAATACATTAATTTTATTCAACCATGAGAATCATTAATAGTTTAACTAACTCAATAAAGATAAAGAAATTATTTACTTTAAAATTAGTATTACTTAATATTAAATGAAAGTTTACATTGTAATGTGAGCATGTAATGAATGACTGGTTTTAGAAATTTCATATAGAGGAACAAAGCTTTATCACTATAAATATGGCTATTTTAAATACGGTCATTGGATATACATGTAGATAATTTCTATACTAAAGCTGTGTAGTGGAATTAAAAAATATAAAAAATATATTTCATATAAAATATACGTCGAAACTAAAATATAATATTAAATTAAAATAATCTTGTATAAAAATATGTTTATTCAAAATATATTGTTATTAATGAATGCGTTTAATTAAAAAATGAATGATGTATTAAATAATATTTAATTTTTAATATACATAATGTTATAAAATAATAATCATTAAATATTATTAACTAGGTGGTTATTAAGAATAAATTAATTTGGATCATAAAAACTAAATTTTTAGAAAATCACTTTAATGAATTATATGTGATTATATTAAAAATAATTTTTATCACAACTAGGAAAATATTTTTATGAAATGGTTTTCATATTTGGATCCATCACATTCAAATTATCTAATAATGGTAATTTAATTTTAACACATAAAAATAATTTTCCATGGTTGAAAATTATTTACTATAGTTAAATTAAAATTGTCTCTTTAAAATAATTTAATTTATAATATTGATGCATTTTTATATAATAAAATTGAATTTACATATTATAAATGATGATTAAAATATTGTTTTTAATCATATAAGAAATATTTTAATAATAAGTTAATTATTAATAGATAGGAAATAATAATAAAATTACTTAACGTATAAAAATTCATTTTCAATGAAAATGGTTTTCTATATATTCTAATACTTAATTTAAATTCCAAACATATATTTATTATAAATTGAATTAAATTAATTGGATTCAAAATGATGAATTATCACATATAAATATTTTAATATGATAATTATTATATATTTAGTGTAAATTTATTACCAGGCATATTGTTTAATCATGTTTAATTAGGGTAAAAATGAGTAATGTAAAGTTCAAAAAATTTACTACATTAACAGTTAAAAAAAACTTAATATAATACCACTTTAGGTTGGAATGTAATACATACATGTCTCACTAACATTTACCCACTTAACTCACTCAATTGTCACGAAATTACATTCTTGCCACACATATTTCATTCAATTCAATTGAAAGGTCCCTCTCTTTGTCCTATAAAAGGAGCTCACGTCCTCCATCTTTAAGACACAATTATACCAAAAAATATCATTAAAAAATTGAAAAATTGAAAAATTATATTATATGTCTAAATTTATGAATTCATTGGTTATAATAAAGTGTCATGAGTCCTCTAATTATAGGATGAGTTTCAATAGAAGATTGAAACCCTCAATATAAGTAATATCAATTAACATGTTTTTTATTCCTCATATTTCTCATCCATTATACGTAAATCCAATTCCAATATTATCAATATAATTAAATAAGTATTTTTGGTATTATTAAATGTTTTTATATCCATTTCATAACCATTATATACCCCCTCTCTTCCATTCGAAAAATGAAAACATGTCTTGTGCATACGCATGGACTACAACATACATGGATGTTGTATTTAAATTTTATTAACTAATATCAAATCATGAATATGATTATTTTAATGTATAAAAATAATACGTATATATTTATTATAATTATTAAATTATAATCCATTTTTTACCTTCAACCCATTCAAATGAAAATGAAGTCATTGCCCAGTTGTATGTGCGGACTACCACCTCCATGAAATGATGTAGTTCATTTTTATTCATCACAAAACATAGATGGTTATAAGAATGTAATTAAAGAATAAATATTATATTATTATTGACATAATTTTTTTTGTCATTCAATGTTAATATTAAAATATAAATAATTAAATAATATATAACATTTCATTTATTAAAAATTACGGAAACCCGTTCATCACTGATTCCATCTTCACGAATCATAGTAAATGTTCTCATATAATGAAATAATGACTTTCTAAAACAATTGTACAAAATATTATTGTAATTTTCATAATATTAAAATAATTTAATTTTCATTAAAAGGTGGATAGAGAAATCAACATTATAGATATTTTATAAAATGTCCAGGGATACAATAAATTGTTGACAAAATTAAAAAATATATAGATAAAAATTTATAGTTAATGTTTATAATTAAATATTAGACATTGAAATATATATGAATATTTTTTTTAGAAATTACATTATGATAGTAATATTTATTATACATAATTTTATTGTTAATTTTTTTAAATAAATTATTATGTTATGAATTATTTTCCTCTATTTGTAGTCCTTGAGACATGGTTCATATTATAGCTCAATTTCATTTCATATATTTTAAATATAACCACCTGAATTATAACATCTTAAATAATTTTTCATTCATAGTAATTTCAATAACATTTATGTTCTATTTTAAATGGTCATTATATTATTACATTACCTAAAAGGTAAGGGTTTTCGTCCAAATTTTATTTCTTTTAGACATACCATATTCCCCACATGTTTTTGGGATAGTGTATATGATAACTTAAATATTCTTAATAAATATTATTATTAAATTAAATATATATAAAAATCTATCTTAAGATCTATCTTTTAGGGATTTATATTAAAAAAATACCAATGTGTTAATGTTTTTTCAAAACTCAATGTACACCCTTTGAGTTAAAATGTTTAATTTTGATGTATATTCTTCTAGGATCCCTATATCCCTTAATTAAATATTTCATATGTTATTAACTATTCCATATATATAGAAAATGGAATTTTTAATCCAATAATCTTCCTTTATTATTTTCATTCTAAAAAAATATATTATTCTCCAAAATAATTCCAAACCACTTTAATAACCATATTTTTCATCCGTTTGTTTTTTATTTATTTCAAAAAATTTCATTCTGTTTTCAATTTTAAAGAATTAAATATTTTTTATCTCATGTGAGATTTTTATTTATGTTATCACCATTATATATAATGTTTTACAATATTTTTTATACTATGTGTTTTCAATAAAGATATTTTGAAATTTTAAGAATGGTTATTCCTTTCCCAGTTATATATTTTATATTCCACTTAAAAATTTCCTCTTCAAACCCATTATGTCTCATTCAAAACCCCATTTTGGTTGTTTAATTTGAATGTGGTGTTTTAAAAGGGATATTATGCTACAATATTGGAAATGGATTTCAATTGTAACTTATAAAATCATCTCTGTATGAAAATGTAATGAATTTTTTATAGAAGACATTTTTGGATTTTTTATTCCATTTTCCTCTCAAAATATAATGGTTTTATCCACTATTATCTTATTTTTGATGAATTATGCATTAATGTTTTTTATAATACTTTTATTTTCTTGGATAAAATATTTGAATCAAATAATCTAATTATTAATCCCTTTTTTATTAGGTGATTCAAAGTTTTCATCATAATAATGTGTTTTTTATCTATGAGAACATCCTTTAAGGTCATATTATCATCATCCGACATAGTTTGACCCTGAACTAGTCACCTAAGTTGGTCTACGGCATGACCCAAAGGGCGTCCGAAATCTATATAGGCCGAAAACAAGTGTTCGTCATCAAAATATACAGGTTGGAATGATTTAATCCCAAAAGAAAAATCTACGACCAGATAAATAAGTAGAATTAAATGAAAACATAGTAAGATTGACAACTGAATCTCAAATAAATAACCTCGATCCACAATAAAAAACCTACCCCCACAATGAGAACCCGATTCAGGAAACTAGAACAGAGGATAAAAACCTCCAAAATAGCTCTGGTCTACCAACACCGAGTGGTACAAGTAGGGTTTGTGCTAAAATCTATTTAGGAGATCAACACAAAGTCAACTGTTTCCTTTCCAAAAATTTTCCATTGACACTAGTTTAAAGTAAAGGTATAAAAATATGTTTTTCACATTTTATAAATCAAGAATATCTTTTCAATTTTTAAATCCAACACACACCATCCTTCATTTCAAAAAAACATTCATTTTATAAATAAAAACAAAAAAAAAGGTATTAGGGGCATGTTTAAAATAGATGGGAAGTGTAAATAGAAAACCTAATACAGAAAAATACTAAAAAGTACATAAATAATGTAAACATGTTCAATCCTAAACAGCCCTATAAGACCCCTGGACGTACTCAGTTTGGATCCACCTATCATCGTATGATGATGCCCTTAGGTCGATAACTGATTGGTGGCTCTATGATAGCCTTCTCAATGGAACAGACCTACTAGCTTATCTATAACACTAGTTGGTTTATAGACCCAAACATTTATTAATGAAAATTCCTCTTGATCTGATTAAATTCCATAAGTGGTTATATAAAACATATTCCATTATTTGGTTTTCTGTTCTTTTGGGATTTTAAAATACTGTCTAGAATTATTACTGTCCCTAATATAGCCATTGAACGATGATCACATGATTATTATAAATTTAGAGCTTTAAAAAATCTAATTTACTCATAAAAAGGAAACGATTTACTCATTTAGTATAATTTCTCTATATGAAGCCCATTTATTGGAGCATCGAATGGTGGTGGTGTCACTAGGATTTTCTCTTAACCAAGCCCAAGACGATATTCAACACGTTAATCTTAAATGAAACTACCTACTGGAAAAGTGGTTGTTAATAGAGATTACCACCCGAGAGATGTTATCTGAGCCACCCTAAGAGTTTTACCCCATCACAAACCTTACCCTTAGGTCATATGTGGGTTTATCAGGGGCAATGTTACAAGACCATAGCACAATAAGTATTTGAATTATTTGGTATATAATAAAGAATGTACATTAATTTTATCATTGTTTCTTGTTAAACGGTTTTGGAATCACAAACATTATTTCAAGTTAATATTCAATTAAGAAATTTAATTTTATTAATTAATGTATTTTTAAATTAAATAATATATTAATAAAATATTATTATTAATTTACTTTTTATTATATATAAATGATGGTATAATTTTTATGAATACAATTGTAACGTTTATTAAATTTTGAAAGATGTTTTTGTCAAAACCCCTGAATTTTAGATAAATATCAGTTTTTATTTTGAAAGTAAAAATTCATATATTTATAAAATTATCTAGAGAAAATGAATAATATTTTTGTAATTAGGACTTCAAAATTATCCAACAGTGAGTTTTTCATAATTTTTATAGATAATTAGATTTTTGGGTAAAAATAAAATATCGTTTAAATATATAATGTGTTTTAGGACATCATAATGGACAAATAGTGATGAAATAAAATACAATAAATTGTAATTTCGGCCAATTTAAGTTTTACCTTTAAAATAATGTGATTTTAGGGGTGTTATATTTTTTGACAAAGCATTAGTGGAACCTCCAAGACTTATAAAACATTTTAACATTTTAAAATGATTTACTTGAGAATGTGGCTCACCTCCACATAAGAAAGCCTAATATTTTATTTTGTTATGATATTATCCTTATAAAATAATGTTTTTTAACTCTAGATAGTCAAAAAACATGGGAAAAATCAATGGTATGGTTTGTGGTTTTGATTATTTTAACGTGTGGTGTCCAAAACCTAAATAATAATGAATTCCCTCTCCTTCCCTATATAAACCCACTAAATCACCCATTCCCCTTCACTAAATCTATTTGGAGATCAACCAAACCCTAACCTATTCTCTATATAATCCTCCATAGGTGCTCCAATCTCCCAATAAGGCTCTCTGAAGCCTCTCCCGATCCATTGGCATCACACTTCCCAGTAAGGTATTTATTCCATCCTTATATATGTCCATGTTTCATATATTGTTATGCCATTTTATTTAGAAAGAAAAATGTAAGAGTATGACTTTACACCTCCCCAATACATCACTACTTATGTTTGAATGATTATATACCCATTTATATCTAAGTAATTCCTTCCATGTACACCTGTTACCATGCCGAAATTCCATAAGGAATTTCTAACTCCTCATTTACATTCAAGCAATTTTTTTATGTTATGCATCGAATTTACACTACCTATGTCGGTAAATGTATCTATATGACCCCATTGATGTAAATTTATTTTACATATGATGAAATACCACTTTATCTATTATCATCAATTTTTATGAATTCTTATGTCACATCATTATGCTGCCGAAATTGCACCACGATTTTCAAAGCCAATGTCATTGTGTAGTGAATACCATGCCAATTTCACAATCAAGGGTATTCACCAATATAAACATTTAGTTATTGTGTATATAGTTTCATATTGGTATTCCATATTCTGTTATCAAGTAATAAATGATGAGGTTGAATGATAACATGTTGTATAATCAATGTGACACACTTATGCATGAAACGAAATGTTTATAAAGGGTGCTCCCTGATGTTGCTCCAATGCATTGTGCAAAGAATAGTATCATGACACATCAAGTGAAATTAGGGTTTACACATTCTAATTCGAGTTAAATGAGGGTTTACATAGGCTAATTCAAGTGAAATTTGAGTTTACAAATACTCCATGTGCAATGTTCTTGGGCTCATGCTAATATTATGTTAATTATCATTTCCACATTTCTATATTATGATATTCATTCTATATCATGAATTTATGTTCATATTTCTCGTGTGTTCCATTGATATATATATTTCCTAAAATTTAAAATATTACCCATGTTATTCATTATTTACTACCTTATAGGTCTTTATACCTCACCAATTTCTAATGCATGTCCAAAGGTTATCCCATGAAATTCTAATTAAGAAAGAATGTTGTGGTCATGTAAATGTGGATTTCAATTAAGATGTATTGTATTACGTTATGAGTTTTTATTTAATGTTACTATGCCCCAAATACACCAGACCTCTCGGTCCTCAGAGTTTTCTTAAGTAAAAGTTATCTAATAAATCAAGTTAAAGTGTGTAATAAAGAGTAGAGTTGTTATAGTTGGTATCAAAGGATAGGTTTAGCTATTTTTGGAATTAGGATTACGAAACCCAAGTGAAAGACATAGTGATAAGACTAAGTATAATAAAAACATCCCTTAAATTATGGTGTGTATAGAGTAAGTGGTTGATCAAGAAAATACATCCATGTCTGGATACGAGCACGTAGAGGTGTCTATGGCACAAATGTATCTAGGTTAAAACCCAAAAACACCACTTTGAGCTAGAGTAGAACAAGAACTGGTGCATGAAAACGGGCCTTCCCGCACTCTTGGTTACAAAACTCTTATGGGATATGCTTTTGAAAATTCATAAGCATAGTTTGATCAACTATTATGGGAATAAAAAATTCCCTTAAGAATATATATTTGGATTTAGATAATGGATAACATAGATTGAAGATTATAAGTTCATATGCTAAGGAAATAAGAGTAATTTATAAGTTATCTATTTTTTGTAATTGGATACCCCTTTATGTGTTACCCATTAATTTATTTTTATTCTATCCAATGGATACTAAGAGGAGGACTTGGGCTAACAATCGATGGGATGATTAATTTGATGACTATTCTAATGAGATGCCCAATCTGATGGGAATGGGAATCACAAACATGGTCATGATACTCTCCATGTTAACTCATGTTTTGAATTGAAACTTGGTTCAAGAGGAACGTTCAACCCCCCCATAAAATAAAATAGGCTACTTTAGAGAGCTTCATGAGACCAAGGCCCCCTTCTTTAAATGGATCATCCAACCTCTCAAACACCGAGCAATGGATCAACTCCATTGAGAAGATATTCACCATCATTCACTGTTTCAAACAATATATGGTTCTTCTGGATTCTTATCATATGGAGGGTGAAGTTGATCAGTGGTACACATTGATCAAAAAATACGAATCCTGAAAGAGAGATCTAGGGGTTGGAATGGAAGGATTTTCAGATAATTGATTTCGACTAATTTTTTCCATGAACCCTTAGACTTATGATCGAATGGGACATCCATTCTCTAATAAAAAAATATGATGAATACAACAATGTGTATGAGGAAAACATCACATGGATTTCATGATATGCCTCCATATTTTTTGTTCCCTCGAATGCATGGTTGAAAACCTCTTTGGTGGGATAAAACATAGCCTACTAAAAGCCCTAGCGATTCATGAGTTTTAGAGATGTGAGGAAATTGTCTGATGTTCCCTCAAAGTCAAAATGGAGATCTTTTAATATCAATGGTATCATGGGGATAATAAGTTTAGTGTGGACATTAATCAGGGTGGTCCATTGGATAAATACAATGGTGCAATTAAATTCCAGCACCTCACTTGCCGCAGGTGTGGAAAGAATCACCTTGAAAATTTCCTGAAGGGGGCAAGAAAATTATTTAGGTGCAGTAGAGAAGGGAACATGGCTATTAACAATCTGTAAGAAAAACCCAGTACTGTGACAGATGAGAGGAACACTCCGTTTGACCAAAAATTCATTGTTCATTGCTTCAAATATAATGAACAAGGGCACATTGAAAACTAGTTCCCTATGAAAAAGGGTTTTTGGAGGCAACCAATAACCTCTAGGGACGAAAGAGAATGATTCTTCCACCACTACCACAGAAGTGAAACACAACAATGAAGTGGTAATAGGTACGAAATTTATTCATTCATGAATAGTGAACATACATTTTTATTCTAGTTCTACGCATTCTTTTATAACCTGAATTTTTAGTAAAACAATCCCAATAACACCATAAATCATGGAAGTAACGATGCCAGTGAGAGAAAAAAATGTGGAAATTATTGCAACCCAAGAATATAACTACTTATCTATCACAAAATGTGGATTAATCTTCCCATAGAACCTTTTCATACTCCCCCTAGTGTAATTTTATGCAATTCTTTTCATTGATTTTCTTTCCTTATATAGAGCCAACATAAATTGCTATGAGAGAAAAATCACTATCCATATGGAGAATAGACCCCTGATTATGTACAAGTTCAAGGAGGGGGGTGATTCTTCTTTAGCACCATAATCTCAAGTGTGGATATTACTTCCATATGAGAATGCATATTTTGCTCTGATTATTGAGTTTAAAGAAGCAAACATCCTTGAATACAAACTTATTTGTGAGGGAATTCACTGAAGTGTTTCCGGAGGAATTGTATGGTCTTCCTCCTAGAAGAGATGTGGAATTATAGATTGATATTGTACCTGGGGAATTTACAATATCTAGGACTCTGTATAGAATGGCTATTGTGGAGCTTAAGGAGCTAAAGAAACAACTACAGGAGAATCTGGATAAAGGGTTTATATGCCTAAGTACATCACCATGGGGTGCATCGGTCCTCTTCATCAAGAAGAAGTATGGGTTAATACATCTTTTCATTGATTATCGTGAGCTCAAAAAAACATAATAATGAAAATATATACTCTTCCCTGAATTGATGACTTGTTCGATAATCTATGTGGAGTAGAATACTTTTCCAAGGTGTATGTATGGTCGAGATATTACCAAGTAAGGGTGAAGTAGGAGGATATCCGCAAGGCTACTTTTCATACAAGGTACGGGAACTATGAATTCATAGTAATTACTTTTATACTAACTAATTCCCCATCAATATTAATGGGCTTGTTGAATAGAGTCTTTAGATATAACATCAATAAATTTATGGTAGTCTATATAGACAAAATTCTAATATACTCCAAAAACAAGTAGGATCATGAGGAGCATCTAAGCACTGTACTGTAGACCTTTCCAAAGGATAAACTCTATGAATTGTACAACAAGTGTGATTTATGGTTGGAGGAATTTTCATTAATGTGTCATATCATCCCAACCAATGGGATATCTATTTCTCCCCCAACGATATCTGAAATTGAGGGATAACCAAGGCCAATATCAGTGATAGATTTCCATAGCTTCCTGGGGTTAGCAGGATATTATCCCTGATTTGTGAGAAATATCACCTGATCTTCAAGCCCTCTTACCATGCTAACTCGGAAGAGTGTAAAGTATTTTTGAGTGATGGATGCAAAGAGAGCTTTGAGGAGTTGAAAAGGAGGCATATCACTGCGTCCATTCTCATATTACCCATAAGTGGAGAACTTCTTGGGGGTATTCAATGATGCCTCAAAGAAGGGAATGGGCTATGTGTTGATGAAAAATGACAATGTTATTTCCTATTCTTGAAGCCAACTGAGAGTTCATGAGAAAACTTATCCAATACATGACTTGGAGTTTGCTGTAGTGATCTTTCCTTAAAAAATTTGGTGAAATTACCGCTTTGGTAGAAGTGTAAAATATACACGGATCACAAAATCCTCAATTATATATTCACACATAAATATTTGAACATCCGCCAATGAAGATGGTTAGAGATGATCAAAGACTATAAAAACAGAATCCATTACCACCCTTGGAAAGTGAATAGGGTTACTAATTCTCTTGGTAAAAAGGACCCACAAAATCGTTCATTGATGAGAATTGAAAAGGATACAATCTTCTAATATTTGATGATGATGAACATGGGAATCATAAAGAAGGGAACATCATTAATCCTTCCACAAATGATTTCTCGACCATCTCAATTGGAAAGGTTAAAGGATTATCAAATGAATGATGGGGGGATTGTGAAAAAATAGTGGAAACTATCAGAACAGGGAAATCCTTAGAATTCAATGTTAATGGAGAAGGAATTGCAAGATTTTGGACAAGACAATATATTCCATCAAATACGTAGTTAATGAATGAACTTTTGGATGATGCATATAGTTTTAATTTCTCCATTCAACCAAGAAACAAAAAGATGTATTGAAATCTTCAAAATAATTATTGGTGGGATAACATGAAAAGGGAGATCCCTGAGTATACATCAATGTGCTTGGTATGTTTGCAAGTGAAGGATGAGAGGAAGAAGTCTAATTGGATTATGCAACCATTACCCATACCAACATGGAAATTGGAGAACATAATCATAGACTTTGTCACTAGAATTCCAAATAAATCCAAAGGAAACAATGTTATCTGGGTTATTGTGGATCATTTTACAAAGACTGCACACTTCATTGAAATTCAGAAGGATTTTTCATTGGATCAACTGGAACAGATATAAATCAGTAAAGTGTTAAGTCTGAATGGAGTAACACTATATATTTTATCCGATAGAGATCCAAGATTCTCCTCTATGTTCTAGAAGAGTCTCCAACACACTCTAAATACTGAGATGAAAATTAGTACGGATTTTCATCCTCAAAATGATGGCCAATATGAGAAGACTATCTGTAACACCCAGAGATTTTATGAAAAATATTCTTTTTAATTTTATTTATGTCTTGTGTTGTATGATACAAAAAAGGAGTCTTTCACAACATGCAACCCTAAATTGGCTGCATTACACGCAATCACAACCTTCCTTGATAGCGTGTATTGTACGCAATACCGAGTTTCACTAAACAACGATATGCTATTAAAATATTATTAAAACTAGCAGTTATGAATAGTAATAACCACTTTTTGAAATTTTGAAAATTTCATCTTTCAAAATGGACTTCATTTTTGGATTCATAATATCGAAATTATCCTAGGGTGAAATTTTGGTACTTTTCGGATAACTTTCATATTCTGATGAATAGTGAAAATTTCTAAATTTTAATTAAAAACAACTTTTTTAATCAAAATAATTAGTAGTTGTAAATTATTAATTTGAGTGGTTTTAAATTATATTTAGAATTTATTTTTACAATTTAATACAATGTTGTTCATTGGATGTAATTTCACATTTAAACCAGACATAAACAAGTGTCAATCTTTTGATAGTTATTATCTCTTAAAAACACGCTATTTGTTTTGATGAAGGGAATTAATATTTAAATTAGTCAATGTAACTGATATGTTTTGAATTTGGGAAAATAAACATCATTTTTGAATTCATAATATCAAATATAGCTTAGGCCTAATTTTTGGTATTTTTCTGGAAACTTTCATTTTTTGATGAATAGTGAAACCACTAAGTGGTAGTTAAAAAACTGATTTTTTTCATAAAACTTAATTTTACCGCTTCTGTGAGTGGAATTTTAAAAATCTAAGAGACACGGTTGATGTCAGTAAGTAAAATGTGGTTCAATGAGATGAAAATAATTTTTGGTGAATAGTAATTTTTTACTTTTATTTACCACGGTTAAAAGTCAAAATGGTAGTTAAGGGTAAAAATGATATTATTATTACCCTAACACATGTCCTAATTCTATTGGATAAGTGTAATTTGACCGAAAACAACCTAAGGAATAAAATATGACCATTTAGGCCCACTTGGATTAGATTAGGACATTTATTATCAATTTATTTAAAGAAGGGTTAAAATAGTTAAAATCAATGTTTAATAACTAAAGCATTTTTAATATAGGGTTATACATAAGATAAATTGGACTATAAATATTCATTAGAAATATAAAAATATTTCCTACATAATTATATTTTATTTGTATTTTTTATAATTTAAATAATTTAATTTATTTATGAGACAATGATGATGCAGTAATTAACTTATTAATGAAATATTGACATAATTGATGTTATAAATACCCAAATAAATGTAATTTGAGAATTTTTATAAATTACAATAATTTTCTATGTTAATATGACATGTTAGTGTTGATTTAATTAACTTTTTTCTAACTAATCATTTTGTTACGATTTTCACAAAAATCAATTACCAAATAGTGTCAAAATCGACATAAAATAGTTTTTAAAACAAATATTATATTATTAATTTTTATTATATTACTAAAAATCTAAGTTTCAGGAAAATGACTTAGATAAGGTCATATATATATTAATAATAATCATTTGGGGTTCGTTTGTCTTGTTATAGTATGCTTATTAACCTTATTGTGTAAGAACACAAAAAGACACGGTAAAAGTAAAATTATCTAACTTATAGTTAAATCAAAATGATAAGGTTAAAATAGGAACCTAAACTTGTCTAAATTATATTGGATGAGATTGTTGCGACCCATCCACACCTTAGCTTATAAATAACTCAATTTGGAGCTATTAAAAACTGAATATGACTTGATAATAAAATAATATTTTTAGTTATTCCAAAGGTGCCCCTCTCCTCCCTTATAAAAGGGCACCTCCTCCCTCTCTTCCTCACACCACATTGAGCCTTCAAGCTCGGCCAACCCCTACCAATATATCATCTACACTTCCCTAGAAACATTCTAGAGGTCCTGGCCTTCTTCAAAGACCAATTTTAGTGCCCTAAGAGGAGGTCTCAAAGAGGCGCTTCAAAGAAGAGGTAATGCCCGTTACCGATTCTTTCATCTTTATTTCTTCTTCCACTTATTCTTCTTTAGTTGTCTCATTATGAAGTAATAACATCAGTATCAATCATATACTGATATGTTATTATAAGTATGAAACAATCCTATTTCACCATCTATCCATCCTATGGAAAATGAAATCACCACGCGTGCGTATGTACGGAATACCGTCTCCACGCCGTGGTGTAATCTGTTTTCCAGCACCACCTTACTTGGATGGGTATAATGGTGTAAATAATAACTATATATGATTATTGTAAAGTGATATTGATTCTGAAGTAGTATACATACACTCCAATACAATTCCATGATCATGGGAACGATATCATCGCTCATGCGTACGTACGGAATACCATCTTCACGATGTGATGCGACTCGTTCTACATGATTTTCATTACATAATGATTACATAAATGAATTGAGTGAATAAATATGATATATAATACACTAATACCATTCTTGAAATGAGGTATCTATAACATAAAAAGAATAATAAGAATTTATTCGACAAAACATGCATAAAAACCAAAAGTAATAACCCCCGAATAACAAGTAGCAATGAAATATTACTAATAATAAGCTAAACATATGACCATAAATGATTTCATAACAATCATTATGATTCTGGAATAATTAAATGATATTATTTAAATCATTATACAGGAGTTTCAGACACTTATGAAGCAAATCAGACCTAAGGTAAGGGAAATATCACAATCTCATTTTTATCCGAGATTGTTTATACTTTGGAATTTACTGGGGTGTATTTTATCATCCACATCCATGTTTACTCAATATGTAATATTATTTCCATCCACCTACAATTTTTTAAATCCAATTTTACCCTTCGGTGAGTTTTTAGTAAAAGATATGAAAGGAATCTTTTGTCATTTTTCGTATGAGGTACTTTTTGACTTTTCCGAAAAAAGTACGAGAAGAATGTTTTTTAACTTATACGACATGAATGAATTTTTGAAAAATTACTTCCAAGAAGCTTAATTTAAAAGTTTTCATGTTTATTTTTAATCAAATTCTTTTAGTTTAAAATTTTATGACATGTTAAGAAATGGAAACTATTTTTGAAGTAGAAAGGTTATTTTCCTCAAGAATGGAGTTCAAGTGTTTTATCAAAATTATTTTTCATCTAAGATAATAAAGGGTTATGTTTCTATCCCTATTATTACATTGATTTGATTATTTTGTGATGGAATTATTTTTTTATGAATTCCTTTATCTTATATGAATTGTTTTATGATGTCATGATGTTTAAGATTCCCATTTTTATTACATCGGTTATGCTATGATGTATGGTTTATGATTTTGTGGACCACATAATAATGGTATAATTATGAGATGTTTGGGACCTATATCTCCCTCAAATGAATTGGGTAAAGATTTTATATCTCATGAGATAAACATGGCTGGAACGACAGGTTAAACCGGTTCAGTGAAATTGGACTGAAACAAGGAATAAACTCGGTTCAAAAATGGACTTTGTCCACTAAGATAGTCTTGGAAATGAGTCTTGACTAATAAGAAATGATTATCTATGATTATGTGTGTATTCCACAAAGCTTAATGTTTTAATTTATGATTATTGTGATTACATTTCACTACCATGATTTATCCCATGTTATGAAATTCTGATCTCTTTTGCAGGGTACGATTTCCAAATTGTTATGTTCTTATGAATATGATGTGATTGATATTTATTTTGTTTACCCTTACTGAGCATTTGAGCTCACCCTTTTATGTTTTTTCCCCAGGATATAATGAAAGGTTTTAGGTAAGAAAAAAAGGAAGATCTTTATGAGAGATATTGAAGATCTTTCACCACGTTTGAAGATTATATTCCGAGTTTCCAAAGACACTAAACTATTACGGTCCTTGTGTGTGTGTTTTTGTAATGTACTATGTATTCCAAAAAGGTAATGTAATGTCCATGTACGTCAAGTTGAGGGTCTCTATAGTTGGTATCAGAGGAAAGGTTTAGTCAACCTTTGGAAACTTGGATGTGAGAACTTTAGTGAGATCCCTAGAGATATTTCTAAGGTATGTCTAGGGATATCTCTAACGTTAAGTATACATTATAGTCCTAGAATTGCGCTAATAATCTTAGAATTAATCCTAAAATGTTAGATATTGATGGTACTCCCCCTTTATTTTGTTGTTTTCCCTAGAGTGTTTTTTCCTCTCACACTATTCTTTTTGGGTTTTAGATGATGGCTGGAACCTGAAGGAACCGTATTGATCAATGTAATGGACTATGCAATGATTTTCCTCCTAAAAAAACCAACATTATGGGAGATGGAGTGAAAAATCTAATTGCTATACTTACACAAGATATGAATCATTCTGGACTTCCAAATGAGCAGAGAAGGGAACAATATTCTATTGAGTCCTTCATGAGGCAACGCCCACCTTTTTTCAGTGGGTCTTCCGATGCACTTGTTGCTAAAAAATGGACCAGTACCACTGAAAAGATATTTTCTGTTCATCAATGTTCTGAACATGATAAATCCATCTTAGTAGTATATCGTTTGGAAGGTGATGCAGATCAAAGGTGGAATCTTATCAAGAATACGAGGCCAAGAGATGAAATTGAGTCCATGGAATGGGACGAGTTCAAGGACTTATTTTTCAATAAGTACTTCCCTCGCATTCTTCAAACAATTATGGAGAAGGAGTTTCTCGAACGAAAGCAAAAGGATGATGAATCTGTTGGTATATACGAAGCGAATTTTACAAGGATTGCAAGGTATGCATCTGGCTTTATCATCCAACGTGAAAGTAAAGTTGATCGATTCTTCAGTGGCTTAAAACCAAATCTTCGAAGGGAATTAGCTATAAGAGACTTCAGTAGCTATGAAGAAATTGTGCGCTGTGCTATTAAGGTAGAAATGGAAGTTGGTGTTACATATCCATCTCATGGTTTTGACAAGAAATGAAAGATGGAGTTCAAGGAGAAATCTCAGAATAATGGTGAAAAGAAGATGAATGTTTCCTTATGCTCAAAGTGTGGAAAGAAGCTTGGTGGAGATTGTCTTAAAGGGACTATAAAATGTTTTAAGTGTGGAAAAGAAGGTCATTGAGAAGCTGAGTGTCGATGTAATGGAAAAAGGGTTGCTAATGGTGTGAATAAAGAAAAGACTACAGAGAACGCACCAACAACACTTCAATTCTTCAAGTGCAATGAAATGGGGCATTATGCTAATCAATGCCCTAATTCAAGGGTTAATGATGATCGACATGAGCAACCACTTAAGGCAAAGGAAGAAGGGATGTCACATACGATCACTATTGGAGATTTTGAATATGAAAACGATGTGGTGGAATGATTAAGTGTTTTTGTAATGGGATTCCAAAATATTGTTGTATATAGTATCATGGAATATTGGAATATTTATGTATTGGTCAATTGTGGTTTTCAATAATTTTATGGTATCGGTAACCATGGAAAGTGATTGAGAAATTTTGGTAAGCAGATGATATGCACATAATGAATGGATAAGAATATAATGAGATGGTTGATTGTATTCATGAGCTCATGATTGATATAAGGACTATGTGATATCATGGTTTGAGTATAAAGAATTTTGAGGATTTTGGTAGGTGGAAAGTATTAACTTTTAACTGCATTCATGTTTTCACTAAGGTTCAATGGGTATTAATTCTTCAAGACAATATATGATTAAGGTATTCACATGTTTTTAATTTTACCAACAAGATATATCTTATGATATATGGGGGATAAATGATGGAATTCATGTGATTGTTATGTGACATTTCAAGTAATCATTTTCTTTATACTATGAGCTTAGACCAAAGTATTTTAGATAAGCCTAAAGATTGGAATGAATTATGTTGGACATAAATTAGTATTGTTTAAGGATAGAAATTTTTTCTATATTATTGATGACATGTTATAGTAATATAGCTTTAGAAAAAGGACAACCTGCAGGACGGGTGACAACCCATCGCGTCAGACAAGGCTGTGGGAATCGAACCCACAACCGAAGTGTGACTGGCCTTTATCACCTACCAATGGCCTACAGGAAGTCCCTGGTTAGTAGAAACTAGTTATATTTTATTACACGGTATGATATATGAATTATAAGTTCATTTTTTGAATCGTATACGATTAACCTCACCATAGATGGACTTATGTATATTTGATAAATTTTCCTAACCTTTTGTTTAAAACAGATGGAGTGACCCATAATTCTATCACATGATCTGTTAACACTTCGCGAATAACAAATTTAACTTCATTTCTTTAAGATATGAAGTGGAAATTGTTCAAAGCATGAACAACAGTGATATTGTACCAAAATAGAGTAAGTATTTATTCTAATTCAAATTCTTCATGTTTAGGGAAATGATCTTGAAAACAAAAAATGTTGTCCTAGTTCCCCTATATCCGATGAATCAGATTGTACCCTAGATCATCACAAATTTATGGATTTGTGATTGGTGGATTTTTCATATCCATGTTCTCTACCACTCTCCATCAGAACATGACGGTCAGATTTCTCTTCCATATCGATATTTTCACCTATGTTCTTCTATGTGGAAACCAAGTGATTAGTTAATTTGGGTAACCGTTACGTTTCATACTTTAATTTTTAAAGCCAAGTTCTGGTATTCCTTTTTTACAATGTGGGTTTCTATTAAAGAAAATTTTGAGTAGTAAACCATTTATAACCCCGACGAATTTCGAAGGCGAAATTCATTTTAAGGGGGGTAGAATGGAACACCCCAAGATTTTATGAAAAATATTATTTTTAATTTTATTGATGTCTTGTGTTGTACGCTACAAAAAAGGATTCTTGCACAATACACAACCCAAAATTGGCTGCATTACACACAATCACGACCTTCCTCGATAGCGTGTTTTGTACGCAATACCGAGTTTCACTAAACAACGATATGCTATTAAAATATTATTAAAACTAACCGTTATGAATAGTAATAACCACTTTTCAAAATTTTGAAAATTTCATCTTTCAAAATGGACTTCATTTTTGGATTCGGAATATCGAAATTATCCTAGGGTGAAATTTTTGGTACTTTTCGGATAACTTTCTTATTCTGATGAATAGTGAAAATTACTAAATTTTAATTAAAAACAACTTTTTTAATATAAATAATTAATAGTGATAAATTATTAATTTGAGTGGTTTTAACGTATATTTAGAATATATTTTTACAATTTAATACAATTTTGTTCATTGGATGTAATTTCACATTTAAACCAGACATAAACAAGTGTCAATCTTTTGATGGTTATTATCTCTTAAAAACACACTATTTGTTTTGATGATGGGAATTAATTTTTAAATTATTTAATGTAACTGATATGTTTGGAATTTGGGAAAATATAAATCATTTTTTAATTCATAATATCAAATATAGCTTAGGCCTAATTTTTGGTATTTTTCTGGAAACATTCATTTTTTGATGAATAGTGAAACCACTAAGTGGTAGTTAAAAAACTGAATTTTTTCATAAAACATAATTTTACCGCTTCTGTGAGTGGAATATCAAAAATACGAGAGACATGGTTGATGTTAGTAAGTAAAATGTGGTTCAATGAGATGAAAATAATTTTTTGTGAATAGTAACTTTTTACTTTTATTTACCACGGTTAAAAGTAAATAGGGTAGTTAAAGGTAAAAATGATATTATTATTACCCTAACACATGTCCTCATTCTATTGGATAAGTTTAATTCGACCAAAAACAACCTTAGGAATTAAATATGACTATTTAGGCTCACTTGGATTAGATTAGGACATTTATTATCAATTTATTTAAAGTATGTTAAAAAAGTTAAAATCAATGTTTAATAACTAAAGAATTTTTAATAGGGTTATACAAAAGATAAATTCGACTATAAATATTCATTAGAAAGATAAAAAAATTTCCTATATAATGATATTTTATTTGTAATTTTTAGACTTTAAATAAGTTAATTTATTTATGACACAATGATGATGCAGTAATTATCTTATTAATGAAATATTGACATAATTGATGTTATAAATACCCAAATAAAGGTAATTTGAGGTTTTTTATAAATTAAAATAATTTTATATGTTAATATGACATGTTAGTGTTGATTTATTTAACTTATTTATAACTAATCATTCTGTTATGATTTTCGCAAAAATAAATTACCAAATAGTGTGAAATTGACATAAATTAGTTTTTAAAACAAATATTATATTATTAATTGTTATTATATTCCTAAAAATCTACAGTTCGGCCAAATGAATTAGATAAGGTTATATATATTAATAATAAACAACTTGGGATTCGTTTGTCTTGTTATAGTATGCTTATTAACCTTATAGTGTTAGAACACAAAAAAGACACGGAAAAAGTAAAATTATCTTACTTAAAGTTAAATCTAAATGATAAGGTTAACATAGGAACCTAATCTTGTCTAAATTCTATTGGATGAGAGGATTTCGACCCATCCCCACCTTATCTTCGAAATAACTCAATTTGGAGCTATTAAAAACCGAATATGACTTTATAATAAAATAATATTTCTTGTTATTCCAAAGGCGCCCCTCTCCTCCCTTATAAAAGGGCACCTCCTCCCTCTCTTCCTCACACCACTTTGAGCCTTCCAGCTCGGCCAACCCATGCCAATATCTTCTCTCCACTTCCCTAGAAACATCCTAGAGGTCGTGGGCTTCTTCAAAGACCAATTTTAGTGCCCTAAGAGGAGGTCTCAAAGAGGCGCTTCAAAGAAGAGGTAATGCCCGTTACCGATTCTTTCATCTTTATTTATTCCTCCACTTCTTCTTATTTAGTTGTTTCATTATGAAGTAATAACATCAGTATCAATAATATACTGATATGTTATTATAAGTATGAAACAACCCTATTTCACCATCTATCCATCCTACGGAAAACGAAATCACCACGCCTGCGTATGTACGGAATACCGTCTCCACGCCGTGGTGTAATATGTTTTCCACCACCACCTTAAATGGATGGGTATAATAGTGTAAAGAATAACTATATATTATTATTTTAAAGTTATATTGATTCTGAAATAGTATACATATACTCCAATACAATTCCACGATCATGGGAACAATATCATCGCTCGTGCGTACGTACGGAATACCGTCTCCACGATGTGATGCGACTTGTTCTACATGATTTTCATTGCATAATGATTACATAAATGAATTTAGTGAATAAATATGATATATATTACACTAATAATATTCTGGAAATGAGGTATCTATAACCTAAAAAGAAGAATAAGAATTTATTCGACAAAACACGCATAAGAACAAAAAGTAATAAACACCCGAATAACAAGTAGCAATGAAATATTACTAATAATTAGCTAACAATATGACCATATATGATATCATAACAATGAGTATGATTCTGGAATAATTCAATGACATTATTTAAATCATTATACAGGAGTTTCAGACACTTACGAAGCAAATCGGACCTAAGGTAAGGGAAATATCACAATCTCATTTTTATCTGAGATTGTTTATACTTTGGAATTTACTGGGGTGTATTTTATCATCCACATCCATGTTTCCTCAATATGTAATATTATTTCCATCCACCTACAATTGTTTAAATCCAATTTTACCATTCTATTAGTTTTTAGTAAAATATATGAAAGGAATCTTTTGTCATTTTTCGTACGAGGTACTTTTTGACTTTTCTGAAAAAAGTACGAGAAGAATGTTTTTTTAACTTATACAGCATGAATGGATTTTTAAAACATTATTTCCAAGAAGCTTAATTTACAAGTTTTCATGTTTATTTTTAATAAAATTATTTTAGTTTAAAATTGTATGACATGTTAAGAAAGGAAAAATGTTTTTGAAGTAGAAAGTGTATTTTCCCCAAGAATGGAGTTCATGTGTTTTATCAAAATTATTTTCCATCTAATATAATAAAGGGTTCTGTTTCTATCCCTATTATTACATTGATTTTATTATTTTGTGATGAAATTATTTTTTTATGAATTCCTTTATCTTATATGAATTGTTTTATGATGTCATGATGTTTAAGATTCCCATTTTTATTACACGGGTTATGCTATGATGTATGGTTTATGATTTTGTGGGACACATAAGAATGGTATCATTAGGATATGGGTGGGACCTATATCTACCTCCAATGCATTGGGTAAAGATTTTATATCTCATGTGATAGACATGGCTGGAACGGCAGGTCAAACCGGTTAAGTGAAACAGGATAGAAACGAGGAATGAACTCGGTTCAGAAATGGACTTTGTCCACTAAGATAGTCTTGGAAATGAGTCTTTACTAATAAGAAATGATTCTCTATGATTATGTGTATATGACACAAATCTTCATGTTTTAGGTTATGATTATTGTGATTACATTTCACTACCATGATTTATCCCATGTTATGAAATTATGATCTCTTTTGCAGGGTATGATTTCCAAATTGTTATGTTCTTATGAATATGATGTGATTGATATTTCTTTTGTTTACCCTTACTGAGAATTTGAGCTCACCCTTTTATGTTTTCTTTTCCCTAGGATATAAAGAATGGTTTTAGGTAATAAAAAAAGGAAGATCTTTATGGGAGATGTTGAAGATCTTTCACCACGATTAGAAGATTATATTCCGAGTTTCCAAAGACACTAAACTATTACGGTCCTTGTGTGTGTGTTTTTGTAATGTACTAAGTATTCCGCAGAAGTAATGTAATGTCCATGTACGTCAAGTTTAGGGTCTCTACACGATCCAAACACATGATGACATGTTGAGAGAATTATCAATGGAATTAAAAGGAAGATGGGATCAACATCTTTCTCTTGTTGAGTACTCTTACAATACAATTTTCCACTCAAGAATCTAAATGGATCCTTATGAATCCCTTTTTGGGATGAGGTGAAGAACACTAACATGTTGGGATGATGTAGGGGAGTGAAAACTCCTTGGTCCAAAATGGTCAATTAAAAGATGGAGAAGGTTAAGACCATCCAACAACACATTAAAGATACTCAGAGTCGACAAAATAACTTTGATAATAATCATTGATGAGACCTAGAATATCATATTAGAGACATTGTATTCTTTACCATATCGCCATGGAATAGAGTTATGAGATTTGGGAAGAATGGAAAGCATTGTCCAACGTACATCATCCCTTATGAAATGTTTGATCACATTGGACCAGTTGCTTATCGACTAGCACTCCAATTGAACCTATGTCATGTACACGATGTATTCCATGTATCACTACTAAAGAAGTACATACCAGAACCATCACATGTACTCAATCCAGAGGTAGAACCATTGGAGAATGGCTTTTCATACGAAGAGAAGTTGGTGATTATCTAATATCATAGGGAAAAATTTCTATGGAATAAGTTAATGCTCATTATGAAGGTGTTGTGGAAAAACAACATGTTTGAAGAAAAAAATGTGGGAAATAGAGGAAGTGTTGAAGAAGAGTTAACCTCATCTATTTTAGTGAGGAAAAAAAATTGGTCATGAAAAAATTCTTAAGGGGGGAATATTGAAACAACCCAAACATTTATTAATGAAAATTCATCTTGATCTGATTAAATTTCTTAAATCGTTATATAAAATAGATGAACATCCTTGGTTTTGTTTTATTTTAAAATATTGTTAAGAATTGTTACCATTGCAAATATAGATGTTTAATAGAGATCACATGATTAGTATAAATATAGGGCTTTTACAAATCAAATTTACTCAGACAAAGAATGTGATGGCCACATCTAGTATAATTTCATCATATAGATCCCATTTGTCGGAGCTCAAAAATGAGGTGGCCTCATGAGGCACCGCCCATGAACAAGCCCAATCTGAGCTTTAACATGTTAAGCATGAACATAACTCCCTATAAGAGAAGTGGATTTTAATAGAGAATACCTCTCGGGCGATGTTATACAACCCATACCAAGAGTCTATCACCATCGCACACCTTACCCTTATGTCATATGCGGGTATTATAAGGGGTTATGTAACAATAAACTAGAATTATGATAATGTACATAATTTTTTAAATAATAAATTACATACATTCAGTTTATCATTATTACTTTGTAAAAGGTTCGTGAATCACAAATAGTATTTTTAGTTAATATTCAATTAAGAAATCTATTTTGATGAATTAATGGAATTTTTAATTAAATAATATTTTAATAAAATTATATTTCTAAATTACTTTTTTATTAAATATAAATGATTTTATTATTTTTATGAATACAATTTTAATTTTTATTAAGGTTTGAAAGTTGTTTTTGTCAAAACCCATGAATTTTTTATAAATGTCAGTTTTTAATTAAAAATTAAAAATTAACTTATTTAGAATTTTTTTAGGTAAAATGAATATTATTTTGGGAATCAGGACATCAAAATTATCAAAAGGTGAATTTTTCATAATTTTCTATGGCCATCAAATTTTTGTATAAAAAAACAATACCATTTAAATATATAATGTGATTTATGACATCAAAATGACCCAAAAGTGATGAAATAAAACACTATAAATGGGATATTCGGCCAATATATGTTTTAAATTTAAACTAATTTTATTTTAGGTTTGTTTTATTTATTTTACAAAGTCTTAGTGGACCCTCCAAGACATATAAAACATTTTAACATATTAAAATGATTTCTTTGAGAGTGTGACTCACCTCCACATAAGAATGCCTAATATTTTAATAAGTTCATACATTGGCCTTATAAAATAATATTTTCATATCCAAAATTTTATAAACCATGGGAAAAAACAATGGTTTGGTTTTTGGTTTTGATTAATTTAATTTTTGGGGTTAAAACATAAATAATAAATAATTCCATCTCCTTTCCAATATAAACCCACCAAATCTCCCATTTCTCTTTAATAAATTCATAGGGAGCCCAAAAAAACCATGCCATGATGTCTCTATAATCCTCCCAAGGTGCCCCAAGATTTTAATAAGCCTCTCTAAAGCCTCTATCAAGCATTTGGGATCACACTTTGAAGTAAGGGATTTCTACCTTCCTGATGTTTTTTCAACGATTACTTATATTTTTATGACCTTTTATTTTCAATTAAAAATGTTTTTGTATGATTTCGCACCTCCAAAATACTAATATACTTATGTTTGAATTATTAGATACCTCTTTCTCTCACATTAATTCCTCCCATGTGCACCTGTTACCATGATGAAATTTCGTAAGGAATTTATATCTCCTCATTTACATTCAAGAAATTATTTTATATTATACATCTAATTTCCATTATATATGATGAGAAATGTATCTTTATGACACCAATACTTTACATTTTATATACATATTATGAGATACCCATTTTTCTCTCATCATCCATTTTTATGAATTCTTATGTCATGTCGTTATGATGCAAAAATTGCACCGCAATTTTCTAAGTCAAAGTCACTGTTTAGTGAATACCATGACCATATCTCTATCAAGGGTATTTACCATTATAAACCATTACATATTAATTATATAGTTTTATTTATATATTCCAAATTTCTTTATATTGGAATAAATGATGATGTTGAATGATTCCATGTTTTATGATCCATGTGGCACACTTATGAATGAAATAAAATGTTTACAAAGGGTGCATCCTAATAGCTCTCCAATGCATTGGCCAATGAATAGTATCATGATATGTAATGTGAAATGAGGGTTTAATCATGATAATTAATGGTCAATGAGGGTTAAATCAAGGTAATTCAAGTGCAATGAGGTTTTACTCATGCTATATGTGCAATGAGAATTAGATTATGATAATATTATGTTAATTGTTGTTGTCACATTTCCAATTTATGATAGTCATTGTATATCATTACGTTATGTTCATGTTTCGCTTGTTCTCATTTGATATGAATATTTCCTAAAATGTACTAAATTCTTCATGTTATGCCTTGTTTACTCCCATACTGGGCTTTATAGATCTCCCTTCTCTTATGCATGTCCTCAGGTTATCCCATGAAATTCTACGTACAAATGAATGTTGTGGTCACGTAAAAGAAGTTTTCAAGAAATTTGTTTTCGATTAAGTTCTAAATTAATATTAAATGTTCAAAATCCCCAAAGACTCTAGACCTCTTTATCCTTAGAGTTGTCTTAAGTGCAATTTTATGTAATTAATCATATTAAAGAGTGTAATAAAGAGAAGGTTCGTTATAGTTGGGTACCAACCCATCTAATCAGGGATGACAAAAAACTATCACTATATCATCTAAAATATTCCCAAGAACCTATGGTGGTAGTAAAACTTTGTATGTAAGAGGAGAACACATGCACGACTCATTATACCTACCATCACTGCACTTGCCTACCCCAAACATGGACATCAATATAAGATCACCCAAAAATGTGTATCCATCCAATAAAGGTTCCCTAAGTGTATAAATATATATACAAAATCTTATAAAACATTTCTTAATCAATTCTAGGCGCCAACCGTGCTGCTATACTATTTAAACATCAAACCATTTCATAAAACACTTTAAATCACCAATCGAGAACATAAATTTGTAAAACCACATTCCTTTTTAAAAATTAATACAAACATCTCTTTTTAGTTTGAAGTTCCAAATAGGAATTTTAATTGACATAATTAAACGAAATTACCAAAAAGATCACACAGACCCCACTTCTATATTCATAATGACAAACCAAGCCCTTATCCTTTCCAAACTCACACCAAAGCATTTTTTAAGGGAAAAGTTTCCAAAACATGATATACACATTTAAATCTATTTTTTAAAAACCCTTAGAGAAACACCTTGTCATTTGAAAGAATATGATACCATTTATGAAAAATACATGGATGAAGAAAGGAGAATCTTTCAATTAAAAATGAATTTAGAGTTACATCCTCATTTGAATTCACATACATGTGTGCACTTCGTGCACCCAGGGATGTTCCAACATCTGATGGAAGATTCCAAACCCAAAGAAAAAACTCATAAACCATTTTTACAAAATAAACACTTTATTTCAAACCATGCTGACAACATACATTCATTAAGGAACACAAAAATCAATTTAAAATCCATAAAATTAAATTCCATGGAATTTTAGTACAATTATCAAGCCAGAATACTACCAAATTATAAAGCCCAAATAGAACTGAAAAGAAAAAAATACAAACACATCCTAATTAGGTCCAAACATTCCTTCAAATTACAATTTACCTTTACAAGAACAATGGTAGTTGGACAATATCATCAGGAGCCATTAACATAGGCATTTCGTATAAATTCATTTGAAAACCTATTTTTAGTAAATAATATCACCATGAAATAACTATTACAGTCTATCCATGAGTATAATAGAGGTTCTAAAAATAAAAAAATTAATTTAAACCACACAACCCACAGAAATTATTTCAAAAAGTAAAATGTTGGAAAAACTTACCTCAGTGGTGTGCGAACACAATGAAACATTCATAGAGGAGAGATCTAAGCCTCATAGACCAACTTAACACCCTAGAATCCCATGAAACTCAACCCAAACATCATTAGTAATAACTAGGGTTCATACAAACAAGAAAATAGCCAAGAGAGAGAAAAAATGAGATAGGGGGAAGGGGAGACGGGGAATCCATGGAGAACCTATAACCATTAGTGAGAAATCTCTCCAAAACTAGCCCAAAAAATAGAGAATGACGGGGAAAACACTTGGGTCATTTCTCAAGAGGTATGGATCTAAATGAGAGGTGGAATCACTCAAATCAGTTTTTCAGGTTAAATTTTATTAATCCCATAATGTGTTTCATAGTTTTATAAACTGTGCCTAATCCATGCGAAGGCTACTGAAAAAATCTGAAACATTTTAGGTTTAAGTTGCACGGTTTGGGGAAACCATACTCAATTTGTTCGATCTTAAAAATTGGCCAAAACCTCTCAATTGACACCCCACAGACTAGAGAAGACCCACCCAATGATAATTCAATGACTTAAACTAAATATAGTGACATTGTGGTTGTCACAAAATCTCCGCCATACATTTTTCTTCCACAACACTCATGATAACTATGAATAAGATTAAAGAAAACCAAAACCACCAAACAAAATGATATTGTTGGAAACTAAATATAATACTCAAATAAAATATCATACATTGAGAAATAAATAAAAACAAATGAAAACTGTGGTCAGGGGGTGAAAATTCTCCCCACCACAAACACTTTATACCCCTAGAAAGTTACCCGGTCAAAAGTTAATAGAAACACAAGACCATGCCCAATCAAAACTAATAGAAACTATGAAACCTAGGGGGAATATTCACTCCACAGGTCACAACTGACCGATCATGATGAAGGGGGAACACGACAGAGTGGTCCCCACCATAGAAACTCAACTAATAAAAAAACATTTAAACACCAAAAAACTGACTCAATGGAACATGGACATAGGGATTTTAATATTTAACTCTTTTTTCAGAGGATCACATTGTTCAGCCGCATGGTTTACCCAATCCTGTGCCAATTGTGCATGAGCTACTGGAAGGAGGGTGCACCCCACCCAGCTTGGCTGCACAGTTTCAAAATTGCACCCCAACCATGCCATACACCTCTGTTTGAAAATGACACCAAGCCACATGGTTACCCACACTAGGCCCACAGTTTCCTCTAACCATCCACAAACCACACATTAGATAAAAATTCCACCAAAACATCCCAAATTTGATTTATTTAATTGGGACTGAACCTGAACTTCCTTTTACAAGTTGGAAACCACTACCTCCAAAACACGGAACCCCCCACATGAACCATACCCACAATATATCAATTATAAAAAACGCAAGAATCTCAAAATGAGAATTTATGAAATTTAAAACTGAGACCAGCCTAAAAAAATTCATGACACAATCAAAGGAGAACAAAAATTTCAAATGGCCACATTCAAATAGACTTAACCTCTTTGGTTAAAATAGAATAACTCCATAATTATTTACAGTGATGTGGTTAACTTACAACTGCAACAAGAACTATAACAAGGAAAGTTTAATTGTTTCCATACCCACAATGGAAACAAAAACCAGCCTATGGATTCACACATCACTAACAACTATTGATTGTGTGTGAGATTTACAAGTAGGCTTCTAGTTATAGCCATGATGAATGAAGACTATCCAACCTCATAGTAAGATATCAACATCCTCTAGTCAGAAATCCTTTTAGGTGACACTTCTTGAAAAAATTATCCATATGATCCACAAATCCACAACTATGGTACGTCTTTGGAGAGATGTTACAAGATGGATTGAAAAGATAGAATCGACCAAACTGGTCGAACACAACTGAACGATATAATGAAATAGAGGAAAAAAATATTTAAGGAGACTCTTTAGAAACCAAATCTTCTAGCCCAACCTTGTCACTAGATGGGTAATCCTCTTGAGAAAAAAATAGACACTTGATTTCCATTTGCCTGTGCTTTGGAAACCAAATATCTTTGGAGAAAAGAAAACTAGATCCTTGAAGTGTTCAACATAAACCTTCACTATCTCCATGCCCTGTCCAATACAGATGAACTCTTCTCTTATTTTCCTCTTCACCTCTTTAGGTATGAACCATCAGACATGGATGGACTCAAACACCTCCCACATCATCCAAAATCACATCTTTTGTAAAGAAAACAACTCTCATTTGTCCATTGATAGACCCTCAATCAACCCCAAAACAATGTGTACTCCCAAACCTCTGAAGTAACCAACAATGTGAATACAAAATCGACCAGTTTATACCCCAAAAGTCATCCCTCAATCCAAAACAAAGATAAAAGACTCATATCATAGACTACCCCTTGTAACTTGTGGATCAAAATGAGTAGGGGTTTATGACGCCCTTACCGTACCTACCTATCGTGTCCTGAAAGTCTTAATCACTAACTACCTGACATCCCAAATATCAATGGACTCCTCTAAAACCATTTTTTCTTGAACCAAAGTTGGTCAAACCTGAACCAATCATCTGAGTCTCTCTGTGGTATGGATCGAACGGGCATCCCTGATCCCCATGGGCTGAAAACTAGTATTTGGTATCAAAACATATAGGTGTAAATGATTTAAACACAAATGAAATATCCATGACCAGACAAATAAATAGAAGAAAAATGAAAATGCAGTAAGACTATCAACTGAATCTCAAATAAATAAACAACTATTTCAATTGAAATATACAACAAAGCAGATAGAAAACCATATACAAAACATAAACTAAAACAAAAAAACTAAACAGACACCATGTAATCTCCTTTTGAACCCCATTCACCTCCATCCATAATACTAAACCATCTCTAACAATGAGAACCAGATGTAGAAAACCTAAGCAGGAAAGAAGAAACTGCAAAAGTGATTGGGTCTTCCGACACTGAGTGGTAAAAGTAGGGTGTGAGCTAACTGCTCAATATGAAATCACCAAATAATCCAAGGGTTTCCTTTCCCAAAATTGTCCATTAACACTAGTTTGAAATAAATGTATAAAAATAAGTTTTTCATATTTTAAAAATCAAACATTGATTACATGTTTTGAAATCCAACACATGCCACCCTCCATTTCCAAAACCAAGGAAAATCTTATAAATAAAACCCAAACAAAAAAATATTAGGGCAGCGTTGAAAATTAATAGGTAGGGTAAATAGAAAACCATGAGAAGAAAAATACTAACATTTAGATAAATAAAATAACCATCGGTGATCCTAAACATCGTTAGAAGACCCTTGGATGTACTCAGTTCAGAACCACATACCAGCTTATGTTGAAGCCCCTATGTCAATAACTAAATGGATTCTCTATCACAACCTCACCAATTGAAAAACCCTCATGGCCTATCTACAACTATAGTTGGGTGCCAAACTGTTTAATTGGGGATTGAAAGAAACCATCACTCGATCATATAAAACATGCCCATTGAACCCATGGTGGTAGTAAAACTGAGTAAGTAGGAGACCAACACATGCGTGACTCATCTTATGCACCATCACCGCACCGGCCTAACCCAAACACATACAACTGTATATGATCACCCCCAAAGGGGGATCCCTACTATAAAGGTTCCCTAAGTATATTAATACACATAAATAGTCTTATAAAGTATTTCTTAATCATTTAAAGGTTCCAAATGAGCCACGATAACGTTTAAATATCAACCCATTTCATAAAACACATTAAATCACAAAACAGGCACACACATTTTTCAAACCACATTCCTTTCTTAAAATTAAGAAAAACATAACTTTAGTATTCGAAGTGATAAAAAGTCCTTTAAATCGACATAACTAAATGAAATTACCAAAAACATAACACTGCCTCTACTTTTATATTTTTAATGCCAAACAAACCCTTATCCTTTCAAAAATTACCCCAAGGTATGTTTCACGTCCAAACAAGCCAAACATTGAGGAACACATTTAATTCCTTATTTTAAAAAAACCATGAGGAAACAAATTATATTTTTAAATAATATGAGACCATTTAAGAAAAATAGATGGTCAAGGAAAGGAGAAACTTTCTAGGAAAAAGAAATTTATAGTGCCATCATCATTTGAATGAAAATCACCATGTTCACCTAATGAACCTATGGATGTGCCAACATCCAAGGGAACGCTCCAAAAAATAAGAGAAAAATCAAAACCCATTATTAAAAAATCTCCAATTTTCTTCAAACCAATTCCATAACATAAATTCACTATAAAACACAATAATTCTTTTGAAAACAAAAAAAACCTATTCCAAGTCATTTTAATACAATTATAATGCCATAATACAACCAAATTATACAACCAAAACTAAACTCGATAGCAAGAAAATAACTAAACAACATAAATAGGGAAAAAAATTCTTTAAAACCCCCAATTTTACTTTACATGAACAATGAAATTTCAATAGTTACCCTAAGTTCCATAAAACATTGCATTTCAATCAAACCCTTTGGAAACATTTTATTTCAAATTATGCCATCATAAAATCACTATTCTAATATATCCATGAATATAATAGAGGTTTGAAAGAATAATTAAATATTAATTGAAAAAACACAGGTTCTCATAGATTGTGTTGAAAATGAAAAAGTCAGAAATAGATTCCATGGTGGTGTGTGAACACAATGAAACCATTGGAGAAGATATATCTAACCATCAAAAACCATAGACACACCATAGAATCAAAGGGAACAGAACCCAGACATCAAACGTAACACATAGGGTTCGAAAAAATAATAACCAAGATAATAGATAACAAAGTAATTAATAAGGGGGATGAGGAGGAGATAAAAACCTGAAGAACCACTAACAATTGGTGCTAAATCGCCCAAAACATTACCCAAAATGATGGATAATGAAGGGGGTGCACCCTTTGGTGAATGCCTAAAAGGTGGGTTTCTAAATGAGAGGTGGAATCACTCAAATCAAATGTTTGGGTTCAAAGTTATCAAGCCCATAATGGGAAGCACAGTTTTTCTATAGGATTTTATAAATTTTGTACAAACCATGTGAAGGATACTGAACAAATATGCAACATTGTAGGTTTAAGATGCACATTTTTGAAAAACTGTGTGACCCCAAAAATTGGGAAAAACCATCAAATGAGACCCCAAACACTAGGGAAGACCCACACAATTGCCCTTCAAGGATTTAAACAAAATATAGTGACATCATTGGTGTCAAAAACTCTCCACCATTCCATTTTCTCCCAATAACACTGTTGATAAACATGAATAGCATTTGAAGAAGGCCAAAACTTCTAAAACACAGAGACTTTTGTTTGACACTAAAACCAAACCTCTAAAAAAAGATCCAATATCAGGAAATAAATAAAAATAAATGAAAATTGTGGTTAGGGTGTGCCAATTCTCCACACCATAAACACTTTATTCTCCTAAAAATTCATCCTACACAATGTTAACCAAAACAAGAGTCCATGACCGATCAAAACGAAGAGAAACCATAAAACCTAGGGTGTCTATTCACTCTTCATGTATCACTTGACTGATCAATATGAAACCATAATGTAAGGATTAGTCTAGGGGAGAACATGAGAGGGTTTTCCCCACCATAAGAACTCAAATAATACAAACAAAATTTAAACCCCAAACAAGACGCTCACAAAATCTATTAAATAGTGATTAAAATATTTAAAATTTAAAGGATGCTCGGATATTTTGGCTGCACGGTTTACCAAACCATGCACAAGATACTGGAAAGAAGGGGCAGCCCACATGGCTTGGCTGTATAGTTTCAAAACCAGGTGACAACCGAGCCAAACGCATCTACTTAAAAATGACACCAAGTCACACAGTTAGTCTATCAAGGTGCACAATTTCATCTATCCATGCTTAAACCATGCGTAAGATAATAGTTCACCCAAAAGGTATAAAATTTGGTAATTTTTACTAGGACTCAACCCAAAATTCCTTTTACAAGCTAGACACTACTGCCACCGAAACATGTAACCTACCACATGAACCAAACCCACAATAAATATGTTATAAAAAACTCAAACATCTCCAAAAAAGAATTTCTGAATGTTAAAACTATGACTTGTATACACAAGGGAAAGAAATAATCAAAGTAGAATAAAATATTAAAAGGGACATATTTTGATACACTAAACTGCTTGGGTTAAAATAGAATAAGTCCATAATTATTTTTAGTGATGTATTCTCCTTACGACTACATCAAAAAATAAAACAAGGAAATTTTAAATGTCTTCATACAATTGTAAAAAAAAACATATACAAGGATTCAAACATGCCTGAAAAATCTTAACTATTCATGAGCTTCACTCTGAGGCCTATGGATGGAGCACTAGTGATTGAGGAATATCCAGCCTTATAGTATGGTTCCAAAATCCTCCGGTCACAACATAACTTTTTGGTGATGCTTCAATGAAAATTCTACAGATGATCTAGATAGCCACAATGATGGAACATCATTGGAGGGATGTGAGAATATGGCTTCAAATTCCAAAATCTGCCACACTGGTTTCTCACAATCGAATGGTCTGACAAACTGGAGGCCATAACCATCCGAGGAGACTCTTTAGAAACTTGTTTCTTTGGCACACCATTGTTTATAGATGGGGAACCCTCATGAGAAGAAAGAGAAACTAGATTGCCAACTATATGTACTCTAGAAACAAACTACCTCTGGAGAAAAGGAAACTAGCCCCTTGAAGTGTTCAACATAAAAGCCTTGTTGAATACTCATGAAATATTACTTTATTTTCCTCTTCACCACTTTAGGTATGAACCATCAGATAAGGATGAAATCAAAAACATCCCACGCCATCCCAACTCACATCGATGTCAGGTAACAGACTCCCATTTTCCACTGATTAACCCACAATCAACCCCAAAACTGCATGAACTCCAATAAACTTGGGATTTCACAATAATATAATTATATAGTATACCTCTAAAAACCACACCATTTCCTCTAACATACATCAATCGTCATGAAAAATAGGCAACAATCTATAATAACAAGAAAATGGGAATGACTGCCTAAGAAATTTTGGGGACCTTTCTGGGTGGAAAATTCTGAACAAGACAATTGAAACCAATTCAAAACCAACCTCAATCAGAAGAATATTTGGAAGAAACATCTGAAGCCCAAAAAAAGGATTAGAAAAAAAATATATCTAAATACAACAAAACATCACCTATTATAAAACCAGCATTTCATTTAAAATTCAAAACTACCCACTCCCAAGTCCATTTTATTAATATTGAAACACACATTCCACAAAACAAAATCCACATTCTAAAACAAAATCCAATTTCCAGAATCATTTTCCACTTTCAATTTCACATTGGAATAACATGGTCATGACTTTGATTTCAATCACCCACCCATTTAATGCTATGAACCATCACATATTCATCCTCCACATATTCTTACCTCAACCAAAAAAATATGCCACATGCACTTTCCATACATACTCTTACATATGTGAACTTTCATGAAGAGTACCAAGGGTCACACATTTATTTTCCTTATCAAAACCCAACAATTTACTAAATTTCAATCCAAAAAACTTTTATTTTAAACATATTTTAGCAATTTCAAAACCACATAAAAGAAATACCTTCCCATTTTAAAACCCATTTTTATTTCAATAAACCACTCACAGTAACCAGAACTAAAACGAAACATAACTTGCAGCAAAATACTAGAAGGAGGGACTAGCGTCTATGCCTAGCCTTGAAACATGGTAGTGGTCCAATCCCAAAGTAATCCATAACACCAATAGGACCTTGACCCATGTACCTGAACTCCACATGGGTCACTACTCCATTTGAGATCACAATGTGACATTGGTTTTTCTCCATTATAATCAATCAATCCAAAACAAAGATGAAAGACTCAAATCCCAGAATACCCCTAATAACTCGAGGTTCAAAATGAGAAAGGGTTCATGAAACCCTTCCCATACCAATATACAATGTCTCTAAAGTCATAATCTAAAACTACCCCACACCCCATATATGAAGGGCCTCCTCTGATACCATTTTTCATGAACCAACCCATGTTGACCCTAAACCTGTCACCTGAACCTACCCACATCATGTCCTGAAGGGTGTCCCCGATTACCAAAAGATGAAAACTAGTTCCGAGCATAAAAAATTACAATTTGGAATGATTTATCCACAAAAGAAACATCAAGGACTAGATAAATATATAGAAAAAACTAAAAATATATAAATACTAACAATTAAATCTCAAATAAATAAACAAATGTTTCAATTACAATATACAACAAAGTAGACAGAAACACAATTACAAAACTAAAACTAAAATAATAAAACTAAACTAGAGTTAAATTATATCTATATGAAACCTTGGTCACTTCCAACAACAAGACTAAACCTGTTCCAACAATGACCACCCAGGCTAGGAAACCTTAATAGAAGTGGAAAACCCAAAAAAGAGATCACGTCTACCAAAATTGAGTGGTACATGTAGGGTGTAAGCTAACATGTCAGTATGTAATCACCCCATAATCAAAGTATTTACTTTCCCAAAATAGTCCATTCACACTAGTTTTAAAACTGTTATAAAATTAATTTTTTCACTATTTATAAATTAAGTGTAGCTTTTCTGTTTTGAAATAAAACACATGACACCCTCCATTTCCAAAACAAACTACCATTTTATAAATAATACCAAATAAAAGAGATATTATGGTTGTGTTGAAAATAAATAGGTAGGAGACATTAAAAATCCTGTGTTGAAAAATACCAACTAGAAGATAAATAAAGTAACCCTGGGAGATCATAAACATCCTTAGAATACCCCTGGACATTCAAATTTCAGAACCACCTACCAGAATATGGTGAAGCTCCTATTTCAAAAACCATCTGTAATCTCTATCCTAGCCTCTATAATGGCACAACACTCCAGGAATATCCACAACCCCAGTTTGTTACATTCCCATCAAATCAGGGTTGGCAAGAAACCATTACTCGATCATCTAAAAGCCACCTAGGAACCTCTATAGGTAATAAAACTATGTAAGAGGCCAACACACAGATGACCCATCGTACTTACCATCACTGCATTTGCATGCCCCAAACACGGACACCAGCATATAATCACCAAAAAATGGGGATCCCTCTTATAGAGGTTCCCTAACTATATACATACATATTCCCAACATTTTAAAAAATTTCTTATAATTTTAATCTGAAAATTGAGCTTCTTTACCACTTTAGTATCAGAAAATTTTATAAAACACTTTAAATCACTAAATGGATACACACATTTAATAAACCATATTCCATTACAAAAATTAAGAAAAACCTGAATTTTGAATTTGAATTACCAAACATTCCATTAAAATGACATGAATAAATAAAATTACCAAAAACATCAAACAAACACCAATTCGATATTTATTTTTCCAAACAAGCCCTTATCTTTTCCAAAACCACACCAAAGCATGTTTCAAGGCCAAATGGGACAAAACATGAGGAACAAATTTAAATATATGTTTTATAAAACCCTTGGAGAAACACAATATCATTTTATAGAAGATGAGACTATTTAAGAAAAAGAGAAGGAAGAATAAAGGAGAAATATTCATGGAAATTGGAATTTAGAGTGCCATATTCATTTTAATGCACATTAATGTGTGCAAATAATACACGCATGGATGTTACAACATCCAATGGAACACTCAAAATCCTAATAAAACATTCAAAAATAATTTCTTTAAAAGAAACACATTATTTCAAACCAATCACAAAACTTATATTCTTTTAAGAACACAAAAATACCTTTAAAAACCATTAAAACATATTATAAATAATTTTAAAACAATTATAAATACATAATACTACCAAATTATACAACTGAATCTGAACTCAAAAGAAATAAAATACCAACAATACATAATTAGGGACAAAAATTCCTCAAAACCACCAATTTCACTTTACCACATTAATGGTATTTTAACCACAACCCTACGTGCCATAAGCATTTTCATTTCTTGAAAATCCATTTGAAAATCTATTTTTAGTAAATTATATCATCATTAAAACACCATTATAGTCTCTCCATGAGTACAATATAGGTGTAAAAACAATTAAAAATTATTTGAAACCACACAAGTGACCACATGTTGTGTTAAAAAGGAAAAAGTTGGAAACACCAACCTCGGTTGTGTGAGAATGTAATGGAACATTTGGAGATGAGAGATCTAACCTCATGGACCTACCACACACCATACAAACCATTGAAACACAACCCAAACATCAACCCTAACACCTAGGGTTTGGATAATCAAGAACCAATCCAAGAGAGAGAAACGAAATGAGAGAGGTGGAAGAGGATAAGAAGAAACCATGAAGAAAAACTTACATTTGGTGAGAAATATCCCTAAATTTTGCGCAAAACAATAGATAATGAAGGCATGCCCTATGGTATATTCCAAATAGGTATGGATCCCAATGACAGGTTGAGTCACTCTTATAGGTAGATTAGGTAAAATTTTATTAAGCCTATACTGGGCTGTATGGTTTTTCTGCACAGTTTTTTAAACCATGCACAAACAGTACAAAGGTTAATGAAAAATTGGAAACATTATAGGTCTAGTTTTCTTGGTTTAGGAAATCCATTATCAAACCATGTGTTCCAAAAAATTGGTAAAAACCCTCAAATGACACCCCAAACACTAGTGATGTCCAACCCAATGTCCCTTAAATGATTTAAACACAACATAATAACATCATGGGTGTCACAAACTCTCCCCTATACCATTTTCTCCCAATAAAAATCTTGATAACCGTGTATATGATTAGAAAAAAACTAGAACCACCAAAACATAAATTCTATTGTTAGACACTCAAGATAAACCTAAACTAAAATATCCAACATCATGAAATAAATAAAAACAAATAAATATTGTGGTTAGTTTGTGACCCATATGATCCAATTAGAATATTACTTAACAATACCATCTACCTTCTTTCTCTAGATTTCTTATGTTCACATTATCTCATTTATCAATTTGGGATTTTATTGAAATATCATATTTTTATTATACAATCATGGATATATATTGATTTTTAAGGGAAGTTGATTAAGTCTTGTATTGATAATCATTTCCTTCATAAGGTGAATATATTAGATATAATTAATAGAAGGGTAGGTCCTAGAGAAATGTTTCTCCTTGATGTATTAGTAGGTATATTTAGATAAAAAATTTGAGAATTTGATGCATGCCTACCCATTTATTAGCAATTTATTCATTGTGGCCTTGATGATTAATATGTTTTCTTGGAAGAAGTTTTAATGATAAGTAAACTATCTTAACTATGTTCCTAATAGAAAAAAAATGTATTGAATATTATAGTAATGGTAATTATTATTCCACTATTTTTTTCTTAATTATAATTATTATTTATTTCCTACAGTCATCAAATTAATATTGATGTCTTGGAATCAATTACAATAGTAAAAATGTGTAATTGAAAGTAGTCATGATGGTAAGAATAATGTGTGAGATGTGGTCTTAATGATAATTATTATATATTTACTTTGGTGTTGATAGAATAATGATGTATTGGTTTTTTCAGGATGGAATGAATTATTTCTTTGAAATGGTCAAGATGATTTGTGTGAGGTCATTATTTTCGTCATGATGGAAAGATAAGGATAGTTGACATTTTTCATTCCATCACTATGATATAAGTAATTTATATCAATATGTTTGTTTATTTTCATTTATTATGTGGGTATATTGTTCTCAAAATTACTTTTTCATGGAATCATTAAATTTATGTATTCATTTGTTATTATTCATGCACTATTTGATCCATGGTAACTTATATTTTACACTAACCCTTAATGAGGGTTTGAGATCACGTTCCTTATCATTCCTCTTCCCATGGATTATGATGATGAGTTTTATAAAGGAGTAATCATTATGGGTAATATTCTAAGAGATTTTGTTGGTATATGTTGATGAGATAGTGTTAAATAATAATATCGTTCTTTATTTGAAAATATTCCCATTAGAATAGAGAAATATGAGTATTTTATTTAAATGGTTTACTGAAAATTCTAAAACATTAAACCTAAATGTTATTTTTTGTGAATGTGGATTAATATTTATTGTTGATTTTGTAATTAAGGATTTTTAGGTTTTGGTCTCACTGGTTTATTTGAATTAAAATAAGTAATTTATATTTTTATTAACATCAAATTTTGAAAGTTGGGGTTTGGAGTCTCATAGTTCAAATAAAATGGGGATAAATTTAACCTTATAGGTTAGGAAGAGTTCATTATATTGGTCTAAAGTTCACTTAGTATTTTAATTTTAATTTACTTCAAGGAAATTATTCTTATTTTAGGAAAATATTAAAATATTTTGTTAGTCAACATGATTAAAGTACATATTGATTTTTATGCAATTAATATTGTTCAGGGATTTAGATTAAATTAAATTCTATGAACATAAGTTTCCTAGATTAATTTGTTCAGGATATAATAAGAAATGTCATTATTTAATTATTATTAAATATTTATAAAAGAATACATTAATATAAACCAAAATGGGAAATCTAATTATTAGAAGTAATCCTGATGTTTTAGTAAGGTATAGAGTCTACGATATCCAAGAAATTACATCACTGTAAAGATATAAACATGTGGGTGTGGGCTATAACACATATGAACATAGTTATAATTAAATTAATAAAGGATTTATGGATATGATCTCAATATACAAATAGTATGAATCACATTTTCTAACTACAAAAATAGTTTTACACTCACAGGGGATATTATTTTTTATCCAATACCTTTTATGAACCATTTTAAATGATTAAAAAAGAATTTTTTGGATGCATAACTAGGGAAATTTTACTTCCTAAAATAATACTTCTATATCATAAATAGAAATGATGGATTCATAAGATGAGGTAAAATAGGATTAATTTTTCTTATTCAAGGAATGGTTTTTTTGATATTATCAATTATTATCATAACCATTTTTTATAGTATATGGATGAAATTAGGATCCTGAAAATAATACCGTGAATGTTTTGTGTTCAGAAACCCCTATGTATTATACCTAACTATGGATATATATTTGGTGGAAATGGTTATGAAAAATGAAAACATAAACATATGTTTATTAAGTGGTAAAATATTAGGATTCAAGTTTTTCCCTAGAAATTATGTTTTATATATCATTAGAAATTATATCTTTAGTTTTAAATATCTAATATATTTTATTTTCTAATTTCATTAGTGAATGATTGTAATTATTATTTTATGTATATGGGTTTACATGTAACCCAAAAAAATTCCAAAATAGGAACCCCATTTGATCAAGCCTCATCACTTGCCATAAAGAATGTAAAACACCCATTTGACATATTTTATTACATATGATAACCCAAAGGAACATTAGACCAAATGATATTTTATAGACTATATTAAATGTTCTTAAAGGCTAAACATGTATCTTGAAATCCCAATGGAGAATACTGCAACATGCCATGTCAACATTTAATTTCCTTGTATCCCACTACAAGTAGTCACCAAACTGTGTCACCATTCTGAATTATGTGTCACCCATAGAAGGAATCAAGGAATTTAGTGTGGCCTAATATAATGCATGGAATGAAGCCCCTAAAATCATTGAAAATGTTCTTGATGATGTATAAATTATAAGTTCAAGTACACAATTTTCTCATTTGATCAATTCTTCCTGAAACACCTTATGTGGTTTCCCACTTCAATGATTAACTATTATGATGTATCATATAATTTTTCTCACTTCTTTATCATCACTTTTAGGTAACACATTCATACCATATTATAAATACATGGGGACTAGTGGATGGATAATTGTTTAAAGAAAATTCAACCCTCTTTTTTGGCCTCCCGCTATATGATGCCTATATGTAACTATGTTTCACTACCATCCTTTTACATCAATATGTTTTTCTTTGCTCCCAATGTCACCTGATTTCTATAAATGGCATTCTTAGGACCCTTTTACTTAAATTACATTGATGGACTGAAGGTATTATTATTTGGAGGACCATTTCTATGGACGGAAATCCAAATTCAATTGAATATCCTCATGGCTACAATACATTTGTAGTACCTGATGGAGTTCCACTATAATAATTATTTTATAACATTTGAAACAACCACCAACATGGATTTTGACATTGGTTTCTAATGTATTATGATATGATTTTTAATGGTTGGGAAATATCCCAACTACTCAATATTAAAAGAAAATTAAAATTTAGAGGACCTAATTTATTAAATTGGGGGGGGGGGATTTTGTAACACCCTAATTTTGAGTAAAAATTATGTGTCCTTAATTTACCCAAATATTACCCTCAATTAGTTATATATATATATATTTGATGAAATAAAACTTGAGTAGAAATTTATTCTTTTAAAAATTTATCATACTAACGAAAAATTAATAATTCATAGTGAAACCGTAAAAAATGTATATACTCTGGTTTGTTATGTATCACACCTTATTCAATTCCCTAAAAGTGTATATTCTATTAGGGGACAATAAATATAAAATAATAATACTTTAATAATTCAAAAAACATTGTATCATATTCAATGATGATAATAAATATTTAATGAAATAAACTTACAATGAAAAAGTATACCATGACTAATGAAATAATCATAACTAATATATAATTATGGGAATATTTTAGGATATAAAAATGGAATGGAATGAATTATTTTGGTCATGTAACATATAGGAACTATATTTGATAATTATTAACATGGTTTCTGAAAACATGGGGGTTGTAAATATTATTTTTAGAGATATTTTCATTGGATATTCATTTTTTCAATTTGGGTAATGATATTTTAAAATTTTATTAACAAATATTAATTAATGTATTTAATAAAAATAAAAAAACCAAAAATATATTATTTCATTAAAATAATTTATTACAAAAATATTTTTATTCCTTTTATATTGTTACTAAGAAATGAAATTAATTAAATAATGAAATAAATAATTATTAAAAATTAATTAATTATTTATAAATGTAAATAATTTTACTATAATTAAATTTATATTACTTTGTGGATAAAAATAATGAATACATTTTGGGTCTAAGAACAAATTTTCTATTTGATTTTTTTAGTCTTTTTGAAAAATTATAATGAAATTTATTTTTATCACATTTGGAAATTGAATTGAATTTAAATTTTTTCATATTTATAATAATCATATTAAAATTATTTTTTCAGGTGGACTTCAATTAGAAGCATAAAAATGTGATACCGATGTTTATTATTAATTTACACAATAAAATTAATACAGTTATATTCCAGTGATTAATTTTATAAGAGTATAGTAATTTTTTTCCAAAAAAATTTAATTCATGAATCAAAAATTATTACACTAAAATTATTTTCAGATATAATTAAAAAATTAAAACCATTTAATTACAGCTGATAATATATAATAATGAAATTACTTAATGTACAAGATCTTAATTTCTATAACAACATTATATATATATATTATTTGTTTTAATTTAAATTCTTAATTTCTCCGATTTTAAAATTTAATTGGAATAAAATGAAATTCAATTAATATACCTCATTTTTAAATTTTATTAGATGGTTTATCTAATATTTCTATTAAAAATATTATTACCTTGTTTATTTTTTAATCATGGTTAGAAAGGGTATTTATGTACATAATGTTTCCCCAATTAAAATAAATTAACCTGACATAGAAAACTTTTTTGATTCCTTTATTATTTTATAAAGTAATAAATACATTTATCACAAATATTTCTTCACATATATCACCTAAAATTCATTAAATTATATCTAGCCCCTCACATAGAAACCAACTCTATGGAAAATTCCAACTTTTTAACTATAAAATGATATAACTTTGATAATATTCAAGACAAGCCTATACAAAAATATTAATTTAAACCCATACTCATTTAACCTCTACTATAATCCCTAGTCACCTTTGGGGTTCCCATATTACCAATAATATGGACCAGTTCCCCTAATTATAATTGGCCTTTCAAGAGAAGTCTCAAATTCACATTTCGAGTAATATCCTTTCCAAGCATTTTATTATTTATATTTTTCATCCATCATCCAACAAAAACAACCTAAAAATAAAACTATAATGAATTTATTATAAATTTTGTACATTATTTTTTTTATTTTACATGCCTAACAATTTTCAAATCTTGTCTCACCCAAATGGAAAATGAAAATTTCACCCTTGTGTACGTGAAAGATACCTCTTCCAAGGAAGAAATGTTTTCTCATCACCACCATAAGTTGATGGTTATAATAGTTTATATAATTTAAAAATATATAATTTATATCATTTTATGCGTCCAAATTAAAAAACACTTTTTACTATATTCCATCCTAGTTGAGAATAAAAACATATTATGTGTGCACATCCAGACCACTTTCTCCATGAAACAACAATTATTATTTTTATAACCACTCAACATAGATATATAAAAAGTTATTTATCCAATAAATATGAAATTATTATGTTAATAATTTTTTTTTCTGGAAGGGAAATATTTTTCTCCTTAATTAAGATACCACATTTTTTAATGAAAATTTCATTGAGTAGCTCTTCAACAATTTCATCCTCTAAAATTTTAACTAAAGATATCATGGAATGGAAATAGAACATAATAAATTATTAGAAAATATTTATTATAAAAACTTGAATGATTTTTAATTGTTTAAATTTGTATAAAATAATACGGGGAGACATCAAAATTATTAAACTGGTACAAAACAATCACAAATACTAAAACTTGATGTTGAAAATAAAGATATTTTAAAATTTTAAAAAATTATTTCCCTTTTATGATCATATATTTCTCCACTCAAAATTCCCTCTGAAAACCCATTAGAAATATTTCAAGGCTCTATTATTGGGTTATTGTTTTAAAATGTTATTTAAAATAGGTTTTCATATTTCTCTCCTTGAAATTTATTTTTTTAAAGATAAATGTAACTTCACCCTTTTAGAAAAATGTTATGAAATGATTTCTAAAAGATCTTGTTATAATTTGGATTCTATTTTTAACTCTGAATCTAAATTATTAATCACATATGGATTGATATTCCATGAATTACCCTATACATTCTCTTATATTTATTGGAGGTATTATTCTCACAATACCAATCAATCTAATTTTTAATCATTTCTTACGTAATAAAATACAAATTTTTATTTTTCATAATATTTTTTAATCAGTACCAGCATCCTTAAATTTTCTTATGTTTCAATTTGTATTGGACATAATAATATCATTAACATTCATTTATGGGATGTCATATGGCACTAAATTATATTTAATAATAATGGAATGTATTTCCATCTTTTATGTTTGTTATTCAAATACAAGTATTTATGGATCACTATGATAGGTTGATTTAGAATTGAATTGATAGTCATTTCCTTTATATGGTGAATGAATTGGATTTAATTAAGTGATAGGTGGGGACCGTAGTAATATATCCCCTCAATGCATCATCGGGTATCATGAGACAATTTTTTGGGTATTTTGTGTACACCTACCCATTTATTAAAAACTTCTTCGATGTAGTCTTGTTGATAACTATGTCAGTTTAGCATCATTGTTGATGTTATCTATGATGTCTTGGAAATGGTCATGATTGTAAGAATAATTTATTAATTTTTGTCATGATAGTAAGAATGAAGCCTTGATTGTAGTCTTGACGATATGTATGATGTCATAGATTTGGGTTTCATAACAAGAATGACCTATCAGTTCTACCATTTTGGAAGGAAAGTTTTTTTGGATGTGGTATCGACAATAATAAAAAATTATTGGTTTTATATTGGAAAATAATAATAATGTTTTTTATAGTCCAGATAGCATGAATGATCTTTTGGTTGTAGTCATGGTGGTAAGAATTAAGTATTGGTTGTGGTCTTGATGATATGTATAATGTCTTTCTTGAAAATAGGATGTTTAAATTAAGATATTTGATATTACTCATTCCATCACAATAATATTATTTATGGACAAATTTGTGTTTTTTAATATAATTTTACTCATGGATATATTATTATCATAGTTTTATAGTTATGAAATATTTTATTTACATTTTCATACCATATAATTAGTTGATTTTTTATTCAATGATATATTTTATTATATAATACCACTAACTATGTATAATAGTCCATTATTCATATGTTTCCATTTATATATGACTATGGAGAGGATTATTATGTATGATACATCTATATTGGTATGATGTTAAGTGAATTTTGTGGGATTTTTTTAATAGTTAGTGATAAATAAGAAATCCTAGGGTTTTTTTGAAAAAAAACACTTTTGATATCAATGATATTGTTTTTGATAGTTAGAGGCATTTCATGACAAACTAAAGGTATTTATCATTTAGGTGAATCAATATATAATATTAATATTGTTGTTAAGGATTGTTATTCTTGTGTCTTTTCATTTTATTTTAATGCTAGTATTAAATGTAAGTGTTTATTTGCTCCAAATTCAAGGCGTATAAAACCAATGTGTCAAAGGGTTGGGAATGTTATATATTATACCATGATAGAAGATCATGAATAAAATGATGGTAGAAATATGGTAGTGTTCGAGGTACCAAAACTAGTTTCCCCTCCTATAGAGTATTCTTTTAAAGAGATTTGCAGGTCAAAGAATAAAAGATCATTAAAAACCCCATATTTTTTCTAACACAGAAGGGTAAATATTATATTTTCATACTCATAATTTTATATAATTTTATTAATTCAAGCTCACTCACTAGATTATTCATATGTTTTAATGGGACATATGGGAATAGTTGTATCATCTCCGCAAGATCTTATTGCCTATTTCCACCCTAAAGATACTTTTGTAGAAGCAATAATGGGTGACGGTTAAGAGAGATAGAAACTAAATCTAAATTATGATGCATTAGTCAAAATCAAATTTATCCACATCTAGTTTGAAACCATATAGAGGTTCTGAATCAAGACAAATATTCCATATTTGATGTCACTACATTAAATGCTTCTGTATAAGATATCGAGTTACCATATGTGTTTACATTATAACACTTTTGTGCTAATCAATATTTTTTCTTCATGAATATCCCTATGTAATGTATATATGGGCCTTATTACATTATAGATACAATTTGGGATCACTTATCAATTACGGGGTACAATACCCTTTGATATTGACGTATGATTTTGCAGTCTCTTATAATAACATTAAAGAGAATACTATTAGCACATCCTTGTTTTAATTCCCATAGATCATGATTCCTTTTATTATAATGAGAAAAATGTTTTATGATAATATATCAATATATAAATTAAATTTGGTTATCTATAGGTACAATATACCATTAGTATAAACATGCTACTATATGTATAAATGTGCTAGAGTTAGCACAAATTCTATACAATTAGTAAAAATATAATAATGTTATTTCAACAATGAAACCCCAAGAGTTCTGCTACCACTATGTTTGTGCCACCATTATTACAAATTATCATACAATTAGAACTATTTCTTCAATCACTGCCTTGATATAGATAAATTCATTCCCTAATCAGACTCAAGTTAACATCCTCCTATTCTATCTCCATACGTGCTACCACCAGCTCTATTCTACCTTTAGTAATGAGATACAACCATCTACGTGCTACCACTAGTTCATGTGTTCCATTATCAGAGATACAACTACATTTTTTTTTACCATTAGACGTTACAACCATATATGTACTACAATTTGTATCTCTTCTACTTGAATGTTCTACCACTAGTTATGATGTATTATACTATTGATTTATACTATTGTCATAGATGATTCATTATTAGCCTATCTATTATTTAAATTCATCTGGATTCCAATTTAATCATTATTATGACATGATTTTGGGTGTTAATTCTTAAAACCCCACTTGATTTCATTAAGAATTTTTCCAAAACCATTTCACAGATGCACTAAAGACCATGTTGGTGGTTTTATAATTTTGTACTCAATAAAAGGTTCCAATAAATATTTATTATTATTATTCAACATATATATTATGTTGTATTTCAATATATCTCTTATGATCTAATGTGTCTCTAATAGATAACATAGTTAGAACCCTGTTATTACATGCTACTAAAATATGAGTGAGAAAGTGGGGAACATATTAAAGATCAAGTGCCTTTAATTCTATAAGAGAAGTGTTATTTGTGGATTTTTTCAAACCATTTGATTAAATTAAAACAAAACCACATGAAACATTATTTTCCCACACATTCAGGGTAATATACACAATCTCCTCTCCAATCAAAATATAAGGACCCTTGAGAATATGGTTCATTATAGAAAAATAAATAGTATATATTTCTATCTCTACTTGTTTTCTCACTTAATTTTTTCTTTTACTTTTGAGTGGTTTGTTGTTATGCTCTGTTTATTTACATAGATGTTCTCTTATTCTTAAATAAGAGAATACATTATATTCAGTCATTCATTTTTATCATTCTACCCTTGGAAACTATGGAAGTGTTCATTTCTAGTTTGGGTTGTTTTTCATCCCAGGTGTTACTATGGAAGACTATTTTATTATTAGACATCCTTTTTTGTTTTTTGAATACCCTATAAAGGTGGTGGATCATATTATTTTTTATAATAATATTCTTGGGAGTGGGTGATTTACATGTTGGGGGATTATGTATTCAATTAATATTTAACCCCTTGTTTAATCCTCTATATGTTTCATTTTTTTTATTATTTCAATTTTTATAATATATTTTAATTTAATATATAATCCAAAAATATATTTTTAATGAAAATTTTAACCTATTTTTATATATATTTTTTGATCAAGTGAATAAATTTCAAAATTTAATGTGATCTAAAATATTATTTTAATATCTCCCTCATTACTCTTTGAGAAATATTTTAAAAGATAAATCTTATATTAAATAAATGTTTTAATTTACTAGGTCACTTAATTTAATTTGTGGGATTTCATTTTAAATTTTTTAATGTAAATTTTATTAAGAACTGAATTAATTACCCATATTATGCTACTCAACCTAAAAACAGTATTTTATCAATGGTTTTTGAAATATCATTCAACTTTGATTTGTTGTACTTTAAAGAATGTAAATTAAAGTTATTTATAAATTCAATTATTTATGTATAATAGAAATGAGAGATATACTACAAACATACCATCTTATTTTAATTGAATTAATTGTTCTTAGTTAAAAATTAAGATGAAAATTCACATTATGAGAATAGGGTTGGGGATCTAGACATCTATTATAGACAATTATAAAATACAAAAAACTGACAGAGTTATATGGGAAGATCCTACTAAAAACTTTTATTATAATTACTATAATTGAAATAATTTATTTTATTTTTCTTTGGGTGTTGAGGGATTTAATATAATATTTTCATGTACAACTACTTTTGATATATATGACACATTATCTATTTCTCACTAGGTAAAGTATAATGTTAGTTAAATGTGTTCAAATACATATACTTTTAAAAATGATAACTTTTAAAAGAAATATTGTGAGCCTATTTTTTCATCTATCTCAGGTTCAAGGAGATTTTGAACACAATTCACTCATTAGGGATACCTATTCAGGACAAATATAGAGTGTTTCACCTATTCGTGTCTCTATAGGATAGATAATGTGTAACTTCTGTGTGAATCAGAGAATCATGTGATGTAATCTTGTTACCTATCAAGATGTGAATTATAAAATAGATGGTTTATGAGTAATTACATAAAGTGAATTGAAAATAGAATGATGATCCCAAAATAAATTTTGTATCTTGAAAAAATAATGCATCAAAATAAATGACGAAAATAAAAGGTGATTGTTCAAGTGATGAGGAGTCACCTCCTAGAAGTTATTGGGAGATGTATCATTTGTAAAAAATATTCAAAAATATTACCAGAATAATATCTTTAGTTAACCTATCTTCAATGTTAAATATGATAATATTTCTAATTGGAGAACAGAATGGAAGAAAGATGACTCTACAAATGAAATAATTTGATTTGAGTGTAAATGGAAAGGTCATGTCAAATAAGAAATTCATAAGAATAATTTTAAAAAGAGAATTTGATGATAAGATTAAGATATACAGGAATGTAATGAATGAAACCTTGTGTGATTTTTAAGATATATTGAGTGACTGAGACTCAACCCAAAAGGATAATAATGATAATGAAAACATGTTTTTTTAACAAAAACATCTGAGGTATATGATTATTTTCATAATTTTATTTTACATATATATAATACTTATGAAAATAAAACATTGATAAGGTAATTTCTACTATATATATGTTAGAGTATGGGAATTTTCAAGAATATACTTTTAATGATCTTAAAAAAATATAAAATTATAAGGAAACTATATTATTTGACTAATTGATTGAAACTGAACATAATATTAAAAATGAGAAAAATGTTCAACTATTAAAAGAGACCAATGAATTAAAATTTTCTAATAAGAAACTAAATAAATATATGGAATGTCTCACCATTGGTAGAAATTTTCTTACTCAGATGCTTGGAAAATATACATCTCCTAGGTATACAACTAGTATAGGGCATCGACTTGGATAGAGGGGGATTGTTTAATATAGCTTCATTCCAAGTTATAGTTAAGATATAAGTGTTTATTCATCCATACCTATTATATTTTTTATTTTAATGATTTTAATATCATCTTATATGGAAAAATTTATGTAATAATGGGTTCCAAAATCATTAGTTTCTAACATTTCTATTCCCATGAATATTTGGGTACTAAATTTATTTTTGTTGAATTTATTTTGTAATCATGCTTGAGATGCTTCAGTAAGAACCTACGGTACCCCAATAGTGGCTATTCTAGAAAAATGTCTATATATTATTCAGGTTTTAATAATATCAAATAGGTTTATGGTGGACATGTCACATTTGGTGAAAATTACAAATGGAATATTATTATCCATGGTCAAATTTGAAATGCAAGAATTTTTTTTAAATTTCTAATGTTTCAACTACATATGTTATAATGTATAATATACAAAGAATATAATAATTATGTGATTATGGTTTTCATGTAAAATATGAATATAATTACAATAATGTTTTTATATTAAAAATTCTTTGATTTTTAAAGGTTTCTAAAATTATAGTGTTTATGATATTAAATTAGTTTCAATGTTATTTTTTGAAAATATATATTATTTAAGTTACTTTTATAAAATTATTTTATATTTCATTATAGATAATTCCATTATAATATTAATTAACATATAATGTTCACTATTAAAGGGTTAGTAAATTATCTACCTATACTATAATTCCCAAATGATAAATCATGTAACCCATGTCAAAAATGATGGAAACATAAGAACTCTTCAAAATCAAATAATGATGTTTCGGCTTCTCAAACCGTAGTGTTTTTTCATATTAATCTATTTGGGCCTTTAATATTTTTCCCAAAATGGGAAGAATTATGTTTATGTTATTGTATATGATTTTTATTGGTATACCATGGTTTTATTGAAGTTCACAAAAGTGATTATTTTTCTTATTTTACTAAGTATGATAATTTTTTAGTAAATCATAGTGGACATAGAATTAAAGTATTATGAGTTATCATTGTTGTGATTTCCAAAATAATAACTTTCAATAATTATTTTTTAAAAATGAATACATTCATAACTTTAATGCTTATAATAATCCACAATAAAATGGTTTAGTGGAAAGATGAAATAGAAGAAATCAATAAATTTCCATGAATATGATTAATGAATATGAAATTAATTATTTTTAGAATCTATAAATATATCATACTATATAATCAATATAGTTTTGATGATAAAAATATTAAGGGAAACTAATTAAAATCAACGGAATAGTAAAAATAGAACTATTAATTACGATATAGTTTCTGTTGCAAAGTGTTTATTTTTAACATTGAGGATATTCATGGAAAATTTTCTTCCCTGAATAATGAAGTTTTTTTTGGTTATTCAAATTCCAGTATATCATATATGGTTTTTAATAAAAGAACCAATAAGTTAGAAGAATATGTTAAAGTAATGTTTTATGAAATAGATCCAGATGAACCTAAAACCTCATTAAAAAACCCATAGGATGATATTTAAAATTTGAAAATCATTGCCAAGAATTCAGAGAATTAATTGAAACAGGTAGAAAATACTTTATTTATAAGGAATAACCGAAGCCTTAACCTATATAAGACAATGATTTTTCCAATTCTTCCTCTTATAGAGTAGTTAGGTGTCATAAATACCATTCTATTGATTATATATTTTGAGACTAAGATAGAGGTAAAAAAATATAAATTATATTTGAAATCATGTTTAATATAATGAATTTTAGTTATATATTGAACCAAATAACATCAACGATGCGATTAATGATGAAATATAGATGATTTAAATTCAAAAAGAACCCAAGTAATTTTACAGTAATAGTTTGGGATCTAGTAGATATACCTAAGGAAAGTCTAATTATTGGCTCTAAGATGGTTTTTAAAAACAATGGTGATGATTAATTAACTATATTATAAAATAAATCTTGGTTATATGAAAAATGATATAGTTCGAAATAAGGTTTGAATATAAAGAAACCATTTTAGAAGTGGCTATACATGAATTCATTATAACAATTCATGCCTATGTAGCCCATTTTGATTTCAATATATATCAAATTGATGTCAAATGTGAATAATTAAATTATTATATACTTGAGGATGTTTTTGCCAAAAAATACTCAATATTTAAAATTCCTCATTTTCCAAATAATATTTTTAAACTAAAATAATATTTATATGGTTTAAAACAGGCTCATAGATATTGGTATCATCTGCTCAACTATTTCCTTATTTCTAAAGGCATTTCAAATGGAATGGATAATCCAACTCATTATAAAAAAATAATTTCAATGAAGTTTTAATAGTTCAAACATATGTTTATGATACTAATTCATGATCTTCTACAAATTCTTTGGGTTCTAATTTTTAAAATATGATTAAAAATGTATCTAAAATGTTGTTAATGGGTGAAAAAAATTCAGTATTAATTTTAACAATTTTCCAAATAATGATTGAAAAATTTTAAATCAAATTATTTCTAATAAATAGCTTCAATTTGTTTTGGTTTGAAAATCACTAAAAGTAATTATACTACCATGAGTACCACCAGTACGTTGGATCTTGATGAAACTATAAAAACAATGGATCAAACAAATTAATGATTTATGATGGAAATAATTATTTACAAAAATTCAATCTGATTTGATATTATGTATAGTGTGTGTATGTGTTCTTTTTATAAATTAAAATCCAAAGTTTCTTATTTATTCGTGGTTAAAAGAAATTTAAAATATATCAAATATTCATCCAAATTAGGATTATGAATTCCTAGTGGATAGGAATTTGAATTAATGAGTTATTCAAATGGAATTTCGGTTCTTATAGGTTAGATAGAAAAAATAACCTTTGGAACATGTAATATTTTTGGAAATCTAGTAGTATCACAGTGTAGTAAAAATATAAAAATTTTATATCCAATAATATTTTATAATAAAAATCACATAACTATATGAAATATTTATTCAAAAATTTTTAGGACCAGACACACATTGATTGACTATGGATATCAATCCAGACATGTACTTATAAACTGTGAAAAAACAGTGCAATGAATATTTCTAAAAATAGTTTGATTCATTTTTGGAAAAATTATTATGATGAAATATATCAATTTTTGAGAGAAAATTTCCCAATGGGTGATATAACACTTGAACTCAAATGAACTAAACATCATGTTGGTGATATTCTTATAAATCTGTTGAATTATGAGAGATTAAGCTTAACCAAAAATTACTTCTAAATAGAAATTATGGTTAATTATTAACCTCAGAGAACCACCATTGGAATAACCACTATTGGAAGAGACACCACTAGACTATCCATAGTTGGTGATCCATAATTTGTGATCCATAAATAGAATGGCCCGAAATTTGAATGATCTACTATTTGGATGATCCACAATTAGAAAGAGCCATCATTAGGATGCTACTAAGATTAGATTTTTTTAGAAATAGTTCCTAAATTTTCTATGTAATATCTAGATTTTATCTATTCACTTCAATTTTATTAGATTTTACTATTCAAAAATTCAATGATAAATCTAACTTAAAATCCAATATTGAGTCACTCTCTCTATTACTCATACTCATTCGAACCATTTCATCGTCCCTTTCTCTCCTAACCTTAAACCTTCTAATTTATTTATTTGTTGTTCATTTCTCTTCAATGATGATAGTTAAGAAACATTCATTTTCATCTACTCACATATTGAATCCTGTAATGAATTATCATATAGAATTTAGTTTTTATTTAGTTGAACTATGAGTCTCCCATCATTCAAACCATGTGCTTGTTAAAGAGAAAGAAGTTGATGTAGAATAGCTATTGTTAAGAATTTAATTGGAACTGAAGGTGATTCATACACATGGATATATAAAATGGTTCTCTAGAAATGGAAGAACATTTATTCATAGGTTATTTCATAAGTTATACCAATATGTAGAGTTCATCATTAATGAAAATAAATATATCATTAAGTTAGTGATATATGTTAAAGATATTATCTTTTCTAGAAGGGAATGGGTAAATTGTATCAATGTACCTCAATAATTTTTTTCCAATGACTATAAAGGTTCTAAACCAAATGATAGTGAGAAATTATTTCTTATGAATGTACTGGTGGAACTAAATGGAGAGGGATCTCTGATAAAGTCTTGTTATACTGAATTAGATAGAGAATGTGGAATTTTATTCATGATTATATGTATATTTTATATCCTAGGAAAGGGTTATTAAGTAACATAGATATCTAGACATTTATATTCTATTCCATAAGATATTTGGGGATATAATTAATGTCTATATATATCATTTGGTACAAATTATGAAGATAATAAAGTCATATTTCATGTTGAATTTACTGATTCATCAAAATCTAATTTCTACCTTGTTGTATGACAAGGGATTTAGTGATGACTAAAAATAAGTAGAGGTTAAATTTGGTAGTTTTGGTTTGAGAAAAGATACATCTAAAATGTTGAAACTGAATTGGAATCTCTGGATGAAAAAGTGGGTAGAAGATTGTTTCATGATCTACGAGGGTTATTATTTTATAGATTATCCTACTAGACCCAATAATCATGTTGACACTGGCTTAGAGATAAATGCTATTTTAGTTTATTATGATGATGATGTTGAAGAAGAAGTGAAAAAATATGAATAAGATTTATTTTCTAATTATATTGAATAAGAAAGTGATCATGATATTCATAATATAAATGTTATATCATATGGATATGCTTGTCAATGTGTTTCACTCTTTACTAGAGATATATTGTTGAGAGAAAGAGTTGGTGAAGAGGATGATGTGTCTGGAGATGAAATGATATATAGTTATTATATGTCCCATGACAATTATTTTGATGTATGATATGGTTTTGATGATGATTGCAATGAAGAGAATTAAAATAGTGATGATAGTAGTGGAAATGTCATTAATGGTGATGGAAACACTCATTATGCAGATGATGATGTTGAGAGGACTCAGTCACATCATCTATTTCCTACTTTTGGTTTGGTTAGATTAGTATGTGTTGATAGATCTATTTAGATTCGACCAATTGGTGATAATACCTCAATTAAAGGTGATATATAGACTTCTATTGGGGAATAATAATCACTATGTTCTATTAATAATATAATTGATATTGGATACCTTATTAATATAACATATTCCAGTTTTAAATTTAAAACACATGCTGAGTGGGAGTGGTTCATAGGGTATGTACATCTTGGACTAGACTACTCTGAGCCCAACGAAGATAGAGGAGATGATATAAGTCATATAGATTCACATATTGGTTCCACCTTAGTAGATGATGAAGAATCATCTATGGGGGAGCATCCCATATGTATACATTTATCTATATTTCTTATCCATACAAAGGTAGAGATGATAGATGTGACGACGATCACATCAGTCCACAAAATCAAGGTGGAACTACTATTTCATTTGGTGTTGGTATAGATCATAAGGTTATATTAGTTGATTATATTGATGATACTGGTGATCTATGTAATTTTTAATAATATGAACTTTCTATAGGATCAAAGAATTTTGAGGATGATATTCCAAGTACTCAGAGAGATACTTCACCTCCCACTATAGCTCTAGTGCGACAATATTTTCTAACCAGTGCTGATTTTGATTTATTCAAAGAGAGAGATATTACTAACAAAATTCAATTCTATCTTGAGATCCCAATCTCCTGTAGGAACTCATCTTAGTGATAATATTTTCAAGTTGTTTTTTTAATAATATATCCAATAAGATTAAAAATATTTAATAAGTCAAAATTGACAATAGAAGTATGGACAATGAGATAGAAGCCTTGAGTTCTATTATGGAGGAGAAGAGGACTTCCTTTTCAACTACCTAGGATTATCATTTTGAGAGGATGGTTATATTACATAATTTTTCTTCTATATCTAGTACTCTTTCTCATGTTTCTTCTATTGATATTGATTTAACAAGATCTATAGATAAAGAGTATATAGAATACATTATGGGTGATGATCATATATTTTTGTGGGAGGATCTAAATCATATTCAACAACATGGTGAGAATATATATAATATTTTTGTAGAGTGTTTGTAGAATGGATGATGTGATAAAGAAACTATCAAAAAGACTATCAAATTCTATCTTTATAGGATATATAATAATAATGGTGAGAATTAAAATTTAATAGTTTTAGGAAAAAATATAAGTTTTCTACTTAATATAATGGATTTCAAGGAATAAGAAAACCATTTCAAGTTTATAATCCCTTTTCTCAAGATGTTAAAGGTAGATAAGGAATAATTCAATGATATGGAGAGAATTAGAAATATAATCAAATAAATTGTGAACCATAGGTTGTATTTTCTTGTGTTTCTGTAATTACAGTGCTTATGCTTGATACAAATATGATATCCACTTTCATGTATGATTCTTATACTTCTCCTTTTCCTCCTTAGTATCAGGCTGTCTCCATGTATCTGTATAACATTTTTATTAATATCATACCAATGGTTATATGAGATGTACCTCAGACTACCTTATCCCCCTCATCCTTGACATTAGCGCCCCTTCCTCTAGTAATGGATAATTAATTGTGTACACTACCTTCTAGATATTTGATATTGACTCAAAATATGATATGTTTATAATAGGGACTCTACTGTATTTCATCTTATTTATTTTTGGTTTTAATCCTATTGGATTTTCATCTTATTGAATCTTATCTCTTATTATTCATGAGTTATTTCATTATATTTACTTTTATTGTCTCATATTTTCGATAATCACAAAGGGAAGAGAACATTTTTAGGGAAATTAAAGATGTTTTATATAATATACTGTATTTATTGGTTTTAAAATTTATGATTTCTATTTTATAGATTAAATTAGGTTTCCAAAAATTACCCTTTATATCTCAAATTTTTAATTTGAAATGTTAACAAGACACTTACTCTTCAAATTCATCTATTTATACCCATGATTATTTTATACGTGGTTTATAAAATTCTAGTATTTGTGATCATCAAAAGGTCTAGATTTATTGTACCTAATTATTTTAATTCTCACACATTGTGATTAATGATTTTATAATGAGAATAATGTTTTATGGTAGTATATTATTTTATAAAGTAAATTTGTCTATTCATTGAAAAGTGAACCATTTTAACAAATATTATACTGTTTTACCAATGTGCTACGATTTGTACAAATGCGCTACTATTTTTATAAATGTGCTATCGTTAGTTCAACTATTCCACAGAAAGAGTTCTACTATAGCCACACAAATGAAACAGTTTGTTCAAATTATGAGACAACGGGAAATCATGCCACTATAAGAGTCTTGATACTACTAGATTCATTCTATCTTTAGACTCTTACTATCATTTGTTTGTTCTACCACTATATGTGATATAACTATCTATCTACTACCACCATGAATGAGCTGACACCATCCATGTTCTATCTCTAGTTTATGTGTACCACCACTAGACATGGTAAAAGAAATCATTATACCAATAAATGTTACACATATAGGTGTGCTAAGGATACATCTTTACCATTGTACTATGATACCATTAGTTATTAAGAACACTACCTTTGATCTATTCTTAGATCATATCTGTTCTACTATCAGTCTTTCTATTATTTAGATTCTTTTTGATTTAAATTTATTTATTCAAATGGATTGTTTTTGGGAGTTAATGTAGATCACTTCTAGTGATTTATTTAATGATTATTCCAAAACCATTACTGGGATGCATTGAAGTCGAAGACAGAGATTTTATATTTTTCTACTTGGTACGAGGATCCAGAAAATTTATATTAATATTATTTAATGGATATTTGATGTTGTATTGCTATAAAATTCTATAGATTTATCACATGGGAAATATAAATCAGAGCTAAAACCTTAAGAATACATGCTATAGAAATATGAGTGTAAAAATGTGGAAAATTTTAATGAAAATGAAATTTAATTCACTTAATAAATAGTTATTTATAGATTTTATTTATAGGATTTGAAAATAGAAAAATTAGACCTTAGGATACTAAATTTTCTAGAAATTTAAGAAAAATATATTGGATCTCCTCACCAATCCAAATATAAATAACAATGAGGATTGAAGGATTTCAGACTATGATTCACTATATCTATTTATGATTAATTATTTTTCTCTATGTTTTTTCTTTCACATTCAATCAATGTGTTTCTTTTTTCTATTTATTTACACACACTGACTCATATGATTGAACAAGAGAAAACCTAATATTCTCTCAATCCTTTTTATATGTCTACCCACATAAAATATGGAAGAGGTCCTCCATTGACTTTGTAGTTTTTCTTCACCCCAAAAATAATTTTGGGAAATAATTTGAGACTATACATGTTGTTATATTGTCTATATACTTGATTCAAGTTGTGAAACTATTTATTTTTGATAATAATATTCTAGGTAGTGGGTAATTTCCAACCTGAGGGGATTATGTCTTACGGTGAGAATGAATTCCTTATTTATTCATATATGTGTTTTTTGTTTGGTTTGAAATATTTCAATGCATAGACAACATTTGGTTTTAACCAATGAGATAAAATTATACTTCGACACATAATCCTAAACTATTTTTATATAATGGATTTAATTAAGTAAATTGAATTGAAAACTTACTTTATTAAAACATATTATTATAACTTAGACATAATCACACTCTATAGAATCATTCAAAATTATTATCATATATTAAACTGCTATTTTGGTTGACAAGTAATTTCAATTTAATTTGGGTGACTTCATTTTAATTTCTTTTTAACAAAAATTTATTGGGAAAACTTTTCACCACCCATCCTAATTTAATCTCTCCAAAAATCAAATACCATCCAATTGTTTCATCTAATGAGATGAAAATATTTTATGGGGGTTTTTCAAAAATGATTTATTATGAGTATCCCCAGCAATTATTATCTAATGTATTCACATGTTTTTTAATATTGAAATATAGAAATAAAATTAACCTTAACTAACATATACCATAAAGACAAAGGAAATTTTTTCTTTAGTAAATCAACTATGAAATACTACGACGACATATACATATTTTATAATAACATATGTTTGATGTGTTGAGACTAGACCCCGATGAGTGATTTGATCTTATATTATGCATTGATCGTACGATCGACTCTAATTCATACCATAAAGAGTCCCCAATGAATCAAAAAACGTAGCTATATGTGTGAAGGAAGATCTTAAAGAGGGTTTGGATTCCTACTTTCATAAATCATTGTGCTTAGTTGAAGAACCTATAACACATGTTGAATGACCTAGTTTCAGTGTGATGGAATTCGACATAGTTTATAATAGTGTGTATAAGGTTATTGTCACTTGAGATTGAATATTTTCATTTTATTTAAATAATTCCACAAAAAGTGTCAAACTTTAATATTATGAGTTAAAGTATAATAACATATTTCAATTTAAAAAACATGAAAATATAAAAGCAGGGTGGAAACACCAGGTCATAGAAAAGTTGGTCATCATGGGTCAACATCATAAATAAATTTCCCAACATCTTTATGAGAATTACATCACTGAATATGAAGTGTAAGAGTATCAAATACTGGTTAAAATAAAAAAAAGGAACTGATAAACACCATTTAAAGGGGAGATTCATTTCAAGATGATGGAGTTGAATAAGTCATAATATTAATTGAATAATAGGAGTCTATTATTCCCATAGGGAAGGTGACAGTCCCTATTTTTGAATTTATTTACCACTAAATATATCATTATCTCATTTTCCCCATCTATTTTCATGAAATTAGAGAACCCCAAATTATGGATGCTACCCTCCCATTGAAACTAATGAATTAGAGAAATTCATCTTTTTACAATTTCTATTGATGTCTTTGTTTTAAAATTTCCCCAAACATTGATTGAAAATAACCCATCAATCTCATAAAGAGTAACATCATGATAATTTAATCCTCCTAAATAAAGAATGATAACGAATCTTGATCGTCATTATTTCCAAATAAATTCTTCCAAAATAAAATATGGATCAATCCATTATCTTTTGGACATGAACCATTAGATATATATATATATGATATATATGGAAGTGTATATACCATTACAGAAAAATGAGCGAGTTAGTGAGATAATGAGTTAAGGATTCTTTATCATCCTAAACATGTACTCTTATATGGTTATAATTAGAATAAATATATCACCATATACACATTCACTAAAAGATAAGGTCAGCCTAATTGGAAATGAGTTACAATTTAATCCATGATGATTTCTATCAAAATAGTATATGTGGGTTGAATATAGAAGTGAAACTAACATCACTCCATTAAAACATTATTCAGTTTGGATATGAAAGGTCCATCTAACACCATTTGATGAAAATCATGAAAGGTATTTTGTAATAGGGATTCTATTGAACAAGAGGTTTTGAGTACAATAAAATCACACATTTGATAATTTCACAGTGGTCATCTAATCTAATTTCTTGGATGAATATAATGGTGAACTATAACACCCCAAACACCAGTCATCAAGAGATAACGAGTTATTTATTTCTGGATAATCTAAATGCATGAAGTTACAATACCATTATCAATGTTCAATATTCCTCAAGAAACTAAATTCATAAAAATTATATTATCTCAAGGAAAATAACAAAAATTGATTGAAAATGCTTATTTTGGAATGTTACTCAAATTCTTGAGAATAAAAAAGATTTTTCTTCATTACATTTAGAGATGTGATATAAAAGTAAATTGTGATCTTAAATGCTCATTAATGGATATCCTAAAATGGAATCTAATATGGAATACAAAATATAATTGAAAAAACAATTCCATTTTAATGAATACACATGCATAACCAAATCCATGAATAAAAAATTTAAGGAATAATAAAACACTCAACTAATGATGGAAATAATAAAAATTCATAATCCCTGACATCATATACATATTGTTGGAGCCTTTTTATTCAAAATCAAACACAAAGGATAAGGAAACTCTCATTTCCCACTTTTAGTTTTCCCATTAGACCTACCATTACAATGAAGTAAATTATAATTCTAAGACCCAACCATCACATAAAATTTTGTTGCTTTCAATCAAATAAAAAATGATTATAATAAATATATATTATTATATTTAGAGGTAAAAAATAGAAAAATACTTGAAAAACTATGTCAAATAAATTTATCATAAATGACATTCCTATAAATAAGAATTGATTATAATGATTATCCACATATTCCCATAGTAAATGTATTAATAAATATGTCATATTAAAATCCATTAACTCATATATATAATAGTTAGGCATTTACAATGTTCAAATAATTAACCTTATCAAGAGAGGAATGCAAATTTTTGTTTATCTATTATTTTATAAAAAATAGGTTGATTAGAAAGTTTGTCTGGAAGAAGTAATGTATTTGAAATCATGGTAGACTAATTTTTTGGATGATTCCCAAAAAAAATATAATCAAATCCTTCAGTACATTTGGTAGGGGGTATATGAATTATCTAAAGCCTATCACCTGAGTGTTTATAGCTAGGCATTTAGTTTTAGTCCCACTCATTGTAGACTGAGTGATGATCCTGTTTATAGTCAAAAAATAATTTTTAGTGTGTTATCCTCTAGGTGAATCTCCAACAAAAATTCATCCTTTTACAAATATCCATATAGGGATATAATTTCTAGGAAACTATGTAAATTATACTTTACATAGGCTGAGAATTGGTTTACAGCTATGGGAAAGTGTGAATATTATATTGACTTATAAAAGAATTATAATTAGATGGAATGGTGATATCTTATTGAAAAATAAATAAATAAATTACATAAATCAGATATAGTAACAATTCAGATTGAAACAAAAATTAATTTGACATAATAACACAATTAATGAAAGGGAAGTGGTAAAGAACCCATACTTTTCAAAGTGGGTTCTTAATCATGATAAAGGAACATTAAAATCATAAAAACTAATTCTTTGAATTATTTAGAGGAAAGATTATGGGTTATTCCTCATGATATAATTATTTTATAATTTTAATTGGTGAATGGGTGGGTATTTTATATTAAATGATGAATAATTGATTATTTATTTATAAATATAAACCAAAGATTTTATATGGAAAATAAAAACTATTTTGTTGAACATGGATTTGGCTATTGGTTTTTGAAATTTTTTGAGAACTAAAATAATTTATTTTTTGTCACATTGAATATGGGAATAATATTATCCAATAAAATACAATTTTATATACCTAAAATCACATTTTTAGAGTTTGAAGATTTATTTATAGGTTTTGATAAAATTTAGGTTTCCCTAAAACACATTATATTAATAGATTTTTTTGTTTATTGATTCTATTATAATAAATATTAATCCATTCTGACATCCAAATTATATCATAATACATATTGAATATGCTTACTGTATTTTACAATTTCTTTAAAAATGAATATCTTATAAAATTATACAAAATTCACCATTATCTAATTTTTACATTTTGGTTTCAAATTTAATTACATTTTTTATAAAAATGATTTTCATTATATGTGAATTTTAATTCTTAAAAAAATCATTATTTTATTTCAAAATGTGTTTAACTTAAAAAAAATCGAATCCTTATATTTTAGTAAATTTTATTTTTTCAATATTGTATATGTGTATGATTTTATCAGTATTAATTGATTAATATATGTTTATTTATGTATTATTTATATTGTGATCTAATAATTTTGTTCATTTTACTTAAAATTTTCATGAATAACTTTACTTTTACAATGGTCAAATTTCCGACCATCAAACACCAATAGCCATATAGTAATGATCAAATTATAGAAGTCATATTTTATTAGTCATATAATTGATTATATATGTACATTTAATTACAATATACGAGGATCAATTTTATCATTCCATTATAAAACTATCAACGTTAATGTATATTGATTTCTCCATAATAGAAATGTCCCTCACATACATGTTATTTTTTTTGTCTGTGATTATTTGGAGTATTTTATTTTGTGAAAAGTGAGCTCAACAGATCTCATAATATGAAAAGAAAATAAAGCACCTAGAAGGAAGAAAATTTAAATTTTTCCCTATGAAAAATGGTTATTAGATCAATAGGGATAAGGTTACAGTTGATACCATCATCATAAGCCCCTACATTGATTTATGAAAAAAATATAATTGGTTTCACATAAGATATGGGTTATAATATAATTCATTTAGGAAATCATGTTAAGTAAAATCGAAAACTTAGCCATCAACATACAGGGGAGATGCATTTTACCAATTATAACTGCATGCAGTGTTGTGGTGGAGCCACAATCGAACCAAATTTTGTTCCAGATACTTTTATTCATTAGGAGAAAAAAATTGATTTGAAAAATCATTTTTGATTCTATGGATGTGATGAATTCTAAAGGGCCATAGAGATTTTCAATGAGATAACCAATGTGACCCCTAATGATCTCCCTATAGCCCGCTGGTCTAGGATTAAACCTTGATGAACCATCATAATTTCAATTGTACTGGACTTCAACATATGGGAACTAGAATAACTATAGAATCCTATTGAGGGAGGAAAGTTACCGGGAATATTCTAATATCTCAGTACAGTGTAGTCATAAAAAAATTTGTCACAACACCCCCATGCAGCGAGTTATCAAGTTGAATGGACAAAAAAATATCAGCAAGGGATTAATGAGATCTAAATTATGTTCAGTTATGAATGATATTATTTCATGGTTTCTAAATGTCATGTAAGAGCTTCATATAGGACACCCTAAAATGTATATAAAAATTTATGTGAAACTGGGTGTTGAACAATCAAAGAAGAAAACTCACAAAAGTGTATGTGTATGGTAGATAGAGTACAAAGATTTCAAATACTTCCTTACATAGAGAAGAGGTAGTGTGAAATTATAAGAGAATATTACCAACATCCAAATGATTCTAATTACAGTACACACATCTTTAGTAGAGAGAGATTCCAACCCTTTGAAGATTAGAATCGACTAGAACTTTATTGAATGAAATTTTCCAATGAAGGGTAAACCATAAAAAGGGATTACAATTTTTTGATGTATCAAATTAATATAGGTGTACCCCATATTATATGGTTATAGAAAGGATTAGAGTTGTGTATTACATTTGGGTATAGTTCCTAGAAATGGTGGTCATCCAATTTCATGAACTCGTAATTTGAGACAACTGATTTGATGTCATAAAGTAAATTCACTAGATCTTATGACTAATCTCTTATTGAGTTGTTGTGGTTGATATAATTATTAAAAGTGATAGTAAGTTTCATCATGGGTGTTCTTGTCTAATTGTATTTTGAAAACATGAGATAATAATTTTCATCGACTTGGATATGATAGGGATTATAAACATTACTAAAGTCTATTTTCAAACAATTCCATGTGGAGGATTCCATGTAGCTTGAATTTCATGTTTTAAATATTTCCAAAAACTATTATGTAAGGATGTTTAGGGAATCCTATTTTTTATTAATCATCCTACAAATTATTTATGTTTGAAGGGAATATTTTAATTGGTTTATATTTTTTATTTGCAGTCTTCCAAGGGAATATGGTTTGCACTATTTTTTTCATGGAATGGAAATAACATTTCCTTAAAAAATTATACCACTCTAGGAAAATTTTCTCATAATGGTGTTCATGATCATAATTATTTAACCAGTATAGGAATAAAAAATAATGGAATAAACTACTTTTGAGACCACCACATTATTGGGAATAAAACTCTTAACTAACATTCGAAGAGGCATTGGTCCTCCTAATATGGCTCAAAATGTGATTATATTGGGATTCCTGAGGCCATCCCCAAAACATACGATCACCCAAATAAAAAAATGATAGATTTACTAATCCTATAACAATATAATTAATGTTACATATTTTAATAGAAGAATGTATTTTCCCTCCATGGTTGAAGTGATGACTTGGAGTTCAAGTTTATGGTATTTTATTATATCTTTACTTATTTTGTGACAATAATTATAACTTTATTATTAATTTAATTTGTTATTTCTAAATTTAATCAAATTATTCTATAATTTATTATGTTATAATAAACTATTCATATTAATTATTATAATTTCTAGGATATTAAAACATATGATATTTCTATAGGATGACACACCTAGAAAGACTGCTTTGAATTTTTTTGAGTTCATAAGGTTGAACCCAAAAGAATTTTTTCTGTAATTTTATATATCACAAAATTTATCTTAATACTTTTATAGGTTATTATTATATGGAAAGAACATTTATTTTTATCAGTACACCCTTTATGGGATTTCAATCTGAAATATTTAATTCCACATCTATTATTATACACTTAATTTTATTTCAGTCATGTCTAATTCATGCTCAATAAGAAATGAATCAAATTTTTCTCTAGTTTATCATTTTTTGTTCTCAACATTTAGTTTACTATATATCATTTCTTATGATGTTTATATTATGGTATGTTGGACCAATGGAGATGGGGTATAATTTTCGGAATCATTTACCATTTGTGGATGGTGTTTATAGTTAGAAAATTGTTACCTACATATAATCATCTATGGATGGAAAAATTTGTGACGTAAACCATTCATTAATAGAGATCCTAATTTAATGAACACTACCAAAATAAAGGATGGGTTCATGTAGTTTGTAAAAATAATTATTTGGCCCGAGGATGATGATGGTTAATTTTAGAAAACATTGACCAAAAGATGACACAATTTATATATTAAGGGTATGATAACCAGGAATGATTGATCCAAATTTTTATCTAGAAAACCCCTTGTATGGGACCTAGTATAATAATTTTCTTTTTCTTGAACCACTATGTCACTAAGTTTAGGGTCACTAAACAATTTCCATTACTAGTTCAAGAATAGAATGGTATATTGTTTCATTGAAAATGGGTATGATGAAAAAAATTGTAACATTTATTATATTCAATTCCAAGTAATCAATTGTATTATGAAAATTTTAAATTGGAAATATAAATTATTGAATTAGAAAATTATTTCATATACCATGTATTAAATTAATTACCATTAACCAAATTCTAATGAAAAGTTCCATTATGATGTTTTTTGAAGAATATGTGTATTTTTGGACCTTATCCTCAGGTTGAAAATATTCCATTGTTTGGTAGTGATGAATATGGTGGAAAAAATATCATTACTAGGTAGAGGTGTCCCATATATTCAATTTTTCTTATTACCAATATCAATTAATGGTTTATAAACATTTAATCACTTTTGTAATGTTTTACGATTATAGATAAAAGGATATTCATGAAGGTATCATTCAATCTAAAATTTATGCCTCTATGTATTCAACCTAATCTCATGGTGAAGGGATATAAAATTAAATTTGTAGAAAATTATTTCTGGATTTAATGTAAACTAGTTTTCAATAAATATTACATTGACTAGTAGGTCCAATTAGCTCAACATAAAATTTTAGGGGAATATATAGTGGTTCTTATATGTCTTTAAAAAATTTTCTTTTTTACTATCATTTTTCCCGAAGTCATAAAATGGGACGACTTAGCGATTTGAGGACTAGTTATTTCTTAGGCCCCCTTATATACGTTTTCAATTTATGAATCAATTATCTATTTTTCATTTCAATTTTATTGGTGTTTGATATTATTAAAATTGTGGGTATAGGGATTAAAGACATACATATTTGAACAAATAGTGATATAATGTATATAGAGAGGTTAAATTAGACTCAATTTGAACAGATAGTTTGATATTGGGAAAGATAATCCTTATCGAGAGGTGAAACGTTTTACGACCATTGTTCTTAGACTATGTATTGTTGGGGTTTATGTATTTATTGGTTTGAAAAAAAATTTAGATAGTTTTTGTATCCGGTGAAATGAAAAATCTGAAGTGAATAAATATAGAATGTTAAAATTGACCACCATGAAGAGGGTGTGAACATAGTTAAATGTATTTTTTCAAGAAACATTGTGATTGAGTTGTATTATATAAAAATACATGTTGTTTTTAGGTTCTATGAGTTCCCAATATATATTAGAGTCGGAGATGATAGTGGCGTTAACTATTCCATGAGGTACTTGAATACATATGTTAAGATATAGAGAAAGTATTTCAATGATGATCACCAAAAAATAATCCAATGGTGGGTTCCATAATAATGTTATCAATTTGTATATATATTTTAATCCACTTTCCCATTAAAAAAACATTCATGTGGTTTGTATTTATGAATATCATAGCACAAATTTCAATACCAAGCAGGGCTTTCCCTTCTATCCAAATACACTCATTAATAATAAACATGGAATATTTATGATGTTTTTAAAAAAATGAGTTATAAAGTGTGGTTTATGAAAAGTTTATATTCAAAGAGTGATCGACACATTACTATACTAAATTAACAACAATTAAGCTATTATGGGCCATCAAAAATGAGTTACATCAATGATTATTTATAGATGTATCCAAAATATGTGGTCCATATATCACTACTTATCCTATGAAAAAACGAATTAATATATATATTATTTTACAAAATATAGGTATTCCTACCGTAGTGTTCGATATATAAAGTCTCATTGTGAATGAAGATACCATATAGTATGAGGGGTTTTGCATTAACTAAATTGGTGTCTGTGGTAATGACATGTTTCCTGGGCATCACTATGTATCCCAAGGCATGCGTTTTATGATATATATAGTTCTTGTGAAGTTTATATATATATATATATATACATATCAAATATAGGAAATGAGTATATTTCATTTTACTATGTGATTGGAATATGGATTTCCAAGGATATACGCATGATAGAAGATCATGGTTTATTCACATGGTGTGCTAGTTTATATCATGGTATTATTACCAAAAAAAATATTTGATATATTTTTACAAGATTGAAAACCATATGTATTGTGGGATTTTATCCTAGTAGAAGCTTATGGATATAAACTATATGTCATGTACCTAAATATAAATTTTGATATCATAGTGGGGAATATGGTCAATTAATATTGAAAAGTATTTCCAGTTTAGGGTCGTGCAGGGTGGACCATATATCTTGTAGATTAACATCATACCTAAAAGACTCACATGACATGCATTTTAGGGTCATATGATGATGAACTCTGTAGTAGGGACTTTTGAATTCTCAATTTAATGAATAAAGTGACGTCGATTTAACTATGTGATATGCTAATGGATGTCAAATATATATGAATGATTGGAAAAATAAACTAATATGAAGTTGGGGTTTATTAGGATATGTGGTTCGTTGTATATTATATGATTCGAGGATCACTATGTGTACTAAAATTACAAAAATCAATGAATTCATTGTTATTAAAATTCTATAGTGTATGATCTATTAGTGAATACCTGGTAGTAATACGGAGTACCAAACCTCAGTTTATGGGGGTTTTAGTGGAATTTATTTTTTGTTTAGGGATACACAGTCCATACATTAGTATGAATTAATAGAGAATAACAATAAATCTACACATAATTATTATAAGGTAAAATTTGTCTAATATATTGATCTGGATCATTCACAATAGATGAAGAGAAAAATGCATGGATGCTTTGTTGAGAGATATGGATGAGAAAACTATGTTAATTTGGAAAGGACTTCTCACTAAAGTAGAACCACGAATGTAAATAAAAGCTATAGTTGGGCCTTATATAAGATATCCATGTGACACTTTGTGTCATGAGGAAATAGGAATCAATCAAAACATAGTTCCTGTTTACATATGATCAAATTATTCAGGTCATAGGCTAGGTGAACAATAATTCTAAGTTATGATAATGCAACTAGGGAAATAAAACCTCCCAAAAAATTTGACTCTGAAGAATAAAAACTTGTTTTTGGTGAAATATAATAGAAATCCATTTCTATTTCACATCCAATTAAGGTATATATGAAGGTGATGAGTTTTACAACTAAAAAAATACAATAGGGATAGTTTGGTGAATATAAAAGAAGGATACAAAATGTTTAATAAGTAATTTATGTTTTATAATAAATGCTTGATGATCAAAAGATATATCATGATGAAAATATTGATTATTTTTTCAATATAATTTCTGTGGTGTTTGAATATATCTGGGTAGTTTAAAAATAGTTAAATCCTATTGATTTTTATAATGTTATCATAAGGCAGTTTCTACACCTTTACTACTCAAATGTATTTTCTCTTAAGGAATGGAACTTATATGAGCTATTAATGGATGTCCTGAAAAATAGTTTGATGGAATAAGAAATGAATATCAAGAAATAGGGATTAATAAATAAAACTATTAGGGATTTTTTATTGAAATCTATGGGTAATAATGGAGTCACCATAGATGAAAATGAAGACGAAGACATCATAGATGTTCTATATCTATCGTGGAAAGAAAGTTCAAAATAATTATTAATATATTTGAGGGAATGATACTAATTGATTTTTTTTTTTCAGATTTGGAATGGTTAAAAGCAATATATTAATGTCTCTTAAGAAGTTTTATGGTGATGAATTTGTGGTAGAATCCATAAAAACTTGATAAAGTGTTAATCTACAAAAAGGATACTATAAGAAATTTCTAGAAATTAGAGAAATATTGTGCCCGGAATTAATCCATGTGACTATCTAATGAAATATCCTCTTACTAATGAGTTATAATTGTTACTTTATGTCCAAGTTCACCATTAATCAAAATGAATTCGTGATCAATTTTAAATATAATAATATTGGGGAGTTTATTATATTAATAACCCAATTATTTATTTATTTCAGAAATTATAATACAATTCAAACAAAAATTATTGAACATTTTTCTTATATTAAGTTTATTATATTTTTATATGATGAACATCTGGAAATAAAAATGCTAGAACTCTAAATAGATTGAAAAAAACTATAGTGATCTATATAAACAATTATAGATTACATCCATCTTAATTAATATGTAATGTAGTAGTGATTAACTAATTCAACGGTTTGAAATGTCAATGTCGAGCTCATCCAAATATTTTATCCATTATTCAGTTACAAATTACATAATGTTTTGTTGAATTCCTGAATTTATGTTTATCAAAATTCTCCATAAAAATATATCTTCACTTAGAGAATCAGAAGATATTATTATGTACATAAATATTTTATTCTGAAAATTGTTTTTCATTTTGAACCATCTCATTTTATTTTTTCTCAGTTAACTTTTAATTGTAGTTTTTCCTACAAGAGTATTTCTACATAGAGAATATGTTGTGTGAGTTTTTCCTTCTAAATCTCTTAGTATTACCATAATAATCATTCCTCTTATTATACTACATGATCAATGGATTATGAGGAGATAAATAGAGTGAAAAATATTATCATCTAATATTATTATGTATAGTTGATGACTACCAAATATAATAATACAATCCTTTTGATAGGTATAAAATCAAGAATACCTTATGAAATGATAAAATTTATGGATATGTCAAATAAAGTTTACATATCTGTCTTTCACATTGTTTTTATGGAGAGGTTTGAATAAATATCATTTTAAGGAATATTTGGTTTTTTAACAGTTAAATTGTATTTTTTTCTTAATTATATGTTGTATTGTTTTCTAAATTTCCATTTTAATAAGGTATTTTTTTAGTATTCCACTACTTTAACTATTTCATCGGCAAGTGAGAATACTAATCTCTTTATTTTAAATGTGAAAAATATATTTCAATATATTACATATCTCCATTACTCTGTTATTTTATTTAATCAATATTTTTTAAATACTACCAATCCTTTATCAGATTGGTATTTCAGAAAAAAAACTATCCTTAAAATGCATGACATCGATGAAAAATATATGTTTATTTCATAAAATTAAAATTCATCCCATTGATTAAATTTCATTTTCCAACATACATTAATAAAACACTGTGTATTAATGAAATTATTTACCCATATTCTTATATTATCTTACATAAGATTTTATTTAAATTAGTTAATCATAATTTCAAATTAGTTTCCTTATACTAAACATGCTGTTAATGTAATTATTTTCTTCAAAATTCTTGGAGTACATGTTGTAACTCTTAAAAATAATAATCTGTCTAGAACAATCATTTTTATGGAGACAATTATGATTACAAACATGATCATCTGAAGACCTATTCAAATAACACTATGTTTGTCAATATTAACACACAGAGAGGAAATTATATTATTCTAGCGGAAGATATTATCTAATTTTCTTTTGATGAAAAAAATTATTATTATGTAACCCATAATGTATGCCACACTCTATTATGTTAAATTACTAGGATCATATAGTTCTAGATATATTCTAATGAAATTACATATCAAATGTTGAAGAATTTACATATAATAAATTTTTGAAAAAAAAATGTTTTAAAAATTTTAATAGCTATGAGTAGAGATAAATATAAATTTTTTGATTATATTCTATGAGAAAATATAAAAAAAATTATTTAATGGTTTTAAAAAAATTTCAACATTTCACAGTACTTCTCTGGAAAATATTTACAGATAGATCAACTCATCAAAATGATTACTAATATTATTTTTTAATATGGAATTCTAAGAGGAGACATTTAGATGAATATAAGTATTTGAAAATTTTATTTTGGGGTTAAATAATTTGGAAATTAATATATTATGAGAGAAAATATATAGAATATCTACAGAGAGGATAAAATGAATAATGGAGTTTTATTTTCAATTACATGACATATTCCTAATTTTAGTTCTTTTAATACTAGTGATAACAATTCTTAATCACCTATTTAAAGGATAAAATTTAATCATTTTGATCAAGGTGCTTTAGAAGATAGTAAAAAAACATTCTCAAATTAATAGGAGAATTAAAGAACTTTTCAGAAATTCAGGATTCTCAAATGTTCATTGGTAAAATAAATAATATAGGAGGTATGAGAAAATCTATTTAGAAATTAAATGTTATAAATGATTTGTAGAATGATATAAAAACATCAATGTTATAAAATAAATATGAAATATAGAATATTGAGATAATATTCAACAATGAAAAAAATAAACCCATGAATGATTTAAATAATTGAAGTGATAGTGTATGTTATACATATTCATATAGTTAATTATAAGAATACAAAAAATAAATCCAAAAACTATTTTCTTTCAATTTAAACATTCCATGGAAGGAAAATTTGTTGACATAATATGTAATAGTAGAGTCCTTTACATGTTTATACCCTGATTTACAATTTACATACAATATTGAGTATGATAATTAAAATTCATCAGAAGATAAAGAAGACAATTCATAAAAATTTTAAAAATCCAATTTATCAATAGCCGATGAAACATGCCTATTATTGATGAAATTAATAAACATGTAACACTTATGAATAAAATAATACTAAATTGAAAAATACATACTGATTTGTGGAAGAAAAAATTATTTGGGATAATAAATTAATTTTAATGTATCTTTTGATATTTCAAAAATTTCAGAAGAATTATATTCATAAGCTAATTCATAAATACATTTTATTCACATAAATTTAAATGATCACAATTTAATTAATAAGAATTTATTTTATTATAAATATAATAAAGGGAATCATATTTTTTTAAACATAAATTTGATGTATGTTGTTTATCAAAAAAATTATATGATTTTACATTTGTTGAATTATAAAATATTAAAATTTATTATCAAGTAAGACCCTGTAGAACTATAAGTGGAATATTATTTAATTATAATAAAATATATTTTAGGAAAATATATTTTTATCAAAAATTGAACCATTTTGTACTAAATGTCATAGTGGACGTCCCTGAAGTAAATACTATTTTTTAAATAATGTTTAATAATTAAGATGTAAAAAATACAATATTAATGTTGAAATTTTTAATTTATAACATAAAATGGTATGAATAATATGGGTTCATAAAATATCATTTAATTTTATAATTGGGACATAACATGTTTTGGTACCATGAACGTAATATTATCTTTTTTTGGAAATGATTTGGAGTTCCAATCATAGAAAAAATGGTACATGGACAATTGGTTTTAAATATTAATAGAAAAAAATTATTCCCTTTGAAAAATAGTAAATTCAATAAAGGAAATGATAATTTTGGATGAAATCCATATGGTGAAACAATCAAAATCACTGATATATCTTTTCTTGGAAATTACTAAATTTAAAATGTTTTATTTTTTTTATTACTTATGAAAAAACATTATCATTATGTATTATCTATGTGATGATGAATATATTATAAACATCATTAATGATAATTCTACAGTTCAATTTTTAGATGGTAACATCATTTTATCTATTGATAGTAATGAATATGTTTGAAAACCAAACTTTGAATAATTATGTGTCCATAAATTACATTATTTAAATGAATCCTAAAACCTGTCTTGGTTTTTAATATGATATTATAACTCTATAACATGTAGATATTAAATAAACATTCTAAGAAAGATAATTTTAAGGATAAACATGAACTTTAGTTTAATTCAACAAGAGTATATGATTATTGTTGATTTGGTAGGGAATATACATTTTTTATAAAATATAAAAGTCAACTATCAACTACCAAATCAATATATTTAGGTCACATAGATCTATATGTCCTTACAAAAACTGTAATATTTTAGGAAAAAACAATGCATATTTCTTTATTGATAACTCTATAAAATATACATATGTTTATTTTTTCATTCAAAATTCAAAATACAGTAATAAAATTAATGTATTTCATGGTTTAGTTAAAAATATTAAAAACCAATCACAGATTACTGTCTTCTCTGATCAAGGTGGTGAGTTTTTAATTATTTTTTAATACTTTTAGTAGAAAATTAATCAATCATATTTTTTCCCATGAAATCGACATCAAAATTTTGGAGTAGAAACAAGAAATACATTCCATTATGAAATTATTCAAACATCTTCTGAGTGAGTTTTATATTTCTAGTAATTTTTTTTCTGAGGCTATTACTACTGCATTTTATACTGAAAATCATGTTTTACTCCAAACATTACATAATAAAACCCATTTTGGGTTTCATAATGAAACCCTGACACTACATTGATTCTTTAGTGTTTTTGGATGTAAAGTATTCCCCTTGAAAAAATGTAATAGTTACATAAATTTCATTCCAATGTAACAATGGAAATTTAATGTTATTTTTTATAACAAGTATGTATTTTATTGTTCCTTATAAAGGAACCAATGTAGTTGATGAAATATTTCTAGTATTCTTTAATAAATTAGATGCCTTTGTGTTTGAAAATAATTGAAAATTAAAAATACCAATGATATTTTACAACATTATTTTAATTTATTAGAAGGTCATAATAGAAAATAAAAAATTTAAAATGATATTAATTTAATAAAAATTAATTTTCAATATTTAGAAGCTAATTTAGTATTATATATACATTTAATAGTTAAAGATCATCTTAACACTTTACTAAACAATCATACAATCTTATGTAATATTCATTTCGATAATATAATTTGTGATTTAATTCAACTAGTTAAAAATTTAGAGTAATTGAGAAATCATTGGGATTAAAATAATTTTATACAAACATTTCAACCAAAAATACTTGAATATTGTTTTGGTGATGTGTATTGGGTAAGACTAATCTATGAAGAGCTCAATATGTATGAATATAACCTAGTATAGACAATTTTTGAACATCCTATAGATGATATGATAATTGGAGTAAATTCGCATTTTAAAAGAAGAAGTTAAAAAATTTGAATCAATATATGATATAAATAAAGTATTTTTTCTAATTATTAATTTCATGAAGAAATAACATATTATAGTGACACATTTTCATCAGTAGATAGATTATAATCTATCAAAAACATATTATCCAAGAAATCTAATCACAAATTTATTAATTTAAAATGAATTTCAATATATATTTTTATAATGGTTATGTAGAAGGGGATGTTTATGATTAATAACATATTTATTTTAAAGATACTAAATTTTTAGAAAATATATATAAACTTAATAAAGCACACTATGGACTTAAATAAACATCTTGATATTAGTATGATAAATATATGATATATCAAATTCAAAATAATTTTGTTAAAGGAATGTTAACCCATTATATTTTAAAAAGACAATATTCTAAATAACCATTTTTTGCAAAATTTTATTGTTTTTTTTGATGAAATCAAAAATCTCATTCTGATAAGTTTTCAAGATAAAGGAAAAATGAGTTTGATATTATCTTAGTGGGGGAACATATATTTTTCCTAGTTTTTCATGTTTTTAAAAATTGAAAGGAAATATTTTAACTTGCCAATAATATACTAATCATTTAATCAATCTTTTTGATTTCTATAATGAATTATACATAATTGTTCCTATTGAATCATCTAATATACATGATCTTAGAGAAATTGTTGTTCTTCTCAATGAAAAATTTATATTTTAATTCTCATATTTTTACTAATTCTTATAGTAATTCAACAATAAAAATGATTTCCTTTTGTAAATGTGATATTTTTGAATCCAATAAAAAATAATCTAATTGAAATGTGGAAAAAAATATTCAAATACAATAAAGGTACATTAAAAGTTATATTATTTTATTATTTTGAAACAAAATTTCCTTTAAAAATATACTAAGATGCTAACTCTTGATGATTTAGGTTAGATTGAAATTTTACGTTCTGAAAATTTTATTTCTTAAATGAGGCTTTAGTCTTCTGGTCTCGTAAGAAACAACGTTCATTAATGATTTCCACTGACAAATAAAAATTTGTTACCCGTAGATTATGTTTTTCTCATTTTTTGGGGATAAAACACACACTCATATACTAATTCATTTTGTTTAACTTGTACTCTAATTATTTTGGACAATAATTGTGACATTTAAATATATATAAATCCATAACATCAATTAATGGAAAAATGTATAGATATAAGATACTATTTTATTTGGGATCATTCAGAAAATGGAGAAATATTTCTAAATAGTATTAGAGTAATTACCATACTACTAATAATTTTTTAGAACATATTACATATGGTTGATTTTAATTCATTAGGCATTATTTTGGAATGACATAAATTAATTTATTATCAATTGTATTCTTCAAATATTTTTCTTCAATACAACAAAAATAAATATTAAATAATGGTATTTTTTTGAAAGAAAGTTTATTTGATTTTATATTATATCTAAATTTAAAAAAAAATTAATTATATATATTAATTTGGTTTTCAAACTTATAATTTTTAAATTTCTATAAAATATTTCCATGTTTTATAAATTTATCATTATCATATCTTTATAGATGAATGTTATCCATTATTTTAGTAAGATAACTTCAATAAAGTTTATTATTTTATACTATAACATTTATTATTTCTTTTGATATTATTGTATTAAAAGTGGGATATTTTTTACTGAAAATATTTAAATTACTTTTTAAAGGGGGATTTATTACTACTTTTCAATAAAAAAGATTTTATTTTATATTAAAATAAATTATAAATTAAATTATTAATACAATAAATATGATATATAATTTCCCTTTTTTATCCTCTATTATTTTTTTAGAACCACATATATATTAAAAAATATTTGTTATGACGAAATAAATTATAATTTATGTGATAGGGACTGAAATATCAGGGGTTCTTCATTTCCAGATTACTATTTCATTTTGTGTTGAAATGTTTCCCATTACCTGTATCCTTTTTAAAAGTCCATCCAATGAATCTCATAAAACAATCCATTAAGATTATTGTCCTAGTTAACATTTTTTAAGAGACCACCAATTTTTGAAATATTTATATCAGATCATTCTTGAAGAAGGTGAAGCTAAAAGTATACTATTGTTGAATCATATATTTTATTCTGTGGATTTCTTAATAAAATCAGCAAGGCTAGTGTATAAAGTGATCGTAAACAAGAACTTATTTTTTAGAAGATTTGTTCAGATAGGAAAGCATTGTCAAAATTTAATTTATAAAGTATTATTCAGTTACATCAACCATAATAAATGCATTTTTCTTTATGTTCTGATGAGATACCAAAATTTAAAAGGAAACAAAAACATATTATTATTAATTTCTGAAATGAAATAAAATTACATTATTTTGAATTTAGTTTTTATTCTTTATTATTTATTTAATTTTTTAATCACAAAGGAGGAAACATTTAAGAAATTAGATCCCTTTTTGATTTGTTTCAATTATTTATTTATTTTATTAGACCATTTAATAAAAAGTGAAATTGTTTACAATTTTTATTCCATAATAATTCAAACTCCTCCTTTATTTAAAGAGAAATTTCCATGGAGATAATATTTGTTTTCAAAAATAATGTGTAATAATTTTTTTTATAAAATCAAATGAATAGAAAATCCATATCATGTTGAAAACACAGACCTTTAATCTTAATTTATATTCCTCTCCTCAAATTTTAATGCATGTTTTATGTTTTCAAAAATGGGGGTGTAATGACCCAGAATTATATCAATGAAATTCTAACTTCCTTAATTTTTTTTATATTATAAATCACATAAAATCACTTAGAGAACATAATAAAATATTTATAAATGTAAACATAATGAAATAATAGTAATTTTTCAGAAATTAAGGAACCTAAACCAAGGGAATAGTAATGTGACCATTGGAAAAGTAATATGACCCATATGAATAGAAATCATTCAAATAGAATATTAAAATAGCCTTTTGAGGAATAAATAAATGATAGTAAAATTATAAATGAAAATAGTATATATTATATTTTTTGTATAACTAAATAAATTTTTATAAAATTATAGATCGAGTATTGGTATTTATATCAAAAATACATATTTATTAATATTTTTATAAATAAATTAGTGAAATAAAATAAAATTTATTTTCATAAAATATATTCATAAAAAGAAAAAAAATCTTATGATTATATGATACTTTTATCATGCCTTAATTAATTTTTTATAGTGTTAAAAAATCAGTTCTAATTCAAAAATTGGACTTTATTTAAAAAAATGATTATTTTAATAAAAACATATATTTCTCATATTTAGAAATTATTTTAATAATATGGATTAAATTTTGTAGTTCTACATGTTGGAAAATGGTTATGTTTATTTATGGGTATTTTAATAAAATAGTTGAACTTTTGTAGAATAATGAAATACAATAATTTACGTATAAGCTATCATCATGAATTATTGAGTCATGGATGACGTATGATACATTTCATCAAAATAAAATGAACTAGTTACTATATTTATTCACAATAATAAAAACTATTCATTTTCTAGAGTCAAAATAATAAACAAATTAATAAAATCAACATAAAACACCCATATCCTCCATTATAAATACCACCCTCACCACCTTTTTTACTGACACATCTAATGCCTAGAAGATTTTACAAATTATTCCCAATACACTTCCCAAGTATATACCCTACATCCTAGATCATTTTCTCTCAAAAAAAATTATAACCCAATGACCTTAATAAGGTTTTCAAGGATAAAAAGTGAAAAGGTAAAAAACTTTTTATTTTTTCTTTTAATTTCATATCAATTTTTTTTCTTTTCCTATATTTACTTTTCATCTTCTAAAAAAACATATAAAAGTGAAATTATGAATCCATTATCATTTATAATCATAAAATTTTATTGTGTTAATGGAAAAACCCATCACCAATTAACTTCCCCTCACAATATTTTCTAAAAATGAAAATATTGTCATGATGTGTTGATTTAACACAATCACGGATAATGAGATTTCAATTTACATTTCTGCCCTCAAGGATAGTCATAAATCGTTTTTTTATTCTTAAAGTAGATTATAATATATTTATTACATCATAGTTCATGTTCTATATCGAGTATATATACATAATTATAATTAATAAAAGAATTTTTTTCGTGATTATTGAAAACTGAAAAAATATTTTAAAGGATTGTCATTAATGTTTTTTCAAATTAATCATAGTCATATTTAATGAAATTATATATAAGGCCATTTAATATTTTTTAATTCATTAATTAAATATAAATTCAAGTATGGACAACTATTCTCATTTTACCTAATTTTTAATAGATGTATACAAGCAAGCCATTCCTGAAAACCAAGGAAACGATCACTCATAAATGGTTAAATTGACAATTATTACTCATTAAAGAGATGTTAAATTATCATATTAAAATTATAAAAAAAATTAATGTAGAAAATGTTTTGAATAAATTAATTAATGGATTTTATTTCCCTATCCAGGGTATTAAGTGCAATTGGAGAGCACTTTAACATAGAAGGTAATAAATTCCTTCCAAACCTCCATTTTTTCCATCAGTTTTTACTTTCTGTCTATTTACCCTATTTTAATTACTAGTTATTACTATTTACCAATCCTAAATTCTATATTTATGACCCAAAAATATTTAACTATCTCATTAATTCTTTCTTTGAAAGGGAAATACATGTTTTATATAAATCCTTTAACAATTTATACTAATAAGCAAGCCCGGCCCAAGGGAGTTTCTTAATTTCATACCCATTTTATAGTGAACTATATAGTAATTGTTAATCCAATTTTATATTCATCAAATAAGTAATATTATCATACTAAATATCTTGGTTAATTTTTGGTTTATAAAAATAATTAGGTCTTTTTTTAGTGAATCATTATAATTTTCCTTTAGACTGTACTAAAGTCACTCATTTCTAAAATATCTTAAACAAACATTTTACATGTTTTCAATTAAAATGGTTAAAATTTATGCTTATATATGAATATTTTACATTATTAATGTCCATGTATTATTTAAATCCATTCCTCTTTTTACAATTTTATGATACAATGATTGATTTTTCTATGTCGCATTCTTACGATTCCAATTTCTTTCCATGGGTAAACCTTATGTTTAAGTTAGATTAACCACGTGGAACACATATGAAAGAACATCTTATGATGGGTGAAACTAAATAGTTCTCCAACGCATTTAGTAATGTTTAGTCTCATGATATGTTATATGAAATGTTCATGGTGGGTTTCCTTAACTCATGCTCCTCTAAGTGCAATGGTTATGGTGGTTAGCCTTGAATCATGATCCTCTATGTGAAATGTTCTTAGTGGTTATCAATGAATCATGATCATGTATGTGAAATGGTATGGTTTATCTCTGGCTTATTCATGCCTCGACGATGGTGTGGTTTTCGGATGAGGATAACGATAGTGGTGCAGATGTTGGCATATTGATCAAATATGGCAGAGATGATGAAGGTTTCTTCAATGGCGACAACATATGTCAATGGAGTTCACTGGAGATCTAGTTTAATGTAGACTGGGTGGTTGTCACGTTCAGTGTGAGACTCTAGGAATAGTGTGATACTCAAGGGGACACGTGATGAGACGACTTGATTTTTGTGATGGATCATGATGCCTTGATTTTAAATTTTAAATTTTGTGGATTTTTGTATCGTTGAAGTGGCGGTAGGGTTTGGCTTGTGTGTATTTTGAATTTTGTATTTTGTATGTTATGGTTATCATCTAAGTGGTATGTGTGGATACTTATGGTGGTTTTTGTATGGTTCCCACTTTTCCCAAATAGTGGCTTCTTAGAAAATTTAAAAAATTGATTCGGTCATGTGAAATGGTGTTGGTGGTTATACAGAAACCATACTTATGACATGTTGTTTGTTTTTCAACGTCTCTATGATTCCATGATTACATGATCCTCTATTCCATATTTTGTGATTCAATATATTTTTTCATGTTCCATGTATTTTAATGTCATAATGACACACCTTGTAACCCATGTGCTATAATTTATACATATTCTTATTCTCTTACAAGGTTTTTTAACTCATCCCTTTTTTAATGAATTTACTATGTCATCCTATGCATATATAAGGTCTAAAAGAGTGTTAGGAGCTCATTGTGAATATTTAATAAAAGAGGGTTTTTTTGTTTTTTTGTTTAATTTAGTACCTAATATTCCACGTTTTCTAGAATTTATTATCCTTTGAATGTAATTGTTTTTTAACAATTATTAAAATCAAGTAATAATATGAGTAAAATGATAGGGTCATTATAGCTGTTATCAGACCACGATCTACTTTTTTTTGGATATTAGGACTAAATAACTTTAGTAAAAACCCTAGGGATAATTCTATCACAATGGATTACAATGTTTAAAAAATAGGGAATCATGATATAAGATATACTTTACATTTAAAAGTTTAATATTTAATATTGGATGTTTCCATTTTACTAGATTATTGGCTATGCAATCAAATCCAAACAGTTTTAATTTCCATTTCTTAGTTAGTGGATTGAAATAAGAGATCACATTCCAACAATCAATGTGATAGTAATTGAGATTATTTCCCTAATAGAATGAAAATTTTGATTGTAATGGGTGGTAAAAAATTTATGATAGCTATTTCTCAACTAGATAAATTTATGAATAATAACATGAATCATGGGTAACTCCCTATATGTCCTAAGAGAGCTAAAGTTATGGTAAAATCTTTAATGCAGTAAATGCCTCCCATGATTCAAGGAACATTTGATCCCATCCACAAAGAACAATAGATTGACTCCATTGTAAAGATATTATATATTATCCAATTTATAGTGTAAGAGAATTTGTTTTGTTGGTCTATCATTTTTATGGGAAATATAATTTGTTTTGGACACTGATTATGAAAACAATATCGAAGGATGAAATTGATTCAATGTATTGGGATGAATTCAAGAAAATATTTTTCGATAAGTATAATCCTCGTACCCTCCATCTCAATATGGAAAGAGAGTTCCTTGGACCACAGTAGAAGAAAGATAAATCTATCAAGGAATATGAATAAAAATTCACATGGAATGCACGATATCCATATACTTTTTCATGGACACTCAGAAAAAGATGGATCATTTCATTAGAGAACTAATGTCATTGTTACTAAAATAATTTGTGATTATAGACATTGATAGATATGAGGAGATTTTTTGTTATTCCATTAATAATAAATTGTATATTAGATACTCTCAGTGGTCTTGTAGTACCGAAGATTAAAATTATAAAATATAGTTTAATATGAGAGGATGAATAGATAAATCCCTTAAGGGAATGGAAACCAAGCACCACACATGAAAATATTGTGGGAATAAAATCCTAGTATATCTCTAAAGGGAACTTGTAAATAATCCAAATATAGAATAATGGGGTACCCGGATAATAACTACTAAAAGAATACAAAGAATAAAACTACTTTCGATGAATAGAGGAAGGTTTATATTAACCCTCAGCATGTAGTGATGAGTTTCGAATACAAGGAACATGGGAATTTTTTGATCCACTTCTTTATGATATGGTTTGTTTGAATTAATCAATAACAACAACCTATAAGTAATCCTTGAAGGGAATAAGATATCACAACTACTGCGGTGGAGCCCAATAATGATATGGTGATAGGTATACTGATTATTCATTCAAGAATATAGAATATACTATTTGATTCTAGTTCTATGCAATATTTTATATGTTTCATGTTTTATAGAACAAATCAAACAACACCACAAAATATGGAGGTTGAGTTACCTACGATAATATAAAATATTGAAATAATTGTATCCAAAGTATAAAACACATCCTTAGGTAATGTTTGTGGACTAAACATCCCATAAAATCATGTCTTACATAATATGGTAGAGGGTGATGATTTATTGGTAATGGATTGTATAACTTTAAACAAATATGGCATCAACTATTTGGAAAGGGATATCACTATTCATATCATAATGTATCCTCTAATTGTATACAATTATATAGAGGATTATGATTCTCCATCATGTTCATTTTCTCAATTATGGAAATTATTTCCTTATGAGAAAACATATCAATATTTAATTATTGAGACAAAGGAGAGGATCATACTTGAATGCATACCTATTGGGAAGGACAACACTGATGTGTTCCCTATAGATTTCACGGTCTTCTCCCTAATAGTGAAATTGGGTCATAAATTTATCTTTTTTCTGGGATATTTTCCTATATCAAAGACACATTATAGAGTGTCCACCATTAACTAAGAATTATAAAAGAATAATTTACTAGAGAATCTGCTAATGTGTTTTATACACTAGAGTGCTTCACTATGGGGTGTTCCAATCCTCTTTTTCAAGAAGAAGGATAGATCAACACACCTCTAAATTGACTATCACGAGCTTAATAAAATCATTATAAAAACACGTATCCCTTACAACGAATAGATGAATTTTTTGATAAAATACATGGGGGTATGTATTTATATATAGTGGACCTTAATTAGTGATACCACCAATTAATGTTTACGAGGGAAGATATTACCAATGATGCTATTCGAACAAGTTACATACACTATGAGGTCATGATGATTCCCTTTAGGTGCATTAATACTTTATAAATTTTAATGGACTTAATTATTATAATCCTTAGAGACTACCTTAAAAAACATATGGTAGTATTTATTAATGATATTATAATATACTTCATGAGTCAGGAGGAACATAAAGAGCATTTAAATATTTTCTTAAAGACATTTATAAAGGATAAAATATATGAAAATTATAGAAAATGTGAGTTACGTAATGTGGAAATATAATTCTTGGGGCATGTTATCACTAGAAATGTAATATATGTGGACCATTCCAAGTAAAATTCAATTAAGGATATTCCAAATCAAATATCTATTGTAGAGATCAAAAGTTTCTTTATCAAATCTATGTACTGAAAATGATTTTTTAATAACTTCTCATGGTTTTAAAACACCATAACCAAGATAATTCTGATGTGAGTGAATTTTTTCTGGAGCACTAAATTTGAAAACTGCATCAAAGAGGTGAAAAAGAAACTTATCACTAAAAATGTTCTCAAAGTATAGATAATTTGGGAACTCGTTCTGGTTTATAGTGATGCTTCAAATAAGGGATTATGATCTGTAAAAATGAAAAATGATATAGTGATTGACTAATCCTCAAGGAAGTTGAAAATTCATGAGAAAAAACAATCCCAATCATGATCTGGTGTTTTTCACTATGATATTTACATTGAAAATATAAAAGAACCATCTTTATAGGGATAAATGAGAGAGATATACTAATCCTTAGAGCCTCAAATACAAATTTACAAAGAAGTAACTTCATATGTGGTAGTGAATATCGTTAGATCTCATCAATGATTTTGAATTTTCAATCCACTAGCATCCCAGTAAATAAAAGAAGGTGGTAGATACTATATGTAGAAAGGATATTGAATCATTATCGTTGATAATAATTTAGAAGGATTCAATCTTATTATACCTAAAAAGAATGTACATTAGAATTTTTATGTAAGTAACATCATCAATTCATTCTTAAATAATTTCCCAACCATCAATTGTAGTAAAAATAAGGCATTATCAATGAAATCATATGAAAATTCCTAAAAAGGCGGAATCTATCAGAAATAGGAAATAATTAGAGTTCAATGTATATTAATAATGATTCATGAGATTTTGTTCCTGAATATTTCTAAAATTGTATCCAAATATTAAGAATATTCTTTCGAATGATGCATTTAGATCAACCTTCTCAATATACCTAGGGATCACAAGGTTATTTCCAAATATCTGGTAACACTATTTGTGGGAAAAAATGAAGAAGGAGATCTCTATATTTACATCAATTTTAATGGTATGTTAGAAGGTGATGGTTCAATGGAAAAATTATAAGGGGATGATGAAACCATTACCCATACCAATATGAAAATGGGAAAACATCACCATGGACTTTATCATCGGACATCCAATTACATCTATAGGAAACAATGATATATGGGTTTTTATGGATCAACATAAAATGAAATCATAATTTATCACTATTCAAGAGGACTTATCAATTGATCAAATTTTATATATATACCTCAGATCAGTAGTTAGGCTTCATGGAGTATAAATATTTATTTTATCTAATCATGAACTAAGACTTAAAACTCTGGTTTTGGAGAAGTCATCAACATGCTTTAAACACTATGTTAACCATCAGTATGGCCTATAACCCTCAAAATGAAGGCCAACATGAGAGGACTATTTATAAACTAGATGACATGTTGAGAGATTTTTATATGGAAATCGAAGTGGGATGGGACCTACACTAACCTCTAGTTGAGTTCCCCTACAACAACATTTTCCACTCGTGCATTTTAATGGATCCATATGAATCCCTTTATGGAAACAAATTTAGAACATCCTCATGTTGGGATGAAGTTAGTGAAATTAAGCATCAAGGGCATAAAATGGTCGATGAAATTGTGGAAAAAGGTGAAAACTGCTAAGTATCATTTCAAGGTATCCCAAATTTGATTAAAAATATATGTATAAAATCATCAACATGCCCTGGAGGTTAAGGTTGGAGACATGAAATTCTTCTACATAACTCTCTTTAATGGGATCACCTAATTTAGGAAGAAAGGAAAGCCATGTCCTAGGTACATCATCCCCTTCAAGGTCTTTGATCTCTTCATATCTATGACATATCTACTAGAACTTACACAAAAAATATCTCAAGTAGATGATGTATTTAATGTATCTATGCTATGAAAGTACCTATAGGATCCCTCACATGTACTTAATTCAGAGTTGGTAAAGACTAAAAAATATCTCTCTTATGAGGACCTTTTGTTAAAGATCTAGAATCCTAATGATAAATTTCCTTGAAAAGATACATCCCACTTTGTCAAATTACTATAGAAAAACCCCAATTATAAAGAGAAAACATGGTAACTATAGAAAGAGGCAAAGTAGAAGTCCTCCCAAATGTTTTCTCTTTAGTTTGAAAAATAAAAGTTTGAGGGTAAAATTTGTTAAGGGGGAATGAATTTAATGAAAAATAATTCTATCACTAAAATTTTACCTTCTTATAATTATGTTATATAATATAAGTAACATAAAATCACATAGATGACAAAATATAAACATTATAAATGAATAATGAATGAAATAAGTGGATTATTTTTAAAATTTAGGAACCTAAAACAATGGAATAGTAACATGACCTTTGGAATAGTAATTAGACACTAATGAATAGTAATATGTCAAATAGAATAGTAACCTCACTAAAGAAAGATTAAATAAAATCTACGAATATTATATATGAAAGTACAAAAATATTTATGTAATTATATAAGTAAATAAATGTTTTCAAAATGATAAACAAAGTACTGATATTTTTTTTTTCAAACATAAATGTTTATTTAAAATTTTATAATTATTTTAAGGAAATAAAAGAAAATTTATTTTCATAAAAGAGAATAATAAATTGATATTTATTTATAATTATTATAAGATAATTTTATAATACCCTAATTATTTTCTCATTGTGTTATAAAATCAGTTATAATTTCAAAAGATTGATTTTTTAATAAATGATAATTTTAATTAAAAGTAACATTTATCATATTTTGAAAATTATCATCATAAAATAGAGTAATGATTTCAATTCTACACATAAAGATAGATATAGTGAAATTTTGGGATTTTTCTGAAATACTAGAATTTTTTTGTGAATAGTTAAATAATGTAATTTACACTATAAGCTAAATAAATGAATTATTGAGTCTGGAATGATTTATAAATGATGTAAGAACCTTATTTTCGAACTAAAAATAACTATTTAATATATTTATTCAAAATAACCAACATTAATCAAAGACTTGAGCCAAAAAAACAATCAAAGGAATAAAATAACAAAAAAGCACCCCACACCACTATTATAAATACCACCACTCACCACTTATTTTTAAACTCACATCTAATCCTTTATGGTTGACCAAATTCTACCCAAACCGATTCAAAATTAACCCTCGAACATACATGAGTCTTGTTTCTAAGAAAAATATCAAACCAAATTCCCATAATGAGGTTCTCATATAGAATAATTGAAGAGGTAAAAACCTTTTTCTTTTTGTTTTTATTTATTTTTAATTCAATATTTTCCTTTCATAACCTCACCTTATACAAGTAAAATGATATATATATAGTATCAATTATATAGTTTAATTTTATTTTGTTAGTTTAATGACCCATCATAAATTCTCTTTCCCTCTCCTTTTTTTTCAAAATGAAAACATTGTTCGTTATGTGTTGATTTATCGTAATCACAGACAACGAGTTTTCAATTTCCATTATTACCCTCAAGGACGTTTATAAAAAAATTTCATGGTAATTTTTTTTATAATATATGTATTATATCTTATTTAATATTCTTTAAATAGTATAAATACATAAAATTAAATAATAAAACATAACTATTTAATGATGATCGAAAATACCAAGACAATAAAAATAGTAATCATTAACATTTTATATAATGATTAATAATCACATTAGTAAAAAATTATATATTAGAAAATTTAATATTATGGATGTTCATTAATAACATATATATTCATTTCTGGATAACTAATATCATTTTACATGATTTTCCATTAACGTATACAGGTAAACAGATAAGGAAAACCTAGGAAACAAACACTCTCAAATTATGAAATTGAATCTTATAACTCATAAGAAGGATAATAATGAACTTAATAAATAATATAAAAGTAAAAAAACTATTAATTAATTAAGTAATGGATTAAATTTCATTAGATAGGATATTAGGTGCATGCAAAAAAGGTTTTCACACATAAGGTAGGGGATTCATTCTGAATATCAATTTTTTCCATTGGGTGTCACATTATATTTGTTAACCCCAATTTAATAGATAGATATTATTAATCACTCATAAAAATATCATAATTTATATTAAAAAAATATATACCTAGCTCAATTATTCTTTATATGATTCTAATATATAGGTTTCAAAAGTTCCCTTCCTTATTTTTTATGATAAGAAAATCTGATCAAAGGAAACAACATTATTTCTTATCTATTTTGATGTGAAAACCATAATATTTAAAAAAATATTATTTGAATAAAATTAATAATTTTATTATAAAAAAATATAATGGCATACACAGTGTGGCCAACCTCTTTTAGCCCTAAGCCACATTCTTCATTCTCAGGACTCATCCTACATGCCTAAAAAATGGCATGTACCATGAGGTACATGGAATTTCTATGAAAAATGCATACCTAGTCTTGTAAATTTTGTGTTCCCATGTATGGAACCCCATTTCCATGTATAATGGATATGTAGTTCTACACATCCATTTATTATCACACAACATCCCTAGAAATTCCTTCCTGCCACACAACATGGGGTCACTACATGCTGTGTAACCCTAGTAAATAGATTTTAGTACCCAAAAGTCATATTACATGAATGGTAAGAAACATTTCTTTCCCAATGGTTTAAACGCCATGCAGATGTAATTTATGATGGTAATTTCCAAAAGAGTCACCCAATTCCCCGCAAATTTTTCCAAAACAACAAATTAACATAAAAGGGATCTCTAGAATAATAATTGGAATCTAAAACAACAAAACAATCAATAAAAATGGGTATTGGGGAAAAAATTCAAATATTAATACCTCAAAGATGAGACTATGAATCTTAGGGTGTAGAATGATGCCCAAATCATGCTACTCCATGATTTGATGACAATCAATGCCAGGAGTAGAGATCAGAGGCCCTTTATTTCTTCAATTCACCTCGGTTTCATGTATCGTCCAAAGGGGATTATTAGGGTCTTTCCTATATTGCATCGAGAATACAAAAGGTGGTATGAGAGAGGGATTATAGGTTAATTTATTGATTAAAATAAATTTTTATAACAATTTTACCACTCGATTCCCTCACCATCTCACCTCCAACTGAACTCCAAACCCTAATAAATTTTATATTGCACTATGAGTATAAACGATATTCTAGAATCAAAGATGTTATAAAAATTCCAATTTGACAGTCAAAAAATTTTTTATTCAACATTTCAAGTGAAAGTACACATAGAAGAAAAAATATGTTTAATATTTTCAAAATCACTACATTGAGGCTCCCCATTCCCTAGAATCCCAAGCTGAATCGACACCTGGGTTCCAAAATATTCCAATGTCTTACAAGTGAATTCTAATGTAATTACATGTAAGTATAGAAATAGTTTATATAAATTTTATAATTATAAAAGAAAATAGTGGTATTGAAATTATATTTGTTGATAAGGGGTTTCTATGAATTTATCCATAGAAGAAAAAAGGGAAAAATAATCCCTTTGTACATAAATTATTTTTAAAAATTTTATAATATTCAGACTATATCGTATCTCTTGATGATTCAAAAAAACAACTAACTTGTTAAATATGTGTTCCATATATATCTCTTGAGGAAGTACATAATTGGTCCATCACATGTATTAAACACAGAGGTCAGACCGCTAGAGAAAGACCATATATATAAGTAACAAATGTTGGAGATTCTGAATCAAATAGTGAAGGGTCTATGAAACAATAACACTCACCTTGTCAATGTTTTTGGGTGAAACCACCAGCATGGGGAAGAAAAATTGGACCTAAGTATGTAATGACAAAAAATTATCCTTAGGTGTTCGTAAAAGAGTAATGAATTTGAAGGGTAAAATTATTTTTATGTCGGGTAGAATGTAACACCTCTTTATTCTGTGATATAATTATTTTTCAAATAAATTTAACCTTTTTTATATTTATTGTTACATAAAAAATCATGTTTATCTTGTGTAATACACACAACTATGTTTACATCACGTTACCAACAACATTGAATTTATGTTAAAAATAGAGTGTTATTCCAACACATGGATTACATAAAGGGCACAAATATGATTAAATAAATTTTAAAATTACGTGGTTTACAACTATATACAAAATTAATTATTTCTTGATGAAATTATTATAAATGAAAATAAAAGTAATATTAAATTAGATAAATATTTTTCTAAAACTGAAATTTTATTCAAGAAAATGTGTTTTTCCTCAATAAATTAAAAAAGATAACTTTTTATTGTTTTTTTAAAAAATATTATATATTTAATAAAAAATTTAATAACTTACTAGTTTTCTAGACAAGAGATAAAAACAATCCAAATTTATTCTAGAAGACTATATTTTTCTAAAGAATACATTTTTTCAAATTTTGAGAAACTAAGAAGAAATTAATTTTTCTCAGTTTTGGTAAATTTAACTTAAAAAATGAAACCCATTTCCAACTTTATAATGTAAAAATTTTCTTTTGGTGATTTTATTATAATTTTATGTGAGGAAAACATTTATGATGAATAGTGAAAAATAATATTTTTTTTAATAATATTTATTTATTTTAATGTATATAAATACATATTTATTGATTTAAAATGGTTAAAAAAATTTAAATTTGTTCATTTATATATCTATTAATCAAATATAGTTTATTGGAATCAATTTTATATTGAATTTTTATAAAATAACATTTTACTATTTTGAACATTTTCTCATCATAAAACACTTTTTCATTGCATATACAAGAAAAATTTTAAATTAAAGTTATCCCCATATGTTAATGGAATTTTGAAAATTGTATTCAATGTTTTGAATCAAAATAATTTATTTTACCTAATTAGGTTATCTTCATTTTTTCCTCAATGAATACTAAAACCAATAAAAAATAATTACCATGGTTAAGACAAAAATGGGTTGATCATGGTTAAACTAAAATGATAAGGGTTGAAATGACTCAAAAAATTTCTATAACATGTTGGATGGAAATATTTGGTCCATATATCTTCTATGATTTAGAATGGTCCATTTTGGAGCCTTTTGGCATATAAAAAATGTCGATACACCTTTTTTTAATGAACTACAAGCTTTCTACTCACATCACATAAAAAATGACACCAATCACCTATCCTATTCACACATCAATAATTCATTTGTTCAGAAAATGCGTTATAAAATAAATTCATTAAATTAATGAAATAATCATATATCCTTGTTTTTTTAAATAAATCCAACCTATGATTCCTTTTCATGAGAACCAAAATCTTTTGTCCAATGAAGAGGTAAATTTCCTAATCAAGAATTTTATTTTATTTCTTCCTAAAAGTACATAAATTATAATTAAAAAATAAATAACACATATTAAAGAATAATCCATATAATAATATGTTTTTATGTTAGTGGTCTATCCTACATTTTTATCCTCTTCCATCAAATGGGTCACACAATCATCATTCGTTGGTATGGAGAACTACCCCCTAGTGAACTGATGTTATAATTTTTTTTGTAAATACCTCTCATGGATAGATATAGTGATGAATTTATTGTTTGTATATGAAATTTATAACATTATTATGCTTCTTAAATCATGATATCACATATTACTTTGGCATATCATTTCAGTTGGATTACGATAATGTCATTCATTTCTACGGTGGACTACTAGTCAACAAAGTGATACGATTCATTCTTCACATATGTTTTACATGTAAGGTAATAAGTATGTATTTAAAAAAAATATTTCAAATATATATGACTTATAATTTATTTTATAATTAAAATATATTAATTATTTATAATTCATTAAATACGTCGTGAATATGGAAACAACGTTCTTGTGTATGTACAACCTACTATAACTATAAATGGTGTATTTCATTTATTATCTCTAACTTTTATGGATTAATCTAAAAATATAAATAATGAATATATATTATATTAATTTCATGGTTAAAATTATATATATAATGTAACCATGATCAAGGTAAGAGAATTATAAATAAAAAATGAAAACATAGTCAAAAAAATAAAGCAGTTATTATCAGAAATGTTATTTTAACAATGAGTTGTTCAAAAGTATAAATAAAATGTTGAAGGAAAACCATATATTATAACGTATATATATTTATGGTTCTATAATATATCTATAATAACCATATATTTATTATACATGATGTTCTAATGTTTAAGAAAGTAGTTGAGACTTTAGGTGAGGGATTTCCATCTAACAAATTACTTTTGTGAGAAACATGCAATATTCACCACCTATTACTTTAATGTGGTGTATATTTTGGAAAATAATTTATTTTATGATTATTATGATTAATTTTTTTCATTTACATATCAAATTTATTTTTAGGATTTAAGGGGTTTATGGATTTGATGTTACAAAAGTAGTAAGGGATTAATGTCTCAATTTTCCATTATTGAGACAGATGTTATGTTATGATCAAATATTCTTTTATGAGTATTATATACATCTTCATGTAAATGTCATATAATGAATTTATATATTATTATGGAATTATATTTTGAATTAATTTTATTATTTCATGGTTTTTATATTTCATTGTTACCAAAGTTGTACGTGTTTTATGATATAATCTCATCATTTATCATGTTTTTAATCATTATGATTCAGATGATGAAATATTGGGGCCCATATCATGATAAAATATATTTTTTCTTATAAATAAGTTAATTTATGCAAAGACATGTTTTAAATTCATTTTATTCCTTTAAATTACTAAATAGTTCAAAAACAATGTTTTTAAGAAAATTGTATTTATTCGTCTATTTGGTTGAAAACTCATTTTTCTTCAAAAAACATTTTTTCTAAAAATGATTTCAATTTTTTTAAAATTTTATAAATGATTTGTTCAATATATTTATAGTATTTTTTTTAATAATTACAATATATTACGAAAGGGTTCTTCATTTAATTTTTCAAACAATAACCATTTGGCCTTTACAGAACAAGTGAGAGGAATATTGTTTTTAAAATATATTTCATGAATGGTATTTTACTCCATTATAACATACTCATTATTCTTAAATATTCCATTGAATGTTTTACTGATTATTATTAAATTAATATATTTCAAATTTTCAAGATTTTTTTTAATTTTTTTAATGTTATTTTATTTAGAGAAGTTTTTTTCTTTAAGAAATGTTCTATTTTTCTATCCAAAATCAATTTTCATCTCAGATGAAATCCTTTGAGGTTAATTTTGATTTAATGTGGATATGATCCAAGGATACCGTTATTATTTTATATATATATATATATTTATGATGATAATATGTTTTTGAGACACAATTATTTTCTTAATGTTATACCATGATACAGTGTTTATGAAACATGTTTCTTATTCCCCGATATATGCTAAAAATATATGATAAAATGTATATATATTTTTTCATTTAATGTTTTTTGATATGAGATATTCTTTATGATATTTTGGAACACATTTATATTATTTTCATTAGGAGATATTTGTTACATAATTACCATATATGGTAGTTACATTATATCCAATGAAGGTGTGACATAATAAACAATATAGTTGGGACCTATAAATCTCTCCTATTTAATAGGAAAGGATTAATGTTATGTGAGATCAAAGGTTACAAAGGTGGTTATACCAAGCCCATTAGGTGGTACAAGAAAGAATTTCCACATCCAAAAAGTGTGTACATGAGATATTGTCTTAAAACCAAAGTATTTATATAGTTAGATATACCAAGCCTATCATGTTTTGAATTTCCGAATGGGTGTCTCTGATATGACATTTTCTATGATTATGTATAAGAAAAAAATATTCGTTTCATTTAAATTTTAGTCTCCCATAGCTTATTTATATTAAATATAATATAATTTATGTCTTATAAACTTCCATGATTTATTCCATGACTCATGTTTTTGATATATGTTATGTAGGGTATGCTTTTAATATTTTATTATCATGTTATCATACCCATATGATTATGATATATTTATATCTCCCATATTTACCCATTCTGAGTATCTGAGCTCATTATTTCTTATTATTCCATTCCTGATGATATAAAGAATTTTATTATGTATTATATTTCAAATAATGGTTCATGTTATGATAATCATAGTGGGAGAGGACATAGTTCACTTGTGGACGTGTTCTTCTTGTGTCCATGTTTCCAAAGGCACTATACCAGAATGATTCTTGTGTGGATCATTATATTATGTAATGAATATTCATATAATAATAATTAATATATATTTATTTTAATTTTGGGTATTTAAAATGAATGATGAATCAGCGGTCAGGTCCACGATTGTAGAGTTGGAAAAAGATTACAAAAACCAAACACTAGACCTTGTGGAGAGAATGGATCCCCATAATAAGATTGGAATAAAGAAAGTATAAAAAAATTAACATGGTAATGTGGTTTGACATAAATATTTATTAATATGAAAAGAATATACTAAATTTAATGGAGTATATTATGAGGAGATCATCACATAAGTTTCAATGTTTGATTCAATTAGACTCTTATTGGATGTGGAAAACAATGGAGTACTTGATATTTCATATTGATATAGAAATTGTATTTTTTTAATGGGGTTGTCTAAGAGTATGTTTACATAGCATGAAATTTAGATTTGTAGATTAGCTGTGATAGAAATAATGTGTGCAGACAAAATATAGCATTTTACACCCTTAACCAGACATTATGTGTGTTATATTACTGTCTTGATTTATATATAAATAAAATATAATTTAAAATGTGATGTTATGATCCTAAAATATTTTTGATGATATCCAATTAATAAAAAATTGTAGTTCAAATTCATTTTGAGGATATAATATTCATGGTAATCAAACAAAAAATATTGGTTGAGTATACGAATCTAATGAGTTTATAATTTAGAATATCAATGTTTATTGAGTTCACTAATTTTCATGGAATGAAAGTGGATCCAAATTAAAGTTAAACATTTTTATCAAAGGATTTGTATAAAAATTACCTGATTAATATATACCAAAATTTTGTTTCCAAACTTAGATCAACCACAATTGATGTTGAAAATAAATTTCGGAGGTAGGTAAATGGGAAATCAGTGGTTCATACCATATATAATAGGACAATTATGTCATTTTTATTAGATTGTAGATTTATATGACATCGTTCATTCTAGATTCATAATTGATAAATTTCATTAAAATATCAAGGTGGATCACCTTACAATAGTGAAGATGATGGTAACAAATATTCAAGGAAGTATCCCTTTTGGTATACTCATTAATGTAGTGAAATAAGATTAATTATTATCCTTATATGAAGGTAATTATGTTGGGCATGTGGGAGACCTAAAGTAGACAAGTGTGCATGCATTTTAAATTTTTTTTAAGAATGTAAGGAGTATAATTAAGAATCATGATATTCCATATCTTATAATGTCTATAGTTGGATAAATTAAAATTACCAAATCGAATAAAACAGTAGTGGATGAAACATCAATTAAAATATCATGGATATGTGGTAAAAATGGAGAAAATTATTACAAGAATAGTGTTATTAGGCTCATAAACAAAAAAGTTCATCACTCTTGAACCAAACACCTTGAGATCAGTTATTTCTTTATAATAGAAATGTTAGAGTATGATATAATAATGACGGAGTTTGTTGGATCTAATAAATATATTTTAAATATCATGGTTTTTCCCTTGGATACTCCATCATTTTAGAAATAGTAAAAGAACATTCGTGTTGAAACACATCCACTCACTAAGGAGGTTTCTAAATTTCCCCTATATGTTGGGTATTAGGTGATTTTTAATGGATTTTTTATTAATTATTCTTCTTTTACTATTTCAAATATATATTTTTAGGTTATGATGAAATGGGGATGCACTATCCATGGTGAACAATAGAGGAAGAGTGAAGGCTTGATATAAAATTAATGGAAAATAGTGTAGACAATTACATATTTTTCTTCTTTACTAAACATAGAACTAACTCATGTCATCTTAGATATATAGTTAATGGATCTGTACATAGAGACATGGATGAAGGACTAACCCTGACTAGAGTAGAAAATATAATATTTTATTTTTTACATTTTCCAATCAAATTAGGATAATTATTGTAGGTGATATCTTAAAAATAGGGGTTGAGTAATAATATAACCACAGAGGAATATATAATTCTATAGGTTCAGTAGAAGTAATAAGAAACAAAATAAAAAAGGGATAATTTTGAAACCATAACTTATACTGTTTTATTTGCTGTCAACTGACATTTCTTGTGTATATCGATGTCCAAAATATAAACTGTTAAAAGATATTTCTCAGAAATTATAAGTTGATATACGTTTTTTATAAATTAATATATTATACATTATATATATATATATGATTATCTATGATTCTCTCTTATTTCAGAAGACATTTATATTTTATATAGAATTTAAATGAAATAGAAATTTCATAATGATTATCTACATTATGTTCGTATTTTTTGTATTTTAAATGGATATAGTAAGACATATGAATATCTTATAATTCATATATGGATTTTTTTAGACTTATCTATATTTCATGAAAATATTACTCCAAAAATATTTCTTCCAAAAGGAATATCTACATTATATAAGACATTTCACGATTTGAAAAGACTATTTTAACTCAAATTGAAAAAATTATATTTATTAGGGAAAATTTTAGGGTCACATAACAGTTTCATAAGATTTATTACTCTTCAAATTGTTAAATAGTATTTAGTAAATTTTCTTAATTTTAGAATCATCAAGGAGAATTCATAAGAGTCATCAAGAGGCATTTATAAGGGACCTTCCATTATTTATTTTTGAAAAATTATATGTTCAAATATATTTTGGAATATTTATCCTTTTAATATTTCTTATAGATTCATATTGTGTTCCTATTGATCATTATCTGGTGAAGAAAAAAATTCCATGTTAAAAATAGGGATAATGATTTGATGTTTTTAGTGATTTGAAATGAATTTTTTGTAAGGATGTGGTCCTTAATATTCATCATGCCATGACACGGATCTCTACATGGAATACAACATTATGCAAGGGTGTTTATGATATTTTATATCAATAATATATTATTATTGATCATATAGGTAGCGGAGTTTATATATAACAAAAAAATTATTTATGAATAATAATGACCCTGATTTAGGAGGATGATTTTGACCATTATGGAATATTAAAAAGTGGATTACTATGTTTTGGAATAATAAAATTTATATATTATGAATATGGAAATTTTCATGTAAAAATGAGAGAAAAATATATGGATAATAATTCTATGGATTTCCCGGAGTTTTATAAGACTATAATATGTGATACATTTCATGTTATATTATTATAAATGGAAGAATATGAATAAAATAGGCTTTTCATATTTAAAATATGAAAAAATAATGGGTATGATTATATAAGGAATTTAAAATAATATAAGAATAAGAATAGTGGTAATAAGTAAATTGAATATTAATGAAAATATCAATGAATTTGAAATAAGTAATGATTTTTAGGGAATTAGAAAGGAACAAACTATAAGATCCTACATTGAAGAATACGTAAGAAATATATTGATAACACCCTCAGTTTTTTTATTCCCTATATGTTCATAAAAATATTGTATGTGATATGTCTGTTTAATTTTTCCTTTTTATCACCTTTCTCAAAGTAGTGATCATGTGGTTAAGAAGATAAGGTGTTCCTAGGACCAATAGTTTTTCCTTACCAGACATTTTTTTATCACCAGACTGAATAGTATTAAATTTTCTTACATCGATAAACCAATCATGTTTTCTCCATAAATTATTCCATTTTGGTGACCAATTAAAAATCATGAATAATAAAATATAATTTCATTATCTAAAAAGTATGTGTGTTTTTAAGAATGATAGAATAATATTGTTCATGTTAACATGATGACAATCTAATTTTGAAAAAAAATGTAATCATCAATGAAACAAATAAACCCAAAAATTTTAATGTACTTGTCCCTTGGATGCAATATATATTTTCATATGTAAGATATTTTTAGGACAATGATTTCAATATATAATTTTTTATTCTAATATTTATGATTAATTTTTTATTATAAAAATAAATATCTAATATATATTTCATAAAAATGGTTATTCCATTAATTAGAGAAAATAATGCATAAAATATTCCCCTATTTGCATTATATTCTTTCAGTTCGTAATAATTTTTTCATATTCACTATATTATCTTTTGTCGAGAATTAAATACCTAATATATTCTTTAAACAAAAGTTTTTATTCATAGCTAGAAGTCCAATATTTTATATCCTTAACCATCGGTAATATATATTTCATACAAAATGATTTCTTCAAAGGTAAAAGACCAATACATAATATATAATTATACATGATATATTTTCATTCAATTCATAAGGATTTTCTGTTAGCAAAACCCTATGCATAGTATATATACATACACCTATTTATAATATAATTTTTCGATAAATAATATATATTTTCTTCAAAAATATATTTACCAATAGTAAATTTTCCTAATAAATTATATTTATGTAAGAAAAACATATAAAATTTTGCTGATCGGTCAAACCCTATATCATACTTCAATATGTACCCTCCGATTACGACCAAATATTTCGAATATTTTTCTATAACATTAAAAATGTATCATAATTTATCCCAAAACATTATTAATATATATTATTAAATTTCAATCATCTTCCATCACACTTATAGCTAGAAATGAGAGGAATATTGACATCGATCTTGTGTCAATTTCAATTAAGTAATCTATAACCAACAATATCTCCCATGTCACCTATTTCGGGTCCAAATAAACATGGATTATGAAATATTTTACCAGAACAACATAAAACATCAACAAAAAATTTAAATTTCCATAACTAAAAAAATAATGAATTTAAAAAAAATAGTTTCATAATTTAACATAGTATAGGGTGTTACAATATCCCCACCATATAGTTTCTCATCCCTAAGAAAAGTTTATAAACATTAACTGATCCATATTGTTGACTAGTTATTTAGACTATTCCTTCATGTCCAGATCATTATCCCACATTTCCTCTAGGATAAACTCATTGTTCGAATGGAAATAACCCAATGGAAACATATAAAAACATAGAGTGTTCACACTCCAATCTATAATATAAATTAGATTCTCCACAAATAAATCTTATTCCTAGATCTATATTTCATTTATATAAATCGCACTATAAGGTTAATAGTGATATCATCAATGATCCATTACATGAAACAAACAATACACACCTCAAAAACACTGTTTGAAAAGTAAGAACGTATGTTATTATACCAACAAAATCAGGAAACACAAACATCTCACAAACCTAGTCCCCAATTACCCTTTCCTATGAATGTGATGTGGTCCAAATCTTGTAAATCCCCATTAAAATACATAATCATCGACCTAAAAATCCAATGTTTGGATTTCCCAATTTATATACGACCTCTACCTACTGTATCATGTGACCAACCACTTACTGATCAGGTATATATGTATTTATGTCTTTCACATGATACTTGACCTAATAACCACTAACATTCTAGCCTATAGACAACATAGAGGATAAAATAAAAAACTACCATATAATTTTTAAAAATTATATACATTTTATCCACTATTAATAACTATTATTGTATTAAAATTCTACCATTACTCAATAGATCTACCATGAACACCTAAAATATATGATACACGTGTGAAACATGACTTTTAATACTTGTATAGTATATTAAGACCACCAAACTATTTGATAAAGAAGATCAGTTCTTAGATGCATATTTTTGTCATGTTCTGAAAATGAAACTCAATAAAGAATTATGTTAATAATGAATCTATTTTTTAGGTAGTACACTGAGAACCCAAAATAGATATGAAACATCTCATACATACAGAATACACTGCTCTTTGATAGATATATTCACTCAATTCTATTGAAAATGAGAAACCTTAGTCCAAAAGTATATAATGACCCAAATCACATCACTATTTCGGGGAATATTTGAAAAAACCATCATAGAATCAATATTTATAATATCTCACTTCCCCCTGAGAATGAATAATTACTGTAGAATATTGAAGAGAAACATGTTATTAGTGTTTACTAACTTAAAAGTGTAACATTATGTGAAAAAACATAAAAAATATACTCTCATCATGAGATACAAGTACTGTCAAAGAAAATCATGGTACAAATTAGTGTGTCTTCAGTGAATAAAACCACTCAATGGATTTGATTCCCTTATTAGTTCTTATCATAAGCTCATATATTCCACAACACCACTTCAAAAAAATATCTAAAAAACAAAAAAAATTATGGATCATCCCGACATTATATATAGTTCATCATCACATGATACTCAATATTTTAGAGTAATCTTTCCTTTACTAAATTGAGGACAGAGAATCAAATGGACATGGAATCAAAGATTTAATGACCTTGGTACTCCATATTATGAATGTGAATATCCCAAGTGGGGACCACTATCATCCAATCACTCCTCCAAAAACACATGACATGATATTGAATCATCATACTAAGTGAATCATCAATAATTTTACCCTTTCCAGTGTTGTACACTATCTAAAAATTGAAGAAATGAAAGTAGTCGACCCATATTCACATTTGAAGTTTTATTTCATGATAGAAGAAGATTTCTCAAAATAACTATATATGTTTACAGACTAAAAAACTATATTTATATGATTTTAATTCCGCATCCTCAAGGAATGAACCTCTAGGACAAACATTAGATCATGTGTAGGGTATTTCCACACAAGATACAACAATAGTTTAGACCCATAAGTGACCAAAAGATCATCCAAAAGTATGATTTATCCATGAACTATCCTAGATGAACCCCAATAAAACATATAATCCTTACATGGATCATAAATATTAAGAATCCACATTATGTACAATCTCCCATTTATCTCTTGAGAGGATTTCCTACAAGAATCTTACTAGAGGTATATTTCCCCATTCATGGTAAGGGCCATCATAAACCCTGTCAATAAAAAATTTCATATATAATCATATATTATATAATATAAAATCTCAATAAAATATGAATCTAAAAAATGTTATTGAGTATACACAAAGTAATAATATCCACATCATTCCCATGGTCTACTGATACACCACCCTTTGATATAAAAATCCCAAAAAACCCCACATAATACATTAAATTTTGGCACGTGAGATATTGGAATACAACTAATTATCCTTATTTTTTCCATGATAATTCATTTTATGCCAAGCATGATTTTATATCAACCATGAGTAAATTAAAATATACACAAAAATTAAAAAAAAAATCCATGTATGGATATAAAATGAAATTCATTAGAGATATAAACATCATCAATACATTTGTAAAAAATGGTATTGAAATGTTCTAATATAGATTATACTTTCTCATGAATTTATTATGATGTATATGATATGACATCAACATAAAATGAAGATAAAAAGATCTAAAATTTATCTTGATTATAATCTAGAAGACTTATACTGGTTAAACAAATCATCAGAACATATAAGTGCACATTGAATTTTGAAAATTTCATAGTCTAAAATAAATAATCCACACAGAATAATAATGAACCATCAGCATTATTTTATAACAATATATGTGAAACCCAAGAGGATTTACTTATTTATACAAACCCAATCACCTCAAAATTCTCCCACTGATTTTGAATCTCTAAAATCTCTTTTAGATCCATCATATATAGTGTAGTATATAAAGACTCGATTCTTGGTAAAAGTAAAATCATGAAACCAATTTCTAAAATGCGTGAAAACATTCAGAAGTTATCATGGAAAATATCTAGGAACTACTAAATAATGGAAGATAAATAACACCTTAAATGTATTCCCATAATCTATAAGTACTATAGAAAACTAGTTTATGATCCCACCAAGCTATTGAAGGTCATGTCCTATTTGGGCTACCAATTTATTTCATTCTCAATTATAGAGATTGATATTACCCTAATAAATGTAAATTATTCCCATAAATATTTTATTTACATGGATCCAATTAATTAATTATGAAGATTACATCAAAACTGCTCATCAATAGTATTATAAAATATCAATGCAACTTATAACTACTAATCACCATGGAACACATTCAAAAAATAGGAATATCCTCATAAAATACCCCATAAAGGTGTATTGATTTTAATCACCCAATATTGGTACTCTATAGATGTCACCAATGCATCAAAAACATTGTATATGTAAAGGAATGTAACATAACTTTATCAAATTAATGTGGATCCAAATTCAAATCTATAAAAACTATACCTGAAACCATATATGGAAACAAAATTATGATTAGATAGAGTAGTATTAGAAATTTGAATATATCCTAAACCTCATCCCTATGATTTTTATTGACTCCCAGGTTTCCCCACTCTTGGGAACTATTTCTATAACCATAAACTGAGTGATATATGGAAAACTAACTACCAATATCATGAGAAATAATTAAACCATATCCTTAAACCTACACCATTTGATATCCTCTAGCATTGAATTAATGCAGACCACTAATATAATATCACTATAGCTTCTCCATTATTCCATACATTCAATACTCAATAGTTGGTTGGTTACAATTTGAATTAATTTGACCACTCCCAAAACACTAGTATGACTCCATTGAACCACTAATCCAAGGTTTATGATATAATTTAGATCCATGGATACTGTGTTCACAACCACCCTCATGTGAATCATTAAACCAAGGATTCCTACTGACTGAGCATAAATTATTGATCCCCTTACTATAGGTAAATTGACCTACACCTAAACCCTTATTTAGGTTCCTCTTAGTCATAACTTTTTGATTCCCAACATCATTGAAATATTATAGGTGAATGATATTCATATATACCCAAAAATATATATATTAAACCTTCCAATAAGAACATAGCCCTAGCTATTTCATCTCTAGAATACATCAATAAAAAATGATGGAGCTCTATAAAATTAGTTATGTATTATATATCATTCATACCATATTAGATAATATGACTAATCTTCTAGGCCTTATCAACCATCAAAATATCAAAAAGGAAGTAACCGTAAAAGAAGACATAGAAGAGCCACCAATGTTGGAAAGCATATATGTTCTCTTATACTAGAATATCCCATCATTGCTTCGTGTTTCATTGCAATATGAGTGTCTCTTACTTGACCTTTATCTTAGGGATTATTCCCAAATAATAAAAAATCATCCAAATGACTATATAAATCCTTATAATCAATTATGGAGCTTATCATCAACCATTCGTTTTAGTACAATATGTGGTCTTTTCTCAACAGTTAGTTGGGATTGCTCACCCATAACCTCATAGAACTACACTATAGGATATTGTGATGACATTTCTCTTTAGTTCCCAACATGTTCCTAAAGATACATCCTTATCAGAAAATACAATATGACATTTTGGGGAAATAATTAACATAAAACATACCCACTACTCTATAAAATAATCCTATATCATCATGGACTCCCTTACTAGGCACTCTCCATCCCCATTTCCATATTTCCAAGGTCCTCACTGAATAGATATAAGTTATATAAAAATTCATCTCCATGAAATATTAGAAAAATTATTCTAATTATAGTTATGATAAATGAAATGATAACTAAATATTATATAGAAAATATCATTATAAGTGTCCATCAAAATATTATTTAGGTAAACAAATTAAGACACAAGATTAATAAACTTTTAAAATAAAAAATTTAATGAATCTAGAAGATAAAATATAACTACTACGTTTTAATGGAAAACAATATATTTATATTTATATTTCTACTAACACTTTAAATATTTCAACCCTATTTTGTAACCAGAGTAACCAATTATGAGAAATAATAAAATTTAATGTTAATAAAAAATTCATGAATAATTATTCAACCCATTCCCTGTTTCCACCCAAAGAAAAGTGTAAAATATCATAAATCATAATTCATATTAAAAATGAATAATATTTTTCAATGTAACATAATAATCCAATAAAAAATTAGAATAATAATACCATCACTACATACATTAAATTCGAGTATATATAGTTTTGTCATGACAATGAACAAGATCCATACCAAGATTTGATAAGGCATTATATTTTTTCTTATAATACCCAATAGTAAAACAATAGAATAAAAAAGGGATTTTACACCAAATTATAATTTTCTTAGATGATCTCACCTCCACTTTGAATACATCATATCAACGTTTACACTACTGGAAATCCCATTTTTACCAACGCTTATATCCCAACGGTTTGATAAACCGTTGGGAATGGTTATGTATACCAACGGTTTGAAGAAAACCGTTGGCATAGAGGCTTTTATGAAGATTTTTACCAACGGTTTATAAAACCGTTGGTATAGGGCTCCATGAAGAGACTTTTACCAACGGTTATCTACTAACCGTTGGTATATGTTGGAATCTATACCAACGGTTTGTGTAAACCATTGGTATAGACCTTGGTAAACATACATTCCCAACGGTTATTAAAAACCGTTGGGAAAGATTCCCCCTAAATCCAGTAGCCCCTTCGCTCGATTGCAGTCCCCCTCCGCTCGACTGCAGCCCTAAATTGAAGCTCTCCTGACGCACTCTCGTTACCCAGTCTCCCAAACTCCATCCATCCTATTCAATCAAACAATTTTTCTGTTCTATACTTCAAATCTGTAAGTTCTAATGTTCTTCATCTATTTTTTATTTTCTATTTTGATTTGACCTAAATGTCTCGAATCTCTCTATAAAAGTACTCAGAAACTCGTTCCACTCATATATCCATATTAAATCAAACAATTTTTTAGTTCAACACTCTAAATATGTAAGTACTACCTTAGTTTTAATGTTTTACATCTATTATTTTTGTTTTCTGTTTTAATTTGGTATAAACTCGGTTGTGTTGTTTATGGCATGTGAAGGTTAGTGTTATTGAGGATGAATTGGATGTTGGTTGGGTGATGGATTGGAATTGTGATGTTTTTTGGATTAAGTTTAGTTAATCTTCAATGAATTATTTGGGGATTTCCTCCCTTTAACAGAGCCCCCACTCCTCATGGACCCTAGACACCCCCCCTCTTGGACCCTGGATAGTCCCCCCTCCTGGAACTTGGACAGCCTGGCCCCCCTCTTTCCTGAAACATGGACATCCCCCCTCCTGGACCCTGGACAACCCCCCTCCACCCTCCTCCTATGACCTTGTATAGTCCCCCCTCCTTCCTGGACCCTGGATAGCCCCCCTCCTCGATGGACCCTGGACAACCCCCCCTCCTTCCTGGACCATGGACAACCCCTTCTCCCCTTCTCCTTGACCCTGGACAGCCCCCCGCCCCCCTTTCTAGACCCTGGACAGCCCCCACCCCTCCTCCTAGACCTTAGACGTCCCCCTCACCCCCTCCTCAACCACCAAATACCCCCCCCCCCACTTCAAAACATTGACCACCAAACTTGGACATGCTGTATTTTCTCTAAAAAGATAGATTTATCCTCAAACCACCTCAATAATATCTTAAACAATGCTTATAATGTGGTTTTCACCACATAACATCCAATTGTATTCCAATTCACTAGTCTATCCTCCCTTGGCTAGATTTTACAAAAATCGTTCAACCATAAAGATCCAAATAAAAATAAATTGATATAAGACATTTGATAATGGATTAAAATTTCAAATTGGGATCCAATGAGGAATATTTGAGATATTATGCATCATGTCCATGAGTAAATCCATTTTTATATATCCAATAAGTTATTTTTCACAATTTTCACACATTAATTGTTTGTAAAAATAGGACAAACATTTATAAAGGTTCTAATATATAAAAATTAATATATTTTTGGATGCAGCTTATCCAACAATGTCTTGCTTGTCTGCCTCTTCCATGATCATCGATGTGCACGTCCCGTCTCCATCTGACCTCGCACGACGGGTGACTCAGCATCTGACTGATGACGAGAACCGGATTCTCTTACTTCCACACCAGATTCATGCCCGCTACGCTCCTGAAGTGATCAATCCCACTCCATGTCTAACTGATGACGAGCGCCAGACTCTCTTACTTCCACACCAGATTCACGCCCGCTACGCTCCTGAAGTGATAAATCCCACTAAGCGTCCATGTGAGCTTGATGACACGACCACCAGTTCTTGTAAGAGGCAGAGGAGTTCTGAGTTGATGGACCAAGACGATTGACCGGTGTCCATCCATCTGGCTGAAGACGTAAAACATAGCGTTTCCTGGGAGGCGACCTATATTCTAGATTTTCATCATTTTTGATTTTTTTACTCTGTTTTAGGAAATAAACATGGCATGTATGCAACAATTTTTTAGCTGCTTCTAATCTATATGTGCACTTGTCATTACTCTGCATGACTGCTTCTATTTTGTCTGATCCTTGGTGTTATTTTTTATGACATGATGCAGCTATGTTTTGTCTATGTATATATTTTACAGGTACATAAGTAAGTGCACTTTTCATTATTCCATTCTTTCAGTTTTTCGGCCGATGATACGAGGGAGGTTCGTACCAGAGGTAGACAAGCATCTCCGCGTACCCGACTAGACCCTTCCCCTCTGACCAAACACATTCGGATTATGTTGAAACATAAGGTAAAAAATCCATGGGTCAAATTTGACGTGTATAAGTCATCCTCGCCTCAATAAAAGGCACGGTGTGGCCCGGATCACTCAAACTGCCTCTCTTTTGTTCAAAATTGACTTATTTTTAAGTGAAATCAACAACTGACATATAGGAAACTGACCAAACGCCTTCAGATTGTGTTGAAACATTAGGAAAACTATCCATGGATCATATGTGACATGTAAAAGTCAACTCTGCCTCAATCTGATGCGCGGTGTGGCCGGTATCACTCCAAGTGTATGTATTTTGTTTAAAATGGACAATATTTTACGTACATACACCAATCCAATAAAACAGCTTTTGATTGTGTTGATACTTTTTAACAATGATCCATGACTCATATGTGACATCTAAGAGTCAACCCTATCTCAATTCGAGACCCGGTGTGGCCGATACCACTCAAAGTGCCTCTGTTTTGTTAAAAATGGACTTAATTTTAAGTGAAATCAACAACTGACATAAAGAAAACTGACCAAACGCATTTTTATTCTATTGAAACCTAAGAAAAACAATCCATGAGTCAAATGTGACGTTTATGAGTCAAATCCGCCTCAATATAAGGTTCCTTGTGGCCGACACCACTCAGAATTCCTCTATTTTGTTAAAAATGGACTTAATTTTAAGTGAAATCAACAACTGACATACAGTAAACCAACCAAACGCATTCAGATTCTATTGATACAATAGGAAAACGATCCATGGGTCATATGTGATATGTACGAGTCAACTCCACCACAATCTAAGGCACAGTGTGGACGGTACCATTCAAAATATATCTTTTTGGTTCAAAATGACTTGAATTTTAAGTGAAAATAAAAACTGACATATGAAAAACCAACCAAATGCATTCCAAATCTCTTTAAACTTTAGGAAAATGTTACATGGGTAATATGTGACGTGTACGAGTCAACCCCGCCTCAATCCAAGGCACAGTGTGGCCGGAACCACCCAAACAGTCCCTCTTTTGTTTAAAATGGACAATATTTTACGTACACATGCCAAACAGATCAAACAGAATCTGATTGTGTTGATACTTTTTCAAAACGATCCATGACTCATATGTGATGTATACGAGTCAACCCCGCCTCAATTCGAGGCCCGGTGTGGCCGACAACACTCAAAGTTCCTCTGTTTTGTTAAAAATTGACTTAATTTTAAGTGAAATCAACTACTAACATACAACAAACCGACCAAACGCATTTGGATTATATTGAAACTTAAGGAAAACAATCCATGAGTCAAATTTGATGTGTACGAGTTAACCTCGCCTCAATATGAGGCCCGGGTTGGCCGACACCACTCAAAGTGCCTCTTTTTTTTAAAATGTACTTAATTTTAAGTGAAAACAGCAACGGTCATACAGAAAACTGACCAATCGCCTACGGATTCTATTGAAACTTTAGAAAAATGATCCATGGGTCATATGTGAGGTGTACGAGTCAATTCCACATCAATCCGAGGCACCGTGGGGGAGGGACCACCCAAATTGCCAGTCTTTTGTTGAAAATGGACTAAATTGTAAATGAAAACAACAACTGTCATACGGGAAACTGACCAAATGAGTTCCAAATCTATTTAAACTTTAGCACAACGATCCATGGGTCATAAGTAATGAGTAAGAGTCAATCCCACCTCAATCCGAGGCACGGTGTGGCAGACACCACCCAAACTGTCTCTCTTATGTTTAAAATGGACAATATTTTACGTACATATGTCGAACCGATCAAACGGATTTTGATTGTGTTGATACTTTTGAACAACAATACATGACTCATATTTGGTGTGTAAGAGTCAATACTGCCTCAATCCGAGGCCCGGTGTGGCCAACACCACTCAAAGTGCCTCTGTTTTGTTAAAAATGGACTTAATTTTAAGTGAAAACAACAACTGACATACGCCAAACCGACCAAACACATTCAAATTATATTGAAACTTAAGGAAAACGATCCATGAGTCAAATGTGACCTGTATGAGTCAACCCTGCCTCAATCTGAGCCGCGGTGTGGCCGAGACCACTCAAACTGTCTCTCTTTTGTTCAAAATGGACTAAATTGTAAGTGAAATCAACAACTGACATAAGAGAAACCTAACAAACGCCTTTGGATTCTGTTGAAACTTTAGGAAAATGATTCATTGGTCATATGTTATGTGTACGAGTCAACCCCGCCTCAATCCGAGGCTCCGTGTGGACAGGACCACCCAAAATTCCTCTCTTTTGTTCAAAATGGACAATATTTTACGTACATACGCCAAACCGATCAAATGGATTTTGATTGTGTTGAAACTTTAGGAAAATGATCCATTTTTCATATTTGACATGTATGAGTTAGCTCCGCCTCAATCCTAGTCCCGGCGTGGCCGACACCACTCAAAGTGGCTCTCTTTTGTTTAAAATGGACTTAATTTTAAGTGAAAACAACATCTGACATACGTCAAACCAACCAAACGACTTCATATTCGGTTGAAACTTTAGGAAAAAGATCCATGGGTCAGATGTGACGTGTTAGAGTCAAACTAGCCTCAATCCAAGCCGTGGTGTGGCCGGCACCACTAAAATTGTCTCTCTTTTGTTGAAAATGGACTAAATTGTAAATGAAAACAACAACTGACATACGCCAAACCAACCAAACGACTTCTGATTCTATTGAAACTTTAGGAAAATGATCCATGGGTAATATGTGACATTTATGAGTCAACCCTACCTCAATCCGAGTTGCGGTGTGATCAGGACCACACAAATTGTCTCTCTTTTGTTCAAAATGGACTAAATTGCAAGTGAAATCAACAACTGACATACGGGAAACTGACCAAATGCTTCAGATTCTGTTGAAACCTTAGGAAAATAATCCATGGGTCATATGTGACATGTACAAGTCAATTGCGCCTCAATCCGAGGCACCGTGGGGCCGGGACCACCCAAGCTGCCTCTCTTTTGTTCCAAATGGACAATATTTTACGTACATAGGCCAAACCGATCAAAAGGATTTGGATTGTGTTGAAACTCTAGGACAATGATCCTTGTCTCATATGTGACGTGTAAGAGTTAACCTCGCCTTAATAAGACGCCCAGTGTGGACGACACTACTCAAAGTGCCTCTTTTTTTTTTTTTAAATGTACTTAATTTTAAGTGAAAACAACAACTGACATACGGAAAAATGACCAAATGCCTACGGATTCTATTGAAACTTTAGGAAAACAATACATGGGTCATATGTGATTTGTACGAGTCAAACCCGCCTCAATCGGAGGCCCGGTGTGGCCGACACCACTCAATGTGCCTTTGTTTTGTTTAAAATGGACTTAATTTTAAGTGAAAACAACAATTGACATACGCCAAACCAACCAAACGCCTTCAGATTCTGTTGAAACATTCGTAAAACGATCCATGAGTCATATTTGATGTGTACGAGTCAACCCCTCCTCAATCTGAGCCGCGGTGTGGTCGGGACCACTCAAACTATCTCTCTTTTGTTCAAAATGGACTAAATTGTAAGTGATATCAACAAATGACATACGAGAAACCTACCAAACACCTTCGGATTCTGTTGACACTTTAGGAAAACGATCCATGGGTCATATGTGATGTGTAAGAGTCAACCCCGCCTCAATCCAAGGCGTCGTGTGGCCGAGACCACCCAAACTACCTCTCTTTTGTTTAAAATGGACAATATTTTACGTACATACGCCAAACCGAACAAATGGATTCTGATTATCTTGAAACTTTAGGAAAATAATTCATGTCTTACATGTGATGTGTACGAGTCAACCCCGCCTCAATCTGAAGCACGGTGTGGCCGAAACCACTCAAAGTGCCTCTCTTTTGTTTTAAATGAACTTAATTTTTAGTGAAAACAACAACTGACATAAGCCAAACCGACAAAAAACCTTCAGATTCTGTTGAAACTTTAGGAAAACGATCCACGGGTCATATGTGACATGTAAGAGTCAACTCCGCCTCAATCCAAGCCGCGGTGTGGCTGGGACCACTCAAACAGTCTCTCTTTTGTTGAAAATGGACTAAATTGTAAATGAAATCAACAACTGTCATACGGGAAATCAACCAAATGCCTTAGGATTCTATTGACACTTTAGGAAAACGATCCATGGGTCATATTCGATGTGTACGAGTCAATCCCGCCTCAATTCGAGGTGCGGTGTGGCTGACACCACCCAAATTGTCTCTCTTATGTTAAAAATGGAAAATATTTTATGTACATACGCCAAACCGATCAAACGGATTCTGATTGTGTTGAAACTTTAGGAAAACGATCCATGGATAATATGTGACGTGTACGAGTCAACTCTGCCTCAATACGAGGCCCGGTTTGGCCATCACCACTCAAAGTATCTCTCTTTTGTTTAAAATGGACTTAATTTTAAGTGAAAACAACAACTGACATACGCCAAACCAACCAAAGGCCTTCGGATTCTATTGAAACTTTAGGAAAACGATCAATGGGTCATATTTGACGTGTAAGAGTCAACTCCGCCTCAATCCAAGCCGCGGTGTGGCTGGGACCACTCAAACTGTCTCTCTTTTTTTAAAATAGACTAAATTGTAAGTGATATCAACAACTGACATACGGGAAACGGACCAAACGCCTTCGGATTCAGTTGAAACTTTAGGAAAACGATCCATGGGTCATATGTGATGTGTACGAGTCAACCCCGCCTCAGTTGGAGCCACCGTGGGGCCGGGACCACCCAAACTGCCTCTCTTTTGTTCAAAATGGACAATATTTTACGTACATACGCCAAACCGATCAAACATATTCTTATTGTGTTGAAACTTTAGGAAAAAGATTCATGGATCATATGTGACGTGTACTAGTCAACCCCGACTCAATCCGAGGCCCGGTGTGGCACTTATGGAGTCACAAGTGATGATACTCCTAAGAAAATACCTTTTCACCATATATTAGAAAAATAGTTGTCATATGAAGATTGAAATGGGTGTAAATAATATTTGAGTTATTGAAATTCTTATTCAACTATACTGGATGATTGTTGTCATATGAAGATTCAAATGAAAAATTATTCACCATGTCTCTAATCAAAGAGGTGGTCTTTTTTTTGTTGTTTTAAGTTTTCACTGTTTTAAGTGCTGTTTTGTATGCAGGTGTATGCACAGGAGGGTCTGCTGTGCAACAATTCTGGAAATACACAATACCAACGGTTTAGAACCATTGGTATACTTTGAGAAGAATTATACCAACGGTTTGTAACCGTTGGTATAGTATTTTTTATTGAACATATGCCAACGGTTTCATTGAAACCGTTGGGAAAAAACTATACCAACGGTTGTAAACCGTTGGTATGATATCAAAATCATAGAATTCCCAACGGTTTAAAACCGTTGGGTAAACATATACCAACGGTTCATCAAGAACCGTTGGCAAATCAAGACATAGAGTGGGCTATACCAACGGTTTAGTTCAAACCGTTGGTATAGATCTTTCCCCACGCCTTACTTCCCTACGGTTTGGACAACCGTTGGTATAGAATATACCAACGGTTGTCCAGCCTATACCAACGGTTTAGAACCGTTGGTATATCCTCCATTTCCAGTAGTGTTACCTTAGGATAACCTCCCCATATGGTAGAAAATAATTACTATTAGTAGAATCTTAGAAATATAATTGGGAGAGCATACCCATTGGATTATACAATCGTAAATAAAATTGGTTGTAATAATAATTGTTATCCAAAATAATATTAAAAATAAACATCATAGTTTAATTGCAATAAAAAAATAACAACCATTGGTATATTAATATTGAAAACTATTCTTGAAATCCATGAAGAAAATCATCAGGATCCTTTGTTGGAAGATAAAATATATCAAGGGATGAAATAATAAAAATGAAGAATATCTTGAGGGAAATCACAAATTGATTTTCAAATATAGGCTTGGTCTTGACACCTATACCCTAACTCATCTATCCAGATAAACCATCACGAATAGGTCCCATGTTCTTATCCAGATAGAAAGAGATAATATTTTCTTTCATATCGATGGTGGCTTGAAAAATAAATCTAGAAAACTTTCCAAGGCACTTTAAATGGAGTGTCTAAATATATCATGTTATAATGTTTTCATACTGATGTGAAAAAATAAATAAATAGAAGAATAAATAATACAACCATCATTGATCCTCAGGTTCTATAGTGACATTTGAGACACACCAAACCTTATTTGACCATTTTGGAATACTTAAAAGAATAAGTCATCACTAATTTGGCAGGAATGAGACCAATCCATATATCAATCTCATATTTCTAATCACCAATAAAGGATGATCACCCTAACCCAAAACTAACTCTACTTCCTCATCACCCAATTGAGAAGAGTTCCCCGCCCTATAACCATCTCCACATATTATCACCATAGGTGGAATATTTCCCCACGTAAAAAGTATTAACAATATTATTTAATTAAGGGGAAATTGAACCCCACCCCTGACTATATTCATTATCTCATCACCCTTGTGGGAGGAGGCCCCCACCCCAAAACCTACCCATTTTCTAAATCACCATACGGGAGATAACCTGACACTGGAACTATGAAATCTCTTTTTAGGAGGATAGATACCAAATCTATAGTCACCAGAATTTAATATCTAATATAAATCAAAATTCAAAATTTAATATAACCATGACATAGTACATCACATTATAATATTTTCCTAAAATAATATTTCTACATACCAAGTAGATTTAATATTTAGTATAATAGGATTCATTAATAACATTTAAAAATTTAATATACCCAAGTTATTCATAGTTCTCACATTACACATTTACCATGCATTAATATCTTAGGGATCATCAAATAGAATATATTTTGAAACTATAAGATCATTGTATCAATCATGAAACCCATCAGGTTGTCTTCCAAAATTCTCATTTTACTACATCATGGATAATCAAACATTAGGACCAAAGATTTAAGTTCTACACAAATGTATAGACCACTCATGTCCTGAGAAATATTATTTTCAATTTCAAATAGAATAAAATTCCTTTAAATTAAGTTTTTTTTCAAGAGATCATTAGTTTGGAATGAATACAGATCATATGAATATAAAAACTATATTACCTATTAGGGAAAAATTAATGACCACCTATGTTATTATTATATAAAGATTATCATTTTATATCAGGGAATGATTTAGTTTGAAATGGATGGAATCAATAAAATCAATAGAAACCATAAATATTTACGTATCAGACATAACAAGAAAAAAATATAATAAACATCAAGGGAAATCAAGGAAGAATGATAGAGAAATCAAATTCTATCAATTAGATAAAATTTCATTAAAATTGATAGTAATTGGTAATTTTTTCATAAGAGATATTGACAAACTACATAGATTGTGTGAAAGAGATATTACAACACACTCACTTTTCTCCTTCTTTATAAGTCATAATTCCACTTTTATATACATCTAACTAAATAAAGTAATCATTTTAGAATAATCTAGAAGAAATGAACCACACAAAGAATTTTGAAAATAGTAAAATAATCTGTACGTATCAGACCAATAATAATCATATATATAAAATCCTTACACATTAAAATAATTACACATATAAATCGTATGTATTATAATAGAACATGACACATAGATAAATTTATAATAAAAATATAATATATTTTAGAATGAAATTATGAATCATAATACATGATGTATATTTTCATAAAATATCTATATTCATAAGATAGATTTCAATAGGTAATATTTTCATCTAATACATAAGATTATTTTTTTACTAGAAATATCAACACACAATATATATATCCGATGATGTATATCTTTTAATAGGAAAAACCAATACATAATATATTATTATGGTATATAATAAATCCCCTTTTTTCTAAAAAACTAATATTTCATCATTTTTATTTATCTAATTTTATTTCCTTATGTTAAAAACAAATATGTGATATCCTTATAGATATGTAATACATATTTCCTTAATAGGATTGCTCATTATTGAGAAAACCTATATGTAAATAATTCATCATACATATAGTGTTCCCCTTAATGGAATAAAAATAGACCTAAGATATTTACCCATTTGTAAAATAGATTTTGATATGTATTCCTTTAAGATTAGCAAGAAGAAACCAATAAATAATATATTAATGATACAAAATATATTCTATTTCAATATTTACGGGTTATATCTTTAGAAGAAAAAATTTATATAATATATTTATAACCACATATAATATATATTTTCCTTACATAGTTTATAATTTTCATAGTGAATATATTTCCATTTAATTTTTTTTGATATGTAATATAAATAAATAATGAAAACAATTTAGCTCCATGGATCAGTAATGACGTACAATATACACCACATCATAAAATGTGATTAAAAACTCAAAATTTATAGACTTTCTCATGAACTAAAAAATATGATGAAATTCATCCCAAAAAACTCCAAATTGATTTTAGGAATGTTAAATAATTCTCCAATAAGCCTATAGATGAAACATAACAACAACTCTACCATGACCCAAGGAAATTTCACATGACATGATTATAAAGTTATATAAACACCCATGAAACCTCTTTTAGGTACCAATAAACATTTATAGAACAATATTTGACTCAAAATATGATTGAATATATATACAATAAATAACAGCACAAAACATTAAAATACTTAAATATAAAAAAATTAAAAGAGGTTCATATATCAACATGGTCCGTATTGTTATATATGAATACACATACCTATGATATGTCACTAAAATAATATTTATAATAAAATACATATATCCTTACAGTTTGAGGTCTCAAAATAAAAATGTACATTTGGTTTTGAAAAAACAAACCCTCATATATATCTGTAGAAAAATGATTAAGACCAACTATTAAATAGGATTGGTGATATATTTTTGAACTATTTTCTACAAATATAACATTACAATGCTTATTACGAGAAAAAATGAGACAAAACCCATTTTTATTCGTTTTTATTGGATTTTAATTGGAGGATAGGTGTGTATTTTTAAAAAATTTGGAGGAATTGTATTTTATTTCTCATATTAGGAATCTAATTTCATATTGTGGAAACATTGAAACCCATTTGGTTTCATTTTGTATTAAGTAATGGTATTTGACATTTAGGGACTATTTTTTGAATTTTCAAATCTTATAAACTAAAATACCATAAATTTTATTATATTAGACATAAAAATTTTATTTATTTTTAATTTATTATTTTTATAAGGCATAAAATATATTGTAGTCATTGAAAAAACCATTACATTTTTGGAAGTTTTTTTAATATTTAAAAATAATATAATTTCATGAATAATCACATTATTTTATAAATACTTTTTATAAATAATTTATCATTTTTAAGACATTATGATGTTATAATACATACCCTATATTCATACCCATATAATTTATCAAAATAGGGTATTGTATGAGAAATGAATAATAATTTATTATATGGTAAATTTTTCATATTTGATTATAATCATTATGTCAATTTAATGAGAATAATTCCTATATGTGATAATTTTAATCATTAAATTATAACACATCATCATTTCTAAAAAAATAATTTGGAACCAGAAATTAAATACAACATGATTAATAAATTATACAGTTACATTTTTATTGATTAATGAAAATACATTGTAAATATTTAATAATAATATATTTAAAAATTTAATTTATAAATTTTATTAGATACATTTATGTGAAAGGGATGAATTAAAATTTTGATGATCATATAGGGATATTACTATTCCAATGGTTTGATTCCCCATGGTCAAATTCCAATGGTTATCTTACCTTATAAAAGTAGGTAATATCTATTATATTGAAACTTAAATATAAAATAAAAATTAATTTATATCCTAATCATAGTTCGTATACCATGTCTATTCCATTACATGTCCTTTTATTCATAATAATATGGAATCTCATATAATTTTCATTCCATTTTGAGTATTCTCATCCATAGATCAATTTTATATTGTTTCCTTATATTTTTACATTTTATATTTTACTAGGTGGATATATTAATGGGAATGTATTATATTAGTTATATATTGTACAACTATGTGTCATACTATTATGATAAATTAAAATAACATGTATCATGAAATGTGTTTTCTGATTCGATACGTATTTACTATTGTAAAGTCATCACATTTGTTGATAGAGAGAAATTATAACCAATAATACAATGATTGTTAGAGTGAAATCGTTCCCCAGAAAGGTGTCTTTCTTATAATACAACCCAATGAAATCAATCATACCATCCAGCATTGTCATTTTGGAGAATCATAATTTCATAATAAAACTATTTTCATGAATTAGTAAACTCATAAATCATATGGTAGGAAGCATTCAATTCCATATTTGAATCATACCATGGAAATAAATTTTAATATGAATATGAAATGTGAATGATTCTAAAATAATAATAGAATGTAAATAAGTCATTTTTTATTATATATAATACATTAGAATGATTGAATATATCATTTTTAAGAATAAAACATATATTGTGATTCAACAGAGAATGTTCTTGAAACCATATAACTCAATCTGATTAAGCCTCTTTCCAATTGTGAGAATCAACTAATGAAATATAATTAAGTCATTAACATTAATTACTCATATCATTGGGTTTGGTATACAAGAATCCTTTGTCACCCTATACATAGATAAATATAAAATCCATTGAGAAGAATATAATAGAAATAAAAAAGGATAAATAAAACCACTTTATGATGATTCATTGATGATCCTTTGTGGAAAATAATCTAGAATAATTTTGATGGTGAGGAGAAGCAAAAACATTACAATTAAAGGTGTATATGGTTAAACATTTAACAAACGTAATGAAAAAATGGGTTTACTCGAGCAAGGTAGCACAATAATTTCATATTTTAAATTTTTGGGATGGTCGTATGGTTTGGATGCATAGATTAGAAAACTATAGAAAAACCATAGAGAAATCATTATGAAAAAACTTCCATATGTAAGTATATTTTAATGTATTAGTATCATAATTTTGGAAACCATGTGGAAACCATGTAATAAAAACTATAAAGTAAGAATCATACATAATGATATTCTCATTGTGTAGCCACCTGGTTCTGAGAACCATCCTTCCACCATTTAATATCCACTGAGAAGGGGAATCCATACATAGGTATATCAACATTATTTGGCCACATAATTTAGTAAACCATGTAACTATCAACAGATAACCATTGTGAAAATATACAGTATATTTAATGTAATACTCATTGTTCACACCAAGTGTTTAGAGAATCATGTTTTCCTGACCTAACATATAGGGTCCCACCTAGAAGGTGATAAGTTGAGAGTGACAACCCCATAACAAGCTCTATAAATCTAGGTTATAAGAACCGTTTTTAAGTAGGAATATCACACATATGGGAGGAATTATCCTTAGATAACTTTTTTGTTTCCCACACCTCCAAGCTCATATAATGATTAATGTAAATAAGAACCAATATCAAATGCATAAATACAACTATATTTCATAATTAGAGTACGATAAAAGTAATAGAAAAAATATTGGAAAAAAATCCCAACAAATAGTGAAAAGTATTGGAAATCTTATGATAAAGGTGAATACTTTCAAATAAAACATTGATAAGAACCTATTTCTTTCTATCCCAAACAATGCTATGCTTTCTCCTAGTACACCTAATACTACAGAATAATATCCTTTTTTTGGTAGATGACATGTTTGGGAAATGACCATAAAAGCGTGAGGATAACAATACCCAGTGTTACAAACTAAAGTCACAAAACATAATGCATAAATAGTATCCATGTCAATAATAAACAAATATGTAATTAAATATATCACATATAATGCCAATAAATTCTAAATATACCCATAATTGACTATATATATCAAAAGTTCTAAAATGTACTTCCATCAACAAAATTTCCATTAAGGGCTCTTGGTATCCACCGTTCAGGACAACTCACTCCATCATCCATGTTTTAATTTATGGAGATCATTTTAGAGTTCATGATTCTAGGGCCTTGATATAATGTACTCTTTGGATCTCTATGATCTCAAAATACAAATAGAGGATCATGATCATTCCCACTGGAGGACACCACAAACCCTTCTGGATTGGCCATCTAGATTGGGGATCGATGCCCTATGCAAGGTTGTCTCACTAATACATAGAAACCCAAAATGGGATAATGAATTAATGATAGATGATCCCACCTAGGTCACAAGTAAGGATACACTGAAATAAATATGAGACAAAACCCAAAGATGGTGACACAATCATATTCTTAGGATGTTATAACATCCAAGAAAATTAAAAACATAGTTTCATTTTTTCCTAAATATTTTTTCAAAATAATCTTGTAATGTTATTGTGCAATAATTATTTACCATAAAATCATTAAAATAATATGATTTAAAATTAATAATATAAAAATATTAAGAAAAATAAATTTCATTTTAATTATTAACTAATTTTATTTAACAATTGATAACAGTATATAATATATATATTTATCCTTTTAAAAAATGTAAAATTTATGGTGAATGTAAATATATAAGAAAATATAAATATAGCTATATTGAAAATATATTAATATTTATATGAGGTAATATAAAATAATTACCATGTACACATATATATATATACATATGGGTAAATGATAATAATATTATGTTATGTTTTTATGAAAAAATGTTCAAGAAATGTTTTTAATATATATATATATATATTTGTGTGTGTGTGTGTGAAAAATATGTATGTTTATATATAATTATATAAAGTATACATGTATCCAATAATATTTAAAATGTTCATTGTATAAAATTCTTATATATATATATATTCAGCGTTAATGGGAATTATATTTAGGATGTTGGAAACACCCCGACCACAGTAACCTAGAGTCAGTGCATTATTACATAACATTGGAATGATACAAGGAATCATGTCCTGGAAGACCAATAAGTTTAGTATCCTTTTAAGCACTAGATAAATACATAAGTTTTATATTACATTATGAAATGAAAAAACAACAACATTGTATCCCCTTTTTGAATACACTCATATCCCTTTGTCTATTCCTATCAGTCAGTCATAATATACTTCATCGCATTTAGGAAAAACTAAAACATATAAAGAGGTGAGATCAGAATATGAGAAAAGATAACAATATAGCGGGAACTATCATAAATAAACACAAACAGTTAAGGAAATGTATAAGACTAAAATACAATCCTTTTAATGTTAAACTTCGGCATAATATTGCAAAGATAAATCAAATAATGCCCTTTACTTGTTCGATGGATATTCTACTAGTTGAATAATTGCATGAAATATCAATATTCAACATCATAATGATATAAAACATAATTCTAAACATCATAACCACATAGTCAAGGCCTCTTGCCAAAGTAAAAAAATAAGATGTTGTTAAGGCATTGTTCCAAGACACTAGTTTGTCTCATGAGACCAACTGATGCATCGAGGAGCTATAGAGGGCTCCACCCATCACATACTAAACCCAATTCATTCCTCACATGAATAGGTTGAAACATATCATAAACATTCATATTAATACAAGATTAAGAAATCTTAATACTTCATCCATAAAACATGAATAGTATAAAAATAACACATCAATAGTCAAACATATCAAAAAACCATCAATAAAATATGGAAGATTGTATCATAATAAATCAACTACAAACAAGGTTAAAATCCATAAAATGATGTTGACATAGATGAAATACATACTATTAGAGAGTAATATATTTTTCTATTTTGAAATCATTTAAAAGTCACATAATTACGAAGGAAAAAATTTATTTTTAAAATATTCTTATAATCTTGTAAGGGAAGCTTTAAAGGTGTTATAACGGCAGAAAATATCCACGCTCGCCATATAAATTAAAAAATATTCTTTCTTTAATTTTGTCAAAAAGGTCACAAAGGACCTTGTTTGGAAAATGACGGAAATATTCCTTTATAAAAAATTTATAAAAAGTAAAAAAATGTAATAAATGAATTTAAACCATATTCTAGGAAATAGTAAAATTGTTTTGAAATAAATTTTTAAAAATCACAGATGTGGATGATAAAGAGGTCCTAGTAGATACTCATGTATAAACAACCTCGGATAATGAAGAGATTATAGAATTAACCCATACTTTATATTTTTCCTTGATCAAGGGTATGTAAAAATAACTTTATAATAGTTTAATAATTGTTATTAAATTATACGAGAACCGCATACATAAATATAACAACATATATGATCTTCTAATATTTCTTATGTTAAAAATATTTCGATAGTATCATTGTTTTGATTATAAACTGGTTCATTTTCTTCTAAATATTTTATTACGTAAGTCATTTTTGTTATGGAAATGATGTATTTTATTCTATAAAATACTATATTAAGTTCATATACATTATTTTCAATCATAAAATGAAAATTATTCTTGAATGATTGCGATGTGGAATGAATCTCATCATTTTCGTGGAGATGGTGATCCATGCGTATGCACAAGCGACAATATCATTCTATTGATGGTGAAATCATATGTAATATAATGTTATAACATATATATATAGAATCAATAACATGTTATATCAATTATTTACATCCATTATACTCATTATTATACCCATCCAAATAATAAAGTGTTGAATAACAAACTACACCACGACGTGGAGATGGTAAGATTAACGTACACATGTATGGTGACTTTTTCAATCATAGGATGGATAGAATAATGAAAATGGTTGTAACATATTTATAATAATGTAATTGTAAGAATAAGGTAGTGGATTTATTATTTTGGAATGGAAAAAACAATGAAATAGGTAGTGGAGAAAGAAAAGAACTTTAAAAGATGTGATGAAATTATTACCTCTTCTTTGGGTGCTTCCTTTTTATTTAATGAAAAGGGCTCCATAGGTTAGATTATGATCAACACAAGGACTCTAAGATGAATTGAGGGTAGTTGGGAGGTTATTGGAGCTAGGGTTGGCTGACCCAAATGGCTTTTGAGGTGTGATTATTAAAGAAGGGTAAGTAACCTTCTATAAGAGAGGTGAGGGTCACTTTATGAAAATCTTGAAATATTATTTTATTATACAATAATATTCGATTTATAACACCTAAAATTGGATTTATTTCTAGGATAATGTGGGGGTGGGTCGAAAATCTTTCATCCAATAGGTTATAGGAAGGTTTAGGTCACCATATAAACCATCTCTTTTAGATTTAACTCTTAGTTAAATAGTTTAACTTTAACAATGTATTCTTATATTATTATAATAAATGGTCAATAAAAATACTATAAAAATACAAGAGAACACAAATTGGTTCATTATTGAAATATATATCCTTTTCTAATCCATTGAACGAACATAATATTTTTTGTAATATTATTTCAGTTAATAATAAAGTATTTGTTTTAAAAACTCATTTTTTTTTCAATTTTGACACTATTTAGTAATTTGTTTTTTTGAAAGTAAAATAAACATGATTACTTATGAAAAAAGATTAAATCATTCCTAACATGTCATATTAACTTATACAATTAGTTTAATGCCTCAAAAGTCCCAGTTTACATTTATGTGGATATTTATAAAATCAATTATATTTTTCTTTCATTAATATGGTTATTACTGTATCATCAGTGTGTCATAAATAGTTTTTTTAAAATTTAAAATTATAAATAAAATAAAATTATGTAGGAAATATACTTATATTTCTAATAAATATTTATAGTCGAATTTATCTTATGTATAACCCTATATTAAAAATGGTTTAGTTATTAAACATTGAATTTAACACTTATAAATCTTCTTTAAAAGAATAATAATAAATGTTATAATATAACCCAAGTGAACCAAAATGATTATTTTTTATTCCTAAGGTTAATTTTGGAAGAAATAAACTTATCCAATATAATTAATACATATGTTACGGTAATTATAATATCATTTTTACCATTAATTCCCTATTTAAGTTTAACCATGGAAAATAAAATTCAAAAGTTATTATTCACCAAAAATTATTTTCAACCTATTGAATCGAATTTTACTTATTGATGTCAAATGTGTCTTTCAAATTTTTGAAATTCAAATCACAGAAGCGATAAAATCAGGTTTTATGCAAATTTTCAAATGTCCCTAGAATGTGGTTAAAAAATGTTAAAATTTCAATAAAGTTTTATAAATTTAATCTTATTACAAAATGACTCCAATGAATTACATTAAACATATATAGGTATTATGTATCTATTTTGACCTAAAAATAAATTTAAATAAAATAATTCTTTATTTAAATAAAAATATGATTTTAAACAATAATGTATTGTTTTTCACTCTTCATGAAAAATTGAATGTTTTTAGGAAAATTCGAAAATTTCACCCTAAGATAATTTTGATATTCCAAATCCAATAATGATGTCCATTTTGAAAAATTAAATTTATAAAATTTAAAAAATAGGGTATTACTATTCATAACTACTAGTTTTATTGGTCGTGGTGTGCTGGATCTCGAAGTTGCGTACATCACAAGCAATTGAATTATTCAAAGGGAACCATACCGTGGATGCTTAGGGTGTGACATTATACCTACCATCAAATAATTTCATCCTAAAAATTTCAAGAATACTACTGTATAATGGGATTTGAGTGGTTCTTTATAAGAAGTTCCTCGGGTTCGCACATTGCCTCTTCCATCTTATGATTTCTCCATTGAACTTTTACAAGATTAGTTGTCCGGTTTCTCAACACTTATTCTCTGGTATCAAGAATCTTGACACACACATCACAATATAATAGATCGGTTGCCAGTTCTATTTCTTCATAGGTGAGTACAAGCATTGAGTCAGGAATTTATTTTCTCAACAGTGATATGTGGAACATATCACGAACTATGGAGATACTTGGAGGCATTTCCAAATGGTAAACTACAACTCCAATTCATTGTAGAATTTTGAAAGGTCTGATGTACATGGGACTTAATTAATTATTCTTTCTAAATCGTACAACACTCTTCCATGGAGATACCTTCAACAAAACATGATCTCTGACATGAAATTTCAAATCCTTACTCCAATTATCGGCATAGCTATTTTGCCTACATTGAGATGAGATTCTTTGATGTGGGTTTGGATAATCATCACCTTTTCCATTTTTTCTTCAATATTTTATGGGCCTATGAGTTTTCTTTCACCAAAATCATCCCAACAAGTTGGTGTGCGACATCTCTTTCCATATAATGCTTTATATGGTGAGATCTGAATAATTGAATGGAAGTTATTGTTATATGAAAATTATACCAGAGATAAATATTGATCCCACATAACACGAAATTCAAGTGAGAAAGATCTCAATATGTCTTGTATGGTTTTAATAGTACGTTCTGATTTTCCATCATTTCAAGGGTAGTAGGTTGTGCACAAATGAAGATCATTATCTAAAGCCTCCTGAATACTTTTCCAGAATCTTGATTTAAAATGGAGATCATGACTAGAAACAATCGATAAGGGTACTCCATGAAGTCTTACTACTTCATTAATATATTTTCTTGTTAAACTTTCATGTGGTAAATCTTCTCTTATAGCAATAAATTGTGATGATTTGATAAGACGATCAACAATGACACATATTGCATCATTCATTATTTGTGTCTTTGGTAGCCCCATGAAAAAGTCCAATGTAACATCATCCCATTTCCACTCAGGTACATGAAGAGGTTTCATGAGTCCCCCAGAACATTGTCTTCCAGCCTTAACCTATTGACAAACCATACATCTTGTCACATAATAAAAAATCACCCACTTCATGTTTTCCAACCAAAAATATTCATTCAAATATCTATACATCATAGTGATACTAGGGTTTATAGGGAAATCGGAGATATGGGCATCATCCAAAAATTCCCTTTTTTAATCAGGTATGTCAGGAACACAAATTCGCTTCCCAAATTTCAAAATATTATCTTCATATATGAAGTTGATCAATATTCCATCCTTCACAAAATTAATTTTCTTTTGAAACTCCTCATCATCTATCTGAGAAGTTTTTATCCTTTCTAGTAATGATGTTTTGGATACCATTTGAAAATTTATTTATATTCCACCTTCCATTATTATTCAAATATCCATATTTACTAGATCCATAAATATAGGATCCCTTTCAACACTCATTTTGTTCAAAAATCCATGATTCTTTCAACTCAAAGCATCTTCCACATTATTTTACTTCCCCATGTGGTAGTGTATAGTGAAATCATAATCCTTGAGTAGTTTAAGCCATCTTATTTACCTCATTTTAGTTCTTTCTATGAGAAAATATACTTCAATCTCTTTTGATCAGTATATATCACACATTTTTTCACCATAGAGATAGTGTCTCCATATCATCAAATCCAATATTACAGCAGATGACTGAATATCATGATTGGGATAGTTTTTTTGTAAGTTTTTAGCTATCATGAAGCATAGGCAATAACTCTATCATTATGCATAAGGAAACAACCAATTACTTTCTTGTAAGAATCACTATAAATAACAAAACCCAGCATCCCCTGATGGTAGATTCAAGGTTGGATAATTGAAAAATATTATCTTCAGTTATTCAAAACATTCGTCACACTCTTTTGTCCAAACCAATTTAACCCCTTTACGTGTGAGCATGGTTAATGGGATAGCCAATCAGGAAAAATCGTGGACGAAACACCGATAATAACCTTCGAAACTAATAAAACTGTGTACCTTAGTTATACATGTCGGTGCTGGCCATTCTTGTATCTCTCTTGTCTTAGTAGGATAAACAGAGATAGCATACATATAGTTAATATGGATAAGAAAATAAATCTCTTGTATTCATAATTCACACTTGCTAAACATCCCATATAATTCATTTCTTCAAAGAGTCTTTATAATAGTGCGCAAGTGATTTTCATGATCTTCGTAGATTTTAGAATATACCAAGATATCATCAATAAATACCACTAAAATTCATCAATATATTCCTTGAAAAATCTATTCATTAGATCCATGAAGATAGAGGGTGCATTAGTCAATCCAAAATGCATTAATGTAAACTCGTAATGCCTACACCTGGTATAAAATATTGTCTTCAGAATGACTTCCTTCATCACAGAAAGCTGATGATATCCAAATCAAAGGTTAATATTTGAAAAATATTGAGCTACATGATGTTGATCGAATAAATCATCAATGCGAGGAAGGGATACTTGTACATTATTGTTATAGTAATGATCTCTGTGTAGTCAATGCACAACCTTTTAGATCCATCTTAGTTCTTGAAAAAAGAGTAGGGGCTCCCAATGTAGAAACGATAGGGAGAATAAATCATTTATTACTCAATTATTCTAGTTGTTTATTTAGTTCTACTAGTTCCACAATGCCTATTATATAAGGGTTCTTTGATATGGGCCATGAAACTAGAATTAAATCAATTGAAAACTCAATTTCTTATTCAAGAGGATGTCCAGGTAAATCCTCTATAAACATATTAGCATAATCTTTCACAGTAGCTACATATTCTATTGGAAAATTCCTTTCCTCACCCATATTTATTTCATTCTCTTCTTCTCTAATAATTTAATTTAGTAGAGCTACTAGGGGGGATCTCGATAAAAATCAGATGGTGACATTTCTTCTCTAAAGATAAGGTATTCGTTATCATTATTGAAAATTGTAACCTCTTTCTTCTTACAATATATTTTCTCATCATGGTCTGAAATCCAATACATTCTGATGATTATATCAAATTCAATCATGGTTATGGAGATGTGATCTGCAGAAAAAGTACATTTATATGCCCTAATGAGAATTGATTCAGAAAAAAATGTTACAATGATACTTCCCTTATGATTTTTCACTAAATTCTCCCTTGTTAAATCAAATTGGAAATTTCTAATATTCATAGAGAACTAGTAATATTTGAAATAATGTGATGATCTGGAATAAAATAACTCATTTTGTAAATTTGATAAAACCAATAAATTACCTTCCACCACATTATTCAGAGCTACAACCTCTACAATAGTGGCGGCATAATCTTGGTCTTTCTCCCTTTTTCTATTGTGAGGTATGTTACCTTGGAACTTAAGATATTCATTTTCATAGTGCCCCGTTTCTCTGTAATTTTAGCATTCAACATTGAAATCCTCTTTCTTTCTCGTGCAATAATGATCTTGGTGGTCTTTTTACCACACATGTAACAGACTCACATTCCCTTGAGGCAAGTACCATGGTGTTTCTTCCCACATTTACTATAGGATGGAAATTCCACTTTTACCTTCATTCCCTTATTTCCATTACAAAGTGTTCAATATATCTATTAATCTCTTACTTTTATTTAATGTTTTAAGACTTATAGAATTACTTTTCTGTCTTGAAAGCACAAGAGACAATATCTACGTACAATGAAATGTATTTTGATACTAATGATTGTTAGAGAAATGGTTTTAACCCATCAAAGAATCGATCAATATTTCTCCTTGGGTTATATATATAATCTTCTTCATGACTTAATAACCTTGTAATGTTATCCTCATACTTTGCGACATTCTCACCCTTCATTTTCCACAAACTCATAATTTTTTTTCAATATCTGCTTGATGGTCATGAGGAAATTATTTTTCCTAGAAATGTTATTTAAACTACCTCCATTTTATATTTGATACTTCTTCATCCTTCTTTGTGTTTTTAATTAATGACAACCATTGATCTGCATCTCTTGTGAGGCGATAAAATTCCATGACAAATTTTTCCCTTCCGCTACTCCCCAAAGCATGAAATATTTTCTCTAAGGGACTTATCCATTTCTTATCAAAAAATGGATTTTTAGTTCCATTGAATTTTAGGGGATGTTGCCTCAAGAAGTGGTCTAACATTGACGCTCTGCATTGTGTGTCTGAGTACTCAATAAGGGTAAGGTTATTATTTATAACCTAGGTGACTTGTCCCAGTATGGTTATAAGTTATTCAGCACTAGTTACATCACAAGATCCACTATAATTACCTTGAGTAGGGGGAAATACCTACATGGATTATGTGCATTGATACGGTTCCCATTCCTTCCACTAGTCTATATTTCTACATAATCACATACACTAGATTTGTTTTTGAATCACAATACATAATTCCAAACTAGTAAAATATATAATATAAATAGAATAGTTTAGGAATCTAATCCATTATCATAAAACAGTGTCTTATTTTAGGAGGTATTTACTCATAAATCCTACATAATATTTTTTAAATAAAATGTGAATTATCATAAGAATATCAATCTGGAGTGTCGTAACAAATAGTGATGTAAGGCCCGTTGTCATGTAAAAGGATACCCTGAGTCAAGACCGAAGCTCCTTGTTAGAGTTTTCACTCCTAGGCACATCTGTGACAGAGCCTCCTATACAGGATCGTATCCAAATAGGGATGTACTGCTTGGAAAATTTACAAAATCTCTACATTAAAAAAAATATAGGATATTCTTCTATACTAATCCTCAAAGTCTATCATAGGGTAATATTATCTAATCAGTGTTTTTCTAAATCTAGTTTCCATGATTTGTATGAATCTTCCTCTGATACCAACTGTTATGCCCCAGCCCCAGTATCCCAGAGTTGGTGCATTATTATATAACATTGCCATGATACTAGGAATCATTTCCCAAAATACCGATAAGTTTAGTTGCACTGGAAGTAGTAGATTTTTACATAAGTTTTAGATTACATTATGAAATGGAAAAAACAACAACATTGTTTCCCCTTTTGGAACACACTCATATCCCTTATCCTATTCCGGCAGGTCAATCATAATATACTTCTTCACATCATGGAAAAAATAAACCATATAAAGATGTTATCTTAGATGATTAGTGGGTAAAAGATATAGAAGAAACTACCATAAATAAACACAAACATTTAAAGAAATGTATAAGACAAAAACACAAGACTTTTAAACAAAATATTCGGTATAATATGGAAAAAATAAATCAAATAATTTCATTTACTTATTCATATTGATATTCTACTAGTTGAATAATCACATGTAATATCAATATCCAATTTCATAATGATGTAATGAATAATGTCGAACATCAAAATCACATAGTCAAGGCCTTGTGGCAAGACTACAAATAAGATTTATTTAAAGCCTTGTGTGAAGATACTAGTTTGTCCCATGAGACCTAATGATGCATTGAGCATCCATAGTAGGCTCTACCCATCACTTACTAAGTCCAATGCATTACTCTTATGAAAAGGTTGAAAAATAAATTTTTTTTATTAAAACTAGATTATGAAATGTCAATAATTTATACATAAACCATGAATGGTATAAATATAACACATTCAAATTAGAAAATATCACAAAACCTTCGATACAATATGGAAGATTATATCACAATACATCAACTTTAGACAAGTGTAAAATCTATCAATGGATGCTAACATATATGAAATCAAAACTATTTGAGAGAAATATCTCTTCATATTTCAAAAAAATTTAAAAGTCAAATAATTATAAAGAAAATATTTATTTTAAAAATAATCTTATAAGCATGTAAGGGAAGATTCAAAGTTTTTATAACGACGGAAAATTGCTGCACTCGCTGTATATGTTAAAAATCATTCTTAATTTTGTCGAAAAGGTCGTAAAGGATTTTGTTTGGCAAACAACGGAAATATTAAATTATATAAATTTTATAAAATGTAAAAAAAAGTTAAAAATTACTTTAACATATATTATATAAAATAGTAAAAAAAATTTGAAATACATTTTTTAGGATACCCGGATGTGGATGATAAAGAGGTTCTAGTAGATACTAACGTATAAAAAACCTCAGATAATGAAGAGATTGTAGAATTAACCCTTACCTCATCTTTTTCCCTGATCGATGGTACGTTAACAGCCTATATAATAGTTTAATAATTGTAATTAAATTATATAAGAACCACATACATAAATATTATATCATATATGATCTTTTAATATTTCATTGTTAATAATATTTTTGTAGTATCATTGTTTCAGGTGTAAACTGATTTTTTTCCTTGGTAGCTTTTTTTGTAACTCTTGATTTTTATGGATAGTATGTATTATATTCATATCTAGAAATATATTATGTTATCAAACATTATTTTTAATCATAAAAATAAATTATTAATGATTGATTATGATGGGGATTTAATGTCACCGCATTTGTGGAGATGGTAATCCATTCGTACGCAAGAGCGGCAATATCATTCCATTGATGGTGAAATCGTATGTAATTGGATGGTATATCATATATAAAAAATCATTAACATGTAATATTTATTACTTAAATCAATTATATTCATTATAATATCCATCCAACTAATGAAGTGTTGAATAACAAACTACACCATGACATGTAGATGGTAAGCCATACATACACACGTATGATGACTTTGTCATTCGTAGGATGGACATAATAACGAATATCATTGTACAATTTTTATAATAACATCATAGTAAGTATATGGTACTGGAGTTATTATATTGGTATGGAAACAACAAATAAATAGGAAGTCGAAGAAGAAAACAACATTGAAAGAGGTTATGAATTTATTACTTCTTCTTTGTGTGCTCCCTTTTGATTTGATCAAAACAGATCCTTAGTTTTGATTTTGATCAATGTAAGGCCTATATGTTTAAGTGAGGGTAGTTATGAGGATATTTGAGTAGGGTTTTTCTAATCCAAATGCCTATGGAGGAGTGATTTTGAGAAAAGGGAATATACCCATTTATAAGAGAGGTGAGGGTAACTTTTAGAAAATATTGAAATATTATTTTAGTATACAATCATATTCGGTTTATTATGGCACAAAGTTGGTTTATTTCTAGGATTAGGTGGTTCTGGGAAGAAAAACTCTCAACCAATAGGCTTTATACAGGTTTAGGTCACCATATTAAACTTATCTTTTAGATTTACCTCATAGTTAAATAGTTTAACTTTTACCATGTATTCAAGTATTATTATAATAAATGGTAAATAAACATATTATAAAAATCCAAGAGAACCCCAAATGATTAATTGTTGATATATATAACCATATATATGTCCTTTGGATGAACCTAAAATTTTTAGGAAATTTATATCAATTAATAATATAATATTTGTTTTAAAAACCCATTAAGGTTAATTTTTACACAATTCAGTATTTGGTTTTTGTGAAAGTCCAAAAAAATGATTACTTAGAAAAAATAAATTATATCAATCATAACATGTCATATAAACATATAAAATTAGTGTACTGTCTCAAAAGTCTCAATTTACATTTATTTGGATATTTAAAATATCAATTATTTTAATATTTCATTAATAAGGTAATTACTGCATCATCATTGTGCCATAAATAAATTTAATTTTTTTAGGTTTTAAATTTATAAATAAAATACAATTATGTAGGAAATAGTTTTATCATTTTAAAAAATATTAATATTCAATTTTATTTGATGTATAACTCTATTTTAAAAATGGTTTAGTTATTAAACTTTAAATTTAACACTTTTAACTCTCCTTTAAATAAAATAATAATAAATGTCCTAATGTAATCCAAGTGGATCGAAAGGGTCATATTTTATTTCTAAGGTTTCTTTTGGTCAAAATACAATTATACAATAGAATTATGAAATGTGTTAGGGTAATTAAAATATAATTTTTACTTTTAATTACCCTATTTATTTTTAATGGTGGTAAATAAAAATCAAAAGTAACTAAAAAATATTCCTATTGAACCAAATTCTACTTATTGATTTCAGCCAAGTCTCTCAGATTTTGGATATTCAATTCACAGAAGTGGTAGAATTTATTTTTATACAAATTTGCAAATGTGCCTAGAAGGTGGGTAAAAGACGTTATAAGTTCGATAAAATTATATATATATATATTATTATTATAAAATGACTCCAATGAATTGTATTGGAAATATATTTGTTTCTTTATCAATTTTTACCTAAAAATAAATTGAAATAATATAACAAGTTATTTAAATAAAAAGTCAGTTTTAAACAATAACGTAGTGTTTTTAACTATTAATAAAAAATTGAATGTTTTCAGAAAAATGCCAAAAAATCAACCTAAGATAATTTTGATATTCCGAATTCTAAAATGAAGTATTTTTTGAAAAATAAAATTTACAAAATTTCAAAAAGTGTTTTTACTATTCATAACGGATAGTTTAAATTGTCATGGTGTGCTGGAACTCGAAGTTGCATACAACACATGCTAGTGCAATATTCAGAGAGAAATGTACTATGGAAGCTTGAGGTGTTACAAAGTTGAATATATAAAAAATAATAATAATGATGTAATATATTTTTATTTGAAATCAGAATAATGGAGTGTTTGATATATATAAATATATATATGTGTGAAATCAATGGGGAGCACGAGCTTTGTTGAGATGTGAACAAAAAATGATACATGCTAAAATATTAATGTCATATATGTTCTTCCATAAGATTAATGGATATTAAAAAAATAAATAATTGAATAAAAATAATGTTTCAATTTTCATAGTGGTTTTGAAACCCATAAAAATTTGATTTTGTGGTGTGTGCCGGAGAGAACACACACATATGTATATTAATTTTCTATATATATATAAACAATAAATCATCTATACACATTATATATATGTTAATACATATATATATATAAGCACTATATATAAATGTTTTTTATATATTTTTTATAATATAATAATATATATATATATATAATCATTGGGATTCTCTAAATTTAAAAGTATATATAAAATATATATGATGTGAGTGTGGAATGAAAGAAAAGTAAATGAAAATAAATATATAAATATATATAAGTTAAATTTGATGTCTTTGACATGAAAGAGGAAGGAAAAAATAAAAATAATATTTATATATATAAATGTTGATATATATATCAATATATGTTCCAATTTATATGTAATAAACAAGTTATAAATTTAATACCCTAAATATATGTCATAAATATTTATGTAATATATATATATATATTCTGTTTTTTATAATAATTTATATACACATGATAAAATTAAAATTTTGTATGGTTTAAGGGGGAAAAGGGAAGCTAAAAATAAAAAAAGATGATAAAAAATAGCATTTTTTATTATGGGAATGAAAAATATATAGAGAAATTCACCAATATTTTGAAGTAATTTCAAATAGTTTATTAGAAAAATTAATTAAATAATTGATTTTGAAATTTTTAATGCTTATAATTATATCCATAACTTTGATTCTTTACCCAACGATAGTTTACCATACACCCTTAAAAATTACAATATTTACTCAGGTAGAAGAGATGGTGTAATGGTTAGAATATTCTTTCGTGAGTAAGGTTCTGTGTGGTTTCAAAATAGGATAATTCCAAATAATCACAGACCAAAATTTTAAATGATGGAATAAAATATTTTCAAATTATATGATTATAATTTTTAATAATATATATTTTATAATTTAAAAAAAACAGCTTTGTATATAAGGGATTTAAAAAAAAAACACAATTTTATTTCAAAAGTTACATTTTTAAAGAAATTAATTTTATTATTTTGAAAATTTAATTTATAAATTCTATATATAAATGATATAATGTAATATAGTTGTCTCAAAATTTGTAATAGTATTCTGAAATTTTAACGAAATCATTTTCTATAAAAATGTCTTCGAAAAATTATAGATATTTAACATATATATATATATGGCCATGCACTACGTATGTCACTAATAATCCACTCATATTTTATATAGTTTAATTTCCTACAAATGGTATGCTATATACATATACATATTAACTTATATATGTAATTATTCATTGTTATATTTTAAAAAGATTAAAACTCTAGTGAAAAATAACAAAATTGAAAGATAAATATGTTTTATATTTGTTTGGAACTACAAATGTGTAAACATAATTGGTATATGGGGATTGGAACCAACCCTAAAACATGGATAATCCCTTGATATACTTCAATTATCCTTGTGTCTATAGGGTTTTTTTTCATAAATTGGGTAATATTTTTTGAGAATTCAACATATTATTTTATTATTTTATTTATTTAATAGTATTTTCAAAGGCTGTTATATTTTTATTTTTTTCATAAATTTTGTTTCCCAAACAGAATAAATTTTCAAAGTATTATGAAAAGTATATTTTAAAGATTATATATTTCCAAAACCAAAGTATTAATGTTTGAAATGTTATTTTTCAAATGTTTATATTTGGTAAAAATGAAAATATTCGAAAAAGTATTTTTATAAATTATTTATTAATGTAATTTCACTAGTTTTTAAGACCCTTTATTGGGAATTAATTTTCTCACCCTACATTTTAAACTATTTTTACTTGATCATATTATGTTCAAAATGAGTATAGATTCATTAAATAACTGTGATAAGTTAGTCCAAAATAATTATTTATTTATTAATTGTTCAAACACTAATATGTTGTAATTTTTCTTCTTTTTCCTACAAAACATGAATTGGAAAAGACATTTATTTTTTAATGGACTGCATATTTTTCATATTATTTTGAAAAAAATCAGTTTATTGGTTTACCAGATGTGGAAGAGGTGGTCTTAGGTCACCACACATGATATTAGAGGACTTTATTTTTAAATTTTAAGGATTAGAAATTTTATTTAATTGGCAATCTAAGAGATAAAAAATTTATTTTTAGTTTCATGTTAACTAAATATTAGGTGACACCAATGAATAATTTTTTTTACTAATTCTATTTTTGTAAATTTTTCTAATCGAAGTTCAGAACCTTCCATTGGTACTATGATAATATTTAGAAGGAGAAATTGATTTTAAAGGGGTTATAATTTTAGATCCCATAAATTTATATTAATATTATTTTTTTTATAATTATTATTCATAATTTGGTATTTAATATTAATATTTTTCAATATGTCACCTTAAAATTGTTAAAATAATTTTATATTATAATTAAACATATAACTTGTATTAAACTAATTAAAATATTAATTTTAATTCATAAGTATTTTTATATAATAAATTTATAAAATTATATAAAATATATATATTAATTCTATTAATAAAATTTTCAAATTTTTAGTACCTATAAATATATAAGAATATATTAATATACATATATAAAAAATTTAACACCCTAAATTTTAATGAATTGTTAATTTTGAATAAATTGAAATTCTTTGATGTATGGAGTTGCATGATAAACAATGTTAGTACTTTTGTACAGACAACATTGATTTTATCTTGTGGTGTACATAATATCATGTCATTTTGGTATCTTGAAATACACACAAGTCTCAGTTTTAGCGATGTATAAAATACTATTAATAATATTATTGAAATATTATAATAGTTATCACATTTACATTGGAATGAGGGAAATTAAAGGGATTAACTAAATTACAAAAATATAGTTTATTCATATTTTTTTAAAACAAAGTAATATCTATTTGAAAATAAGGACATTACACTTTTGAAAAACTATTTTTTTATTAAAAAAATGTTTTCTCTCAAAAAAATATAAAAATAATGAATTATTTTGATGGAAATTTTATTTTCAATATTCAATCACTTATTTAATATTCATCTTCTGTGTTTTCTAAAAAAAATATATGAATAAGTTAAATTTTCAGAAAAAAATATGTACTATTTAAAAAGGCCAATTTTAATGACATTTAATTGTGTACTGATTTGAAAACATAAATTAGACACTTTCAAAAAACTTATCTGGGAAAAATTGAATTTTTTTTATTTTTCTGAGAAGTTACATTTTTAAAAAAAATATTTATAAATACTAAAATTTAATTCAAAACTAACATTTTTTATAATTTATTTCAATGTTAAATTAAATTTTAGTTTCTTTCTAAAATATAATTAGCTCAAATATAATTAAATTAATCCAATTTATTTTAAATGAATAAATTACTCTCCAAAATTGGATATAAAATCATTTCAATCTTCTAAGAATTTTCACCATGAAAATCAAAATTTTCATCATGTTGGTGGAATTAATTTTAACTAAATTTATACTAATTATTTGAATGTAATTTGTACAATTTTATTAAATATTTGGAATAATAATATTTCTTAATGTCTAATAATTTAAACTTAATTCTTTTACCATCATGTGTTTAGAAAAGCGTTTAAATTAATTCAAATTATTATGAAAGAAAAAAATTCATCGAATGACTAAACTGTAACATATGTTGAAAAATGACATAGAAAAATATCATAAACAATTTTTTTGGAAATATATCTTCCACTCACCCTATTTTATAGAAAATTGTTCATTATTTGAGGATCATGATCTATGGGATACCTCATAATAGTTTTTATGTTTTTGGTATTTACATGTTTGCAACTCACCACCATTATAAAACACCACCACATCTCTAGAATCTTTACACGTATAAATTCATTTGGATAAACCAAATACCAGACCAATTAAACTCTCAAATACTATCATGCCATATTATAATCTATAATTTAGGCCTAAAGACACCCATGGATGTACTTTTGGGAAACCCAGAAGGAGTTTTCTAACAAATATTTGACCTTCATCAACACGATTTTTTGTTTCGTATCCTTCTCCACCAAATACTTTATTCTTATACCACACTTATAAAATAAAATACTGATCCAAAATATTGTCAGATGTTATTATATTATTATTAGGAACCACAACTTGGCCTACTTCCATCCAAATGGATAAAAAATCAATATTCATGTTTATAACAGACTACCAACTCATGAACTGATGTCATTTTTCTTCCATTACCACCTATCATGGTTCAAAATAATGATTTATTTATATTTTATATATGATATATATGATATTTATAATTTATTTATGCCTATATAATTAATATATAACACATACCATCATCAATTTAACTTTTTGTTAATACGATAAAGTCATTTGTGTGTAAGGTGGACTACTGCCTTGTGAAACAATGTGATTCATTCACACATTAAAAGGAATGTATTAAGTATGCGTTTCAAAAAATAATTGATACATATATTAGAATAATTATACTATAATGATAATATATATTTATATATCATTTATTCTTCAATTTATTTGATACGTCAAGAAAATAGAAATAATGTTCATTTGTATGTATGACCAACCATCTCCATGAACAGTGTATTTCATTTTGTATTTCTATATTTTATAGATTATTATAAATACATATATAATGAATATATAAAATATTAATATGATTTTTAAATTATTTTAATTAAGAAATCAATATCTACAATTGTGGATAGGTAACAACATGTCATAACATGTGAGAAAAACAATGTAATTTTTAACGGAAACATAACTCAAACATAGAATTATTCATAAATTGGTAATATAAATTAAAAATTAAATAATATAAGATATAATATATATTAATATGATTCTATAATAAATTTATAATTACCTTATACTTACAAGATGCTTTAATGTTTACAAAGTGATTCAATACATAAGGAATGGGGCTTTCTTATGTCATATTTATTTCTATGAGACTTATTCAATATTCACTGATAATTTTGATTGTATAGTTTATATTATACTATATGACATGTCATATCATGATTGATTATTATTTAATGAAATTTAAGGTTTCAATTAATTTTATTCTATCATGGAACAATTACTCTAGTAGTAATGGATTTTCATCACACATTTAGTTTCTATGAGACACAAGCCATGTTCACCACTAATTTATTATATGTGGTGTTCACACTAATCATTTATGTATTTTAGGATTCTTATACCTAATTTATTTTGGTATTAAATTTTCATTTCATGATATATCTTTCATTGGGTTAATGATTCATAGTTACAATTGTGGTAAGAGTTTATTTCAACAATCTCATAATTTATTGGAATTTTTTATGATTATGATTCACTTTTATTTATTATTATGTTACGTCCATCTAAAATACTAAATATATTTTATATCACATATTTATTAATTATATCTTCATGTAAAGGTACCATATTTCAACACTTCAGATAATATAATATTTATAAAAATATTTTTAGGGGAACCCGAGTTTATCTATCTCTTTGGATCGAAAGAATATCTCTCTCAGATTGTTTTTTCTAATTTTTTTTAAAATGATGTTAAAAGATATTTTAAACCCATTTTGAAGGAAAATTATTACCAAAATAAATTATTTTTAAATTTTTTTTTCAAATCATCCGTTATATGTTTTCAAGTTTATTGACACATATTATGGTTTTCAGAATGATTTATGTTTTAAAATGATTTTAAAATAAAAAATAATATTTTCCTCAAGAAAAATTTTAAATTAATTTTAAAATATTAATTTATATTATTCATATTCTATTTTCAATGAAAATTAATTTTAAAATTTTTATGAATTCTTTTCCAATGAAAGGTTCTTTTTTTAAGAAATATTCAAAATGGTCTTTCAATATCCTTCACTATCTAAGATAACACAAATTTTTACAGTTTTTTATTTACATGGAATATAATCAAAGGTAACCGTTATTATTATTTATTGTATTGGTTTATTTTTAATATGAAAAGTTTCTTAGGATTCATGTTTCTCTTCCATGGTTTAAAACATAATAAAACACTTTTGAAGCACATTTCTTTCCATGGGTTGTTCTATGATGAATTATTTATGAAAAATATATATTTTCTATAGGTAATGTTAGACTGAAATTTTTATGATACCAATTTCATATATTGGGTTATGATATGATGAAAAATTATGATCAAGTGGAACATATAGGTATGATTTTATTATGTGATTGGTGGGAAATATATATCCCACCAATACATTGGGTAATGATTTTTATATGTCATTATATAGACCTAGATGTAATGATAAGTGAATATGGTTTAGTTAGGGTCATTATCGGATATGATATCCTTAGAAGTGAACCTTGACTACTATGATAGTTAGGGGAGTGAAACCATTCTATTGAGTTATACATGGCAGTGAACATAGATTACCAATATTGTTTTTTGGAGTGAAACTTGAATACTAAGATGTTATGAATGGACTATATTTTATGCCCATAATGTGATTCATATGTGTAATTACATGTCAATATTATTATTCATGAACCTTATTTAACTTTCACAATATTATGTATGGACCAGGTTTCATGTAAACAAGTTTATGTGATGACCAGATTTTACATCCTTAACAAAATTAGTACACCTATTTCTATTTATACATGTTCACAATGTTATGAGATGATATATATTCCACAAATATATATCTTATACCATTTTAGTTCTCTCCTAACTAATGATATATGATTTAATATGTTTTATGTCTGATAAAATGCCAATAAATTTTCCATGACTCATTTTCATGATCTTTGATATGTAGGGTACGATATACAATTGTTTTTTCTAATTTTCTCATACCCTTATGTTAATGTTATTATTTCATATCTTTATTATTTTCATTACTGACCATATAATGTCACCCATTTTTTTTCCTTTAACTAGGTTAGATATAAATGTTTCGATTACCTATATTAAATAGTATTATCATTATGGGATACATTGAAGATCATCCACTATGTTTGAATATTGTGTTCCATTATTGAAATCACAAAACTATTATAGTCCTCGGGCATGTACTTTTGTAATGTGCGTAGTGTTCTTCTAAAAAATGAAATATCCACGTATGTTATGTTTTGGTTTATATAGATGGTATAATACGAAAGGTTTGCATAACCTTTCAAGAATTGGATGATAAAAAATTATTGATATTTGTAGGGATATTTCAATAGATATGTTTAGGGATATATCTAAGGATAAGTCTAAAGATGAGTCAATGTTTATGAAAATGTCCAGAAATTTTTATAAATGGTTAAGAGAGTGGATTACAAGAAATCAAATATCTATCTAGATACAACCTGTGGATGTATCAGAGGAATGTGAAGATGTTTAGACTTTGGAAAAAAAGAACACAATGCATGTAATTGTAAAGGGAAAATGAAAAATTATATTAATAGAATTTATGTGAATAATGGAATCCCTATGATATCATAAACAGTTTTATGTATCTATTTAGGAATGTATGGGAATTAACAAAATAAATTTATTAGGGAAAATCACAAGTATGAAGTCATCATGGTTTTAGGAGTGACGAATTTTTACAAATGAATGACATCTGAATGGAAAAACTTTTCCATGGGATAAGACAAAAAAGTGGAAGTAACTATTTGAGAAGTCAGTGTTAGGATTAAGGTATTTTTTATTGAGATTAAAGTATTTATGAAATATATAAGAATTTTTTAGCATAAGATTTTTGTTAAGTATTTAAAATGATTTGTAGAATGATACACATGGAAAAGAAAAGTGATTTAATAAAAATGTTATATTTTTTAGAAAATAAATGATTAAGCCTCGGTAACTATTAATATGTTCTTGGTGTTGATGAAATAGTATTTAGTTTTGGAAAAATTATTTTGGATATTAAGAAAGTAAATCATATTGTACAGATTATATTGTAAATAGATTAATGATTTTATGAAAAAGTGGTTTATGTTATCGTGGATTGAGTTTGAATTTTTTTTATTAAATGAATATACATAATATTCGTTAATGAATAAAGAATAATACATGTATTCAACCCAGAAAAATAGTAATTATTATCCTTGTAATGTTTTATTATAATAAATTGTTAATTTATTGACATGTTAGGTACACGACAACCAAAAACCATATTATGGTATATGGGGATTGATGATAATTTTATTTTTGAAATTTGGTATCTTTAAAATGTTCTAGATTTTTATCTTTTAGAAGGGTAAAAATATTAACCAATTATAAAAAGGTTTATTTTGTACTATGAATATGGTTTTAGAAATAAATTTATTCTTTATTCATATAAATATTTATGCAAAACATGTGCTAAGAACAATTTTTTATAATATCTAAAGATAGAATAAATGAATTATAATTATATCTGTTGATATTATTCTTATTTAGTGAGTCATGGATGAAACAATTTCTTTCATTTCTTGGAGTAAGGAATGATGTGGATATAGAGAAAGACATAACAAAAGGGTAATATTGTTCTTTTCAAATGGAATTAAATCAAGTAAGTATATCTCTTCTTGAAAATTATTCAAATTTAGTAAAATTTCATTAAAATAAAATTGTGTCCTATTAATATCATCATTATGAAATAAATTCCTTCTTCACAGCTATTTAGTTATAGTTTTTTTTATTGATTTTAACCATCTATGTATCATCCACTTCATTGTGATCAGTGATCTTTATATCTCTCTATGACTATTAATGTTTTTCTTCCACATCCCAATACTTACATCCCACATATGATCTCTTATAGAGAAACTCTCACATCGAGGAATTTTCTGTAAGTCATTTTTCATTTAATTTCCATTCTTGATTTTTAGGGGTTTCCTATGAATTTTGGTGGAAGCGGTGGGTTTGGAAAAATTGGGCCAAACCATGAGACCATTTCCAGATATGAAATCAAATTTTGTTTCTTTTATAACTCCTTTTTTCACCATTATCTATCCATTAAATTTTATAAATTTCCTCCATTGATATATTAACACCACCGTGTCAATTTTGAGCCTTTAGGAATCCATAATCATGGTGTATTTGGGTTTTTATTTACGGTATTGGGCCTACCCGTAAGACCGTTTTCTGTTCTAAACATTTTTTTAATTCTTTAATATATCATTAGTTTGTTTATTTTTTGGTGATTCTATATCCATTTCCAAGACAATATCCCTAGGATAACCCCCATTATTGATTTCACATTTTTTTTAGCTCTTTTGAAAAGAGAATTTGAGAGGTAATTCTTAATTTTTCTCAAATTTATACGATTTGAAGAAATAAAATGATTCTTTAATGACTCCTTCAAATTTCATTATTTTCCCCCATTTCAGGCCCCACATGACCTAATATTACTCTTTCGAGCCTCCATAATAGTTTTGGTCACTTGGATATTCAAATGTTAGTGCATTTAGGGTGATCTTTTCAAGATTTCTACAAATATGTTTTTCTCTCATTGATTTCTTCCCTTTCCTTAGGGGTTATTTCAACAATTCCTGAGATCTAAAATGTCCAAATGTTAGCATTCGTGCCTAGGGTCTAACATTCTATATTTTGGGTGAAATATTGAGGTTTTAGGTTTATATTCACTTTATTTAGGTGCGGCGATGGTGCAGTTGATGTTTCACACCAATTTTTGGGGGTTTCGAAACATTCGGTAGGAAATTCCATATTTGATCATTTCTAGATGAGTTATTTTGCTTTAATTACTTATTTTGAAAGTTCCACAGATTCTTTGTTTGGTGAAAAATCTATTTACGATGGATTTGGTTAAAAATTTAATTCTATAGTTTCATTATAGTTTTAAATTGGGAGCTTTTTATGTGTAAACCATGTTGTATTGTTTGGGAGTGTTTTATATCATATGACATTGGGGTAATAAATATTTTTGGTCTGAAAATTATTCTTTAGTATGGTCTTGGTGTGAATTTGGGTTTAAAATAGGCTCTTTTATTGGGTTTTATGAGTGAAACCATGTAATGCCACTTGAAATCATTTTATAAAAATGTTTGTTTTTCATGTGTATCATTGGTGGTATTATTTGAGGTGATTTTATAATACTTGATATTGGTTCAATAAATATTTCTAGGGATACCAATTCAGATTTGGATTGGTGTTGGTGTGACTTTGAATTTGAAAGAGGATTTAAAATTGGGTTTCGATGGAAACCATCGTTATACCCCTTGGGTTTGTTTTATGAATATTATAAATGATATAATGAGTTACAAAAAGTGTGAAATGATTTCTTATTTAATATTTTGGTGGTTTTATATTATTAAAATGTGTTTTTGAAGGATCCAGTAGTTAGTTTTTATGTCAAATGTTTTGTTAATGTTTTGTAATTTGTCATCGTGATTTATGAAATTTTGATGTGGGCGCGAAACATGTTTTCAGACTGTTTTGTGTGAGTGTGATGTGAAAGGAGGACTTTGTTTATTAAATGTGTATTATGTAACATGTGAGTGGGTTGTTATGTTTTTTTCTTCATCAATTTAATGATTTTATAAAATTTTCAATGGATTTGTTGAATTTTGAATGATGTGCAGAATGAGTTGTGGGCTATTTTGGCGTGAGTTTGATTTCAATATCAATTTGAATGAAAAAGTAAATTTAGTGACTTTTGTGATGTACATGTGGAATATTTGGGGATGTTTTGATGTGGAAGTGATATTTTCAAGTGAAAATTATATTTTTGTCTTGTTGAACTTGTTGGAGCCCAAGAGGGAAACCTGAGTATTTAGGTTGGTGGACTTGTACTAGTATACTAGTAAATCTGTGGGGTTTGGCCTCAGATTCAAATTTGATTTTTGAATCTTACAACACAAACTAATCTATGATGATGATTATTGGGGACCAATATTTTATGGCTATGTTCCCTACTTGTGGATCGTGCACGAGAACAGATATTATGATGATTACTCTCACCGAGATACAAGGTACCTAGGACCCACAAGGAGCTAGTGCCTAGGGGTTATTTATTATTGCTTGTGCTCATTAGTTAATTTGTGATTACCATTGGCATATGGTATGGTTGGATAGAAAATTCAGTAGTGTTGACATTATTTTTAAAATTGTTGATTATTAATGATATCCCATGTGAAAAATGTTTTAATTTATAAGTTGTATCTTTTAGAAATTTTAACTAGCATTTCCTATTTATAAAAATTTACAAGCCTTTAATCTTTGAATTTTTATAACATAGAATCTCTTAGTGGCGGTATCTTAATAGGCGTTATCTCACACCCTACTTACACCCTTGGGTGTAAGTAGACTTGTTTGTTTTTATTGTATCAGGTTGGGTACAGTTTTTTGTGCAAGTAGTTTAGGTTTCTAGTAGGTCCTTGGTGGTGAAGTCGTGTGGAGATGGCTTGATGGTGGCACCCCTTTCTGTGAGGGATATTGGGATATTTATTTTTGGTTTTTTCCTTTGTTATAGTCTTAGTGATTTATTTTAAACTAGGTAATTTAATCCTGAATTTTTGTAAAAGATTGTTTGGTTCGAAAAATCCAGATTCATTTTATTCGATTCATTTATAGTTTTATGTTTATAAACTTTGGTAAATAGTTCCCAATTCTCAGTTTATGATAACTGGGCACTTGTGCCAAACCATGGGGATCAGGAATTACCTTTTGGACTTCTCACGGGTTGGGTTTGCAGACGGTTTTGGTGACGACCAGATTTTGTTCATGACAAAGTTGTATTAAAGAAGGTTCAGGTTAACACTTTGGGTCATGTTATTTGAGGAAGAGTCAAGATAGTTTGAAGTTAGGATTATCGATAATTGGTATTCCAGTTTTGGGCAGTGTTCCTGGTCCCCACACCTCATTATATAATTCATGTTTCCTCAGGAAGTCAGGATTTATCAACGTCCTTTCGTTTTATTGGTTTGGTGATGATTAAGGGAAATGAAAAGAGAGATGGGTTAATGGCATTAGTGAGCTCACAGGGCTGGGAAATCCATGTGGATCCTAGGATATTATATAAACACTATATTTGATGGTGAAGTGATTGGAATATGCCCGTCAACCATATGTCCAAGTCACCCACTAAAAGTACATTCCCCTCGCACTGTATTTTCTTCTTTAGTGTTGAAATCGTGGAAATATGGTTTTAACCTGACTTGGTTTAATGAAGAATATTTTTTTTTTGAAATTACATTCAAATAAATAGGGAATGGTTTGATTTATAAAATGGTGGAACTGAATTTTCAGAATTGTTTTGAAACGAAAAATAGTGTGATTACACCACTTTTGAATCCATGGACTATATTGATGTTGGTTTGGAAAAAGTTCTTCCAATAGAGATTTATAAACAATACAAGTGTGTTTTAATGGGATGATATGTTTTTAAATAGATTTTAATAACTTTAAAGTGAGTTATTATCTAAATGTTTATTTTTTGGAAATGTTTTGTAAGATATGCATTGGGATTTTGATCCTGTGGTAAGCGGTTTTGAGAAAAATATTTGTTGGTAAACCATTTTTGTTTTGAAAAGTGGAAATAATTTTTTGTTTCAACCTTTGGTATTTCCATGATAGACCAAATTCTTGGGGTTATACGAGATGATGGATAGTTTATGGAATGATTGGATGAGTGTCGGGATAGATATGAGGAGAGTGCTCGGTGTGGTGCAGAAACATGCATGTGTGAGGCCTATGGGGTACCATTGGTGGATACGCTAACCACTAAAATGTTGGTTTAATGATTAAAAATAAAAACATAATGTCTTGATAAACTGTTTGGGATGATGTATATTACGTGTTTTTGTAAAATGTTGATGTTGTGGGATGTTGTGAGTCCATGAACCCATCCTGTTAAAACCGTGTTTTGGGTTTGTGTTTGGTCGGTAAGATGGGTAGAAGGACTGGTTAGTAGTCTCTTCTGAGATATGATTCAATACACCTTTACAGTTGTTCCCTTCATGTGATTGGATCTGTTTTATGGCATGTTTTGACCAATTAACCTTTTCGATTGGGTCCATGGGTTCTATCATTGGATAAGGTACACCGCCATTAAGGGTTAACGCACAACTGAAGTGCAACCCGGATTGTTTCTCTATTAGAAAATCCTCTAGTTGATCAATATAAAGAATATTTTATCGATATTTTTTGATTGAGTATAAAACCATTACATTAATTCTTTTTTGGATTCTCTTATAGTGGGAGAGTGATCGTGGAAGGTTGAAAGAGACCTTAGTTTCCTAAGTTTCCTGGTTCGTTGAAGTTGGAAGTGGTAAGGGGTAGTTAGTTTGTATGAGTGTCTCGATGGTGTCTAAGAGGGCCTCTAGGTTCATTATAGTTTCTTTGAAGTAGGAGTTCCGGTTAAACCACCTGTTTTGGGAATCTGGTCATGAGAGGATATTGTGGCCTCTTTCTGGACTAGTGTGTTATTTAGGGACTTAACATAAGGTCCTATTCTCTGTATTTTTTTTATCAGTCACAATGGTCATGTTCGGTGATTCCTTATGATGTCATGTGGTTATTTTAATGTAAAGTTGAAGGTTGTGAAATCCTTTGAGAGTCTCTATTATGTTGGTAGTATATCTCCCTTGAAAAATGTTAAAATCCCTTATTTTAGAGGAAGGTTTTTATATGATCCCTTTTCTTCTGTTGTTTCTGACTTAAAATTACTTTTTTATTATAAAAACACTTTTAAGGAAAAGTGTGAAGCCATGGGATCCAATACCAACCACAAAGAAACCAAAACAAAAAGAAAAAAACGCAGAACATGCTCCTCCCTAGCAGTTTCACCATGTCACAGCTTTCATCAGAGGATGAATCTTCGACTAGCAGTCCCGTGTGAATGCACGGGCACGGTACCGATGGCGCCTTCTGTTCTTTCTCAACCGAAGAAACAAGGTGTAATGTGTCAGCATCTTCTAAGACCTTGTTTTAGTGAAATTTTGGGTTAAGGTAAAGTTAGATTGGAATGTATGAGTTCTTGGTAAACTTAATGGGGATTTTGGTGTAGTTGTTTGTATCTCCAGAAGAAAAATTTATGTTTATATGGTTTCCAAAGCCTAACTACCAGGCCGAAGATGCTTCAATCAATTGAGCTCCATGCATATGTCCCGATGAGAAGCTGGCACATTGTTAGGGGAAATCCCATGGGAGTTAAAACCATTTTACAAAGTCATACACTCATGATGAATGATAGGAAGATATTAAACCTCTAGTGTCATCGCCTTGTTCTAGTTGTTCCCATTTGGTTGTATAGGTGGGAGGACCTCGTTTCCATGTGGTATCCTAAGTTCATAAATTCCCCCTTTGGTATCTAATGGGTATTTGGAGAATGTTTTGAAGTCTGTCTAGGCAGGTTGAGTACATAGTTTGTGCATGGTTAGTAGAGATCATGTCCAAGAAAACCATGTCGACAGAACAATCTGTAGGTTAGTACATGATTTCCCAAACCATTCGGCCTAACCGTGTGGCCATCCCAACTCTTTAAATTTTGGGGTCATTCTATACTAGCCCATGCTATTCGGTTAAGATGGTTGGTTATGATAGTGGGGATACCCACTATGAGTCTTATATAAGTTATTTTGTAAAGTTATGATGGAATTCTACCCGTTGAACAAGGGAGTCTATTCAGGCCTCCCCTTGTTTGTGTCCTGAATCTGTCTCAGGAAAATTTAAGTTGTCTCTTATGGTGGGGAGCTAATTTCTGTCTCCCCATACGAGTAACTCAGATTGGTCCTTGGTCTAAGCCTAACTTGAGGAAATCTCATTCAGAGCTATCTAAATACCAACATCTTCCTTGGGTAAATGTTGGGATTGGAGAGGGCCCAACAGTTTAGTTAAAGTGAATTAAGTGTAACCTTGTTCGTTTTTATTGTTCATCTAGGTAGATTACTTGAGTCTTGTTCATATAGTCTCCTAGGAGATTCTTTTTGGGGATAATGTCTGAATGCTCTTGATAATTTCTGGAAATTGATTTAATTTTTTGTTTGTTAGAGTATTCCTTCCTTAATTGATCACTGGAGGTGTTTTTGCCTTTCGGGGGTGGACCAAACATGGCGAACGAGTACATTTCTGGTCTATCGGTTGGGTTTTCTTGTTTTCTTTTGGCCTTATTGGTGCTTTCCAGGGGTGAAAAGTTTTATGGTAGGGATAATTGTCACATCCATGACTTCTTTACAAGGAATTTTTTATTTAATTACCATTCTTGATTTGTTTTGGGGGTTTCCTATTAATTTTAGATGAAATTGCGGGTTTTGAAAATTTGGGCCAAACCGTGAGCCCATTTCCAGATTTAAAAACCAATTTTGTTTTTGTTATAACTCCTATATTTTTCATCATTTTTTCCATTCCAATTCATAAACTGCCTCCCTGACCTATTAACCCAACCATTTCAATTTGGAGCCTTTAGAAATCCATAATCACGGTGTATTATTGTTTTTATTTATGTTATTCGGCCTACCCATAAGCCTATTTTATGCATTAATTTTTTTAATTATTTAAAATCTTCTCCATTTGTTATTTTTTTTGTTGCTTTCACCTCCCACTTGAAGAAAATATCCCTAGTATCACCCCCATTATTGGATTCTCATTTTTGGACCTCTTTTGAACCATGAATTAGGGCGATCGTTCTTAATCTTTCTCAAATCGACTAGATTTGGAGGGGTAAAATGATTCTTCATAACTACTTCAATTTTCATTCTTTTTCCACCATTTTTGTACCCACATGACCTACTATGACTCCTTCGATCCTCCATAATAGTTTTGGTTACATGGATATCCATATTTCTGTTGATTTAGGGAGATCTCTTCATGATTTATGCAGGTTAGTCTTTATATCTTTGATTTATTATCTTTCCTTAGGGATTCATTCAACCATTCTTGAGTTATAAAATGTCTATAAGTTAGTTTCCATTCCTAGGGTCTAAATTTTTGTCTTTAAGATGATATTTTTAGGTTTTAGGTTTCTGTTCACTTTCTTGAGGAGCGGCGGTGGAGCGGTTGATGTTTCACACCAAAATCTGAGGGTTTCGACACTTTTGATTGGTGATTCCATGTGTGATCATTTATAGAGGTGTTAGTATCCTTGAATTAATTATTTTTCATGTTCCTATTATGTTTTGTGTTGTGCAGAAATAGTTTATGATGGATTTGGTTAAGCATTTAATTATATAGTTGCATTTTAGTTTGAAATTGGGTGTTTTTCATGTGTAATCCTTGGGGTATTGTTTGGGTGTGTTTTATAAGAAATGAAATTGGTGAAATAAATCTTTTTGTGATGACAATAATTCTTTGGTAGGGTCTTGGTGTGCCTTTTTGATTAAAATAGGGTCATTTAATGGGTTTTATGTGTGAAACCATGTAATGCCTCTTGAAAGTATTTTATGAAAATGTGTTTTTTTCATGTGTATCTATTGTGCTATTATTTGAGGTGATTTTATAATACTTGATAGTGGTTAAAAAAATATTTCCAAGGCTTCCAATTAAGATTGTTATTGGTATTGGTGTGATTTATGCTTTGAAAGAGGATTTGGAAATGGGTTTTGTTGGAAAAACATTATTATACCCCTTGGGTTGGATTTATAAAAATGGTAAATGATTTAATGAGTTACACAATGTGTGAAGTGGTTTCTTATGTACTATTTTGGTGGAATTATATTCGTAAAATGAGTATTTTAAAAATAATGAGGTCATTTTTTATATCAAACGTATTTGTAATTTTTTGTAATTTGTCGAGGTGATTTATGAAATTGTGATGTGGGTGTGAAACATGTTTTCAGGCAATTTGTTATGAGTGTGATGGGAAAAACAAACACAGTTTTTGAAAATCATATTATATAACATGTTATTGGGCTGTTATGTGATGTTTATCATCTTGGGAAAGAATTTATAAAAATTTAAATAGATTTTAAGAATTGTGAATGATGTGAAAAATGAGTTATGGGCTATTTTGCAATGAGTTTGATTAAAAAATAAATTTTAATGAAAAAGTGGATTTTGTGACTTTTTGTGACGTACATGTAGGATATTTGGTGAATTTTTGTTGTGGTAGTGCTATATTCATGTGAAAATTATATTTCTTGTCTTATTGAACTTATTTGAGGCCAAGAGGGAAACCCAATTATCTAGGTTGGTGGACGTGTACTAGTATGTTAGTGAATCTGTGGTGTTTGAACTCCATTTCATGTATAAAGTTTGACACATACAACACTAACTATACTATGATGATGATGATTGGGGACCACTTGGATATTGTTATATTCCCTACTAGTGGCTCGTGCATAAGAACAAATATCATGATGGTTACTCACACCGAGATACGAGGTATCTGGGACCAATGAAGAGCTAGTGCCTAGGGGTTATTTCCTATTTCCTTTTCTCATTAGTTACTTTGTGATTACCATTGGAATACTGTATAGTTGGATAGAAGATTTAGTACTATTGAAATTATTTTTAAAAGTGTTGATTCTTAAGGATATCGCACATGAAAACTGTTTTAATTTTTATGTTACATCTTTTATAAATTGTAACAAGCAATTCCCATTTATGAAAACACGCAATATTTTTTTAATTGAATGTTTATCACATGGAATCTCTTAGTGCTCCTATCCTAATAGGAATTGTCTCACACCCTACTTAAACCCTTGGGTGTATGTTTACTTGGTTATTTTTGTTGTCGCGGGTTGGGTACAGTTTTTAGTGCAAGTGGTTCAGATTTCTAGCAGGTCCTTGGTGGTGAGGTCTTGGGGAGATGGCTTAAGGGCATTGCCCCTTGCCCTGAGGGTTCTTGGACTATTTATTTTTGGTTTTGTACAGTTGTTATAGTCTTGGTGAGTTGTTTTAAACGTTGTAATTCAGTTCCGAATTTTTTGAAAATATTTTTTGGTTAGAAAAATCTAGATTCACTTTATTGGATTCATTTGTTGTTTTAAGTTTAAAAACTCGAGTAAATCATTCCCAATTCTAATTTTGTGATACACGGGAACTTTTTCCAGCCCGTGGGGATTCGGAAATCCCATCAAGACTTGTCACGGGCTGGGTTTGGTGCTGGTTTTGGTGGTGACTAGATTTGGTTCGTGGCAGAAATGTAGTTATGTGTTACCTTTGTTAACCCTTGGGTTCCCAATTTTTTTTATTTAAATAATGTTTTTTATTTATTTTTTTATATTATTTTTTTCTATTAAAGGATATTTCATGTATTAAGTATTTAATGACCTAGATGAATTTCAATTGAGAAATTAATTTTAATTAGGGTAGAAACTAAAAACCTGTGTTCTTATAAATTATTTTTATTCAAATAAAATAAAATTATATGATGGGTTTCACTATATGGTACACTATGATAGGCTTTAATTACACACAACATTTTGTTTTTTTAAATACATGCAATACCATGTCCCTTTGACTACTTTTGTCAAATGCAAGACCTAGTCTTACAAAAATAAAAAATATTATTAATATTATTCCTAAAATATTATTATAGTTAACACCTTACATTTGTATAGGTTTATATGAAAATTAATAACTAAATTTTAAAAATATGTTTTATTCATGTTAGTTATAACTGAATGTAAAAACTACATGAATTTAAAAAGGCTCCATCTCTAAAAAAAGTAATTTTCAATATACAAACACATTTTACTTTAGTAAATTTATCAAACCAATTTTGATGAATGATTTAAACGATTTCTTAATATTATATATTTGTTCTACTATTTATGATTCATATTATCATTTTTCTTGACAGTAGAAAATAATAAATCCAAATTTAGGGAAAAAAGGATTAATTATGTCTACAAGGCAGTTTTACAGCCTCTTAATGGGGAAATTTTCTGAAATATAAATTTTTTAACCTTTATAATTTTTATTTCATTAAATTACCTTCATTTTGTAAATTTTAATGCCAAAATTATCTTAGAGTAATTATTGGGTATTTTTCAAAGAATTTTTATTTTCTGATGAGTAGTGAAAATAAGGAATGTTAATTTAAAATTGAATTTTCAACTAATTTATTTTTATAGATAGATTATATATTAATTTGGTTTTAAAATATAATTATTTAAATAATAAATATATATGTACAATTGTTTTTCATTGTGAGTGGTTTCACACTGAAATTTGATATAAAATAATTTCATGTTTTGAACATTTTCACATTAAAAACCCTATTGTTTCTTACCCCTATGGGATTACTGTTCAATTAACTTCATCCAATTAATGATTTTAATTTGTTAGATAATGGTTTAAAAATTTTAAATACAATAATTTATAATTTATAATAAGTTAAACTCAGGTTTTTAGCAAAATGATTCGTGAAAATAGTTTAAATTCACTATAGTGGTAAGTGAAAAAAGAGTTTAGCCAAGGACTAATCATTAAATTAAGGAAAAAAGTAACCTATAAACAAGTACAATACCCATTGTATGGAAATAATTAGACCATATATCCTCTTTTATGTAAAATGTTTCATCATTGGAGGTGCATGATGAAAGGTAGACGTCCCAATAGTGTTTACCTTTTTCATATTTAAACGTTTTCCGCTCAACTCCCTTATAAAAGGACACCACACCTACCCCACTCATGACACATATAAAGAAATTTTTCTCATCAAAATAGTACCCAAATATAACTAAATATTCCCTCCCATAATACATGAATACTAACCTTTTCTTTAAATCCAAATATATAATTCCTTTTGTTAAAACCAAAAGGAGTCAATCAATGAAGAGATAACGTTCGTTAACAAGAATTTTTGGTTTGATTCCTTATCCACACATAATATTATTGTGATATAAAGATTATATAAAATATTTATTATCCTAAATATATTTATTTTTCTTTATTATATGGGTAAAACCTACACAATAAAACACTTCCATCAAACGGGATACACAATCACCGTTCGTGTGTATAGAGAACTACCGCCTTGCGAACAGATGTCTTCTATTCTTCCATTACCACCTTTAAATATTTTAAATATTAAATTATGTATAGTATATATAAGAAATATATTATATTTTTAATATATTTATTATTCTATAATTATTATATAACACTTACATTCAAAATTTCTATTGTTTTGGAATATGATAGCGTCATTCATTTATACAATAGAATATCATCTCGTGAAGTAACTAAATTCATTCACGCTTTCCATGAAATTAAATGAAGATTTTTTTAATATAAATATGTGATATATATATCATAATAATTATACTAGAGTTAATATATATATCATTATTTTTTTCTTTCTTTCTATAAGATAAAGAAAATGGAAATAACGTTCTTGAGTACGTACGAACTACCCTCTCAATGAATAGTGTATTTCATTTTCTATTTATACCATTCATATATTATTATAAATAAATATACATTGAATATATATGATATTTATATTATTTAATAAATTCTCAATGTTATGAAATCCTGATCTCTGAAAGAGGACCATGATTTACAAGTATAACTATGTATGAAAAACAATGTTCTTATTATTGGGAACAAAATATAAACATGAAGTTATTCATAAACAGGTAAGATAATGTCATAATTAAATAATATATGATAATATATATATATATGAATATGTTTTTGTGATAGTTTAATAATGAACTTATAATTATTATACGAGAGGTGTGAATGAATATGAAGAGATTTAAGACTTAAGGTAATGTGATTTCCAGTATCACTTTTTTCTACAAGACTTATGCCTTATTCACGACTCAGATTATTAGTGTGTTTTATATACCTCCCTATGAAAATTTAAATAATTAATAACAATTATTTAATGATATTATAGGTTTTAATTAATGATATTACTTCACTCGGCCCATGATTATAATGTTAATCAAGTAGTAAAAGATTTAAGTCTCACTTTTTTTTTGAGACACAAGCCATGTTCAGCGCCTTTTTATTATATTTGGTGTCTATAATTCCCATGGATTTTAATTAATATTTTTATAATTAATTTTTTTTTGGTATTTATATATTCATTTTGGGACATCAATTTCATGGGGTTTATGATTCATGGTTACCAAATTGGAAATCTTATACTTCTAGAATATCATCATTTTTCATGATTTTTTATGATTATGCCTCCATTGATGAAATATTATAAGCCATATTTCAATAGTACTCAAACATTTTACTCTACTATTATAATTAATGATATAAAATTTTAATGGTAACCACATTCCACTGTTGCGTATTTAGAATTAATTAGAAAATGTTTTTAAATGAATCTATCCTCATGTCTTTTTTGGTCATAAATATTTGTTATTTAAAAACATTTTTTTCTAGAAAGGATTTGAAATATTTTTTAATGATATTTTATGGTCATTGTAAGGAATATTAATTTTAAATTTTTTTATGTTTTTTAAAAAATAAATTTATTTTTTATGGTCCCTTTAAATTTTTTCATGGTTATTTTATAGGAAAATAGTTTTCAAAAGATTTACGTTTTAAAAAAAAATTCAAAATAAAAAGCATATTAATATCCTTCAATGTTTTAAATTTATTTTTATTGATTTTATTTTTTGTTTCCTATGATATTTTAAATGAAATTGATTTTGGAAATATTTGATGAATCTAATTTTTAATGAATGGTTATTTTCCTTATGAAATATTGGGAGTTTTATTTCAAGAATATTCTCCAACTAAGATGTAATCCTTTGTTATAGTTCATGCTTTACTAGGGATACAATCTGAGGTCAACATTTTTATTCATTCATAAAATTGTTTATAATTAAGTTCAATTTTTTAATGAAACCCACTCTCTACCATAGTTTATACCCTGATAAAATGGTATTGAAACTTGATTCATTTAATTGGTTATGCAATGATGAAATGATTATGAATGATATCCATTTGAAAAAAGTTATGATATGATTAAATATTTATGATACCCATTTGATTACATGGTTTATGATTTGAGGAATATTTATGGTCTTGTGTCACACATATGTATTATATCCTTACGTTAAGGGTGGAAACTATATGTTCATCCAATGTATTGAGTAATTATTTGTATATATCACGAGATTGAAATGGTTAAAATTGGAATTATGCCCAGATTAGTATGGAAAATTATCTTCTAAGATGGTCCTTGGATTAAACCTTGACTTATAAGTATTTTTTAGAGTGAAACCATTCTAATAAGAGAACCTTGGTAGTAATCCTTGACTACTAATATGGTTTTGGGAGTGAATATTGACTTCTATGATGTTAGAATGGACATACTATCATGTCCATATTATAATATAAAGACATGTTTACATGTTCAAATGGTTATGCCTGAATGTGATTTCGTGTTCACGATGTTATTCATGGAGTTTTTTTCATGTATAAATTTTTTTTAGAGGGCATGATGACATTCCTTTAACTAAATGGGATATTATTTTTCTATTTATACATTTTAATAATGTTATAAAATGATGTGTTTCCCTCAAATCAATGTATTATAAAAATTTTATACCTTCAAGACTCATTTTCATTTATTTTCATATGATTTCTTTCTAATAAAATGTCAATATTTATTTCATGACTCGTGATTATGATATTAGATATATAAGGTATTCTACTAAAATATTATGGTCATTTTCCCATATTCTTATGTTCATTTTAGTCAAATGTATCTTTTTTATTTACCCTTTCTAAGCATCTACGCTCACCCTTTCTTATGTTTTATTTCCCCATATTATATAAGAATGCATTATGTATCTGTATTATAAGGGAAGATCATTATGAGATACATCAATGATCATTCACATAGATAGAAGATTATTTTCTTTGTTTATAATGAAACTAATCTATTATGGACCTCATTCATGTACTTTTGTAAAGTGTTGAATATTCATCTAAAATGATGTAATATCCAAAAAGGTTAAGTCTGGGTGTTTATAGAATATATGATAATTTTTATATGATTTAAATCAAAATATAACCACATATATTTATATATATAAATATATCCATATATATGTGTGTGTGTGTAATTTAAAATAAACTTTAATGTAATTCATATATAAAAAAGTTATAAAATCTTATTTAATATATAAATATATGTTCAGAATATATATGTATATGTATATATACATTTATTATCTATATATATACATAAGTAAAGAGAATTATTTTAAAGAATTTGATCATATAAAAACAAAAAAATGATATATATTTATATAGAGAGGACCAATGATTGAGTGCCTCAACTATATATATATATATATATTAAGAGTGGTGTGTGAGGTGTGTTGGCAAGTAATAAAAAATAGTACCTACTAAAATATTCTTTTTATATAGGTTATTCCATAATAAGAAAGGAATTAACAAATAATTTCACAAATAATTCAATAAATCATTGTGTTAATTTGCATTCTAGTTAAGAAAAACAACAAAAATAACATGTTGTGTAGAGTGTGTGGTGGAAGGAACCTAGTGTGTGTATATATATATATATATAAACTTTATATACATAAATAAATATTTAAACATATATACACATTATATATATGTTAATATATATATATATGATTTATATATATATATATATTTGTATTTATAGATATGTGTATAAATATATAAATATATATGTGCGTGTGTTAGAAGTAACTATATTTAACCAAAAATATATATATAATATATGTGATTTATTTTTGGCATGTTAGAGAAGTAATTGAAAAGAACAAATTTATATATAAGTGAAATGTGACGTGATATAAGAGAGAACAACAAAATAAAACCAAAACCAAAATCATTATATATATAATACATATAAATATATATATTTAAATTAATAGATATAAATAAGTTACCAGTGTCCAGTTATAAATATATCTTATAATATATATGATATATTTATATATTTGCTTATATATATATATATATATGTATGCACATGATAAAAAATATCATAAGGGTTAAGGAATAAAAAATATGAAACGAAAAATAAATTTAGATAATAATAACAACAAAATAGTTGTTTTCTAAATGGGAAAACAAAATATATTAACAAGTTCACCACTACAGGGATATTTTAACAAATAGTTTTTTAGAAAAAATCAACAGATAATTTATTTTTAAAAAATTTGTGTCTTATAAATAAGAGAGTCCCTCTAGGTTTTTCACCCAACGACACACTACCGAACTCCCTAAAAAAAGATAAGAGGCTTATTCAGGTCGTAGAGGTAATGTGAGGGTGAGTATAGTAATTTGGGAAAAAGGGTTAATATTTTTTCAACAAAGGCGAATCCAAAATAAATTTACTTAATATTTGCAGGTAATGAGTTATATTATTTTCGAATTATAAGATTATTTTTTTACAATGTAAATTTTCTCATCTCCCAAAAAAACCAATTTTTATTGAAGGGAGTCATTTTAAAATAATTAATATTTTAAATGTTAATTTTTTTTAAAAAAATAATTTTTTTATTTTCATAAATCCAATTTTTTAACCACGTGTAGAAATGTTTTTACAAAAGAATGTTATATAATGTAATTTTAGTGTATTTTTTAATTTTCAATCTATCATTTAATGTGTAATTTTTCACTTAAAAATTATACATTTTTCATCGATATATATGTATGTCCATTCACTATATATGTCACTAAAAATCGATTAATATTTTATGATTTTATATTCATGTTATAGTTTTCTATGGATTCATACGTGGGAAATTATATATAAATATATCTATTTATTCATTATTATATTGTAAAAAGATTATAACTCTAATGAAAATGTAAACGAAATAGCATGCTCAAAATTTATTAAATTTTTTTGAAACATGGTATCTATAAACATGACAGGGACTTGGGGAGAGAAAAAAATCCTCCAGATGAGTAGGTTCTCAATATCCTTCAATGATCCAGTTGAACAAAATGTTTTTTTTGATCTTCTATTGTGTTTTATGAAAAATAACTATATTATATTATTAATAAAAGTATTTTTATATATTTTTAGTTCATTATATTTTGAAAAATGGTTAAAAAATATATGTCTTAAAAATATTATATTTTCTCGAAAATTAATGAAATGTATTTTCTATGATCATATATTTTGAAAACCCTAGTATTATATTTTTTTAAAAAATTAACAAATATATATATTTGGTAAAAATAATTTTTTTTCGAAATAAATGTTATAAATTATTTTTAAAATGTTTTTCACTAGTATTTAAGGCCACTTACTGGGAAATTTAATGCTAACACTATATTTTAAAATTTCATTCCCATGCTCATTAAATGTTATATAGGATTCTAGTTATGTGAAAGAGTTTTCATGAGAAAAGTAAAAATAACTTTTTTTATAGATCTTTTAAACTATGATTTGTTGTAGTTGTTTTTACATTTTCTGTAATGCCCCGACCCCAGTTACCCAGAGTCGGTGCATTATTACATAAAATTGGCATGATCACAAGAAATATCAAATCTCGAAAGACCGATTGGTTTAGTAGCCTTGGAAACACAAGATATATTCATAAAGTTTTACATTACATCATAAAGTGAAAACTACTACAACAACATATTGTCTCCAAATTCCACAATATTACCCCCTCATAATATCCCTGCAGGTCATTCATAATTTACTTCTTCACATCCTGGGAAAAATAAAACATAGAAAATGGGTCAGCTCAAATGCCCAGTAAGGATAACAATATAGCGAAAACTTTCATAATTAAGAATAAACATTTAAGGCAATGTATAACTAAAACAAAAGCCTTTTAAACTTGAACTTCAACATAGTATGGAAAAAATAAATTGAAATAATGCCATTTACTTATTCACATGGATATTCTACTAATATAATAATCACATGCAATACCAATAACCACTTTCATAATGATGGAATGCATAATTCCAGACTATCATAACCACAAAGCCAAGGCCTCGTGCCAAGACTAAAAATAAGATTTTGCCAAGGCCTTGTGCCAAGACACTAGTTTGTCTCATGAGACCTACCGATGCATCGAAGAGCTATAGCGGGCTCCACCCGTCACATATTAAGTCCAATGAATTCCCATATGAAAAGGTTTAAACATAACATAAACATTTGTATTAAAACTAGTGTACAAAGTGTAAATACTTAATCCATAAACCATGAATGGTATAAAAATAACACATCCACAGTCAAAATATCACAAACCATTCAATACAATATATAAGTTTTGTATCATAATAAATCAACTTCAAATAAGCGTAAAATCCATCAAAGGATGTTGACATATATGAAATCAAAACTCTTTTTAGAGAAATACCTCTTTCTATTTTGAAATAATTTAAGAGTCATATATTTATAAAATAAAACATTTTCTTTGAAAATATTCTTATAAGCTTGTAAAGGAAGCTTCGAAGAATTTATTATGGCAGAAAATAGCCTCACCCGCCGTATAAGTTAAATAAAACATTCTTACCTTAATTCTGTCGAAAAGGTTAAAAAGCACAGTGTTTGGAAAATGACGGAAAGATTACTTTATAAAACTATTATAAAAAGTCAAAAAAGGGTATAAATTACTTTAACCCATATTCTTGTAAATAGTAAAAATTTTTCTAAATACATTTTTAAGAAACATGGATGTGGATGATAAAGAGATCCTAGTAGATTATTACGTATAAACAACCTCAGATAATGAAGAGATTGCGAAATAAACCCTTACCTTGTACATTTCCTTGGTTGGGGGTAGGTTAACCTCCTGTATAATGGTTATGTAATTGTTATTAAATTATACAAGAATCATATACATTAATATGATATCATATATGATATTTTAACATCGATTTGTTAATAATATCTTAGTATTATCGTTGTTTCGGGTGTTAACTTACTCATTTTCTTTTATATGTTTTGTTAAATATGTCATGTTTGTAATGGATAGGTTGTATCTTAATAATATCCAGAATGATATCAAGTCCTTATATACTATTATTAATCATCAAATGAGAATTAGACATGAATGGATACGATGGAGAATGAATCTCATCGCGTTCGTGGAGACGGTAGTTCGTACGTATGCACGAGCGACAATATCATTCTTTTGATATTAAAATATTATATAATTTGATGGTATATCATATATATAGAATCATTATCATGTTACATTTATTATTTATAGGAATCACAAATCATTATTATACCCATCCAAATAATAATTTATTGAATAACAATTACACCATGACGTGGAGACGGTAAGCCGTACGGACGCACGTAAGGTGACATGTTATTCAAAGGATGGATAGAATACTGAAGATGATTGTACCATATTTATAATTACATCACAGTATATAGAAGGCACTGGAGTTATTATTTTAGAATGGTAATAACAAAGAAAGAATAAGTGGAAGAATAAAGGAACTTGAAAAAGGGTGGTGAAACCATTACATCTTCTTTGGGTTCTTCCTTTTGATTTGATCAAAAGGGCTCTTAGGTTGGCTTTCTAACTAAAGGAAGGACTCTAGGATGAAGTGAAGAAAGTTTAGAGAGTATTTGGGCAGAGGTTGGCCGAACCAAAAGGCTTTGATGGTGTGAGTTAATGATAAGGAGGAGTGCCCTTTTATAAGAGGGGTGAGGGGCACCTTTGGAAAAGCAAGAAATATTATTTTATAATAAATTCATATTCGGTTTCTAATTGCTAAAAAGTGGATTATTTAAAGTTTATGGTGGGGATAGGTTGAAAACCACTCAACCAATAGAATTTAGACAGGTTTTGGTCGTTATATTAACCTTATCATTAAGTATTAACTCTTAATTAATTAGTTTCACTTTTACAATGTCTCTTTGTATTTTTAGAGTATATGGTTTTTAAACTTACTATATACATCCAAGAGACCCCCAAATGGTCAATTAATGATACACCTATCATTATATAAGTCTCTTGGCCGAAGCTTAGATTTTTATGAATTTAATATAAATTAATAGTATAATATTTGTTTTAAAAACTCTTTTATGTAAATTTTGACACTATTTGGAAAATTGATTTTTGTGAAAATCATAACAGAATGATTAGTTCGAACAAGGTCGATTAAATCAATCCTAATATGTCATATTATCCTATAAAATTAGTTTAATTCATTAAATGTCTCAAATTATATTTATTTGGGTATTTATAATTCAATTATTTTAATTTTTCACTATTATGGTAATTACTTCATCATCATTGTGTCATAAATAAATTAAATTATTTAATGTCTAAAAATTATAAATAAAATATAATTATGTAGGAAATCTTTCTATATTTCTAATTAATATTTACAATCGTATTTATCTTATGTATAACCCTATATTAAAAATGTTTTAGTAAATAAACTTTGATTTTAACTCTTTTAACCCTTCTTTGAATTAAATAATAATAAATGTCCTAATCTAATCCAAGTGGACCTAAATGATAATATTTTATTCCTAAGGTTGTTTTTTTTGTCGAGATACACTTGTCCAATAGAATTAGGACAAGTGTTAGGGTAATATTAATATCATTTTTACCCTTAATTACCCTATTTACTTTTAACCGTGGTAAATAAAAGTAAAAAGTTACTATTCAACAAAAATTATTTTCATCTCATTGAACTAAATTTTACTCCTTGATATTAACCGTGTCTCTCGGATTTTCGAAATTCCAATCACAGAAGTGGTAAAATTATGTTTTATGAAAAATTCAGTTTTTAACTACCACTTAGTAGTTTCACTATTCATCAAAAATTGAAGTTTTTCAGAACAATGCCAAAATTTCACCCTACGATATAATTGATATTCTGAATTCAAAAATTATGTCTATTTTAAAAAATTCCAAACATATAAGTTTCATTAATTAATTTTATAATTAATTCCCGCTGTTACAACAAATAGCATGTTTTTAAGAAACAATATATATCAAAAGATTGACAATTGTTTATGTCAAATTTCAAAGTGAAATTAATTATAATGAACACCATTGGATAAATTGGTAAAAATATATTCTAATTATAATTTAAAACCACTAAATAATATAATTTATCACTATAAATTATTTTGATTAAAAAAGCTGTTTTAAGTATTTTTCACTATTCATTAAAATTGGAAGTTCTCAGAAAAATACCTAAAATTAAACCTAGGATAATTTCGATATTCTGAATCCAAAAATGAAGTCCATTTTGAAATATAAAATATATATAATTTCAAAAAGTAGGTATTACTATTTATAATAGCTAGTTTGATTGGTTGTGGTGTGTTAGAACTCGATGTTGCGTACGACACACGCTTTCACATTATTCCAAGAGAAGCGTACCGTAGAAGCTTGGGGTGTCAAATTCTTCCCTCCTTCAAATAATTTCGTCCTCGAAATTTCTAGAATACTACTGCATGAAAAGACTCGGGTGGTTCTTCATCATAAGTTCCTTGGGTTCCCACTTTTCCTCTTCCATCTTATGGTTTCTCCACAAGAATTTTACCAGACGAGTCGTGTGGTTTCTCAGTACTTGTTCTCTCGTATCAAGAGTCTTGACGGGCTCTTCGCAATAAGATAGATCAGGTTCCAGTTCTAATTCCTCGTATGTTAGTACATGTCTCGGTTCAGGCATGTATTTCCTTAATAGAGATACGTGGAACACATCGTGAACTTTGGAGAGACTTGGCGGCATTTCCATTCGGTAAGCTACAACCCCAATTCGTTCTAGAATTTCGAAAGGTCCGATGTACCTGGGACTCAATTTACCTTTCTTATCAAAACTTATAACTCCCTTCCATGGATATACCTTCAGGAAAACATGATCACTGACTTGAAATTCCAAATCCTTCCTTTGATTATCGGCATAGCTCTTCTGCCTACTTTGAGATACTTTGATGTGTTTTTGGATTACCTTCACCTTTTCCATTGTTTCCTCTACCAGTTCTGGACCTACAAGTTTTCTTTCACCAATGTCATCCCAATAGGTTGGTGTACAACACCTCTTTCCGTATAATGCTTTATATGGTGCCATCTGAATACTCTAATATAAGCTGTTGTTATAGAAAAATTCTACCAGAGGTAAATATTGATCCCACATACCCTGAAATCCAAGTGAGCAGGATCTCAACATGTCTTCTAAGGTTTGAATAGTTCGTTCTAATTGTCCATCTGTTTGAGGGTGGTAGGCAGTGCTCAAATGAAGTTCAGTATCCATGGCTTTCTGAAGACTTTTCCAAAATCTTGAAGTAAAACGGGGATCACGATCAGAAACAATCGATAAGGGTACTCCATGAAGTCTCACAACTTCATCAATATATAGTCTTGCTAGACGTTTCAGTGTTAGATATTCTCTTATAGCAAGAAAATGTGCTGACTTGGTAAGAAGATCAACAATGACCCATTTTGCATCATTTATTCTAGGATTCTTTGGTAGTCCCATGACAAAGTCCATCGTAATATTGTCCCATTTCCACTCTGGTATTAGAAGAGGTTGCATGACTCCTCCAGGTTGTTGCCTTCTAGCTTTCACTTGTTGACAAACCATATATCTTGACACAAAATCAGCAGTATCCCTCTTCATGTTGTCATACCAAAAATGTTCCTTCAAATCTCTATAAATTTGGGTTCTCCCAGGGTGTATAGAGAAATTGGAACTATGAGCATCATCCAGCAATTCCCTTTTTAGATCAGGTATATCGGGAACACAAAGTCTCTTCCCAAATTTCAAAATTCCATCTTCATACACAAAGTCTCTCAATCTCCCATCATTCATAGCTTTAATCTTCTTTTTAAATTCTTCATCATCGGTCTGAGAACTCTTAATTCTTTCTAGTAAAGATGGTTTGGAAACAATTTGAAAAAGCATTGATGTTTCACCATCCCTAGTTATTCCCATGTCCATCTTCACTAGATCCATGAAAATTGGATCCCTTTCAATTCTCATATTATTCGAAACTCCATTGTCTTTTCTTCTCAAAGCATTTGCCACCTTGTTTTCCTTCCCCGGGTGGTAGTGTATCGTGCAATCATAATCCTTGAGTAATTCAAGCCATCTCCTTTGCCTCATGTTGAGTTCTTTTTTGTGAGAAAATATACTTCAAACTCTTGTGATCAGTATAAATCTCACATTTTTCACCATAGAGGTAGTGCCTCCATATCTTAAAAGAAAAGATCACAACTGCTAACTCAAGATCATGAGTTGGATAGTTTTGCTCAGGAATTTTCAACTGTCGTGATGCATAGGCAATTACCCTGTCATTCTGTATAAGGACACAACCAAGTCCTTTCTTCGATGCATCACAATAAATAACAAACCCATCATTCCCCGATGGTAGAGTCAATATATGAGCATTGACTAATCTTATCTTCAGTTCTTCGAAACATTCTTCACACTCTTTTGTCCAAACAAGTTTTACCCCTTTACGTGTGAGCTTCGTTAATGGGTTTTCCAATCGGGAAAAATTCCGGACGAAACGTCGATAATAACCTGCCAAACCAATAAAACTGCGTACCTCAGTTATACTCGTAGGTGCTGGACATTCTTGGATTGCCTTGGTCTTAGAAGGATCAACAGAGATTCCATCTTTAGAGAAAATATGGCCAAGAAAAGAAATCTCCTGAAGCCAGAATTCACAATTGCTAAACTTCCCATATAATTCATGTCTTCTCAGAGTCTTCAGGATAATGCACAAGTGAATTTCATGATCTTTGTAGATTTTAGAGTATACCAAGATATCATCAATAAATACCACCAAAAATTCATTGAGATATTCCTTGAAAACTTTATTCATCAGATCCATGAATACAGAGGGTGCATTAGTCAATCCAAAAGGCATTACAGTAAACTCGTACTGCCTGTACCTAGTTCAAAATGCTGTCTTCGGAATGTCTTCCTTCTTTACACACAACTGATGGTATCCATATTGAAGGTCAATCTTTTAAAAGTATTGAGCTCCATGTAGTTGGTCAAATAAATCATCAATGCGAGGTAGGGGATACTTTTTCTTTATTGTTATGGAATTAATCTCCCTATAGTCGACACATAACCTCATAGATCCATCTTTCTTTTTAACAAAAAGAACAGGGGCTCACCATGGAGAAACAGTAGGGAGAATAAATGCCTTATTACTCAATTCCTCTAGTTGTTTCTTTATTTCGACTAATTCCATAGTGGACATTCTATAATTGGTCTTCGATATAGGCCTTGATCCAAGAATTAAATCAATGGAAAACTCAACTTCTCGTTCTAGAGGATGTCCAAGTAAATCTTCCGGAAATACACCTACATATTATTTCACAATAGGTACATACTCTATTTGAACATTCCTTTCCTCACTCATAGTCATTTCATTCTCTTCCTCCCCAATAATTGAATTTAGTTAAGCTACTGGGGGTGGATCTAGATAAGAATTAGGTGGTGACGATTCTGCTCTATAGATAAGGTGTTCCTTATCATCATCATCAAAAATCGTAACCTCCTTCTTCTTACAATAAATATTCACATCATAATTCGAAAGACAATCCATACCAAGGATTATATCAAACTCAATAATAGGTATGAAAATGAGATCAGCCAATAAAGAACATTTATGTGCTCTAATGGGAACTGATTCACAAAACATTGTGGCAATGATACTTCCCTTAGGAGTTTTAACTGACAACTCCCATGTTAAATCAGATTGGAAATATCTAATTTTCTTAGCAAACTCGGAAGATTTGAAACAATATGATGATCCATAATCAAATAATGAATTTTCCAAACTTGAGGAAACCATTAAACTACCTTCCACCACGTCTTTTGGAGCTTCTACCTCAGCAGTAGTGATAACAAAAGCTTGGCCTTGATCCCTTGGCCTTTTCTGAGGTAAGTTCCCCTGAAGAATAGGACATTCATTTTCATAATTTCCCATCTCTGTGCAATTTTAGCATTGAATAGTGGTAGCTTCCTTCTTCCCTTTGCATTCACGAGCTTGGTGGCCTTTTTCACCACACTTGTAACATACACCCATTCCCTTCATGCAAGTACCGGGGTGTTTCTTCCCACATTTACCACAGGATGGATATTCAACCTTTCCTTTATTCCCCTTATTTCCATTCCCAGATTGATCAGTAGATCTATTCTTCTCTTGCTTTGCTTTAAAGTGATAAGACTTAGAGAATTCCTTTTCTGTCTTGATAGCACACGAGACAATGTCTTCGTACGACAAGAAGGATTGTGAGACTAATGCTCGAAGGAGAAATGGTTTTAACCCATCAAAAAAACGATCAATCTTACTTCTTGGGTTACGTATATAATCTCCAGCATACCTTGATAACCTTGTAAAGTTATCCTCATACTTTGCGACATTCTAATCCTCCTTTTGTCTCAGACTCAGAAATTGCCTTTCCATATCTGCTCGATGGTCATGAGGAAAGTATTTTTCTAAAAACAGATCTTTGAACTCCCTCCATTCCATATTTTATACTTCATCATCTTCCTTCGTGTTTTGAATCAATGACCACCATTGATCAGCATCTCCAGTGAGGCAGTAAACTGCCATGATAACTTTTTCCCTTTCACTACTCCCCAAAGCCTGAAATATTTTCTCTAGGGAATTTATCCGTTGCTTAGCTACTAAGAGATTTCTACTCCCATTGAAAGTTGATGGTTATTGCCTCATGAATCGATCTAACATTTATCCTCCATGCTACGGATTAGGGTGCTCCATACGGGTAAGGTTATTATTCATAACCTGAGTGAGTTGTCCCAGTACGGTGATTAGCTGATCGGCACCAGTTGCATCACTGACTCCACTATAATTATCTTGAGCATGAGGGCAATCCCTACATGGAGTGTGTGCATTGATACAGTTTCCATTTCTTCTACTAGGCTCCATTTCTAAACAATGGCACAAACTAGATCAGTTTATGAATCAAAATAAATAATCCCATACTTATAAAACACTTAACATAAATTGAACTATTTATGGATATAATCCATAATCATAAAAAAATTCTTTGAGGAAGTATATACTCATAAACCCATCATAATGATTTGTAAAGAAAATGAGAGTTGTCCTAAGAATATCCCCCAGGAGTGTCGTAACCAAGAGTGCAGTAAGGCTCGTTGTCGTGCACCCATTCCCGTTCGAGTCTAGCTCAAAGCTGTGTTTTCGGGTTTTAGCCCTAGGTACATCTGTGCCAGATCCGCCTCTACCTGCTCATATCCAGACATGGATGTATTTCTCGGAAAACTCAGAAAATATCTACAATACCAAAATTCTAAGAAGTTCTTCTATATTAATCCTCAATGTCCATCTTAGGTCTATGTTCTCTAATTAGAGTTTATCTAAATCTATCTTCCAAGGTTTGTACTAAACTTCCTCTGATACCAATTGTAACGCCCCGACCCCAATTACCCAGAGTCGGTGCATTATTACATAACATTGGCATGATCACAAGAAAGATCAAATCTCGAAATACCGATTGGTTTTGTAGCCTTGGAAACACTAGATATATTCATAATGTTTTCCATTACATCATAAAGTGATAAACTACTACAACAACATATTGTCTCCATATTCCACACTATTATCCCCTCATAATATCCCTGTAGGTCATTCATAATTTAATTCTTCACATCCTGGGAAAAATAAAACATAGAAAAGGGGTGAGATCAAATCCCCAGTAAGGATAAAAATATAGCGGAAACTTTAATATATAAGAATAATCATTTAAGGCAATGTATAACTAAAACAAAAGCCTTTTAAATTTGAACTTCAACATAGTATGGAAAAAATAAAATGAAATAATGCCATTTACTTATTCACATGGATATTCTACTAATCGAATAATCACATGCAATACCAATAACCACCTTCATAATGATGGAATGCATAATGCCAGACTATCATAACCACATAACCAAGGCCTCATGCCAAGACTAAAAATAAGATTTTCCCAAGGCCTTGTGCCAAGACACTAGTTTGTCTCATGAGACCTACCGAGGCATCGAGGAGCTATAGCTGGCTCCACCCATGACATATTAAGTCCAATGTATTCCCATATGAAAAGGTTTAAACATAACATAAACATTCGTATTAAAACTAGCATACGAAATGTAAATACTTCATCCATAAACCATGAATGGTATAAAAATAAGACATCCACAGTAAAAAATATCACAAAACCTTCAATAAAATATAGAAGTTTTGTATCATAATAAATCAATTTCAAATAATTGTAAAATCCATCAACGGATGTTGACATAGATGAAATCAAAACTCTTTTTAGAGAAATATATTTTTCTATTTTGAAATCATTTAAGAGTCATATATTTATAAAATAAAACATTTTCTTTGAAAATATTATTATAAGCTTCTAAAGGAAGATTCGAAGATTTTATTACAGCGGAAAATAACCGCACCCATTGTATAAGTTAAAAAAACATTCTTACCTTAATTCTGTCGAAAAGGTTAAAAAGAACCCTGTTTGGAAAACGACAGAAAGATTCCTTTATAAAACTCTTCTAAAAAGTCAAAGAAGGGTATAAATTACTTTAAACAATATTCTTGTAAATAGTAAAAATGTTTTTAAATACGTTTTTAAGAAACATGGATGTGGATGATAAAGAGATCCCAGTAGATTATTATGTATAAAAAACCTCAGATAATGAAGAGATTGCAAAATAAACCCTTACCTTGTACTTTTCCTTGGTTGGGGGTAGGTTAACCTCCTGTATAATGGTGAAATAATTTTTATTAAATTATACAATAATCATATACATTAATATGATATCATATATGATCTTTTAACATTTATTTGTTAATAATATCTTAGTATTACCGTTGTTTTGGGTGTTAACTTACTCGTTTTCTTTTATATGTTTTGTTATGTAAGTCGTGTTTGTCATGGATAGGTTGTATCTTAATCATATCCATAATGATATCAAGTCCTTAGATACTATTATTAATCATAAAATGAGAATTAGACTTGAATGGATACGATGGAGAATGAATCTCATCGCATTCGTGGAGACGGTAGTCCGTACGTACGCACGAGCAACAATATCATTATTTTGATATTAAAATAATATATAATTGGATGGTATATCATATATACAGAATCATTATCATGTTAAATTTATTATTTACATGAATCACAAATCATTATTATACCCATCCAAATAATAATTTATTGAATAACAATTTTACCACGACGTGGAGATGGTAAGCCGTACGTACGCACGTATGGTGACATGTTATTCAAAGGATGGATAGAATACTGAATATGATTGTACCATATTTATAATAACATCACAGTATATATAAGATACAGAAGTTATTATTTTAGAACGGTAATAACAAAGAAAGAAGAAGTGGAAGAAGAAAGGAACTTGAAAAAGGGTGGTGAAACCATTACCTCTTCTTTGGGTTCTTTCTTTTGATTTGATCAAAAGGGATTTGAGGTTCGCTTTCTGACTAAAGGAAGGCCTCTAGGATGAAGTGAGGGAAGTTTAGAGAGTATTTGGGCAGAGTTTGGCCGAACCAAATGGCTTTGAAGATGTGAGTTAATGAGAAGGAGGAGTGCCCTTTTATAAGAGGGGTGATGGGTACCTTTGGAAAAGCTAGAAATATTATTTTATAATAAATTCATATTCGGTTTATAATGGCTCCAAAGTGGATTATTTAAAGTTTAAGGTTGGTATAGGTCAACAAAACACTCAACCAATAGAATTTAGACAGGTTTGGGTCATTATATTAACCATATCTTTAAGTATTAACTCTTAGTTAATTAGTTTCACTTTTACAATGTCTCTTAGTATTTTTATATTATATGGTTAATAAACTTACTATATACATACAAGAGACCCCCAAGTGGTCCATTAATGATACAAATATCACGATATAAGTCTCGTGGCCGATCCTTATATTTTTAGGAATTTAATATCAATTAATAGTATAATATTTGTTTTAAAAACTCTTTTATGTAAATTTTGACACTATTTGGAAAATTGATTTTTGTGAAATTCATAACAGAATGATTAGTTCGAAAAAAGTGAATTAAATCAACCCTAATATGTCATATTATCCTATAAAATTAGTTTAATTCATTAAAAGTCTCAAATTATATTTATTTTGGTATTTATAATTCAATTATTTTAATTTTTCACTATTATGGTAATTACTGCATCATCATTGTGTCATAAATAAATTAAATTATTTAATGTCTAAAAATTATAAATAAAACACCATTATGTATGAAATCTTTCAAGATTTCTAATTAATCTTTACAATCGTATTTATCTTACGTATAACCCTATATTAAAATTTTTTTAGTAAATAAACATTGATTTTAACTCTTTTAACTCTTTTTTGAATTAAATAATAATAAATGTCCTAATATAATTCAAGTGGACCTAAATGATAATATTTTATTCCTAAGGTTGTTTTTGGTCGAGATACACTTGTACAATAGAATTATGACATGTGTTAGGGTAATATTAATATCATTTTTACCCTTAATTACCCTATTTACTTTTAACCGTGGTAAATAAAAGTAAATAGTTACTATTCACCAAAAATTATTGTCATCTCATTGAACCAAATTTTACTCCTTGATATTAACCATGTCTCTCAGATTTTCGAAATTCCAATCATAGAAGTGGTAAAATTAGGTTTTATGAAAAAATCAGTTTTTTAACTACCACTTAGTAGTTTAACTATTCATCAAAAATTGAAGTTTTTCAGAACAATGCCAAAATTTCACTCTAAGCTATAATTGATATTCCGAATTTAAAAATGATGCATATTTTAAAAAATTCCAAACATATAAGTTTCATTAATTAATTTTATAATTAATTCCCGCTGTTACAACAAATAGCTTGTTTTTAAGAAACAATATATATCAAAAGATTGACAATTGTTTATGTCCAATTTCAAAGTAAAATTAATTCTAATGAACACCATTAGATAAAATGGTAAAAATATATTCTAATTATACTTTAAAACCACTAAATAATATAATTTATCCCTATAAAGTATTTTTATTAAAAAAGTAGTTTTTAAGTATTTTTCACTATTCATAAAAATTGGAAGTTCTCAGAAAAATACCAAAAATTCAACTTAGGATAATTTCAATATTATGAATCCAAAAATGAAGTCCATTTCGAAATATAAAATATATATAATTTCATAAAGTAGGTATTACTACTTATAACAGCTAGTTTTATTGGTTGTGGTGTGTTAGAACTCGATGTTGCGTACAACACACGCTATCAAATTATTTCAAGAGAAGCGTGCCGTAGAAGCTTGGGGTGTTACATTTTCTATAAAACCTAGACCAGAAATGATTTTTGTTTTTAGAAGGGAATTTAGATTTTTCATTTTATAAAATGTAATGTATTTTTTTATTCAGATCCAAAAGTGTTCATCTTATGTCATCACAAATGTAATGACACACTCTAATATCATGGTGATGGACCAAGGAATCACATTCAACTGAACATGGAATATACATAAGTGAATAAGGAATTTTAACATGTCCTGATAGAAGTACATGACGAATGCAAAGGGTACATAATGCGTTTTATTTTCCACGAGTTTACCTGTGTCTCATATTCTCCCATGGAATTTAATTCTCTATATACACAGTGTGTCCTTTTGAGGTATAAAATGTGTAGTTCTTTGGTATAGACTACTTTTTCTACTTTCCTATTCTCTTGTACATCTACTCTTTCTCATGTATTATGTTCATGCTTGTGTACATGGTTATATCTAAGTAGTGATTCATGACCATGTACTCTACCCATTCCAATAGTTCTAGAAGTGTTTGTTCACATGTATCATCTAGGATACATGTGGATACTCTATCTCAAATAATAATGGGGTGTTGAAGAGACTACAAGGTATGTGACCTTTATCTTTGATCATAAACTATAACATAGAATAAGTTGCACTACTTTGGGCCGGTTCAATGGACTACACACAGTCTATTTAAGAACTATCCAGAATTTACCAAATTATTATGTGTTTTCTCCATGATTTCATTATTTCAAATTACACCATCAATAAAAACCATAGATACACGATTAATGAAATAAAAAATGATCCATCTATGGTAACAAGAATATGACCATTGATCTACTCAAATTACAACTTGTATAACAAAATTATATCTCTAAAAGTTAAATTGTGAATATTGAATCATAGATATGATCCGAATCCACCTCTAATCATTTTACATCACCATCTCATCTAGACCACATATTCTATTTCCAACTTCACCTATGATATAAATCATTTATGCCAATTAATGGTCATAAAAAGTTCTAATATTAGGTATTTGTCGAGCTGGTGGCTAAAGAAATTACCAGTGATGTATGGGTGATGAAATGGGAGAGAAATAAGGAGTGAAGGTTGGATGGATTTTTTGTTTTCCTTGATTCATTTTCATTATAATGAAATGATACGAGATACATAAATTAACAATATTAATTCCCTACAACTTGGAAATATAAATCTGATCCAATAAGAATGAATGAATGTGAATCAATATTTTAGTGGATTTTATTCATTTTCTGTTGTGGGATAATCAATGGGGAAAATAAATTGTGGCGACCAAAGGTTCTACCTCAGGTTAGGATTCATTACTATTGAATAATGGAATTGTGTCATCATCGTAGGCTGGATCCATTTGTTTCATTATCAGAAAAAATCCTCATGAAATTAATCATGATCCTCAATCTATTATATTTTAAAATATATCATCCAATATCTCCTCTCAAAATCCCAATGTTATGTAGATAACCATAGGGATTTTGAATAACCAAATATTTATAGAGGGTACTAAGTATAATGAATTAAATAATCAATTCAATTAATTTATTGACAAATCTTCCCATGACTACTTCTTATGCAAAATCTCAATGATGAACAAGGTTATATCACTCCTAGGGTAAACCGCATGTTATGAACTTATTGGTGGTCTCATATTTATCATCCAAATTACCATCCTTATTTTATTATACTATTTCAGTAAATATATTTTTATTGATATAATACATTTAATATTTTAATGATATCAATTATGAGGATTTATGGTCCACATAATTTCACTTCATCTCAGTTCCGCACTTTAAAAATATTATTATATATAATAATGACAATTTATTTAAATTAATAGAATTTATATTGTTCCTACATTAGTGATCTTAATCCCAAATATTAAATAATTATAAATAAAATTATGATGGTACAAGGCATTAATTAGGTTATCCTACTCCAAAGTGTTCTTCTAAAGATTCAAATGATGCCACCAGAAAGGAACCAAGGGAATCACCCACCCACCGAGGATATTCAACATTTATTCTTTTATCTCTAATGTAAAATCATCTATGTTATCCACATCATCAATTTCCATGTTACCCCAGTCGATAACATGTCATAGGTCATGCATATACCACCTCTACTATAACTAGTGGATGAAATTGAGTGCATGAACTAATTATGGTGGTAGGGTTAAATGGTATGAGACCTCACCAACCATGTGTAGTATCTACAAAGGGAAAACGACCCTCATATTAAAATTTACACTGTAGCGAAGTCAATGGAATCCATATCAATGTGATACCATTTTGAACACATCTTATCCTTCCTCAAATTACCAAGGAAATCATTTTCTATATGAATAAGAATTATGAAAACCCTTGGAAAACATTACTCACTCCAAGATAATCTTCACATTTTCTATTGTTATATCAACCAAATCTGAGCACAAGAGTTCTAGTCACCAAGACTAGTCCAACATAGTGTCGACCTACAATTTCTCCCATATAGGGCATCAGGTGGCTCCATATCGAGTGTTGAATTGTAACTAATGTTTTATATAAAATCCACCAAGGGTATATGATTCCCCAATAATTGGTCAAAATTTTACATGAACTACAACAACATTTACAATAGGAACTGAATGGTCTGCTAAGTCTGGTCACCATTATAGTGTTGAAACACAACCTTCAATTGTGATTGAGCCCTAAATGTCTCTTGAAAGCCTCTCTATAATCATGATGTAATGAATGCATCAGGGTATGAAATGATCATTGGGGGATCTCTGTGAAGCTCAGATTATTGTTTCGTGTAAATAAATCTCAATATCTATACTAACATCGTCTCTATGATAGCTAGGTAGTGATCCAACATGGTGATTTAACCTATAATCACCCATATGGTATCTTTTCCCCTAAACATTAATCAATGATCCATAACGATGTACATAGATATAACATCCCACTTACACTTTGGTACCTCAAGGGGTTAAGAGAAACATACTATAACATAGTTCTCTACCCTCACCTATTAACATATGATGTATTTAGAGACAAAAAAAAATATACACTTCTTCATACCTATGCACCAGATGTATCATCGAAGGACCTAGTAAAACTTCCAGCATAATGATATACCACAATGGGGGGTGTATGAAACATCCTCATCCCCTCCCCTCTTGATGTAATTGGAACAATAATTAGTCCTAATAAATAAATACATTCTCCCTAATTCATAAAATATATCAGGTGCACATGATGTGGATATCTTATCATGTAAGATGTCATAGTAATAAAATTCATGTTTAACCTCCCTAACATGCATTAAAATGGTGTGGTAACATCAATAAACTCTAGGCAAGGTGTACCATCCTCATCCACATGGGATTACATCTACAATGACAACTACTCTAATGCCTTTTTCAATAACTATGAACACGATTTGTTGATAACAGTTTCTACCACCATGTTTCTATTGACAGGAATATAGAATCTCTCAATGTCATAATCATACTAAAACTCTAGATGTAGCCTCCATCTCAATTTCTGATCTTTTTGAGAGAATATATACTTGAGACTCCTTTGGTAAGAACAAATGATAAACTGATCACCAATATTGTAGTGTCACTATATCAATAATTATAATACCACCACTTCAAACTATAGATCACTGGTTGTGCAGTTGTTCTCACATGGTCTCAACTAATGGGATACATATTAAATCATTGAATACCTCAAAATTAGAACACAACCATGGTAGGACCCTATGTTATAGAATAACTCTACGTACTAGACACCCTCTTCTAGTAGTCTCATGATAGGGCCACTCTCCAACCACATCCGCTACTCCTAGAAAGCATACTGGAAACATTCCATCCACATTAAAGGGAACCATTTTATGTGAAATTAGTCCATCATTTCAATACCCTTGATAACCATGAATCTCATATTATAGTATTCCAATCCATGGAAGCATCACATATCTATCACACACCTGGGTGGAACCCATATTGACACTTTCTATACAATTTTTGTGTCCATTGATACACCATAAATTAAGATAAAATTTCCAACAATGTGATCATTTTAAATCCCAAACAATCAATTAAATTCCTTCCCAAAGGGATGGTTATCTATGATTATGTATGGAACCATCATCAAGCGTCTCATTTTCTCCTCATCAAACACCGAATATCAATGAATATCAATGATGAAGACAAAAAACAAATCCAAGAATGGTTTAATGATCCAATTCAAGAGTCCCATGGGCACTAATATTGTTTTTTTCATACTAAAAAGAATCACCATGTATTAATAGTTACTGTATCTACAACAAAGTGTTGACATATTTATATCCTCATTCTATACTAGAATCCATTGATAAACTGTCCTAAGGACATTATTTGAAAACCATATTACACATATCAAATGGTCATGGAGGATGTTAATCCGTAGTAGTGGATACTTATTCATCATAGTCACCTATTTTAAGAGATAATAACATGTACAAATACTCAGTAAAAAATACACATTATTGGTAAATGAAATGGATGCTTCTAGGAGGGTAACATTAGGACTGACAAAGCCTTTCTCTATAGGTCCCCCAAGTAAATTTTTTCTCATCCAGATCTAGGGGATCCATCAAAAATGTTTTTCAAAATACTGGAATAGTCCTTGGGTTCAATTCATTGTATATGTATATCTATCAATGGGTAGTTATTATAGAAACAACCTTAGTAAATACATCCTCATACTCTACCACCACTACAGAAGGTATAAATACACCAACAACCAGTACTCTGTGAGTAATACTAGAAAATAAGTGATTAATTGGATAAATACTTATTCATATGAGCGTAGCCTTATCTTCGTTGATTTATTTCACCCACAATGTATAATCTCCTCACCACTATTTAGAAACACTTCACACTCTACTAGAAACAATAAATCTAGCTATAAACTACCTATAGTTAGTTAATCCTTAATATTACATCCTAAGGCCTCATCAGTTCTATGACTGGATCCTATAAAAATATCTCTCATATGAGATTTAGTTAACTCTTTCTACCCATGTGTGTAATAACTAAAATCCCTTCAGTAGGTGTATTTGAGTTCATGGGATGAGGTAAGGGATAAATTGAAATATTTAAGTCACAAACATGGGAAGTGAAAATAATACATAAATTTAAAAAATGTCTTCTATTATTATAGATAATATAGAAAATACATATATTTTACCATAAATCATCTCATGAGGTCCAAGGTCATATGCCTCAAACACTTACTGATTTCTTCACCGCTAACAACTAAGTGACTACGTCTGTTCGGGACCACCTAGGGGTGGTGGTGGGAATAGTTCTAGCCTCCATCCACCTCTTGTAACTCTCCCCACTCCTTTACATTGAATTTAATTCTTTACACATACATTATGACACTATTTTATCTACCTGGGTAGTCCATCAACTATATTGTTGTCAGCTATTTGACACATTAGACAATCTCACATTAGTTTTTTCGATGATGCAACATAAAAATATCCACTCATTATGATATCTAGAACTATCCAAAGATACTTGAACTATAGAACTGCTATCATTTAACCTTATCCTAAATAATATCTCACACTTAGATCACTATGAATGTCATTGGATACTAGTTTCTGAAGTCTCAACTCCAGTGTGCCCATTACATTCACCCATTCTCAGTGTCTTCTTATCCAGAAATCTTGACACCATAGAAGCAAACACATGACCTCCAACATATGTGGGAATTCAATGATATAAAAACAAAAACATAATATATCATCCTAATTACAACTAAAAAGTATTTCCACTGATGAATAGCTCGTGAACCATATACACAGAGTATCAAGAGAGGCAATTGAACTAGAAAGAATACTCTTCTATGGTAAACCTAGCCTATGGTAACTTAAGAATATATTGTATGCACACTAATTGTGAAACATTAAGATATAACTAATACATGAATATACACTCCAAAACATAGTAAGGTAGAGTTGTCTCATCATGAATCTAAGTCACTAGACTCCATAATCTCCAAGTAAAACATTGTAGAAGACTTGTTTCTAGAAACACCAACTGGTCTATAGGTAACCTTATATGGTGGAAAACATGGGTTACTATGTCTAACCAGAGCTTAGATTCCTGGATTCATATATTTTTCTCCAAACATAGGAGGTAGCCACTTATGAAAATCACCATGTTCATTTAGCCAACACATAGCCCTTTCTAATAATGTCACCATTATCTGTTACTTAATAGGGGTGGAAAATGTAATGAAACATCTATGTACCACCTAAAATACAAGAAATTATACTAAAGCCTCATTACTTGAAATTTCATCCACATGATCACACTAGGGAATCATGGATAAATATCTTCGTGGACACGTCCTGAAATAAAAAAGAGACACCCATACCAATGTGTATATCAGGGGAGATGAATCAATAAGATCATCCAAACCACAAAACATTTATATATGATGCATGTAATATGTTTTATATATATATAGTTCTAATATATTCTATATCAACAATATGGTAATCAGATTCTAGGTGAATTGATACAATTTCCTCCGAACTGACACTGGAGTCCCTATCTGAAATCCAAACTGAAAATATTTGTACCCAATTTACATAACTGCCAAAAAAAACCATATAAATAGGATAAACAATAAACTATAGTCCGAAGGTAGACCATAATCCTCCAATACCAGTATTTCATGAACCAATCGATCAAGTCCCACCCGGATGGTGATAAGCTATGTGGGACAACCGAATCCTCCCTCCGATATGCCAGGTTCTATCGACCACCATCAATTAGGAATATCACACATATGAGATGAATTTTCCTAAGTTTCCTATACACACAAACACATCTCTAAGAAAATAAAATGTTTAATAAAAATAACAACTAATACCAAATTCAAGAATAAAAATATATTCCACAATAATTATATCAATAAATGTACTATACATTATATAAACCAAAAATAGTCCCACTAAAATGTGAAAATGTGTCCAACCTACTCTGAAGGAATGGACTGTTATCAAATGCAACACTGATAATAAACATGGAATGCATTAACCGAACTATGCTCTGCGTACTTCATATCCTCCTATAAATCCATTAAAAGTCCTTTCATCTGTATATGACAAGAAAAGTGTGGGAAAGTCCCATACATGAATGATTAAAACAATTCCATGTAGGAGACCCCTACATCACCAAATATAATGTAACAAGAGTAATATTCTACAAAATACTCATGTATTTCAATAAATAATATTTACATAAATACAATTAAACCATGATATTCTCATAACCTACTATAATTCAGAAGTGTTCTTAACAAGTACATCGGCCACATGATTCCACTAAAAAATTTAAGGTAACACTCTTCCAAGTGAAATCACAACATGAGCCATGCTATCAATGATAACTCACTTTTAGAGGTAACTCTCATCAAGACTTTTTTGAATTACCCACTATATATCCAAGATCCGAACATCAAAACTGGGGATCAAACCCTAGGATACTGGGTGGAAAAACAAACCCTACATTGATAGCCTGAAAAAATTGATCGATACTCTATTTATAATGGTCCGGAAAATACGACTAACCCAACATAGGATAAAGAAGAAATGAAAGGGGATCCTACCCTTGATAGTCAAAGGGATATACCAAAATATAACTGATATAAAAGACATATTGTGGTTAAAAATCCTATACTGATGATATAATCAAACATTGTACAATCATGTGTGTGGAATGAGGAATCATATTCAAACAAACCTAATTTATTCTAAAGAGAGATATGAACTAAAAATGTCCCAAAATAAGTACACATCATGTACTAGGGTTATATGACATTTCACTTCTATCTCTAGTTTTTCAGTTTCTTATTGTCTCACATGACAGGAAATTTTCCATGTGCGTAGTTTTCCTTTTGAGGTACACGATGGGTAGGTGTCGGGCTGGTAGTCATCTTGCTACCAACATGTGCCGATGGACATCTAGTCATTACCATGTACTATGGACATTCTTGTGTACTTATCTGTGTCCATGTATCAAGCTGTTCTACTGTACATTATTTCTGATTGTGATCCTCGATAAGTTTTTTATTATGTATCCTCTAGTATAAACACCCAGAAACTAAAATTGAGTCACACAGTGTGTTGTAGAAAACACATAGAGTGTGATATGTTTCTCTCTGAGAAAGATGATGCTCCATAAAAGGGAATTTTCACTAATAGTTATGGAAATAGTGGATTTTCTTGATGAGTAATTTCAAACACCCTTTTTTCATAATCGACGTTTAATAGGATATTTATAAAAGGATAAATTTCATGATTAACTCAAATAAATGAAATAATAATTGATGATTTAATTATAGAACTAAGAGGCTGGATCATCCCAATATAGTTAAAATTAATCTAAACAATTAATGAATTACATTGTAATTGATTAATTTTATTTTGATGGATCTAATAATTTATCTACATCATACCCTTATTGTGTTGTAGGAATCTCGGACATATTCACTCCAGCAGTTATCTACACATGTTCAAAGAACTTTCATAGGGTACTAGAAAATTATCCAGGTACTATAATGATAGATCCTGATACTTACGAAATTCACCTTTGATTGCCCCCAGAATTTCATTAATAATGATTCTCTTTAATCTCTCTACGCATGAGAGTTGTGGTGGAAGTGAATCAAACTTATTTCAATAGATCATTCTTGGAGATGGGGATCTTTTGGTCTTTGAATGAATTATTTCAAGATGTCATTTTTCATAACTAATAGAAATTTCAAACCTAAAAAAATAATATAATTGGATTTATATACCACTAGTGTTAGAAAATAAAAATATTTCACGTTACCTTATTATTTTCCTTAATTCTTGTAAAATTTTTTTGATAATAATAAGTGTATTATTTTTTCTTAACATGATAAAAAATCGTGAATTAAGTTAAATATTAATTATTCAAATATTATTAATCATAAATACTTTATCACCATGTCGTAAGTCTCTTTCCTGCATTTATCTATATTATATTTTTCAGAAAACAAATACTAAATATTTATATAAAAAATAAATATAACATCATCATTTTACAAAATATTAATAAATATTATGTTCACTAAATAGATAATAAATTTTTATAAAATATGCTTTGAAAAAACATTTCTCTCAAAAAACGTTTCATTGAATATAAGTAATAAAACAAACATGAATAATTACTAAACCACATGGAGGAATAAAATTTATTAAAAAAATTACATTGTAAATAATAATATTATTTAATTGAGGTTCCTGAAACACCTAGTGTGTGACCATATAGATCTCTTTGTTGGTGGAATTATGAAAAAAACCAAAAGTAAAAGACCAACAACTTATAATATGAAATGACGCCCATAAGGGAAGGTGTTTTTGTCATGATGACATAAAACAAATTCAAACTCTTACTATTTATCATAATCACATTATGTTGATATCTCTAATCAAGCAGGTTTCATGCTGGTGATATCAAACTATGCCATCGATGTCTCCTTCATTGACATTCTATAAATTTAAATTTCCGACAGAAAACCATGAACCTGGATTTATTTAAGTAATATAATTCTTATCAGAGGAGCTGATGTATGAACTTATAGTAAGTAAAATAACATTCAAATTCATTCTCAAATTTTTAATAAATGAAATAGTACTTCTGATGCACCCAACATGTCATACTTCACTGTGAACATATGTTATAAATGTTACCATCAATGAATAAATTTAAGGAAATCATAACATACATTAATAATAATATTAATTCCTAAGTAACAATAAACATGTTTTCATATAGGAACATCCAATGAAACATATAAATGTTGATTTTCTATTGGTGTGTTCCATTCTCATAATTTTCTACACTATAATTTTCCAAGGGCATATACTATAAGATGGTACGTCAATGTCATGTGAATCCTCACCCCTAATAGACTATATCATTTTAGTCCCTCTAATTATTTCATTAGGCTATAGAACATATATTTAAGAATAATGTTGTGGCTGTTTTTTGGTTGTTATCATAGTGGGAAACTATTATAACATTTCAATGAGAATACTACTCTCCAGATAGTATCTTATACAAAATCACATATAACGACAATCATGATGTGATAAAGTGTATATTAATATTTATAACAATGAATATTTTTTATCAAAAAGTGAACAAAAGATAATTCTAGTGTACCAACTATAATATAGCCCAAAATTCACTTAATACTACTATTAAGAACATTTATTTTTTTCTCTCAGAGGATACACATGATTCTTCCCTAATATGATATTATTCTTGTGTTTCACTATGTTTTCATCTATATGTATATTTTTTTACTACAACATGTACACTCTATGAAAAACCTTCCAAGTGGTGATACATCCAGAGTATATACATTTATTTTTAGTATTACCTTAGATCTATTAAAATACCCGCCACATTAGTATTATCATAATAAAATGTGATAGGGTCATTATAGGTATGTACAACATCAATATCACGGAAAAAGGTTCACATCCATCAGGTTTATATAGATGAATCATTATATTATATATATTTAGAATCCAATATTAAATCAATAAAAAGTTTCTAATTAGAAATATAATATCTCAAATATCCTATTTTGAAAAAGAAATAAATCCTGATTGTGACATTACATCATTTTGATCTGTTTGAAATCCTGCATCAGTGTAACCCCTGATGACTAACTTCTCTCTTAATCTATACACCAAAAACATATCCTTATTTCTTCTTATAAAACTAATGATAACATAAATATCCCACCAATGTTGTTCTCATGGATCAACATAATATCTTACTACAATGATCAATGAATTGGAAACATAATGTCTACTATATAATAAGATTACTTGATTGATCATATCATTGAATCATATTGATGTTACTCATTATATCTTTCTCTTTTTGTGTTTGAGGAATTTTTTTAAATATATATACATTTTGATTGTGGAACCAATCATATTTTGTGTTTCTCTATACTAAATCCCCTTAGTATAGACTAAATGTATATACCTTTACTTAGTCTGAGAAACCACCTGGATCGATAATGAATAATCTTGATCGATATAATTATACATACTTTTCTTATTTCTTTCATGATGTTAAATATCATTATGCATTTTTTAATAAATTTCAAAAATATTATATATTTTACAATGAGTAATATATCATTATCATATAATATAAGGATAATGACTGCATTTCCAATAAAGCAAATGTAAACACATCCCTCACAATCATTATTAATGAATCCAAAAATATTTTATACCATAATTTAATCAAATGTTATATGACCCCTATCCATTAAACATTCCATAAATTGATATATAAAAACTTTAAATCCTTTTGGAATCAATTGGAGTCACAACCCCTTTTGGTTGAATCATGTGGGAATATTCCTAAATGATCCTATTATGGAAATCTATTTAGAAATCCTTCTTCCAAATTATGTATTCATAGTGAGATAAAATTGAATGAAAATTTTTTGTGGATTTAAAAAACTAACTTGTAAAATTGTTTCATCATAGTCAATTCCATGAATTTTTTTTAACCTAATATAAAGTTGAATTTCATAAAGGAACTTACTCTACCTTCCATTTCCATTTTCCTCTGGAATACCCGCTTATAACCAACATGATTTAAATCATTTGGTAGAACAACCATAACCAAAACATGGTTCTTATTCATTGAATCCATTTCAGAATTCACATAATCTATCCATTTTTTAGCTTTCGGTCTATCTAGTACAACATTATAGGCACGAGGTTCATTATTATCAAATAATAATTTGTCAACATCATCGTTTACTAAATTACCATTTTTCTATAGTTATCTTACCTCTTTGGTGATTCTATAATGTAATTTTATTTTATTAAGTTATTCTATGCGGATTTGTAGAATATGTTCTTATACCAACACTTGTGTATCTTAAACATCTATTTCAATGAAATAATATTTTTTTCTCACTATATTTATTTATTATAATTTCCTCTCAATAAATACAACTTGTATGGTGAAAATTGAATTCTTATCTGAGGGAGTTTATAAGGAGTATCCGTTTATTTCCCTAGGATACCATATATAGTTACACTTTATTACCTGAGTTATACGTTTTTTCAGAGAAGGCACTAAAAAATACATCAAATCCCATACATGTGTTTGTGATATAAGATATTTATATCCAATCCCAAAGTCAAGGATAATTCCATTTTTCACATTATTTATTAATAATTTTATTATGTGTGTTTTATATTTTGAAGCATGTCCCTAAAAGGATAAAAGAAGATTTTCCTTACTTATCATTAACCTTACCATGTATAGGAATGTATAATTACTCCTATAACTAAAACCATTAAACTATGTTGTGTAACATTTGTTGAGTTGAGATAGGCTCCCAAACACCAATAAAATTTAGATAAAATATTGGTTGAGATATTGATCACCAAGATTATATTGAAGTATATTTATGATCTCTCTATGTTAATTATTACTACAATTTTGAATTCATTGAATTTATCAAGGACTCAGACCTATAACTCATCATGTAGACATATCCATATATAATCAAGTTCCCAATAAAAGTAATAATGTATGGTACCCACCACTAGATTATATTGGAAATGGACTGTACAGAAAAGTGTGTACTAATCCTAAAATCTCTTTGGCCCTTTCACCATGTCCATCAAATAGTGGTTTTGTTAGTTTAAATTGTATACGATACTAACATCATTCAAGTGGTTTTATATCAAAAGAATCTAAATAACCATATTGAAAAATCATTTTCAAACAACTTTCGTTTAAATGACCAGTGTGTTAATTCCATAGTTCGGTGTTATAGGAGTCTTGTGAACAAGATTCAATATTAATTTACAATATCAAGTTTTATTATTTATTATATAATTACTTTATTTTAATGATCAATTTCTAAAAAAATATCATATTTATAAAAGAAAAATTATTTATTTCCAAATTTTAAAATGAAACCATCATTATATTTGAATGATATAAAAATTATTTCCTTAGTAATAGATGGTTAAAATAAAAAAATTGTAAAACTCATATCATTCATATTAGAAATTATAGAAAGAGATCCCTAATGGATGAGGATTCCAATGTCACATAATTGGTAAATTAAAATTCTATCTCTCCTTTAGAAATCATTCAATATAAAATTGGTTATTGAATTTGGATAAATTTTTTATCACATAAAGATGTATTTAATTCCCAATGCCTATATATTGAGATATTATAGTTGATAAAAACTAACATTTATCTGACACTTTATTTTCCGAGTAGTTCCTCATTCAATGGCCTTGATTTCTACATGAAAAACATAATTCTTCATTAACTTTTTCATGCATCTAAATATTTATCTTACTGGAAAAATGATGGTTCGGGTATTTAGACATAATATGAGCTTTGTAATTATTTTCCTATGTTTTCAATTTCTTATTCACAATATGGATAGTGGGTTTTCCTCGACCCATGACCTTATCCACATAGAGAATCAAAGTCAGATGATTTTAAATAACCTTCTTATCATTTCATATAGTTTTATTCCGGAACATATAATTTATTTTAATGGAAAATTATAATGAGTAAGTTCCATTTCCAATCATAGTAATTTTTTCATATTGAAATGTTATCATACACAAGCACAGATCACAGTGCTATTTTTCAACTTATATTTATTTGACATTATAAAAATAATAAAATAATAATTTTATCACATCATATAATAAAATTTAAAATATAAATATATATCTAATTAATATGTATCCCTCTAATTTATCTAAAGCCAATACCTTTATCCATTAAAATTGGAATTTTATTTTTCTTGGCCATTCCACTTGTATGGATCCATATAGAGTTTCTCCACTGCTAGAATTTGGTAAATCATGAAATTTGAAGTGTTTTAGATATAAATTACAAATGATAGAGAATTCAGTCACAATTCCATGATCTATTGAGTAAAAAAGAGAATCATAAAATCATTAAATTGTATTTCCTCTCCCTTCTCTTCTCAGTTGCACTATGTAACACTTTGGTAGTCAAACCTTCAAGTTAACTATGTAATGTAAACCCAAATAATAATACAAATATATAATGATAAGTAAAAGCACCCAAACTTTTATCAGTTAGGAAATATGAAATGTGGTATGATATTGACTCATATAGTTGATTGAAACGTCAACATAACAAATTTAATCAACAGATTTCACTTTGGGTAATAATGTTCCATTTTATCCTTATTACATTTCTGGTAATTATATGTTGATTTAATTAATAAAATAATAACGTATTAGGTAAGAATTATGTATATACCAATTAATTTTAGTTTTATCTTGCATGTTTTTAATTAATTAACTCATGTTATCATAAAAACACATCAATATTAAAAGAAAATGAATCTTGATATAAATAATATAGTAATTTATGATGATCATGTGCTTTTAATAATGGTTTATTTCTTTAGAGAATGATTAAATAACCCTAGACCTAGGAGAAGAAAAAATAAACCATTGTATGGTTAATTTTACATCTTCCTACATGTACATACACATACCTGTTGGATTGTATTGATGTTGTCTCCAAACATGAACTGCCTCCATAAGCTTGGGAGCTTCATCAATTACATAAGCATATTCTCACACACAGGTCATGGGTACTAATGGATCATCCCAGTGGTTTACATTAAAGAAATCATGGGCTAAAAAACTGTACATAATGAGGGGAATGATAAAATACAATCCCTTGATGTAATTTAATAATAAATATAAAGGAACCCTATCAATACAAAAGAATTTTCTATCCTTATGATCATCCACACAGATGCTTGGAATTACGAATTTGAAAAAATGGAATTCAATTCTAATTCTTATTATTTATGAAAAATAATACTCTAATCAATTAACTATATTTTTAATATAATTATCTATTTTATATAAATTATCATTATAATTTTTCATGACATTCCCATAAACATTAATTTTCAATATATAAATAAATTTCTTAAAAATTAAATTTTTGTTAAAAATGTACTTTGGAGGAAACACGGTCAGTACCCATATTAACTACCTAATGTGTGTAATATTTGTATGATTTTTCCTGTTGATATATGTGGCAAACTCATCGTAAAACATAATTTAATAGAATTTACTACCACAATATGTACTACAAAGAACACATAATATTTACATAGAATTTTATGTGTAAATTCCCATAGATTAATTACTATATTATGAATTATAACATATACGAAATAAAAAATAAAAAATACAAATTAATTAGAAATTATATATATATACCTATCTTGTTACATGAAATGTAATATCAACTTAATTATAACACAAAACACATTTTGATACAGTTTAAGCAGTATCATAAATTAATTTTAATTTTCTATGATTTGGTAATATACATTATGTGTATAATCTAGCTACATGGTTTATAATTCCCCCACCATCTATATATGTAATAGACATAGGGAATTGATATGTAACTATGCCATATAAAATAATCTATTACGTGGTGTGTACTTGTCTACATAGTCTAGGTTTTCTATGTTACATGGTAACCATTTGTGTATTCTATGTATAGATATTCATGTCCTGCCAATGGATAATAGACTACATGTCGTATATGGATGTTTTATTGTGTGTAGTCTTTCTGCCCATGTGCCATGATTCCCTAGTCAACAGGTGGTGTGTTTAAATTCACTCCAAATGTAATAAATACACAATGTTTAAATTAATTTCTGAATTATTTTTTTTTCAGTGAATACAAGTACACATCATGTATCTACATGTTAAATGACATGTAATATTGTGTCTCTAATAGTATTCCATGGATCTTCTTGATGAGTTCATCAAATGAATTTCATTAATATAATTATTTCATTTTCTATTATGAAGAAGCATAATAGTAGATCTTGTTTTTCAGATTAATAACCATTATATAGGAATTTAAAACTAGTAACAATTGAATAATTCAATAACTGAAATTTAAAAAATAGAAAATAATTATGTGACTAATATGATACAACAAGAACATTGACGATGTAGTGGATGCATCAGATGGGCAATGCTAAACTCAAGTTTTTTTTATAAAACATGATTAATTTAATATTTCCATGATGATAAACATCATGATCAATGGAAATGAATAAATGAATAGATGATTATTAAACACCTACAAAATACACAAGATAATAAAATATTATTAAAAATTAATTTAAAAAATAAATAAAAATTTTGTGATTAATTATTCCCATATTGATGGATTTGAAAACGTCACTACATTGTACTATCATTGTGAAGTATGAATCAGGGGTAGATTCCCCCTTATTATGATCCAAACGTGTTCCACGAACCTCCAAACATCATCATATGAATCTTCGGGTGGTTGTATAGTATATCATAATGCCTCCATCATTATCTTTGAAAAACATAAAGAATTTATTTAGGAATGATTCTATTTTTTCTTTTTTTACTTGAGAGTTACTGTTCGGGAGGATATCTCCCCATTTTTAGATTGTTATTGGTGAGGGATATCACTTGGTCATTGATTGAATTCTCTCTGAATTCCATTGTGCACAATCAATGTAAATCGATAACCTTAATGAAAATTATATAATTTCATTTATATACCACAAGTGTTCGAAAATAACAGTTACACATGTGACATTATTTTTCATAATTACCAAGGAAAACCATGTTAACAACAATATTGAAAATAATAAAAAATCATAATAATTACTATAAATTTGAATAAAATTAAATACTAAGAATTTTAGTAATATTAAATATCTATTATTTCTCACCAAATATTTAATTTTTATTCGAAATTAATTTATAATAATTATATGACCTTAAATTATGATTATTTCATAATTGATAAATACCATTGCATTTTCACTAATAAATATAAAATATTATATTCAATAAATAGAAATTAAATATTTATTGAATATTTTGACAAAAAACTATTCTTTCTAATAAATGGTGATAGAATATAAGTGATCCACCAAATATGAATAATTATTAAAACACATGCGAAAATAATATTTATTCTACTTATTGAATAATAAAAAATAATACTATTAAATTGAATTTCTAGATATGTCGAATGTGTGACCCTCTATACCTTTTACATAGCATCATTAACAGAATTATTGAAATTTCCAAGGATAACATCAAGAAAAAAATCCATGAAATGCATATAGAAATAAGTTATTGTATTATTAATAGAAAAAAATAAACAGAATATTACTATGTAATGTAATCCCTGTTTCTCGATATCTCTAATTGAGTAGGAAGCTATCACATAATATTTCACATAGAAGAATAATCATCATGTGATAATAAGTTTATTAATATTTGAAATAATGAGTAACGTTTATAATAAAATATATAGGAGTTGGTTCTAGGGGAATAACTCAAATATGCAGGCCATGTTTTCACCAGACTACATTCCATGTTTTCAGAAAATTACAATAAATTCTAAACTATAAATGAATATTCACTACACATCTACTTCACTAATTTCACCATCCATAAAAAATGTTAAACAAAGACATATGGATGACCATACCCATGCTTTCACTAGTTTCCAAAATCTGTCCCTCAATCTACTTGAATTATAATTGTTCTCACACCATGTCATTACTTCATGTGAATGAATGAATTGGGAATCACTAGTCTAATCTTAATAGACCAGTGATCATCATCTTTCATCATTGCACCTCTATTTAAAATTCTATCATGAAATTCACCAACTGTATCAATATATTGTGGTGAAGCATGGATTTGAGATGATTAAATACCAATAATTTTTAAACTACCCTGGAATGAAATTTCAAGCAATTTACATGAGATGAAACGAGGGAGAAATGATTAAACCACAAAATGAAGACAAAACCTCTTTCGTTTTTCATTTTGGCCTTATTTAATTATTTTTAGATTGAAAAAATAATAGAAACACAAATAAAGTATATCAAATCCGCAAAACTGAAGATGATAAACATGTTCTCAAAATAATGATTGATCATCAATTAAATCTTTTAGTGGACGTGAATTGAATTATTGATGGGATAATTAGTAATGAAAATTATCCATGTAAAAATATGATACATTGGGTTTGGATTGGTCACTGATGAAGAACAAAACAGCTCCATCATCGTAGAAGAGATCCATGAGTTGTGTTGGAGAAAACTATCATCAAACAATTTATCATGATCCAAGATCTATTCTAATTATCTAAGAACTCCTCTAAGGGATCTTATAACTATAACACTAATATGTGACTAATCAAAGAGCTATTTCATAACCATATATTCATAAATTATATCACATATAGAGAAACAAATTTAAAAATTAATTAATTATTCTAAAATTATTCTCTTGACAAAATTTTATGCAGACATAGAATGTCCAAAAAATTATGTCGTGAATTCGATAATACATATATTCCAGACTCTACAGTCTCTAATTTCCCAATTGTTTCCTTATCCTATATTTATTAGGCTATTTAAGGGAAAATTCCCATGTGAAATATAATTTATATAACATCTTTATTATATCAATAATGAGTCTCTCTGACATTGGAATGTCATACACTCTCAGAGTTAGGATTCAAAATTTATATATATATTCCATACAATATATCAGAAAAAGATATTTCATGCATGAAACAATAATGCATTCATAACTAGAAAACTCTGTCCACCTTCATGTGGTCTATGTGAATTGTAAGAACTAACATTGTGATAACTATGTGCACAATCATTCTTCCACATTTTCCTAATAATTCAATGGGATTTCCTGTAATCCATAACTATGTACAAAAATTGATAAACAATAGCCCATTTACCATCAAATGAAACTATGGGTGTGAAAATAATCTCACCAAATCATATTCAACAAAAAAAAATTCAAACTTATTATTGATCATGGGAAAAAGTTTCTTCTCCCATATAAATGATTCTGACTCCCATGACACATGAGAGTAATTCCCATTTTTCTACAATATATAAACCAGTGTAATATATTTCAGAAGAAACACCTTATGCTAGGATTCATCAATCTGGATATGTTTCTCAATCACAAAAATATATGGATCTATTTCATGATATTCTCAACTCAATACATGGGAGGGAGGATAATGATAAGTTTTAGATTGAGATACATGGATGAAGTTATGAATCAACATCATCACTTGATGAAATTTATATCAAAAGAAACCTTCATGATTTAATCATTGATCGTAAAGGGTCTTATAAATGACAATTTGAGCATCAATTACAAATATTCCATAGAAATTATTGAGGCAATGTTGTAAAAAACATAGTAAAAAAACTAAAAAATAAATAGGATGAAGTTGATGAATCATATCTATTTTTTGGTAGCTCTAGTCCATCATTTGTCACTACTGGATAAACTGAAACATGATAATCCTATCATAGACAATTCTTTTTCCCACAAGGGATGTCTCACCAACCTATATCTTACATAGAGAAGAATATTATTTCTTACTATATAATCCCATGTATGAATCCATCGAGATTTAATATTTATATGTATGGTTATAAGAAAATCATTTAATGCAATATATGAATCACATGATCCAAAAAAATATAATACATAAAAATAAAACCAATCCTCCAAAATTTAGATCACAATTTATGTTTTCCCATCCATTTTTATAAGGATAAGTTATGATCAAATCCACTTTGGATCCCATTTCCACATGAAGGCCTATCTAGAATTTTGATTTTAATTAAGGCTCTCTATTAAAAATTAAAATTTTAGTCACCCCATATTGTTTCAAAATATAATCTAAAAACATCTAATGATCCAACAATATGGAATTATCTATAATCAAAATATAATCATATAATTTATTTAACTAATCAATTACAACCCTTGATTAAATTATTCCCCCAAAGGGGTATAAAGAAATTCAATGAAAATTTATTTATATATCTAGTCTCACTTTTTGGTAGGGATAGGATGTGTTTGGTGAAAACTAAAGGAATTTTGATTATTGTTTCAACCAAATAGTATGTTTAACATCATGAAATAGAAATGTTATGTAATGTCATAAACCAATATTATCATGGCTTATTTTATAATATATTTTTAGATCCTGGAAGGATTTTCCTCAAAAAAGTGATCATAATAATTCACAAATTCATTCTCCATGGATAGAGGAAATAAATTAGAACACATGAAATGGGGATTTTCTTTAGGACATAATGAATAATAATTAGTTATCTCCCAATCATATAACATAATTCTAGTTTTCAAGTACTCTTCATTACCTATATACCCGAAGAAGATATGTATAAGGATTGAATGTTTCATTTGAATATCTGGTAAAACATATTCTCATTCTCTTAATTTAACATTGTTTGAATCAAAGAAAATTGACTCATCTGGTTCAACTAGTCTCTATATTCATTCATGTATTTCAAAATAAATTATAATAATAGCATTACAGATATTATTTCCCCTTCCCAGTCTATATGTGAGGTCAAAAAATCAATTTCATGTAGGTATTGTACATTTCACATTTTCTTTAGGTTCATTACTTATTTAATGAGAATAAAACAAATTATATTATAATTAATATATAGAGTGAATATATCTCCTAAATGAAATTTCCACCAATACTAGATATAATTTATAACCACTCATATCTCAAAATCATGGGTAGAGAAATTCATCTCATGTAGTTGAATCTTATGACATATTTATGCCACCACTTGATAATAAACATATGTAGACAACCCTATATCATATCAGATGAATCATAATAAATGACATCGAAATTTAAAACCATAAGTATAATTGGATTATATGATGATTTAAAATTACATTTAAACTCATAAATAGTATTTTGACATCATGATATCTTTTAAAAAATCATCTCTCTTTGTGTGAGAATACTAAAAAGTCAAAGAATAAAATATAATTACATACAAGATAATTGATAGTATCCTTCTAGTTGAAATAAGTGTCATATGCAGATGATATTTTTTGGTTACTTCTAAGAGATAATTTTCTTCAGTTCCACTGTTTGTCTAAAAATATTCATTTCCTCACCACATGTCCTTCGAACTTGACTACCTATATCCAAAAAACTACATTTTTATAAAATTCTATTAACGTAATATTGATAATGAGTTAATAAAAATTCATCAGGCGACGCTCATGATCCAACTCAGTTTTCAAAGAAACAAGACCCCATCGATGAATTCCATAATAAAGGAGTCATAATGTAGACGAAATACTCAATTCTTAAGATTAATGAATATTTTTTGAGAAATTGTTAAAGTTATTGTATTCACAAGGTATTAGATGTATCTATATCTACTTATAAAGTGTATGGAATATTATATTTCTTCTACCTGGTGATATCATATCAATATACTAGTCATTGAGAAGAACATTTTCCATTTAATTTGATTTAAGAGTCCATAAAAGTTTTTAAAGGTGTATTTATTCAAGATATTCATGTGATTCATATTCATATTATCAATAATAAAGATAAATATATGATATAACTGTGGAAATAAAATAAAAAAAAAGAATAATATAGAAATTTTCTATCTTAATAATGAGTAAGTACCATGATAACACCACATCAGATATGAAGAGTAGTCGCAAAGGACATAAGAATACAAACTTCATCTTCATCAAAATTAGTTTGGATACTTTCATAACATAGAGAATAATATCATAGGAAATAGTTAATAGTTGCATGACATGGGAGTATATACATCAGTGGAAAGAATATGTTTCACATAAATAGGTAACTATAGATGATTCAATAAGAATGCAATTCCATGATAGTTTTGGTAAAATGTTCAGTTTGATAGGCACATTATCCATTACATGCTATTTATTTTTTTCAAAATGCAATGATGGATAATTAGTAATTAGGGTCTTTAAAAATGACCATACATTTCCAACATATATATATCACATTTTAATAATTTAATACTCATTATATATCATAACCATCCATGGAGGATTCATACATGGAAATTATATAAAGAAACATTGAATCCTAAAAAAATTCGAATTAGAGTAACCCATTATGCTCTTATTAACTGTGACCCTTATAATATATAAAATTCATAAAAATGTTTTTTACAACCGAGTGAATGGAAACATAAGGAATGTTAAGATCTGATGACCTGTAAGGGAAATGAATGGAGATAACCATGATAAAATTTCATCAAACATAAACATAAGCTTATGATAACATGATCATAACATTCGAAAATCATTCCGTTCAAATCATTTATTATAATAATAATTCATCACATAAATCATGGTATTTTATAAGATATTAATAATATGGGATTCAATGTAAAATATCTAATATATCATAACATTATCATAATATATGTTTTTTTGGTACACACATAAACATAGAAAATCATTCCCTTAGAACTGAATGCTCATTTCTAAGACTATAAAAGTGGAATGAGTCACACCCCTAACTATCATAGTAGTAAATATTCAAACCCAAGTAAATGATACTGGAAAATTGCAATTACTAAATAGGGTTCACCACTATTATTGTCTTGTTTATCTCCTGAGATATCAATCATTACCCAACTCCTTGTATGTTGAAATATGTCCCACCACTGCTTTGTTATAACATGACCACCGTCCTTGGTTAAAACATAAACCCCATCAATGGTTAAAATATAACCATTATCATTGGTTATAATATAACAAAAATTAATGGTTAAAACATATCCACAATCAAATAATGAATACAATACATAATTGTTCCACAAGATCGTAAAGCATTGATTATTTCCTCACATCATAACCAGTGAACATACGGATTTAAAAAACATTCCATAAATTAAATTTGACATAACTCATGGAAAATAATTGGGTTTCATAGAGATATCATCTACATAAACATTAATCATCTAGATAAATACTACAAATGGGATCATTATATCATATCCTTAGTAAATAATCATTATCATCAATGATTTCATATTTGAAGGTAAATGTTTTTGAAAGATCCCATGGAACAATAATTGAGGAAAATAAATTTTTTAATTTCAAAAAAAAAAATAGAAATTCCATAATAAGTAAGGAGATAGATTCATTTAAAATGACACTATAAACATGTAATGGAAACCTCAAAACATTTATCTACAATGATGGAATGAAATTTCTTTCATTCCTTATACATTAAAAAATAACAATTACACACTATTATATTAAACGTCAAAATTACCTCATTTAGAATAAATTTAGGAAGGTTTATTGAATTCTTTTTTAATAATTCAAACATGTATTATAATTATATTATAAAATTATAATAAATCATAAATAATTACTCGTTAACTTGTTTTTCAAAACATCAATATAGAATATAAATCATTTTCGATTGAAGAGAGAAATAAAGATAATTTTACATTAAAATAATCTTTCCACATATTGGGTACATAATATGAAGAAAATAAAAAAGAAAATTTATAAATTTGAAATGAAAAAATGATATCAAACATCATGATATTATTTAGGGTTATATCATATGATTTCATCTTTGAAAAAATAATCATAAAAATCTTGATAAATAATGATACTGTAACATAAAACCCTTATTACTTTCATAACTTTTGAATCATAGGGCCCATGTAATAAATAAACAATGATAGACATGTATATAAAATAATTTTAATGAGAATAATCATAAAATAAATTCATATTTATTATAAACACCACACAATATAAACTTGTGGTGTATATAGAATGTGTCCTGGCGAAATAAATATGAGATGAGAATACCTTACCTTCAGTACCACTTCCTTCAAACATGTTGGAACCTCATATATAATAAAGATGTATTTATAATATATCTATTATGTTACCATAAGAATATATATCACACCATATAAAATTTATTTATTACCATTTATCAACCTTTTTTAATACTTATTTTTTAAAATCACTATTTTGGGTGATATCAGCTTCATTTTTCATATATATTCTGGTTTGATAGATTTGGCCCTTTTTTATCATGTTTAAATCATCTATAAAATGATTATAATGATTTAAATATCATATATATCCCTTTGATAGATTATTAGTGTCAATAATAATATATATATAAATAAATTTCCTGATTCATGGAGATTGTAGTTCACGTGTATGTATGAATATTTCTATCATTATTCTGATGGATGAAATGAAATAAAGATAAATAATATCTCAAATTTCAATAATAATTATTACATAATATATGTAATCAATAATTATTAAAACCTTTTATATTACCGTCTAGGTAAATAAACTGACATCACTACATGGGGGTGGTAGTCCAAACATATACCCAATCTATGTTATCATTATCTATGTTTTGGATGGTATGATAGAATATATGATTATATGATTATATAAGTATATTTCTATTATAAATATCATATAAAATCAGTAAAGACATCATAATATGAAATTTGATGATAGAAAATGAATTATATCTCAATATGGATTTGATAATCTGTACATACGAATGGGTGGGGTTTTCATTTATAATTGGCATGGAAAATGAATTACATCACATCTATAATGTGTTTAGGGAATTTTTTTAGAAAAATATTTAGTCGGTTTTAAAAATGTAAGGCTCAATGTTGTGTAAATTATGATAAGGGAGGGGTGCCCATTTATAATTGAGATTGGGGGAACTATTGGAATTCTTTAAAATATTAAATTATTAGAAATTTATTTTGATTTAAATATGTCTAAAACATGATAATATTAAAAGATAATATTACTATGAGACTTAATCCATTAATCTAATAAAATTTTGAAAATTTAGGGTCAAATTATTTCCCTTGTCATTTTAGACAATTTGTAAACCCATTTGACAATTACCATTATATTTAATATTTCTACTCTTTAAGGGTTAATAATGATATTATATATTAAAAAATAGCCACAAATGGAAAGTGGATAATTTTTCATACAACATACCATTCATTCATAAAATTAAAACATTTTTTATAAATATATACAATTTCATAAAATATTATTTATTATAAAATATCATTAATGTTATTTTTAACAATATTCATTTAATTTGAGTTAAATGATATAAAGAAAAAGTTAGAATTTGATATAATAATATAGTATAACACTAATATTATATTTCCATCTAATAAAATCATTGATCACATTAATACAATAGTATTATATTACTTTTAATATTTCTAATAATAATGTATTTTATTTATTTATTTTAGGATAAATATTCCATCATCGCTGTATAAGAATTTAAGGCCATTATATAAATAATAACATAAATATAAATATATATCATCAAAATAATTTCAATAATTTATATTCTGAATCATATATTCAATCGTGATTTTTCTTTCTGAATGTAGACATGTTAAAGATTTATAAAACTATGAGAGTGTAATTTTTTAACATTCTTTCATATAAAATTTATGTACGCAATTTTCATTAAATTGTGTCCATTAATCAACTTAATTTTGAGAATAATTTAAAAAGGGTTGAATTATATTCCACAAATAAAAATTATAATGAAGAATTGTGTCCTTAACAAATAATTGTATCAATGATTAACCAGATTTTTGCTTTTTTGAGGAAATTAATTTTACCATGGTAACTATTTATATTTTTAAAAAAGGGTAATAATTACCAAATCATCACCCCCACATTCTAGAAATATAATAAATTCTATAAAATTCTGTATATATATTTAGAAGAAATTATTTCAAAAATTAGCACATGACATGTGGTGAAAAATATATTTATTGAAAAATACATTTATATGAATTAAATTAGAAGTTATTTTTATTTTATAAATAAAAAAATTAACTAAGGTTATAGAATTTGGTTAAATTTTTAATATAAATATCTTTTATTAAGATAATTCCCCAAATGAGAATTATTTAATTAATTAATAATAAATAATTTTTTTGGAAAAAAAAAGAATCATAGAAATTTATCACATTTTCATTAAAAATATTTAATTTTTATTTCACATCAGTTGGTAACTATTGAATTTAAATTATACTTTTATAAATAATAATATTTTCATTATTTACTTTTTAGTATTCATATCCATCAATCCAACAGTTAAGTGGATGTTGATAAAAAATTATATTAATAATATATCACGGTTTCACAAAAAATGGTGTTTCATATAACACAAGCTATCAACGAAATCATAAATCATTTGAAATTTTTTTAAATAAAATCATGGGGTCTAACATTATCGCCCATTAAAATTTGTCTCTCCCATTAAATTTTTTACTACAATATGACCAAGTATATAATTGTTTCACCACATCCCTAGGTTCTAATTTAGCTTCTTCTAATCTATGATTTCTCTAATTAACATTCGCCTGATAAGTAGACCAATTCCATATCACTTAATATCAAAAAAAGTTGAATTCTACAAGTATTTATTCATAAAAATTTTAATGTTCTAGCTATATAACCTCTTTTTTATTACATTTGATTAACTAGGTATGTAATTAAATGTGGATATGCCTATAAAACAACCTAAACAAGAGGGAGGTTTTATGGATGTTTAAAACTATAAGCTAATATCCTTACTCAATCAAGAATCTTGAAAGGGAAAATAAACCCATGTATCATTTTCCTTAATCCCTGGTCTATACAACTATTATATGAAAAAAAAAATCATAGAAGGAACTAATCATTAACATGGTAATCCAAAACACCATGATGATTATAAATATAACGTTTCTATCAACTATGATCCGCCTTGAGGTGATACTAAATGGATATGACATTTATTGCTAAATACTTATCAAGATAATATTTTGATTGGTTTCATTATCTAACCTTATTTCAAAATTTTAGTTTTTTACACTTCCTTTCATAGAGGGCTTCATAAGGAACCAACTAAAAACATGAATAAAATGTATTATTTTATGAAAAATAGACTAGATGATGGTGTTAATTCCATCCAACATTGAATTATATAGAATAAGAACATAGTATATCTGATAGGGAATGGATTATTCTTTTATAATGAGAATATTTTCAAGGGAGATAATATGTATTGAATATAAACCAAATATCTAGATCTTGTTTAGAAAATCACTAAAACATTGAGGTAAAACTCTTATATTGATCAGTTAAATAGCATATGGTATTGAATTCAAAATTACCACTTCCTCAGTATATAATATAAAAAAATGAGGTAATGAGAAATATTATATAATTGAAAATATTCTGAATGACTTCAGTGGGTAATAGAATGAAACTAATATAACATTATGTTCTATAAATTTTTGGGGAGTCCGATGAAAAATTTATTGGCAGTGTTTAACCATTTCCTTTTTTAGTATATGTGATGGTTTGAACATCCCCTTACACCTTTGTCTCGTAACTTTAACATATTGAGATACCGTGTATAAATATACATACTAATTAATATATCTCTTTATGTTTTCCCATATGAAATACTCTTTGGGATATCTATACATATTCTAATTTCCTAGATGATTAGAAAAATAGGAACTATTTCCTTCATCAAAAAACACCATCTTCAAATAAATAATAGATAGAACACATACATGGTTCTTGAACCATATTATTTCACCATAATCATGGTTAAACATAGGAAAATTTCTCACCATTTTTTTGTATCATATCTTTATTTTTCACCACTTAAATATTTAATTTAATTTGATTATTGAAAACTAAATTAAGAAGGACAATATTTCTCTCATCATATCATGATTTTAAGATCAATCCTTTCTATATCTTTAAATATTATATCTTTTATTATCCTTATCATAGATGGGATACAATAACTATTTTTACATAGAGAACTTTTCTACCTCATTCAACTTCATGGGGTGGTAATATATTAAGAAATCGTAATATTTAAACATATCCAACCATCTTCTTTAGATTATATTATTCTCATTCTAGGTGAAAATATAATTTAAACATTTTTTATTATTATATATATCAATCCTTAATCTGAAACATTATCCCTATAATTCGATAAGGGGAAATTGTTTTTATATACTCAAAATCAATATTAAGGTTATTTCTATCATGAATATTCTAGTAGAACGAGGCATAATCTATCACGATATCATTCTACATGAAAAAACAACCCAACCCATTCTATTATGCACTACTATATATTACAAAACTTTCTCTGTTATAGGGTAAATTAAGAATATGATCATATATTAACATTCTATAGATTTCCATCAAATTTGAATCACATTAATCTATCCAAATGAAAATAAATACTTTACAAGGTATCTTGGTGAATTTATTAAACAATAATGAGAATTTATCCAGAAAAAAACTAATAGAATCCCACCAAATCAAGAAAACTATGGATTCCAATCACATTAGTCAGTTTGGGGAAATGTTAAACAACTTATATATTAAAATGATTAATTGATATACACTTAAGTAAAAATATATGACCCACGAATTAATCATTCTGAAACAAAAATTCATACTTGTAAAATTTCTTATTAAGGTTCTCCTTCCTCTGGGTCTTTAGTTCAATTATAACATGATAATCATTATCTACCTTGTTATTTTAATATATAATAACATCAAATATAAATAAGTATATAAACCTATTATTATCATCTATAAAAACTATATTGATTAAATCCATGAAGATATTAGAGGAATTATTAAGACCAAATGGCATCACTATAAATTCATAGAGATCATACCTTTTTCAAAATTTTATATTTTCCATAAATTCTTTCATGTCTCCCAATTTATGATATCTAGAATGAATATAAATCTTATAAATGTTTTTTATAAATTCAAAATTGATAAAATTAATAATAAATATAGGGTATATGAAACATTTTCTTGATATAAATATAGATAAGTTCTCAATAATAAATATGTAGTCACATTGATCAATCAGTCATCATAAGAAAAATATCTATTGCACCCCCATGGTGAATCAATTGGCTGAATGAATACCTTTTAATGATTCTTTTAGAGATTATTCTTCAGTTCCTTCCACTTAATTTTATCTATTATATATAGATTCTACTAAAGATGTGTAAAATACTGTATCAGATCTATCGAGAACACAACATTCTGATTTGGAAAAATATTATACAATATTTATAGAAATACATAAAAAAACTCCCACAAAAAATGATATAACTAGTGTTGAGTTTCTACCAAACCATATGATATAAAAACCCCTTATTAATTGGAATCATGACCCATGAAATAGATATAATTTCCATCAGAGGATCATATTAATGGTAACACTAATATAAAATCAACAATTAATTCAAAATTTGAAATTTGACTTCCCTTCCATGGAAATTCATGTTGTATTTATGTAAATAAAGTTAATACATAACTATGATAACATCAAAATTTACCATAGATATAATATCATTATTTTTAGACACCACATTCACACAACTATAAAAATTATAAGAATCATAGAATTGGGATGAGATCATCATTAAACTATGGGGTTTAATTACTCTAAAATATTAAGACATTGGGTGTATAAAATAACATTAGTTTATATGATTTCAAATGTACATGATTTCATATAATTGATATCAACTTGGGTGCTTAAATATTTTTAAATTCCTATTATCACTTCATATTTACCATTCTATCCTCAATTCCATAGTAAAACCAAATTAGTCTTCATGAATTCAGTCCTCATCAATTGGAGTGATCAATCATTAATCTAATTTTAGAATCATGATACCTTCATTTCTATTATTAAAACCGTATGTTTTTAGGGTATCCCATACTCATTACCATACACTTTTGTATATTATCCTATTCTTATAGATATCCCTAGGGTTATCAACAAATATTTTCCACATATGTTTTCAAAGGATAACTAAACCAATATCTTATTAAAATTATACAGACACAACAATTTCATACATATATATAAGATATTAATAGTTGTATATTCATTACATAACATAATGATCCCTACTATAATCATATATGTATATTATCCTTGTAATCTAGGAGATATAAATAACATCTTTAAAATATTCCCCCATTAATTTCATCATAACTAGAACTCATATTATACATACCTTAGTTAATACCCTTTATCATAACCAAGGGACATGAAACACAATACTTGGTGACCTCAGATGCTCACTAAGGGTAAATAAGTGAGATATAAATGATCACAAAAGCATAACATGAATATTAGGGTATGACTAAATGATCTTGAAATTTTAAAATCATGCCCCATATATCATTGATCATAATCTGGACTCATAAAATAAATCATGGCAGTTCATTAGACATTAATCATAAAGTAATGACATTATATGATCCATGATATCATAATATTAGAATAAGACATATTCCTCTTGCGTACACATAAGAATAAAAATCATATCCTTTGTAGTCATGTCTCATATCCAAAACTATCATAGTCGAATTGGTTCACACACCAAACCATTATAGTACCCAAGGTTCACTCCCTAGACAATCATACATGAAAAATTCACCTGTCAAATTATTTTCATTACCCATTATAGTCATGTTCATATAATGAGATATGAATCTTTATCAAATTCAATTTGGAGATATATATTTCCCACATATGGTTGTTTATAATGTGATTGCCATCTTTGGTTATAATATAACCACAATCCTTATTTATATTTTACATACTATCCTAGGATATAAAATTACAAACATACTTGGTTTTAATATAACCACCATAACATAATGAAAAAAATATATATTTCTTCCACAATATCTCATAACATTTACCATATGTTCACAATATAACTATAGAAGAGAAAACTTATTTGGTAATTTGTTTTCAATACACTTGAAAATTCCCATGGAAAAAATATAGGTTTCATAAAAATATTATTAACATAAAAATTATGCATTTAGAGAATGAATAATATTTTTATGATTAAATAATACCTTTAGTAAATAATAATTAACATCAAATATTTCACCTTATATGGATAGTGATTTTGAAAGAACAATTGGAACATTTATTATGGAAAATATCTTTTTTACATAGAAATTTCTTTTGAAAACATTAAAATTGAATAAATAATAGAAAAAAAAGTTTCATTAAACATTTTTTGGAAACTTGTAAATGATGATTTAAATAATTGATCTGTTATGATGGAATGAAATTTAAATCATTTCATAACATTAATAAAAAATATTCCTTTTTCACATTTGAAGAAAAATAAAAAAAAATTCTCATTTGGGAAATGATAAGAAGATTCATTTTAAACAATTTATAAAATTTAAAATATGTATAAAAATTAATTTCAATAATCATTGTATAAAATTAAAAAAAATTCTTAAAAACATTTTTAGATAACAAGGATATAAGTAAAATGTTTTTTCGACTAAATAGAGAAATAAACTAAATTATACTTAAATAATATTTTAGTAACTTCTGTATATGAGAAGAGAAAAATGAAATTAAAATATGAAATTTGGGTAAATAACAAGAGGAGAATAATATTATTTATTTATTGTGAGATAGATCATAATATTACATCATAGGAAACAAATTAAAAAAACCCCTGATAAACAATGAGATCGTGACATAAAACCCATAACATATTGGTATCATTTGAATCCTAAGTTACAAAAAATAAATAAAACTATATTTATATGTATATCCAAATATTTTTTTATAATAATAATAAGATAAATTAATGTGAGTTATATTCACCAAAAAATAAATAAATATGTGGGGTATAAGGCTTGTGTCCCACAAAATTAATTCTTTGATGAAAATCCCACACCTTACATCAAACTAACATCATATTAATTAGATCCCCCAATATAATAAATATTTTTATATTTTAAATCATTTAAAGAAACCTAATAATTTATATATAATAGTATATGTTATATTATTACATCATTTTTCACTTATTTTGTTAGTACTTCTTTATTAAAATCACTTTTCAAAGTGATAAATTCTTATATTTTCATTTATGTTTCAGTTAGGAAGTTTTGGTCTTTATATTTTTATCATGGTTACATTATATCCATAATTTTAATCATGCTATAAGTATAATATATATTCATTATATGACTTTAGAGAGTCATTCATAAAATACCGAGAATGAAAAATCAATTACAATGTTAATTGAGATGCAATACCATATGTATGGATGAAATTTGTTTTCATTATTTTCCACAGATTGAATTTAAGAATTGTAAATAATAAATAAACACTAAATAATAAATATTATATAATATGTATCATATATATTCTTTAAATCCTTCTTCTTTATTATATATTTAAATCAAAAAAGAAAACCAATTATATAACTTTATGGAGGTGGTAGTCCACATGTTCGCATGATCAAAATTTTTCTCCCATAGTTTGAAAGGTAAGTAGGTTGATATATATTATTATATGTAATGAAAAAAAATTATTTTATAAATATCAATTATGAAAATTAAACTCACCATCATATTCAATAAAGAATGATGGTGATGGAAAATGAACTGCACCACTACCTAGAGTCAGTAAGTCGTACGTACACGCGAGTGATACTTTAACTTCCCATCAGAGGTAAAATTGTTTAATAAAGTTGGTTTCATAATCTTAAAAACGTTTCATTATACTTATGATATTAATTATATTAAATTAATTTTAATATTATAGATTTATTGGATGTAAAATAATAATTAAAATGAAAATTAACAGTTATAGTGATTACCTCTTCTTTGAAAGAAATCATTTAGATCTATTATTAAGGGTTCTAGTGGAGGTATTTATGGAATACCATAAAATATTGAATATGGACAGGTAAATTTAGAAGATAATTTATTTTATTTTCCATGGGATAGAATGAACAAATTTTTTTGAAAAGAGAATGTAGGGGTGCAATTTTAAAATTGAGGGGAGGGGAACTCTTCAAATTCCCTAAAATATTAAATTAATATAAACTGAATTTGATGTAAATATGTCCCCAAATTAAAAATATCCAAATAATATATAATTATTAGTTATAATTACCTCATATAAAACATATTTTGAAATTTTGGATTACCTTTATCCCCTTATATTTTTGTTTTAATCCATTTCTAACCCTTTTGAAAATCATCGTAACATTAATTTTTTCTACCCTTTATGGATTAATAGTTTTAAAATAAAAAAATTACTCATAACATGACCTTGGATGATGTTCATAACCATATAACAATAATTTTTATGAATCTATTATTTTTATGTGTTTTATTTCATTAAAAAGTTATTTTGTTATTAAAAATCATCATTAATTTTCTTCTAAAACTATTCATTTAATTTTTCTTAAATGACATATAAAAAAATATTAAAATATAATTCAATATAATAACACTAATAATTAATATTCAACTAAAAATTTCATGTCACACATTAATACAATAAAATATATTACTTTTAATATTTTCTAAAATATTTTATTATATTTATTCAATTGGAGAAATATTGTACGACTGTTGTATAATCATTTAAGGCCATTATATAATTAGTAAATATTATAAATGATTCTCTATCAAGAAATTAATTTTATTACTTTCATAATGGACTCTTATATTTTCTCCAAATTTTCTTTTTCTCTATGTGGACACAAAAGAGATAATTTGAACTAAGAGAGAAACATTTTTTTAACATGATCTAATTTAAATATTTATTAGTTATTTTCATGTATATGAGACCATGTATCAAATAAATTTATATACTAAATAAATAATGGTTTAATTCCCACAATCCATTAAGAACTATTTTTAGGAATTACAATGTTATCAAATTATTTTAACCGTGATTTACGCGATTTACCCCAAATAAGGTGATAAATTTCACCACAATTACTATTCATACTGACAAAAAATGAAATGTAAAACAATTTAACCTCTTGATTTTTTATATGAAAAACTTTTATTAAAATTAAATAAATTTCGCCCGTATAAAATAATTTTAAAATTAGCACACAACATGCAATGTTTTCAGTTTTTATATAAAAATGAACTTCTAATTATTAAAGTGGATATTATTTTTATTCTATGAAAAGAAAATTTTTAATTGAATTTTATAAATTTTAATTCAATTTACAATATAAATAATTTTAAAAATATTACAACAAAATTAAAATTCTTATTTTATTATGATAAAATGAATTTTTTCACAGAAAATATGCATTCTTGAAAAAATAGAACTTTTAATTTCAAATTATTTTTAATTTATATGGAATCGGGAAAAAATAAATGAAAATATATTGGTTTAAAATTAAATTTATTTAGTCAATACAATTCATAATTTAAAATTTAATGACTAGGTGGTACTTTTTATATTATTGTTTTTATATTCTATCATGGTTCATTAAAATTTGATGTTACTTATAACACATTATATCTAAGATATTAAATTCATTTGGAAAAAAATGTTTAATAAAATTTTACCATGTTACATGATTAACACTAAAATTAATCCCCCCTTTAGAAAAATTAATTATACCTCCAATACTATATGGTCACGATTTTGTTTCTTTAGAAACATCTTACTAAATTATGGACCTCCTTGGAGTCGATGAGTATATAACACAATAATAGGGGGGGGGGGTTATATACTTTCTTTTGAATAAATACACATATTCCGTTATATATTTTAGTCCTTGAGGGATTTCATGAAATATTATTTAATATTCCCAAAACTAACTGCAGTAATTGTAGATATGTGGTTTTTTCTCTAATGGGATAGAGTAATCTAGTAGTGATGAATAGTGAGATCCACCACAATTACCCCTTCTACACTCATCACACATCCACTTATTTTTTGAAACCATCATCACTTCAATGAGGAATATAAGAAGAATAAATAAACCTTGACATCACATCATATTATATATCCACCATCTGATTTTGTTCTGTGGATTCGTTATATTTAGATATCATCAATAATAACTTTTGGTATCAAATGTTATGATAATGGACAATTTAAATCAATTGGGCTTTAAAAATATAATTCAAAAACATATGATGTTTAAAATGAATATGTTTGAAAAAGTGGTTTACATACTCATTGATCATCATGTTTTACTATTGGGGGCACAAAAACTCTTAATTTTTTTCCCTGGACATCATAACTGGATATATTTTCATAGTGAAAGTGACATTAATGTCTTTTATCTCTTGGTTATCATGAATATTTTCTTGAAAAATGGACTCCCACTATTTTCAGTTGGGACATTCTAGAAAAAAATCCATACACTTTACTGACATTGGCTTTAAAGACTTATGGAATTAAATAAGTAATTCAATATTTTACAACCAATACTCTACCACTTAAGGATTGTTTCTTTATTAAAACGTAGGATGATAATGGTGAAGATGACTATATGCCTAATACTTATCTAGAATCTGTAGATGGATATGCCTCTATAGCCTAATTTGGAACAAAAAACACACATTCATCCATGGTCCGATTGATTCTCACCAACAACCCAATTAAATTATTATCTTAAAAATGAATATCCCATTGAAATATATCCCCATAATCCTCTAAATAATTTATAGGGTGTCTACAAGGGGGATCAATATGAAATAAAATATAATAAAGTGGTACAAAACCATTAAAAATAAGTGATTAACATTAATCAAATATATTAAAATCCAAAAAAATCTAAAAGAATCATGGGAAAGAATTTGAACGAGAGTAACACATAAATCATCAAAATCACCATTGATCATGGGTATGTGGCACAATTTACCAAATTTTTCACTTAAAATGTTATTTTTAATGGATTGATGGTATTTAGTAGAAAAGTATTGAATGTTGGTTTTATAAACCAATAACCATTAAATTTGGTTTCATTTCATTTGTCCTCTAGTATGTGCGGCACAATTCTTTATATGGTTGAATACATCTACACCTTAACTGTGCAACATATAAATCTATATAAATTAATTTTTGTTTAACCAGAATTCATCATAATCAAAAATTAATTAAAAAATCCAAAATATATATTTCTTCAGATCCATTGGTGAATTAAGGATTTTATGATGAGTGTTGTCCAAATAATCTCTCTCAATCTCCCTTAAAGACCCAAATGTAACATACCATGTAAGTAAATAATTATGGATTTTCATATCTAGGTCTATTTATGAATTATATAGTGTTTTATAGGCTTAAAATGAGAATAAATCCAATCTTAAGCACATAATACTCAAATATTTTTTAAATGATCGTTTTACCGCCTTTTAATGGAAAACCTTTTTTGAATCAAACATTTGAAAATTATATAATCTCTATTTGTTATAATAAAATTATTACTTAGTATTGGGACATTGAATTTTACTTTGGATAATGTTTTGGTATTTTTCTGACAATGTTCATTTTTTTGAATAGTTAAAAGTACTGCATTTTACTTCAAAACTGCATTTTCATCTAATTTAATTATATGGTTAGATTATCTTTTTAATTTGTTTTCAAGTGTAATTAGAATATATTTTTACCATTTAATCCAATTTTTTTCATTGAAATTAATTTCAATTTGGAATTGGGCATAAACAAGTGTCAAACCTTTGATATATATTGTCTCTAAAAACACGCTATTTGTTTTGACAACGGGAATTATTTTTTAATTAACTACTGCAAATTATGTGTTTATAAATTGGTAAAATGGATTCCATATTTGGAATAACATGGTCTAAATTATGTAATTAATACTCTTTTTTTGGACATTATGAATATTAATGATGATAATTATCGTTAATTATCGTGATTAATTAGTAATCGGATAGTTAAGGGTAATAATATAATTTCATAATAATATAAAATGACCCCAACATGTGTCTTAATGATTCTTGTTGTGTCATGGCCGACCATGTGATTCCTTGTGGCAACATTGGGACCCCATGAAATCACTTTTGTGGGATAGTGACATTTTATCTATTTATTTTTTAAAGAAAGTTAAATATAATTATATTATGTAACACCTAAGTAAAACAATTTTAATTTTGTCTAAATAAATTATCTCTTAGACTATAAATAGTCACTGGAAAGCTAAAAATATTTCCTACATCATGGTATTATTTTTATAATTTTTAAACATTAAACATATAAATTTATTTATGACACCATGATGATGTAGTGATTACCTCATTAATAAACGATTTAATAAAATGAAAAGATATTGTAAAATATAATACTTACACTTATAAAAAACTATTGATTGGGTGTATTTAGAACCCTTATCACCTTATCCTCAAAATATATCATTTTTGGACCTTTAAAATCCGAAACTCATTATATAATAAAGTAACATTTCTTGACTTTTCAAGAGTGCCCATCCTCTCTCTTATAAAAGGCTCCCACCTCTACCTCCTTACACACACCACTCAAGCCATTGGCTCAGCCAAAATATGCTCATTTTATCTCTACACATCCCTCTATTCATCATATATGCCTTACCTTAAGCATAATGCTCTTCAAGAAACCCTTTTTGATCAAACCAAGGGGAGTTATCTGATTTAAAGGTAATGTCTTCTCTTATGTTGTTTTGTTTTATTTCGCTTCTCCAACCCCATAAACTCTTTTTATTCCTCTATTTTGTAACAACACCAGTATCTTCAATATACGAGGAAGTTTTTATGAGATGTATTTTATTTACACTTACACATACCTCCATCTAATGGTTAAAGAACATACTATTTCTATGAGTGGCGAATTACTTCCTCACAAAATGATGATTGCTAAATCATATTTTAACACCCCTCAATGTGGAAATTAAGATGTCAATCTATTTATATATGATATATATTATGTTTATGTTTTCCTTATTCTTCGTTATTTTTCATTTATGGAATAAATTTATGGTTTCCATTATGGTTAAACGCGATATCATCATTTTAGGAAGTGCGGACTACCACCCCCTCAAAGCGATTTGAAACTTTAATGCCATATGTGAGACATATAAAGGATGGAGTTAGTGATATTATATATGATATTATATTGGAATTATAATATACCTTGATATCATTCTGTATATAATCGATATTTTAACACATGAACAACTTGTAATTATAAGAAGTTTATTTTTTTCTCAAGTTCCAAATATCGACAAAACGACCGTTGTTAACTTAAATAATTACATAGTGTTAATAACATGGTAATAAGTGATATAAAACAAATAATTAACTTGAAAAAGGTTCTTAAGAAAGTAGAAATTTACTCGAGTTTATTATTTAGGATATTAAAGAACGATCGAGTCAAGTTGGACACGAGGTAAGTGACTTCGTCTCAATCTCCTTTCATTGAGGCATATTTTGTTTTATACACAACTTTCATTTATACGGTGTATAAACCCCTTTGAATTTTACTTTTATTACAAAGGAATCTTTTTATATGAATCATTTTACTAAACATAAAAAAAGGGAATGCTTTTGTCTTACGTATGTGGTGATAACAATTTCTCTGCCATCGTGACCATTATTTGAGTTTCAGCATCCTCTACAAGCCATAACTTTTTTTAAAATGGAAAATAAATACCATGTATTACTTTTATTTTATTTTGGTTTTGAAAATGGTTTTGATAATTTTTTGATTATATCAATGTGTTTTTGATATCTTGTGATTGAAATTGGAAATTTTATGTTTCCTTTATGCATGTTTTATGTGATACGATTATGTTATAGTTCTTGGGAATTTTTTATGAAGATGGGTGGTTCTGTGATAAGCTAAGGGCAGGTGAGCCCGTGATATATCTCTAATGCATTTGGTAACATGAAGGAGTTAAACTCTAAAGTTTCTCTGAAGATATTTAGGGAATATATTGTAATGGGTATTCCAAACGTAACAATGAGGGTTACTCCCTACGTAAGAATGTTATGAATTCCTCAAGTTACCTTGATGTATTATTATTTCTATGAGTTATTCATAAACCTTATGATTTAATGAGGTGTGTTAAAGTGCTTATGTTTATGGGTAAAGTATGTTTTCAATTATTCTTAGGTACACATGGACTATGGTTTTCTTTCCATATTTTTATACCCCTTACTGAGCTTTTTATGCTCATCCCATGTTTTGGAAAAGTTTTTCACATGTCAAAGGAATGGTACATGATGTGATGATATTGTCGAGGAAGTTTCAATAAAGAATCCATGTTTTATTTAAAATATGTTTCCTTTGATGGGAAAAGTGAATATTTTCTTTTATGTATCCACCTTGTGTAAATGTGGAATGTAATGAATTATTTATTATCTAATTCTCTAAAACTCTAAACCTGAAAAGATACTCAATGTGTATTCTTTAAATAACTCAAGATTAAGTAATGTTTAAGGCTGGGTCCTTATACCAACAATCAAATATCTTATTAACATTATCATCATAAATATCAAAATGAAAAAATTGGTATCTAATACCATTTTTTCAATAAAAACATAAGATACTCATGACCTAGTTCCTGAGCTAGTCCAATAAATATAATAATGTTAATTATAAATAACTATAGGATAGAAACTAGTTCATTGTTATCAAGCGATCATATATAGGAACTATAACACCCCAAATTGAACCAATATGTTTGAGATGGAGTGGTACATAACCTTATGCATGAAAATATATATGCAATAGGCTTCCAACTAGTAGCTATAGACTATATTAATCATTGGTTATTCTATACCCTTAGTATCATTTCATAGCTCAAATAATTGATAAAAATAAAATAAATAATCAATTTACATTTATATACTAAAATTTGGTATCAATAATATAATATCGAAAACACATAAAGGATCCCATAAACTTGTAATGGTATTATATAAATAACTAAACATACACCTTACTATAACTCCATCAGTCTATGAACCCAATATCAAACTACACCTACTCAACTGTCAACCTGAAGACCTTTTCCCTTCATGAGACACCAAAATGAGATATATATAGTAACAATAAAATTACTAAGTACTATGTGAGAAAAATCATTGGTAAGACACCCTTGATGACCATTAATACTGGTTCTTAAAAAATATATTTTCATCCCATAAATTAATCATTGTAAATATTTGAATAAATTTTTTTCATATAAATACAAACATGTTTCAAGATTATCAAGATAAACCCTCCCTACGTTGGAACAATTTTCAATGGAAACCTCAATGGAAAACCCAATACATTCTACACCCATTAGGATAGTCTCAAACATGGCTAGAACACCCCTTGACAAGAATTTTGAAATTCCTTATAAACCCACATATAAAACATTTGCGTTACAGAATATCCTTTTAGGCCCCACTACATGACTTGCTTCCAAAATTAGAGACAACACATATAATACAATATGAAAATAAAAGATCAAAAATCACAAGAAGTCAAAAATATCATTATCAGTTGAATCCTTATAAAAAAACAAAGGTCATGTTTATACACACACACACCTCACGTAATCAACCATCATACATATGATTCTTATTTATACACACCCATAACAATAATCATGTCATTAGCCCATATAATTCATGTGATAATGTTAATATAATACCACTTCAAGGTCATTGATGATGATCCCCATGGTTTGTTAAGGTAACCTATACAAATTATCTCTACATACATCCAAGTTCAAAAAACTCCCAAATGATTCCGAGTACAAATTATAAAATTTTATTTTAAAAAAATATGAAATGTGATAACATTATTATCACTCTTGGATAATCCAAAGTAAATATAAATTATATCTCTTATACTTTATGATAATTCTAGGTTCTTAAATAATGAAAATTTATAATTAAACATTTGATGATTCTTTTTCACTCATGGATGGTTTCTAAATTTCCATTAAATCTATCACAAGTACGTAGATGATTTTAATTTAATGAAAAATTATAATTTCACAGGTGGTGATTTTATCTTTCATAAGAATAATTTATTTTTTGAATTACAATAATTCATTAATATTTTTAGACAATTTCAAGATTATTAAATCTCAATAAACCCTAATTAAATTCCTCAAAAAGTATCTGTAATTATTATTATTAATTCAACAATTTAAATAATAAATAGATGAATTATATATTTTGATCCCCACACTAAGAATAAAGGTGGAAGGAACTAGATCCTTCAAATCTTTGAAACTGGAAGAGGTTTCAGATTGATATCATAAGGATTCAAAAAACAAGATGAAGGGTATTCCATGTTTTTTCAAACTTTAGATGATTTATAAAACTAAAGTAAGTACATATCATATATTTTTCACAATGGCCCACACATATAAGAGTGGATATTAAAACTCACAAATTAAATATTCAATTTAATTTTTCTTTTACTTGATACATCAACGTAGTTTGTATGAAATCCTCAATAAATGTCTTATAAACTATAAATGAGTCCAAATAATCAATAAAATTGATATATGGTATTAAAAAATCATCATATGAGGTTAATAGTGTGAAAATGATAGAAATTATGAGAAAACTAGGTAACACAATACACATACCTAGGTAGAGGCCACTGTAAGAAGGTAAATTAATTGGAATTTACGTATCACATTTTCCCCCAAGATTCTATTATGGGAAACATGGGACAAGAGTAATGGTAAATCAATATATAATTTCATAGTAAACCATTAACCTTAATAAAAAATAATAAAAGTGATGATATACTGACATGGAAAAAAATATACCCATACATGACCCCAGTTACACTTACTCATCTCATATATACTCCCATGTACCCTTAAATAAAATTTTTGTAACCTTATGAAGTATCTATATACTATTATTGAGTTTAAGGAAATTTTTTTATAGTTAAGAAAATTTGGATGTACACATATTCAATACTTAATTACCTTACATTGTATATGTATTCCTTCACGTAACCATATGTAACAATGGAAAACCTCTCACTACCATTACACATTTAATGAAATAACCTTGATTAAATAAAAAAATACTTTTACACAAAATTGATTACTAGAAATTCAATTTTACCCTTATACAAGAAATGTAAAACAACTTTTACAATTACACAGAACCTTTAAAACAAAATGTGATTTTTATTGAAAAAAATATTTACCCATAAAAGTATTAAAAAAAATAAACCATGGATTTTCAAAGATCAATATAAAATGATGATATTATAATCTTTCCCATATATATAATTTTATAATTTATAATTATCTCTAGAGATCATTCTTAAAGAACTCATTCCACTGATAATAAAAACCAAACAGATGATTAAAATATAATTTAAATGGTAAAACCAAAACATAAATACCTTGAGTATATTGTAATAAAAAATATTCTCCACTAAAAATCATTAAATTTTTGAGAATAATTATAAAATATAATTATACCTTGGTCTTTGGATAATTATATCTATATTTTCGATAGGAGCAAGATAATTTGTGTAATACTAGTTATCTACCATTCCATGATGACCTTGTAGTTCAAAAGCCTTCTAGTTTATCATAATTTTTGGTTTCTTCACCTATTGTTGAGGTCCTGTGTCTCACATAGCTAAAAAAATCCATAAACCAGTATCAGAAAACAATATCTAATGCCCTTTCTTGTTACGTTGATGAAATGTATTGAGGAACAAATTGAAGCCTTTTGGAATTTGTCTATTCTTACCCCTAATTATACCATATGATAGAGTCATTCACCATAAAATGATTCTAGAAGCATTAGATCTAATCTAAGTTGTCAAAACATCCCTAGAATACATCCTTTAACTTCAAATTCCTTTTCATAGAATAAGAAATTGGCAATATACTAGAGATAGAAGCTGTCGGTCAATTAAAACCAGGAAGAGGACTAACAAAATTATCTTCCTTGATTTCTTTATCTATCAACATTTCAATTTTGAATAACTATAATATATGTCATTAAATAAAAAATCTAGACACATTTTCTTGGTATTTGGAGAGGTAAAATCTTGAAAACCTTTGTTTCTATGTGTATTTCTCATCAGTAGTGGATGAATGTAAAATATCTCCATGAATCCTACTGAATAGGAAAACTCTTTCATGCTTCCATTCTAGATCACCATGAACTTATGAGCATGATCCGATGTTAGTGCCTCACGGAATTATTCCACAAAAGAATTGTCCTTGAATTTAACCATGGATATACCTTTATATCTTCTTTCCTAAAAACATGACATCCCACTACTGTCCAACTACACCTTGATGTATGACGATTATAAGATTAAAATTTAGATCCTATGTTATCAATTCTAGGTTAAAAATCTACACAATGATATATATCCAGTACTCTATAAATTGATGGCCTATAGTTCCGTTACAAAATTTAGAATTAGTAAGATGGTATTATAGAACATAATAGACCATTGTAATCCTATCTTAGTGGGATCGTCCACCTTAAATAGGCACCAGTTGAAACAGTCCAAATGATATTGGTTCTATATCTTAAACCTCTTGAAAAACAAAGAAAACTTTTTTAGTTTCATCATCATATATAAAATGGGGAAACCGGTTGTATGAGTTGTCTGACAGGTAGTATTTTATGGAATTAGAGAATAACACTAGAGAAATCTGACAATATCTCTAGCCACACCATAAAGAAGGAAAATAAAATTCACTCATGAGCACACAATGTTTCACAACATGGTTCACTCTAAGAGGATAACCACACACATAAAGAATAACCCCATAGGAACAGACCAAAACCCATGTCAGATTCTAGAACCCACACGTTAGTTACGACAAAATTTATACATTAATAAATTTAATAATTCAGTCTAAAATGAAGCATACAAGGAGTAATACACAGAAGAACATATCATTATTTCACTAGTGATCTTTTTATTAATCATATATGTAATGCATGAAATATGTGAATATGGAATTTGAACCTATGATCCCAACATGAAACATGGTGACACATAAAATCCCATAAATTAGAATATTAACATCATTTTCTTCACTCGAGGATAATTTAATCAATTGTATCATCATATATTAAAAATATAAATTCACAACATTAGGGAACCTCAATTGTTCACAATAAGGTATCAATCATATCCATTCATTTTTCCCATACCATAGTCCCAACCATCCTAACTACTATCTACCCTAACTCAAATAAATAAAAAGGGAAAATTCATGTTAATGAATCCTAGATCTAGGAAACCATTTTGTGTAATCATAACACAAACCACCAGGTTTGAGTTGGAGTTCCAAAATACCTCATGCTCATATTCACATATATGAGACAAACCCAACTATAAAATATGGTCTATGTATGCCATTTGGGATAATATTCCATCATTATAAAGTAATACCTAAAATATAAATAATTAATTTCATAAATAATTAGAGTGAATGAAAAAAATAAAACATGGAGAACATGATATTATAATAAAATAACAACAAGCTTCAAAGCTATAGGTAAATATAAAAACTAATTGTATTAATAGACATCCCTATGGAACTCCATATAGTAATAACCACATCCTCATACTCAAACTACTCAACTTTCCACCACATGACACTTTCCCATTACAATATCTTTATATATTAAATCAACAAGTTCTCAAAATTGATTGAGTAGGGCATGAGTACAACACTGAATAGTATACCAAAAAAAGGCACATAAATTCAATGTATAAATTTAATATTTTAATGATATCATGTAAACATTGTACTGATTTTGAAAAAAATATGTCAAAAAAATACGAACAAGTGAGGGGCATTATGATTGTGTCCTTATTGAATTTTAATTAGCTTCCACACTGATTCAGGAAGTGGTGCTCAACACTGATGAAGACAGCTTCACGCTGAAAATTCAGTGTGAGCACAAACCCCATCTTTGACTTCACTGTAATCTCTTTCGAAATCTCATCTTTGATAGTTGATGTCTGAAAGTGTGCAGCATGTGAAATCTTAAAGGGCATGATGCTGAATCCCACAACAGAAAATCAGGAGCTAGAGTGCGGATAAAGGCCCTTGGCGTAACACCTGCTTCCTCCCAGCCTGGTCTTGCTATGGTAGGAAGTCCTACAAAGCCGCCTTCACTAAAGTGGGTGTCAAGGGTAGATGACACATGAAACCCAGAGACTCCCCCACATATATTGGGAGTGGCTACTGGGCCTAACCCCTACTAATTATCTGGCTGTCTTAGCTACCTCAGAACCTGCTGCTGACATCCTAGGCTTGTAGGCAATGATGGATGTGCCTGGCCAGACCTAAGAGCCTGCCACTTCCATCCCCGGATCCCTAGAAGCCATGGATGATCCCGGCTAGACTTCCACCCACTCTATTCCTGCCATAGTGTTGGGCCCTACCTACTTCCAAGGTTTCCCCCTCTCATGAAGGAGGTGGATGATAGGCCGACCCTTCCTATGTCTGCCGATACTCCAGGGCCTGATTCCACCTTCCCTGGCCCTGAGAATGATTTCCCTCCTTTTGACCTCCTACCACCGAATGATGATCCCTTTAAGACTGTGTCCTTTAGCAAGGTTTCATGGTCTAAGAGTGCCTCCCCTATGACACTATGCCCCCTGAATAGGTTCACCCATCTTAGTGGTAGATTCTGTGATGATAAGGCTCACGAATAGAATGATGAGGGGGAAGAAGTGTCCTCTAAACTGGTGGACAAGGAACTGCCACACATGGTTGTATCTCATTCTATGGATGATCCGAGACTGAAATACCAGACCTCTGAAGCCAATGATCCTTCACTATGAAGAACCTCATGGTCAATCTCAAAAAGAAGGCCAGAAAAGGTAAAGGGAAAGACACATACTCTGTATGGAAAACCCAACCATGTGAGAGGGGCTACTCCTATCTAAATAAATGAGAATCCTCTTCTTGAACTGCCAGGGGATTTTGAATCCTCCCACTACCTCAGCCCTTAGTAATTTTCTCATTTCTTAGAGGCCTGTGATTCTTGGAAGTGTTAACCAATGATCTCGTTCGATAACAAGATGGGTTTCAACTGGGATAACATTTGTTACTCTTGTGTTTCCAAGAATGATAATGAGAATGGTTTGGAAATCTTATGGGTGTTGAAGCATGATGACATCTAGTTTCTTTCTGGGGACATGACAACCCACACCATCACCTTGTCTCCTACATGCAATGATACCCCTCTTTCTATGTACTTTGTATATGCATCATGTTCATACACAAGGAGATGAGCACTATAGGAAATACTAATTACACTAAATGGTCTCATTGAGAATAACTGGATTGTGATTTGGGATTTCAACATTGTTTTGCACCAGGATGAGAATATTGGCTCCAACATCTCTCGCTCGGCTGCTGAAGACTTCTCTTTCAACTTAGATAATTGTGATATCATGGAAGTTCCCATCTCTATATCCTCCTTTACTTGTGGGTGTTTAACCTTTAATGGAAAGCAAGACACATGTTGGACATGTGATTTTAGAAGATCAGTTACAGGATTACTCCTTTTGATGTCTATGGCTTTACCCTCCCCAAATTTCACTCATATTATAACCCATTTATAGCTAAATGTTCCATGGGATCTCCAAGGTCATCACCCCGCCCTTCATGTTCAATATTGTCTGGACCACAGTTCCAGGATGTAGGGAATTGTCACTAATGGTTGGAATGAAGATCTTTGGGGAAGTCACTACTATTTGATGGTATCTATGATCAAAAAAATAAAATCCTCACATAAGGAGTAGAGAAGGAAGTGATTCTCTGGGATGGATGATGAATTTCAGGCTACTGAGCAACATCTCACCTTCCACCAGGATTCCAAACAGCACTTTCCTCTGTACTCTCGAGAGGATTTGCAGCTTCATTCCAATCATGATGGTCTTCTGGCTCTTAAAGAAAAGCTAGCCAAAATCAGTTCAAGGTTATATGGATCAAAATAGAGATCACAACTCAAAATATTTCCACCGGTTTCATAGGAAAAAAGGTTGAAAATTGTATAAAGGTAGTTCATATATCATTCTCTACCTTCACATCGAAGGATGATACTTCCAATGTTGTTATCAATCATTTATAGGTGCTTTACTCGGATGGTGGTGGGGACTACACCCTCCCTTTGATGGATTCTATCATGCCATGCAGTGACGTGTAGCAGAACATGGCTTTAACAATTTCCCCCCTTGTGGAGGACGTAAGGGCTGATTTGTTCTCTTTGAACATTGACAATGCAGTAGCAACAGATGGCTTCACTAAAATGTTCTTCATGTCTTACTGGGATTTCATTCATGAGGGAATCTGAAGCGCTATTAGAGAATTTTTCACAAACATGAAAATTCCACTGAAATTGGTGACTTTCAGCCAGTGGCCATTGGGAATAGTATTCCTAAAATCATCAGCAAGATTCTGGTCATGCGAATTGAGAAATTTGTGGGGAAATTTCTCACTTCAAATCAATTCGGGTTCTTCACAGGGAGGAATATCTAGGAATGCCTCTTCATAGCCTCGGAGGGCATCAATTTCATGCAGAAGAAGCCCAAGGAGGGAAACTTTAAACTTAAGATTCAAATCTCCAAGGCTTTCGACACTATTAAGTGGAGATTCATTTCCCAGGTTCTCTCCATGTATAGCTTCTCAAATAGATTTTTCAGGAAGGTTATGTCCATCATAAGAATCACTTGGGTCTCAGCCCTTATCAATGAATCTCCCAAAGGGGTTTCCCCTACTCCCATGGGATTAGACAGGGGGACCCGCCATTAGGAATTCTATTTGCGATTGCTGAGGATTAATTGAGCAGGTTTCTTATTGACCTTGTACATTCTAGTCTCTTCAATTATATTAGGGTAGGGAGGGATCTTCATGTGCCATCCCATCTATTTTACACTGATGATATTCTTCAGTTTGGGCAAGCTGACAATCTGACCGTGGCTTCAATCCAGATGATTTTCTGGAATTATGAAAATGTGGTAGGGAAATCTATCAGTCGGAGCATGTATCTGATTGTCTTTGGGGAGGGGATATCTCAGCCACATAAGATTTCATTTTCAAGGTCCATTGGGTTCAAGAGAGGGTCAATTTCTTTTTATTACCTGGGTTTCCTCATTTTTTGGTGACGAGTGGATCATTTTCAACTTGAGAGAATTGCTACTAGAATTACTCAATTGCTGGTGAAATGGAAAGGGGAGTGCCTATCGCAAGCCGGAAGGGTCCGTCTTATCAACTCGGTGATCAATTATTTATTCACATATGCTTTATCTATCTACAGATTTCCGGTTAACCATCTTATGGACCTGCAAGAAAAGATCCAGAATTTTGCCTTGCCAGGATGCATAAGTGAAAGAAAACTAGTTACAGTGGATTGGAGGTACTGTAACAAACCAGTTGTGTTGGGAGGTATTTTCATCAAAGACCTTAGATGATATAATGACGCCCTCCTTTATAAATTTACGTGGGGGCTGCTTAACCATATGAGTGGGGTTTTGGGCTTCACTCGAGAATGATTCGTGCATAAACATTCTGATGAATATAAAGGTTACTTATAAGGCCCCATCCATAAACATTACTTAATCTTGAGATATTTGAAGAAAACACCTTGAGGATCTTTTCACATTTAGATTTTTAGAGAATTAGATCATAAAACATGAATTACATCCCACATTTAAACAAAGTGGTTACAATAAAATATAGTATTCATTTTCCCCATCAATGGAAACATATTTAAAATAAAACATGGATTCTTTCTTGACACTTCCTTGGCACTATCATCATATCATGTACCTTTCCCTTGACATGTGAAAAACATTTCAAAAACTTGAGATGAGCATAAAAATCTGAGTAAGGGATATAAAAATATGGAAAGGAAACATGAGTACATGTATACATAATAATCAATAAATTCATACTTTACTCATAAAACATAATCACTTTAACATTCCTCATCAAATCATGAATAAATCATAGAAATCATAAGACATAAAGGTAACTTGAGGAATTCATAACATTCTTACGTAGGGAGTAACCCTCTTGGTTACGTTTGGAATACCCATCACAATATATTCCCTAAATTTCTTCAGAGAAACCTTAAAGTTTAACTCCTTCACGTTACCCAATGCATTGGAGAGCTATATTGGGCTCACCTGCCCTTAGACTATCACGGAACCACCCGTCTTCATAATAATTCCCATGAACCATAACATAATCATATCAAATAAAACATGCATAAAGGAAACATAAAATTTTATTTTTTAAATCACAAGATATCAATACAACACATTGATATAAAAAACATTTGAAAACCATTTTCAATACCAAAATAAAAGAAAAGTAAAACATGGTATTTGTTTTTAATTTTAAAAAAATGTATGTCTTGTAGAGGAAGCTGAAACCCAAATAATGGTCACGGTGGCAGAGAAGTCGTTGTCGCCGCATACATACGATAAAAACATTACCTTTTGTCGTTTAGTAAAATGCATCGTATAAAAAATAATCCTTTTGGATAAACGTAAAAGTCAAATGGGTTTATAAACCATATAAAAGAAAGTTGTGTATAAAACATAATATGCCTCAATGAAAGGAGATTGAGACGAAGTCTCATACCTAAGGTCCGACTTGAGTCGATCGTTCTTTAATGTCCTGAATAATAAAACTGAGTTAATTTCTAATTACTTAAGAACCTTTTTTATGTTCATTATTCCTTTTATATCACTTATTACCATTTCATGAACACTATGTAATTATTTAAGTTAATAACGGTCGTTTTAACAATCATTGGTACTTGAGTAAAAAATATGCTCTTTATAATTACAATTTTTTCATGTATCAATTATATGCATAGTTATAATCATGATTTAGATATCATATATATCATATATATCCATTATATACATGAATTTATAATATTATCTAACATTTATAGGTAGGAAATGAAATGCACCATTCATGGAGATGGTAAGCCGTACGTACGCATGAAGGCTACTTTAATTTATATTTCGTATTTTATGGAATGGAATCATAATGATATAAAGGTATATCATAATTCTAGTATAATAACATATATAATATCATTAATTCTATCCTTTATACGTCCCACATATGGTATTAACGAATCAAATCACCTTGAGGGGGCGGTAGTCCGCACTTTCTAAAATGAAGATATCGCGTTTACCCATAATGGAAACCATAAAGGTATGCCATTAATGAAAAATAGAGAATATTAAGTAAAACATAAACATATTATATATCATATATAAATATAGTTACATATTAATGGCCACCTTTGAGGGTGTTAAAAGAATATTGAACAATCATCGTTTCCTGAGGCAGAAATTCGCCATCCACGGAAACAGTATGTTCTTCAACCATTAGATGTAGGTATGTGTAAGTGTAGCTCGAATACATCTTATAAAAACATCCTAGTATATGGAAGATACTATTTTTTTTTACAAAAGAAATTAATAAAAAGAGTTTAGGGGGTTGGAGAAGAAAAATAAAACAAAAGAACACAAGTGAAGACACTACCTTTAAAACGGGTATCTCTTTTTGATTTGAGCTCACAGGCTTCTTGAAAAGACTTCTGCCCAATGTGAGGCTTCTAGGAGTAAAAGAGGGATGTGGAGAGACAAAATGGGCAGGGTTTGGCCAAGCCAAAGGCTTGAGAGGTGTGGGTAAGGTGGTAGAGGTGGGGGCCTTTTATAAGAGGAGAGGAGGGGAACTCTTGGAATGTTATAAAAGGTTACTTTATTATAAAATGATTTTCGGATTTTAAAGTACCCAAAATTATATATTTCTAGGATTAGGTGATAAGAGTTCTAAATACACCAATCCAATAGGTTTTTGACAAGTGTAGGTCTTATATTTTACATTATCTTTTCATTTTATTTAAATCGTTAAATAATGAGGTAATCACTGCATCATCATGGTGTCATAAATAATTTAATTTATTTAATCTCTAAAAATCATAAAACAAATATCATGATGTAGGAAATAATTTTATATTTCTAATGATTATTTATAGTAAAAAATCTTACTTGTATAACCCCATGAAAAAAATTGTTTTAGTAAAACATTAAATATTTGTGTCATTTTTACTTTAACTTTAAATAAAAGGCATTAATGTCATTATTTTACCCAAGTGGCTCCATGGGGTCCCAAAAATAGACCCCTGGGTTGTCTTTGTCGTCCATGACTCATAAAATAGGGTTAAGACAAGTTTCAAGTTATTTTCATTTTATTATAATATCATTTTTACCTCAAACTACATTAATTACCTCTAATCGCGATTAAAAACTTAAAAGTTACTATTCACCAAAAAATCATTTTAATCCCATTGAACCACATTTTACTTCTTAATGACAACCATGTATGTCCGATTTTTTAAATTCAAAACACAGAGGTGGTAAAATTCCATTTAAATGAAAAATCACTTTTTAAGTACCACTTAGTGGTTTCACTATTCATCAAAAATAGAAGTTTTTTCAGAAAAAAATCAAAAATTTACCCTAAGATATATTTGATATTCCGAAATAAAAAATGATGTCTATTTTAAAAATTTGAAAATATATAAGTTACATTAATTAATTTAATAATTAATTCCTGTTGTCATGACAAATAGTGTGTTTTTATGAAACAATATATATCAAAGGATTGACACTAGTTTAAGTCCAATTTCAAAGTGAAATTAATTCCAATGACCACTATTGGATGAAATGGCAAAAATATATTCTAATTTCACTTTAAAACCAAATCAAAAGATAATCTAATCCTGTAAATAAATTATATTAAAAAGAGGTCTGAAATTAAAATACAACATTACTCACTATTCATTAAAAAATGAACATTATCTGAAAAATATCAAAAATTTACACAAGGTAAATTTTGATGTCCCAATTCTAAAGGAGAATTTTATTTGGTCCAATAGAATGTATAAGAGTGACCAAAACTATATTTAATAATGGTTCGCCATCAAAAGGCGATAAGTGGACCTTTAGTGAATATTAGAGTATATATTCCTAAAATTGAATTCTTTTCGTATTTTGAGGCCTTATACTTCATTGGATAAATGTAAAAATATTTAACAAACATATATAATCATATTTTAGTTATTTATCTTCATTCTCGCCAATACAATGGCTACCTGTTAACTACCATTTAAAATAATATTATTGTATTACTAGTGTGCAATGTAAGATTTCAAAGAATCTCTTTGCTGCATATCGGGTACACTATCGAACATAGCAACACCTTTAAAGTAAAATTAATATTTAATTTTCATATATTAATAAATATGAAATTGTTTTTTTCATTATTTACCTGGGATGTTACATCCTTCCCCCCTTTTGGGAATTGCGTCCTCGCAATTTTATTCACTTATCAAAATAATTGGGGGTATTTATCCATCGTAGAATTTTCAGATTCCCACATTGCCTCTTCAACCATATGGTTTTTCCACAAAACCTTTACCTGGTGAATTAACTTATTTCGCAACACTTGCTCTCTTCGGTCAAGAATCTAGACTGGTTGTTCTTCATAAGAGAGATTCTCTTCCAACTGAACTACCTCTGGATTCAAAACATGAGATGGATCTGGCATATACTTCCTTAACATTGAAACATGAAAAACATTGTGTACCTGAGATAAACTTGGAGGTAAAGACACTTAGTAAGAAACTGATCCAATTTTCTCCAGAATTTCATATGGTCCAATGAACCTTGGACTCATATTTCCTTTCTTACCAAATCGCATCACACTTTTCCACGGTGAAACTTTGAGAAAAACATGATCACCTACCTCGAAAGATAGATCCTTTCTACTGTTTTCTGCATAACTTTTCTATCTGCTCTGATCTATTCTCATGTGTTCCTGAATCAACTGAATTTTTTCTGCCATCTCTTCTACCAATTCTGGTCCCATCAGCTTCCTTTCACCCACATCATCCCAAAAAGATGGAGTTCGACATTGTTTACCATATAATGCCTCAAATGAAGCCATCTGTATACTGGAATGAAAACTGTTATTATAAGAAAACTCAACCAAAGAAAGATGTTGGTCCCAACTTCCCTGATAATCTATCGAACATACACGTAGCATATCCTCCAATGTCTGAATTGTTCATTCTGACTACCCATCTCATTGCGGATGAAAATATGTACTAAAATTTAATTCAGTACCCAACAACTTCCGAAGGCCTTTCCAAAAGATCGAAGTAAACCTGTGATCAAGATCAGATACAATGGATAGAGGAACTCCATGTAACCTGACTATCTCTTTAAGATACAAATAGGAAAGTTGTTCTAGGGAAAAAATATCTCGTATAGCAAGGAAATGAGAAAATTTAGTCAAGAAATCAACAATAACCCATATTGCAATATTACCTCAAGGTTTCTTCAGCAATCAAACAACGAAGTCCATGGATATATTCTTCCATTTCCACTCTAGTACTGGTAAAGGATGAATCATCCCTTTCGGTAACTGTCGCTCTGCTTTTACCTGTTGACAAGTCAAACACTTCATAGTAAAATCAGCAATATCCATTTTCCTTCCGTCCCACCAGTAATACTCCCGAAGATCTCTATACAACTTAGTACTTCCTGGATGAACAGAAAACAGAGAACTATGAGATTCACATAACAACTCTCTCTTCAACTGTGAATCACAAGGCACACACAATCTCTTCCCAAATCTCAAAACACAATCATTATCAATGTTGAATTCAGGAAACTTACCCTTCTGAACCAGCTCTACCTTTTGCTGGAACTCTTTGTCTTGCTTCTGTGTTTGCTTAATTCTGTCTGATAGAGAAGATTTCACTGATACCTGAAACAAAAAAAAGGACATCCTGTCCCAAAAACTTCTATACCAAATTTCATCAAATCCTTACCAAAGGATCACATTCCAAATGCAACATTGTTAATGAAACTTTACTTTTTCGACTCAAAGCATCATCCACTTTATTGGATTTTCCTGGATGGTAATGAATTGTACAATCATAAACCTTGATTAATTCTAGTCATCTCCTCTGTGTCATGTTCAATTCTTTCTGAGTGAATATATATTTTAAACTTTTTTGATCAGTATATATTTCACACTTTACTCCATACAAATGATGCCTCCAAATTTTTAAAGTGAAAACAATAGCAGCTAATTCCAAATCATGTGTACGGTAATTTACCTCACGAGTTTTCAACTGACGTGAAGCATAAGCAATTACCAGACCATTTTGCATTAGGATTCAACCAATTCCTTTCAATGAAGAATCAATGTAGATAACAAACTCACCATTCCTGGAAGGTAGTGCCAAAACTGGAGCATTCACCAATCTTCTTTTCAGTTCCTGAAAACAATCATCACATTGTTTTGTCTAGATAAACTTAACACCCTTCCGAGTTAGCTTAGTCAATGGACTAGATAACCGTGAAAAATTTCTAACAAACCTTCAGTAATATCCTTCAAAACCACGAAAACTATGGATCTTGGTTACATTTGGGGGTCTTGGCCATTCTTCCACAACCATTGTTTTTACAGGATCAATAGTTATCCCATCTTAAGAAACAATATGACCAAAGAAAGAAATCTGTTGCAACCAAAACTCACACATGCTTAATTTCCCATACAATTTATTTTCTTTTAAGGATTACAAAATAACCCTTAAATGTATTTCATGCTCCTCTTTAATTTTAGAAAACACCAAAATATCATCAATTAAAACAACCACAAACTTATCCAAGAACTCATGGAAAATTCTATTCATAAGGTCTATGAATACAGCAGGTGCATTGGTTAGCCAAAAAGGCATTACTACAAATTCATAATGGCCATATCTTGTTAGAAACGCAGACTTTGGAATATGTGCTTCCTTTACCTTCAACTGATGGTACCCCGATCTCTGGTCAATCTTTGAAAAAAACTGAGCTCCCTAGAGCTAATCAAACAAATCATCGATATGAGGAAAAAGATACTTTTTCTTAACAATGATATTATTCAAGGATCTATAATCAATGGAAAGTCTCATAGAACCATATTTCTTTTTAAAAAATAAAACAAGATCACCCCATGGTGATGTTCTAGGATGAATGAAACCTAACTCTAATAAATCTTGTAATTGCTCTATCAACTCTAAAAGGTCAGTTTGATCCACTCAATAAGGGGGGTTTGAAATTTGCTTATCATCGGAAACTAAGTCAATAGTAAATTCAGCTTCTCGATCTGGTGTTATTCCAGGAAAATCATCAGAAAAAACATCAGGATACTCATTTACCACTGGAACATCATTAATCTGAATAGTTCCCTTGTTTTCAACGCTATGTGCACGGTAACATTCATTTCCATCTTTTACAAGTTTATAAGCCTCTTGATATGTTATCAACAGTAAGGGTTTATTTTTGTACACAAACTGAAAGTATTTCTGAAAATAAACTTCTTTATCTCTACAGTCAATCTTAGCATGGTAAATAGAGAGCCAATCCATATCCAGGATAACATCAAATCCTACTAGAGGTAAAACAATAACGTTTTCCAGTAGGTTCTTTCCATGGACAAGGATAGGAAGATTCTTATAAATTCTTTTTGCCTCAAAATTTCCCCCAGGTGATTTTACTACAAGTTCAGGAGTCATTTCGCGGGATGGTATTCCCATTTTACTAGAAAAATTTTCAGAGATGAAAGAATGTGTTGACTCCAAATCAAACAACACACTGGAATAATCTGAAAAAACAAACAAAGTACATGATACAACTTCATTTGATGGCCGAACATCTACTGAAGTAGTTGAAAAGGGTTTCACCACCCCTTTTCCTGTAGTCTAACTGCTTCTCATCACTCGTTCTCTTTGTCGGACACTTGTTTTCATATTGACCCATCTCATTGCACTTAAAAAATTTCACAAACTATAAATCAAATTTGGTCTTACCATCACCCTGATATTTCTCAGTGCAATCACGAGCCTTATGTCCCATCTTACCACATCAGTAGCACTTTACAGAATTCAGAAGACATTCCCCAGTATGCATTTTACAACATTTATCACAAACATGAAACTTAGTTTTCTTACCATCAGACCTTTTTGAATAATTCTTTCCTTTATCCTTCCACCTCGGTCTCTTCTTCTGCTGGTTTTTATAGAACACTTGATCATCGGCAAACTCCATTTCCACCTTCTCAGCACATTGAACAAGATTTTCATTACATTTGAACTCACGATAATCCAATGACCTTCGATATTTTGGATTTAATCCTGAGTAAAAACGATTGATTTTACTATCAAGTTCTCGGATAAAATTTTGAGCATACCTTTCCAATTGAGTGAACCTCTCTTCATAAGAAGCCACTGAGTCGTCCTCTTTCCCCAATTCCAAGAATTTTTTTTCCATCCTAAGTCAAACAACCTTAGTAAAATACTTCTCATGAAAAATACCTTTGAAATCATCCCAGTCGAGAGCATCAATCTCATTAGTGTCCCTGATATTTTTAACCATCGACCACCACTGATCTGCTTCACCCTCCAAATGGTAAATATCAAGACTAACATTTTCATTGTCTGAATACCCCATGACATCAAAAATCTTCTCTAGTGCTTTAATCCACCCTTTAGCTAGCACAATATCAGATGAACCTCTGAATGATGGGGGATGTTTCCTCATGAAATGTTCCACCACTGACATGTTCCTCTACGGTTGATCTAGATGATCTCGTGCATGGATACCACCACCATTTATCGCTTGAGTCAACCGCACCATTACTACAACAAACTGTTCTATTCCAATTCTGACCATCTCAGGATGCTGATTCAAAAGGTTATTTCCTTCTGTATGCCTTCCTAGCACTTCTTCCCTATTTCCTCTGTGGAAAACCATTCTGAACAGACATTTTTTAGATGAAGCAACATGGTAATCTTCAAATTCTATATCATTTCAATTTGACCATAAAATATATTTCTGGATAATCATTTAATAGAATTCTAACTCTTAAAGTTATCTAAACCGACCTTTGATACCAACTATAAGGCCACAGACTTAAACATTACTTAATCTTGAGATATTTCAAGAAAACACCTTGAGGATCTTTTCAGGTTTAGAGTTTTAGAGAATTAGATCATAAATCATGCATTACATCCCACATTTAAATAGAGTGGTTACAATAAAAGATAGTATTCATTTCCCCCATCAACGGAAACATATTTAAAATAAAACATGGATTCTTTCTTGACACTTCCTTGACACCATCATCATATCATGTACCTTTTCATTGACCTGTGAAAAACATTTCAAAAACTTGGGATGAGCATAAAAAGCTCAGTAAGGGATATAAAAATATGGAAACGAAACATGAGTACATGTATACATAAGAATCAATGAAATCATACTTTACTCATAAAACAAAAGCACTTTTACATAACTCATCAAATCAGGAATAAATCATAGAAATCATAATACATAAAGGTAACTTGAGGCATTCATAACATTCTTACGTAGGGAGTAACCCTCTTGGTTACATTTGTAATACCCATCACATTATATTCCCTAAATCTCTTCGGAGAAACCTTAACATTTAACTCCTTCGCGTTACCTAATGCATTGGAGAGCAATATCAGGCTCACCCGCCCTTTGTTTATCACAAAACCACTTGTCTTCATAATAATTCCCAAGAACCATAACATAATCGTATCACATAAAACATGCATAAAAGAAAACATAAGATTTCCCATTTTCAATCAAAAGATATCAATACAACAGATTTATATAAAAAAATTATGAAAACCATTTTCAATACCAAAATAAAAGAAAAGTAAAACATGGTATTTATTTTTCATTTTAAAAAATGGTATGGATTGTAGAGGAAGCCGAAACCCAAATAATAGTCACGACGGCGGAGAAGTCATTGTCGCCGCATACGTACGACAAAAACATTACCTTTTGTCGTTTAGTAAAATTCTTTGTATAAAAAATATTCCTTTTGGTTAAACGTAAAATTAAAAGGGGTTTATACACCGTATAAAAGAATTTTTTGTATAAAACATAATATGCCTCAATGAAAGGAGATTGAGATGAAGTCCCATACCTCGGGTCCAACTTGACTCAATATTTCTTTAATGTCCTGAATAATAAACTTGAGTTAATTTCTACTTTCCTAAGAACCTTTTTCAAGTTCAATATTCCTTTTATATCACTTATTACCATGTCATTAACACTATGTAATTATTTAAGTTAATAACGGTCATTTTAACGATCATTGGTACTTGAGTAAAAAATAAGCACTTTATAATTACAAGTTGTTCATGTATCCATTATATCCAGAGTTATAATCATGATGTAGATATAATTTATATCATATATATCCATTATATACATTCATTTATAATATTACAAAAAATTTAGAGGTAAGAAATGAAATGCACCATTCATGGAGATGGTAATCCGTACGTACGCATGAACTCTACTGTCATTTCTATTTAATATTTTACGGAATGGAACTAAAATGATATAAAGGTATATTATAATTCCAGTATAATATCATATATAATATCATTAATTACATCCTTTATAAATCCCGCATATGGTATTAACGAATCAAATCACTTTGAGGGGGCGGTAGTCTGCACTTTCTAAAATGAAGATATCGTGTTTACCCATAATGAAAACCATAAAGGTATTCCATAAATGAAAAATACAAAAGCTTAAGTAAAACATAAACATATTATATATCATATATAAATATAGTGTCATCTTAATGGCCAAATTTGGGGGTGTTTAAAGAATATTGAACAATCATCGTTTCATGAGGCAGAAATTCTCCATCCATGGAAACTGTATGTTCTTTAACCATTAGATGTAGGTGTGTGTAAGTGTAGCTTGAATCCTTCTTATAACAACATCCTAGTATATGGATTATATTGTTGTTGCTACAAAATTAATTAATAAAAAAGATTTTAGGGGGTTGGAGAAGAAAAATAAAACAAAATAACACAAGTGAAGACACTACCTTCAAAACGGGTAACTCTTTTTGATTTGAGCTCAAAGGATTCTTGGAAAGACTTCTGCCCAAAGTGAGGCTTCTAGGAGTAAGAGAGGTATGTGGAGAAACAAAATGGGTAGGGGTTGGCCGAGGTGTGGGTAACGTGGTATATTTGGGGTCCTTTTATAAGAGGAGAGGAGGGGCACTCTTGGAAAGATATAAAAGGTTACTTTATTATAAAATGCTTTTCAGATTTTAATGTTCCCAAAATTAGATATTTTGAGGATAAGGTGATAAGAGTTTGAAATACACCCATTCTGTAAAGACACATAAAATATAAGGGAAATGTTTTCTTAATTTTCTTTGGGATTTTACAAGATTGTAGTTTCTGACGATGCCTAATTCTGAGGCCCGGTGTGCCCGGAATTAATTTCTGATGTTAGGCTCGGGTACGTTCAGTGAACGAAAGAGTGTGTTTTTCTAACATTAAAACCGGTGCTCGGAATTGAAATCTGATGGCACCGATGAACTCACAACGCCGGTAATAGCTTAAGAAGTCCTTTTCCAGAGTAGCGTTTTCTCGGGATGAGTTGTTTAGTTTTGTGGATAAAGACTTCCGAGAAATAAAATTTTTGCAACTAATTTTATTTCTTTTAAGTGGATAAATCCCAAGGATGGAGGTTGGGTGAACCTAACTACCTAAGTGAGGTTAAATGTGAGGTGAGGCCCACATGAACCCCACCCCTTCAAATTCCCTAACCCCTGTAACTCTTCCCCTTAAAACCCCCTTGTATTAAATGATGTGACTTCCTTTCACATTAAATACATGCCAACACTTTGTAATTAAGGAGTTCATCCTCTTTAATTAATTTTGATTTGAATAGTTTTAATTTTGAAGTGGCTTGAATTAAATAAAATAATAAGGTAGCTTATTAATTTATTTGGGGGAAAACTTCATGGGTGGGAGCTCTTGAGTTTTTGGGGAAGAACACCGAATCTTCGATGAAGAACGCCTCCGATGGAGAACGCGAAGGCATCAACGACATGCCTTCTCTTATTTTTTTCTCCTCGTCAAGGGAGGAGACACCAATGAGGAGAACGTCGCCATCGAAAATGGATCTTCCTCTGATGACAACGAAATCGGCACCGATCTTCCGCGATGACCGATCATCGCGACACTTTCCTCTTTCCGCGGCACGACGACATGTGACGTCTTTTCGGGGTAGGGAATTAATTTGTGAATATTAATAAACCCCATGTCACTTCCTTATAAATCAAAGAATGCAGATCAAATAAATATTAAGTTAATCCGCGGAGAATATTTTTGTGGGTTGGGAATTCTTGATTGTGGGGAAAATTGTTGGGGTTGATTACTTTTGTTCGTGAAAAATCCTTTGTCGTTCTTCGTATTTTGGACCACCTGTTATCAACTTAACGGGAGGAGGTCAGACGGCACGAACACGACCGACTCTCCTCCCCCTTTTTTTTGTTCGTTGCGGCACGAACAAAGGTGGTGCGCTGCAACAGCACCGCACGGAAACAAGAAAGAACGTGACGAAGAAGCGCGACGCCGTCGTGTCGCGCCGTTGAGGCCGAACGAAACCGCGGCCGGAGTCGGGGCCACAGAGGCGATTCGAAGACTCCGCTGGTTGATCATTGTGTGCAGATTGACGTGAGATGACAAAAGGGGCCTCAAAGTCAATTTGAAGCCTCCGCAGTGAAGGTCAGGTCCCGGGAGGACCATTGGTGAAGGCGGCGAGCAAAACAGACCACCGGAGCGCGTCCGGTGGTCCGCGGAAAATCCTGCCGGCACGCCATCGAGGCGGCGGCGCCCGACGCGCCGCCGGGAAGGGCCGTCATGGCGGTAGGCTGCTGGTCCCGAGGCTATGCTGGACCAAGGACGACGCGGCGCCGGGCTATGTCGCTGGCAAGGAGTAGCCCCTACGCGGGGGCCGGAGCTTCTTTCACGGGGGGGGCAACCGCACCCCCTGTTCCACTCTGCCGGACAGCCGAGCGGGCACGCGGCCGGGCCAGCACGGCTGGCCAACCGGCCGGGCCGCCCAAGCCAGGATGGGCCGCGCCCAAGCCGGGCCGGGCCGCGCCCTGTTGGGCCAGAACCGGACCCGGGTTGGGCCGACCCAGGGGGTCTCGGGCCTGGTCGGACCGGGCCCGAACCCCCTATTTTTGGGCAGTTTCTGTTCAAATGCCCATATCTTGGGCCTCAGACCTCCGATCGATGCACCGTTAGTTGTGATGCAATCCTTTGTTCGAGACGGGCGTTTTGGTATTTTACACTCAGGGTTTCGGAGAACTTTGTGTATGGCCGGGTTAGTTCAAACACAAAACCAACCGGGCCCTCGGAATGGAAATGCTTATATCTTCAGTTCCGGACGTCCGATTGACGTGTCGTCGACTTTGTTAGATTCCTCTTGTTGAGACGGAACTTTTGGCATAATTTTCCTGAGGTTTGGGTGTAGTTGGAATATGGTCGGGTTGAATTGTACCCAAAATCCAATCGGGCCCCTAGAACGAAAAAGCTGATAACTTTCAAACCGGACGTCCGTTTGACGAACCTTCAGCGGCGTTGGTGATCACGTTGAGAAACAATCCCAATGAGTATACGCTATGAGAGTTCAGGGTACATTTGAGTTACGGCCGGGTTGGTTCGCACACGAAACCAACCGGGCCCCTAGGACAAAAAGGCTAATAACTCACAGACCGGTCGTCCGATTGATGTGCCGTCTGTTGCGTTGAGACCCATATGATGTGGAGGTCCTTCGAGATACTTCTTCGTGGGACTTTGTGATACTTGGAGTATCGACTAGTAGCTTGTGGATCGGACCCTCCCAGAGATGAGCGTGCGGAGTATGGAGACCGTGTATCCGATTGAGAACTATCGACTGCTTGACCGACTCGACTTGGAGTGAGTTGACTATCCCAGTGGACGGAGCACTACTTTGTTTGGGTGCTGACCCATGGCAGACTGAGCACTTCTGAGTTGAGGTGCAGACTCATGGTACTCATCCGGAGAGTACATCTTCAGGCTATTAGGGGGTGTGTACTACTGTGTTTGGGTGGCATACCCCGGCGGGAAGCACTACTGTGTTTGGGTGGCTGACCCGCAGTACTCGAAAGGGGGAGTACGTCAGCAGTCTTAGGTTAGTGAGCAGTACCTCGGAGTCATGACAGGACCACTGTACACTCCAGAGACGGGGCTCTTCAGCAGTTACGGTTTCGATAATGAAAATCCTGGTTTGAGCTGAGTCTATGATCTTGTATTTACCTCATGATTGAGATGGGTCACTTGATAACTTAGGTATATGTATGGGCATATACTTGGGTAGTGGTTATCTGTTGATTTCATTATCTTTGTGTTTCCTCATAATAGATATGGGTTACTTGATAACTTAGGTATATTTATGGGTATATACCTAAGTAGAGGATATCTGTTGAGATATTTCTTTATGGTTATCCTTGTTGGATTTAGTGAGACCTTGAGGGTCTCAGGGTCCCTACTGAGTATCGTTATACTCACCCCTGCACGGGCTATGTGCGCACCTCATTGTGTTGGTTGCAGACGATGGGTAGCACTGACAGATGTCGAGTTTTTGAGGACTGGACGGTACCCGGAGGTATATCTCACGATGAGTCAGTATCCGGAGGTGGTTTCACGACGTGACGATACTCGGAGGAGGTTAACGGGAGAGAGCGTTGTGGAGGTTATCTATACCTACCATTCAGGTAGGATCCGTGGTGGACGATCCAGGAGCTGCGCTATCTATACCTACCCTTCAGGTAGGATCCCGGGTGGACGATCCAGGAGCTGCGCTATATATGCCTACCCCTCAGGTAGGATCCGAGGTGGACGACCCATGAGCTTTTTCTATTCTTCCAGCTGATTGTCTTTTCTGTTGTACTTTCATTCAGTTGTAGCTATACTTTTCAGTTGTGTTTGTATTCTGGCCCTTTACTTTTCAGCACTTATTTTGTACTTAGTGTTTTACTTCTGCTTGTACTCTGTGGTGTTTTGTTTACTTTTATAAAGGCAATGTATTTCCAGTTATCAGGATTTACACCATTGGAGCTAGTCGCCAGCCCCTGGCCTATGGAATGCGGGCTTGGGGTAGTCATGACACGCTCCCCGAGGATGGGTCGTGACAAATTGGTATAAGAGGAGTTCGGTTCTACCGTAGAACTAAGGAATATGATCTTTTTCTATGTGAATCAATAGTGTTAAGGGTACCAAGTGTGGTCTTCAGTTCAGGGATTCCAGTGTTGGTGCGGCGGCCGACGTATCTATACACCAGGACCCTAACTACTGATTTCTGACTTTGTACATGAAAACACTGATTGCATGTGTGTTTCCAAAGTTTGACAGTCAGCTCAAACCAGGTCATCTCACCAGGTATAAATCGTTGACCGTGTCACATCTGTTTAGGATGTCTTCACCCAGACAGTCAGTTGGAGTTCCAAGAGAGTACTCGATGACGGCCCACCGAGCGGTGAGGCTCCGGTGCAGGGCCCTTTTTACTATGTTGGAACCCTCGAGTGGTGTACCAGCACCACCACCACCTGTTGGGTAGCAGATGCCACCAGACTTACTAGCGAATGGGGCACGCTGGCAGAGCGCATTGCACGGGTTCCAGCAGCGGCGACATCTGAGGTTACAAGGCGAGGCAGATTCCCAGATAACAGAGCACTGGCTGGAAGCGATTCCTAGAGTTTTCCACCTACCTGAGACATCGGTAGAGTGGATTGTGGACTTGGATACTAGTGTTTTCTAGTGAGTGACCATGAGGATGGTCCGCATCGCGATGAGGCTTCGGTACGTGCACCGATTCCTGAGATAGTGCCTTTAGATAGTGTGTCAGCTATACATCACTACCTATTGGTCTGCAGTTACAACCGGCGGTACTGGTAGGTGACACATGTAGGCTTATTTCCTTACACGTATTCCAATATCAGATACCCTCAAGTTCTGAGGTGAGCCCGACTCACAGGCAGCTAAGAACTGGCTTGAGGAGGTGGATGAGAGTTTTCTAGAGCTTATACAGCATCGGCATGACGATGTTTCAGTAGCTGAGTAATCATCGAGGCGTACTGATCGTTCTTGGTACTTGATGAATACGATATGATCAGTGCTTTAGAGCTCTGACCTCAGAGCGAGGTGTGTTTAATGTATATCCAAGTAAGCACTCTTTTCTCTACACATTCCTACTTATGTTAGGGTGCTAGAAAGAACTTTTGTGGTTGAATGTTCTTTGGATGATCAGTTTAATCCAGTGAATGTTAATAGTGGGAAGATGCGAATTGGAGTCAGTCTCAGAGACATGGCGTGTGAATGTTTCAAAAAGTGGAAATGTTAAGGACAGATGAATCTACAAAGTAGCAGACGTGGAGGCAGAGCTAGGAGAGCAGCATGACGTGGTGTACATATCAACATGTTACAACCACCCGCCTTTGTTGTTCCCTCCAGGATCAGGGAGATAGAGGGAAGGGAAAGAGAGTAGCAGCATGCAGTCAAGGAGAGCGACCCAATGGATCTAAGAATGATTTGAGGGACAGTCTGTGTCCACTACAAGCTATCGTAGTAACAGACGTTGATACGAATCATTCCTTCCTTCCATGAACCTTGTCCCAGACCTAGAGTTTCCGGTTAATCCGTTTACTTGACCCTAACATCTGGAGATACCTTGGGAGGAGACTCGATAATCACACTTACACCGACAGTGTGATATGACCCACGAGGATAGAGTTTCGGTTGGAATCTCTTGGTGGTAGCATCGAGGCCTTACAATGTTGGTCTGAGCATGGATTGCATCCATAGCTCATACACAGATTGGCTGTATTAGGAAAAAAGGTTGTGGATTATCTACAACTTTGGGATGGGGTTTTCCTTGGTCGGCGAAAAGGAAAACCCAGGCAGCACAGGATGGAATCATTCATAAGAGGGTGCATTCGATCACTCAGAAGATGGCCAAACTTACCTTTGTGCCAGAATACTCCAGAGTTGCGGCACCACTTCCAGCAGAGCTTTTAGGAGCTGGGTTGACCATTGTTCCCAACCTGTGGGCATTGGCTACATAGTTCACTGTGACACATTAGGGACCAGACTCAGGTGTGTCCTGATGTAGGAGTGGGCAGTGATCACCTATGGATCACGACAGATGAGACTGCACAAAGCTGACAGGAAGCCTCTAGAGTTCAAGGATGACGACCACGTCCTTATACAGATCTCACCTCGACGAGGTTTACGGAGATGTGGCTGAGGCAGCAAGTAATCTCCGAGGTTCAGCGGACCTTTTCAGGTCCTCATCTTGGTAGGCGAGGTGGTTTACCGCTTGACCCATCCACCTGAGTTGCATCGGGTGCACGATGAATTCCACGTATCTCAACTGAGGAGATATGTGCTTGACCTGATGCATGTCATCGACCATGGGGAACTGGACATTTGTGATGGGGTGACTTTTGCGGGGTTCTAGTAGAGGTTGAGGATTGATAGGAGAGGATCCTATGAGGATGGTCGATTCCTTGGGTGCGCTTTCACTAGCAGTACGAGAACCTCTAGGTGAGCACATGGGAGCGGAATGCTCAGGTGTGTGCTCAGTACCACTTTTGTTTCCTTAGTTTGTGTTAAAGATTTACGAGGACGTAAAGCCCTGAGGTGGGAGTAATTTAAAGACCCGTAAAATGTAAGGAAAATTTTTTCTTAATTTTCTTTGGGATTTTACAAATACGCAGTTTCTGATGGTGCCTGATTCCGAGGCCCGGTGTGCCCGGATTTAATTTTAGAAGTTAGGATCGGGTACGTTCAGTGAACGAACGAGCGGGTTTTTCAAACTTTAAAACCGGTGCTCAGAATTGAAATCTGAGGGCACTGATGAACTCACAGCACCGATAATTGATTATGAATACCATTTCCAGAGTTGTGTTTTCTCGGGATGAGTTGTTTAGTTTTGTGGATAAAGACTTCTGAGAAATAAAATTTGTGCAACTAATTTTATTTCTTTTAAGTGGTTAAATCCTAAGGATGGAGGTTGGGTGAACCTAACTACCTAAGTGAGGTTAAATGTGAGGTTGGGCCCACACAAACCCCAACCCTACAAATTCCCTAACCCCCTTAACTCTTCCCCTTAAAACACCCTTGTATTAAATGATGTGACTTCCTTTCACATTAAATACATGCCAACACTTTGTAATTAAGGAGTTCAACCTCTTTAATTAATTTTGATTTGAATAGTTTGAATTTTGAAGTGGATTGTATTAAATAAAATAATAAGGTAGATTATTATTTTATTTGGGGGAAAACTTCATGGGTGGGAGCTCTTGAGTTTTTGGGGAAGAACACCGACTCTTCGACGAAGAACGCCTCCGACGGAGAACGCGAAGACACCAACGACGTGCCTTCTCTTTTTTTTCTCCACGTCAAGGGAGGAGACACCACGGCGGGGAACGTCGCCATCGACGATGGCTCTTCCTTCGATGACAACGGAATCGGCACTGATCTTACACGTTGACCGATCATCACGACGCTTGCCTCTTTCCGCGACACGATGACATGCGACATCTTTTCGAGGTAGGGAAATAATTTGTGAATATTAATGAACCCCATATTACTTCCTTCTAAATCAATGAACGCGGATCAACTAAATATTAAGTTGATCCATGGAGAATATGTTTGCAGGTTGGGAATTCTTCATTGCGGGGAAAATGGTTGGGGTTGATTACTTTTGTTCGTGAAAAATCCTTTGTCGTTCTTCATGTTTTGGGCCGCTTGTTATCAACTTAACGGGAGGAGATCGGACCGCACGAACACGGCCAACTCTCCTCCCCCTTTGTTGTTTTGTTTGTTACAGCACGAAAAAATGTGGAACGGGGAAACGACACCGCACAGAAACAAGAAAGAACGCGATGAAGACGCGTGGCGCCGTTGCGCCGCGCCGTTGAGGCCAAACGAAACTGTGGCCGGAGTCGGGGCCGCGGAGGCGATTCGAAGACTCCGCTGGTTGATCATTGTGGGCGGATTGACGGGCAATGCAAAACGGGGCCGAAAAGTCAATTTAATGCCTCGGTAGTGAAGGCCGGGTCCCAGGAGGACCGTTGGCGAAGGCGGTGAGCAAAACGGACCACCGGAGCGCATCCGGTGGTCCGCGGAAAATCTTGCCGGCGTGCCACGCCGGCACGACGTCGGCGGTGGCGCCCAGCGCGCCGCCGGGAAGGGCCACCGCAGCGGCCTGTAGCTAGTCCCGTGGCCGCGCGGGACCAAGGATGACGCGGCACCGGGCCGCGTCGCTGGCAGTGAGCAGTCCCCACGCGGGGGCCGCGACTTCTTTCACGGGGGGGGGGGGGGGGGCAACCGCACCCCCCTGTTCCGCTCAGCCGGATAGCCACGCGGGCACGCGGTCGCGCCAGCGCGGCAGACCAACTGTCCGGGCCGCCCCAACCGGGTCAGGCCCCGCCCTGTTGGGCCGGACCCAGACCCAGGTCAGGCCGACCCAGGGGGTCTCGGGTCAGGTCGGACTGGGCCCGAACCCCCTATTTTCAGGCAGTTTCCGTTCAAATGCCCATATCTTGGGCCTCAGACCTCCGATCGACGCACCGTCAGTTGAGATACAATCCTTTTATTGAGACGGTTGTTTTGGTATATTACACTCAGGGTTTCAGAGAACATTGTGTATGGCCGAGTATGTTCGAACATGAAACCAACCGGGCTGTCGGAATGAAAACTCTTATATCTTGAGTTCCAGATGTCCGATTGACGTGCCGTCGACATTGTTGGATTCCTCTTGATGAGAAATAACATTTGGCATACTTCACCTAAGGTTTTGACGTAGTTGGAATATGGACAGGTTGGAATGTTCCCGAAATCCAACTGGGCCCCTGGAATGGAAAAGCTGATAACTTTTAGACCGGACGTCCGTTTGACGAACCATCAGCGGCGTTGGTGATCACGTTGAGAAACGGTCCCTATGAGCATACCCTATCAGAGTTTGGGGTACAGTTGAGATACGTTCGGGTTGGTTCGCACACGAAACCAACAGGGGTCCTGGGACGAAAAGGCTAATAACTCACAGACCGGGCGTCTGATTGACGCGCCGTCTATTGTGTTGAGACCCCTATGACGAGGTAGTCCTTTGAGATACTTCTTCATGGGACATTGTGATACATGGAGTATCGACCATTAGCTTGTGGAGTGGACCCTCTCAGAGATGAGCGTGCGGAGTACGGAGACCGTGTACCGACTGAGACCTCACGACTGCTTGACCGACTCGTCTTGGAGTGAGTCGACTATCCCAGTAGACGGAGAACTAATTTTTTTGGATGCAGACCCATGGAGGATGGAGCACTTCTGAGTTGGGGTGCAGACCCACGATACTCGTCCGGAGAGTACCTCTGTAGGCTATTAGGGGGTCTGCACTACTGTGTTTGGGTGGCATACCCCAGCGGGAAGCACTACTTTGTTTGGGTAGCTGACCCGCGATACTCGACAGGAGGAGTACCTCAACAGTCTTAGGTTAGTGAGCAGTACCTCTGAGTCATGACAGGACCACTGTACACTCCAGAGACGGGGCTCTTCAGCAGTTACAGTTTCAATAATGAAAATCCTGGTTTGAGCAAAGTCTATGATCTTGTATTTACCACATGATTGAGATGGGTCACTTGATAACTTAAGTATATGTATGTGCATATACCTGGGTAGTGGTTATCCATTGATTTCATAATCTTTCTGTTTCCTCATGATTGAGATGAGTTACTTGATAACAAAGGTATATGTATGGGTATATACCAATGTAGATGTTATCTGTTGAGATCTTTCTTTGTGGTTATGCTTGTTGGATTTAGTGAGACCTTGAGGGTCTCAGGGTCCCTACTGAGTATCGTTATACTCACCCCTACACGGTCTATACCCGCACATCGTTATGTTGGTTGCAGACAACGGGCAGTGCTGACAGAGGCCGAGTGTTTGAGGACTGGATGGTACCCGGAGGTGGATCTCATGACGAGTCAGTATCCGGAGGTGGACTTCACGACGTGAGGATACTCGAAGGAGGTTGACTGGCGAGAGCGTTGTGGAGGCTATCTGTACCTATCCTTCAGGTAGGATCTGTGGTGGATGATCCAAGAGCTGCGCTATCTGTACATACCCTTCAGGTAGGATCCGTGGTGGACGATCTAGGAGTTGTGCTATCTGTACCTACCCTTCAGGTAGGATCAGAGGTGGACGACCCAGGAGCTGTTTCTATTCTTCCAGCTGTTTGCCTTTTATATTGTACTTTTGTTCAGTTGTAGCTGTACTTTTTAGTTGGGTTTGTATTCTGTCCCTTTACTTTTAATCACTTCTTTTTTACTTAGTGTTTTACTTCTTCTTGTACTCTGTGGTGTTTTGTTTACTTTTATAAAGGCAATGTCTTCCCAGTTATCGGGATTTACGCCTTTGGTGCTAGTTGCCAGCCCCTGGCCTATAGAAGGCGGGCTTGGGGTAGTCACGGAACGGGCCCTGAGGATGGGTCTTGACCCATCCAATAGGTTTTTGACAATTGTAGGTCTTAGATTTTACATTATCTTTTCATTTTATTTAAATCGTTAAATAATGATGTAATCGTTGCATCATCAAGTTGTCATAAATAATTTAATTTATTTAATGCCAAAAAATCATAAAAAAAATATCATGATGTAGGAAATATTTTCTGCTTTCTAATGACTATTTATAGTAAAAAATATGACTTGTATAACCCCATTTAAAAATTGTTTTAGTAAAACAATACATATTTGTGTCATTTTTTACTTTTACTATATATAAAAGGCATTAATGTCATTATCTCTTCCAAGTGGCTCCATGGGGTCCCAAAAATCGACCCATGGGTTTTCTTGGTCGTCCATGACTCATCCAATAGGGTTAGGACAAGTCTCATGTTATTTTAATTTTATTATAATATCATTTTTACCTTAAAATACACTAATTACCTCTAATCGCGATTAAAAACATAAAAGTTACTATTCACCAAAAAATTACTTTAATCCCATTGAACCACATTTTACTTCTTAATGAAAACCATGTATGTTGGATTTTTGAAATTCAAAACATAGAGGTGGTAAAATTCCATTTAAACGAAAAATCCGTTTTTTAAGTACCACTTAGTGGTTTCACTATTCATCAAAAATTGATGTTTTTCAGAAAAAAAACCAAAACTTCAGCCAAAGCTATATTTGATATTCCGAACTAAAAAATGATGTCTATTTCAAAAAAATTCAAAACATATAAGTTACAATATTTAATTTAATAATTAATTCCCGCTATAATGACAAATAGCGTGTTTTTATGATACAATATATATCAAACGATTGACACTAGTTTAAGTCCAATTTCAGAGTGAAATTAATTCCAATGACCACTATTGGATTAAATGGTAAAAATATATTCTAATTTCACTTTAAAACCAAATAGAAAGATAATCTAATCATGTAAATAAATTATATTAAAATGTGGTTTTAAATTAAAATACAACAGTTTTCACTATTCATTAAAAAATGAACTTTATCGGAAAAATACCAAAAATTTACACAATGTAAATTTTGATGTCCCAATTCTAAAAAAGAATTTTATTTGTTCCAGTAGAATGTATAAGAGTGTAAAAAACTATATTTAATGACGGTTCGCCATCAAAAGGCGATAAGTGGACCTTTAGTGAATATTAGAGTATATATGCCTAAAATTGAATTCTTTTCGAATTTTAAGCCTTTATCCTTAATTGGTTAAATTTAAAAACATTTAACAAACATATATAATCATATTTTAGTTATTTCTATTCATTCCTGCCAATACAATGGCTACGTGTTAACTACCATTTAAAATAATATTATTTTATTACTAGTGTGCAACATAAGATTTCAAAGAATCTCTTTGATGCGTATCAGGTACGCTATCGAACATAGAAACCCCATTAAAGTAAAATTAATTTTTAATTCGAAATTATTAATAAATATGGAAATGTTTTATTCTTTATTTACCTGGGATGTTACATTACTTCCCCTCCTCTCTTTGGCCAATAGTTCGTGATTCATACAAGGGTAGTATCTCTCACTCGAAATGGATCATTTCAAAGCTCTTGGAACATAATGCTTAGTCCATGCAATGGATTGATGTGCCTCTTTAGGAATGCATGATTCCTCTTTCTGGCCTAAGGATCTTGTCCATCACGGCGTTCATTCCTCGGCTGGAATAGTTTGAGGCACTCCTCCCAACCGATTCATTTTTTCAAATCCAATATTATGCATTTTTTGAATCTGAAATTTTGATTTGGAAACCCAATCTCATTGGGCGATATAATGCTAAGGATCTATATCGGTACAATTTCGCTAAGGGATCCACTCCCCTGGCCTGGATCTCCAAATTTAAGAGGAATTTCATCACTCCAGCCATTCATCTCCTCCTTTGAAAAACCAAGAAGAATTGGATGCCAATGCAGAATCAGTTGTAGAAAACTGGGCACATCCTTGCCTCCATATGTTTCCTCTGCCGATGTGCTGAAGAGAATATTTAGCACACCTTTCTGCGATGCAGATTTAGTGCATCGCTTTGGGGTTACTTAAAGAAGATTTTTTGGCTCCCGTATTTCCTTGACAGGCCTCTCTTCGAGATATTGGGCAACTTGACTAGTTGGGATTAAAATGAACAGGTTCACAACCTCCTGATGGCCGTTGTTGCAGCCATCATCTCTTATATTTAGACCGCTCAGAATGCGGTTACCTTCAACAAGAAGAAGCTCTCCATCCATGGTGGTGTGGTGGTTATTCACAAGGCTGTCTATGAGGCATCTCGCATCCAGAGAGGATCAATGGATAATGATGTTAGCGAACTCATTATTCTTCAGTTGGTTGGCATCTCCAGAAGGGCCCAAAATCCAGTGGTTCCCATGTTCATCCACTAGATCGCCCAACTTCCCTCCTGGATTATGGTTAACATGGATGGTATGGACCAAGGTGCGCTAGGCCCTGTGGGGTGTGTTGGAGTCTTTTGCACCTATTAGGGCTTCATCAAAAGGTGTTTCCATCACTTCATTGGTGATGGGTGCACCCTTGAAGATGAAATGTGGGGCATGATAAAAGCAATTAAGTATGTTTTCAGCTTTGGATGGATCTTTCTATGGCTTGAATCTAATTCCTGGCTTGCCGTGAATGCCCGAAAAAACAAATCTAGGTATTTTCCCTCGAGGATCCTCCATCAATGGATGGAAAGCCTCACGCTATGTCAAAGGCTGAATCTAACTACGACACACACCTATTGTTGGTGAATGAGGTTGTGGATTCTGTCTCCAAACAGACCATTTTGGAGAGGAGTTTGTTGTGGTCTTTTGTTTCCACACCCTCTTTCACTTTGATTGTGGATTATGACTTGAAGGGTGTGTTGCACACCTGGTAATGTAACCCCTCCATGTTTTACTCTATTTTTTCTCTATTCTTGTTATAAAATTTGTGGGGTCAGGCTAACCTTGTCTGGATCTTTCCTTGCCCCATCAGGGCATTCCTTTACACGGATAACACATCCCTCTATAGGGATTGTGTAAGGCATTCCAACCTCACAGATGGAGCAAACATTTCGTGAAATGTCCCTAAAAGAACCACCTAATTATAATCTTTGAAATAGAGAGACAACGCATAGGATACATAATATATATGATATATTAGACATTTTATCATGTCAATAGTGTCATCAAAAGTAAAATCCTTATAGAAGAAACAAAATATGTGTCATTTCCACACACACACACACTCACAAATAATGTGATCAGTCATCTTACATTGATTTCATAGGGGTACACATGTAAGACAACAATCAAGCCAATAACTTATCTATGACATGACCAAAATTTTAGGGCTTCCAACTTCAATTTCATTGATGATGATATCCATGGTCAATAAGGGAATTACATAAATAAAATCCATACACTCATCAGTTAAAAATTCACACTAACAATTCCATGAATAAATTCTATCATTTCACTTAAAAATGAAATAAAATATGATATATGTTAAAATAATTATTTTCCCTGGATAATTCAAAATAATCAATATAATTATTTATTATCCTTCTTGATATTTTCATATTATTCCGTAAATCATATTTATAATACCACATGCTCTGATACATTATCTTTACTAGAAAATTTCTTAATTAAGCATTTAAGATATATTATTTATGAAATATATTTTAATATAATGTATAACTATAATTTCATTTTAGATGATATTATCCTTCATTGGAATAATTTATTTTAATCATAAAAATAAATCTTAAATTTTTAGTGAAAATTTATAGATTATTATTCCAAGAAACCTATTATTAAATTCATAAACAACATTATAGAATTTTAGGTCCAATAACATAATGAATATAGATTAATTTTGTCATTAGAAAACTATAAAAATAATATAGGATAGAGGAAGAACATCCAACCATGCCATAAAATTGAAATATGGTTTAGATTGATCATAGAAGGCTTCAGTAAAATTTTATAAAATTATTTCATATTATTCTAAAAATTGTTAGGATCTCTAATTATGATGGAAGCAATATTAAGGTAATTTTCAAGAAGTAAAATAGATATAGGATGATACATTAAAACCCAAAAAATAAATGTACCATTTAATTTTAATTTTAGTTAAATATTCAACATGGATTAGTTATGATACATCATAATCTTTTTAAAATGTTATAATGTGTATGAAACATTTAATTTATATTATTTAATGATTCAAAAATTCATTATAGAAGGTTATAGGTGTGAGTATGAATGAAATTATATAAAAACAAGATTAAAAAATATCAATAATAGTATAGAGGATTTGGGGTAATGGTAAATTAATCTACCTTTACATAGTTAATTTTTTCCAACGAAACCCATAAGAGAATGGTGGGAAATGTAAAAAGGTATCTATTTTTACCATCACATATAAAAAATTAACCCTTATGAAAATATAATAAAAGTGATGATACCCTTACATAGCACAGACCACACCCTCATAAAACTACAGTTACCATAAATAATCTCTTATGAACATTTCCTTAATCTTACATGAATACTTATTGTCCTTATATTGTGTATGTATACTCTTACACAATGATCAACAATCATGTTTACTGATACACAACCCTTTATATATACTTATGAAACTCTACATAACCTTATTTTATGTATAGAAATTATTAGTCACCCACATGTTACTATGGAAAACCCTCATTAACCGTATTCATGTAAATCTTTACCATTTATATATCTATAAAAACTCCCTAACAATTAAATGACCCAAGGAAATAGGATATCATCCATATGAAATCTATAGGAAATAATTTTAATTTTTATGTATCACCTTAAAATAAAAATTAAAGGTAATTTTAAAAAAAATCCATATAAAATTTTATATAAAAAATAAAAAAATATTTTATTTAAATTTCAATTAATAAATGTTTATATTATGATAAAATATTTTAAAAATTGAATAATCCATAATGTTTTTGAATTTGAGAAAGAACCTAAAATAAACTCTTGATACACTAACAACTCATGTTACTATATAAATAAAACTATAATAATTAAATAACACACATGACATAATATGAGAGGAATATCAATAGAATACATAATCAAATATACAATAATATGATAATCCAAATAACAACAAAAATGATAAGAATGAATATAAAAATGGTCCAAAACTGAACTATAAGGGTAATATTTTATTTATATTTGATAAATTGGGACACAACATGAGTCTATAATTAAAAATAAATCCAATATATACCAAGATAATTAATACCCATTTATATGTGATATAAAGGATAACTCCAACCCCATAAACTCCACCAAACCTAAAATCCACTAAATGAATAATTATTTTTCCAAACAGTGTATTTCTATTTCATGTATTAGTTATAATGAGATCTACATAAATCATATGGGTTCATAGTGGATGTGAGAGTAACTAGCACAGAGGGATTTCAATAATTGATTCATTTAAAACCCTTGTTATATAATGAAAACAAGACTATTTGAAAATAAATATATATTGATACGCATAAATTTTGAAGAATATGTAACAATATTTAATACATTTAATCATATACGTACAGTTTCAAGGAAACATTAATTTATATCTAAGATCCATTAGATATATTATAGGGTCACTAGGGTCAATTCCAACTAATATCCTCATATTAAAACATAACAGACATCTCAAAATATACATAGGCCAGTAGCCATAGTGTTATACTAAACTAGTGATGTCTCCAATGGAAAGGATGGAAGCATTACTATGTATCGTACTCTAGGTATATTGACATCATTATGTAAATAATAATTTTTCTTCGAATACATTTCCAATTAAATGGGTATACCATGAGTAATAATTATATCAAATTACAACAACATCATTATATAACCATTTCCATGAATGAGTAATTTCTAATGTCATGTGTTTCTATGTTTTTTATTCCATATAAGAAACATTAATTTTATAAAACATTGATTTATCACAAAAAATGGAAATGATTACAAGAAAATAATTGTATATTAACAGTTTTTATAGAGTATAATAATTTTAAATTAATGTAAATTGATTTTTAACAAGCCTAAAAATGTGTTTTCTCAAGAAAAGGTAGTGCATAAAACCACATACCATAAAGTGATGAGACCACTAATTTATAGTGATAATACAATAATGAATTATAATGACTATCCTGATATTTATTACACATTGCATTAGGTTCATTCAATATGAACCCTTGGATACCCTTACCATAGGTAAGGAAGAAATCCATTGGGAAAAGGGAATAAAACTATATAATAGAAAACAATACACTTGAAGACTATTTTTGGAATCATAGTGCAAAATATAATAGATTTAATTAGTTTAGATGATCATTAATAAAGTAAATATCCAAGTCATTGATGTTTTTAATGGAGACAGTGATATGGAAAAAATTGCACTACTCGAGAAATATTAGTACTATAAAATCAAAATTAATTTTTTTTGGGTATTTCAAGGGGTATAGAAAACTATGAACTTACCGTGAAAAAAAAAACTATAAAGTAATCCACTACAAGAAATTATTTTCACATGTATTTTCCACAGGGTTAAGGAAACAATACTATAGGAACATTTAAGGAATCATTGTATGTAAATATATCTACATGAATTGTCCCCATAGTTTATAGAACAATGCATTGGCCATATAGTATACTTTGAGAAGGGGCTGCATTATGTATAGATATATCTATGATTTTCCAACATGATTTAGAAACCAATCATCCAACCCTGTGGTAAATGTTACAATGAAATCACCATATCTAAGGAAATTAACTTTGTTTAGATAAATGTCTTCCCACCATGCATACATCAACAAAAAACTTACTACCCCTCACATTATCGAGGTGATTTTTTAGATCATAACATGTGGAAATTATTCTCCACATATAATTTCCATATTTTACTAGAACATAAAATTATCATTACCATGATTCATAAAATAAGAATAAAAATCTATATAAAACATAATACAAACATAAAAATTGCATTGTGGGTGTGATAGTTTTTTTAAAGTTTCAAATATTTCTGTATTATCTAGATATTATATATTTAGGAACTAAAAACTAATTCATGAAATTGTAAAATTAATTACACCACATTTTATTTGGTTTAATTATATATTAACATATGTCTTGGTTTTCATCAATAATTATATGATAAATAATTTGGGTAATGTTTCTTCAATTATAACTATTCCCTTATATTTTAACGCATCAAATAATGGGTTTTTTGAAAAATATGTGAATCATAATTTTGTTTAACATATTACTAAATAAATAAAATATCCATTTCAAATTTTATAATTAATAAATAAAATATTTTATAGTTTAATAATTTTTGAAACATATATACTTCAAGTTGATTTTTCATTTAGTGGAAGAGTTTATTTTAAATTGGGATTTGTACCACAATTTTATATAGGATATCCCTCTATAGAAAGTGTAATATTTCTCTAAATAATATATATATTTTTATATAAGATGATGTACTGGCATGCCATTTTATTAAGAAAAGGACTTATTAATGAATTTAATTACTACAATCAATTTTTTATAGATATAGATTCGTGTATAATATAATAGTAAATAAGAGTTCAATATTTACTTCATTGATATAGTAGAGATGAGAATAAATAATTAAGTATTCATGTTTATGTTTTTCATTTCATTTAATATTTTCATCTTTTAAATAATATTGAGTTTTGGTATTACTTTTTTCTATTGATTTTTTTTCAACGTGGTTTTTTAAAACATTTAGTTATGTGACATGATATAGTTGAGTGGAAGAATTTATTTTCACTTTCAATGGATATTGGTATAGTGTATGCCATATAATATGTATAATATGACATGAATTTTAACATAGATACCTTTATAAACATGACTATATATATAGATGTCTTATATAAATGGAAAATTACATACATTAAAAAAATTATGAGATAATGAATCAATATTTTAATTCAATATTCCCTATTCTATCCATGAGAACACGGTTCCCCTATCAAAACATAAGATAACCTTTAGATATTTATAGAATAAAGGGTGATCCATAGTCCTTACTCTGATTGTAAATAGAAGAAACATTATGTGATATTCAATAGTTGTCAATAAATCATATAATATAATAATAAAAGAAATGGATTATAATCTATCACATTGAAGTATACCATAGGAGAAAAAATATCATAGATAATAATAATAATTAGAAATAAATAAATATTGTAATGACATATGACATGCCATTAAAACATTGTAAAAGGATCACATTAATGTCAAAATAATCATTGGACCTGGGTAACCACCAATGTGTAATAAAACCATGCCATGGCTCACCACCATGGAATCACTATCATAGTCCAAGGTTAAGTTCTATGGTTTCTAAACATGATCCCAAAAGATGTAATTAATTATATATTCAATTTGTTATTTATATAATTTTTTGAGTACCTATCATCATAATATCAAATGAAAATTTCATCCACCTTGGAAATAAATATATCAAAATTAGTAAAACAAAATAAATGAATTAAATGAAATGCATTAAACAATAATTTCAAAAGGGCTATCCAAACATAGAATCTTGTAGATATCCAATGATTAAGGGAGATATAACAATTTAAATCTCAATAACCAAAATAAATATATAATAACATTTAAGGTAATTAAGTAAATAATAAGGCTGACGGATCCCAATAACTAAAATGAAGGGAAAATATAGAAACTAGAAAACATTTCCATATGACATTCATATGTTTTGACATATGGAAAACACAAAATAATATACCTAATATAATATATATTACCAATAAATTATTAAATATGAAAAATAATGGTATAAAATAAAGAATATTAATAGGGAACTAAAAAGGATAAAGATATATAACTTTTTTGGATAAGACATCATTAAAAAACTAGAATGAATAATGAATAATGATAATAGAACCCTTACCTGATGTGTGAGCATATATTGAATTTTTTTTCCAAAAACCAAAATAGTAATGTCACATTCATTATTTAATCTCGTTATATGTATTTTAAAATTTATTTTAGACATTATAAACTATTTATTACATTCTTTATTTAGTAATTAACATAATAATTTATGTGTGAACTCATTCAAAATTGAATGGTTTATGGCTCCAAAATATCATCAATGTATATAAATTTATTGAAAGATAATACAAAATAGTTCTATATTCCTGGTACATTTTGATGTTCATGGTTTGAATCATTCTAGAAATGATGGAGTTCAATTGGTCATGAAATACTTACTATTTAGACAATCTTCCCCGATAAGCTTGTTTTATATGTGTAAAAATAAGTATAATTGTGTATATATAAGATCATAATTTGCATGGACATTTTGCCATGATAGAATTAAAAAAATTATGTTAATATATTATTATATTGTATTAAATCATGATATTTTTTTTGAATACCCCTTCAAGTTATAACCAAAAAATTAAACATCTTCATTCACTGACGTTGTGTAATGCCATCACGATAAGAACAATGTTTTTGAGAGATCTTCAAAAAGAAGATGTATGATGGTGGACATTAGATTAAATAAAATATAAATTATATTAAAAATGATATCATAATTTTTTTTTATAAATTTAGGTTATATTAGGGGTAAAGTGTAATGAATGTGAAAAACATGGGTTATGAAACACATTTTTTGATATTGAAATGAATTATAGAAAAAGTTTTTAGAAGACCAAACCTATTATGTCTATTTAATAATGGATCTAAAAGATGTATATATAATGGGAATAAAACCATTTATATAAAATAATTGTATGTTTAATATTTTTTTAAAATAAATGAATGTTAAATAAGATTTCAAGAAATTGACTTGGGAATCATTAAAATGATCTTTGTGTTACTGCATTTTGATTATGCCAAAAGCCTTAAGAGGAGGGACTTTTTATAATAATAAGGGATAATGGAAAAGTGATGAAGATTTTACAGAGTTCTTTTATACATTTTTTGTATAGTACGAAGTTCTGTGTGTGTGTGGTTAGGGGTAGGGGAGGGATTTTTATGTAATGAATGTGGAGGGTTTTCTAGAATGATATTTTTTTATTTATTAAACAATATATTACAAATATATTTTAATATTGAATTTAGTAATTTGTTACAAAATAATAAATTTTTATTTAATATTAAAACCCATAAAAACGTGAATGAAATATTGAAAATATATTACTAAATGTATGAATAACTTTTGTTAGAGTAACATTAAACATAGGATTTAAAATTACTAATATTGGTTTACAAATTTATATTATTAAGTATAAATGAATTATCATAGTCCTTAAATAAATATTGGTTTTATAAAAAGGATTGATAAATATATGTTATATTTATACAATGATATCATTATAAAACTTAAGATATCGGTAAAAACTATATTTTACTATTCACAAATAAATTTATTTTTAAAAAAATACATTATATGATAATCACAACACCATAAATCACAAAATTAATTTAATTTTATCAAATTAAAATGTTAAATAAAAAAATTTACAATTTAATGAAAATTATATAATATATGGGAAACAATTTTATTTACTATAAATAACATTTGTTTTTTTACTCATGATAAAGTTCAAATGTAATATTTTTTAGTTATTATTTTGTTATTTATAATTAATTGTTAAATTTATTTTGACATACCTAATATTAAAAATTAGAAAATTATTTTTACTAAACAATTTTCATTAAACACTATTAAGATTAATATTTATTTTTCTTTTATGTTGTATTATTTAAGGAATCCTTTTTTGAATTATAATATTTATATTTAATTTTTAATTTAATTTTAAAAACTAATTTTTTGGCATTTTACTATTCTCATCCATTTAGTTATCATTTTAATGATCATTTGTTTTTTCAAATGGTCATATACTATTCAAACAGTATTATAATTATGACACTTTTAATAAATACTTATCATTCTATTCACTATTCCTTTAAAAAAATTATATCAAAGTTAACTATATTTCATTATAATATTATAATTCTTTTTTCATAATTTGTTAAATTTTATGGTGATATTTATGTCCATGATAAATATAGAAGACCAAGACACACTAAAATAAAATGTTAAATTTGTATTATTTACTTGTATTTATTGTCACATTACACAATCTTCAATTCGATAAAGAATATTCAATTTTATAAGTAATGATTTATATTGATAAAATAAAATGATTTTTTAAATTTGTGTTGTTGGTATTTTATATTAATATACATATATGTTGAATACATTAAATTTTTCATATATAATAATTCAATTTCATCAAATTCATCTAATATTTTGAAATTTCATACTCAAAATTTATACTCACCTACGGTGTAAATAGAATAGATTAATTTGATTTATTTCATATTTAGGTTGCTATGTTTCCTCTTAGTAATTTATATTTCAATATAATACATTAATAAGGTGGGTTGTCATGTTTTGTTTGATTTTTTCTCGTTGATCTGACATTTCCACCAGAGTGACTTCATAAGAGAGATCATGCTCTAAGTATAAGATCATTTAATTAAGTATATGTTAAGGATCTTGTTTATACTTCCATAAGAGATAATATTGAAGCATATCTTGAACTTGCCTTATTTTATGTGTTAGGTAATATTGATTGGAAGAAACACAAACATGATCAACAGTCTCAAAAGATCCTTTATACTTAGGTATTTTATTTCTCATTTCACCAAACCACATTACTCACTTCCTTATTGATATTCTATTAAATGATTTATCTCTATACTAAGAGTTTAAGTCACCATAATGATTATCAACATTTATATTCTTTGATATATGAAAAATTATTATATTTTATACAATGTCTTAGACCTTATCAATCATATCTTTAACCAGTTATGGTTATAATAGCTTCATTTATCTAACTTCTTCTCAACAAGTTGGAGTTATACATTACATCCCAGAGAGGAATTGTTATAATCAAATTTAGATTCTTGATGGAATATAAATTTATATGAGACTTAATCTAGATTATTGTGTAGATTTGTCCATCTATTAACGTCTATATTGTAATATCCATGATAGTATTCTATATTTTAAATAGAATTTTCATATTTATCATCTTTCAAATGATGAAATTTAATACTAAATTTCAAATATATGGTTAATGTATTCTGAAGGATGCTGCAAAAAATTGTGATGAACCTTATATCTCAACCAAATAAAATCAATGACAGAGTTCTATGGAGACTCAACTTCTATGATATATATTCTCAATTGAATCAGGTGATAATCCTTTCAATAAGGAGATGAAGTTGAAATACCTTACATAGTGTTTTATCAGATCCCTTATAGAATTGTTTATTTTTTATGTATTGGGATTTCCCTTGAAAAAAAACCAATTATGAAATTCCCCCACTTCATCATTGAAATAGGATAAAGGTATATAATACCCTTGGAATTCTTCCATTATATATTAACTTGATTTCATACTAAGAACTTGTATAAATGCATTCTGTAATTTATTTCATTATATTTTATGATGATAATTTCTCTTAGATATCCGTCTACATATTTGTGATTCCAAGTAGGATGATGAATTTTGAGAAATTAATATCATCTAACAGATTCATTATTATTTATAGTTCATATAGTGCACATATACATATCTCATATCATACAACTCTGTATTTTTCAATTTGTAAAAGTGATATATTCTGTCCCCTTATTTATACTACTTTATTTTGTACCTCAACATCATACGTATTCTATATCATAATATTTAATAATATTAGTGTATGTAGAATAAATATAGAATCTTAGGATTTCATAATGTTATAAATAATTATCATGTCCATCCAACGAATGTCTAATAAGACTAGAAAAATTTTAATTCTCATCATGGATAGGGTAATAGGATCCTTTATACATAAATAATATCAATTTTGTATTTCTGAGGATGTAAATCGATTGAGAAATCATAGTGTTTGATCAAAACATGCCATTATTATTGGATCATATTATTCTATGTATGTGTTAATATATACATTAGACATTTGCGATAAGTATATTTATCACACATTTCATTACATATATAATTATTTTAAATATTCAATATTATGATTGCTGCTTGCATATATAGATCATGAGTATGTATATTTTTTTTAATGTACCATTAATATTATTTGTGGTATAGGCTAGAAAATTATAATTTTCACAAGTACACAATGAAATCCATTATTTTGAATATAAATGTATATCATGAATCCATACCAAATTATTGGCATTACAATTATAGTTTCCATGAATATCCTTTTCATAAACATCTTGAAGATCTATTTATATTCATATATAGAGAAAATGTTAGATAATCTTCATGTTATCATGGGAAATTAGTTTGAAAATTAGGGGAAATTTCTAATAACCATTTATAATACCAAACACATTAAATAAATATAGAGATAATTTCCACTAATGTTGGTCTCAACCATTCATCAGTCTCTTTATTCAATGATATATTTCCCTTATCTTGTGATTACATGACCCAAGAATTCAATTTCGTCCGTCTATAAGACATATTTACTATATAGTCTATACAAAAAATCCATTAATAAATTATATGTCATAAAAATCCAGTAATATTCATATTCATCCAAATATTAGAAATATTATATAATATCATATATAAATATCAACGAAGGGTTTTAAAGGTATACGATAAATTATATATTGATTATTTCAACGAATATTGTCAATGAATTAGTGAGATATAATAGAATCACTATAGACACATTTTTTCTATCTTGGTTACATAATTTGGTCTCTGAACCATCCTATGTCTAAAACATAAATTGATGATATCCTGATTGATGACTGATCTATGTGAAATACATATCCCCGCATTGTGGATTAATCAAGTCATCAATCCGTATCATATGATACATTTTCCTTATTATGATGATATTATTCTCATGATAATCAATATAAATATGTGTTGAACTATCCATATTATTAAAAAAGAGGACATGGGATCCCCATGGTGATGTACATAGGAATAACAGAACTTTTTCTATTTTTTATTATATCTATTTATTTAACTCTTTAAATTCATTGGGGAGTATTTTATTAAGAGTTTTTGATATGGTTAGAGCTCTGTGAATATGTTCTATTGAGAAATATAACTCTATATCATTAGGAAAACTATGAATCTATTCTTGAAAGACAACATTATATTCCCTTAAAATGAGAATTTATTCAAGGATAGTATTTTAACATTACTTATTAACATTGGAATGATATTATTTCATATATCAAAATAATAATAATACATTTGGAGTATCTGAAAGAGAATCATAACTCTCCTTGCACTTATAGAGGATCATAATATAGATTAGGATAATGAATACTTTTTCATTATCCTAATAGTTGATATTAAATATTTATAATGAAAACCATATCATATCTATTATTGTATTAAATTATAAAAAAATAAAAATAAATGGATTTATAGAGGAATTCATTACAAAAGTATAATTGGAGAATAATTCTATACCTAATATAAAATTTGTGTATCAAATGGTGTTTTACCTCATAAAATTACCACTGTAGGTCGATGTGGTGATCAGATACTTCTATAGAATATTTATAAAATAAATAAATTTGTAGAACCAAAAAAATAGGATATTTATGATCCATAAATAAATAACAAGTGTTTATATAACTAATTTGATCTCATGATTTTTCATAGAGGAAGTGATTTCAAAATCAATCGCTAATTTCCTTAAATGTAAATATATTTTTTATCAAATTTTCTTAATGATCCATGTCATGATGAAATTTTTTTCATAGTACACTTAATTCTTGATGTTGTAATATGATAAATTACTAGATATTTCATTGATACCTTAGTTTTTTCCATAACATTGATTAACCTCATTGTTCCTTTTTTAAAATCATTGGAAACATTTCATTCTTTTAAAAAATTTAAGTATATAATCATTACTTTGTGGATGTTTCTGGGATGATTACTCCCTCACATTCAATATATAGGATGTTTCATTTTATTCCCTCTATGAGGATGACCATTTAAAACCCCAATGTTTATAAGCATTATTATTTTCTTTTCTCTAATCTCATGAGGACATTATGATTCATTGATCTACATTTCTACCTTAGTGAATGAAAATATCTGTCTATTTTATCCTGGAGATGTGATGAAATTTTTAATGAAAAATATTTTCATTAACTCTTACTATAACATTATGTTTATATCATTATTGGTATTGAAAATCATGATCACTTACCACCATTTATTGAATTCTCCCTCTATCAACTAAATAACCACAATCATTTTCCATTATCTATTAATTAAAACATGAAAAATATTCTCCCAATGGAGCTAGTTTAATACATCATGATTAAAGGATCCGAATATCCCGCAAAATAGGTTTATTGATGCAATATAAAGGAATAAACTTCAATTTGATATTTCCCTGAAGGTGATTGGTTCTCCACATGGTTCACATTATTATTCATAACATTGGTCAGTTGAGAAAGAAACACCGTGTGGTTTTCAACACATGCCAACATCATATTAATTATCCCATTCAAGAAATATATACATTTCATATCAAATTGAATTTCCAACAATTTCCAATTTTAAAAAAATTTACCAAATTAATGGAGAGTTAAGGATGAAAATAATATAATTGGTAATCATATAAGAGAAAGGTTATTAAATCAGGAAGAAATAAGCTTTTGTAAAATCATATATATAAAATATTAATGTTTTATATGTGTTTTATAGGGTCCATTAAAATTCAATTTTTTTATCCTAATAATTAAAAAATTCACCTTTATCTAATGACATATATATTTATTATCATCACATAGAAATAATAACACATCATCTTTGAAATTTGACCCTTCTAAAACATACCAATAAATCTATTGGATATAATTTATTTGGAAAATTAGGTACATAAAAATAGTTTTTAAAGAATATTATAAAATTTGATTTCATAAATAATAATTCACACATATATAAAACTACACTCATATAACTTTAGATCATATAATGGTGACAAACATAAAATATGTGGTTCTCCGTAAATAAATTTAATGGTGTAAATTTGATAAATATGGGTGAAACATAATATGTGTCAATTAAACATAACATGGAATAAAAAAATAATGGGATTATAATCTATCATATTAAATCATAACATAATGGTAAAATTTTATGGAAGCATTGTAATCTCGAGAAATAAAGAAATGCGGCACAATCATATGGAATTTCATCATAATATTGGCCAATGATCATGATAAAGACATTATAAATATAGAAAAAGGATCACTAATAATACATTATAAAAAAGGTTGGGACTCAGTACTGAGGAATCACAAATATAGGCCATTTATTACTACCAATGTGTCATAAAATTATGTCATGAGATAAAATTAATTTCCTAATATAATAAGTATACATATAACTATGCATTCATACATTATCATAATATTTCATCCATATGGATTCAATATAGAAAATGAACAAAACTAAAGAATAATCCTCAAATAAAACCCTGAAAAATAATTGGGATACAAAATGATGTCAAATGGACAATTTAACACCCCTATAATTTTGTTCTAAAAATACAATAAACACGATAGATTTCCTAACACAAAACATCACACTTTAAGAGGGTGTCAATATACTTTAAAAATATTGTGATATAAATGTCACCATTATAATATAGAAATTAAATAAATAGTATGAATAATAATAAATAAATTAATATAAATATGCATTCTAGTTTAATATAATTAATAACAATTATGCAATAAATTTTTATTGTAGACATTTTATGCATAAAAAATTTTGTTTTATTAAAAAATTAAGTACATTTTAAAAAAAAATTATAATTAATTTCCTAATAATATATATATATATATATTTTATATGTGATAATTAATATAATTTTATAAATCCTAATTTCAATATTATCTTAGGGTGAATATTTGGGAATTTTTTAAAAATATTTATTTTTTAATGAATAGTTAAAATACCAATTTTGTAAATTTGACATTAATTTTATTAAATAAATTAACATATAATTATCATCATATTATGAATTTAGTTTCAATGTAAAATAATATCAATATTATTTAACAAAATAAAAATACTTCCATAGTAATAAAGATTATATTTGATTATTTTATAAGTTTATTTTTATTCTTTAGAAAACACTATTATCAAAAAAAATCTTTTCGATATGTTTTAAAAATAAAATAGAAAATTGATTCCATAAAATTATAGGAATGTATTCATAAATACTGTATTAAAAAATCATAATCATTATACATAAACTTATTGACAAAAAATGTTTTATTTTTGGTCATTATGAAATTAAACCACAATTATCATTTTTGGGCACAAGAAATAGTAAATAAGGTAATTATGTTCTAAAATATTTTGAGATAAACTTTTAAATATATCCATTTTTTAATTTCATTGGATTAGAGTAATTAAAATCTATAATAAATTCAAATATATTTTATTTTGGTACCATTTTCCTTTGATAATGTCTATAAGTTATTACATGTTAAGAAAATTTCCAAAATGTCACTCTCATACAATTAATATTTCAAATATATCTTAATTTGGACAGAAATAAGTAATAATTAGTTATAAATTGTTATTAAAAAATTCATAATTCTTTTATAATTTGAATTTATTTTTAAAATTTAGTTATGATAATTCTTACGAAACATTGATACAATGCTTATTCATGTGGTAGAAAAATCAAGGTAACTGGTTGTTTAAAAAAATATATTTATATTTTATGGATTAATTATGGTATTGAACTTATTTAATATGTAATTAGAAATATCAGTTAATAGTTAGTCTGGTAATATTCTAATTCTATTGATGTAATGGTTTTTTAATAAAAAATTAAATGAATCGTTTTAAAAATTATATTAATGATATTTTATGATCAATTGTATTTAATTAATACCACCTAATTAATTCAGAATGTGTAATACAAAGGATATCTCATAATGAATAGGTAATTTTCTTACCATACACTTCTGAATCTTATTATATCATATAATTCCTCAAAATCAATTGTATCCATAAAATAATAATTAATATAATAATTTCAAAGTGATGATATGCAATTATGATTATAGTCAAACAATTTTCTACCCATTTCTATGATACGAGAAATGAGAGTGTCTTTCACTTGTACATGTGGACTACCAACTCCATATATAAATATTATTCATTTTTAATCACCATATTTAGTGGTTGGTTATTCTAAAGTATTTAATGAATATATAATATCTTAATCACATACTTACAACCATTTAAATATCATATATTACATACCTTCCCACACATCCACTCATTAAACAAATTATATCATTGCTTGTGGGTATATGTGGAATACCAACTCAATGAGGTGATGTAATTCATTTTTTAGGAACACCTTTACAGACATGATTAAGAAATTATATTTAATATTTAAAAATTATAATAATTTTTATTATAAACATATTTAGATGATGGAAACATGACCACTTTTCACGTATTAAATGTATAGAAGTTGTTCTATTCTTCTGAACCGAATGTCCCCAAAATATCTGACATGAACATAACTAATTAATTTATTATATAATCAATGGTAATAAATAAAATAAAGTGATAATAATAATTTAATATACCAAAAAAATATTATTAATATGGTATATAATTAATAAAAATTTATTACAGAATAGATAAATTACGTAGGTGATGATTCAGGATCAAGATAAGGGGTTTATGAACTCAATTTCTTTTCATTGGATTATATTACATCTTAATTGTATATATAATGAGAATATTATATGTTTAATAATGTAGGATTATTTTATATTTTGTTTCAACTTCTTTTGTGTCAATTAAAACATGTAACACAAAATCACCTCATTGAGTAATTATCATTTCAATGTTAAAATCTTTATATCAATTTATAATATCAATTTAATTTATCAGGTAGATATTATATATTCACCATTTTTCTATTATTTTCGTTTATGTAGTTACAATATAATATTTTATACCATTATCCTCTTTATATTCATGTGATTTAATGTTTTATTTAATTTTATTTCCTCCAAGGGTGTTGTTTTAAATGATACAAATATGGTAGGGGTTTACTTCATAATGTATTCCTTATTTGGGATTATATATGTTTTTGTTTCCCATAGGGGAATTAAAATATCATTCTCTTTTAACACCCATTTTTTTCCACTATTTATTTTACAAAATTAATGGTTTCCATTCATTTAACACTCTCTATAAGCACTCAAAAGTATTAAAGGATGTTTTAATTAAAAAATGTCACTGTTATTTTAGTTGGCTGAGATTCATTTTATTCCTTGTCCATATTTCCATAAAATATTTTCAATAATTTCTTAACGAATATATAAGGATTTATTAAACTAATTTCACTGATTTGTTAATTTGTTTTAAAAAGATTAAAAAGAATCCTCTTTTCTTTCTCTAAATTGGGAAATTTTTTCCAATGTTGTGAATGGATTATTTGATTTAAATATTTATTCATGAATTTCATTTTCCATATAATTAACTAATTATTTACATGAAACATGATTCATAAGATTACATATTTGTTTTCAAATAATGTTTTCCTAAATATTTTGTAAGTTAATTTTGTATTAAATAAGTAATTTGAAAATGAAAATATTATTTTACGAAGAAATGTTTTTGGGATCTTTTATAACCATTCTCACATATGTCAATACCATTTGAAGAATATTCTACTCTATTATGGATATTATTTAATGATAACATTCCAAATATTTCCTTGGATGTACTGCGATCATTTTTAAAAGGGAATATAATAAAAATATATATTTTAGTTCTTACAATAAAAATAGTTATAAATTATTATGTATTTTATTAATGAGTATTTTTAATTTATATATTGAATTAATTAAAATTATTATGTGAATGGTGGGTATCGTAATTCCATAACCCCTATATGAATCAATTAATCTCATAAAGAAAAGATATTGTGTAATTGGTATCTTCATTACACTATTCATTATGATGTAGTTTTAAGAGGCCACAATGTTATGTTTAAGATGTCCAACATTACTCATTATATCATTCTGAAATCAATTAGTGATATTCATTTGATTAATAAAATATTTTTTTATCAATAGATTAATTTTAAGATCATCTATCTATTTATATGTTAATATTCGATTATCAATTATTCTTACCATTTTATTAATTCCTAATTTATTATGTGATAGTTTTTGTTATACACATTTCCTTATGAATCATCTAAAAACTCCATTATATATTATTTGCCTTAAAAAGGATACAATTCCATCTTTTATGAATGATTCTGTAGATTAAAAAGAAATAATATTGTTCTCATAGTAATTTGAGGTATTATTTTTGGTTTTCTAATGTTTTCTGATAAATTTATTTATCTCTTATCCCAAGCATATTAAATTGGTCAATCCATCAATACTTGTTCTATTATATCATGTAACAATGTATTATGAAAAGAATATGCTTTATATTACTAGATTTTAGGTGTTATATTTTGTATCAAAGGATGTTTAGTAGGAAAATTGATAAATATTTTTAGGAAAACCTAGATTAGAGAGCATAACATGATAATAGATTTTAGAGTTATGTCTATGTATAGTGTAATATCATTATTCTTTGGTAAGGTGAAAATTAGGTGGGTTTCTAAGAAGATACATACCTATATGTATAGTATCATAGGGATACTTTTATAGAAAAGATGCATATAAGGGATACAACTCTAAATGGGATGGATTGAGTATTAAAATTTTCTTCACCAGTGCATGTTGAGTGCTCTTAAGACTATGCTCTTTGATTGAAACAATAAAAGGGATGTGCTTAGGTAAATTCCATTTTTCATCATGAACCATTACAATGAATTAGAGAATAGAACCAATAGAAAACTAGTATATTCCATAGTGACATGGGAGAAATCATATTTTTTAATGGGATGATAAGACTAACAGAAATCATAATTTTAAAGGAATATGAACGTATTTTTTGGTTTTATGTGATTGGAGATTAAAATGATTAAGGATATCTTCAGAAAATATTATGGGAATACATCCCTTTGGTTTATATTTTTTTAATGAAATATTTATTTGAGGATGAATTATTTTATATTTTAGGTCAACTGGTTGAAATGTATTGATAAAATTTAGGTTTGATAGGATCAATGATATTATTTTCATTAATAAGGACTAAGCATTCATCACAACGAGGGAAAGTATGAATTATTTTATAGATTACCATTGGATTACAATTTAATCTGGAAAATAAGTCCTTGATGTCATTATTATATAGGTTCAAAATATTGGGAACAATATAAGATTTATGTTTATAAATTAATATTAGAAAAACAGGATTTTATTTTAGGAATATATTTTGATATAATTTATGGAATCATATCTTATTTTATTTTGTAGTTATGGTGATTTATGTTATTTATGGAAATTATTATCACATTTTGATATTATATGATTTGAAAATAAACACATTTGGAATGATACTTTATGAGTGACTAAGGTTTTTAGAGATAAATGGTACACTATTATCAAAATAACATATGGTCAAATATTTCAGATCTTTGTCTCTTCAACTTGGTTTGGAATATTTTGATGTTTTTTATGGTTATTAACATGTTGGATGATTTATTATTAATTTCATGTTTTTTTAATGCATGGAATATTAATGTTGCATTTCCCTATATGACGGCTTACTCATACTGGATATTATATCAACTTATGCTATAAATTTTGGTTTTTGGATTATTCAGAGAAACAAGGTGAACTATTTTCCCTATTTTTCATAAACATATATTAAATTAAAAGTTAATTGTAGCACATAAATCATGAAAAAAATTTCTTGAATAATTATTTCCTTGAATAAGAAATTATATATAAGGGGAAATTGATCAATGCAGATCAAAATATTAAAATTGTGAAAATAAAATAGAATGAAATTAAGTATGTATATCTTATCATGTTATATATATTGATGGATTAAAAAATCAACAAACTCTATGAAATGGATCCTGAAATTAAAAAATTATTTAATACATTCATTTCTAGTGAATGGATGGTCTTCTTTATCCATAATGGTTTTTGGATTTTTTGAAATTAGATATATCTTGTCCATACTCTTTATCATAATCTTTTTTTCTAGGGAAATTATCTTTTTCATCCTTGACCATATTTTCACATACATCAAATTTTACCCTTATTTGAGATGACAATGATGTTTAATTTTTGGTGACCTTTGTATTTATCTTCCCCAACTTTCAAAATAATTTTTTATCATATATTTTTATATGGTATTTTCTAATAAAAATCAGTTTCAAATATCAATCATTGATTTCTAATATAGAAAATGTTTCAAGGATGAAATTTCCTTATTGTGGGAGAATTTAACACAAAAAAATGGGAGTTTAATTGAATAATAAATTTCATTTCTTCCATAACCAATAGGATCATTATTTAAACAGAATGTGATATATAATAAAAATTTTAATATTTAACAATGACTATTATAAACTAGATGAAAAATTGTTTCTATTAATAAAAATAACCAAATTTTGGAAAAAATGTAATTTTCTCATTAAATTAAAATATATTAATTAATTAATAATAAATATTTACTTAATTTATGGTAGAATTTTTATTCTTCAAAAACATGTTTTCATCTAAAATAGTTTTTATTATATTTTGTACACATATATTATCATTAATATCAAAATTTAAAAGAAATTTTATTTGAGGTAATTAATATCATTAAAAAACATGTAAATATTATCATATGGTGAATTTTGAGTTTTTTTCTAAATGTATTATTTCTCAGTAATGATTTAAAAATACCAAATTTTCAAAATTGTTAACTCTTCTCATTATGTAATGTAATTTATAATTCCCATTATAAGTTAAATTTTGTTTTAAAATAATATAAAATAATTTTTATTAAAAATTATGAAAATAATAACATAGAAATGAACATTATATTTTATTTTGGAATAGTTTCATTTTTATGCATATAGAAACATTTTTTTCAAAAAGCTATTTATCATTAAATTTTTTATATTAATGTGAAAAATTATTATTACACAAATTGAAATTTAATATTGATACAAGAGTTTTATATTTCGAATTAGAAGGTGAAAATTTAATATATTTGTTCCTTTTCTATTTTGTCCTTATAAATAATCAAAGTGGTAAATATTTTTCACAATGATGAATGATAAATCAGTTAATTAAGGTAATACATAATGTGATAAAGTTTTAAAAATATTTAAAATTTTTTTCATTTAATTAATTGATTGATATTAAGATAACATTATCCATCCTAGGATCTATAATATTACGTTTTTGTTTCAGTTTCCTTCGATAATGACATTTATATTATTTTACATTTGAAAATTAAAAAATGACACCCTCTTTCTTTTCAAAACAGTAATATATTATCTTTTGTATGAAAAAAATTATTATTAGTAAAAAATGATTTTTTTTATAATTTATATAGTACTTTTAATGTATTAGTTAATTTTCAACTTTTAGTGATGATATAATCAACATAAATGCAAAGAAAACATTGATACAATTCTTGTTCATGAAGTTGAGAAATCAATTTAAATGATTTTAATAATACCAAAAATATTATGTTGTAGTGTTATTATGGCATAACACTAATTTAATAGGTAATTATCAGTAATTTTTAATGATATGTATTTTATATTCTAATTTCAATGTTGTAGTGTTATCATTATAGTCAAATTAAAAAAAATATACCTAAAATATGTAATGATATTTTATGTCAAAATTATTTAATTAAATGTTTTCAAATTTTAATAAATATTTATAGAGGATATGTGAAAATATAAATGGTCTAAAACATAATTCATGGTCCATTTTTGAGATGGTTTTCACCTATGATGTGAATATATGACCTTTAAATACTAAAACTTTTGTACCACGGTTAAGGTTATAAATGGTTAATGAGTGGGATAAACCCCAACATAAGGATTAAAATGTGATATATACAAAGATAACTTTTATTAGTTAAAGGGATATAAAATTTATATTGTCTTAAAATTTTAATTATTTCTATTTTGTGACACTAGACATGACATATACTAGCTTAGATACCCTGGTGCACCGATACTTCAGCTCATCTAGACATGGCCCATGGGGCGTTCTTGATTTCCATGGATCGGTGGACGATAGTTGGAAAAAAAATATATCCAATGGAATTATTTTTCCACAATTAAGTTAAAATAATGTAAGATAAATAAATAAATATTATTTATTCCAAATACTCCTCAAGGATAAATTACCATAGACAAATACATATATCCTAAAGTAATCCACCATCTAACAAATAGATAATTCAACATGAAGATAAGATATCACATCCCTACGAATTGACAGGATCACAACTCCATTAGTTGTCAAAAAATTGAAAATTATATTATGAACCACACCCTCAACCTCTATGTGGAACTTTCCATTTTCCTATATCTTACATAATGAAATCTATAAATGATAATTGAAAAGGTAGGCTGTGATAAAAATAATATATTAAGAGTTCGATACATATTCCATAAGAAATTATAATACATGTAAAACATTAATGAAAAAAATTTAAATAAATAATTCATTTAAATTAGTTTTCTTATTTTTATAAAATAATTTCTGAAGTCAAAAATATTGAAAAAATCAAAATTGGCTTTAATGATTAATTTTCATAAAATATTAAGGAAATGAATAAAATTGATCTATAATCAATAGAATGTAATAATGATGTAAAAACAAAACCCATGATATATGTCATATGTTTAGTTATTTTCATAATATAGGATCATATGCTACTCGATCAATCATCACGTCTCATTGTGTGTGTGAAAAATTCCCATAGGATTCAACCATCATGGAAGAATCAATCTACACTCCATTGGGGGTAATCAGGATGTACTAGGTTTATTTATAGTTTTATTCATCAATCCATTAAATGGTATTAATCATTTACTATTTTATCCCAATCACCCTCAAACTACATAAGATTATTTGTGCTTCAATCAATAAATAAATAATAGGAAAACATTTAATTCAATTAAATTTACCATTCATAGTTCAAATTCCCACTTTCAAGTTTCAACATTCAATTTCAATTTGATAACCAAAATATTGATTTTCATCAAATTCATGCCTTTTATAATTGACCATAATTTAATTATATTATTCTCAAGAATCAACATCAAATCATTTCAATCTATCTTCTCTCAAATCACAACATTGTTTCATATCCATTCAAAATGGTTTTTTCTTTCAAAAATCTCATACCTTTTAAATTAATTATGAAATACCAATAAATCAAGATTTTGAAAAAAAAATACTAGATTAAATTTTATATAAAGGAAAAAAATCATGGCGTTAATATTGGGAAAGACATTACATAACCACCTAAAATTTTCACATTATTAATATTAAATCCCCAGAAAAGGTAAATACAAATAGAGAATTGATATTGAGTAATATCAAAGAGGAATCCATAAAAACAAATTCCACTTAATAAAATTTAAAATTAATAATCAACATGAGGATATATCACTCCCAAAATATGAGGTATTTTATAAGAAAGAGAATTTAAAATAAATGAAAAAACACTTACTTAATAGATATTTAATTCATCCACTTTTTCTCAAATCTATTATGTAGAGAGGTTTGAGGAGCCAATTCACATCTTGAGGGACTCTAAAAGTAATGTATTTTGACCAAGGTTAAATAGGCTCTGTTAATGCTTAATAATGGATGGTCTATGATGTTAAATAAAATTTTTTGGTCATTGAAAACCAGTTTTCTTGGTTTTATGGGTTAGAGCACATTGTAATTAAAAAAATTGAGGCTAATCATGTTCCCTCCTTGGGATGTTACCAATCGTGCCTAGTTTTCCAAAATATTATAGGAACCATGTGCCAAGAGTTCAAACCCAAAATAGATAATAATTCATGGTATGGAGGGGAAGAAACATGGTTAGGGATAATCATTCAACAATCATGCACTACCCTCCAGGCCCTCTCAATAGGGCGTACATATTTTTTCAGCAGACCTCATAGTTTTCCATAACTTTTTACCCCTAAGCACATCCAGAAAACATAGAATTATTTTCAAAATTCACTTTATATGTCCCATTGCATGTTCAATACATAAAATAATAAATATATGGGTGAAAAAGAACCTAAATGAAGGTAATGGGATGTAACAACCTCCCCTCTATAAAAACGTTTGACGACCTTAAATCTTGTAAATATTTTTTCACATTAAATAAATAAGTCCCATACTCTATTATTAGTTCCTCATGATACCATGTCTTATATAAATAAGAATAGAGCTTATATACCACTCAAAAAATATGTATTAATTTTTTTTAAAAAACTATTTTCACTAAAAGAATGATTCAAACTATATTTTATTTCATTGGTAAATGAGGTTCTACATTAAGTTACTCTCAAGACAAAACAAGAGATATATTAAAGAGAGACCTTTAAAGTTGTGATACATGAAACTTTTCATGAATTGATTTCAGTTGATTTAGAAAAACCAAGATGTAAGACACCTTTTGAACCATCTCAACAACATCAAATGGTCCCACTTATCATGGTATTATCATTCCCTATATACCAAGTTGATGGTGGCCCAAACAAGGTGAAACTCTAAAAAAAAATTTCTCACAAACAAAAAACTATGATGTATATATACTATTATTAACATAAAATTGATATTATCTATGAATTGAAACCACTTTATGAAGCATTATAAAAATCATTTCCTTTGTTTCCTAGACCAAACTATGTCCCATCATGTAATATTTACCAATATCAAACGAACATGATGAAGATAAACATGATAAAAACTAGAAGGCCTAATAGGATATAATATGGGAGGATGAATTTTAATTTTTATTATAGGATAACTCAACATTTCTAAATTTTCTTTCCATATCTCAACCAAAGTTGATAACACACGAATAATGTACATCATCCAAGATTTTTGTAGGTCTTTTTATCGAGACATATGTCTATAAATGATATTTCAATCTCATAAATACATTCAATCCCATTTCAACCTGGAGGCCTCTCTAAAAACTATAAGAGTTACATGGATCCTTATTAGAAACTATAACTGATGGAACTATAAGAAATATTATGATATCCTACACATATAATCTTATAATTCATCAAATCTTTTGTATCGTGTATTGGAATGATGTGAGCCCATTGGTTCACCCGATCAATCAGAGACCATATCAAAATCTTCACCCAAGGGGTAAATGAAAAAACCATGATGTAACACCCAAGACTTTTATGAGAAATATTTTGTTTTTATGATATATAAATCATCAAAGGAATCTTTCACTACACACAACACTAGCTTGTCTTGCTTTACACGCAACCGCGGCCTTCCTCAATAGCATGCGTCGTACGCAATAACCGAGTTTCACTAAACAATGATATATTATAATATTATCCATTATGAATAGTATTAACTGAATTTTTTATTTTATAACATTTTAATTCATCTTATACATTTTCTGGAATGAGGTATGAAAACAAAATTAGTTTTTTGGATAAAAGAAGTATATTTCAAAAAATGCAGTTTTACCGCCTTTTGATGGAGAACCCACATTAAATCTAGTTTTTGACAAGATTATAAGTTAAATTTCACAAAATTAAATTCTTGTTTAGAATCAGGATATAAAAATTTACTTTGGATAAAATTTTCATATTATTCTGATAACTTTCATATTTTAATGAATAGTAAAAACACGCTATATTTTAATTAAAAACAACTATTTTCGTCGCAATAATTTATATGGTTAAATTATAATATTGAATGTTTTTAATGTATAAATAGAATATATTTTTACCATTTAATATAATTTATGTCATTAGCATTAATTTTACATTGAATTCATAGGTAAAAACATTTCAATCTTTGGCAATGTTTTAACTTTTAAACCCGTTTTCTTAACAATGGGATTAATTTTAAATTAATTACTACAACTTCTGTATTTTGAATTAAGAAAAATGGATTCCATATTTGGAATCAGTGGGTCCAAATTATTTTAATAGTTTACTTTTATTTTTTTGATTTTATGAATAGTAACTATGGTAATTTTTTTTATTTACTGTAGTTAAAGGTAAATAGTGTAATTCAATGTTAAAAGAATATTATAATAATTCTAAATTACCTTTAAACATGTCCTAACCTTATTGGATGAGTATTTACTGACCATGGTCATCCTTGGGTAGATTTGGGGACCCCATTGAGCCACTTGGTAGTGACAATGACAATTTGGATTAATTAATTTAATGTAAAGACAAAATTTACATTAACAAAAATCTTTTAGTAATTAATTTTTTATAATGGGTTATATAAATTATATTTTAGACTATAAATATTCATTAGAAAGATAAAATGATTTCATACATAATGATATATTTTTTTATAATTTTTAGACAACAAATAAATTAAATTATTTATGACACAATAATGATGATGTATTTACCTCATTAATAAATCATTTAAATAAATAAGATTAAAATGATTAAAATATTTTCCAAAACATGTCCAATTCTGATTGGATGATTTTATTTCGACCATGAGTCATATTATATTCATCTTTACTGATTTTTGGACAATTTTAAACCGATGATATGTTTATAATAAAATAATATTTCCACACTTTCCAAAGGTGCCCCTCTCCTCCCTTATAAAAGGTACCTCCTCCCTCTCTTCCTCAAACCAATTTGAGCCATCAATCTCGGAAAACCCCTTCCCATTTCACTTCCCCAATTCCTTAGAAACCTACTATAGGTACCAGTCTTCTTAAAAGACCAACTCTAGTGCCTTAAGAGAATGTTTAAAGGAGGCACTTCGAGAAAGAGGTAATACCTTCTACCATTTTCTTCAAGTTGCATTCCTATTCACCTCCCTATTGTTTAGTTGTTTCATTATGAGGTAATAAAATCAGTATCCCTAATATAATTATATGTTATTATAAATATTAAACAACCCTATTTCACCTCTTATCCATCCTACGGAAAACGAAATCACCGCGCGTGCGTATGTACGGAATACCATCTCCACGCCGTGGTGTAATCTGTTTTCCACCACCACCTTACTTGGATGGGTATAATGGTGTAAAGAATAACTGTATATGGTTATTGTAAAGTGATATTGATTATTAAATAGTATATATACACTTCAATACAATTCCACGATCATGGGAATGATATCATCGCTCGTGCGTACGTATGGCCTACCGTCTCCACGATGTGACGCGACTCGTTCTATATGATATTCATTGAATAATGATTATATAAATGAATTTAATGAATTAATATGATATATATTACACTAATAACATTCTGTAAATGATATATCTATATCTTATAAAGAGTAATAAGAATTTATTCGACAAAACACGCATAAGAACAAAAAGTAATAAACCCCCGAATAACAAGTAGTAATGAAATATTACTAATAAGAAGCTAAGAATATGACCATATATGGTATCATAACAATGAATATGATTCTGTAATAAGTCAATGACATTATTTAAATCATTATACAGGAGGTTCGGACACATACAAAGCATATCGGACCTGAAGTAAGGGAAAATATCACAGTCTCATTTTTATCCGAGTTTGTTTATACTTTGGTATGTACTGGGGTGTATTTTATCATCCACATCCATGTTTCCTAAATATATAATATTATTTATATCCTCATGCAATTTTTTAAATCCAATTTTACTCTTCGGTGAGTTTTTAGTAAAATATATGAAATGAATCTTTTGTCGTTTTTCATACGAGGTAATTTTTGACTTTTCCGAAAAAAGTACGAGAAGAATGTTTTATTAACTTATACGGCATGAATGTATTTTTAAAAAAATTTTTTCAAGTTTATTTTTAATCAACTTCTTTTAGTTTAAAATCGTTTGACATGTGAAGAAAGGAACAATGTTTTTGAAGTAGAAATGATATTTTCCTCAAGAATGTAGTTCAAGTGTTTTATCAAAATTATTTTCCATCTAAGATAATATAGGGTTATGTTTCTATCCCTATTGTTACATTTATTTGATTATGTTGTGATGGAAATATTTTTATGAATGCCTTTATCTTATATGAATTGTATTATGATGTCATGATGTTTAAGATTCCCATTTTTATTACATGGGTTATGCTATGATGTATGGTATATGATTTTGTGGAACACATATGAATGGTATTATTATAAGATGGGTGGGACCTATACCTCCCTCCAATGAATTGGGTAAAGATTTTATATCTCATGAGATATACATGTCTAGAACGGCAGGTTAAACCGGTTCAGTGAAACAGGACTGAAACGGGGAGTGAACTCGGTTTAGAAATGGACTTTGTACACTAAGATTGTCTTGGATATGAGTCTTGACTAATAAGAAATGATTATTTATGATTATGTGTGTATTCCACAAAGTTTCATGTTTTATGTTATGATTATTGGGATTATATTTCACTACCATTATTTATCCCATGTTATGAAATTATGACCTCTTTTGCAGGTTAAGATTTCAAAAATGTTATATTCTTATGAATATGATGTTATTGATATTTCTTTTGTTTACCCTTACTGAGCATTTGAGCTCACCATTTTGTATGTTTTTTCCCCAGGTCAGGAAGAAGGTTATTAAGTAAGATATGCCAACAGGGACTATAGATATGATGAAATAAATGGGAGACAGTGTAGATGCTTTATGAACCAGTTGTTTATGTTTCCCTGTTTCTAAAGACAATATACCTATAAGGTCCTTTCATGGTTTTGTTATATGTTGTAATAATTATGATTGAATTTTGAATTATTAACCATGTATGTAAAGTATGGGTCGCTATAGTTGGTATCAGAGGAAAGGTATAGTCAACCTTTGGAAACTAGGATGTGAAAGCCTTAGTAAGAAACCTAAGGATATGTCTAAGCATAGAACACAATCGTAGTGTTTTAGAAATGTCCATGAACAACCTATGATAAGAACTTATGTATGAACTTTTATTCTTGATTATGTAGTTTTCCAATTATAATTAGTGTTGCTCACACTATTCTTCTTGGTTTTAGTCAATGGATAGAACCCGAAGAAACTGTGTTAATGCGGAATGCGACGGGCAATGCAATGATTGTCCCCCTGAGAAACCAAATGTTATGGGAGATGGAAAGAAAAATCTTGTAGCCATGCTCAAACAACTTTCTCAAGCTATGAACCATGATGGACTTCCAAATGAGAAAAGTAAAGAGCAACATTTTGTCAAATCCTTCATGAGGCAGTGTCCACATTCATTCAGAGGGTCTTCGGATCCATTAGTGGCTGAACAATGGATCAGTACTACTGAAAAGATATTTTTAGTTCTTCAATGTTCTGAACATGTTAAAGTCATCTTAGCAGTGTATCGTTTGGAAGGTGATGCTGATCAATGGTGAAATCTTTTTAAGAATACGAGGAAAAGGTATGAAATTGAGTCCATGGAATGGGAAGAGTTCAAAAACTTATTTTTCAATAAGTATTTCCCTCGTATTCTTAGAACAAATATGGAGAAGGAGTTTCTTGAACTAAAGCAAAATGATGATGAATTTGTTGGTACCTACGAAGCAAATTTTACAAGACTTGCAAGGTACACTTCCAGAATTATTATCCAACCTAAGAGTAATATCGATCGATTATTTAGTGGATTAAAACCAAGTCTTCGAAGGGCGTTATCCATAAGAGACTTCAATAGGTACGAGGAAATCGTTCGATGTGCTCTCAAAGTTGAGATGGATATTGGAGTAACCCATCAGTCATATGTGTTTGATAAGAAGAGGAAAATACAATTCAAAGGAAAATATAAAGACCACACTGAAAAGAAGATGAGTTTTCCCTTATGCTCAAAGTGTGGAAAGAAACATGGAGGAAATTGTCTTAATGGGATAAGAAAATGTTATTAGTGTGGAAAAGATGGTCATCAGGAAATAGAATGTCGAAATAATGGGAAGAAGATGTCTAATGATGCAAACAAAGGAAGGGATAGGCAGAATGAACCTGCTACACATCAACAATTCAAGTGCAAGGATATGGGGCATTACTCCAATCAATGCCCAAATCCAAGGGTTGATGATGATGATCGACGTCAAAAAACTCTTAAGGACAAAAACAAACGAAATTCACATGCAATTACTATTGGTGATGTGGAGTACGACAACGAAGTGTTGAGAGGTACACTTACCATCCACTCTAAAGTAGAAAATGTTTTATTTGATTCTGGATCCACCCACTATTTTATTTATGAAGAATTTTGTAATGGTATCACCGTATTACCTCACAAATTAGACGTTGAGTTGGCTGTTACAACTCCTAATGGCACAACGGTCGCATCAAAAGTTTATAATTCTTCTCCAATTGAAGTTTGTGGGAAAGTGCTTCCTGCAAATCTTTTGATCCTTCCTATAGTGTAATTTTATGTGATTCTTGGCATGGATTGGATTTCATTATATGAAGCTCATATTAATTTCCAAAGAAGGGAAGTCACATTTCATATTCCAGATCAATCTATGATCGTCTATCGACGCAAGGATGAACATAACCTTCCAGTGGAAATTTCCTCTATCTTATGGGTCTTGATTCCACTAAATGAATGTTATTTATCTCGAATGATTAGAGAGAAACTCACGATTAAGAATATGCCCATTGTACGTGAGTTTGACGATGTCTTTCCGAAGGAATTTCCAGGTCTTCCACAAAATTGTGAAGTTGGGTTTTCAATAGAACTCGTACCAGGTGCTTTGCCTATTTCAAAGACACCTTATAAAATGGCCCCAATTGAGTTTCAGGAATTGAAGAAGCAACTCTAAGAGAATCTTGATAAAGGATTCATACGCCCTAGTGCGTCACTTTAGGGAGAACCTGTTCTGTTTGTTAAGAAGAAAGATGGATCAATGAGACTCTTCATTGATTATCATGAATATAACAAGATCACTATCAAGAAAAAATATCCTCTCCCACGCATTGATGACCTATTTGACCAACTATGTGGATCTCAATTCTTTTCCAAGATTGATCTTCATTCTGGGTATCATCAATTAAGGGTCAAAAGGGAGGATATACCAAAGACGACTTTCCATACAAGGTATGGACACTATGAATTTATAGTGATTCCATTTGGTCTTACTAATTCCCCTTCTATCTTCATGGATCTAATGAATAGAGTCTTTAGAGACTATCTTGATAAGTTTTTGGTAGTCTTTATAGATGATATTCATGTCTATTCAAAGATCAAGGAAGAACATGAAGATCACTTGAGAATTGTATTAAAGACCCTAAGAAAGGAGAAGCTTTTTGACAAATTTACCAAGTGTGAATTTTGGCTTCAAAAAGTTGCATTTTTGGGTCACATAATTTCAAGATAGGGGATATCTGTGGATCCAGAAAAAATAGAGGTTATCGAAAGATGATCGAGACCAGCAACAGTAACAGAGATCTGAATTTTTCTTGGTTTGGCAGGATATTATCAACGTTTTGTGAAAACATTTTCACGATTATCTAATCCACTCACCGAGTGGACTTGAAAAGGAGTCAAGTTTGTTTGGACATAGAAATGTGAAGAGAATATCAAAGAGTCGAAAAGAAGGTTATCCAGTGCACCGGTGCTCACACTACCTTGTAGTGGAGAATGGTTTGTGATCTACAGTGATGCATCCAAGAAGGGATTGGGGTGTGTTCTTATGCAAAATGATATGGTGATAGCTTATGCCTCACGACAGTTGAAAATCCCTGAGCAAAATTACCCAACTCATGATTTGGAGTTAGATGCGATAATCATTGCATTAAAGATTTGGAGGCATTATCTTTATGGATAAAAGTGTGACATTTAAACTGATCATAAAAGTTTAAAGTATATTTTTACACAAAAGGAGCTGAATATGTGCCAAAGAAGATGGTTGGAGCTGATTAAGGATTATGACTGCTCAATTCATTACCACCCTGGGAAAGCAAACAAGGTGGAAGATGCATTAAGTCCACAAGACCATGCTAGCTTATCCATGATGAGGATCACAAAAGATCCAATATTTATGGATTTACAAAGGTTGGATCTTGGAATTATAATTGTATCTTTCTCAAATGAATGTTCATCCATCTATACATGTGAAGATTAAAGAGGCACATAAAGAAGATGTCAAGTTACAAAAGAAGGTGAGATATGTTCCTGAATTCAACCTTTATTGTGAGGGGATAATAAAGTTAAAAAATCAGGTTTGCGTTCCTCCCATCCCCGAATTAAAGAAGGAGCTGCTGTATGAGGCTCATAGTTCTTCATTCTCAATTAATCCTAGAAGCACGAAGATGTATAGGGACCTGAAAGAGTACTTCTGGTGGGATGACATGAAAAGAGATGTTGCTGAATATGTCTCTCGATGCTTGGTTTGTCAGCAAGTTAAAGCTGAGAGACAGAAGTCTAAGGGAATGTTACAACCATTACCCATACCCAAATGGAAATGGGAAAACACCACTATGGACTTTGTAACTGGACTTCCTAAAACATCCAAAGGCAATAATGCTATCTGGGTCATAGTTGATTGTCTTTCAATGTCTTCACACTTAATTTCTATTAGAGAGGATTTCTCTCTGGATCAGCTTGCCAGGATATATGTAAAGGAAGTGGTAAGATTGCATTGAGTACCACTTTCTATTATATCTGATCGAGATCTGAGGTTTACCTCAATGTTCTGGAAATGTCTTCAACATAATCTGGATACAGATATAAGTTTCAGCAATGCTTATCATCCTCAGACAGACAGTCAGTCTTAGAGGACAATTCAAACTCTAGAAGATATGTTGAGAGCTTGATCTATGGATTTCAAAGGTGGTTGGGATCAACAACTACATTTGGTGAAATTTTCTTATAATAATAGCTTTCACTCCAGTATTCAGATGGCTCCTTATGAAGCTCTCTTTTGAAAGAATTGCAGGACTCCAACTTGTTGGGATGAAGTTGGGGAAATAAAGATATTAGGACCTGATCTTGTTGATGAGATGGCAGAAAAGGTCAGATCTATTCAACAACACATAAGATCACCTCAGAGTCGACAGAAAAGTTATGCCTACAACCGAAGAAACGACACAGATTTTGAAGTGTGTGATAAAGTGTTCTTATGAATATCTCCTTGGAAAAGAGTAATGAGATTTGGAAAGAAGGGAAAATTGAGCCCTAGATATATCGGTCCTTTTGAAATTCTGGATCGTGTTGGGAAGGTAGCTTACCGATTGGCACTTCCACCAAATCTCTCTCATGTTCACAATGTGTTCCATGTATCTCTCCTGAGAAAGTACATACCTGATCCTTCACATGTACTCAGCTCAGAAGTTGTACCGCTGGAACAAGATCTTTCTTATGAAGAACAACTGATAGAGATTCTGGATCGTAGCGAAAAAGTCCTACGGAACAAGACCACTCACTTGGTGAAAGTTTTATGGAGTAACCACCAATTAGAAGAAGCTACATGGGAACTTTAGGATATGATGAGGGGAGGTATCCTCATCTGTTTGTTATGAAGTGACGAATTTTGAGGGAGAAATTCATTTTAAGGGGGGTAGAATGTAACACCCGAGACTTTTATGAGAAATATTTTGTTTTTATGATATATAAATAATCAAAGGGATCTTTCACTACACAAAACACTAGCTTAGCTCGCTTTACACGCAACCGCGACCTTCCTCGATAGCTTGAGTCGTACGAAATAACCGAGTTTCACTAAACAATGATATATTATAATATTAGCCATTATGAATAGTATTAACTGAATTTTGAATTTTATAACATTTTAATTCATCTTATACATTTTCTAGAATGAGGTATGAAAACAAAATCAGTTTTTTTGGATAAAAGGAGTATTTTTTAAAAAATACAGTTTTACCGCATTTTGATGGCGCACCCACATTAAATCTAGTTTTTGAAAAGTTTATAATTTCAAATTGAGAAAATAAAATTCATATTTAGAATCAAGTTATAAAATTTTTCTTTGGATAAAATTTTCCTATTATTCTGATAACTTTCATATTTTAATGAATAGTAAAAACATGCTATATTTTAATTAAAAACAACTTTTTTCATCGCATTAATTTATATGGTTAAATTATAATATTGATTATTTTTAAATTATAAATAGAATATATTTTTACAATTTAATATAATTTATTTCATTAGCAGTAATTTTAAATTTAATTTATAAGTAAAAACATTTCAATCTTTGGCAATGTTTTAGCTTTTAAAACCTGTTTACTTAACAGCGGGATTAATTTTAAATTAATTACAGCAACTTCTGTGTTTTGAATTTTCAAAAATGGATTCCATATTTGGAATCAATGGGTTCAAATTATGTTAAAATTTTACTTTTATTTTTTTGATATTATGAATAGTAACTATGGTAATTTTTTTTTATTATTTACTAAGGTTAAAGGTAAATAGGGTAATTCAAGGTTAAAAGAATATTATAATAATTCAAAATTACCTTGAAACCTGTTCTAACTTTATTGGATGAGTATTGGCCGACCATGGGCATCCTTCGGTCGATTTTGGGACCACATTGAGCCACTTGGTAGTGACAATGACAATTTGGATTAATTAATTTAATGTAAAGACAAAATTGACATTAACAAATATATTTTAGAAATTAATTTTTTATAAGGGGTTATATAAATTATATTTGAGACTATAAATATTAATTATAAAGATAAAAAGATTTCCTACATAATGATATTTTTTATATAATTTTTAAAAACCAAATAAATTAAATTATTTATGACACAATAATGATAAAGTATTTACCTCATTAAAAAATGATTTAAATAAATAAGATTATAATGATTAAAATATTTTCCAAAACATGTCCAATTCTGATTGGATGATTTTATTTCGACCATGAGTCATCTTATCTTCATCTTCAATGATTTTTGGTCCTTTTGAAACCGAAGATAAGTTTATAATAAAATAATATTTCCACACATTCCAAAGGTGCCCCTCTCCTCCCTTATAAAAGGCACCTCCTCTCTCTCTTCATCACACCAATTTTAGCCTTCAAGCTCGGCCAACCCCTACCAATTTCACTTCCCCACTTCCTTAGAAACCTACTTGAGGTACTGGTCTTCTCAAAAGACCAACTGTAGTGCCTTAAGAGAATGTTTAAAGGAGGCACTTCGAGAAAGAGGTAATACCTTCTACCATTTTCTTCAAGTTCCATTCTTCTTCTACTCCCTCTTATTTAGTTTTTTCATAATGAGGTAATAACATCAGTATCCCTCATATACTAACATGTTATTTTCAATATTAAACAACCCTATTTCACCTCTTATCCATCCTACGGAAAACGAAATCACCGCGCGTGTGTACGTACGGAATACCGTCTCCATGCCGTGGTGTAATATGTTTTCCACCACCACCTTACTTGGATGGGTATAATGGTGTAAAGAATAACTATATATGATTATTTTAACGTGATATTGATTCTTAAATAGTATACATACACTTCAATACAATTCCACGATCATGGGAACGATATCATCGCTCGTGCGTACGTACGGCCTACCGTCTCCCCGATGTGATGCGACTCGTTCTATATGATCATCATTGAATAATGATTATATAAATGAATTGAATAAATGAATATGATATATATTACACTAACAAAATTCTTTAAATGATGTATCTATATCCTATAAAGAGTAATAATAATTTATTCAACAAAACACGCATAAGAACAAAAAGTAATAAACACCCGAATAACAAGTAGTAATGAAATATTACTAATAAGAAGTTAAGAATATGACCATATATGGTATCATAACAAAGAATATGATTCTGTAATAAGTCAATGACATTATTTAAATCATTATATAGGAGGTTCAGACACGTACCTAGCATATCGGACCTGAGGTAAGGGAAAATATCACAATCTCATTTTTATCCGAGATTGTTTATACATTGGTATTTACTGGGGTGTATTTTATCATCCACATCCATGCTTCCTCAATATGTAATATTATTTATATCCTCCTTCAATTTTTTAAATCAAATTATTCCCTTCGTTGAGTTTTTAGTAAAATATATGAAAGGAATCTTTTGTCGTTTTTCATACGAGGTACTTTTTTACTTTTTCAAAAAAGTACGAGAAGAATGTTTTTTTAACTTATACGACATGAATAGATTTTTAAAACATTATTTACAAGAATCTTCCTTTACAAGTTTTCATGTTTATTTCTAATCAAATTATTTTAGTTTAAAATCGTATGACATGTTAAGAATGGTTAAATTTTTTTATGTAGAAAGGATATTTTCCTCAATAATGGAGTTCAAGTGTTTTATAAAAATTATTTTCCATCTAAGATAATATATGGTTCTGTTTCTATCCCTATTATTACATTGATTTGATTATGTTGTGATGGAAATATTTTTATGAATTCCTTTATCTTATATGAATTTTTTATGATGTCATGATGTTTAAGATTCTAATTTTTATTACATGGGTTATGCTATGGTGTATGGTTTATGATTTTGTGGCACACATAAGAATGGTATCATTATAACATGGGTGGGACCTATAACTCCCTCTAATGAATTGGGTAAAGATTTTATATCTCATGAGATAGACATGGCTGGAATGACAGGTTAAACCGGTTCAGTGAAACAGGACTGAAACGAGGAGTGAACTCGGTTCAGAAATGGACTTTGTCCACTAAGATAGTCTTGGCTATGAGTATTCACTAATAAGAAATGATTCTATACGATTATGTGTGTATGACACAAAGTTTCATGTTTTAAGTTATGATTATTGTGATTACATCTCACTACCATGATTTATCCCATGATATGAATTTATGACCTCTTTTGCAGGTTAAGATTTAAAAAATGTTATGTTCTTATGAATATGATGTGATTGATATTTCTTTTGTTTACCCTTACTGAGCATTTGAGCTCACCCTTTTGTATGTTTTCTTTCCCCAGGTCAGGAAGAAGGTTATTAAGTAAGATATGCCAAAATGGACTATAGATATGATGAAATAAATGCGAGACAGTGTAGATTCTTGATGAACCAGTTGTTTATGTTTCCCAGTTTCTAAAGACACTATACCTATATGGTCCTTTCATGGCTTTGTTATATGTTGTAATAAGTATGCTTCAATTTTGATGTATTAACCATGTATGTAAAGTATGGTTCGCTATACATGATGTCCAAATTTTTTTTCCCACTTACAAGTTAGCATTGGAAGGGGATGAATAAAACATAATTATTTTTGATTTTCTATGTTGAACTATTGAAAATTATAAAAATGATAAAAATAATTAAAAATAATTCATCTCTTAATTTGACTCTAGAATCATCCCTCCTCATCTAAGAATATCTTATTGGTTCATGAGAATTTTTAAATGACCCCATTATAATTTTGTCCACAGGAATAGGCATGACATTCCTGTTTCAGAAACACATGATTACAAGAGAAGAGAATATCTAATCATCAATAGTCCCTTACCCTAAAGGGACCCCTAATGTTATGAAGCGTGTTATCAAATTATCTCTCCAATAAAATATCTCGAATTCAGAGGTGGAAAAATTAATGTTTTATAGAGAAATATTCGACTAATCAACCTAGAATAAAAAGTATTTAATTGAAAATAGAGCCATCAGATTCCAGAATTATAAATATTCATTAATGGTATAAATGGGATGTTTCCTTGTCAAGGAATAAGAAATGACATCCCCCTTCCGAGGGGTGCAAGAAATTTCGATATCAAACAAAAATTGGATCTCCACCCATATCCTCTATAAGATATTATTATATTTTTGAGAGAATATAGAAGTTGAAGTTTTGTGGTTGATATAAATTATAAATCATACTTGGAAATTTTAACACATATAACTCTTAAAAGAATGCATCTGAGATACAATTTCATGGTCATTAGTAGGATTATTCATGATTTTTTTTTTCAAATCTGATAAGAACAGTAGTCTAACTCTTAACCACACTACATGAGAACATATCACAAACCCAAACGGGATAAATAAAAAATATTAAATATCCCTACCAAAAATTCGGAAGAGTAAACAATGCCACTTTTTACAAAAAAATGTTTTAACTCAATAAATTTATTTGGAAAATTTTATCTAATAGAAACCATTTTCCTTTTTCTGTGATAGTATCTGTTAAAGAAGCTATCATTTTGAAAAAATTGATAAAATAATTGTAATATCTCCAAAACCCAATAATAACTGAATCTCCAAATCATTAAATTTTTTTACATATGTCCTAAATTATTTTAACTTCTCAATATCTACTGAAATAATATTTTTTTTGGGAGGAAATGTCCCATGAGCATCACATCCAATGTCCTAAAACATCGTTTATAAATATTCAAATAAATCCATTTATTTCAAAAAATATCTAAAAATATTTTCAACTGAGCCATATAATGATAAATAGAATGATTGTAAAAAAATGTCATCTACAAATTCCACATTGAATGAATCTTAGTAGTCCAAGAATATCCTTTTAATCAATTCCATAAAATCTATTGGATAACTTTACAGGAAAAGAGATATAACAAGGTGATCATAATGACCACTCATTCATCTGGGGGTGGCCTTAATGAATTCAGATTCATTGATTCTTAACTGATTGAAAAAAAAAAGATAAATATCTGTGAACAAATTCAACCCTTTCAATTGATCAAAAAAATCATCAATCCATGGAAAGGGATGCTAATTTTTAATAATAAATTTATGGATTATTTGTAAATATGTAGATATACAAATTGTATCTTTTAAAATTATTGAAAAGTAACATGAACCAACCTAGGTGACACCATAAGTCATATATGTCCTTTAACAACAACATATTCTAGAAAAATCGTCAAATATATCATTTCAACTATTTCTAAACTACTTTAAGGACTAGTGATTGGATATGTACAATATACCAAGTCAATAGAAAACATTACCTCCCTTTCTAGAAGAAACCCGAAAATCTATTACGAAACATGTTTGGAAATTCGTTGATCACTTGAGGAAGAACACATTTCAATGATTCTTAATCAATTTTAAAATAAAAAATAGATACCACCTTTACTAACATTAGAATAGTAGGTCTAACCCTACAAGATCACAGGTCCCATTCCCCTGGGAAAATAGTCCATCCCCTAATGGGGTAGTATAAGAGGTTCACCAAATGTAATAGTTAGATTGGGATATATCAATGATCATCCAATCTATATTGAGGATAACTTCCAGAGGTTTGAGGTTGAAAACTATAAAAATCCAATGTGAGATTGATCATTGACAAATAGAATGTTTAAGAATAGAATTAGAGAAAACTTACTCTCCATAATACTTTGGGACTAAAAATACTAATAAAATAAGACATAAGATCCATAGGAATTATTAGAAAATTCACAATGTGATATCATATGAATGAATGGGATGCAATGGTATCAAATAAATTAGTCTCTATAGAAGAATCTATATTCATAATACCAATCACTATCACTTCACACACATAATATTTCATTTAAGACTCTTACACTCCATTATCAACACTTTTTACAAATGTCTGTGGCTAGAAATTCTCTGCTAATGATGCATTTGATTACAATGAATTAATTATGGGTTATATTGAGGTTATCTACTAAATGGAGTAGTATTGTTTTGATAGATATTCTATAGTTGACCTGGGTGAAACCACGAACTACAAATTGTTTTACCTCAATAAAAATTCTATTTGAATTCTAGAACTTTAGGCATGGTAATTAAGTCAATGTAACATCATTATTTAAGGTATAAAACTTTTCAAATGTTAAATTAGTAATTTACAAGAACTCAAAAACTATCATAATATTTTTCATCCAATCCTCCAAATATTGAGGATCATTTGAGCCCTGGAAAAACATTTTTTTAAATGAAAATATTATGAATGATCAATTGATTTAAATCTATGATGATATACTACTTGAGCTGGAATGATAATTGGTACAGATACATGACGTAGGTCTTGGAAAAAATACACCATAATCCCAACCAAATTAAGATCAATTGGAGGGTCTGATTCTCAGGGTTAATCAAAATATACATCATGTTTCATGTTTATATGTCTTGTCTTGGTAATGGTATAATGAAAAAAATAAATAGCTAACCTTAAGACATCAGTAATGACACTCGAATAATAAACAAAAAAGAGATAAAAAATATCAATTCAATCAAGCAGAATTAAATCTATAAAGGATAAAAAATAAACAGATCAAATGAGGTAAAATACTAGAATTAGATCAATTAATCTCTCAATGATGCTTTCCCCAAAGATACATGGTATCTTTAGTTTCTCTATGATGAGTGACATCCTAACACTCACTTATAAATAAACCTAAAGTACCAATAATCCAATATCATGTCTAACAGGACATCTCATACTATATACTAACATTAATGAAAGTAGGTCAGTAAACCTCTATGGGATACAATTTTTTTATGAAACATCCTGAAAACCCTCATATAGAAGTACCTAAACCTACTATGACATATCATGAAGGGAATTCCAAATCCCCATACATTATCCATTATCACATAATACCAATAATGATATAAGGGATTGATTTTCTAAAATATCTGATAGAAAAATGGAAAATTATTTAATAAAAAGTTGTTATTTCAATGAAACACTACATAAGAAGTACCTTAAAAATACATATATATCCAAAAGTATTACATCATAAAAAAACATGAAACATCAATATCAATATATGACCTAAAAAAATTGTAAAATTAGTGGATCATAGCTCCACTGATTTACACCATCACTCATGTACCAAGAATAAAAATACATTCCAACACCAAGTAAAACATTCTTCTTTCCTAGACCTAGTCCAAAAAATCATCAGAAACCCAAATATAGAGTAAGTGTTTGAAAAAAATAAAGTAAGACTACATCAAATGTTACATAAGTAGTTCCTGTAAAAATATACCATTTATGCATCAATTTCAATTAAATATGGATTGGAAATAAGTTTTCGTTTTTTTAGTCAATTTACATTACTAGTCCAAGAGATAATAAATATATCAAAATTGGATTAAATATACATTTTTCTTTAAACAAGATTGACTTGGAAAAAATGTTATATAATAAATGGCATGTATTAGTAATTTCAAAACAAGTACCATTTCATAATCAATATGGTTAGTTAGATTTTCTATATGATCCTCACACTACATGATCAATCTTCATGGTTAGTGTGTGTTACCACATCCATAAGGATCATGGTATCAAGATAGAATCAATCATTACTCAATCAATGGAATCATATGAGACTATGTTTAAAGATATTTCTCAATATCAACATATTTTTTGTGAGTCAGTGACCTATATTTATTTTCCCAATCACCGATTAAATACCAAGGATCCCATGTCATCCAATATATATATCAATCGTGAGAAAATAATTTATTTTTATTCAATTCATCATTCATAGTTCAAATTCCATATTTCATGTTTCAATATTCCATTTAAATGAAAAAAGGTTTTCATCTAATCCGTTCTATTAAATATCAAATTTCATTTAAACTATTTTTCAAAAGAATCAATAGGAAAACATTTCAATCCACCTCTTTTGAATTCACAACATATTTTCAAATCCATTGAAAAGAGTCTTTTTGGAAATAATAGTTTTTTTTGAAAACAACCATAAAATCCTCAAAATTCAAATTTATATAATAATTGAAATTTTTTTTTAAATAATATAATAAAATAATTGTTTAAGTTTTTATGTAAATCTTTACGAAACCACCTATAATTTTTCGCATGATAAATTTATCAATCTCCATGAAAGAAAAATACCAATGGTTAATTTAATGTGAAAATATCATCGATGAATATGTTCAATAAGAATCCATAAAATCAATGATCCAATACATCAACAAAAAAAATATTTATAAATATCAAAATAAGATAGAATTTAGGAAATAATTAATTCCAAATCAAGGAAAAATAATTACCATAGGGAGATAAGACAAATCCATCAGTGTTTCAATATGAGAAAAATATAAGTTATAGGAACCAATTCACCTCTTTACATCTATGAAAATCCCATGAATTAGATTAGGGTTGAACGAGACACTAGTAGAATACTAACCTATACCAACGGTTCCAAAACGTTGGTATAGGCCTCCAAACCGTTGGTATAGCCTATACCAACAGTTTGGAGAACCGTTGCGAAGTAAGCCGTTGGGATAGGTCTATACCAATGGTTTTGGGAAAACCGTTGGTATAGACCTATCCCAACGGTTTTCAAAACCGTTTGTATAAGTTATATGAAAATCTATTCCAACGGTTATAAAACCGTTGCTATATGTATTTCAAAAAAAACATGTGGTGGGATTTGATCCCACAACCCCCCGTTTATAATTAAACGCCTTAACGACTAACCTAACATAAATTTTATAAACATAACATCATAAATATATATATTTATTATCATAATTATTTAAAATTTATATTTATATAATGTTCTCGGGTAGTAGACCTGGAAGAAATAAAAGAATCTATCCCAACGGTTCTCAAAACCGTTGGGATATGTGATAATTTCCAGGGGCGAATGCTGGATTTTGGGCTGAGTTTTCCCAACTGTTCTCCCAAACTGTTGGGAAAGGGGGGGTCTTTCCCAACGGTTCTCCCAAACCATTGGGAAAGGGGGGGGGGGGGGGGGGGGGGTCTTTCCCAACGGTTCTCCCAAACCGATGGGAAAAGGGTGTTTTAAGGGGGTCTTTCCCAACGGTTCTCCCAAACCGTTGGGAAAGGGGGGGTCTTTCCCAACGGTTCTCCCAAACTGTTGGGAAAGGGGTGTTTTGAGGGGGTCTTTCCCAACGGTTCTCCCAAACAGTTGGGAAAGGGGGGGGGGGGGTCTTTCCCAACGGTTCTCCCAAACCGTTGGGAAAGGGGTGTTTTGAGGCCCCTTTCCCAATGGTTCTCCCAAACCGTTGGGAAAGACCCCCCTTTCCCAACGGTTTGGGAGAACCGTTGGGAAAGGGTGTATATAAGTGTTGGGAAAGATCCGATTTCTAGTAGTGAGATGTTTTTAAGATTAAGAATAGGTATTAATGATTATTATTAAGATTTTCATGGAATTATAAACCCAATCGAATACTTTATATGGATATACTGAATAGTAAGTATTAGTTGTGATCCTAACAATGATTCAACATTGGGCATATTGAAAGGGAGTATGTTATTGACACATAGATAAACTAACCTGAAAACTACGACTTCCTAAGGCCACACAATATTTAGGGGAGGGCCCATGGTTTTAACTATCCATATTCCAATAATGAACCACCCACTAGAACCTATAAACAAAGAGAAAAATTATGATGGAAGAACCACCATGTTTTCCCTTATTGTTCACCAACTCTTCCTATGCACAAAACATCTAGTTTGATTCAAAATTCCCTTTTAATGACCTAGAATAAGATCAAAAAGTTATCTCAAAATTTTTCAAGATGATTCTGAAGGTAGTTAATGGGATTATACATGACATGATTACAATATATAGTACATTTATATATTTTAAATAATCCTTTTTTTCTTTAACCTCATTTAAAAATTTTAAAATCCTCGTATAATTTATTCACAATATTTAATAGATCTATCTTGGAAAATACCAACCCTAATAAATTCATATCTTTACTATCAACTTCCTATTGATTCTTATCATCAACAATGAACAACATTTGAATCCATATTTTTTAATCAATGGGATGTCTCTTAATGCTGACATAACCATATTACCTGACTCTTTCAATGTTTATCTTTTCTTAAAAATCTGATAAATTAGTTTTATCCATAAAAACATAATACATATAGTATAATAATTATAATTCTAAATAATATTAATTATGGTATGGAAATTTCAACCACCATTATATGAAATGGGAAATGAATGTACCACTCATTTTATGTGTGGACTCCCACATCGACGTAGCGAATATGGTTCATTTTCCTTCAAAATATATCATGGATAGTTATTATTATATATTTAATGAATATATATTATATCCATTAATTATTTATTATTTTTGAAATATAATATATTACTTAAATTCTTACCCATCCACCCATTAATAAAAGGATAATTTTACTCATACATACTTGTCGAATATCACCTCCATGAGTTGATATGATTTGTTCTCCATGGTAAATTTTTTATTGATGATTCTAAAATTATATTTAATACATGAAAATTATAATTATTCCATGAATAATTTTTTTGAGGTGATATATACAAGACCTCTTTGACTATGGTTAACCTAACAATGTTCTTCTACAAATAAGTACTCAATTCTCTAAAAATCAAATATCAACATTACTGATAAACTAAATATATATGGAATTATTGTAAGAGAAATAAAATTGATAATAATAAGTTAATAATCATGAAAATTGTTCTTAATAAATTATAAATTGAATATATTTTTATTATACTTTTGATAACCAACGTATGTGTTGAGTCATACTTGACGTAAGGTGTTTCTTAACTCACTTTCTTTTTGTTAGGTTGTGTTACATATTAATTTTATATGTTATATAATGATTAAATGTTTAGTGGAATATTATAATTTTATGTTACATTTCCACTTATTTTATATGTATTTACATTTGTTATACATAATCACATCATTGATAAATTATTACAACACTTTTCAAATTCATTGTGAGGGTTTCTCGTTTCAATTTTGTTTCTGTAAGGAATAATCAAAATTAACCACTTATTTTATTTGTTTGATTCATATAATATTAAATTTATAATTTATTTCATAAGAATATTTATATTAATAGTATTTAATTTTTTAATGTTATTTATTTCATGTGATTATTAATCAAAATATACAAAAGTGGTAAGGGTTTATTTTGAAATCAATTTCAAATTCAAAATTATTTATATTTATTTTTCTGTTGGGGAAATAATGTAATACTTCTATAATAATCCTAAAATATTTTTTATACTTAAGCCTCTTATGGAAATTAAATATTTCACTTTAATTTTTCAATATATTTTTACTCAAAAATATATAAGAATGTTTTAAAAGGATACCAACTTTGTTTTCAAATTTGACCATGCATCTTTCTATTCCATAACCATATTTTCATTAAAAAGTTTTCATGAATGTTCTTAATATTATATAGTGATTTATTTAATTAATTTATACCAATGATATATGTTCTATTAAAAAGAATTTATATTAATATTCCTGTCATTATCTAAATAAGTCACTTGTTAACAAAGTCGTGAATGAGTATTTACCTGAATGATTAATGAAAAAATAATTTTTCCCACCATAACAAATATTATTTAAACTTAAAGTCCCTTTATTTTTTTACATGGTTATTTTTTATAAAATCTTGTCCTTATAATAAAGAATCTTTTTTATTTTAAATAAGTATTTCAATTGAAATGGTAATTTTACCCAGGAAATGCACTGGTGATATTTTAGAAGTATTTTCATATATGTTACCATCCATTAATAAATCATAATCCTTGAAAGGTATATAATCTAATGATTCCATATAAAATATTTAATTAGATTACTTATGTTCATTTATTATAGAGATATTATTGAATATTTTATTGATGTTTTTCTAGTAAAGATAGTTATTTATTATTATAGAATTTTTAATATGTTGTATTATTTATTTATAAAATGAATGTACTTGACTTATTATGTGAGGGGTATGAACCAAAATTAAATATCCTTATGATGCGTCTATATGTATCATGAGACAAAATTGGTTTTTTATATGATATATTTTAACAATTTATATATATTCTATGGGCATGTGGACTCAAGGATAATTTTACGATGTCCAATATTTCGGATTCAAAATTTATGAAATATGTTTTTTATGTCAATGTGATAATTTGAATAGTTATATTATGAAAGGATAAGTTCCATGATCATGTCATTATTTTTTTATAATAATTTTATCATCATTTAGTAATGACAAATTATTCATAAATTATTATTAATATGATTGTTTCTATTGTATAAATTCCATTACTAAGCATATGAACTCACTATTCTATTTCATTTCCATTCCCCATGATACTATGAAAGATTATATAAACTATTCCATTGATATACTGGAATAAATAATTTATATTTCCATCTATAATTTATTGTTTTATTTCTTATTTTCAAATTTAATATGATAATCAATTATGCACCAAGTCTCCCTAGATTAGTAAAATATTCAACCATTTCTGATATTACCTCTTGTGTGTTGTTCCAATATTGTAAATCAACCACTTTCTCAATGATACTGGAGTTAGGGTGTTACAAATAATACTTGTTATACCCCTGTAGTAAAGAGATATTTTATTATAACACCAATGGTTAGAATAAAAAAATAGTAAAATATTTTTGGTCATTATGGAAATAATAAGGGTTAGGTATCATTATTAAAATTGTTCGGGTAAAAGAGAGTGAAACTGGAAAAGCATCCATTATAGTACAAGTAAGGTTTTTCAAAAAAAAAACAATAAAAATTTCTATATAATGTAAATAATATACCAAAAATAAAGTAAAAATGAATAATAATGGATAAATCTTAAGAACAATATAATTTTCGAAAGGGAAATATAGAGTCATAGAGAGTGATAGAAAACATATCATTAAAAATGTGAATGATTGCGAATGAAAAATATGTGAATTCTTACATTACGTTCTATATTGATTTTATATAATCATGGATAGTTAAATTATATAATTAAATTAATTAATATAAAAATTTTTATACATATTATATATTTTATAATCCATTTTTACAATGTATAAATTACATATTAACTTAATAATATTCAAGTTGACTATTCTATAATTTATTCTTTCATTATTCCAAAACAACCAAAATTTAATGGAAAGAATAAATGTACACTCTAAAATGGTTCCATAATCTCCAAAGTAGTCATATTATATAGTTTATATCAGTAATGAAGTGATGAAGTTCAATATTTGTAAAAAGGCTACCATTTATGGAGTTCTTCTCAACAGAAATATTCTAGATGAGTAGAAATAACTATATCTATTTACATTAAAGGTCATTATTATCATCCATATTTTATAATTACAAATCCATATAAATTATAATTATTTATTATTACATTAAAAAAAATATTGAAATAAATTTTTATGAACATCGTTGAATAGTATAGAAGAAAAATAAAATATTAGCATTCACTTTGGTGGAGTAAAACCATTACTGGTAAAATGTTGTATTGAAGACTGTTTAAAAAATAAGGCTAGATAATCTATATAATAATTTCATAAATGTTATTAGGTATAATAAATATTATATTGTATGGATTATTTTATTTATAAATCAATGTTATAGAAGGGGTTAGAATAAATTTGAAAAACATGGGTTTTGAAACCCATAATTTAGACACAATATCGGCCTATGAAAAAGGTTAAATTTGTGTAAATTGGTGATAATTAATTAATAATAATATAAATGTTATAAATATTATTATAATAGAAATTATAATAGAATTATGGGATGTCTTAAAATATATTATGATATAATAATATTAAATAATTTTTGAAAAAGGGGCTAGAGAACCCAGACCTGGATCACTGTGTTGCCTAGTTTAGATTGACACTAATTCCTTCATAGGAGGATCTTTTGGTCACAATAAGATCCATGGGATGTGAGATATAGAGTGCATAAATATTTCAGATATATATTTTCAATGGTAAGATGGTTTCTGAGGGTAGAGAAAGGGGTGGAAGAGAGATTTTTATATAGCTAGGGGAGAGGGGTATATAAAAATAAAGTAATAATTATTTTATTACATAGGCCAAAAACTGTGAATAATATTTTTGAATATGAATTGTATTGATTTTTTATTAAACTATAGAGGTTTCTTTAACATTCAAACAGATACTAAAACTGAATCGAAGTATAGAAATAATTAAATAACTATAAAGAAAATAATATACTTATATTAAAATAAAACATATCTTGGGCTTTAAAATATGAAATATAGGTTTATAATTTCAATATATTATTTTGAACATCAATATTATTCACCATAAATACATTTTATGTTATGAACAATTTCTTCTAAAATTTCAAGTCATTTGTATTATAACACTTTCACAAAACTTATTATAGATAAAAAACAATATTACTTTCTATTCAAAATATCAAATCCTTTAAAAAAAATTCTAAACAATTATCCCCAAGATAACTTATTCATTTTGATTTAAAATATTGAATTAAATTTACTGAAATAAAACTCTAAATATTAGAAATTTAATACATAAATATATAATATAACACATTGAAGAATAAATTTATTCAAATAATGTATATATTTTTTTTTCTATCTGTGGCCAAATTTTGTGTTTTTTATTAATTATTACAAATATTGGAACTGGAATTTTTTTGAAAACTAGACAATTAAATATTAAAATGAAAATTAATAAATACTAAATATTTTAAATTATACATTATAAAAAATTATACATATTTTTTTTTTCAAGTTTATTGATTTGAGTAATAATTTTATGGAATTATATTATTTATTTTTTACTTATTTTAAGAACTTATATATATATACTAGTATTACTCCCAATAATTTTAATAAAACATAAAAAATTTGAAAATATAATAGCTAAATATATATTTTTAAAATAGAAATTTTTTTAATGTTTGAGGAGTGAAATTAAATTTTCTATTTAAATGAATATGATTCTATGAAATGAAACAAATAATGATTGAAAAAATGTAAATGGGTTTTGGTGAAATAATGAAATGGATATTATATAATAAATTTGATAATTATAAAAAAGTTAATATCATGTGTAAATTATATATATATTATAAATATGATTACAACATTTTTTAAATTTAATAAAACAAATCAAAATATAGAAAAAAATATATTAGTGGACATGTACAGAAATAATAATATGAACATTATAGAATAGATGTTGAAATTGAATTTAAATAAAATTTATTGGTCAATTATTTGAATTAAATAAATTACATTAACAAATTACTAAGTAAATTCGATCCAAAAAATATAAAATATCTAATATGTAGAAAATTTTAATACTAAAATTTAAAAAATTTGTAAGTAAAGTTGTTCTATTATATTTTTTAATGAATTAGGATTACAACATGTATAATTAAAAGTCGTGATTTATATTTAAAAAACTAACTTGTGTAAATTACATCAGAACTATACACATATATGTTTTAACAATTCTATTTCAATATTCAATCTCGATACAAGTATAAAAAATAATTTATAATTAATTTATTATTTCAAAAAATGACTATTTGACAGCTTTTGATGAAATTAATTTATATTGACCATCACTTGTGAATATCATCAAGAAGGGAAAAACTACTGTAGTATATGTTTACATAATAAAATTATTTTAAATTTAAAAATGAAAACATATAAATAAGAAGTATAATAATAGTTAAAAAGTGTATAGTAACATTTAAATTTAAAATATAGAAATTATAAGAAATTCCTAAAGGATATTTTGAAATAGGGCTAGACATATAAATTGTTCTATATTAGAACATATGAAACAGAATAAATGATATAAGATGTTTTTAGTTTATTTCATCGTATATGATATTTGTGTTGTAAGATATTTGTTTAGGTTTATGACAATATAGCCTTATATATTTTTCATAGAATTTAGGAAATTTAATATTATTAATAATTGAAAACATATTAATCTATAAAAAATTTACAAAATTTCAGGATGGTTGAATAATGTTTCTCTATATTATATTCTTTGTAAAAATCATTAATAGATAATGATAAAAGTATACTTGGTTTAGTAACAACCCCCTCTCAAATCAATGGGAATCATCCAATTTGAGTTGATCAAATGAAAATATCAAATCATATTTAAAATGTCTTGTGTGTACAAAAAATTATTAATAATTACATGAACCCACATTAATATTTATAAAAGTTTTATTTACTATTGATTACAATCAATGTGGCCTATTATAATTATTGTTCCACTTTTTAAATGAATACAATATAAGAAATCATGTAGTTTTCTCCAAAGGAAATTATTTGGAACTTCATCTATATCCATTGAAAATATTTTTGACTTTAAAAACAATATGTTGTGGAATTGTTCAAAACATAAATTTGGATATTAGTTTTCTAGTCTGTATAGGATAATATGTTATGCTAAATTAAGGCATAAATGATAAATTATAAGAAAATAGAGAAATCCAAAACCTGATTTATGATTTATGAATTCTATACTCTAGTATAATCGTGATATTTGATCCTTGAAGTATTCTATGTGTTAATGTAACATATATTCATCAAAATTAGAGTTGTCACCGTAACACAAATTTACAATTAAAATAGGAATAATTATTCAAAATCCATGATTAAATATAAATAATTCATAAAAAATTATTATAGTATATTTATTTTATGAAATTATTAAGATATTAAGTATGTTAATTTTAATGACTTAATATATTTATTTATCTTAGCATAAAAGTTTTGAAACATGTCTCTAAAAAATAAAAATATTTCTAATTCAATTAATGATACAAATTCAATACATTGATAAATTTTTTTCTACATATTGTTTATATTATCTTGAAAAGAACATTTTGGAAGATTAAATTTCCTTTGGAATGATTTATTGTGTCAACATTAATGGTTTATTTCATAGAATGTTTTCTGGACCATATAATTAATGAGGTTTGGAAAATTATTTTTGTTGTTGTAGAATAATAGAGATATGGTATTTTCTAAAAGGATAGTTATATAAATTATTATAACAATTATTTGAAGTCTATTATATGTCTATTAAATTCATCAAATCCCACTACAGAACGCATTAAAGGGGTTTGTATGATAGAAATTATCTGGTATAATTTAAACATGGAATATTTATATTCCAAAAAGATTTTACAAAGATATAATTTCTATAAATGGAGTTGAATAGGATTTTTATCTATATGAATATCAGATCTTCCCTATTTTGTTTTTATAAAAATAGAGTTTGATAATAGAATATGTATGTTGAAAACCCATTGAAAATTAATTTGAGAAGGAAAAATAATAAAAATGAATTCAAATTATAAAATTCATATATCCAAAAAAGAAGGTGAATTATTATTGAAAATTTAGTGGTAGGGAACAAGGTTTCATAACTTTTATTATATTTGAATGAGCTAAAGTACCTAGATTATATTTATGTCATATTCTAATACAAACAGAAAACAAAAAACAAAATATTTTTATAGAAAAATGACTCTATCATATCTATTATGAAAAATCACATTCATAATGAATCTATTAAACAAATTTATTGATAATATTATTTTCACTTACATTGTTTTTACATTATCGAAAAAACTCTCGCATAATCATTGTAAAAAATTAATAATTAACGGAATTATTACCAAAAGTAATAATAAATTAATATGATACTCATCATATTTCAATGTGGATAATTTGTTTTACCATTGAAGTTTGTAAAAATGAATAATACTAAAAAAATATAAATATTTCATATAGCTTTAGGGAACATGCTGCAATATGGCTAGTGACTGAGGATGATAAATAAAATGGGGATGCATCTTTTTGAATAAGGGGGTTAACATATAAATATATTAATTAGAACAGTTGCGAATTTGTAGACATATATAGTTTCCATTTAAATAGTTCAAATGAACAATATGTAGAAAAAATGTATACAATGATTAGAGTTAGGAAACAATATGCTTATTTAATTATAAATGCTTATATAAAACCAATTTCGTTTATTTAATATAATGAATAATTTTTCAAAATTTTATCGAAATAGTGATAAGTTTTTTGGAAAAATATATATTGAAAAAAAATATCAAAATTATAAATGAAAAATGAATTATATGCATTGGAATTTCATGTCTAGTGAGGGTTGTGTTGATTGAATAACCATGAAAATATTTTTATAAACCTTTACATAGATGAACAGAGTAAAAAAATTTAAATTCACATTCATTGGACAAGTAAATAATATGTTATATACTTATTTATTGTATCAAAACAAAACATTATGATAATTTTTGTTAAATATAAATATATAATAATTTATGACCAAACTAAAATAGTTTCAATAATGTATAATTAATAATTTTTTTCATGAATTTACTATTCCAACATTAAATGTATGGTATTTTTTAGAGAAATTTGGTTTTCCTCAAAATATACATGCATTGGAAAGTGAAGTCGCAACAAAACACTTTTGAACATTTGAGCTTAAAATTATAGGATAAAAAATGCTATAATGTTTCTATTACATAAATCAATGAATAAATGATGTTATAACTAAATTGAATTAAGATAATAAGATCAATATATATATATATAATACACATCATCATAATAAATAATAATATAAATTAACATAAAATAAATAGTATCAAACAATGAGCTTTTGGAAAATTAATTGTTACCACATAAATGGGCCATTGAGAGGGATTGAATCGAAAGCCACCAAAGAATATTCTAATTTTAAAGAATAATTTTTCACTAAGATAATGATCCCTAGAGTTTATGAACACACTATTATATAGATTATCAATTAAATATATATTTATCACATATTAGTTTTTTATTTTTTTTCTTCTATCAGTTCTTGAAATGTGTCATTGCATTAATTTTTCATGAAAAATTAAATGAAGTAATTCCTATTGAGTGGTTTATTTCACTATATGAACATACCCATTCATGCCACGACCTCTCAAATATTGATGGCTTCATGAAATTAAAGGATCAACTGTTACTATCAAAACCCCAAGAAAGTGAAATAGTCACTATGTGAGGAATGATTCAATAATTTTATTTATTATTATATTCCCAGTTAGATGAAATTTTAAAATCTATGTAATGAATCTAAAATTTAAATAGGTATTAGGATATATTGTTATAATATATATTTATCAATAACTAAAAAATAATTAACCTTATTAGTACTTATTTGAAATTATGAAATATCACTAATAAAATAATATAAAATAGTTAATTTGTTGTGTATGCTAAATTATATTCTAGATCTAGATGTTGGATGAAATGAATGGTCTAATAAAAATTATCATTTTTATTAAGAAAATATTTTTTAAATTGAATTTATAGTTTTAAATTTTAAAAAATAATTTAGATAATTGAAAATATAAATCATAATAAGTAATTTAATATTATTCAAAATAGAAGAAAATAATATAACTAATTTTTGGCACTATTTGGATGGATGTTTATTTGGAAGTTTATTGAAGGTTATTTGAATGTGTTATATTTTTTTTAGAAAAGAATGTAATCACATCACATTGTAGAATTTGGTGATGGGACTCACAATGTAATAGTTTATTGGATGCAAAATTCTTAAAATATTTCATCAAACTGTGAAGATGTTTTCTCAGTGAAAATATTCATCGAACTCACATTGGGTCTAAATGAAAATTTTATGACCATGATGATGAAAATCATTAGATTTTTAAATGATCAACTAAAAATGTAATGATGATTTTCAAATCATTAAATTCACATAAACCATAAGTTTTGATTGAAAAATTGTGATGTAAGCCATATTATATAATGGTAGAGATCAAGGGTTGTTAATTGGATTGAAGTCTAGTTGGACGAAAAGTGAATGATAGTATAATTAGAAGTAAGAATAAATTTTATTAAAAGTTAAAAAATTCTATGCCAATCTTCATTGATTTCAATATCAAGAGGAAGTCATGGTTGAAAGAAGAATAATATAGAATAATAAGGCTTGAAAGTCAATGATTTTTTATGCCACTTCATCAGTGTAAGATCACCAGATGCATAATTTTTTGATGTCTAGGATGTTTTTCCTTGGAATATTATAAGGCAAAGACTTTGGATTATAGTTTGAACAGTAATCCAAAAAAGAAAAATCATTAGAGAGAGAGAATATAGAATGTATCATGATTAGAAAAGGGAATGTATTTTCTAATACTGCCCCCTCAGATGTGGTGGTCCACTGAACATCCTAGAAATCCTATCACCGATCATCTGATAAAGTGATGGTTTCAAAAGTTATTAGAAGGAATACAATTTTATTGAAGAAGATCAGTAATTATTAGTTATTGAGACTGATGCAAAATGGGATCAGAGTTCAATTAACAATGTTTTGAGTCTGTTTCATTAGGTTTATTTTTTTCATTAATTATGTTAGGAATGAAAATAATATCTCCCATATAATTTCACCATATATGTAATGAGTTGTTGGAAAAAATTTGGATCTGAATATTATAAAAGAAGTTACATAGTTCTAACATAGGATGAAAGAGACAGATTCATCAGACACCGAGTGACATGGATAAAAGTCATCAGATTCTAGGCTTCATCAAATGTAAGATCATTATTATAATGAAAATAATAATAGAATATGTTTTTTAATAGTTTATAAAATGTGTTATAAAAAAGTGTTTAGAAATTTATTTTAATAGGTTTATGATGGTGTTAAAGTGTTTTAGAGGAAGTTTTGTAATTTTTATAAGTTGATATTATGTTATGGTATAATGGTTTCAAAATTTTCAATGATTTTTTATATGTAAATTGGTATATATAAAGGTAATTGAAAACATTCTGTTGAATATATTTCATCATAATAATGGAAAATTCAAATGAAAATATGAATCAGACTAATTAATGATTAGATAGTCTGAATCAGTATGATGTTTTGAGAAGATCCTAGAAGGGTCGAGAGGAAAGTATACATGTTGAGATATTTTGATGAATTCAATGATGTATACATGATATAATGTGAATTTAATGTCATGAAATATTTTTTAAGTTATAAATAATTTCATACTCCATCCTAAAAAACTTTTGGGGTACCTATACAAGGATTATAGTACTTTGTACATTCTTACTAACCTCAATGATGTTCATGTTTGGAGAAGAGAGAGTCGTTCTGTATGTTTCATGAGGATGATTTTTGGGAAAAATTATTTTTTATGGTGTTTTAAAACATGAAATGAATAATGAATATTGTATTATGAGTTTCTCAGATCATTTTAGACTATAAAATTTGGAAATTAGACTCTGGTTTCCAGACTAAGACAAAAGAAGTTCATAATAGTATTGGTAGTATTTTGGTCGAGTTATGTTTCCATACCGAGAAATTGAGCTGAAAAAAGAAGTGTGGATAAAACTGAGTATAATTAGGAAGTAGAGAGAAGTAATTTCATTCTTCAAGGGGAAAAAGTGAATAATTATTTTAAAGAGTACTTTTTCAAATTTTTTATAGAATCCTAATTACTTATATTGAATAAATTGGTGAAATATGATTCTTTTTTTACAAATTTTTTTATTACATCATTTCATGTCATTTTAATCACATGAACTGTTATAATGATCATAGTGCTACAAAAGTGTAAGGGTGTATCCTACTTGTTGTATCCATATAGAAGTATTGTTTTCTAGTGGTTTGTATTGTATTTGATTGTTCAAAAATCATACCAAGTATATATGTACACTTATTGAATTGTGAACAATGTAAATTCTAGCGTTCATGTAGATGTGTGTTCATTTTAATTTTAGATAAATGATAAATCATTAATAGGAGGTAAAGGTTGTTTCAAAATAAAGTAAACCTAAAAGAAACGATATAACTTATTCACGCCCTCTTCCTCTCCGTGACACATCGATATTGGCTGGGAAATTTTAATTGGTAGGATAGGGTATGTTCCTATGTTTTAATCTTTTCTTATGTTTTGAATATATGTTCTAATGGATAATCTGAAGTGTGTGAATAGTAAGTTGATTCCAGTCCACATTCATAAGAAATATCATATCTAGAAATATAAGATGTTTACTTTTCTTACATCTCTTAGGAATGATATTCTCAAAGATAAAATAGATTGATTTCCTCGTTCTAATTAATGTATTCCTCTTACATATAATAAAAATAAGAATATTGATAATAATGAAATATCCAAGAATTATATACTCTCATCACATTCTAACAGTGAGTTTCTATGAGTGATGGTTTTTTCGACAGCTAAATCTATTTTTATATGCTGAATATCATTTATGATAGGAAATACAAATTTCATAAAAGAAATTTTAAAAATTTGGAATCTGAATTATGATGTTCTGAAAATGGCCGAGTTTGAGTATGTAAGTGTCTTAATTACAAGTCTAAATGATATTTTTAACTCCTTCTGATGTCTAAAATAAATTTTATATGACTCAAATATTATTGAAAAGATCATGAGTATTAATCTTGAGGAGTTTGATGCTAAATTATCCTCATAGGTATATATAGATCTAAATAATATATATATGGATGACCATAATAGTACTCTCATTACTTATGAAATTATTAGGGAGAATGTTAAAGAATGAAAAAAGAAATGTGGATCAACAAATTTCTTTCAAGGATTCCATTAAATAAAATTATATGATGGTCTTGATGAATATACAGCTTCTATGTATAATTATGAAAAATTTGTATGTAAAAGTCCTGATGAGTTTTAATCCCTGTTTTCCAAAAATATGAATGAGGTACATGTAAATACAACTGGAAACATACCTTGATTTTTCATGAATATAGGGACATTTGGAATTGATTCTAATCATCCATTAATAAATAAATATGATTAAATTGAGGATGATTATAGAAGGTATATATTATCACGAATGAAATAGGGTGATAATGCTAAATATTATTCCCACTATAAAGATAAAAATTTATCTAAATCAAAGTGGATATGTTTTAACTAAATATTATGTAGATAAATATATTGATTATGAATCCAAAAATTTAATTATAATTTTGGATAGAATAATTACATTAGAACATTGAAAAATGAACTATTCAGAACCAGTAGTTCTAAAATAGAAGAAATTGAAATATAATTTCAACTAAATGATGAATTGAAATAATGACTGAGAATTGTTGGGAGGACTGAGAAAGAAATTAAGAAGTTGAAAATTGAAAATTCGTCAATAGAAAAATCAAAATGATTTCTTGATGTGAAACTTATGTTTCTTAAAGTGATAGATGATTTGAAGGAATCTATTGGAAAATAAGAGAATCAGAACAGACTACTCGACACAAGTAAAAGGAAAAAATAAATATATATGGAACTTATCCATCAATACATTTCTAATGCTGGGTAGAGGGTTATATGTTTCATGAATTCTATTTATGAATTTTATGAATGTTTTGTAAAGGGTATTCTATAGAAGGATAAATATTTACCTTTAAAGTTTGATAAAAATTGAGGTTTTTTTAAAAGGATAAAGATGAGAAAGTTTTGTATATGGCCAAAACTAATAATGTCATCAATTTTGAAGGCTCTAAAATTAGATGTCAAAAAATATTTATTTTAATTATTTTTTAGATAAGGATAAGAAGAAACCCAAGATAAAATAGAAGATTCTTGTTTATAATAAAAAACCTTATGGTCAATAAAATTGTGATAAGAACGACCAGAAGTTTACAGAAAAACAAACTCACAACAATAGAAAATATAGAAGTTTTAGAGGTAAATATTTTTTTACAGTTACAACTTGTATTTTGGTGTATTATGACACAAAAAAAATTTAGTTTAATAAACTACTTTAAAATAATTCCAAAAATTATAGAAGGAAAGTGATTAATAGTAGTAAATCCTCTTAAAGGAAGAAGTCTAAAAATTATGTTCTGATGAAATATGAGAAGGTTGGTGTGATTTTTGAAAATAGATTCCAACCCTTGGAAAATATTTTTGAAATACGTAAACAACCTAGATATTGTGAAAATTGTTGTATTGTTTTGTTATTTGCATAAAAAAATCTTTATAATAGTTTTCATAAGTCAGATTTGAAGAAAATAAAGGGAAAGAAAAAGATCTTGTTATTCAGACCGGTCCAAAAGATACAAAAAAGATAGAGACCTTGGATCATTGATATGGGGTTTTTTCTTATAGTATGAATGAATTAAAATATTTTAAGAACATTAAATTATTTAAACACGAAATAGTGAAAATTTTAAAATATGAGTCCCTTATAGTCAAATTTGTTTGTGTTGCCATTAGTGGAAAAGAAAAAAGAAATTCCAAGAAATAATAGTTTGTTAATCAGCAGAAAAAATACTAATAAGTGTTTTAGAAATTTCTGATGAAGTATAAATTTTTTTTAAGAAAAAAATTGTTTTTTTATAAAAAGTGGGGAAAACGAAAATATTATTTAAAGAGGTAACATATATAAGGAAACTTGTTTCTAGGTGTGAAGGTTCAAAACACTTGTAATATAGGTATGGTGGAAGAGAATCAGTTTTGACAAAAACAAATTTGACATATGTGTCAGAGGAACATGGGAAATTTATCAAATCATGATAGTGTCTATGGTATTTCTGATATGTCAAGAAAAAGAGATTGGGGTTTCATAATTTTTAATAATGAAATGATTACAAACACTATGCATAAGAATGTTTTAATTTGTTATAAATTAACCATGTAACTTATTCATTTATATATCTATGGTCCAATACAAAAATCATTGAATAATAAATATTCATTACATTCATTGAAAAATTTACTTTTGTTACATGTGTTACTTATATGAAAGATAAGTGAGTTGTATTTTAAAATGATTGAAAGTTTCATGTGGAAATCTCAGAAGGAATGTATGTATTTAGGGAATAATATGAATACATAAAATGGTGGTGAATATAAAAGTGTATAGTTTGGAAGATATCTTGATAAAAAATTAATTATACATTATTTCCATAAACCATACACCCCTAAAAAAATGGTGTTTTTGAAAGGATGAATAGAATTTTTGTTGAGATGGGGTGATTTATGCTACATGAACATTATCTCCCTCATTTTTTAGAGGTAATCCATGAGCATTTTATATTTTGTTAAAACCCAATGCCTCTACAAGACATGTTCAAACATGACTCACAATGAAATGATTTGTGAAAAAAATCATTTTTGGAAACACATAATTATTTTTGAGAGTCCATTCATCATTAAGAAGAAATATGAAACCCTTTGGGTGTTTGAGAATAGAGGTGAAGATTTAATATTTCTTGGATTCATTCAGAAAAGAAGATGATATATAGATGTTTAAAAAAAGTGTAATGATGATTATTGGAATCTTTTTATGTGAAAGTTATTGGAAAAGATAGTGAAGATACGAAAACAACAAGTGGTAATAAAGAACATGGACAAGATGAAATATTTTTTTAACAATTTGAAAAATGAAAAAATATATTGTAATCCTACTCATGATGTGTATTCAAACTCAGCTACTTCTAGTGATGTGGGTCAATAATGAAAATATCATCCCAGGATATAGAAGAAAGTGAAATATCAAAACATTATTGGTGATCAATATAAAAAAGTTCATATAAGATGAACATCAAAATTTATTACACATATTTCATTATATTCAAATATTTAGATAAATAGTGTGGATGACGATCTTGAGAATCTATAATGGGTTCAGGATACGAATAATGAGATGGATTTGATAGAAAAGAACTATATATAGAAACTCATACCTAAACCAAATGGAAAAAAAATTATTAGCACAAATTGGGATTTTCATAAAAATATTAATGAATATAGTGATGTGAAAAGAAACAAAGAAATATTAGTCTGGATAGTTTACTAACATATAGAGGTCAATAACATTCAAGAGTCTTTTTCTCCGGTTGTAATTTTATAAACGATCAGAATATTAATTTTTATCTCTTTCAAAATGATGTTTTAAAAAATTTCATATAGATGTAAATTCTGTTTTTCGAAATGGGCATCTTGATAATAATGTTTATATTGAATAACTAGGAGGATTTATTTTTGGGAAATATAAATGTTGTGTGTGCAAATGTAAGAACACCTTGTATTGGACTGAATAAACGTAGAGGTAATAGTATTCTACATTTGATACCCTCTTATGAGAGATTTGTTTCCTAAAAGTAAGAGTTTATATCAATATGTACATTAATGAATTTTTTTTTAATTTTTCCTACGTTTAATGTTTTATGTTAATGACATTATATTTATTGAGAATGATGAAAGAACATTTGAATGATTTTCTGAAGAGATAAAAAAATTTCTTCATATTCCCATGATGGATGAAATGAAAAACATTCATGGGTTAGAAATATCTCAAAAGAGGAAACATATATTCCATTCACAGTTAATGTTTTCTAGGGAATGTCTTAATAAGTCCAGAATATAAATTTCCAAACCAATTTCCACATCAATTTCAGTGGGAACCAAGTTGACTAATGATGCGAAAGGTAAGGATGTTGACTCTTAAGTGTTTCAGAAGAATATTGTAAGATTTTTGTATATGTAATCATTAGGACCAGACATTTTTATTCTATTTTTCATGTCAAAAATTTTAGAGTGATCTAAGAAAATCATATATATTGTAGGAAAAAAAATTCTCATATATATCAAGGGCACAAAAATTTTCAGATTTAGGTACGAAATCCAAGAAGTTATTTCCCTTTTTAGGTTTCCAGATGCTGACTAGGTAAGAAAAAATAATGATTAAATATAAAACAATTTAGGATTTTTTATTTTACTCAAAATTTATTACCGTTGGAATAAAATGAGAAAACATTCATTAAAACTTATCACATATGATTCTCAGTATGTTTCTTCCACTCAAAGCTACTATACAAATTATGTAGATGAAGAATGAGTTGGTAAACAAGCATGATGACTTAAAGTTACAATTTATATTAGGGTACGATAATAAAAGATACATCAACCTCAATGGAAACATGGTACAAAAATTTCAATCAAAAAATATCTACATGAAATATTATCTCACCAAAGATCATGTGTAGAATAACAAATTGATGCAAGACATTGTTTTTTAATTAGAATAAGCATCTAAAATTTTTTCAAAACCATTACTGAATGATTATTGACTGAAAAGGAGGTTGAAAAATGGTTTCCAAAATAATTCTCATTATTGATGAGTAATGTGTTTATTTCCCATACCTCATCTATTATTTGGATAGTGTTTCAAGGGGGAGAATCTTTTCAAAAATTGATCCATTGATATGTGAAAAAAAAATTATGGAATTATTTATTTTGGGGGAGTTTTGGGAAAACAATGAACTTACGTGTATGAACAATTATAATAGTTTGTTAGAGTGTTAGTATGATTTTTTTGTTTATAGGTACATGTAAATAGTCATGAAATATGTGAATAAAACCAGAATATGTTTCACGAGTCGCTAATTTTTTAACAACATGATTTTTTTCATTGAATATTTTTCCCTAAAATTATTTAGCTTATGTTGGATTAGAATTGTTGATATCTAATCCATTTCATGAGGATACAATGTTCAATTATTTATGATCCTTCGTTGATAACAATATCCAAATGGGAAGATTTTTAGTTACAAGTTTTCTAGATGTAGTTTTTGCAAGTTGACAAAATGTTGTTCCGAAAGTGTTCTATTTTTTTGTCATATGGAATGAAATAACCTCTCATTTTAAAAGTCATTGGTAACACTCAAAATCATAATCAGTTTATGGAACACAAAATGATTATGAAATTTTCTTTATATTGTGAATATTGTTTCTAGGAGACAAGGTTTATTAAACTCATTCTTAGTTTGAAATGAATTCTATGATTATAAAGAAGAAAATTATCAAAGTCTAAATAGATCCATTGGTATATAATGATCCATTTATGATCATGGAGTTATTATAAATCATATGGTTTCTAGAAAATATTATGATAAAATCCTTACAAATTTAATGGATAAAAGAAGTTATACTAATCATATTGAAATATATTAGAAGAAAAGAAGATGATAGAAGAATGAGAGGTTACAATACATTCCATTGTATGATTGAAAATCCTCTGATGATATTCAATGTTTTCAATATCCTGAAGATGTATATATTAGAAGAATATGTTTATAGAAAAAAATAATTAATTCAATGCATTTCAGTCTCAGTTTATTGGTGTGAGGTCACGAGATGCAGAACTGTTTGAAGGCTTAGAAGTTTTTATTCAGAAAATTTGAATATAAAAATATTAGTTTTTCTTCATCCCCCTAATCCACATGATACATGAATTTTTGATAAATAATTTGTTGTGAACCTCAATCACAATAGGTAAAGAATTTTTTTTATATCATCCCTTAAAATACAGTGTTCCACAAGTCGTAGGAGAAATCCTTTCAGTTATCATCAAATTGTGTGATGGTTTCAAATGATAATTGGACGAATAAATGTCTGTTGGAGATTATTAGTAAGTAAAAGTTGTTAGGTCTGATGAAAAAAGAATCAGAGATAATTCAACAATGTAATAAACCATTTTAATTATTTTGAATTGTTTGTTTCAATTGTGTTATGAATTAAAAGAATATATGTGATATGATTTATTCAAAGAGTTTAATTCATCACTAAAAATATAGATACAACTATCTGAATGGAAGTGACACTATTCCATAAGAGGAATACCATGACTAATCGATTATATGGAGGATAATGTAATTAAAATTAATCAGACACTAGAATTCGTTATATGTAGGATCATCATTCTGAAGAAAAGAAGAGGAGGTTATTTGTATGATGATTTTGGACAAAGTGGTTTCAATGTGGGTCTAGAAATTTGTTTATGTGTTTTATTCTAGTGAAAATTGTTTTCAAGGAAGTGTAGGAATACTTAAAATATGAAACTCTATTAAAAAAGAATGGTTACAATGTTTACAAAGTTTTTTTGTCTAACATTTTTCATGGAGAAAATTAATTAATAATATACTATTATATATAAGTCTTCAACAAAATGAAAAGGTGTAATGATTATCAGAATTAGAATAACTAATGATTAGAATGTATGAAGCAAGATGAAGTTGTATGAATATTTGAAAAGGTTAGATAAAAAACTAGAAGAGTTTATAATTGATGATATGTAAAATATTTATACCAAGTATATGTGGAATTTGATGTTTTGGTAAATTGGGTTATGTGGGAAAACTTTTAAATATCTCGCCTAACCCACTTTTGGTGCACCTATAAATATTGGAGAGTACTTTTTATATTTTGAATGATCTAGAGATTTTATACATGTGAGGAATATAAAGAAGTTATAATGTTTTAGTGTGATGGTTTTTTGGATAAATAAATCATGATTAAGGTTTTCGTAAGAAGAATAAGAAGTAGTAGTAGAAGGATATAATGTCATATTATTCATTTCTTAGATCAGACATGGACATAAGATAGAGAAATCTAAAAGAGGTTTCCTGAATGTGGTAGAATAATATAAAATTTATTTAAACAATATTCTTTCAGATATATTTTTCCAAACCAAGCAGTTTGACTAAATAATTAGAGTAGGACTAGACTGATTATAATTATTAGTTCAAAATAATTTCATACCTTCTACTAAGTAGGAATGTGAGGGATAGTATTGAAGAGTATATTTGTGAATATTGACAAGGATGAACAATAACTTATTTTGAATAAACTTTTTAATGGTTTCTAACATTCTATATAAAATTTTTATGTCATTTATTTACTCATGATGAACGCACATTATTTATTGAAAATTGTGGTACAAATGTGTATCGGTATATCTAAATAATTGTATCCAAATGAAAAGATGTTTTTACTTTTTTTTGTTATATTTAATCTTTTCTAAATTATTCCAAGGATATATACACTCCTGTTGAGTATCAAAATTTTTAATGTATTGTGTTCTTGGGGATGTGTGATTTTTTTTGTATTCATTAAAGTGATAAATCTTTAATTGGAGGCAACAACATATTCAAAATAAAGGAATCTTAAAATAATTTTTTAACTGATTCACTACACCGCCTCTAAATAATACTAGGACCATGTCTTTGAAATAACACTAAATATAATTAATTTGAAAATCTAATTTTATATAGTTAATTGATATTATAAAACATTGTATATTATAAAGAAATTTTTTTTATTCTACTATTGTATTGTGTTCAATTCACATAATTAAATTTTGAGGAACATGCATAGTAGAAAAAAATTGAACGAGGAATTGAAGGATTCATTGGATATATAATATATTAATGATCATATATCATAGTTGATTCAATATATCTTCAATTAAGGCTAAAATTAGATAGGGAAGAGTTTAACATGGAGAAATCAAGAAATATGGTGAGATAGATTATAGTATACGATGAAATTTAAAGGTTATAGGGTATTTTAGTGGGTCAATTGAAAGGGAGGGTATATTGGAGTGAAAAATTAATGTTTTCAAGGAATGTGTTTAGATATGGAATAATGTTTATGGTAATTATAGATATTATATGTAATACAATAAAATTTTCCAAAAAATAATGAAACATGTAAAAACCTAGAAAATGTATTTAACACTAATTAAATCAATTTATACCTGTACATTCTTCATTTTATAACTAATGTCAATTTTGTGGGTCATTTTTTATATTTTGATGAAAATGATAGGATAAAATTATAAATTTGGAAATGTTTATAGGTAAATGTATTCCTATAATAAGAAAAATGTTAGAGTTATGACAACAATTGAGTAATAATGTATGTGGATGGAATGAATTTTACTATATAAATGATTTATTGTTAAAAGAAATAATATTAATTAAAAAAAATAAACAAATTAAAATTATTTATAATTTTAAATGAAATAATCATAATATAATGTGAATTTTAAGAATGAATATCTTTATGTCAGAGTATTAGATGAATGTGACCATTTAATATTACATGTATATCTTTTTTTATCTTGTTATTAAGTGGTTTAATCATATACATAGAGATATAATAAGCTGATGTAATTTTAATAATCCATAATGAGTCATTTTAAATAATTATGTATTTGAAGAGTAAGTATGTGATTTTTTTGTAAGATATAAAGTTAATATAAACATTCTGAAATAGTATAATTTAATTTCCCAAAAATATTTTCAACCAAAAAATTGATTTAATAATGGTGATTGATGAATATATATTTGCAATTAAGGGTTGCAGTAGTATTAACATTTGAGAGATGGAACATAGTTAGGAAAAATATATTGGTTTAATTATCAATTTCAATTTTGAGTGTTTCATGCATAATATGTGATAAAAAAATTACATTTAAAATAACATTGAGATTAAAATAATTATGAAAAGATGAAATGAATATATTTAAGAATAGTTTTTAATATTCTATAAATTTGTTTAGAAACTACAAATTGAAACATTAGAATACATAAAATTTGATGATGTATTTTTTTGATATCATTAGCCTCTATTAATTATTCATATAGATGTTTTCACAACATTATATTCTGAGTGAAATTTTTTAACTTAATTATTATTTAATGTATAAATTTTTAAAGTTATAAATTTAATTAATGTAACTAGATATCAAGAAACGATTCAATGAATTTTTAATGAAAGAGTATAGAAAACCAAGAATTTTATTATTTACATTATAATTGATACTTAATTAAACTTTTTGATCAATTTTAATATATGATATAGTATCCATTTGGATGATATAAAATGATTCATTACTTGATAGCATTGAACAAGATTAATTGAAAATCCAAAAATAAACATAATCATATTAATTATTTATGAAGGCCCCTATATATTTAATAAGTATCATTAAAGTGGCCATTAAAACCTGATTTAGAAATAGTTCTTTTATATCACATTAATCAATAATTAAATATCACTTCTTAGGATGTTTCGTGGTAATTAAAAGTCATCTATGATATCTTTGGAATGATTTCTTAAGGACATAAATTAAATTATAATATTTAACAGTGTAAATATATAATCAATTATTATATTACAAAATTGAAAAATATTTAAAACATGAATCCTAAAAGTTATAGAAAACATCAAATATATATTTTTCTGCACAAAAAACCCAAATTATATGAATTAAAATGAATTCAATATACTAGTAAATTTAAAAATAGTGAATAATTAAAATATTATTGTACAATATGAATAACTAGGAAGTTAATTATATATATATATATATATATATATTAAAAAATAAATGATACATAATATCTTCATATATTCCATTCATAAATAATATGAATAAATTAAGAGAGACATAAAATAAACATGGGATGTGGGATACTGTATATAATATATACATTGTAAAATATTCATGATAACAAAATAACATAAAATAAAATAATATGATTTAATCATAGAAATTGTAATGTTTTAATAGGGATGATTATTTTAGAAAGATAAGTTAAAATAGTTTTTTTTGAATTAGTGTTTTGAGATGGAGAATAATAAGGTTACCATTAAAGAGTGTTTGATTCATTCTATAAGAAAATACAACTTGTTTTAATTATGTTTTACCAATTTGGGATATTGCTATTTTCAAATAAGGATGAAAACATATATTTATAAAAGTGTAGTTATTCATTCAAGGAGATGATTTTTGAGATAAATATGAACCTATAAATTTATAAAACAAGATCTCATTATATATATTTATGAAGAAATACCTAAAAAATGAATTATTTTTGAGGATGAAAATAAAATCATGAAGATGAAAAAAATAAATAAACGAAAATATAAATCATAGTTATTAATAACCATCAATCAACAAATTATAGTTGAAAAGGGAAATAATATAGCACCAAATATAATGATAAATTGAAATTTTATATAGATAATGTAATACTAACACCATGAGTCTGGAGGACCACTTTTAGAGAAGGATGTGGAGTTGAGGTCTTGAAAACCTGGTAATGTGTTTACAATGTGGAAATATATTAATGGTATAGATAATTTAGTAAATCATGATCATGATTTAAAATATGTTTAGATATATACCATGTGTTCTTAGTGAAGGATGAAAATTTGATTAGATTGTAGTTTTCGGGATGTTATCATGATTGTGGGAAGATATAGTAATTGATGAGAGTAATAAGGGGCGAGTAAGTGGGATGAGGATTAGTGGGAGAAATAGGGGAATGGGTGAGGATCAAAATGTGTGGTGAATATATAATATGAAGAATAGTTAATTGGTGGAATAAGGGGAATAAAGGGTAGTGGAAATTTTGTTGATATAAACAGAGATGGACAGAAAAAATATATGTAGTGAAAATTTCATGTTCTAGTATATTTATAGATTCTTTATGTTAAAATTGTTATTTCTCTAGTAACAATTTAATAAACACGTTATTATACATAATGATCAACTATTATTCTAATGGTTATATATTCACTAAAGTTCATATAAATAATTATCATTTCCTTTTAAATTTCCTCACTCATTTTTTCAATTATATTTATATTTATTTTTAAAATTACATTTTTGTTTCTAATAGTTTTTTTATTTTAATACTATTTATGAGGAAGCATATCTTACTATTACATCATGTTCTACTATTATAATTTTTTTCTCATTACCATAGTTTTCATTTTTTATTATATGATTGTATTCATTCTTAATGAATAATTATTTTATTAATGTAAAAAAAATAATGAATTCTATGAGAATAATTTATACTATAAATTATGCAACACATATATTTAGAGAGAAATTTTTTAAAACTAAAAAATTTTCGGTCATTGAAATAGTATCATTAGAAGAGTAATTTTTTGGTCATTTTTTGTGATATTTTTGGTAATATGTTTTAAGGATTCATTACTGTGTTTTTTGAATATAAATATTTTTCAATTAGAAAATACTAATTTCGTAATGTTTTTTATTTATTTTTGTGGAAAATCATCCCCATTGAGTTTTTATCCCTTAGGGTTATTTTGTAGTCTCTCATGATGGAAGAATATACTTGTGGCATTTTGAGACAACTAATAAATAACATATTTGGATTTACTCATAATGGAATTATAAAAAAACTTATATAATACACTATTTAATTAGGATATTTTTTAAATTTTTATTTTCGTATTCCAAATTCACTGATGGATCATTTAATTTTAAAAAAATATTCATTATTTTTATCCATTGGTGTGGCCATGTGGACCTTTATATGATTGAAAATGTTTATGAAAATCTAATTCAAAACCAAAACAAAAGGGTAGTATCTTAGAACATGTTACTGTTGCTCAAGATACAAATGGATATGGAGTAACCTTGATCCTTTTTATGTACCTCTATGTAAATCTACCACCAATATGTATCCCCAAAAATCACATGTATACTCATATGTAGCCTCACAAATAACTTGTATACTCATACAATCCCTTTTCCCATCAAATTATGTACATATATGAGACATGAAACATGTCAATCCAATTTTGATAAACAATTCTATTTTCAATTTGATATGATACATTGATCTAATCAAATGATTATATCCCATGAAATTTGTCTACTAATATAATAACAACACATTCCACTAAAATATGAGTGAATTTTCATTTCACTAATATTACTCAATATATGTAGTTTTTGAATTATATTATATTATTAAAAATAATTTCTTAATTAATGAAATCCCATATGATGATCAAAAACATACCCAACAACCTTTTATTAGATCGAAAATTATGATTAAAATAATATGGGTACCAACATATTAAGGTTCCCTTATAAGAATTTTTGAAACCACAATCTCCCAAACACACTGTAATAGGCGGTGATCATGGATATGGATTTTTATTGCCTTCATATTTTAAATGGTATTATTTCCATGTTTGAATGAAAACAACAAATATTTTATGACCATTAACACAAGAAAAAGATAAAAATATTAAAAATTATATTCCTCGAAAAATAATAATTTAATAGGTTCACAATTAAGGGTTTCTATAATTGGAAGACAGTTGTAATAGGTTAGTGTACATAATGGATTACAACTCACCGTATGTGTTTATAATGTTTTAAAATAGTTTAATGTTTATCCATAGGATATTAAATCTTTATCCCTTTTCATATATAGTTACAAGGAATTGTTATGATAGAATATAAGACATAATTGTATCTTATAAAAATCCTTAAAATATGATCAATAAGAAATCAATGAGGATGTTATCAATGTGTTATACTCTCTACTACCATGGCCAGATACTCTATAGAAACATCGAGGACTATTATTTTTTAAAGACAATTATTTGGTAAGTCATCCTATTAAAAATATCATATAAAAAATCTAAAAAATTATTTTTAAATATTATAAATATTTCTATATTTTTTTCTAACTGTTATCCACTAATTGGTTGTTAATTTTAACAAATATTATTGAATTAATGTGAATAATTTTGTTTCAATTAGTGTAAAAATAAAGAGAATATTAAAAAAAATATTATTATAAAACAATCTTAAATAATATAAAATGGTCAAAAAAGATGAGTGGTCAAGTAAACCTTAGCCCCTGACCGTCAATGGTCACAACATGTTTAAGTCTATATTCTATAAACATTAGAGATTTTAAATTTCAAATTTGGGGAATCCATAACCCACCATAGGGTAAAAATTGACTATAAAATATCCTATAAATAAATGAAATAGAGTATGACACATATTTCCTATTACTTATTTCCAATTTAAATAATTCATTATAACATTAAAATCGATAGAAATGAAACTATGAAATAGCCTTATCCTAGTTTTTTTATGTCACTATTTAAACACAATAACAACTACCAAAATGGACATTATTTTCTTCCCAATTTCATAAAAGGATTTTATAATTCCATCCCATGTTCCACTATAATATTATATCTTTTCTTATCATGTTTTACCTATATACAAATAGACTATGATCTCTTATATGTTTTCAGAAAAAAATATTACACACTATTTTACACCTTCATAATAGGTTCCAATAAATCATATAACTCTAATGTATATTATATAGAGATTTGATAATCATATCATGTGATCCAAAATATGATTATCCATGATGACTCCCTATTCCTTATCTCTACTATGTAAAAAAATGATCTATGTTGTTACTAGTGGATGAAAATGTGTGGATTAATTTGTCAATATGACCATGATATTCACATCACCTATATAACCAAACATAATATAAAGATAATAGTGTTTATCACTAACTAAAGAAAAAAAAAATGTTATCCCCATGGTTTTTATGACTACCAACTCACATTAGGATAATAATCCTTAAAAAATGTTAGACATTTTAGAAATGTGGTTTTGAGTGCTTCTTAACATGAATTGGAAATGAATTCCATTTATTTTTATATAAACAGTCATCAAAAGCATCAAATTAATTTATAGAAATTCTTGGGGAAAAATTAACTCTTTCAAGAAAAAGTATATAATTAAAAAAATTAATATTTTGAGTTCTAAATTTCATTATATTTGATTTCAAAAATCATGGAGGAAAAAAATGACACCAATAAAAAAATGTTATGAACTTTTTAAGACAGGCATATTATGAAGGAATTTAGTACTATTTCAATAATAATTGACATTTTAAAAAGTCTTTTTATAGAAATTAACAAGTTCCACAAAGAATGATCGCATTCGTTATTTCCACAAACATAGATAAATTCTCTCATGCCTTGTTTATTTGAGCTCAAATGATGTCCAGAACGACCATATAATATGTGCCTAAATAAAATAAAATATTTTCCAAAATAAATAAAGCACACGCACTAGTGAAACACCATGTAAGCCAAGAATGTTATTGGTGGGTATCACCCAATTCTTTTCAACAAGGATAGGTTTTTATTAAAATTAGTCAACCAAAAACTATTTAGGGAAACAAGATTTACTAGGTTGGATACACCACCAATGTTCATTAAGCCTATTATTGAGTGAATTAATATTTGATTTAATCCCATAGTTGATTGAGAAATCCAATCCCAATGGAATTTAATGTATCCATGCCTATATTATCCCTCAATAAAGCTGCAAGTATCCTATAAGGGGTAACTATAAGAAGAAATATATAACAATTTTATTGAAATTTTGATCCATTTTCATCAGTAATGGAATAACATTATTGAAACTACAAGGAATCTATGTTCCTTTTATATATACTAGTGTCCAACCATAAAAAGGGGATAAACATCACAGTCCTTTTTCCAATTTGTTTGAGAGAAATGTTAAACCATTAAATAGGGTGAAAAAATAGGGAGACTATGTTCCTCAAACTCATACGTCCACCCTTAACTCATCTAGGATGAAAAACATGGAACATTAGTTTAATCAACACATGTTGGTTATTATATCTTTAATATGGCTAGCTATTATGGTTACCATAACACATTGGTTTCTCAATAAACTAAATCGACCCAAACCATGATTGATTCAGCCATGTACCCCCAGTTAGGATTAGTTTGGGGATTTTCTCTTATACCATCAATCCGATACCTTAAAATTAATTACTGAACATTTGATTAATTCCATTAAATTATCAAGTTGGGTCAAATAGGTTTTGGGTCCTAACAGAAGAATCTATACCATAATCCATTAATCATAAAAAATTTAGATACACATCTTGGATCTTTATAATCATATGTGTCAGAAGAGTCATCTTAATTATAAAATACCATGAGTTTAGAAGCATTTTTTATTTAAATAATACATTTAGTAAATATACACCATTATGTTAGAAATATAAAATGATTTGAGACACTCTTATATCATCTAAATGATATATCCTGTCAAAATCCTTCCCTTCGTTTCCCAGAGATGACTTTAGTCAAGATCTGACTCATGGTATTTCAAATATTCCATCAGTTGTTATCCTTACCATTATTTCCAAAAGATTCGATGATTTTAGATACAATTCATAGTTTCCAAAAATTTCATTATTCAATATTGTCTTTATGGTTACCAAAATTTATTAATAACATTTTCTCCTATTATTTCACAAAAAAAATCCATGACCTGATTCATAAAACAGGTTAAACTAGAAAGTGATGCTTCAGAAAAACATATTACTAAAAACATTTCTATGTATATATCACCTATTAGTCCACTCCACATCTCATTAAACAACTTTTAAATAGTCATGGATGCATGAACATAAACTGAACCACCATATAACTTGTCACATGACCATAAACAGTGTTAAATGACTCATTAAATAGAACAAAGAAAATGTTTATTTTTATTTTTATTATGTATATGTTGGATTACACTATCAATGGCCTAATATGACCATAAAAACACCCATTCTCTACATTAATACGATTCCAATTCCCCCCAAATGGAAATAAATTATATATATACTTCATATTTGGATCTAAAGTATAGTGTAACCAAATTAATAAATTGAATTAGTGATAAAATAATCCACATGTGTAGTTTCCTCTAAGAACAATGTTGGTGTTCAATCAAATTCTAAAATGGGATAATTAATATTATTATTATAATATATTTCATAAACATTACATAAATATATATGTTATTCATAGATAAAAAAATAAGACGGATTGTTGAATTACATGACCACTAATTATCTCAATAAAAAAAATTATCAATGTAACTTGAAAGCCCAGAACTTTTGTAAAGACGGGGAATCAAGTTAAAACTAAAATAATGAAAACTAGCCTTGAAAATAAAACATTGGAGTCATTAATGGTTGGATCCTACTCAATTAGATCATATTTAAAGATCTACCAATGTTCTGCCAACCAACACAAAGACTCTTTCTATACCAAATAACATCATGATAAACTGATTTATAGAATATATTATCAAAAAATAACAACACAATAAAACCAATATTTCTTATTATTCCAATAATCTCAGAGAACAATATCCCTGGTTCAACTATTCTACCCCTTTTTGATTGATGGAACACCAATATATCTACAGTCTAATACCAATATTTTAATTTACTATAAAAGCCCAAATAGTAGTAAAATTAATCTTTAGTCACTATATGTTTATGAAATAGATGATTGGTGTAGAAAAAATTTGTTCATGAGAGAATTCTATTCCAATAAATTTCACTTCTTCTAAAAAAACCACATGTTAAACACTAAAACATCACTATTAGTAGCCATATTGATATTCTATTCACACTCTATTTTTTCCATAGTGTTCCTATCATATAATTCCCCTAAATTTGATACTCCCATAAATAAGATAATTCATTTTACTCAAAATACCCTTGATGATTTCATTTTCTTCAAAACATTCACAACTTTGTATAAGGTTAAATTATGTGATCTATATTTTCTATAATGTCATTTAAATCAAACATTTCTATCCTTTTGACAAAAAAATGTGTATTTTCTTTTATAAAATGAAAACCGAATATAGGCATGTAAATCATATAAGGGGATGATATTTTACCATCCTCTTAAGGATGAGGTAGGTAGTTGAGCTTCTGAGTGTAACCAATAGTATCAAAACATCAATGTGGATAATGGTTTTTATAGATTTAGGCCTCATTTTTATTGATTAAAATGTGATATGTCTTGTTAAAATATTTTTACAATTTATCTTTAATAAAATTATATATAATTTTATCATTATTTGTATAATATATATATTACCAGAAACATTATCAATTCAACAGAACCCTTGTTTTTATTATGAGTCACGAAATACACATTCACATCTATACCAAGATATTATAACAATTACTTTATCCTTATCAATTAAGTATATTAATTTATATTTGAATTATAACCTAATTATGAAATGATAATAAATTTACCATCTTTCTTCTTACAATTCCTCCCAATGAACTTTCTCTTGATATAGAATATTCCACCATGTTTAAATTTTCTATGAACTGTGTCTCCAACCTAGTATACAATCAAATATGTAAAATCATCATGATTTTTATTTCATAAAATATCAAAAAATATATAAAATAAATAATATCTACCACATTATTTTCATTAATGTGTCAAGGTATTTATTAGAGTAATATAATTCAGATAGTCCAAACATATAACAAAAAAAATGTACAATGCTATAATTGACATGTATAACAGTCATCATAAAATTGTATGGTAGATTCTTTGATAATAAAATATAAATTTTTTATGATTTATCTTTTAGGATCGAACAAAAATCATTTTTTATAATGGTTTAATATCACTCATTTGCAATTTTAGTAGTAATTACTTTTAATATGTATCGTTGAAAACATAATTTTATCCCTCTTTTAAACTCAATTATAGACCAAGATATATTGAACTCCTTAGTCATTAAAATCATAAATTCTCAAAAACAACACTTCAAAATATCCCTACTATTATCCTTAGTTGACATTATATGATTTCACAAACAAAGATGAGAACCATTTATGTATATTTCTAGGGTGATTTTATATTAATATTCTTATCAACACCACCTCCTATGAATTTAACCTTGTTCAAGAAGGTATCCTTCAAGGAAGACCTAGAGATATGTTCTTTTTATAATCCATATAATTCCTTATATAATATACACAACATAATTTAATCATAAATAATAATAATACCCATTTGTGCTAAATATACACATTATAATTTAGAAAAATATTCAAGAGTATTTTCCCCACTTAAATTTGATAAACATTATTTTTGTGGAATTAGAAAAACAATTAAAATTCTTATTCCTCGATTATTTCCACAATTGTGAAGATGTATTACACATGTATGGGATATATTTGTTCGTATACCTCACATAATATCCATTAGTTTTTTCCAATAACCTTTCCCTTATCATCACATTTCTACATAAACAACGTTTCGTTTATAAGGATGTTATCATCTGTTGGCCACTTCATAAGTTTCCTAGTCTAATATTTATTAATCCTATTTAAGTCATCATTTATGGACTAGACCAGTGGTTATTCATTTTTAAATTCCATAAATTATTTTGTCTTTATATATAATAAAACAATTGTGTAATTTTATATTTCTCATCATTTACATTTTCATTGGACATGTTTTTTCAGTGAATATATTTGATTTACCATCCATAATATTCTTATTTTTTTATAGTTCTTTTCATAACAAAAAATATTAGAGTTTTCCTCCTATAATATAATGTAATGTTTTTTTCAATGTGAAAAAATTAAATATATTTGTTGATTTTTGATAAACTATATATATTTCATTATAAACTTTACTGAAATATATATTATAATATTTATTTTTAGAATTTTAATTGGTAATGTTTAAATCTATGCTCTCCATGAATTTTTTGAATATATTTTTGAGTCAATTATAAGGTATAATATTAATATATTATCTTAAATAGTTTTACTAAAAATTCAAATCACTATATTTTTAATGATTTACACCATTATTTTAGATATAAAATATTCTTCCAGACACTTTAATGTATTTCATCATTATCCTCTTTATATGATACATTTAAGAGGTAATATTATCATCCATATGACATAAAATCATAGATTTGTGTCTATAAAACCACTTATGTTTCCTCCCACCAATTATTTTATGATATGTCACTCTCGATAGTGGGTTCTATTCCTATGTTTTTCACCATTTAGATTAACCTCTTCATGAAATAATTTTTTTGGCATTATCATCATTAATGAAACTTCATGTCTAATTGCATGCCTTTCAAGATAGTTTTCTACATTAATTTAACTATAAATTAGGCCGTTATCTAATAATTGATAGATTATAAATATTTCTTTTTATTTTTCATATTTCCACTATGATTAGTTGATTGAATCCATCATGCCTATGGTTTGCAAGAGATTCTTGCACATCATCCAAATATTTTCATAACAAAAGTTAATAAAATAACTTTAACATCATGTTATGGGATTTGATATTAGGCTACACACATCAGTGTGATTGAGATATAAAAATTTTGATTTCTATTTTTAATTTTTCCATAATAACTTCTCACCATATACCCATTGAATTTAACATCCCTATTTTTTAAAAAACAGTGACACTATGTTTGAGAGCGTACACAATAAGACACAACGAACATAATCAAACAGCTAAATATTAATTTTTAAATGTTACATTATAACCTTGCTATTAAAATAGTTGGAATGAAGATTATTATTTTATTTAAATATGTATATAATTAATTATTTTTTGAAAAATTAATTATAAATGGAAATAAGTCCCTTTTTAAAGAAAAGTAAATGTTTTTATAAAAACAATATTAATGATATAATTGATTTTATAAAATAATAAAATACTTATTGAGGGATTTTATTAATTTAATGTAAATATTATATATTAAATTTATTGTGTAAAATTACATTTATATGTTGATTAGACATGATATAAGTAAAAATTCATTTTTCTGGATAAAAGAAGTATTTCTCCAAATAATATACTTATACCTCCTTTTGATGGAGAAACAGTTTTAAATCTATTTTGTTCAATTTTATATGTCACATTTGTAAGAATAAACTTATTATTTGGATGTTTCACATCAAAAATCTAATTTGATAAATTTTTGGTATTTTTCTCATAACATTCATATTTTAATGAATAATAAACTATACTTCATTTTTGTCTAATTTATTTATATTATTAAATTATAATTTCTATTTATTTTAAATTATAATAAGATTATATATTTATCATTTAATAAAATTATGGTCATTTTAAGTAATTTAATATTGAAATTAGATATAAACACATGTCAATCTTTGGATGGTTTTAACTTTAAAAATCATGTTTTCTTATTTTGACAATGGGGATTAATTTTAAATTAATTATTTCATCTTATTTGTTCTTAATTTTAAAAAAATTCATTCCATATTTTGAATAAAATAGTCTTAATTATGTAAACAATTCCCTTCTATTTCTAAACATCATGAATAGTAACTTTAATACTAATTTTTATTACCATAAATAAATGTAAATCAGGTAATTAAAGGTATGAATAATATTATAATAATATAAAACTACCCTAAATATTATCCTAATTTAATTTTATGAGGGTATTATGACTATGAGTATCCTTGGGTAGTTTTTAGGACACCTTGGAGAAACATGGATGAGTACGATGCATTTATAATATTATATTCAATGAATATTAATTTTTGTTACACTTTTGTTTTTAAAACGTAGAGTATTTTAATATATATTTATATAGGGGATCTCTTAAACTATAATTATTCATTTAAAAAATAAAAATATTAACTAAATTATGGTAGTTTATTTATAATTTTGTGAAATTAAATAATTAAATTTAATTACGATATAATGATGATGTTGTTATTTTATTAATTAATGAAACAATCAAATAAATGATACTATAAATATTAAAATAAATATTATTTTACATATTTTACTACATTTTCTAATTTTATGGATTTCAATAACATGTTGGTGATGCTTTAATGGTCTTGGTTTGATCTTATCTTGCTATTATGATATTTTTAAAAGTCAACTACTGAATAGTGTCAAAATTGACACTATTTATGTTTTAAAATATTAAATTGTTTATATAATTTTATAAATTTATAAAAATATAATATTAAGACAAAATTTTATGAGAAGTTCTTATATTTATGAAACGAAACTTATTTTGATCATTTGACATGCTATGGTAAATACATTAACACACAAAGTTTAAATAACATGATATCATAGTAAAATTAAAAAGGGTAAAATAGGGGTTAATAACATGATATAAATGTGTAATTGAATTATTTGGATTCAATAAAAAACCATCTTATATTTTAAATAAGTTAGTTTGGGATGATTTGAAATTGAAATTGAATTTATATTAATTTAATACTTTTAATAATTCCAAGGGCACCCTCCCCTCTCCTATAAAAAGGAATCCATTCCTCCTGATTACTCACACATAAAAAACCATTTGTTTCACCCAATCACTACCCATACCCCTTCTTAAAATACATATCCAAATTATTAAGTCCATATTTTAGATAAAACACCATCTTTAGTGATGTTAATGTGTTCTTAAATGGTGATCAATCGAATAAGAGGTATCATTTTCATTATGTGTTTATATTTAATTCTTAATTCACTTCATTCAAATATATTGCAAACCTGATGAAATAATAACTATATTATCCTCAACATAAATTTATTTTATTATGTTAATATGATAAATTTAATCATTTTCCAATTGAATCAAATGTGAAATGATCTTTTTGTTCATTTGTTCAGTTGATTATCGTCTCGTGAACTGATACAGTTTGTTTTTCATCACCAACATTAAAAACTGGTTATACATATGGAATTAAATTTCATGGGTGATATTCATGACATATTAATAATTATAAGATAAAAATATATCTATTGTGTTGTTATTTTCCATTCACATAAAAATGATAATGTCGTTCATGCATACGTGTGAACTATCCTATCTACGAAGTGATGAGATTCATTTTTATTACCTTAATCAATGTTATGATATATATATATATATAAGTATATATAAATTATTAATATTTTATTAATGATTTAATGATATTTCTATAAACATTATATATCATAAAACTTTTTTCCAAAAATTTCATTGAAAACTGTAGATGTTACTCATGCGTATGCACGACCTACTTTCTCCATGATTATAATGTTGTTCATTTTTCATAACATAAATAAATGTTTTGATTTAAAAATAGAAATTTATGTAAAAAATTTATTATCATTTCCTTAATGTTATTTTTTATATGATGGAATTATTAACTCAAACACTATTGACATCATGTAAATTTTAGTTTTGACTTAAGTACTAAATATCGACAAATGTCTCGATGTGAACATAAATAATTATGTAATTGGTATAACATGATAATTCTCATATAAAGGGAATAAAATAATAATAAAGGTTCCTAAAAAAGTAAATAGTTAACCTATGTGTATTATCCAAGAAGAACAAGGACCATATGCGATGAGTCAAACTCAAGGTAATGGATTTTATCTCAATCAACTTTTATTGACACATTTCATGATGATAATCACCTTAATTCATTTATAAATGTATATATAACTCCATTGAAATTTCATATCTATATTTTATCAATACTCGTGTTATTTAATGTTTTTTAAAATGTTATACATTCTTGTGTCTTATAATTTAAATGTTCAACGAGGTATGCGACTCCTAAATTAAAATATTATTTTATGTGTTTTAATGATTTATTCTTATATATATTTCCCATTCATGTCCATGAATTGAAAATTATATTATTGATTTATTATACATATGTAAATGTTTTAAATTGTTAATTCTATAATATTCTATTAAATGTTTCAATGTGGTATGGGTTACATTAATTTCGAAATAACTTTTATAAATGTTTTAAATTGGATTTTTGAAAATGGATTGGTTATATTATGAATTAAAATGATGTCTTCTGAGTGGGATGTTAAAAATTGCAAGTTTATATTTTTTGGTACATGGAAATTTAATGGGTGAGCCCGATATAGATTATACAAATGGTAGAGCCTCATTATATCTGAAGGTGAGCCCAATATAGATTATATGAAGGGTTGAGACCCAATATAGCTCATAAAAATAAGGTGGGATGGTATAGCTTATACGAAGTGTGAGCCCCATTATATATCTCCAATGAATTTTGTATTTTGGAGAAGTTAGACAATTATATAGTTAATCAATTTGTAAAAGTGAATGTTATATTGATATGGTCATTTCTACATGAGGATCCTATGTAATTTTCTATGGTTTTTAATGAGTTTTTAAGAATAAAATTTAATGGGTTTTCAGGTATTCACTAGAATAGCGATTTACATTCATTATGTACCTCTCTGATATTTTTAGTCTTATCCCATGTTTTGAAAAAAAAATATTAGGATTTATTTGAGAATGTCGTCAAGGATGGGATACAAAAAGATTTGATTATTAAACATTAAATGAAAAAATGTTTACTTTTAAGTGTTTTATTTTTTTTAAAAAAAATTGATAACGATTATAAGTGGGTAAATTTTAATATCATGTTGTTAAATATGCGTTATGGAATAATTTTCTATAGATATAAACCTGAAATGTTCTTGTATGCAACACAATTTCAAATTATTGACTTAACTCAAGATTATGTAATGTTTAAGGTTTTGGACTTATAGTTGGTATGATAGGGATGTTTAAACAATTTTATAAATTAGGATGTAATATTAAGACATAATGATGTCATGTGACTTTATAATATTTTGTATTATCATAAGTTCAATGTCTTATAAATCCCTTTTAAGGATTTAAATTCAAAATTTTAAGGTGAATAATCATATTTTTTAGAGGCATTTATTTTTGAGTTAATTATTTTTGGATGTAAAATGAATGGAATGAGATGCAATTTGAGGATAAAATATGTTATGGTTATTTTTCACGATTTTATCTCAATTAGGGAATTTTATAATAGTTATAAGAATTATATAATCTTAAAAAATGGAAAAACCATAGGAATGGGGACAACTTGTAGCAGTAAACAAGGCTACAGGAATTAAACCCAAAATCGAAGTATGATAAGGATTTATCTAATACAACTAGCCTACGTAAAGTCAATGGTTTGTATAATTTCATTTTTCAAATAATTGATAGAATAAAAATTAGTTTACTTTTTTAACTTATTTTTTTATCAAGTGGATAACCTTGGTTTTGGAAAATGAATTGGGTATTGAGTAATGAATGTTATTTTCAAATATATTCACAATAATAGGAAACGAATAGGCATAAGTAAAATATTAATATAAGGTTTTTGTTTGAGAAGTAATTATTGATTTTTTAGAATAATCTATGTTTTTATTATGGGCTTATGGTGTTTCATTTTGTTTATTGAAATGATTAACTCATAATGGAGAATATGTGATCATAAATTTATTTTTTTGTATAAGACATTAGGTGTGATGAATGATATATTAAGATAAGTGTTAAAATTTATCATGGAAGACTATGTGATAAAATCTTTCTAAATTTTGTGTTTCAATAAAAGTTATAATATTTTTGAGTAATTTTCTGGATAGTAATTTTTTGAATGGTAAATGATGAGATTTTAGTATTGCAATTGAATTCTTGTGATTATAAGTGGTTTTTAATCTTTCAAAAGGTTTATTATTTTTTGAGAATTATTTTATCCTAACCATATTGGTTTTTTTAATGATTAAAAATAAGATAAAGATATATTTAATGATTTGTGGATTATGAGATTCTATAAATGTTTCCTCAACCTGAATACTCATCGTTTTTAGAAAAATATATGTTGTAATGGAATCTGATTAAAGGATGAAGACTCTACTTTTCAAGTTAGTATATTAACTTATGTTATTATTCTAAGTAGTATAATAATTCCTCAACTTTATTAAAAGGATATAAATACAATTTTTTTTCATTTACTTTTTATTCTATTAAATCAACATCCTTTTATCAAATCACAAATTTAGAGTTTTGTAATTGTTTACTTTATCCTGATCGTGTTTTCTATCACTCTCCGTCAGAATATTATTGATATTTTTTCATCCATATACTTGTTTTCCAAAATGGAATCCTAAAATTCCTTACCTCAGGTATCATCCTTTCTTTCTTCAAAAGTGGTAGTTATATTAATCCTTTTTCAAATGTGTAAATAAAATAAAAGTATTTTTATATTTAAAACCTTATTTATCAACCCAAATTTCAAACTGCAAGGAAAAATTTTCAAAAGGGGGTGGGGGAATGTGACATCCTATGTTTATAAAAAATAGAAACAAAATAATAACTAGTGTACATAATCTACACATCAATTATAATCAAACAACTAAATATTATTATTTAAATTCTAACTTATAATCTAGCTATTAAAATGGTTGTAATAAATATTATTATTTTAATTACCCATGTTTACAATTAATTCTTTTGTGAACAATTAATTATAAATTGAAATAAAATACTTTTTTAAACAAAATTGTTTTTTAAAAACTATATAAATAATAACAACTGATTTTATATAATAATCGATCACTCTTATTAGATATTACTAATGAAATATATATTTAATATGTTTAATTTATTTTTTAAAATTCAACTAATATATTTTTTTATATTATATAAGAAAAATTCAATATTTTTTGATGAAAAAGTTTTTTAAAAAAATGACATCTTTCTACCTTTTGATCGAGAACACATTTTAAATATATTGTTTTATAATTTTATAAGATATATTGGAAAAATTAAACATACCCTTTGGAAATGGGAGAAAAAATTTTAGTTTTCATTTGTTTTTTTATTTTTCTAATGACTCACATTTTAATGACTAGTGAAAAAATTCATCATTTTAATTCAAAACACCTTTTTTGTCTAATTTATTAATATTGTTAAATATTTATTTTAATTGATTTTAAATTATTATTACAATATATTTATATTATTCAATAAAATTTTGGTCATTTCTTCCAATTTCACAAAGAAATTATATTTAAACAAATGTCAATATTTTGATGGTTTTTACATTTAGAAAACTCATTTTCACGTTTTGAAAATATAGATTAATTTTAAATTAATTTCTGCAACTTCTATGTTTCTAATATTGAAAAATGAATTCTATATTTTTAATTTGAAAGTCAAAATTATGTAAATATGTCAATTTTATTTTTAGACATTATGAATAGAATCTTAAGTAATTATTTTTATTACCATTGATAAAGGTAAATCGGTTAATTAAAGGTAATAATAATATTATAATAATAAAAAACTACCATAAAAATTTTCCTAATTTCATTATATGAGTTTATTATGACCATGAGAAAACTTGGGTCTATTTTATGAGTCTTTTGTTCCACTTGGATCACTTTAATGCATTTAAAATATTATATTCATTTAACAGTAATTTTTTGTTACAGTTGTTTTTAAAACATATAGTATTTTAATATGGTGTTATAGATTGGATATCTTGTACAATAAATAGTAATTTTAAAAATATAGAATATTAATTACATCATGGTAATTTATTTATAATTTTTATAAACTAAGTAGTTAAATTTAATTATGAAAAAAATATGATGTAGTAATTTCATTTCTAATAAATGGGGAAATAAATGATATTATAAATATTAAAATAAATATTAAATGACATAATTTATTCCTTATATGATATTTTTGAATATATATGAAATATTTGGGATTATTAAAACGATTTGGTTCAAAATTATATTGTCGTTGTGATATTTTTTAAAGTCAACTAATTAATAGTGTTAGAATTGACACTATTTGTATTTTAAAATAAAAAATAGGTTATTAAATGTTTTAAAATTACTAAAAATATTATATTTGTCCAAATGATTAGTATATGTCCTGATACGTCATAAGATAAACTTTTTTAATCGATTTTACATGTTATAGTAATTACATTAATCCACAAAATGTTTATAATATGATATCACAATAAGAGAAAAATGGGTAAAATAAGGGTTAAAACAAAAATATAAGGATTAAAAAATTTCAAAACATATATAATAATATTATTATTATGTAAATTCAACCCAAAATAATTTTATTTTGGAAATAAATTAGTTCTAGATAATTGGGAATCAAAATTGAATTTATATTAGTTTAATACTTTAAATAATTACAAGGGTGTCCCTCCCCTATCCTAAAAAATTACCCATTAATCTATATTACTCACATTAAATAACCTTTTAGATCATCCAATAACTACAGGAAACCCTCCCTCGAATCCATCCCCACATTCCTTTGGCCTTACTTTAGGCATAAAATCCTCTTTGTGGGTTTTAAGGTGTTCTTCAAAGGTGATCAACCAGAGAAGATGTATCATTTTCTTTAATTATTTCTATTATATTTCTTCTTACACTTCCTTCAAATATCCACAAACCATGATGAAATAAAACACCAGTATCAAAAATTTACTATGATTTTATTATGTTAATATACTAACCTATATGCATCTCCAATTTCATCAAATTAGTAATGAACTTTTCATTCATGTGTACGATGGACTACAACATCGCAAAGCGATATAGTTCATTTTTCAACACCATCCTTAAATATTACTTATTATGTTATAATTAATGTTCAAATGTGAAATTAATGACATATTACTCTTTATATTACAATAATATATCAATTATATTCTGAATTTTCATGCACATAAAATTGATGACATTGTTTATGTGTATGTGTGAACTATCACCTCCACGAAGTGAGGTGATTCTTTTTTATTCACTACATCACTTGTAAGACACATATTGGTATATTTAAATTACTAATAATATATTAATTATTTTATTATCAGTATCAAAATATAAAAACATAATTACTAGTTTTCCATAATGATCAATGAAAAATTGAGACGTTACTCATGAGAACGTAAGACCTACCATCTCCATGATTATAATGTTGTTTATTTTTCATAGAATAAATAAATGTTTCGATTTAAAAATTACAATTTATGTATGAAACTTGTTATTATTTCAGGAATGTTATTCTAGATATGGTGTACTTATGGCCACATGTACTATTGACATCAATTCATGTTCATTTTTGACTCGAGTACCGAATATCGACAAAACGCCCGGTGTGAACATAAATAATTAATTAATTGTTATGACTAGATGATAGTAATGTAAAAGTAATAATAAAATTTATAATTGTTCTTAAAAAAGAAAATAATTAACCTATGTTTATTTTTCAGGATGAAGAAGGAACATACATAACGAATCGAACTCAAGGTAAGGGATTTCATCTCACTCTCCTTTCAGTGTGACATTTCTTGATGATATACACCTTTATCCCTTTATAATGTTTATATAAATCTCCATTGAATTAACATATCTATATTTATATATTATAATGATATTTAATGTTTTTTTAAATGTTATACTTTCTTGTGGAATATTATTAAAATTTTCAAAGTGGTATAAGACTCTTAAACAAAAACATTACTTCAAGTGTTTTAAAGATTTATTTTTCCAAATATTTATCTTTAATGTCCATGTTTTGAAAATTAATTTATGGGTTTATTTATATGGACATAAATTCTTTTAAATTTTAATTCAAAAATATTCTTTAAAAAGTTTCAAAGTGGTGTGGGAAACTTTAATTCAAAAATATCTTTTTTAAATGTTTTAAATTATTTTTATCGAAATGGATTCTTTTTCTTTTGAATGAAAATGAAATTTTATGATTAAATTTTTGAAAATTGCAAGTTTATATGTGTTAGTACTTGTACAATTAAATAGTGATCCCTATATAGATTATATAAATGGTTTATCCCAAAAATAGGTAACTAAGAATCCCAATAAACGTTATACAAAGGGTTTATCCCCATTATAGCTCATGAAATATGGGTGATCCTAAAATAGCTTATATAATGGGTGAGCCTTATTATAGATCTCAAATATATTTGGGGTTCCAGAGTTGGATTCAAACTGTATGGTTATTCCTTTTTTAAGGTTGAATTTATGAGTGATATGTTAATGATATACCCAAGTACCTATCTGATTTTTTATGCTTTCTAAAGAGTTTTTAAGAAAATATTTTTAATGGGATTTTATGATTTCCCCACACTAACGATTTACATTATTTATGTCCCTTACTGATATTTTTATGATCATATCAGGTTTTGAAATGTTTTTTACTTGATTTAAGGGAGAATAAATTCCAGTGTGGAATGGATGTAATTTTTCAATGATTAAACAAGAAATTAAACAATTTTCAGCTTAAAATTTGTTTTTTTTATAAAAAAAATTAAAAACATGTATAAGAATCTACTTTGTAATATCAAGTGGTTATGTATGAGTTATGTACTAATTCTCTAAATCTATAAACATGAAAAAAATCCTAAATTCCATATAAATACAAGTTATTTTCATAACTCAAGATTATTTAATGTTTACGGATGTAGCCTTATATTGAAAGTATCATTACTAGTCTTCTATGAATCATGATTAAATTAGGCAAATCCAATAAATCCATTATAATTGAAAATTTTCATTCCTTGTGAATGTATATGCCAATGCCCCCCATATCCAAATTATTTCTCCATTTTTTCGTTGATAAATTGTGTTTCATCTCAATACACACTTTATAGATATTTCCATTTGATATATATTCCTAAATTAGTGAGTTTCAATGATTTCCTTTAAAAATGTTTATTCCAATTGATTGTGAATTAACATCTTGAGTCATCATTTTGACTCGCAATCAAAATATTATACAAAAGATAAACAACAGTGAGTATATCTTTGTTTTTTATTTTCCTCAAGATATACATATATTTTCACATCCATTGATATTTAAAGATACATCATTTACAAACCAAATCACAACATCAACACGACTTTCTATATTTATTAATAGGCTCATATTTCTCAAAAATTCAGTTTAACACACACATAAATTATCCACAAGCTATTATTATTTCATTATTTGAAGGATATTTTAAAAAACCTAAAATTATATTTCTTATTCCTTGTCTTATAGTAAATTCATTCTTGAAGTGATTTTAAATATTTTATTTCATTATTTTCTACTATATATATAGTGTAAATATATTCATCTTATTCCTTGATGAAAAAATCCATCCAAATAGAATAAACTTCATGAGTCTAAAATTTATCTTATATGATCCTTAAAAAGAGTGATTTTTACTATATTTACTGTATTATATAATATTATAACCAACATTAGAGAAATAAAAACAATACCCCTAAATAGTATTTATTCACAAAATGGTATGATATGGTCTCATTCACCTATATTGACCCTCAAGTGATTCAATTTACAATTATCCCTTATCATCATCTTAATATATTATCATGGGAATAATGTAACCATTGAATTGAAACTTCATGCAGAGAAATATATTATTTTCTTCTCCCTATATATTTTCTACCACTGACAACCTACTCGGTTTTAATTAGTGTATTTTGGATTTGGTGTTATCTCCAAAAACATTTCTCCCTTATAATATATCAACATGTTTTAGAGAATTCTACTTCATAACCAAGTCTTCATTTCCCATATTACTAGTCCTTTGATCATTTATAACAATCACAATATTTCTTGGGAAACATAATTCCCTTTCCCTTAATATATCTTCTAATAAAATTTCAAATTATATAATCGGCTTTAAACCATATTATTTCACTTATGCTTATAGTTAATTTTTAAAATTAAACACTTTATATTTAATTTAGTTGATCCTTTTTCCCACACTGTGATACATTTATGGTTTTCATCAATCAATATAAATCATTCATTATTTTTCTGCTTCAAATAAACCACTTACCTAGGTCGATCTTGTATAGTCCTTTATTCCTCTACAAATTTATATAAACTAGTTTTTGTAGCTATTAGTTGGTAAAAAATAATTCTAATATTCTTCTGCTAAACATATAGTCATTTTTTTTATTTCTTTCATCAATGTATATAAGTGACCCTTCATTTTCCACATTCTGATTAATAGAACCTTTCAGTTAATTTTTTTTCTGTTGTTTCATTTTAATCCCCATATATTGTTTCTATCATTAAATATTCTAAAAATTATTTAAATTATCTCTCTCCTTCATCATGGAATTAGTCACCATATTTTTCTTCCTAAAACACTAAACTATTCAGTTAAAACATCTTAGTGGATCTCATTCTAAAGATGATGTTTCATTTAGGGGGAAGATTCTCTTTCTCTTTAGTTAGTCATTGAACATCACCGAAAGTCATTTCCTAAATAAAAATCTTATATTTATGCTTACAAACATTACACATAAATAAAATGATACAAAAATCATTCCATAAATCCTTTCTTGGCATCTCTTAGAATTTCACATCATAATAGATAATAATATATCAAATAAATCATTAAATTATTTTCTTAATTTATGTTTGTCATGATTATCCATTGATTTGAATGTTATCTCTTATGAGTAGTTTGTATATTCCACTTCTATCATCATTTAAATTTTGTAAGAATCCACATTTCTATATAATTCACAATGATTAATGACCATAGGGTTTTGTTCATCAAGTGAATAATTTGTTGGAATTTACATGGCTTGAATTTTTTGATAATGTTATTATCATGATATCAAAACATCTCGTTTCATTAATGTATCTATGATTAACTCTATAATTCTCAATGATTTATTCAATGTGAAAATCAATGTTTTTATTTATAATCATCATAAAATCACCAAACAGGTTGTTTCTATCCTATATATTTTTTCATTTAACCATGGTATAACCTTCATAAATATTGGATAAATTATAAAAAATTACACTATAAGTTGTTTTATTCACTATTTTGAAAATAATCCTATTTGGAAATGCTTTGGAAAATTTATATTGTACTTTTGTATGTGTAATAATTTTTTTTTATCAAAATAGAAAATTGAAAACAGAATAATATCACATACATTTATTCTATGGAATGAAATTTAGTAAAGATTGTGTCTAAGATATGATTAATGGGATCTCATTCATAATTTACAATTATGATAATGAAAAAATAAAATAGAAGAAGTCCAATTTCAATAAAAAAATTATATATGTTGAAATTAGAGTCCAAAAAGACTGAAACATAATAACCATGTGGTTGCGAAGCCACTTCTTGAAATCATTGCATCCCAAACACACAATGAGGGGTAAATAAGGATGTGTATTTATTTATTTAACAACTAATGGGTATTGTTACTATTTTTTCAATAATACTTATAAAATATGGGATTATATAATAAACCAAACAATCAAAATATTTGATTATAAATTCATGTATACAATGAAATTTAAAAGGTTCACCACTAAGAGACACTCTATTGGTTTTTTAGAAAAGAAATGACATGAACCTGTCACACAGCTCATGCCCCATTGAAATTTAAAAAATAATAAAGGTCATTATACAAGAATGAGGTTTAAATAATTTATACCAATATTGGATTTTACGGTGGCGCAATTGAACATTATTAGGGAAATAGACCAAGAAACAAGCGTTGAACCCACAATACCCATTCAAAAGTAACAAAACAAATGAAAATATGTAGATAAACAAACATACATATCCTCGTAAGAAAGGGTAATAGAATAGGAAGGAATATGGTAAGAAGTAACCCCAATGATAATCCATGCATTCCAAGAAGGAATCAGTGGGTCAGAAAATCTAAGAGAAAATAAGCTCTATTTAGTGATGTGAAGGAGTCGACTAGAAAAAGCCATCCCAAACTCAAAACTGAAATATCTAGAGAGATTCCAAGAACTACCATAAAGATGTGAAATAAAAAAACCATTAGAAAATAATGGTATTTCAAAGAATAATTAATTCCAAGGATTCAGTATATGAGTTGGGAAAACAATAAAATCCCTTCTTATTTTCCACATTGAAAATCAAGAAGTCATCATGCAGAGTGAAATACAGAATGATAAGCCTTTTCCCAAAAAGCCTAAAAAGGATGAATTAGGATTTCATATAAAACAAAAAATTGAATAATCACAAATAAATGACCCATTTCCATGGAATAACATTGAAGTAGATGTTTGGTTAGTTCTTAAACACATCTAATACCTTAATAAACATCCCTTTTCTGATATCAGGGTAATTGCGTGCAGACATATCAATATTTTTGTACTTTTGGAAGGTAGTTTTATCGTTATATTCTATATAATAGTCAATATCCTTGGATAAATACAATTTATATTCTATTTTCTATGATTACATAAAATAATTATCATTTTGGTCATCATCATCACTAGTAGAGACTTCTGAGCTAGTTATTTCATAGGATGCAGACACGTATTTGGTAGGCATGGAATGTGGGGGGGTAAATAATATGTTCATTCATAGCTATATATAGGGATATTGTGACTATCATTATTTTAATATTATAGTAATCCCTACATTATCGAGTTTTTCTAGCACTCAAATTGATGTAACCATCCGAGTCAATCCCAGATTGTATTTTCTTTTTCTGGCCCTTGACATCAAGATGTCAAATTGAAGATGGAAAGAATTTTCAAAAGCATCATGAATAGATTCTCTTAAGTATGATTGATCATTTTATTTATCCCCATGATCTATTTTATTGATCTCTATATCTAAAGGCTCATGTTTAAGTATTATTTCTTTCTTTTATTAGAAATACGTTCATTTCACACTTCATCTACCAAACCAGACATACTAGTAAGGGATGAATAATATGAGGACCCTAATATACCATATTGGTATTAACATAAATAGGGTTACCATAAATAGCATCAGACTACACTTTTGAAGTTTCCTTTTTAGCAAATATTGTTTTAAAATGAGAGAGGGGCGTGTATCAAGCCCTGGGTTCTCACATTATCCTACAAAGTGCCAAAATATTGACAAAATTTTGTAATACGATGGTACATTCTCTGAATCCACCTCATGAATAAATCCATTTTAACCTTTTTGAATCCAAAAACATAATGGTAAGGCTTGTGGCATACCAATTTCAATACAAATGTGAGAGGTAGAGAGTTCGGGCAGATTCAATATAGGTGAATCATGTTTGAGGCAGTGACCAAAGAGGATAGCTATGGAATAAAGTGCATTTTGTTTAATGAGATGTAGTAGAATACCAGGAATACATAACCAAATGGTTACTATATTCTGTTCTAAATTCACACAATTTTTTTGACCATTTCAAAACCTTCATGAAATAGCCACTGATAGACCATGAGCCTCTCGTTCAAAATCTATAGAAATTGTTTGCAATGACAAACGAAAAAGGACATGTGATGAATTAATAAATACAATATGGAAATTAATTAATCTTATGTTTTCAATAGTCTTTGGTAGAAATACTTCTGAGAGTCTTCATCTGTTTAATTTTCTAATGAAATCAAAGTGAATATCTGAGGATAGAACTTATACCTCTTCATTTGAGAAGGAAATCGTTGATAGACCTCAATGTCGGAATTTTATTGTATCAATTAAATCTAAGGTCTTCAAGTAATCTGAAGTCACTTGACGTAGGATGAAATATAAGGATCAGGATTCCGCAATAATTATTCTCTTCTATTATTGTCATCAATATATGCATCTGAGCAGGATTCGTTAGGTTTTCTCATGTGTTCGCTCGAGGGCAGAAGCGCCTTCATGGTTGAAAACCCATATTAAGGAATACATTGTGGTGTGGAATCTGATAATGTGTTGATGGACTAAAGGAATCAATAATCACTATAATTTATTTTTATTTTTTGGAGAGTCTCACTATTAATATTTTGAGATTTCACTTATTCTCCTTAATAACTTATTATATCATGATAATGTTACATGAAAATATAATATAAATTAGTATTTGAAATGAATATTGCAAATATAATTAACAAAAAATTAGAAAGTGTACTATCAATTTTCACTATTATCCTATACCAAGTTTGGATCATTAATTTTAATATTCAAAGGTAGAATTTTTCAAAACTAGATTTAAAATAATCTTCTATTAAAAAAATTATCCAACATCCTTTAAAAATGTGTTATTTAATCATCAATATTCATCAAACTCCCAGTACCAATTTTTTCCTATAATTGGATTTTATTTTTATTAATTTTAAACCAATTGTATACATTACCTAAATATATTTCAAATATATAATATAGATTATATTTAAACTATAATATTTAAAACTATCCACTAAGCTGTTAAAAACATGAAATAGGCTTGGAGATGTCCACATCATCACTAAACATTAAATTCTAATGACATGTTTAACTCTATGTCCCAAAATATTTAGATATTTATAATTTTAGGACTATATAAACCTTGACAGAAAATTACATAAACACTCTATTACAATCAAATAGGCCATTTCTATGAAAAAATAATTGTGGCATGGTTTATCTTGTGACTTGTTTCCATTGTATAGGTTAATTAATCAAAACATGATATTTTAAACAACTTTCAAAAGGAAATATTCATTACCAAGCCCTTATTTGTTTCTTCCATCATCAACAACTAAATTAGCTATTAAAACTCTTTTTATGATTTTTTCAATTTAAGACTCTTATTTTTTAATCCCCACACCTTCCGCAATTTTGAAGTATCATTTAGTACCCTATTTTACCTTTATGTAGACAAACTATGATAAAAATATTCCTTTAATAATATCTTCCACAACATTTTACTCCCTTCTAATGGTTTCCACTACATTATAGAAATCCATCAGGTTTTTTATAGAGTATTAATCTTCAAACCACATTCACCAAAATACTACCGTATATAATATACTAATTATTTTATAAATCTACTATAGCACAAATAACTAATTTGAGATCATGTTTGTTGATTCTTACAATGACATCATCGATAAACCAGAGGAGCGGTAAATATTTGATAATATTTATGTTCATAATGTTAAGGAATTTGTTTAAGGTAAAAATTATTAGAGGAACTTGTTATGTAAAACCTTATACCACTTGAACCTGAATATAAGATAGAGTGTATGTTGATCAAATTTAAGATAATACTTGAGAAATTCCATGTGAAAAATCAATGATTCAATAATGGTGAAATAGGGAAAGAAGACGTGACATCAGATTCCAAGCATCAATAATTATTTTGATGATCGACCATGGTTATCTAAACATTGTTGATGAATGATAATAAACCATAATAAAATGAATTGGAGAAGAAGAGGTAAGAGAGAAGGATATAATTTTCCACCACATAATAAAACCAAAATATATAAACATTTATTGGTGAATTACACCCTAGAAAACCCTATCCAATTGAGTCATGCTTCAGGTTTTAGTGCTTGATTGTATGATAAAAAATATTTAGTTAAATATGTTTTTATCGAAGACTATGATAAATTTAGGACTTTTATTATCATATTAGAACATAAATCAATATAAATATATATGGTTAACTCTTACTCAAATCCAATTATAGAATACATATTCTTTGTCCTTATTGAGGGCATCATAATTTTTTGATGATAAAAAAAATTACATTATCTTGGATTAAATTTGCATATACAAGTTTTCAAAACATGTGGTACACTCAGTATACAAATTATGAACATTTTCAACATTTCAGTTTCATTATTTTCAATACCAAGGATTCATTAAATTAGTTCCTTATTCTATATATTTTTTTCTTATGAAATATTAAAAATTTATACAAAAAACCATTTTTCTGTAAAAATATTACATTTTTTCCTTCATAAGACAATAAGTAAATAATAAATCTTATTTTTCCCATTTATTTAGAAAATAGAGAATCTAAGTATAGTATTTACAACCCTAAATACATATATTAAAAAAATTATTGATAAAAGGATATAATAAACTATTACTAGAAAATACTACTATAATGAAATAAAAATATCATACCTATTAAAATATGATAAAAATTGTAGGGTCATTTTTTCTAATCTAGATATAATAAATGTTTCTCAAAAACAATTCCATAAATATTTTATTTTGGTATTTTATAAATTATATTTTTTTAAGTAAACAAATAATTATTTATAAAAAACATTAATCAACTCTTTTTTAAATTATTTTTTCATGTTTTTAATTTAATTATACCTCAACATATCAACCATTAAATAAAAAATTCTTTTATCAATAAAAAATAGATTACAAAATCTTGAATAATCATTAAGTTTATGCTTACCGTATTGACCCACTCAATGGGTAAAATATTTATTCAATAATTTTACGATATATCATTTTAATGACATTATTAATTTTTCTTCAAATATGTTACACACATATATAAAAGTTCAATTGAAATTAGTTTTCTAATACTAATATAATAAAAGTTGCGAAATTTTCTTCTATATACCATATAACTATTGTGTAATCCCAATGTTATTTTAAAATATATTTCATGTATTTAGGAAAATTACTCATCCATTGTCTTTATATTTTATAATTGAATAATTTCCCAACCTTGAATAATTGTATTTTAAAACAAAAAGACATGGGTGCTCCCCTAGAATATTTATTTATAGTTTTCTCTTACAGAATCCCGATATGTTAATTTATTTTCTTTTATCGATTATTTTATGTATGTAATACCCCATGATTCTACGATATGTTTCCATTTGAATAATGTAATAGCTTACATTGTACACAACTTCGAGATTCTAACACATCGTGACTAATCAAACAACTCGTTATGAATATTAATACACAGTTTTTGAAATTTTATGAATTTTATTTTTTAAAATGGACTTCATTTTATTATTCGGAATATCAAAATTTCCTTAGGGTGAATTTTTTGAATGTTTTCTGAAAACTTTAAATTTTTGATGAATAGTGAAATACACTAAGTTATAGTTAAAAACTGACTTGTTATTTATATAATTATTTATTTTATTTAAATTTATTTTTTGTCAAAATAGATACATAATACCTATATAATTTCAATTTAATTCATTGGAGTTAGTTTATAATAATTTCACAAATATAAACACATTTATCGAACTTTTTACCGTATTTTACCCACCTCTTAGGAGAATTTGAAAATTTGTATAAAACATAACTTTACTGCTTATGTGAGTTGAATTTAAAAAATCGAAGAGAAATTGTTGATATCAGTAAGTAATATGTGGTTTAATGAGATAAAAATAATGTTTGGTGTATAGTACCTTTTGACTTTTATTTACCATGGATTAAAGTAAATAGGGTAATTAAGGGTAAAAATGATATTATTATTATCCTAACACATGTACTAATTCTATTGGATAAGTTTAATTGGATCGAAAATAATTTAATGAATAAAATATGGTCCTTTAGGTCTACTTGGATTAGATTAGGACATTTATTATTATTTAATTCAAATAAGTGTTAAAAGTGTTAAAATCAAAGTTTAATAACTGAACCATTTTTAATATAGTGTTATACATATGATAAATTCGACTATAAATATTCATTAGAAATATAAATATATTTATTACAAAATATTATATTATTTATAATTTTTAGACATAATATAATTTAATTCATTTATGACCCAACGATGATGCAGTAATTACCTTGTTAATGAAATATTAAAACAATTGAGAGTATAAATACCCAAATAAATATAATTTGACACTTTTTATGAATTACACCAATTTTATAGATTAATATGAGATGTTAAGGTTGATTAAATGAATTTTTTCTCGAATTAATACCACTGTTATAAATTTAGAAAAAAATAACAAATGGTGTCCAAATTGACATAAATGCATTTTTCAAAAAAATATTATATTATTAATTTATATAATATTCCTAAAAATCTGAGGTTCAGACAAATGATTTTTATAAGGTTTTATATGTTAACAATTAACCATTGGGGGTTATCACAGAAGTTTGTTGTATGTTTATTAACCATATAATATAAAAATACATAGAGACATGATAAATGTCAAACTATTTAACTAAGAGTAAAATCAAAATGATAAGGTTAAAATGGTAACCTAAACATGTCTAAAACCTATTTTTGGAGAGGATTTAGATTCCTAACTCCCATAGCCTAGAAATAAATTATTGTGAAGGCATTATAAATGGAAAAGTATTTTATTATAAAATAATATTTCAATCTTTTCCTAAGGTGCCCCTCACCCCTATTATAAAACATAACTTCCCATTGTCTCAAATTCACAACTTAAATGCCATTTGGCTCGGCCAAAACCTGACCAAATATCCTCCCAAATGTCCTCCCTTCATCTTATAGGGATTCTTTTAGTCAGAAGGCCAACCTAGGGATCCCTTTCGATCAAATCAAAAAGAAGAACCCGAAGAGGAGGCAAATATTTCATCACCTCTTTAAAGATCATTTCTTCTTCCACTTCCTCTTTATTTGTTGTTTACATTCTAAAAAAACTCTAGTATATTATATATAATGTGATTTTATTATAAAAATGGCACAAAAATATTTATTATTCTACCCATCCTATAAATGAAAAAGTCACCATACGTTCGTACGTACGAATTACCATCTCCACGACATGGTGTAGTTTGTTATTCCCACACTTCATCATTTGGATGGGTATAATAATGAATATAAATGATGAAAATAATAAATATAACATAATAATTATTCTGTATATATGATATTACATCCAATTATATATGATTTTAATATCAAAAGAATGATATTATGGCTCATTCATACATACGGATTACCGTCTCCACGAACGCGATGAGATTCATTCCCCATCATATCCATTCAAGATTAATTTTTTTTATGATTAAAAATATTTTTTAAAGACTTAATATCATTATGAGTATGAATAAGATACATCCTATCCATTACAAACATTACTTAAGTAACAAATCATATAATAGAAAATGAATCAGTTAACACCCGAAACGACGATAATACTAAAATCATATCAACAAAGAAATATTAGAAGATCTTATATGATATCTTAATAAAGTAAATATTTCTTGTATAATTTTATAACATTTATTTCACCATTATACTAGATGTTAACATATCCTCGAACAAGGAAAAGTACAAGGTAAGGGTTAATTTCACAATCTCTTTATTATCTGAGGTTGTTTTTACGTAAATATCTATTGGGACCTCTTTATCATCCACATTAGTGTCTTATCAAAAAATGTATATCAAAACATTTTCATTATTTTCTAGAAAATGGTTTATATTCATTTATACCATTATTTGACCATATATTTTTTGAAAAGAATATTTCTTTCGTTTTCCAAACAAGTTACTTTTTGACCTTTTCGACGAAATTACAGTAAGAATGATTTTTTAACTTATACGGCGGGTGTGGGTATTTCCTGCCATTATAACATCGTCGAAGCTTCCCCTACTATATAATAAGAATATTTTCAAAATAAATATTTTCTTTTATTATTATGTAACTTTAAAAGATTTCAAAAAAAAGAAAGAGATATTTTTGTCAAATAGTTTTTGATTTCCTCTATGTCAACATCATTTGATGGATTTTGTACCTATTTGAAGAGAATTCATTATAAACCAATTATTCCATATTTAATTGATGTTTTTGTGATATGTTTGAATATGGATGTGTTATTTTTATACCATTCATTGAATATGGTTAAATTATTGACATTTCATATGCTAGTTTTAATATGAATGTTTATGTTATATTTCACCCTTTTCATATGAGGAATGTATTGGAAATAGTAAGTGATGAGTGGAGCCCGCTATAGCTTCTTGAGGCACCAACAGGTATAATGAGACTAATAGACATGGAATTGGCCGAGGAATTTCCCAATCTTATATATGGTTTGGGCCGAGGGATTAATCATTTTTAGATGTCTTGACTGAGGCCTTGAAAAAATATTTCAGAATGTCCGACATTATACCTTTCCCCATTATGAAAATAATATTAATGATTCATGTGGTCATTCAACTAGTAGAATACCCATGATTATGTATTATTATGGCATCATTTACTTAGATATATTCCTACCATAAAACTATTCATGTTTATTATTAGTAGAGGACTGTTTTTTCAATTATTAACCATGCTTAATATTTTTGTTATCTTCTGCGATATTGCTTACCCTTACTGAGCTTTTCGGATCACCCCTATATTATGTTTCATTTTCCCAAGATATGAGGAATTGTTTTATGAGTGACTTGTAGCCATAATCTAGGAGGCTTTGATGTTTCTAATGGAAAAATTAGTGGTGTATTTATTTTCACATTGTAAAGTTGAACTTATTTATGAATCATGTTTCCAATAATACTAAACTGGTCAGTCTTTCGAGACATGATTTCCCTATGATCATGTTGAAGTTATATAATAATGCACCGAATCTGGGTAACTGGGGTCGGGGAATTATAGTTGGACTTAGAGTAATTTTAGTAAAAACCTTGGAAACTAGATTTAGATAAACCTTGATTATAGCACATAACGCTAAGATCAAATTTGAGGATTAGTATAGAAGAACTTACTATAATATTTGTACTTTAGAGATTTTGTGAGTTTTCTATTTAATAAATCCATGTCTAGATACGAGCAGATAGAGGGAGCTCTGGCACAGATGTACCTAGGGGTAAAACCCGAAAACTCTGCTTTGAGCTAGACTCGAACGGGAATGAGTGCATGACAACAAGCCTTGCTGCACTCTTGGTTACGACACTCTCAGGCGATATGCTTAGGATAATTCTCAGTTTCATTATAATCCATTATGATTGGTTTATGAGTATATACTTCCTCAAATAAAACATTTTTATTATTATAGATTATATCAATTAACTGTTCAATTTATGTTATGTGTTTTACAAGTATAAAATTCTTTATTTCGATTTATAAACTAATGTAGTTTATGCCATTGTTTAGAAATTGAACCTTGTGGAAGGAATGGAAACCATATTAATTCATGTAATCCATGTAGGTATTTCCCTCATACTCAAGATAATTATAGCAGTGATGGTGATGCAACTTCTGCTGATCAGCTTATCACCATACTGGGAACACTCACACAGGTTATGAATAATTACCTTACCCGTATATAGCACTATGATCCACAACACAAAGGATCAATGTTATACCTCTTCATGAGGCAACAACCAATAACATTCAATGGGAGTAAAAATCCATTAGTGGTTGAGAAATGGATAAATTCCTTACAGAAAATATTCCAATCTTTGGGGAGCAGTGAAAAGGAAAAAGTTGTAATGGCAGTTTATCGCCTCACTGGAGATGCTGATCAATGGTGGTCATTGATTCAAAACACTACAGAAGATGAAAATCTGTCCATTATGTAATGGAGGGAGTTTAAAGAACGTTTCATAAAAAAATACATTCCTCGTGACCATCGAGAGGATATATAAAAGAAATTTTTGAGTCAGAGGAAAAAAGAGGATGAGAATGTCGTAAAGTATAAAGCCAACTTTACAAGGTTATCAAGGAATTTTGTATATTATAAACGTAACCCAGGAAGTAAGATTGATCACTTCTTAGATGGGTTAAAACTCTTTCTCCATCGAGCATTAGTATCATGATCCTTCTCATCTTACAAATATTTTGTCTCGTGTGCTATCAAGAGAGAAAAGGAATTTTCTATGTCTTACGAAATTAATGCAAATCAAGAGAAGAGAATATCTGTTGAACACTATGGGAGAGGAAATAAGGAAACATGGAAAAAGGGAAGAGTTGAATTTCTACCCTATGATATTTTTGGAAGGAAGCACCCTGTTTCTTGTCTAAAAGAAGAAGGAGTATGCTACAAATGTGTAAAGAAATGCATTCTTTCTGGTGATTGTAAGGGAAAGAATTATTCTAGAAATGTTCAATGCTACAATTGCAGGGAGATGGGACAATATTCAAATTAATTTTCTAAGAATCGGGGAAACATATCATAGAAAAGACCAAGGGATCATGGCCAAACTTATTCGATCACTATTGCTGAGGTTGAAGCTCCGAAAGGTGAGGTGGTAGGTAATTTAATGATTTACTAAATATTAATCCTATGATTTATTTGATTCTGGATCATCTCTTTGTTTCATATCGTCCCAGTTTTCTAAGAAAATTAGATATTTCAAATTTTATTTAACAAGGGATTTGTCAGTCAAAACTCTTATGGGAAGTATCATTACAACAATTTTTGGTGAATTAGTTACCAATTGGGAATATAAATGTTTTTTATCTACTGATCTCATCATCATACCCATGATTGAATTTGATACAGTCCACAGAATGGATTGGCTTTCGAACCATGATGTGAAAATTTATTGTAAGAAGAAGCAGGTTATAATTTTTGATGATGATAAGAAGTACATTATCTTTAGAGAAGAAACATAACAACCTCATTCTGATCTAGATCCACCCCCAAACTATCAACTAGATTCAATTTTTGGGGAGGAAGAGAATGAAATAAATGTCGATGAGGAAAATAATGTTCAAATAGAGGATATACCTGTTGTTCTAGAATATGTAGTTGTGTTTCCATAGGATTTACCTGGACATCCTACAAAATTAGAAATTGAGTTTTCCATTGATTTAATTCTTGGTTTAAGGCCCATATTGACAACCCCTTATAGAATGGACACAATTTAATTAGTGGAACAAATAAAAAAGCTTGAGAAATTGAGTAATAAGGGATTTATTCGCCCTAGTTTTTCTCCATGGGGATCCCCTATTCTTTTTGTATATAAGAAAGATGGATCTATGAGGTGGTGCATTCACTACAGGTAGGATAATTCTATAACAATAAAGATCATGTATCCCATTACTCACATTGATGATTTATTTGACTAACTTCATGAAGTTTAATATTTTTCAAAGATTGACCTTCGATATGGATATCATTAGTTGTGTGTGAAGAAGAAAGACTTTTTGAAAATAGAATTTTGAACCTGGTACGGGCATTACGAGTTTACAGTAATGCCTTTTGGGTAGACTAATGCACCCTATGTTTTTATGGATATAATGAACTGTGTTTTCAAGGAATTAATTGATGAATTTTAAATGGTATTTATTGATGATATCCCGGTATACTCCAAAATCTTTGAATATAATGAAAATCAATTTTGTACCATTCTAAAAACCCTTAGAAGAAATGAATTATATGGGATGTTTAGAAAGTGTGAATGTTGGATTTAGTAGATTTATTTTCATAGTGATATTGTCTCTACTGATGGAATCTCTATTAACCCTTCTAAGACAATGGCAATACAAAAATGGCCAGAACCGAAAAGTATAAATGAGGTACAAAGTTTTATTGGGTTAGAAGGTTATTATTTACATTTTGTCTAGAATTTTTCCTAATTGGATAACCCATTAATAAATCTCACACGTAATGGGGTTAAATTTGTTTGGACAAAAGAGTGTGAAGAATGTTTCAAAGAACTAAAGAGAAGACTAGCTAATGCTTCTATGATGAATCTACTTTCGGGGAATGATGGGTTTTTTATTTATAGTGATGCCTCAAAGAAAGGACATGGTTGTTTCCTAATGCAGATTGATATAGTTATTGCCTATGCATCTCGAAAACTGAAAATTCATGAGAAAAACAATCCAACGCATGATCTTGAGTTAGTAGTTGTAATCTTTGCTTTAAAGATTTAGAGACACTTTCTTTATAGTGAGAATATGATATTTATACTGATCATGAGAGTTTGAAGTATGTTTTATCTCAAAATGAACTCAAACCAAGGAAAAGCAGATGGCTTGAAATACTCACGGATTATGATTGCGTGATACACTACCACCCGGGGAAGGAAAATAAGGTGGCATATTCTTTGAGCATAAAGGATCATGGAGTTTTGAACAAGATGAGAGTTGAAAGGGATCCTATATTCATGGATCTAGTAAATATGGATATGGGAATACCCATGTAAGTTGAAACATCAATGATTTTTAAAATGGTTTCCAAACAATCTTTACTAGAAAGGACAAAAAAATTTCAGGCTAATGATGAGTAATTTCAAAAGAAAATTTAATCTGTGAACGATAGTAGATTTATCAAATTTTTATATGAAGATGGGATTTTGAAATTTGGGAAGAGAAATTCTATTACCAATATACCTGATCTAAAAAGGGAATTGTTAGATGATGCCCATAGCTCCAATTTCTCTATACACCCTAGGAGAACCAAGATGTATAGAGATTTGAAGGAACATTTTTGGTGGGACAACATGAAGAGGCAGATTACTGATTTTGTGTCAAGATGTATGGTTTTTCCAAAAGTGAAAGCTAGGAGGAAACAACATGGACGATTCATGAAACCTCTACCCATACCTGAGTGGAAATGGGATAATATTACGATGGACATTGTCTTGGGACTACCAAAGACACCTAGAAGGAACAATGCAATATGGGTCATTGTTGATCGTCTTAAAAAGTTAACACATTTTATTGCTATAAGAGAAGATTTACCATTTGAATGTTTAGAAAGACTGTATATTAATGAAGTTGTAAGACTTCATGGTGTACCCCTATCGATTGTTTCTGGTCATGATCCCCATTTTACATTATGATTCTGGAAAAGTCTTCAGAAATCCCTGGATACTGAACATCGTTTAAGCACTGCCTACCACCCTCAAACTAATGGAAATTCAGAATGGACTATTAAAACCTTGGGAGACATGTTGATATCATGCTCACTTGACATTCAGGGTATGTTTGATCAATATTTACCTCTGGTTTAATTTTCCTATAACAATATCTTCCAATCAAGTATTTAGACGGTACCATATAAAGGGTTATATGGAAAGAGATGTCGCACACCAACCTGTTAAGATGATGTTGGTGAAAGAAAACATGTAGGCCCAGAAATTGTTGAGGAAATGATGGAAAAGTTGAAGATAATCCAAACCCACATCAAAGCAGCTCAAAGTAGGAAGAAGAGCAATGCTGATAACTGAAGGAAGGATTTAGAATTTCATGTTGGAGGTCATGTTTTCGTGAAGGTATCTCTATGGAAGGGAATTATAAGATTAGGTAAGAAGGTTAAATTGAGTCCTAGGTACATAGGACCTTTCTAAATTCATGAATGAATTGGGGATATAACTTACTATTTCGAAATGACGTAATGTCTCTTCAAAGTTCATGATGCGTTCCACGTATCACTATTGAGAAAATACATGCCTGACTCAACACATGTACTCACCTATGAGGAATTAGAACTGGAACCCAATCTGTCTTATTGTGAATATCCTTTCAAGATTATTAATTCAAGAGAACAGTAGTGGAGAAATCAGATGGCTTCTCTGGTAAAAGTTCTATAGAGAAACCATAAAATGGGAGATGCAACATGAGAACCCGAGGAACTTATGAAGAAGAACCACCTGAATCATTTTATGCAGTAAAATTATAGAAATTTCGAGGGCGAAATTATTTGAAGAAGAGGAGAATGTAACACCCTAAGCTTCTATGGCACGTTTCCCTTAAGAAGGCATCCTATGTATACTGGTTATGGAAGGAATCATTGTTTTTGTAGTTCAGTTGATCTTGTCTTTCAAAATAACACATATCTAATCATTAGGGCTTACACACTAAGGTTGAATTATGTTATTATGTTCTAGGATACCCTCATCTAAAGAATATTTCATGATATACCATTTTTCAAGGATTAGACACCATTTTTCCATTGTCTTTATATGGATTTATGGATAAAATGATAGGAGCATCGCAACTCACTATGACCACATGAGCTATGCATGTTGTGAGAAACAAGGGATATCATGTTATTAGAATCAATGCATATGGATATAGGACTTATGTGGTTAGATAGACCATTTTAGGTTAATATATAGCATGAGACTCTAAGATATATCTTATGTATCAAGGTTATGAGAGGGATCAGAGTCTTCATAGTTAAGTTGATTAGGGTTTACACACTTTCGTTTATCTTATCAGTAGGGCTTACACACTCATGATGAACAAGGATATCATGTCCTAGTATTAAAATTTGTGTCAATCATATCCTATTATGCCCCTAGTTTTGAATTACATGCTGAAGTTTTCCATGCCTTCAAATATTCATCAGATGATAATGATGTGATCATTATAATTCCCAAATCCAACCTGATATATGATTTTTGTGAGAGACAGAGGATAGAAAGTGATTACGTACACTACATATGGATGCTAGAATTATGTGATTGGACATCCCATTGGTGGTTAATATAGATCTATGGCCCTAGAGAGATTTCTTACATATCCTTGTTATGATATGAATCAAAGTTATTGTAGTTTAGTAGTTGGGGTTTACACCATAACAATTCCATTTTATGCGAGATATAAAATAATATTCTTTTTCTCAGGGGTTACACAATTATGTTTCAATTTTAGGTGGGATATATCATATTATATCACTGATCAGGTCATACAAAGTATCATTTCTCTTACATTCTATACATATCATCCTATTTCTCTTTTCGGGGCTTACACACAGATGTTTCCAGAATATATGGGGCTTACACACTAACATTGATCTATCTTTGTAGAGTTTTATGATGATGATAACATGATCATCATAATAACATATGCATATGTGAACTATTCTCAGTGTGATAAATAAGGGATGAAAATTAATCAATCTCATTGCTTATGGATGCATGACTTATGTACTAGAAAAAGACTTGGGATGCATTTATATGGTACTAAATCCCTATGAAGGCATCATATGTATCCTACTTATGGATGGAATCATATTTCTCATATTTCCGTTGTTATATTCTTACAAAATGAAGTTTACCTCATAATCCGAGATTAGAAACTGATGATGACTAACATTTTCAAGTCCTAGGATTCCATTTTTATGTGGTCTACTTTCATTCATGATATACAAGTATTTTTAACTTGCCATGCCTTCATTTCATTCATGACATGTCAGAGGATGTCTATCTAACATGTAACACCCTGAGATTTTTTGAAACTATTGTTTTTGAATAAATTTAATATTTGTAATATTTTTAACAATACACAACATTGAATACAAATATTTTATTATATAAAAACACTTATTTTGGATTATGTTATACAAAACACCAAGTCAATCTTGTACTACATTCAACACCGACTTCGCGTGCATTACACACAACACTAACTTTATGATAAACAACATTTTATTATTATAGTTTTTTAAATGAAATTGTTAAAAACTAGACATTGAACCTATTAATATTATAATTAATAAAAAATTAAATGTTTTTGCATAAATGAATCTTATTTTTAATTAAATGTAATATTTTCGGTAATTTCATTATATGTTTAGAAATGCTATTTTCTTAAAGAAACTTCTTTTTTTCTTTATGTTAGCAATGATAAATATAATTTTTGAAATACTTAGAAATGGAATATGATAAAAAAAATAATTTTACTAGTAAAAATAAGCCTAGGGTAAAATTTTAATATTTTTTGAGAAGTATCATTTTTTGATGAATAGAAAAAAATACGATTTTTTAGTTATAACTGTCTTTTTCATTTAAATAATAATTACATATTAAATTTATTTTAATGTAAAAATACATAATGTATACATATATTAATCAAATTTATTTCATTATAATCATTTTTATAATGAAATTATATATAAAAAGTTATTGAGCTTTTGAAAATTCTTTTTACCCGTCATCTCTTCATGTATATGGGATTAGTGTTGTAATTAATTTTTCAAATTTTGTGAATTGTGTTTAGAAAAATGGACATACATGGTATTAATAAGTATTATATTTAATGATTAATAAGATCAACATAATATTTTGGATGTTATAAATAGTATCATTAGTAAAAGTATTACCACAATTAATGTAAAATTGGATTATTAAATGTTAAAATAAAATTATAACTTCCTAAAATTTCCCTAACATGTTTCCTAATTTCATTGGATAAGTAGTATTCGATTATAATAAAAATCTTGTAGAAATTAAAATATTTATAAGACACATGGGTATTATTATTACATTTATTATATTTTGATTCATAACAAGTTAAAAATGTCATACTAATAATTTTAATAACTATATCATATTTAATATCAGTGTCTGCAAGAAGATAAATTCCACAATAAAGAATAATATAAAAGATAAAATGTTTATCTACGTAAAGAAAATTTATTTATATTTTTTGGTGATAAAATAATTAACTTAAATGGTGACACATTGTTGATCCGTTAATTTTCTAATTATTAAAAAGATCAATTAAATGATATTAAAAATAAGAAAGTAAACATAATTTGAAATAATTAAGGCTCTATATGAATTTTATATGTCACAATGACATGTTATTATATTCTAAATTGTTTTTTAGAAATCTTATTATTGTTTGAATTTCATTTAAATACAATGTACTGAATTGTTTCAATATTGACACTAATGATATTTTCTAAAAAAATTATAATATTATTCAATTAATTATAAATCATGAAAATCTTAAAAAAAAATACAACGAGATTATGATAAGGATCGTTTTTCAGATTTACATTTCTCGGAAATGACCCCATATAAGTAATAATTTATAACCTTTCATTATTTAATATGTTGTTACCATAATTAAAATTACTATAGATTAATTAATCGTAAATACAAATGATAAGGTTTAAAATAAAAAGAGAAACATTCCAAAAATTTTTTAAATAAGGGTATTATACACTTATCACCCAAATATATTTTTTGTGTTATTTAATGGAAACTATTCACTAAAAACAACATAAATATGATTGAAATTCAAGGATAATTACACAATATTACTCTTGCATTTAATATCTTTTATGTCTCCAGATAGGGATACAATCATGATATGAATGCATATAAATGTCTTAATTGAGGATAATGATATTAATATAACTATATATTTTTATTTTTACTATTTATAAATTCTATAATTACCTTATAAGATCCTTAAATGTTAAAATAATATTTATTTAGTTAACAAGAAAATAAAATATTTGATTCTAATAATATTAATTTAGAAATATTTTCGATCAATGAAAACATATAACCAAATTTATAGATATATAAGTAGAAATATAGATGTTTTAAACCATTTAATTATAATTCCCAATTGTAGTTGATGTATTTGAATCCAAAGTAATTGAATGGTATAAAATTTGAAAATAATATTATTTTATTGAATTAATATATTATTAAATTATTTAAAAATCAAAAAATATTAAATAATAAAAGTGAGATTAGATATATTTTAAATGTTCCAGACCATTCATTTATATCTAATTTTTATGTTTTTGGATCTATAATTGTCTGATTATATTTTAATATTTTGGGGATTTTCTAAAGTGCCCCACACCTCATTTGTAAAAAGGCTACCTTATCCCTCATTTCCTAACACCACTTTATGCCCTCAATGTCAACCAAACACTAACCAATTAACTTATAAGCTTCCCTTATGAAATTATAGAGGTTCTAGTCTTTTCAAAAGCTTAACTGTAGAGTCCATAAGAGGATATCTAGTAAGAGATCGTTAGAGAAGTGGTTTTCTCTGTACCCACTCTTTTATAATTGTTTATTCTTATAATTCATTTTCAAATGTTGATTAAATTATAAAGTAATAAATATATTACAAAATATATTCTCTTATTTTATTATTATGGAAATATAATATTTAAACATTTATACATCATACAAAAAATGAATGTACGATACATGCTTAGGTACGAGTTACTATCTCCACGTCGTCGTTTAATATATTTCTCATCGCATATTTATTTGGATGTCTGTAATGATGGATATAATTCCTAAAACTAATAAAAATGAAATTTTATTGATTATTTATAATTAATATAAATTCTAATTACTCTCTATTTTACAATTAAGAAAATGATATCATTCCTCATGAAAACATATGGGCTTTCGTCTCTATGATGCGATGAGATTCATCTTCTCTGTTAACCATTGCATGAATGGTTATAACAATATTTGTAATGAATAAATATAAAATATATAAAATAGTATTTATATGAGGGATACATAAATAATAATATATTTAATTTTCCTTCTTCAATTCAATATGTTAAGAAAATTGTAATAGCGGTCATGCGTACGTACGCCATACCGTCTCCATGAACGTAGTAATCCATTTAATATAGCTATAATTTATATATATTTTTATACTAAATTTATATGATATATAAATCATTTTTTAAATTATTATTTTATGTAAACCATCATATATGTTTAAGGATCATGAATAACAATTCAAAACACGTATGATAAAAAGATGGGTTTTACTCGAAATATTGATTTAACAAGGAATTAATAAGAAATGGGTAATATAAAGTAATTAATGATCATATATGTTATAATAAATATTATTATTATTCATGAATATTTTTATAATATGTTTAATACTATTATAAAATAGTTTATCACATCTATAGATGGAATCAAGCCTAATGTAACGGTTAATTCCACAATCTCATTATTATCGGAAATGTTTATATGTAAGTATCTTCTTGGAAATATTTATCTTCCTAAACCATGTTTTAATAAAATCTTTTCAAAAATATTTTAATTATTCTTATAAAACTATTTATATTTATTTTTACACATTTATGACTTTTTAATAAATAGTTAGAAATAATTTTTTTTTTCATTTTCCTCATGATGTATTTTTTTATATTATTCCAAAAAAGTATGAGAGTAATGTTTTGTTAATTTATATGGAATTGAAAAATTTTTACACTTTAATGTTGCCTTATTTCCATCAATAATAAATTATAAAGATAACTTTTTTTAAAAAATAATTTTCTTAAATTTCACAGCATTTCATGTAAAGAAAATGTTTTAAAAGATAAAAATATATTTTAATCAAGAATGGCTTCGAAGAGATCTGTCAAAATAATTTTCCATGCATAATAAAAATAGTTTATTTTTCTTATATTTTATGGGGGAAATTATTCAATTTTTTCATTATTATTCATTCTATTAATGGTTCATATTTATTATGGAATGATATTTTTAAACTCATGTCTTTTTCATGGGTTATGGTATGATTAAATGATGTTTATGAAACTGATTTCATTCCATGGGTTCGGATATGATAAATGATTTATTTTACATTGGAACTCATTTATATGATTTCATTATGATATGGGTGGGACATATATATACCTCAAATACATTTGGTAAATATGTATATCTCATGAGATAGAATAAGATTGCCTTGGGAGTCAACATTGAATACTACGACAACTATGGGAATGAATCACAACTACTAAAATGGAATGGGGAGTGAACCTACACTACTAATATTTCAATCGAATTGAACCATGAATACCCAGATGGTATGGGGAGTGATCCAATACATAAAATATGACTCTGTAATTGATTCATTCACAAATATAGAAATCATTTTAAATTCTTACGTGTTTACCACAAATTAAATATATTATTCTTATGTTAAGATTTTATGGATTATGGTCCTTATTTCCAGACATTTCATAAATTAGGAAGTGGCAATATTTATTCCATTAATTTTATTAATGTTCATTAGCATGCTGGGTGTGATATTATATTTTCATGATCTCATATTCATACCCTTATGCTCATTACTATTTATACATATATCCCTTGTTAACCCTTACGGAGGATATAAGCTCACCCATTATCTTAGTTTTTTCATTCCAAAGGTTATAAAGAATGGTTTTAGTTTGTGATACTAGAGTGAATGATCATTTTGATATATTTTAATGATCATTCTCAAACTATGAATAATGTAGTCCAATTTTACAAAGGCAATAAATTAATATGGTCTTTAGGATTGTGTTTGTGTAATGTATTAAGTATTCCATAAAATTGATGTAATATTAATTTATATAAAGTTGGGGTCATTATAGTTGGTATCATAGAAAATATTTAGTCATACTTTGGATACTATCATGAGAAAACATAGTGATATCCCTTTTGATATTTATATGGATATTTCTAGGAATGTCTCCAGGGGTAATCCTAAGGTGTCAATTATTTAAATGTAGGTATCATGATTTAGACATCTTATATGTGATTTGACATGATTATGTGGATTTCATTTATGATAAATTATTGTCACAATATTATTTCTATTTTTAGTAAATGTCGTAAATTAGAAGGAACTTGGTTAACATTGTAATTTTTAGATGTTAAAAGTATGGGGATTCTGAAGATCAATTTCCATAGAAGAAATATCATGAACAAAATCATGATGGTGGTACATGTTTTAATTATACAATTAAGGATAAATAGATCATGAATGACATGTGAAAGGTATGGGTTGTTCTTATAGTATTCTATACATTAAATGAAATAAAATTTATTATATTGATTCTACGTAACCCTATGACATAATTCATATATCATTTTTTTGGAATGTTTTTTAAGGAATAAGATGATAATGTCTGATTAATGGTCTAATAATTATTTTGGATGCATGAAGTATATTTTTTTTCTATAGATTGGATAGGATATGTTATAGGTTATTAATGACATAAAAATGTGATATAATGGATTTTGATTTTTTTGATTAAGTGAATGATATCTCTTAATATGTTCTTTATGTTATGAAAACATTGTTAGGATAATCATATCATTGATATGAATAAGAAAATTGGATAATACTAGTAACATTGAAACTAATGAAGGATTTTTTTTACATGTGGATTATGATATCTATTAAAATGTTAAAAACTTTTTAGAGTTATGTAATATATCAAATAATGTATGTAATTATAAAAAATGCATGTTTTAAATAAGGAAGTATGGTAATTTAGGTTATTACTATGTTTCAATAGGAAAAATGATGAAGGTATTCACATGATTGGAATGTTACTACTAAGAACTACCATATGATATCTGGTAGATAAATAGTAAGAAGATTCAGTAAACCTCTTTATAATGATTTGGATTTATATCTTTTAAAAGGATTTTATGGTAATCCATTTTTTGAAGCTTTGAGTTAGACCTTGGATGATTTTTGTGAGATTAAAGTATTATCTCACCATAGATGTATGTATGAATATTTGATTATATGTGCTACCAATTTTATTGAGATAAATATAGATATAATGACCTATCGTTCTATATATCAATCTCAAGATCTGCTAGCGCATCAAAAATGAACTATTCGAATTCATTTTTTGGAATAAGATATAAAGTGGAAATTGATCAATGATAAACATAGGGTGAGGTTGTCCTAAAATTATTTAATAATGAATTGTCTTGAAAATTATGTAACATGAAGAAAAATACAGTGATGTAAAAATGTTGTATTGATATTATCATTTCGATGATACCAAAGACCCTTTAATGTTTATTTAATTTATATTTTTTTTGTTAAATTTATTTGGATCACCTAATTTTTTCTGATATGTGGTCTTTATCAATATATATGATTGTTTATTCTTTTTCTACATACCCAAATCATTACCTATGTTCTTCAATGTAGAGGCCTAGTTACGATTTACTATTGGTAACTATTATTGGTAACATTTTTTCCTAAAATAAATTTTTCAATCAATTATTACAATATGGTTATCATTCAAAGAAAAAAAAATTATTAACACATTGATAACCCCGAAGGATTTTGAGGGAAAAATTCATTTTATGGGAGGTATAATGTTAAAGCCCAAGATTTTGTGAATATATTTCTTTCAATTAATTTAATCATTTTGATAATTTTAAATTTTTTGTAACAATAAATATATAATTTTTTATTATATAAAAAAACAACTCTTCCATTACATTATACACAACACCATGTTAAGCTTGTGCTACTCATAATACCGACTTATCTTGCATTATATGCTACATTGAGTTTTTGTGAAACAACACATTATTATTATAATTATTTAAATAATATTATTATAACATGGACATTAAAAAAATTAATATAAATAGTAAAATTTAATTTTTAAATTCATTGAAATAAATAAAACATATTTATAGTGAAAAGAATAATTATCTGTAAAGCCTTTATATTTTTAGAGATAATATTTTATTAATAGAAATGTTTTTAATGGAATTATATGAAAAATAATAAAAATAATTTTAGACTCTCATAGAAATTGGGATTGGTAAAATAAAAATGATTTTCAAATTTGGAATTTCAAAATTAACCTTTGGTGAATTTTTTTATATTTCTAAGAAGGTAATTTTTTGATGAAAAATAAAAAAACTACTTTGTATTTAATAAACTATTTTTCATTAAAATAATTATGATAAGAAAAATTTATTTTAAACTCCCAACAGATCAATTATACAGATAATAATACAACATAGATCAATAGAATCATTTTTATTCTGAAATTAAATTTAAAAACTTACTAAACTTTTGAATGTTCTTCTTGTCCGTCTTCTCGCTAATTATAATGGATTAGTGTTAATCTTAATTTCTCTACATCTATGAATTGAATTAAGAGATGTAGACATACATGGTTATCATAATTATGATATTTAGTGACTTATAGGATAAAATTAATAATTTTGATGTTATTAATAGTATTTTGAGTAAATTTTTATTTAATATGGTTAAGGGTGAATTGGACTATTATAGGTAAAAAAATATTATATTAGTTTAAAATTACCCAAAAGTATAAATGGGATGGGATGTTTAGAAAGTGTGAATATTGGATTTAGTAGATTTATTTTCATAGTGATATTGTCTCTACTGATGGAATCTCTATTAACCCTTCTAAGACAATGGCAATACAAAAATGGCCAGAACCGAAAATTATAAATGAGGTACAAAGTTTTATTGGGTTAGAAGGTTATTATTTACATTTTGCCTAGAATTTTTCCTAATTGGATAACCCATTAATAAAGCTCACACGTAATGGGGTTAAATTTGTTTGGACAAAAGAGTGTGAAGAATGTTTCAAAGAACTAAAGAGAAGACTAGCTAATGCTTCTATCATGAATCTACTTTCGGGGAATGATGGGTTTTTTATTTATAGTGATGCCTCAAAGAAAGGACATGGTTGTTTCCTAATTCATATTGATATAGTTATTGCCTATGCATCTCGAAAACTGAAAATTCATGAGAAAAACAATCCAACGCATGATCTTGAGTTAGTAGTTGTAATCTTTGCTTTAAAGATTTAGAGACACTTTCTTTATAGTGAAAATATGATATTTATACTGATCATGAGAGTTTGAAGTATGTTTTATCTCAAAATGAACTCAAACCAAGGAAAAGCAGATGGCTTGAAATACTCACGGATTATGATTGCGTGATACACTACCACCCGGGGAAGGAAAATAAGGTGGCATATTCTTTGAGCATAAAGGATCATGGAGTTTTGAACAAGATGAGAGTTGAAAGGGATCCTATATTCATGGATCTAGTAAATATGGATATGGGAATAACCATGTAAGGTGAAACATCCATGATTTTTAAAATGGTTTCCAAACAATCTTTACTAGAAAGGACAAAAATATTTCAGGCTAATGATGAGTAATTTCAAAAGAAAATTTAATCTGTGAACGATAGTAGATTTATCAAATTTTTATATGAAGATGGGATTTTGAAATTTGGGAAGAGAAATTCTATTACCAATATACCTGATCTAAAAAGGGAATTGTTAGATGATGTCCATAGCTCCAATTTCTCTATACACCCTAGTAGAACCAAGATGTATAGAGATTTGAAGGAACATTTTTGGTGGGACAACATGAAGAGGCAGATTACTGATTTTGTGTCAAGATGTATGGTTTTTCCAAAAGTGAAAGCTAGGAGGAAACAACATGGACGATTCATGAAACCTCTACCCATACCTGAGTGGAAATGGGATAATATTACGATGGACATTGTCTTGGGACTACCAAAGACACCTAGAAGGAACAATGCAATATGGGTCATTGTTGATTGTCTTAACAAGTTAACACATTTTATTGCTATAAGAGAAGATTTACCATTTGAATGTTTAGAAAGACTGTATATTAATGAAGTTGTAAGACTTCATGGTGTACCCCTATCGATTGTTTCTGGTCATGATCCCCATTTTACATTATGATTCTGGAAAAGTCTTCAGAAATCCCTGGATACTGAACATCGTTTAAGCACTGCCTACCACCCTCAAACTAATGGAAAATCAGAATGGACTATTAAAACCTTAGGAGACATGTTGATATCATGCTCACTTGACATTCAGGGTATGTTTGATCAATATTTACCTCTGGTTTAATTTTCCTATAACAATATCTTCCAATCATGTATTTAGACGGTACCATATAAAGGGTTATATGGAAAGAGATGTCGCACACCAACCTGTTAAGATGATGTTGGTGAAAGAAAACATGTAGGCCCAGAAATTGTTGAGGAAATGATGGAAAAGTTGAAGATAATCCAAACCCACATCAAAGCAGCTCAAAGTAGGAAGAAGAGCAATGCTGATAACTGAAGGAAGGATTTAGAATTTCATGTTGGAGGTCATGTTTACGTGAAGGTATCTCTATGGAAGGGAATTATAAGATTTGGTAAGAAGGTTAAATTGAGTCCTAGGTACATAGGACCTTTCTAAATTCATGAATGAATTGGGGATATAACTTACTATTTTGAAATGACGCAATGTCTCTTCAAAGTTCATGATGCGTTCCACGTATCACTATTGAGAAAATACATGCCTGACTCAACACATGTACTCACCTATGAGGAATTAGAACTGGAACCCAATCTGTCTTATTGTGAATATCCTTTCAAGATTATTAATTCAAGAGAACAGTAGTGGAGAAATCAGATGGCTTCTCTGGTAAATGTTCTATAGAGAAACCATAAAATGGGAGATGCAACATGAGAACCCGAGGAACTTATGAAGAAGAACCACCTGAATCATTTTATGCAGTAAAATTATAGAAATTTCGGGGACGAAATTATTTGAAGAAGAGGAGAATGTAACACCCTAAGCTTCTATGGCACGTTTCCCTTAAGAAGGCATCCTATGTATACTGGTTATGGAAGGAATCATTGTTTTTGTAGTTCAGTTGATCTTGTCTTTCAAAATAACACATATCTAATCATTAGGGCTTACACACTAAGGTTGAATTATGTTATTATGTTCTAGGATACCCTCATCTAAAGAATATTTCATGATATACCATTTTTCAGGGATTAGACACCATTTTCCATTGTCTTTATATGGATTTATGGATAAAATGATAGGAGCATCGCAACTCACTATGACCACATGAGCTATGCATGTTGTGAGAAACAAGGGATATCATGTTATTAGCATCAATGCATATGGATATAGGACTTATGTGGTTAGATAGACCATTTTAGGTTAATATATAGCATTAGACTCTAAGAGATATCTTATGTATCAAGGTTATGAGAGGGATCAGAGTCTTCATAGTTAAGTTGATTAGGGTTTACACACTTTCGTTTATCTTATCAGTAGGGCTTACACACTCATGATGAACAAGGATATCATGTCCTAGTATTAAAATTTGTGTCAATCATATCCTATTATGCCCCTAGTTTTGAATTACATGCTGAAGTTTTCCATGCCTTCAAATATTCAACAGATGATAATGATGTGATCATTATAATTCCCAAATCCAACCTGATATATGATTTTTGTGAGAGACAGAGGATAGAAAGTGATTACGTACACTACATATGGATGCTAGAATTATGTGATTGGACATCCCTTTGGTGGTTAATATAGATCTATGGCCCTAGAGAGATTTCTTACATATCCTTGTTATGATATGAATCAAAGTTATTGTAGTTTAGTAGTTGGGGTTTACACCATAACAATTCCATTTTATGCGAGATATAAAATAATATTCTTTTTCTCAGGGGTTACACAATTATGTTTCAATTTTAGGTGGGATATATCATATTATATCACTGATCAGGTAATAAAAAGTATCATTTCTCTTACATTCTATACATATCATCCTATTTCTCTTATCGGGGCTTACACACAGATGTTTCCAGAATATATGGGGCTTACACACTAACATTGATCTATCTTTGTAGAGTTTTATGATGATGATAACATGATCATCATAATAACATATGCATATGTGAACTATTCTCAGTGTGATAAATAAGGGATGAAAATTAATCAATCTCATTGCTTATGGATGCATGACTTATGTACTAGAAAAAGACTTGGGATGCATTTATATGGTACTAAATCCCTATGAAGGCATCATATATATCCTACTTATGGATGGAATCATATTTCTCATATTTCCGTTGTTATATTCTTACAAAATGAAGTTTACCTCATTATCCGAGATTAGAAACTGATGATGACTAACATTTTCAAGTCCTAGGATTCCATTTTTATGTGGTCTACTTTCATTCATGATATACAAGTATTTTTAACTTGGCATGCCTTCATTTCATTCATGACATGTCAGAGGATGTCTATCTAACATGTAATACCCTGAGATTTTTTGAAACTATTGTTTTTGAATAAATTTAATATTTTGATATTTTTAACAATACACAACATTGAATACAAATATTTCATTATATAAAAACACTTATTTTGGATTATGTTATACAAAACACCAAGTCAATCTTGTACTACATTCAACACCGACTTCGCGTGCATTACACACAACACTAACTTTATGATAAACAACATTTTATTATTATAGTTTTTTAAATGAAATTGTTAAAAACTAGACATTGAACCTATTAATATTATAATTAATAAAAAATTAAATGTTTTCGCATAAATGAATCTTATTTTTAATTAAATGTAATATTTTCGGTAATTTCATTATATGTTTAGAAATGCTATTTTCTTAAAGAAACTTCTTTTTTTCTTTATGTTAACAATGATAAATATAATTTTTGAAATACTTAGAAATGGAATATGATAAAAAAATTAATTTGACTAGTAAAAATAAGCCTAGGTTAAAATTTTAATATTTTTTGAGAAGTATCATTTTTTGATGAATAGAAAAAAATACGATTTTTTAGTTATAACTGTCTTTTTCATTTAAATAATAATTACATATTAAATTTATTTTAATGTAAAAATACATAATGTATACATATATTAATCAAATTTATTTCATTATAATCATTTTTATAATGAAATTATATATAAAAAGTTATTGAGCTTTTGAAAATTCTTTTTACCCGTCATCTCTTCGTGTATATGGGATTAGTGTTGTAATTAATTTTTCAAATTTTGTGAATTGTGTTTAGAAAAATGGACATACATGGTATTAATAAGTATTATATTTAATGATTAATAAGATCAACATAATATTTTGGATGTTATAAATAGTATCATTAGTAAAAGTATTACCACAATTAATGTAAAATTGGATTATTAAATGTTAAAATAAAATTATAATTTCCTAAAATTACCCTAACATGTTTCCTAATTTCATTGGATAAGTAGTATTCGATTATAATTAAAATCTTGTAGAAATTAAAATATTTATAAGACACATGGGTATTATTATTACATTTATTATATTTTGATTCATAACAAGTTAAAAATGTCATACTAATAATTTTAATAACTATATCATATTTAATATCAGTGTCTGCAAGAAGATAAATTCCACAATAAAGAATAATATAAAAGATAAAATGTTTATCTACGTAAAGAAAATTTATTTATATTTTTTGGTGATAAAATAATTAACTTAAATGGTGACACATTGTTGATCCGTTAATTTTCAAATTATTAAAAGGATCAATTAAATGATATTAAAAATAAGAAAGTAAACATAATTTGAAATAATTAAGGCTCTATATGAATTTTATATGTCACAATGACATGTTATTATATTCTAAATTGTTTTTTAGAAATCTTATTATTGTTTGAATTTCATTTAAATACAATGTACTGAATTGTTTCAATATTGACACTAATGATATTTTCTAAAAAAATTAAAATATTATTCAATTAATTATAAATCATGAAAATCTTAAAAAAAAATACAACGAGATTATGATAAGGATCGTTTTTCAGATTTACATTTCTCGGAAATGACCCCATATAAGTAATAATTTATAACCTCTTATTATTTAATATGTTGTTACCATAATTAAAATTACTATAGATTAATTAATCGTAAATACAAATGATAAGGTTTAAAATAAAAAGAGAAACATTCCAAAAAATATTTAAATAAGGGTATTATACACTTATCACCCAAATATATTTTTTGTGTTATTTAATGGAAACTATTCACTAAAAACAACATAAATATGATTGAAATTCAAGGATAATTACACAATATTACTCTTGCATTTAATATCTTTTATGTCTCCAGATAGGGATACAATCATGATATGAATGCATATAAATGTCTTAATTGATGATAATGATATTAATATAACTATATATTTTTATTTTTACTATTTATAAATTCTATAATTACCTTATAAGATCCTTAAATGTTAAAATAATATTTATTTAGTTAACAAGAAAATAAAATATTTGATTCTAATAATATTAATTTAGAAATATTTTCAATCAATGAAAACATATAACCAAATTTATAGATATATAAGTAGAAATATAGATGTTTTAAACCATTTAATTCTAATTCCCAATTGTAGTTGATGTATTTGAATGCAAAGTAATTGAATGGTATAAAATTTGAAAATAATATTATTTTATTGAATTAATATATTATTAAATTATTTAAAAATCAAAAAATATTAAATAATAAAAGTGCGATTAGATATATTTTAAATGTTACAAACCATTCATTTATATCTAATTTTTATGTTTTTGGATCTATAATTGTCTGATTATATTTTAATATTTTGGGGATTTTCTAAAGTGCCCCACACCTCATTTGTAAAAAGGCTACCTTATCCCTCATTTCCTAACACCACTTTGTGCCCTCAATGTCAACCAAACACTAACCAATTAACTTATAAACTTCCCTTATGAAATTATAGAGGTTATAGTCTTTTCAAAAGCTTAACTGTAGAGTCCATAAGAGGATATCTAGTAAGAGATCGTTAGAGAAGTGGTTTTCTCTGTACCCACTCTTTTATAATTGTTTATTCTTATAATTCCTTTTCAAATGTTGATTAAATTATAAAGTAATAAATATATTACAAAATATATTCTCTTATTTTATTATTATGGAAATATAATATTTAAACATTTATACATCATACAAAAAATGAATGTACGATACATGCTTAGGTACGAGTTACTATCTCCACGTCGTCGTTTAATATATTTCTCATCGCATATTTATTTGGATGTCTGTAATGATGGATATAATTCCTAAAACTAATAAAAATGAAATTTTATTGATTATTTATAATTAATATAAATTCTAATTACTCTCTCTTTTACAATTAAGAAAATGATATCATTCCTCAGGAAAACATATGGTCTGTCGTCTCTATGATGCGATGAGATTCATCTTCTCTGTTAACCATTGCATGAATGGTTATAATAATATTTGTAATGAATAAATATAAAATATATGAAATAGTATTTATATGAGGGATACATAAATAATAATATATTTAATTTTCCTTCTTCAATTCAATATGTTAAGAAAATTGTAATAGCGGTCATGCGTACGTACGCCATACCGTCTCCATGAACGTAGTAATCCATTTAATATAGCTATAATTTATATATATATTTTATACTAAATTTATATGATATATAAATCATTTTTTAAATTATTATTTTATGTAAACCATCATATATGTTTAAGGATCATGAATAACAATTCAAAACACGTATGATAAAAAGATGGGTTTTACTCGAAACATTGATTTAACAAGGAATTAATAAGAAATGGGTAATATAAAGTAATTAATGATCATATATGTTATAATAAATATTATTATTATTCATGAATATTTTTATAATATGTTTAATACTATTATAAAATAGTTTATCACATGTATAGATGGAATCAAGCCTAATGTAACGGTTAATTCCACAATCTCATTATTATCGGAAATGTTTATATGTAAGTATCTTCTTGGAAATATTTATCTTCCTAAACCATGTTTTAATAAAATCTTTTCAAAAATCTTTTAATTATTCTTATAAAACTATTTATATTTATTTTTACACATTTATGACTTTTTAATAAATAGTTTGAAATAATTTTTTTTTTCATTTTCCTCATGATGTATTTTTTTATATTATTCCAAAAAAGTATGAGAGTAATGTTTTGTTAATTTATATAGAATGGAAAAATTTTTACACTTTAATGTTGCCTTATTTCCATCAATAATAAATTATAAAGATAACTTTTTTTAAAAAATAATTTTCTTAAATTTCAGAGCATTTCATGTAAAGAAAATGTTTTAAAAGATAAAAATATATTTTAATCAAGAATGGCTTCTAAGAGATCTGTCAAAATAATTTTCCATGCATAATAAAAATAGTTTATTTTTCTTATATTTTATGGGGGAAATTATTCAATTTTTTCATTATTATTCATTCTATTAATGGTTCATATTTATTATGGAATGATATTTTTAAACTCATGTCTTTTTCATGGGTTATGGTCTGATTAAATGATGTTTATGAAACTGTTTTCATTCCATGGGTTCGGATATGATAAATGATTTATTTTACATTGGAACTCATTTATATGATTTCATTATGATATGGGTGGGACATATATATACCTCAAATACATTTGGTAAATATGTATATCTCATGAGATAGAATAAGATTGCCTTGGGAGTCAACATTGAATACTACGACAACTATGGGAATGAATCACAACTACTAAAATGGAATGGGGAGTGAACCTACACTACTAATATTTCAATCGAATTGAACCATGAATACCCAGATGGTATGGGGAGTGATCCAATACATAAAATATGACTCTGTAATTGATTCATTCACAAATATAGAAATCATTTTAAATTCTTACGTGTTTACCACAAATTAAATATATTATTCTTATGTTAAGATTTTATGGATTATGGTCCTTATTTCCAGACATTTCATAAATTAGGAAGTGGCAATATTTATTCCATTAATTTTATTAATGTTCATTAGCATGCTGGGTGTGATATTATATTTTCATGATCTCATATTCATACCCTTATGCTCATTACTATTTATACATATATCCCTTGTTAATCCTTACGGAGGATATAAGCTCACCCATTATCTTAGTTTTTTCATTCCAAAGGTTATAAAGAATGGTTTTAGTTTGTGATACTAGAGTGAATGATCTTTTTGATATATTTTAATGATCATTCTCAAAATATGAATAATGTAGTCCAATTTTCCAAAGGCAATAAATTAATATGGTCTTTAGGATTGTGTTTGTGTAATGTATTAAGTATTCCATAAAATTGATGTAATATAAATTTATATAAAGTTGGGGTCATTATAGTTGGTATCATAGAAAATATTTAGTCATACTTTGGATACTATCATGAGAAAACATAGTGATATCTCTTTTGATATTTATATGGATATTTCTAGGAATGTCTCCATGGGTAATCCTAAGGTGTCAAATATTTAAATGTAGGTATCATGATTTAGACATCTTATATGTGATTTGACATGATTATGTGGATTTCATTTATGATAAATTATTGTCACAATATTATTTCTATTTTTAGTAAATGTCGTAAATTAGAAGGAACTTGGTTAACATTGTAATTTTTAGATGTTAAAAGTATGGGGATTCGGAAAATCAATTTCCATAGAAGAAATATCATGAACAAAATCATGATGGTGGTACATGTTTTAATTATACAATTAAGGATAAATAGATCATGAATGACATGTGAAAGGTATGGGTTATTCTTATAGTATTCTATACATTAAATGAAATAAAATTTATTATATTGATTCTACGTAACCCTATAACATAATTCATATATCATTTTTTTGGAATGTTTTTTAAGGAATAAGATGATAATGTCTGATTAATGGTCTAATAATTATTTTGGATGCATGAAGTATATTTTTTTTCTATAGATTGGATAGGATATGTTATAGGTTATTGATGACATAAAAATGTGATATAATGGATTTTGATTTTTTTGATTAAGTGAATGATATCTCTTAATATGTTCCTTATGTTATGAAAACATTGTTAGGATAATCATATCATTGATATGAATAAGAAAATTGGATAATACTAGTAACATTGAAACTAATGAAGGATTTTTTTTACATGTGGATTATGATATCTATTAAAATGTTTAAAACTTTTTAGAGTTATGTAATATATCAAATAATGTATGTAATTATAAAAAATGCATGTTTTAAATAAGGAAGTATGGTAATTTAGGTTATTACTATGTTTCAATACAAAAAATGATGAAGGTATTCACATGATTGGAATGTTACTACTAAGAACTACCATATGATATCTGGTAGATAAATAGTAAGAAGATTCAGTAAACCTCTTTATAATGATTTGGATTTATATCTTTTAAAAGGATTTTATGGTAATCCATTTCTTGAAGCTTTGAGTTAGACCTTGGATGATTTTTGTGAGATTAAAGTATTATCTCACCATAGATGTATGTATGAATATTTGATTATATGTGCTACCAATTTTATTGAGATAAATATAGATATAATGACCTATCGTTCTATATATCAATCTCAAGATCTGCTAGCGCATCAAAAATGAACTATTCGAATTCATTTTTTGGAATAAGATATAAAGTGGAAATTGATCAATGATAAACATAGGGTGAGGTTGTCCTAAAATTATTTAATAATGAATTGTCTTGAAAATTATGTAACATGAAGAAAAATACAGTGATGTAAAAATGTTGTATTGATATTATCATTTCGATGATACCAAAGACCCTTTAATGTTTATTTAATTTATATTTTTTTTGTTAAATTTATTTGGATCACCTAATTTGTTTTGATATGTGGTCTTTATCAATATCTATGATTGTTTATTCTTTTTCTACATACCCAAATCATTACCTATGTTCTTCAATGTAGAGGCCTAGTTATGATTTACTATTGGTAACTATTATTGGTAACATTTTTTCCTAAAATAAATTTTTCAATCAATTATTACAATATGGTTATCATTCAAAGAAAAACAAATTATTAACACATTGATAACCCCGAAGGATTTTGAGGGAAAAATTCATTTTATGGGAGGTATAATGTTAAAGCCCAAGATTTTGTGAATATATTTCTTTCAATTAATTTAATCATTTTGATAATTTTAAATTTTTTGTAACAATAAATATATAATTTTTTATTATATAAAAAAACAACTCTTCCATTACATTATAAACAACAACATGTTAAGCTTGTGCTACTCATAATACCGACTTATCTTGCATTATATGCTACATTGAGTTTTTTTGAAACAACACATTATTATTATAATTATTTAAATAATATTATTATAACATGGACATTAAAAAAATTAATATAAATAGTAAAATTTAATTTCTGAATTCATTGAAATAAATAAAACATATTTATAGTGAAAAGAATAATTATCTGTAAAGCCTTTATATTTTTAGAGATAATATTTTATTAATAGAAATGTTTTTAATGGAATTATATGAAAAATAATAAAAATAATTTTAGACTCTCTTAGAAATTGGAATTGGTAAAATAAAAATGATTTTCAAATTTGGAATTTCAAAATTAACCTTTGGTGAATTTTTTTTATATTTCTAAGAAGGTAATTTTTTGATGAAAAATAAAAAAACTACTTTGTATTTAATAAACTATTTTTCATTAAAATAATTATGATAAGAAAAATTTATTTTAAACTCCCAACAGATCAATTATACAGATAATAATACAACATAGATCAATAGAATCATTTTTATTCTGAAATTAAATTTAAAAACTTACTAAACTTTTGAATGTTCTTCTTGTCCGTCTTCTCGCTAATTATAATGGATTAGTGTTAATCTTAATTTCTCTACATCTATGAATTGAATTAAGAGATGTAGACATACATGGTTATCATAATCATGATATTTAGTGACTTATAGGATAAAATTAATAATTTTGATGTTATTAATAGTATTTTGAGTAAATTTTTATTTAATATGGTTAAGGGTGAATTGGACTATTATAGGTAAAAAAAATATTATATTAGTTTAAAATTACCCACAAAATTGTCATAATTTCATTGGATAAGTGATATTTTACTAACATAAAATGTAGGCTGAAATTATATCCATTTTATTCCAATAGGGTATGAATAATGATAGTATATTTATAAATTTTCTTGGAAAAAGATTAACTTAAATGGTGACACAATGATGATGAAATAATCTTTTTATAACAAAAGTATAAAATAAATGATTTTAAAAATATTACAATAATTATAATATGAATCAATTAAGGTACAAAAAAAATTAATAGGTGACATTTCGGTGTCATGGGTATCTTAAATGGCGATTTTAGTAATTATATTCTTATTTGAAATTTATTAAATGACAATGTTTTGAATAGTGTCAAATTAGATACTAATGAAATTTTATAAAATTAATTTTTTATTAAATATATTAAAAATGAAAAAATGTAATAAATAAAAACAGATTATGTGATGTTAGAAAATGTCATAAAGTATCCATTTATAGAAAATTGTTCCCATATGTGTAATAATTTATAGCCTCTACACATTTAAAATTTTGTCACACTAATTAAAATTAAAACAGATTAATAAAGGGTAAATTAATATTAAAAGGATTAAATTAAAACCAAAATTTGTCCAAAAATTATTGGATCAATAGTATACAACAATTATAATGATATGATCAAAGTGTAGTTGATTAACAGAAAACATTATCCCAAAATACCTTATATATTATATAAAGTAAATGATAGTTAAAACTCTCTTATATTTAATATATTTTATGTGTCCATGTGTGGAAAAAATCAAGCAACAAATGAATATAAATTAATATTATAATCCAAATAAATGAATTTTTTTTTATTTTTGGAAAATATATAATTACCTTATAATCTTCTTCACTATTAAAAAAATATTTATTTAATTAACTAAAAATAAAATAATTGATTTTAAATATATATTTTTTTGTTTATTTTTCTTGAATTAAAATTTTAAACATATTTTATATATCTATAAGATATATAAAAGATGATTGAATCAATTTTATTATAATACCCACTTTTTTGATTTATTTAAATCGTTATTAAATGAATAGTATCAAATTTAAAAATAAGGACATTTTATCAAAAAATTATATTATTAAATTATTTAAAAATATCAAAAAATGACAATTAATCACAAATGGGAAACAACATTATTGATAATGTCACACCCAATTCCTTTATATCACATTTGGTTGTTTTTTTATTTATAATTACCTTAATATATTTTAATTGTTTGATGATTTATAAAAGTGTCGCCTCACCTCAATTTTAATAGGGCACATCCTCCATCACTTCCTCACACAACATTGTTTATTAAATTTATAAAAATCCAATACCATTTGCCATATAAACATACCTACTAACATTATAGTGGTTTTATTATTCTCAATAGACCAACTCTAGTTTCCCCACGATGATATCTAGAGGGAGATCATCGATGAAGAGGTAATCTCCTTACCAACTTTTTCAAAAAAAATTATCCTCATAATTCTTCTTCATGTGAAAATTCCATAAAACATTTATAATTCCAGTATCAAATATATTATAAGATATTTTTTATAATGTAAAAACTATATTCTACCTTTTATTAGTCCATGAAAAATTGGAAGTACCACACATGCGTACGTAATGCTAACCGTCTCCACGACATCATGTAATCTGTTTTAAATTAATACATTATTGGATGGGTAAAATGATGAATATAATGGTTATAAATAAAAAATATGACATGATATTTATTATATATAATTAATATATCTTATAATTTCTCACACTTTTACCATTAATATAATGATATCATCGCTCATGTGTGCGTATGACCAACCATCTCCACGACTTGATGAGATCCATTTTCCACATTATCCATTACAAGAATGATTAAAAAAATTATACATAATGAATAAATATGAAATATATGACATAATAACTATCTTTTATTAACACACACATATATAAATATATCATATACCATCTTCAAATCTGTGTGGTAAAAAAATTAAAACATCGTCTCTGCGTTCGTACGACTTACCGTCTCTATGAATGGTGTATTCAATTTCATATATATATCATTAATATATATATTTATATTCTAAAAATGTATAATATTAAAATAATTTTTTACATTATGGAATTAATTAAATCATGATCTATGTAATATTTTCAAGAATAACAAGTTAAAACACGTACGATAACCAAAGTGGTTATTACCCGATGCATTGATTTAACTTGGAATTGTTAATAAATGAGTAATATAAATTGATAAATGAATCATATATGATATCATAAATATAAATATGAATATTTTATATGTTAATAATGTTTTTAAACCCACTATGTAAGAGTTTTAGACACATACATAGAGACCAGAAATAAGGTAAGGGTTAATTCCAAAATATAATTATTATCTTCATTATTTGTCACATTATTTATTCTAGTTTTATCCAATTCTAGGAACTAAAAGGAAATTGGTTAACATTGAATGTTTTAGATTTTAATAGTATAGGAATTATTAATATCCATTTCTGATGTTAAAATCTCTTGAAGAGAATCATGATGGTGGTATGAGTATTAGTTAAACTATTAAGGATAAAGAGATTATGAAGGATATGTGTATGATATGAGATGTTATTCGAGTATTGTTTACATTAAATGTATGATGCAAGATTATATTAAAGTTTATTAACCATAATACAAGATTAATAATTTAAATTTAAAAAAAATTATTACAGTATAAGATGAAGATGTTTGAGTAATGATATAAGTACAAAGTTGGATGAAAGAAGTATAGGGATTTCATTACGGATTTGAAAATCTTTGTTAAACAGTGATGATAACATAGAAATCCTACTTATAGTAATGGTGATATTTTTATTAAGGGAAAGAGATACCACTATATATTCCCTATGTTATGATAATTATTTTTGGTTAAATATATGTTGGATATTAATATGTAAATTGGATTGTACTGGTTACATTGGAAGTAAATAAGGATTTTTTTTGATAAGTGTGTTATACTATCAAGGAAGCTGTTTAAAACTTTTTTGAATTAATTAATATATACAATATACTATTGAATAAGGAATAATTTATTTATTGAATATGGATGTATGATAATTCTGGTTATTATCATGTTTCATGATATTAGATGTGGAAGGTATTCACATGATTGGATTGTGAGAACCACGAAATGCCTTCTGATATATTGGAGATAAATTTAAAGATAATTTAGTGTAACTCCTTAATTTTTTTTTTGTATTTTAATCTTTCAGAATGATTGTAAGGATATCCATTTATGGAAAGGATTATTAAATCTTTGGCTTATTTTCATGTGATTAAATTATTATATCACCATAAATGGATTTGTGAATTTTTGATTACTTGTGGTAAACTTTTTTATGATAAATATGGATAGAATGACGTATCATTCTATTTATGGATATCAGAATCATAAAAAGCTTCAAGAATGACTGATTTATATTAATTTCTTAGAATAAGATATGAATTGTAAATTGATCAAGGAACCACAAAGGGTGATGTTTTCCTGAAATTAATTAATTAAGTCTTTTCCAGAAAATTCATTAACATTTGGAAAAAAATATTAATGTAAAAAGGTTGTCCCGTTATCATCATTTTTAGGATATTAATAATCCTTTCATATTTTTTATTTTGTTTTATTTTGATTTTTACCTTTATTTAGATAAACCAATTTTATGTGATCAATGATATTTATAAATCCCTATGATTATTTACCCTTTTCCTCCTTTCCCAAATCTCCACATATGTTCTCCAACATAGAAACCTATTTATGATTTACATTGGGTAAGTGTTATTTTCTAAATTTTCAATTTTAAATGGATGTTTTATGATTATTTTTATTATTCGGGTTTCTATAAAATAATCTTCAAAGTATTAAAATTTTGATAACCTAGATTAATTTTTACGGTGAAGTTCATTTTAAGGGGGCATATTGTAACACCCTATGATTTTCTATATTTTTATTAGAATTAATTTAATCATTTTTATATTTTTCACTTTATGAAACACTGAATATAGTTTTTTAATAAATAAAAACACAATGTTTGTTTTATGTTATAAAAATCACTATGGTAATCTTGTGCTACACGCAACACCGACATGGCTTGCAGTATATGCAACACTTTGTTTCTATGAATCAAAACATTATTATTAAATTTATTTAAATAAGATATTTATAACATATATTTTATAAATAGTAATATGAATAATAATAACTAATTTTTTAACTTTTTCAAAAAAAATAGTAAACCATATTTATAATGAAATGTATAATATTTTTTAATGTCGTCATATGTTAAGAAATACAATTTTCTTCAAGGGTCTTCTTTTTATGTCCTTCTATGAAAAATAATAAAATTATTTTTAATCACACATTGAAATTTAATTTTATAATATATATATATATATATATGTTTTAATTTTAAACTTCAAAATTATCCTTGTGTGAATTTTTAGTATTTTTCTAAGAAGTATCATTTTTTGATGAATAATAAAAAAACTACATTATTGTTAAAAATACCTCATTTATTTAAACAAATATTATTCTTTAAATTTATTATCATGTCCCAATTGACCAATTATAAATATTATTATCCTATCTAAGTCATTGGAATCACATTTATTATTAAATTAGACATAAAAACTTATTGAACTTTTCAACATTTTTTTATCCACATTCTTGCCACGTCTATAGAATTAATGTCAAATTTAATTTTTCCACATCCAGAAATTTTATTTCCTAAAATGAACATGCATCATTCAGATCAGTATGATATTTTGAGTCTAATAAGATCTACTAAATATTGTTTATATTACAAATTATAAATTTAGTAAAATTTTATTTACAACTCTTAATGGAAAATTGGATAATTAAAGGTAAAAATAATATTATGACACTATAAAATTACTGAAACACTTATTATAATTTAATTGGATAAGTGATATTTTACAAAACTAATCCACATGACAAAATTCTATGATTTTTAAGAATCATGAGTAAGAATATGAAATTTATTATATTTTATTTAATGATAAGTTAAATGTTCCATACTCATATTTAAAATAACTATATAATTTTTAATATTGAATTATACAGAAGATAAATTCAACTATAAACAGTAATTTTAAATTCTAAATTTTTTATATACACAATTATTGTTTATTTATTAATTTTATTGATAAATTAATTAACTTAAATGTTGACACAATGATGATGCAGAAATAATTTATTTAATAAATTGATCAAATAAACTATGTTAAAACTATAAAAAAAATTATTTTATTTAACTAAGGAACTCCACAGAATGTATTGGTCAATTTGAAATTTTGGAATAGTATTAAATAGTTTGTTCTAAAATTATATTGTTTTTTGTATTTTATTCGAAGAAAATGTTGTGAATAATGTTAAAATTGACAATAATGGTATTTTATAAAATTAATATTTTATTAAATTAGTAAATAATATTTTAAAAAAATAAAATATTCAATGTGATAATTATAAGGTATAAAATTTCATAAAGTGTCCACTTATGGAAAACTGACCCCATAAATGTAATAATTTATAACCACTTAGTATTCAATGTTTTCTAACCATAACTAAAATTACAATAGATAAATTAAGGTTAAATCAAAATGATAAGGTTTAAAATAAAACCAAAAAATGCCCAAATAATATTTAATTATGGGGATTCAACCCTTATCACCCTAACATCCAAATGGAATTGTTTAATGGACAAAATTTCGCGAAAATAAATAATATATTATTTACTGTCACTCATAAATACAAAGTGTCATTCTACTGTATTTAACAGCTTTTATGTGTCAACATAGGGAAATAATCTTGGTATGATTGAAAATAAATATCAATTTTAATCATAATGAAATTAAATTCATTATAGAATTATATTTTTTGTTTTATGAAATAATATATTTACATTTTATTATTCTTCAATGCAAAGACACTATTTTTTTAATATATAGAAAATTATAATTACTAATTTTAATAATATTAGTTTTGATATATTTCATTGATTAATTGAAATTTATAATGAATTTTATAGATCTATATGATATATTAGATAATATTTAAACCATTATATTTGAATTATCTCTTTTTCTTAATGTATTTAAAGCCAAATTTAAAGGAATAGTATCAAATTTAAAAATATTGATATTTCATTTAATTAATATATTATTAAATTATTTAAAAATCCAAAAAATGAAAACTAATCACTAAGGTGATAGGATATGTTCTTAAATTTCACACCCCATTAATTTATATCCTATTTATAGGTTTTTAAATTTGGAATAGCATAGTAATATTTTAATATTTTGAGGATTTCTAATAGTTCCCTCACCTCAATTCTAAAAGGGATCCTACTCCCTCACTTAATAACACCACTTTTAGCACTAATTTTAATAAAAAAACAACTTATTTAAATTCTAAACTTATATATGAAAATTCTAGATGTTTTAGTATTCCCAAAAGTAGTAAAATATTGTCCCTAATAGAATATATATAGGGAAATCATCGAAAAAGAGCTATTCTCTATTCGTACTTGTTAAGAAGTGTTTCTTCTTATAGATACTATTAATGTATTTATTACATTATAAATTAATAAATCTAGTTTATCCTATATTATGATTTTTTAGGAATATGGAAGATCCATATCCCATCTTCTGTTCATTTTATGATAAATAAAAGAACATATGTGAGACTTACTGTCTCTACATCCTGGTGTAATGTTTTTTCTTCACTACATTATTTGGATGATTATAATTATATATATAATGGATATTAATATTAAAAATGAAATAATATTTAATATTTGTAATTATTATACAATCTAATTCTTTAACCTATTAACATTAAGAGAATGAAATCATCGCTCATGCGTACATACGACCTATCGTCTCCACGACATGATGAGATTATTTATCCACATTAACCATTACCTTAATGATTATAAAAATTTACATAATGAATAAATATGATATATATTACACAATAAATATAATTTAATAATATATATCTATATTTCATTTAACTTCTTCCATTTTGTATGACAAGAAAAAGGAAACAACCTTCATGCATACCTAAAACTTACTATCTCCATAAAAAAATATTCCATTTAATATATCTATATTTAATATATATTTATATATTTATATATATTATATATAAGTCATTTTTATATTATTTATTTAATTAAATCATGATCTATGTAATAGGATCAGTAATAACAAGTCAAAACACGTACAATAAAAAAATATTTTATCACCCCAAACATTGACATAACATTGAGTTATTAATAAACGTGTAATATAAAGTCATCAATAAGTCATATATGATATAATAAAAATTATTATGATTCAGAAATATGTTAAAAATATGTTTAAAATCACTATGTAGGATTTTCACACACATACAGAGGGAATCACACATAAGGTATGGTTTAATTCAACAATATCATTAATAGTGGAATTGTTTATACGTAAGTTTCTACGGGGTAATATTTATCTTTACTACCATGTATTTTAAAAATATATTACAAAATATTTATAAAATTCTTCTAAAAAATTTTAATGTCATTTTTACTAATTTATGAATTTTTATTGAAAATATTGAAAGGATTTTTTTGATATTTTATTAACACATTGTTTTTATTGAAATTTTTTGGTATTACTATGTGAATATTGTTTTTTAACTTATATACCATCAAAATATTTTTATGCTGTCATGATGCCTTATTTTGTTATGTTATATCTTTTTAATATTTCAAGTTCATTTTGAAATTAAATTTTTCCTTTTAAAATAGCTTGTAATTTCAAGTAAAAAAATTTCAAAGAAGAAAAAATATTTTACTCATGAATTGTTTTTATGAAATCTCTAAAAAAACTATTTCACATCCATGATAACATTTTATGATATTACATATGATTTAATATTTATTTGATTCATTTTTTCCATTCATATTATTTAAATTACTGGTTAATATTTACTATGGAATGATATTTATTTAACTCGTTTCTTTTCTACGGGTTATTGTATGATTTAATGGTGTTTATGAAACCCATTACATTCCTTGTGTTCTAAAATGATAAATGATTAATCTTCATATGTAACACATCTGTATGATCCCATTATGATATTTTTGGGACCTTTATCTCCCTCTAATACATTGTGTAATGATTTATATCTCATTTCATAGACTAAGATGACCTTAGAAGTGAACCATGGCTACAATTATGTCCATGTTAATAAACCATATATACCAATATGGTGTGGTAGTGAACCTATACAACTAAGATGGAATGGGAGTGAACCATGACTACCAAGATGGTAGGGGACTGAACCTATACTACTAGTATGGCATGAGATGTGATTCCTTGACTACTGTAGAAGCCATTTCATATTATTCTCTATTTGGAAAAAAAATCCATGTCTTATTCTTATGTTATGATTTAATTGATTACGATAATTATTTCCATATGATTAATAATATATGAGCTTCCTATATTTATGAGATTATTCCTATTTAAGATCATTTAACATGTGTTTTGATCTTCTATTTTCATGATGATGTTCTCATACTCATACACACATGATTATGTTTGTAAATATCCTTTGATTACTATTAATGAGAATATGAGATCTCCCTTTTTATGATGTTTTATTTTCCCTATTTTATAAAGAATGTTTCATGATAGGGGTACTAAAGGGGAAGATCATTATGGAAGACGTTTAATATCATTCATCAAATTAGAAGAAAGTGGTCCATGTTCCTGAAGCCACTAAACTAATATGTTGTTTGGGCCAATTTTTTGTACTATATAAAGTATTTTAAAAAGTGATGTAATTTTAATGTATATCATGCTTGGGTAATTATATGACATATCCAATAAAAATCAAATGATTTGATTTACTTTTTTAAGGACTTCTTGTATTATTGATTTAAAGTTTGAGGTGTGTCGTATGATCAAGGCGGACTTGCTTAGATGATATCTCAAGACCCCAATAGTTTATCCCAAAATCCATCGCATGATCCTAGATTACATGTCTATTGGGTGTCACCTATTCTGGCAGTAATCACATGGGCTAGATGACACACATTTATGGTACCATGAGAGTCGATGTGACATGTCTCGGAGTTCATCTCATGACAAAACCGACCTATCTGAGGACATCTCATGACCTGGATGGCTTGTTCAGATATAATCATGGGTTTATGATGGCATGCCAAGCTGTTATCGTGAGTCTCATGTAATATGTATTGGTGCAACCAAATGAGTTGGGGGACATGTCTGAAGGACACTATGAGATATGGATGGAATGCTCGGAGGGCTTCGTGAGACTTGAATAGAAAATCAAGGGGTACCATATGACATTATATGACCCATCCATAAGACTACACATGATCCAAATAGTATACCAAACATGGTTCATGAGATCTTGATGACATGTCATGGTGATATCATTTGTCTTGAATGGTATAGGAAAACAATATCACGATCAACGTAAATTTTGTTCACATAAGTGTCCAATTTTTTTTGTCTTTAATCAATCTGTTTATCCTGAGTTCTATAGATTTATTTAATGTTATCTTTTTTTGTCATGCATGATATGTCATATTTGAGGGATGTTCATTGTGTTTCTTATCGGAAGTCTTTCACGTTTTTATGAGTGATCACATGAAGTGATTTATGCATGTATCTTGATTCCTTCAAATATTCACCGGATCTCATCTTATGGGATGAATTTCTAGACATGAGAACAAATAATCCTTGAAATTCATTTTAGCAGCAGTATAGGGATCTGAGAGTTTCTTGTAGACAATGCGTAGTAGTTCATTTTCTATAATAGGGTGGGTGATTTATAGGCCTCATCACCATGATTATTCACCTATTTTTTCTACGCATATTACATGAATCTATGGTAATGTCTGGGATGGGTGTCAATATCATGCATCATCATGAAGTCCTTCCATGAATCACTTCAGGTTCATCACATATATTTCAAAGACTGTAATATTATCCTTTAAATGAAACCTTCATTAGATTATTACCAATTAATAAAGTCTTTCCGAATCATATGGGAATGAATGTGGTCTTCCATATTGTCAGACTGAAATTTACAAGTGCTCTCACTAGATCAAGGTGTGTATTAGAGGGCCTTCACGTGATCTTAAGGGACTTGTCTAGGGATTTCCTTAATACAATGTCTTGTCCATGGGCCTTCATGGGATCTGAATAACATTTCATGGGGTCTTACAAGGATATGATATAGATAACCATAACATTTTGTGATATTTTTATTACCTCAATAGGATACCACCTCCTCAAATAGTTTGCTTATATTCCTTGAGATACAATTGTTTTGGATTTTAGTAGGTTGATTGGGTGTTGGTGAGGACAATCCATTTATCCCTTAGCGATGCATCACATGACCAATAAAATTCATATAATGATGCACGAACATTTTGTGGGAGATTTTATCTTCCTTTTCATATATATCCAGAGGGGGGTCTAATGGTTTCCTTAACATATCTAAGGCCCTTCACATAATGAGGATGTCATACAGATGGTATTTAGTGAAATTATGTGGTCATATCACTGGGGTCTTGAGATGTCATTTGGATTAATAGGGGAACGTCGTGTGACTTTTAGTACTGCATGGGGCCACATCTCCCGATTTTTTTTTATTTTTTTTATTTTAAAATGGTTGGGGATCTCATGATATAGATTTGATGATTTATTCAGAATCATCTTCCCCATTAGTGATGTGTCACATTAATATTATGATAGTAATAGGTTCCCACCTTATTTATATTTCCCTCTTATTTTCAATGGATTTTCGGATGGGTTTCTGGTCGTCTTCCAGTTAGGAAGTCATGTGACATGGGGGAGCATATCTGACTTCCACTACATGGTAAATGACTACCCATGAAGTATTTTTGAAAGAGGATGGACATTATTTAAGGTAATTTAAGTGACCTTATGCAGGATATTTGATGTCATGGTGCCTTCTTGTGACTTCATGATGGTCAAATGATCATGTATCCATTAGATGCTCATGTGATCGATGATGTAAGAACCTAGATCTTCTTTTCAGGCATTTTTAGTTTCTTTTTTTCTGGATTTTTTGAGAAAAGAGTAGTTTCTCGAAAATTTTGAATGTACACGTCGTGTACTTTATGAGTACACGCCGTGTACTCGGTTTCCGCGGGTAGCCGTTTTTTGGCCATGTAGAGGCCTTTCACATGGCCAAGTGTGATGACCTAGAGCCTGCCTAATAAAGAGTACCGAAATATCATGTACACGTCACATTCTCTAATAGTACACGTTGTGTACATTATTATTTTTTCATTAAATGCACTAGGGTCACGTCTACTCGCCAGAATGAAATTCTTTTAGGTTTCATTCACTCAAGAGCATCAAGAAGTCACGGATCTTCGATAATCCCCCAAGACTCTGTCCTTCCTCTTAATCGAACACTATCAGTTGCGTTGGAATTTCATTGGTGAGTTCTCTCTTTTGGTGTATCCTCATTTCATGATTCCTCTTCTTTTCCAAGTTATAGTGGGTTGAATGTTTATGACATTTTTGTTGATCTTCAAGGTTTTAGGGAGATTCAAGCTTCTTGGTTCAAGTATATTGATCTCCTAAACCCCTGTTAGGGGTTTTTTGCCTTATTGTAGGAAGTCTTTGTGTTTTATGTGCGAATTCTCCCAATACCCATGAACGGGGTATTGTGCGTTTACTGTTTTAGCCCTATTGCTTCTCTGCTACGCTGGTATGTCCGAGTAGATGATAATTGATTGTGAATAGGGTAAATTGTAGTTATTTAGATGTATTTTCAGCATGTTTTTTTGCCTATTTTGAACTTGGGGATCTGTTATCCGGTTTGGCAATTTTTACTTTCACATACCTAGTATGATAGGATGGTGTGACTGTTGTTCTGTTACGCTGATATGTTGTAGAATGATAGCCTAGTTGTTCTTGAGGTTTAGTTGTGCAGTTACGCGATGCAATACTTGCTTGACTTATACAAGGCCGTGAGAACCTGGTGTATTGACCATTGGGATAATTGACGTTGAGGGCTTCTCCAGAGTTTCTTTATAATTATAAGATGTGATACCACATGGGTAATTGATATTGAGTTCTTCCCCAGAGTGTATGTAGTTCCACAGTGCGGGCCATAGGGGTAATTGACTTTGAGTGCATCCCCAGAGCACCTTTAGTACAATACGAGACTATAGGGGGAATTGACGGTGATTGCCTCCTCAGAGTGTCTATAATTCAGCTGTAACAGAGGGATGTGACTTTGTGTTATGACCAGAGAGTTGATTTTACATGATAGGTAGGACCATAGGGGATAGGCTGTGGGTACTTATGACAGGGTTACCGGTTGTGTTTTCTGTTTTGCTGTTGCATGTTGTGTGATGTTTTGGGTGCTTAAAACTATTGATTGTTTACTGCTTAGTGCTTTCCTGTTTACTGCTTCATGTACTTTTACCTACCATATACTCACTGACTATTAGGCACAGATCATGGGGTGGATACCTACTGGGATTTAGTATCACACACTATTTGGGTCATGCGTTTGGTCCCAAATAGATTATATTGTAGTAGGTATAGTTTAGGGCAAGAACCCTCCTACATCAGGTACATGACTTGTTGTGGAGATGGAGAGAATGGGACCAAGATATGGAATGTGATTCTAAGGAGTTTATCATCTTTCTTTTCCACATTGGTTTAGCACTATTGTATTCCTCCATGAAGAATTGTTTGGATATTTTCCTAGACATATGTATCATGCATCATTTTATATATTTTTTCTTTAGTTTATAATTTCAGTCTTCTACTGTTATTGTTGTATTCCATTATTACTTCTTCCTCCCTTGTATTTATTTGTTTACTTCTACTGTTTACTCTACCAATGAGGAAATAGTTTCCCCACTATCACACCCAATGCCCTCACTACTAGTTAGCAGCCTCTGACATTGGGGGAAATGAATCTAAGGCCATGTGACCAACCTGGTATGGGGTGCCTCTTGGTGGCTTCCGAAACCGGGACATTTCAAAGTGGTATCAAAGGATTCTTTTCTCTTGACTTACTATTTAGAGACATTAGCCAGGGATATGAAGGAATAGTTACTTGGTAATAAGTAGTTCCCAAGAGTAGCTAACCCATGTACATGGAAATGCCAATCTACCTCGTTATTGCAATTTTTCTAGTTCTGTAATTTTACTATTTATTTGATTTTCACCATTGGGTGACTCACATGTATTGTGCTATTATTTTTGACGTTATTCGGGTTCTATTTCTATTTTAACCCGATGATATGAGGGTATTCCATCTCTTGCATCATATAGGCCCTTGTTAGAAATCAGATTCCATGCATTTTTTCTATTCTATCTAGAGTGAATTAGTGATTGCATGTTTGTTGTGATAGATGATGTGTAAAATATGCATGTTGTTGTGATAGTTTCCTTGATATAAATAACTATTATTTGATAAGGTATTGTTTTGTGTAGATATTTTCTTGAATGAATGCCAAACTTTGGTTCTTTAGGTGTTATGGGCCCTCATGGACTAGAATTTGGTAGATCATTGCCTTGTTTTCCTTGTTATAATGGGTATAAGATTCCAAACATTGATTCGCAAGGAGTATGGGCCCTCACGGATCGGAATTTGGAACTTTCAATTTTATTTTTAGTGTTTTTATGGGTTCTAGAGTTGTTTATGAGTATTACTGTCTAGGAAATCCAAGAATACACGCCGTGTAAGGTTAAGTACACACCATGTGTTCTTCTGTTTTGGAAGAAATAGTATTTATTAAGTACACGTCATGTACTCTATGTACAAGCCGTGTAGTCTCTGACCGTGTCATAGGCCATGTCGGCAGAGACACGGGATGGGAAAAATCAGGAGTGAACACGCCGTGTATATTCCCTACATGTTGTGTCGTGTCGACCATGTTCCCACCTATGTCAAGAATAACATAGGTTGGAAAAGTAATGTATAATACATGCCTTGTGCCGTATAAACACATCGTGTATTCTGACCCAGGTACCTGGTCGTGTCACGAGCAACATGGGTCAGTGTTATCCTTTCACATACACACCGTGCTCATCTGGAACACGTCCGGTTGTGTGAGTCATGTGTCAGGCTGTGTCACAAACAAGACAGCTCAGGTGAAGCTTGTCCATTACACGCTGTGGCTACCTTGAATATGCCATGTAGTCTTGCCTTAGGAGATTCATGTGGCTTAGCCGTGTAGAAGAACTCGGGAATGGAAAGAGGATTCAAGTACACGTCGTTTGTTAAGAAAACACGCCGTGTGGTTCGAGCGTTACACAACCAGTTTAGGTAGGAGTACACGGCCATGTAAATGACATCAGGGAACACGCAATGTAGAAAATGTACACGTCGTGTAGTCATGCATTGTAAAACATTAGTGCTTTCTTCCTACTATTCCCTTATTACACATCTTGTTTTCAGTTCTTGATATCTTGATCTATGGTGTATTCTTGACCTTGTAGAGTCATGCCCGGGAGACTTCCTCCAGTTGTATGACAACTGACATGAAGTGATCAGACACTAGACATGGCCTATCAGGGACTTCCAATAGATCCTCTAGTTGTGAAAACCATGGCACAAGACATTTTACCTGACATAGGTGTTGGTGCACAGTTTGAGGAGGGCTTCTTGAGGATGATACAGACCTTTTAGGTAGCGCTGCCTCCTACCTCGTCGATGTATGATTTGACGTGGGTCTTCCGACAGTAGCATCCACCCACTTTCTCAGGGGAAGGAGGACCTCAAGCTGCAGAGTCCTGGGTAGAAGCCATGTTGACGATCATTGAGCATTTAGAGATACCTTTAGAGAGGATGTTCAAGATCGCTACCTATATGCTTTGGGACTCTGCCATAAAGTGTTGTGATGTGATCTCGTAGGTAGGACGTCAGAAATTCATGGATTGAGAGGAGTTCCAGTACATCTTCTATGACTAATTCAACCCGGACACTCTTAGGGCTGACCGAGCCTAGGATTTTATGATCCTTGAGTAGGGTACCCTATCGATTCTAGAGTATTCCTCTAATTTCACAGAGCTTCAGCATTTCAAACCCTTCATGGAAGGATATGGGTTATTCCTGTAAAAGAAGTTTGAGGATAGACTCAAACAGGACATCCGCTCTTAGGTGAATATCGTTGGGTTGACTTCCATCGCTTACATCATCAACCAAGAACTGATCACAGAGCAGAATCTATGGGAATCCGGAGTTGTGATCCAGTTCGGCTCGACATCCAGAGTTAGTGCTTCTCTAGATAATAGCCGGAAGCACCATAGAGAGACTACATGGGGGAGATCCAAGTAGGCGGGATGCATCTTCTAGTATCCAGGTGGTGTGATACTAGTGCGGGAGAAGCGGGCATATGAGGCCATAGTGCTAGAGAGACCCAGTGGAGTACCGATCTTGAGGAAATTTGGGACACCTTTAACATTTCTATCATGTCTTCTCACTAGAAGCTGGTGATAGGGGTTTATCCATGAATCCTCATACATGAGAAGCTCCACCAATTTCTCACCAGTCTGGGAACTGGAGTTCTTCTAGCCATTCTGACCGAGGTGGAGGTCACGGCCGTGATGGTCAGTCACCAGGCTACCAGCGAAAACATGGTGGATCAGCTCAGAGTAGTTAGGGAGGGTCACAGGGCTATGGAGCTAGCTAGGAATTAGCAGTGGAGCAAACCCATCAGGAGTACGATCTCGGCCCCTCTACAGTTTGAGGTATGATCATAGTTTCCTTAGTTTTATCCTCATCTCTTTTAGATTCTATTTCTACTTATGGAATTATATCTATTGCTGTTGTGGAGAGCCTTGGGAACAATATCATTTCTTCTACCGATGTTTTGACACTAGACACTCCATTGGACCAGAACATCTGGTGTACATCAGTTCAAGGTGTAACACCCTGACCCCAGTTACCCAGAGTCGGTGCATTATTGCGTAACATTGGCATGATCACAAAAGATCAAGTCTCAAAAGATCGATTAGTTTATGAGCCTTGGAAACACTAGATACATTCATAAATGTTACATTACATCATAAAGTGAAAAACTACAATAACATAGTCTCCATTTTCCAAACTCATATCCCCTTCAGACTATCCCTGCAGGTCATTCCTAAAATACTTCTTCACATCCTATAAAAATTTAAACATTTAAAGGTGTGATCTCAGATGCTCAGTAAGGATAAAAATATAGCGAATGCTTTCATAAATAAACATTAACATTTAAGGAAATGTATAACCAAAACAAAAGCCTTTTAAAATTGAACTTTAGTATAATATGGAAAAAATAAAATGAAATAATTCCATTTACTTATTCACTTGGATATTATACTAGTCGAATAATCATATGAAATATCAATAACCACTTTCATAATGATTAAATGCATAATTCCAGACTATCATAACCACGTATCCAAGGCCCCGTGCCAAGACTACAAATAAGATTTTGTCAAGGCCTTGTGCCAAGACACTAGTTTGTCTCATGAGACCTATCGATGCATCGAGGAGCTATAGCAGGCTCTACCCGTCACTTATTAAGTCTAATGCATTCCTTATATGAACAGGTTTAAACATATCATAAACCATAACATAATCATATCACATTAAAAATGCATAAAAGAAACATAACATTCCCAGATTTCAATCACAAGATATCAATACAACACATTTATATAATAAAAAAAATATCAAAACAATTTTCAATACCAAAATAAAAGAAAATTAAAACTTGGTATCTATTTTTCATTTAAAAAAATGTTATGGCTTCTAGAGGAAGCCGAAACTCAAATAATGGTCATGACGGCTGAGAATTCGTTGTCTCCACATACGTATGACAAGAAAAACATTCCTTTTTGTCATTTAGTAAAATGCTTCATATAAAAATATTCCTTTTGAATAAACGTAAAAGTAAAAGGGGTTTATACACCGTATAAAAGAAATTTGTTTATAAAAAAAATATGTATCAATGAAAGGAGATTGAGACAAAGTCCTTACAAAGATCATTTTTTAAATAAAATAGATCTATTATGTGTATTAACAATATGTACACATAAAGAAAGTATATATACAATATAGGACATAAAAATATCATGACATAATTTTAATGTAGTAGATTATCCCAAAGAACAAAAATTGGGTTAAGAAGTTCCCTTACCTCATGTCTGACATGACTCGATCGTTCTTTAACCTCTTGAATAATAAACTAGAGTTAATATCGACTTGCATAAGAACCTTTTTCAAGTTCATTGTCACTTTTATAGCAATTATTACAATGTTACGAAAATTATGTAGTCATTTTTGTTAATAACGGTCGTTTTGTCGATCTTTGGTACTTGAGTCAATAATAAACTTCTTATAATTACATGTTATTTATGTTGTAGAATATCCATTATCTATAGAATTATATTCATGATGTAGATATCATATATATCCTATATATCCAGTATATACATGAATTTATAATATTACATAACATTTAGAGGTAAGAAATGAAATGCACCGTTCATGGAGACGGTAAGCCGTACGTACGCATGAATTCTACTTTCATTTCTATTTCATATTTAATGGAATGGAGTTATAATTTTATAAAGGTATAATATAATTCCAGTATAATATAATGAATAATACCATTTAATCCATCCTTTATACATCCCACATATGGCATTAACGATTCAAATCACTTTGAGGGGGCGGTAGTCGGTACTTCCTAAAATAAAATTATCGCATTTACCCACAATGGAAATCGTAAATGTATGCCATAAATGAAAATTAAAGAATAATAAGGAAAAAAACATAATATATATCATATATAAAAATAGTTTCATCAAAATGGACACCATGAGTGGTGTGATATGAGTGTTGAACAATCATCGTTTCATGAGGCATAAATTTTCCATCCACAAGAAACTATATGTTCTTTAACCATTAGATGTAGGTGTGTGTAAGTGTAGCTCGAATCCTTCTTATAAAAACATCCTTGTATATTGAGGATACTGTTGTTTTTACAAAAGAAATGAATAAAAAGATTTATGGGGTTGGAGAATCAAAATAATACATAAGAACACATGAAAAAAACACAACCTTTAAAACGGGTAACTCTTTTTGATTTGAGCCAATGGCTTAATTGGGAAGAATTCTGCCCAAAGTGTGGATTCTAGGAGTAAGAGAGGGAATTTGAGAGAGTATTTGGGCAAAGTTTGGCCGAGCCAAATGTCTTGGAAGGTGTGAATAAGGTTGTAGTGGTGGGGGCCTTTTATAAGAGGAGAGGAGGGGCACTCTTGAAAAGTAATAAAATGTTACTTTATTATATAATGATTTTCGGATTTTAAACGTCCCACAATTATATATTTAGAGGCTATGGTGATAAGGGTTCGAAAAATACTCATCCAATAGGCTCTGGAGAAGTTTAAATCTTAGATTTTACATTATCCTTCCATTTTATTAAAATCGTTAATTAATGAGGTAATCGTTGCATCATCACAGTGTCATTAAAAATATAATTTTTTTAATGTCTAAAAATTATAAAAAAATTATCATGATGTAGGAAATATGTTTAGATTTATAATGAATATTTATTGTAAAAAAGATTACTTATATTACACCATTTAAAAATTGTTTTAGCAAAACAACTCATGTTTGTGACATTTTTATTTTAACATTACATAAAAAGTATTTAATGTCATTTTCCTACCAATGTTGCTCCATGGGGTCCCCAAATTGACCCATGGATTTTCTTGGTCGGCCATGACTCATCCAATAGGGGTAGGACATGTTTCAAGGTCATTTCATATTATTATAACATTATCTTTACCTTAAATTTCACTAATTACCTTTTATCGCGATTTATAAAACCTAAAAGTTACTATTCACCAAAAAATTATTTTAATCCCATTGAACAAAATTTTACATCCTAATGACAACCATGTATGTAGGATTTTAGAAATTAAATTCATAGAAGCAGTAAAGTTTCATTTAAATGAAAAATCAGTTTTTTAACTACCACTTAGTGGTTTCACAATTCATCAAAAATTGAAGTTTTTCAGAACAATGCCAAAATTTCACCCTTTGATATAATTGATATACCAAATTCAAAAATGATTTCTATTTTATAAAATTCCAAAAATATAAGTTGCATCAATTAATTTTATAATTAATTTCCATTGTCAAAAAAATAGCGTGTTTTTAAGAAAGAATATCAATCAAAATATTGACAATTGTTTAAGTCCAATTTCAAAATGAAAATAATTATAATGACCACTATTGGATAAAATGGTAAAAATATATTCTAATTATACTTTAAAACAACTCAATAGTATAATTTATCACTATAAATTATTTTTTAAAAAAAATTTGTTTTTAAGTATTTTCTTGATTCCTAGAAAATTGGAAGTTCTCAGAAAATTACAAAAAATTAAACTTAGGATAATTTCGATATTCGGAATACAAAAACGAAGTCCATTTAGAAAGATAAAATTTATAAAATTTCAAAATGTAGGTATTACTATTCATAATAGCTACTTTGATTGGTTGTGGTGTGCGTTAGAACTCGAAGTTGCGTACAACACACACTACAGTATTATTCCAAGAGAAGTGTACAGTGGAAGCTTAGGGTGTTACATTCTCCTATGCTTCAATAAATTGCGTCCTCGCAATTTGAAATTTTTCTTTGAAAACAAAATGTTGAAAATAGAAAATACCTTTGTGGAAAATCCACATCGAAAAAAAGGTTAATAAAATTATAACTTTAAAAGAAAGAAAGATAAGTACAAAGGTCACCCGAGATATCCCATACTAGGATTCTATGAAAATATGGATATGGAAGAAAAACAAACCATCAAGGTCTGGTGGAGAGTTGTAGAAAATATGACTAGAAGAAAGTTAACCACAAGAAAATCACAAACTTGTGATTGGTTAAATGGTCATTGAATCCCCAGTTGGAGAAATTAACCGGCAACATTTTTGTTTTAAGTTACCTTTTATAAATTTGAGGAATTTATTTAGGAGGTTTACTAAGAATGTAAGGAAATATAGTTATTTGTCATGTAAAATTTTATTCTTTAATAAATTTTTACCACAAACCCATCATTCACTCCAAAAGGTAATAGAACTCAAAAATATTCTATTTATCCTAATTTTATAAGGTTCGAAATATTAACACATAACATTTAGATTAAGAAAACTTTTTTGTAATAACCAGGGACTTCATGTAGGCTAGTGGTAGGTAAGAAAGGCATGTCCCACTATAGTTGTGGGTTCGATTCCTGCAGCTTTGTCCGACACGACGGGTTATCCTCCAACCTACAGGTTTTCCTTTTTTTAAAAATATAGTATTATATTATTCCAAAAGTAATCATCAGAAATGTTTTAACCATAAAAATACTACCCAAGGTTCAACATAATCCATTCCAACCTTTATAGTTATCCAAAATACCGCTATCCACACATTCTCTAAAAGGTCTCTAAATTCCAAAATCAATTGTAACATCAGATTCCCCAAACAAAGTAAATTTTCTTTTATTGTCACATAATAAAAAAATTATTACCTTCATCATAATAAAACCTTAATGAAAAAAAAACAAGTACGGTAGTACAATCCTTATATATATCACATTATTCTTATAACCAGAATATAATCCTTGAGTCCAAAAGCACCAATACATTAATTATTCCACTTTAACTGTAGTAACAACATAATATTTTCCTTGATCCATTGGCCTTTTATGAGGTATGTTTCCCTGACGATTAGGGAATTCATTTGCATAATTCCCCATTTCCCTAAAATTGTAGCATTCAACATTGATAGCCTCTTTCTTTCCCTTGAAATCACGAGCCTGGTGACCATTTTCTCCACATTTATAACAAACTCCCATTCCTTTTAGGCAAGTACCGGGGAGATTCTTCCCACAATTATCACATAATAGAAAATCCTTCTTTCCCTTTTTCCCTTTATCTATCTCTTGCTCTACTGTCCTCTTCTTCTCTTGCTTTACTTTACTGTCATAAGATTTAGAGAATTGCTTTTCTGTCTTGATAGAACATGAGACTATATCTTCGTATGTTGAGAAATATTGTGACACTAAATCTCGACGGAGAAATGGTTTTAACCCATCAAAGAAACGATCAATCTTTCTTCTTGGGTTACTTATATAATCTGCAGCATGTCTTGCTAACCTTGTAAAGTTGGCCTCATACTTTGCGACATTCTCATCCTCCTTCTGCCTCAGACTCAAAAATTGCCTTTCCATATCTGCTCGATGCTCATGTGGAGAGTATTTTTCTAAGAAAATATCTTTTAACTCTCTCCATTACATACTTGATACTTCTTAATATTCCTTTGTGTTTTGAATCAGCGACCACCATTGATCGGCATCTCCAGTGCTGCGGTAAACTACCATAACAACCTTCTCCCTTTTGCTACTCCCCAAGGTGTGGAATATTTTCTCTAAGGATTTTATCCATTCCTCAGCTACTAATGTATTTGTACCACCATTAAATATTTGAGGTTGTTGCCTCATGAAGCGGTCTAACATTCATCCTCCACGTTGTGGATCAAGGTGCTCCATGTGAGTAAGGTTATTATTCATAACCTGAGTGAGTTGTCCCAGTATGGTGATAAGGTGATCAACACCAGTTGTATCTCCAACTCCAAAATAATTGTCTTGAGCAGGAGGGAAATCCCTAAATGGAGTGCGTGCATTGATACGGTTTCCATTCCTCCCACTAGGCGCCATTTCTAAACAATGGCAAAAACTAGATTAGTTTATGAATCAAAATACATAATTCCATACTTGTAAAACACTTAACATAAATTGAACGATTTATGGATATAATTCATAATCAAAAAAAAGAAATGTTTTTCTTTGAGGAAGTATATACTCATAAACCCTTCATAATGGTTTGTAAAGAAAGTGAGAATTATCCAAAGCATATCCCCCAGGAGTGTCGAAACCAAGAGTGCAGCAAGGCCCGTTGTCGTGCACCAGTTCCCGTTCGAGTCTAGATCAAAGCAGTGTTTTTGGGTTTTACACCTAGGTATATCTGTGCCAGAGCTGCCTCTACCTGCTCATATCCAGATAGGGATGTATTCCTCAGAAAACTCACAAAATCTCTACAACAAAAAAATTCTAGGAAGTTCTTATATACTAATCTTCAAAGTCTATCTTTTGGCTATGTGCTCTAATCAGAGGTTTTCTAAATCTAGCTTCCAAGGTTAGTACTAAACTACCTCTGATACCAACTATAACACCCCGACCCCAGTTACCCAGAGTCGGTGCGTTATTGAATAACATTTTAATGATCACAAAAGATCAAGTCTCGAAAGACCGATTAGTTAAGTATCCTTGGAAACACTAGATACATTCATAAATGTTACATTCCATAATAAAGTGAAAAACTACAATAACATAGTCTCCATTTTCCACACTCATATTCCCTTCAGACTATCCCTGCAGGTCATTCCTAAAATACTTCTCTACATCCTGGAAAAATTAAAACATTGAAAGCGGTGAGCTCAGATGCTCACTAAGGATAACAATATAGCGGAAGCTTTCATAAATAAACATTAACATTTAAGGAAATGTATAACTAAAACAAAATCCTTTTAAACTTTAACTTTAGCATAATATGGAAAAAATAAAATGAAATAATTCCATTTACTTATTCACATGGATATTCTATAAGTCGAACAATCACATACAGTATCAATAACCACTTTCATAATGATGGAATGCATAATGCCAGACTATCATAACCATGTATCCAAGGCCTCGTGGCAAGACTACAAATACGATTTTGTCAAGGCCTTGTTCCAAGACACTATTTTGTCTTATGAGACCTGTTGATGCATCTAGGGGCTATAGCGGGCTCCACCCGTCACTTATTAAGTCCAATAAATTCCTCATATGAACAGGTTTAAACATATCATAAACCATAACACAATCGTATCACATAAAACATGCATAAAGGAAATATAACATTCCCACATTTCAATCACAAGATATCAATACAACACATTGATATAATAAAAACATTATCAAAACCATTTTCAATACCAAAATAAAAGAAAATTAAAACATGGTATTTATTTTTCATTTAAAAAAATGTTATGGCTTGAAGAGGAAGCTGAAACTCAAATAATGGTCATGGAGGCAGAGAATTCGTTGTCACCGCATACGTATGACAAGGAAAACATTCCTTTTTGTCATTTAGTAAAATGCTTCATATAAAAATATTCATTTTGAATAAACGTAAAAGTCAAAGGGGTTTATACACCGTATCAAATAAATTTGTTTCTAAAACAAAATATGCCTCAATGAAAGGAGATTGAGACAATGTCCTTACAAAGATCATTTTTTAAATAAAATAGATCTATTATGTGTATTAACTATATGTAGACATAAATAAAGTATAAATACAAGATAGGACATAATAATATCATGACATAATTTGAAAGTAAGTGATTAACCCAAAGAATGAAAATTGGGTTAAGAAGTTCCTTTACCTCGTGTCCGACTTGACTCGATCATTCTTTAACCTCTTGAATAATAAACTAGAGTAAATATATACATGCTTAAGAACTTTTTTCAAGTTCATTAACCCTTTTATATCAATTATTACAATGTTATGAAAATTATATAGTCATTTAAGTTAATAACGGTCGTTTTGTCGATCTTTAGTACTTGAGTCAACAATAAACTTTTTTTAACTACAAGTTGTTTATGTGGTAGAAAATCCATTATCTCTAGAATTATATTCATGATGTAGATATAATATATATCGTATATATCAAGTATATACATGAATTTATAATATTACATAACATTTAGAGGTAAGAAATGAAATGCACTGTTAATGGAGACGGTAATCCGTACGTACGCATGAACGCTACATTCATTTCTATTTCATATTTAATGGAATGAAGTTATAATTATATAAAGGTATAATATAATTCCAGTATAATATATTGTATAATAAAATTTACTACATCTTTTATACAACCCACACATGGCATTAACGATTCAAATCACTTTGAGGGGGCGGTAGTCCGCACTTACTAAAATGAAATTATCGCGTTTAACCATAATGGAAATCATAAAAGTATGCCATAAATGAAAAATAAGGAATAATAAGGAAAAAAACATGATATATATCATATATAAAAATATTTTCATCATAATAACCACCATGAGAGTTGTTATATGAGTATTGAACAAATATCGTTTCGTGAGGCAGAAATTCGCCATCCATAGAAACAGTATATTCTTTAACCATTAGATATAGGTGTGTGTAAGTGTAGATCAAATCCTTCTTATAAAAACATCATATTATTTTGAGGATTCTAGTGTTTTTACAAAATAAATGTATAAAAAGTGTTTAGTGGGTTGTAGAAGCAAAATAAAACATAAGAACACAAGAGAAAACAATACCTTTAAAACGGGTAACTCTTTTTGATTTGCACCAAAGGCTTCCTTGGGAAGAATTCTGACAAAAGTGAGAATCTAGGAGTAATAGAGAAAGTTGATGGAGTATTTGGGCCAAGGTTGGCCGAGCCAAATGTCTTGGAAGGTGTGAATAAGGTGGTAGTGGTGGGGGCCTTTTATAAGAGGAGAGGAGGGGCACTCTTGGAATGTAATAAAATGTTACTTTATTATATAATGAGTTTCTGATATTAAAGGTCCCACACTTATATATTTCTAGTATAAGGTGATAAAGGTTATAAATCTAACCATACAATAGGCTTTGGACAAGTTTAATTCTTAGATTTTACATTATCCTTCCATTTTATTAAAATCGTTAATTAATGATGTTATCGCTGCATCATCATGGTGTCATTAAAAATTTAATTTATATAATATCTAAAAATTATAAACAAATTACCATGATGTAGGAAATCTTTTTATCTTTATAATTAATATTTATAGTAAAAAATATTACTTGTATAAACCCATTAAAAATTGTTTTAGTAAAACAACTCAACTTTGTGACATTTTTATTTTAACATTAAATAAAATGTTTTTAATGTCATTTTCCTACCAAAGTGGCTCCAGGGGGTCCCAAAGTTGACCCATATATTTTCTTGGCCGTACATGACTCATCCAATAGGGGTAAGACATGTTTCATGGTCATTTCATATTATTATAACATTATCTTTACCTTAAATTTCACTAATTACCTTTAATCGCGATTAATAAAACTTAAAAGTTATTATTCACCAAAAAATTATTTTAATCCCATTGAACCACATTTTACATCCTAATGACAAACGTGTATGTCAGATTATTGAAATTCAATTCATAGAAGCGGTAAAGTTTCATTTAAATGAAAAATCAGTTTTTTAACTACCACCTAGTGGTTTCACTATTTATCAAAAATTGAAGTTTTTCAGAACAATGCCAAAATTTCACCCTATGCTATAATTGATATTCCGAATTCAAAAATGATTTATATTTTATAAAATTACAAAAATATAAGTTTCATTAATTAATTTTATAATTAATTCCCATTTTCAAAACAAATAGCTTGTTTTTAAGAAAGAATATCAATCAAAAGATTGACAATTGTTTAAATACAATTTCAAAGTGAAATTAATTCTAATGACCACCATTTGATAAAATGGTAAAAATATATTCTAATTATATTTTAAAACAATTCAATATTATAATTTATCACTATAAATTATTTTTATTAAAAAAGTTTTTTTTAAGTATTTTCTCTATTCATAGAAAATTGGAAGTTCTCAGAAAATTAAAAAAAAAATCAACTTAAGATAATTTAAATATTCCAAATACAAAAATGAAGTCCATTTGGAATGATAAAATTTATAAAATTTCAAAAATTAGGTATTACTATTGATAACAGCTACTTTGATTGGTTGTGGCGTGCATTAGAACTCGAAGTTGTGTACAACACACGCTACTGTATTATTCAAAGAGAAGTGTAGAGTGGAAGCTTGGGGTGTTACACAAGGATTTCCCTCTTGAGGTTGGTGGGTGTCACTTCCTTTGGGATCTATATGTCCTAGTGATGATAGGCTATGATGTAATTCTCGAAATGGACTGGCTAGTTTTCTTCCAGGTAGTAGTCGACTGTTATCATCTAAGGGTGAGTTTCATATCACCAGAGGGTGGATCTTTTCTTCATAAGGGCGAGTGGGTTGTCCATGCGAGCAGAGTGGGTCCAAAGCATCATGGGTTGGGAGCAGTTACAACCCAAATTACTAGTCTTTATTAGGATGACTAGGGGAATTCATAGATGGACATTCCCCCAGCGGTGGATCGTTTATGGAACGTATTTCCAAAGGAATTTTTAGTTTTTCCTCCAGAGAGTGATGTAGGATTTTCTATTGATCTTGTGCCATGAGCGGTACTAGTGTCCATTCCTCCTTATAGGATGGCCACACCTGAGTTTCCGGAGCTCAATAAGAAGATAAAGGAGTTTCGGGAAAAGGGTTTCATCTGACCCAGTACTTCTCCTTGGGGTTCAACTATCCGGTTTGTGAAGAAGGAAGATGGTACCCTCAGGCTTTGTGTGGATTATCAGAAGCTGAACCAGTTGACAGTCAAGAACCAATATCCTTTTCTGAGTATTGATGATCTCTTGGATCAGCATCAAGGAGCCCATATGTTCTCGAAGATTGACCTAAGTTCCAGTTATCATCAATTGTGTGTTAGACCATCTGATATACTTCTTACAGCCTTTCAGAGCAGGTATGGTCTGTACGGATATATGGTTATGCCTTTCAGTCTCACGAACATTCCTGTAGTTTTCATGGCACAAATGAACCGAGTGTTCCATCCATAGAAGTATACCCTCATTGTGGTCTTCGTGGATGATATCTTGGTGTACTCACACGCTCGAAATGACCATGCCACACATATTGAGATCATTTATATTACACTAAGGGTGAATTAGTTATATTCTATGCTCTTAAAGTGACACTTTTAGATGGATCAAATCCCCTTTATGGGTCATGTTATTTTACAGACAGGAGTATCAGTAGACCCAGAGAAAATGAGAGCTGTAGTTTCCTGGGAGAAGCCAAAGAACATCTTTGAGGTAAATTATTTTCTAGTGCCGGATGGATACTACAGACGTTTCATACATGACTCTTCACGCTTAGTAGCACCATTGACAGGTCTAACCACAAAGGGTGTGAATGTATTATGGTCAGATTCTTGTGATTCAGCCTTTCAGGAGCTGAAAGGGAGGTTGTATTCAGCACCGATACTAGACTTTCCATATCCAGGCAAGAGATATACTGTTTATTATGATGCATCAGGTATCAGGCTGGGAGTTGTCCTTATACAGGGTGTCAGAGTCATTGCATACTGGTCTCAACAGTTGAGGCCACACGAGAAGAATTACCCAACACACGATCAGGAGTTGGCAGCTATTGTTCATTCCATATGTTGTAGGAGAAACTACCTTCTGGGAGAGAACTTTGTGGTTTTCACCAACCATAAAAGTCTCAAGTTCATCATCACTCACTCTGATCTGAATTTGAGATAGCATAGGTGGGTTGAATACCTACATTCCTTTGACATTGAGCTTGCCTATATGCCTGGGAAATGCAACACAATGGCTAATTCCTTGAGAAGGAGGACTCAGATACGTGTAGTTCGGGAAGACAGTAGTGAGTGGATGCTTATGGCTCCATTCTCTGTTTTTCATTTAGAGGTGCACGACAGACAGGGGAAGAATTTTCTATCTTCTGTAGCAGTTACCTCTACCCTTCTAGATCGAGTACGAATGTGGAAGCTATTAGATTCTAAAGGCCTAGTCCTATAGGAATGCATGTCATGTGAGTACCCTATTCCTAGATCGACCATAGGCGAGGATGATATCTTGAGTTTCCTGGGGTGCATATGGGTTCCAGTAGATATACGTGAGGAGCTAATATGGTATTTTCATTCTTCAGTTTGGGCATTTCATCCTGGTTTCACCAAGATTTATTATGATCTACACCGTCCATATTGGTTTCCACCTATGAAGAGGGATGTAGCTAGTTTTTACATGAGGTGTACCACTTGTCAGAAAGTGAAGGAAGAGCATCAATGACCAGCATGGAATTTATAGTAGTTACCCATTCCTGAGTGGAAGTGGAATGAAGTCGCGATTGACTTCGTGACCGGTTTGATGAGGTCGCCTCAATGGAATGATGCAGTTTGGGTTGTCATTGACAGAATTATGAAGGTTTCTCACTTCCTGCTAATCAAGGATACCTTCAGTGTTGATGAGATGGGGCGGTTGTACATCCAAGATATTGTACATCTGCATGGAGTTCCACAATCAATTTTTTCAGATAGGGATGCTCTTTTTACTTCCCCAGTGTGGAAGGGTATTCAAAAGGAATTGGGCACACAAGTACTTATGAGTACGGATTACCATCCCTAGACAGATGGTCAGTCCGAGCGTATAATTCAGGTGCTTAGGGACATTCTTTAAGCATGCCCCCAAATCATTTTTTATTTCATTAAACCACTTTCAGGAGAATAGTGGGAAACCTCATAGTCCAATTCCACATTCTAGCGGACCAAACCATACAGATTAAAAATTCAAAAAAAAAACCATAGAGACCAGCGGGAAAATTGAACATATATTTAAAATTCAAAAACAAAAATCAAAAGAAAATCTGAAATCATTTCACCAGAACTTGCATCAAAGACTAACCCGACAAATCATGCGAGCTGCCAAAGAAACCCTACATCGATGATATCATGAGGAGACCACTACATCAACCACTGCTTCCTCACCATCATCACATCATCGTCATCACCAGCACGTCATCTTCGTCTACTCTAATCTTTATCTTCAGCACCATCATTTTCCATCAAACTAAAACACATCGAACTCCAAGCCCTTTCTCCAAGAATCACTCGACGCCAGCAAAACTCGAGCCAACCAAGAAAAAAACTTCCTTGATCCGTGCATCCAAATAACACCACTATCCCCTACCTGAAACTCATCCACCATGTGTTGTTACCTCCAGAAACATGACCAAATAGTATAACTATTAACCTTCTACACATCGACACGTTACCAAGGTCTTCTTCCCCCACGCATCATCACAGCCGGTCTCTGCTACTACATCGACTGCCTCCACCGATTTTTATTGGACCATCGACGACATCACTGAATTGAAGTCATCAACTATAGAAACAATACCAAAAAATACAATCAACGTTAAACACATAACCCACCATAACGACAAAATCAACAGAAACCACAAACACAACATCTCGCCACAAACAACCAGCACCAAAAAAAGAGACCACCGATGAAAAGAAAAATCTCCATCGAAGTCGGGAAAAGAAACCCTGAATAAAGATGTAGAACCTCTAAAAGGAAAAACCATAAGCCCAAAAACTTGAATACCCATCACTCCAACTCCGACCTAGAGACAACTAGTGGAACCCTAGGTCGGAGATGGTTTGTGCAGTCGAGGAGAAGACTGACATGGGTAGCATTTGGAAACCAAGTATCCACCAAACCACAATCCCAATGCCTCAGGATGAATCCACACCATCCCCGACCTGGAGAGGTTCAAAGGAACTTAAGTCCTGAGAAGGATAATGCAATTGAGGGCATCCAAAACACATAACTTTGACGGAAGAAACAAGAGAACCATGGAGAAAGCCCACAGCGGCAAGCAACCGAGGAGAGGGAAGACTAAGAGCAGACAGAGCCGAGAGTGAATCAGATATGGCGAGTGTGAAATATGAAACCCTAGAGGAATAGAGGATACAATCATGGGGATTGCCCTCCGTGGAGAGTATAGAGAGGTCGGAGTGCGCTCCCCTATGCTTCGAGCATGTATACTGGATTTTGGAGGTTCTTAGGAGAAGCATATACCTCTTGTAATGTTTTCCAACAATAATAGTTTTCAAGAAACTATTAAAATGGAACCTTATGAGGCTGTGTACGGTTGGCCATGCCGATCTACCTTATATTGGATGGAGGCAGGAGAGATAGCTTTTTTGGGACCTCATCTTGATCATAAGATCATAGAGTAGTTAGAGTTGATTCAGAAGAGGATGACTACTGCATAGTCTCATCATAAGATTTATGCTGATCGGCAAAGATGACCTCTAGAGTTCGAGGATGGAGATTTTGTTTTTCTATATGTCACACCGAGGTTGGGATGCAAGAGAATTAGGAGACATGGTATGCTTTCACGGAGGTACATCAGGTCTTTTGAGTTGTTAGAGAGAGTTGGGTCGGTTTCCTATCATTTGAAGATCCCCTAGAGGTATTGGGCTATGCACGATGTTTTTCATGCCTCTTTGCTCTGATGTTACTTTTCAAACCTGTCTCATATCATTCAACCTGAGGAGGTTGATCTCGAAGTATAAGCGTCGTTTGAGGAGCATCCTATTCGGATTGTGGATCACAGTACAATGGTTCTTTATGGCAGGTATGTTCCCTTGGTACGAGTGCTATGGCAGCATGGGTGGGTACAGAATGAGACTTTGGAGAGAGAGGGAGATGTACGATCATAGTGGTCTGAGCTATTTGAAGTTTCTTCTTCTAGAGAACCTTTCTAGGGAAAATTGGGGATGAATTTCATTAAGTGGGGAAGATTGTAAGAACCCAGACCTTCTTTTCATGAATGTTTTTTTCTTTTTTATACAGTTTTTGAGAAAAGTTGAGTTTCTGGAAATTTTTTAAGTACATGCCATGTAATTTATGAGTACACTCCATGTACTCGGTTACCGCGGGTAGTCGTGTGCTAGCTGTATAGCGGCCTTGCACATGACCATGTGTGATGAACAAGAGGCCTCTTAATGTGGAGTAAAAAATAGTAAGTACACGCTATGTACTCCAAAAGTACATGCCATGTACTTCCTTTTTTCATTAAACGTGCAGGGGTTATGTCTAATTGCCAGGACACACTTCTTTTAGCCTACGTTCGTCTGAGAGCATCGACCAACCGCGAATATTCAACATGCCCCTCAGACTTCGTCCATCCCCCGAATCAAACACCGTCAGTTGTATTGGAATCACATCGGTGGGTTCTCTATTCTTCTAGATCCTCATTTTATGATTATTATTCTTTTCCATGTTATCGTGGGTTGAAAATTTTAGGAATTTTTGTAAACCATCGAAATTATAAGGATATTAATGCTTATATGTTCATGTATATTGATCTCCCAAACCGGAGGTAGGTAGTATGTGCCTTGCTGTAGGATTTATTTGAGATTTATGTGAAAATTCACCCAATACCCATGAACATGGTATTGCGCATTTACCGTTTTCTCCTTATCTCTCTTCTTCTTTGCTGGTATACCTAAGAAGATGATAATTGATTGTGAATAGGGTGAATTTTTGTGTTGTGGATGTATTTCCATGCATTTTTCCTTATTTTGACCATTGGGTTCTGTTTGCCTGTTAGGAAACTATTACATTCCCTTACCTAGTATGATATGATGGTGTGACAGTTGTTATATTATGCTAATATGCTGTAGAATTCTAGCCATGTAGTTCTTGTGATTTACTTGGGACATTACACTATTCTATACTTACGTGACTAACACAGGGCCATGAGAACCTAGTGTACAGAACATAGGGAGAAATGAGGTTGAGGGATTCTCCAGGGTGTAATTATAATTATACGATGCAAAAACACATGGGGAATTGACATTGAGTGCTTCCTTATAGTGTCTATATTTCCACAACACAAGACATAGGAGGAATTGACAATGAGTGCTTCCATAGAGTGCCTTTAGTGCGATATGAGACTACATGGGGAATTAACGGTGAGTGCTTCCTCAGAGAGTCTATACATCAGCTGAATCATAGGGGTGAAACTGTGTGTGCTTCCCAAGGTGTTTCTTGTACTTGATAGGTAGGGCCATAGGGGATATGTCGTGGGTACTTCCCAAAGGGTTACCTATTTTATTTTATATTTTTCTGTTACATGTTGTGTGGTGTTTTGGATGCTTTAAATTGTGGATTATTTACTGCATAGTGCTTTCCTATTTACTGCCTCCTGTACTTTTACCTCCCATATACTCAATGACTATTAGGCATAGATCATCGGGTGGTTGCCTACTGGGATTTAGTCTCACACCCTATTGGGCCATGCTTTTGTGCCCAAATAGATTATATTGTTTTAGGTATAGATAATGGAAATCACCCTTCTACTTCAGGTACTTGACTAGCTGTGGAGCTGGAGAGAATGGGACCAAGATGTGGCTTGCACTGCTAAGGAGTTGATCTTCTTTCATTTGCACTTTCGTTTAGCACTATTGTATTCCAGTATAGTGACTTGTTTGGCTGTTTTCCTAGACATAAGTATCATGCATCAATTTATATATGTGTTCTCAAGTTTATACTTTCAGTCTTCTATTGTTACTACTATATTCCATTATTACTACTTCCTCTCTTGTATATATTTGTTTACTTCCACTATGTACTTTCCCAATGAGAGCATAGTTTCCCCACTATCACACCCAAGGGCCCCGCCACTAGTCGGTAGTCTCTGGCATTCAGGGAAATGCACTTGAGTCCATGTGACCAATCGGGTACGGGGCACCTCTGGGTGGCTTCCAGAACCGGGATATTACAGCTGAGTATCATCCTCTATATTCATCCATTCATTTAGAAGGGAAAATAATACCCATATTATGTTATTTCATCCTTTTTGAAATTTTCAATGCTCATTTTGTATGTATCATCATTTGTATATGTTACAAAATATTCATGTATATTTTTCCCAATAAAGTCACAAGTAAAACGTGTTATAAAACAGAACATAAAATATTATCAACCCATTTTATAAAATTTAAAACACGAGTTAAAAATAATTTAAAAAATAATAATCATATTGTAAAAACTCTTTTGATTTTTTTAAATAAATTTAAATGGATGAAAAGGGGATTTTGAATGGAATCTTTAAAAAAATAATATTTGAAAAGAAACTCCTTTATAAATAAGACATCATTGAAGAGTGTATAAATAAAATTAAAACATTATTTGTATTCATTTTTAAAAAACATAAAAAAGTAAAAATACAATAATATTATACCCAAAATCCATTTGACACAAAATTATAGTCTGAAATAATAAATAAAGTAGATGTTTAACCCAAAGAATGGATATTGGGTTAAGAATTCCCCTTCCATTTTGTTATCAGTCGAATCTTATGCCTCAAAAAATTAATAATTATACAATAAACCATTATATAACATTAAGATAAATATTTTAATGATATTATATTTTAATGTTATGTATATACACCACATGCATGATATAAGTTTCAAATAAGTTATATATCACACATAAGTGAAATTTATATAAGAAACCCTTACCTTACAATTCACTTTATTTTTTCATACTTTAACATCATTTATAATGAATTAAAAATTTTAATTGATTCATTACAAAAATATAATCATAATTATTATATATTATGTCATACTTTTATGATATATGACACCAAATCATTAATAGTATTTCATTATTTCCACTATTTCAGGTGCATTCGTTTCATGGTAAATCTTTTGTTCATTTGTGTAAAATTATGGATTTTATATTGAAATGGAAATATAACTCCAAAAATAAAATGAAATGGTATTGATTATATACCATAAATTTAAATGGTATAATATATAATTTTTTTCTATCCTTAGAATGATTCATTTGATAAAATATAAATGATAGATGTTTAGTTTTTAGGGGTGCTTCGACCATCAAGAACTTGTTTCATATTATTTAATATTTTGTGTATATATTAGTTATTGAACATGAAATAGGTCATATTAAAAAATTGAAAATATTATTCCACTAGAATAATTATTTTTCTGACCATCCATGAAGGTTTTAATTGAATAGAGAACATCATTTCTCCCAGAGATGGTTAACCACCAAAATTAGGAAAATTGTTTCATTTATTTGAAAAAGTGAAGGTAATAAAAATGGATGGACACAAGATATTATATTAGAAAAATAATTTTATATTATTTAAATAATTGAAGACATATTATTTCATGACAAATGAATTATTATAAGATAATGTATAAGAAGAAAAGAAAATAAGAGAGGTTGTTTGAGAAAATTATCTACTGAATATTACTTCTTAGGATGATTCCAATGAGTCATAGGAATTTTAGTTTTGGTTAGACCAGAAAAAAAGATGTGAGAAGATTTTGGAGGAGAGTGTTCAGTATATATTTTTAGATCATCAAGTATTGTAAGGGGAATTTTGGGGTGATAAATAGTATTTATATATGATTAGTGGTTGTTTCAAGTGATTAAATAATGATAATTTTATATTTGAACCGAACCACATTTTTTAGAATTAATTAAACCAAATTATACTTATAATTAACATTTTAATCTATTTATATTTTCAAGAAACACATAAAACACCAATTTAATTTACATTACATAAATATTTAGCTTTTATCATTTAAGATTAACATTTTTGATTATTTTTTCCCATACAACGTTTATTCTTTTTTTACAATAGAAATTTTATTATTCCAAAAAATGAATATAAACTAAAAAAATATTTGGGAACTTATTATTCCAAATACGATTTCCATTTTATGAAATTTAATTTACATAATGGGAAAATTATATTTCAAAAAATCCACAGAAATGATAAAAAAAGGTTTTTGTGATGCATATTTTTCACAAAATTTTATTTTATATTTAAATTATGGATAATAATGAGCATAGTAAGAAAACAATTAATATTTATTTATATATAATATATGAATTTTATTTAAAAAATTCCCCATTATAATTTATTTTATTTATTTACAAAGGAATAAAATTATGTACTTTAAAATAGTTTTATGAAAAATAAATGTTTTTAAACATATAAATTAAATTATTCCAAAATAAAAAATAATGATAATGAATTTTTTTTAATTGAATGATATATAAATTAAATACTATTATTTTACATACAGACATATTAAAAACATACATATACTATTTAATTTCTTAATCTAATTAAATAAATAACAATTTTACAAAAATCATTTTTTACAATTCACTAAAAATATATTCTTTTAAAATATTATTAAAAAAATCATCCTATAGTAGCAATGAAATTATGAACCAAAAAAGATTGTTAATTTTATAAAATAAATTTTCTAACATTTTGGTAAATATATTATACTTATTTTCTCATATGAAGGATTAAAAATTTATTTTTGTAGAAAATATATATTGGAAAAAAATTACATTAAAAAAATTATATGTTTGTTTCCTTAGAAAAAATTAATACAGTAAAAAAAATTTAAATATTATATTTTTCATTATTCTATTAACATATTTTTTCCCACTAATTTAATGGCTATCATATAATGGTCGTGTAAAAAAAATATTATTTTCTTGGATTCTGTTTAAACTCAGAGTTCTATGAATTGTATGCTATCAATAAGATTGAATTTTATTAAAATATAATAAAATGTTTTATTATTATATTATACCACCTATAATTAATTTACCTATTTAAATTTATCACTCGAATACAAATAAATGATATTACCTTTGCGTCATCACATCCTTAGGTTCCCACATAACTACCTCATATTTTTGGTTTTAGTACGAAACATTTACCTAGTGAGTGGTCTAGTTTCATTGAACATTATCTCAATGATCAAGATTATATTCCATTATTTCTTCATAAGAAATATCTCTATCTAGTGATATGAAATATGATTTTTAGTCATGTTAAAGATCATGTTTGTAATTCCTCAAGAGAGATACATGGAAGTCATCATTAACTTTATAGAGATTTAGTATAAGAATCAATTAATATGATAGCATCCCGAAATAATCAAGAATTGTAAAAAAATATCTCCTCATAGTTTTAAATTTCACTTAATAATCATTGGTGGATATTTTAAAATTACTTTTTCTGAAACCGACAACATAAAAAGAGACAATAATACTTCATTGTAAAAATAAGTAATGTAAAAGGTGAATATCACCACAAAACTAGGATTCCGATTAGGGGAATATTATTAGAATGTGAAAATACGGAAATGGGAGATAATTATAACTATCATATTTTGATGGTGAAGTATAGAGAACATGGTTATTATAAGGTTAATTACTACAAAATCATAAACTAGGTAGTTTTTGAAAAGTGCAACAATATCATCATTAATGATGGAAATGGGATAACATTTTATTTTAAAAACATTTGAGAATATGTAATTAGTTAATTTCATATAATTACTTGAATCCCAGTCTTTGGTTATGTATTGATCAATCAATGATTCATTTCTTACTCAATGAAACAATGTTTAAATTGAAATTCCTACAGAACTAGAAGATCATATGATTCATAATGGTATTACATTGAATTCCTTCTATCTCTTGTAGCACACTTTATTCAATATGCATAAATTTTCATATGGTTGTTTAATAAATTAATCACTAAAACCCCATCCCATGTTTATCATAGAGAATTTCATAAATTGTAACCCTTTTAATCCATCTAAAAAAATTAAAATCCAAAACATTGAAATTAATTTCACAAATATTTAAAAATCAACTTATCATTAATCCCCTATAAATATTATGTACAACATAATTTTCTCACATCAATCATGTGATGATTATTATCTTGTATTTTCATTAAAAATGCTAATGACCAGAATTACCATAAGACATCAGTGAAAACATGCATGATTTCAAAAATTAACTCTTCCCTGATTCTATAAATTAATAAGCTCTCTAATAATAATCCATAAACCACATTTTAATCATATTACTAATAAGTTAAAAGGTCATTAATATGATCCCATTTATTTTATCATAAACTAACATCTCTTTATTTCATTATTATCCCATCATCACACACATATTAAGGGTTATCATTCACTTAATCTTGTTTTCTAAAAAAATACCACATTGCTACATGAATCACTTTTCAGGGTCACAAATACCATTCAAAATATACAGTCAAATATTTAAGGATAAACTATATTAGAAAAATATTGTTATGTTTCATTTTTCTATAATACCTTTAATTTTATTTTACAACATTATTATTTAATTCCAATACATAAACACACAAAATTCCACTTCCTTCATAAACCCTTAAAGAGGATTTTCCACTTTATTCCTTAACGCATCATTCATATCATATTTCATTCATACCATATTCATCATCAACAATATAATTGTCACTCATGCATCCTTTAAAATTCTATCCACAATCCTCTCCCCAAAATTTTTAATTTTCATAATTCCTTTATTACCCACATTTAAAACTTTTAACTATTAATGATGAATTAAGAATACAATTATTCTCATCAGTTTCATTAATGAATCCTTTCAATTTTCCTTTTCAATAAATTTTTATACATCCTTATTTTCCACACCCAAATCATATTCTGGTTCCATTGAAACATTATACTTGAAAACTCTTCGCACATAAATTACATGAAGAAAATTGAACATTTTTTCCCATGTGTCCCCATGTAACTCTGTATTTTTTTATTAAATGCGTCAGGAAACTCCCAAAATTTTAGATTACTAACCTTATTATAAGACTAACAGTAATTAATAATAATAGTTTTTTTCTCTTCCAAATCCCATTTAATTTTGTTTCTCATGAAGATGATCATTCCACTATATATAATATTCACCATTAACATGAATCCTTTTAGTTCCAACAATTGTATAAACCCAAAGAGAATAGTGTTTGGAACACTAATCATATTCCTAAAACAATATAATCATGAGAATTTTCATATGAAACTTCTATCTATTACACTATGTGTTTAATATTAGGTTTTTAATGATTATTACCAATGTTATAAGATTGTGAACAATTTATAAACTTATCCATATGGATCTTACTTAAGATTATCTCAACATATTTTTTAAAGGATAACAATTAATTCCTCTCATAACAAATATAATGACCCATTTCTTTCATACATATATATTACATTTAAATAGATAAAAATTTACTATATTACATAAATGAACCATGTTATAACTGTATGAGTTTTATTTATTTAGAAACATAGAGATATGAAAAATTATTCATTAAACATCAACATCATCTTTAACTAATATATTCATAACTAGAATTTTTTTTAACATTACATACTCAATACCTTTGTTCATATACTAGTAAAAATATACATAAAGAAATGGTTATATTAGTTATTGAGTAATGGTAAACAAGGGAGATGGATGTCATAACATTAGAACAAGGGAATTAGAACATGTGGATAAAATTTAATTAATATACACTACATATGAAAGTTCATAATATTTAGTCATAGAATAAATCATATAAGTTCATAAGACATAAATAATAAGAGAACAGATCCACGAGAAGAAAATATTGTAATAAGACATGTAGTTGTGGCACAAACATAAAAAAAACAAAATAATTTCCATAATAGTGAATTCTCTTTTTCATCGCTATCACAATAGAATGGATTCCCTTCCTAGACCATCATATTTGACACGGTTCACTCCCAAGACAATCATGGTAGAAACAATCCCATACTAAACTGGTTCCAATTCTTATTCCAGTCATATATACTAAACCAGGTTCACTCCATATTCTTGTACTATGTCACTGAATAGAATATAATCAACATTCTAGTCTTGTCTTACTAAACCCAGTTCAATTCCCATTTCCTCCATTTCAATTAAATGATATATAAAACATCACCCAATGAATTGGAGTGGGGATATATGTCCCAAACATTTTTGGTTATAAAGAGACAATAATCCTTGGTTATAACATAACCATTATCTAGTAAATAAAACCATTCATATCTATTCCATAAGTCCTTAATTCATTCATTATATAAAAATCCAGGTCAAAAAATGATTTTCATAAACATGTCATCATAACAGAACTCGGGGATAAAAAATTGGATTAATAAATTTCATTCCACAATAAAAATTAAAAAAATACTAGAAATGAATATTTGTAGTATCCTGAAAAAATATCCCCATTAAATCATAATTATCATCAGATAATATTTTATTCTATGGAATGTCATTTTAATAGATCACCTAAAATAATTCTTAAAAATGAAATTTCCATTTTCAAATCATTTAGTTCTAATGACACAAAAAAAATTATAAAGGAAAAAACATTCATTAAATATAACTTATTTTTCTTATACAAGAGAAATCAAATAATTAAATCAACATGACGGAGGGAAAATGAACTCAACCATTAAATGTTACAAAACATTCATATTGTGTTTTTTGAAAATTCACAAATTACCCTTGTTGACAAAACTACAAAAAGAATAATATCAAACCATTTTGGAAAAATTCATAAACAAGTAAAAATGAATTTAAAAATATTTATATTATATTAAAGTAATTTTTCAAAAAAAAATTAGAAAAATCAAACATGGAATAAAAAATTATTTTGATGGAATCATTAAAAATAAATTTCATAAAATAATTTACCTTATAAGTATCATATCATTTAAGAAAGCCTTAAAAAATTAATCTATTATATGTTTTATCCAAAAATACACATAAAATATAAATTAAATAATAAGATAACAAAATTTCTTTCCACATAATCCTAGTATGACAATATCAATTAAGTAAAATTTTATCCTAAAGAATAGACATTGGGTTATTAATTTCCTTGCCACATTGTAATCAATCAGAAAATATGACCCATAAAATAAAATTTTATAAAATGATACATTTAGTAAAATTAATATAAGGAGACTATTCATATTATATATTAATGTAAATTATATACACCATATAAAATAAATTAGTGGTTAATAATTCATACATATCTTAAAAGAAAATGTTAGATGAGAAGCACTTGCCTCACACTTTTATTTAGTTTTCAATTATTTAACCTCATATATAAATGATTAAATATTATTATTAATTAATTCCACCTCTATAACCATATTTATAATTCCTTATGTGATAATTTAAAAATATGTCACTACCTTTTCATTAATAACATTTCATTATTTACATTTTTCTGGTGCATTCGTTTCAAGTTTTCATCATTGAATAATTTGTGTTGAATTATTGATTTTACTATTAGATAGTAATAGAACTCCAAAAGTGAGATCAAATAAAATTAATGAGCTTCCATATCCTTAAATGGATCTATAATTCTTTTTAAATTTATGACATGTGGATGATTTATTTTATGAAATTGTAATTATAAATGTTCGTTTTATTTTTTGTAGTTTTTTTGACCATCATGAACTAGTTTAATTTTATTTAATATTATTTTTATATATATTTGTTAAAGAAAATTAAATATGTTATAATATAACTTTTAAAATATTATTTCACTATAGTAATAATTTTATGACCAACATTTATGGACATAATATAAAATAAAAATCATTATCCATGGAGACTGTTAACTTCTATAACCTGTACAATGGTTTTTTTATTTGAGTATGCTGAAGTAATAAAATGGTATGGATATAACATATGAAAATATAAATATAAAATTAAATTATGTTCGTTATTTATGATATTTTATTTTGGGATGGATGAAGGTGGTGAGGGGAAGGTATAATACAAAAATAAATTAAGAGCTGTGGTTTGAAAAAATTACTTCTCAAATATCACCTATACTTGGATCACTTCATGAAAATGTAAATAGACTTATATTGAGACTGGTAGAACATGAAATTTTTGAGAGTGGAGAGGAGAGTTTCTTTTAAAATATTTGATGATCACGATGGAATGTGAATAGAAATGTGGTGGTGAGGATTTATATATATACATGAGGTGGTGTGGTTTTATGTTATTAAATAATCATTATTTTATATTTTAATCCAATCATAATTGTGTGGAATTATTTAAAAAAATAGAATGATAATTAATTTTTTAGATTTTTTATTTTAATTTTGATCAAATCCTCAAAAATCTATTTAAATTGGTTTTTAGTTATTTTAAGATTTTACCTTTTTTACTTTAACCCAATTCATTATTTTATATGTGGTACCTTAAATATTTTTTTTACCACATTAACATTTTTATGAAAAAAATTAATAATGAACATAAAAATGAATATAGAACATCTGATTAATAATAAGAAATCCATTTTATAGAATTAATTTAATATAATTGTAAATATTATATTAATAAAAACTCCTTGACATAATAAAAAATCATGTTTTCAAAAATATTAATTTTATAGAAAAATGTTATTTTATATTAACTATATGAAAAATAATTATCAATGTATAAAACCAAATTAATATTTATCAGTATATAAACAGTAATTGTTTTTAAAAATTATACATTATGTATCATTTTAAATAATTAAAAAGGATCACCATTATGTACTTCGAAACGTTTTTTTAGAAAAATCCAGTTTTTAAACAAAAAATAAACTTATTCTAAAATACAATATATGTTTTTTAGTAAATATTTATGTTAAGAAATATTACTAAATAATTATTATGTTTCACTAAATCATATTTAACTCATAATTTTATAATTAAATTTCATAATTTATTTAAAATTAATAATTTTTTTAAAAAAAAATCAGTATTTTTCACTTTTCACAGCAAAATTAATATTTTCCGAAGATTCATAAAAAATAATCCTATATTAATTTTGATATTATAAACAAAAAATTAGGATTATTTTATCTAATATAATTTCTAAATGTTTCAAAAATAAATTATATTTCTTTTCTCTTGAAAGGAAACATAAATCAATTTTGGGAGAAAATATATATTTGATGAACAAACTGACTTTTCAAAAAATTATTTGTTTATTTTAAAAGCCTACATTAATATACTAAAAATTATTTAAAAATTATATATTTCATTATTTTATTAATTAAATTTAATCATTCTAATTTAATGGAAAGGTTATAATGGTTGTGTTAAAATAATAATATTTTTTATAGTTCTTTTTAGCTCTTTGTTCTATGAAATGTAAAGTATCATAGAGTTATAATTTATTTAAAAGAAAAATATACATAACATGGTATCATGGGGTGTCACACATAGTATGATGTAGTTATGGTTTGGAACTGCTGTGTCTAATAAATATTATATACATTTGAATTGAGTGTTGAATATTTTTGGTTTAATAAAATCATATATAAATTCCAGGATTTGTTTTTACATGCTTTCACTTTTATGATGGGATCTATTTATGATTATTTAGATTCATCCTATTTATTTATAAAGCTTAAAATATACATTAATAACCTAATTTTATGTAAAAATCATATTTATCGTGATATATTTATGGTATAAATATATATGTTCAACAGTTGTATTTGAAGACTTTTGGATTATTAATACGAGGACAGTGTTTTATTGTTATATTCATAGTTTATTTTCATGATGACTAGGATATTTAAATCATTTTTAATTTTTTCATATGTATATTTTATTATGTATATGAATTCAATTGGGTAACCAAGCCTTATTTATATTATATTACTACATCGAATGAGTTGTCTATTTTTATATGATTATTTACCAATAGTAGTGTGTTTTACAGAATTACCCGTATTATGTGTTACTTTTATTTTATATTCTTTTATCATTTGTATGAATTAAATTTTAGGGTAAATAAATCCCAATAAAATATTAAATCAACACTCTATATTAGTTTCAAAACTCAAATGATCAAATAGTGAATATGGGACTTGTAGAAACCTTGAATTATATATTACAACAATTACTATATTGTGAAATTATATTTTATATAAATGAAAATGAAATATTTGGAGAAAAATCACTAACTTGAAAATAAATTTATAAGTTAAAACTTGATAATATTTTAGTGTGAGTGAAAAAATATTGTATTAATTTGAATTTGTGGGTTGGTAGATTTATGTATAGTTTTAGAGGTTGGTAATATTATTTTAAAAATGAAAAAATGATTATCAAATTACACACCTAACTATTTAATGATCTATATCACTTCTCATTTCCTGACTACAATAGATAGAGATAAATTTAGTCTTATGGTAAAAATTATGAAAAATAAATTCCCTAAATATGATTTATTAGATTATATATATGTGTTATATACATCTATATTTATTTTTTCTAAATATATTTTACTTTAATTTAAAAAATCTATATTTCACCGATTACATAATTTTTGTTTCACGATTGATTAAAATCAATCAACTATATTGAATTAAAATTTTAAATTTGATAAATGGATGATTTGTATAAAATATATTAATTTGATAAAAAATAAGATCTATAGTTTGATATCTTTTTTACAATTAGATTAATTAATTCTTATTTCATGAAATTTCATTATTATACATTATATGAAAATTTATATAATTTACATTATGAAACCATAACATTTCAATGGTAACATATATTTATAACACATATATTTTTCTTACTCGTAAGAGCTTAATAATGTTCATAAGAAATGAATATACAACCAATAGTCATTTACAAAATCACTATAAACTCAATTGGAATATACCCATTAATCACTTTTCCCACCATCAAATTCCCTAAAACAAATAATTTGATTCTCTTATTTATCCATAAAGTATGTATATTTAACATAAAAATATTATGTTTTGTTAAAAATATTTTTATTTTTATTATGATTATAAAAATATGATATTTATCGGTGACTTGGAACAAATTGAGTTACTTGATACACTATTAGTCATTATTTTTAATATTTTAAAATAGTTACTTCTAGAAATTATAAAAAAATATACATACCTTTTTATACTATTGTTATTATAAAATAAAACAATATTGTTTCACTGTTTTTAAGAAAACATGTTGTGCTAGTGAATTTCATAGAGGAAATTTCTCTATATTTTATCTATTATGAATTTATTTATAGGTAAAAATAAAACATGATATCGTTATAGTATTAATCAATTTATAATAATTTCCATAAATAATTATTTTTCGGATAATATTAGAATAGATTAGGGTATCAAAATTTCATTACATCATTGGGTTCCCATTTAATCAATTCACAATTGATTTTTCAACATCACCTTTATCATGGTGATTTATCTTATTTGTTATCATTTTCACTCAATGATGAAATAACTTCACTATTTATTCCTTAGGTGAGATTTGATTATATAATTGTACAACCTAAAAATTAAATACATGTGAAGTCCATGACTTCAATATTTATATAAGTGATATTTATAATAGATTGTAAACACGATGATAGTCGAATGGAGTACATATTTTATTGGATACAATTAATAAAATATTAATACTTCAATGGGAATAATATAAATTGGTATTATAGTAAACTTATTTCCAAACCACATTACTATGTTCGAGGAAGAAATTTGATGTAATATTTTCCTACAACATTGACCTAATTATTTTTCAAGGAATTTTCATTATATTTACTTTGGTAAAATTATATTTCTTTATATGATATTGTATTGATATTATTTCATTTATATTTAATATAATTACATAAGATACTTTAAAAATAAATTGGAATTAATGTAGAGATTTAAGAAACCATTGATGAGTTTGAAGAGACATTATGTTATTTTAATATTTTTTTTATAAAGGAATATAGAGTTATACCTAAAATATTACAATATGATGTAATGTAGAGATTATATTATCTTTTATTGAGAGAATAATAAATAATGTTTTTCTTAATGTGGTGATTCATGAGTCATAATCTCAGTTTGTGTTTTTCTTATTTTAAAAATTATCGTTAATTTTTAATGGAATGATTATAAAAACAGTTGAAGTTAAATTAATAAAGAAATAAATTTCTTTAAAAACATTTCCTTTAGTACTAATAACAATATGGGGTGGATTATGAGAAAATAATTAAGGAAATTATCAAAGAGAAAATTTTGAAATTAAATAATTTAGAATTGAATATTATAGAAAAATTTATAATTATTTTCAAATGATCTTGGTTTATGTCATTACCCAAAAGGGTTTTTTTCTAGATCCACTTGAAAAATATAAGATTCCTTCAATTTTATTATTAAAATATATATTATTATGAGTTTTGTTATAATAAAAATAAAATATTTCTTAAAAAATGTACCACCCTCTTGTCTAATTGATTGATTGAATTAAATTTTTGTTACACACTTGGTATAAAATAGTATTTTTTATGCTATGGAAAAAATAGAGACAATAAATGTTTATAGTGTTTTGAATTTTCATAATGGCTTATTGATGAGTCACTATAAAAAATTTATTTAGAGGAGAAACGAATCAAATTTTATTTTCCATTTAGATATAAATTCAGAAATTTTAATAACCACATCATATTAGATAATGAATATATATATTTGGATATAAAATATTTATGATCGATCTATGGCTAATATATAGATTTTATTGGGAAATAAAAATATCATCCCATGGTTTTTAGGCCTAATTTAACAGAATATAGACAAAACATGGTGCATGAGTACATTTTGTGATATATATATATATGCCTATTTATAAATATATTATATATTATAGAAAAAAAATTAGGTATAAAAATAAATTATATGGAATTCATGGTAGTTGATGAGTTGATAAAGTTAGGAACCATCTTGAGAAACCCCAGACCTAGATAATAAAGATGGTACGTGACACAGATCAAAGGGAATTATTCATTACCATGTGTTGGAAAGTTGTGTTAGTTTTTCCACTATATTAAATTTATAATTCAATCTCCTAATAAAATAAATTTCATAGTATTTTATGTCCACCCAGTTATCAAGAATAAACATTAAATACATTTAAATTGAATAAAAAATACATATAAGTAGTTTCTAAATAATGTAGATTTTATCCATTGAAAAACATAACTAAATATATTGAATTTATATAATCTAGATGGTAATAAAATATATTTGAATCAACTATTGTTAACCCAGAATATGAGGTTAATAAAAATTAAATAATCATAGGCAAAATAATATCAAAGTGGCTAAATGAATGTTATAGATAAAATATCATATAAACTATGAAAATACCACCCAACCAAAAATGTGTCTTGAAAAAGAATCATTAATATATCACTGATAACACCCCATTATATTATCATTTATTTCCCAGTAAATAATATTTATTTTTTTATTTTTTATATTACATGGAACATTGAGTTTACATATAACACATTATACAGTAGGAATATTGTTATATAATTTGATTACTGTTGTCAATCCATTGCATTGGAGGGAATGAAATTGAATTTTTTTTTGAAAAAAATTGGTTTTCACATGCATAAAATTAATCCATTGGTTATCAATTGACAAAAAAATTAAAAATCATTTGAATGAAGAATAGATTTTTTTATGAAAAATTAAATTTATAAGCACAATGTGTTTTTGTCTAAATTAATTTAATTATTAAATATGGCCGAATGATTTAAAAGAAATTTATACATTATATACTCAATAAAGTATTTTAACATTCATCTAATCTATTTAATATTCTTGGGATAAAAATAAATCATGTTTTATGACTAAAAATTTGTTGTTCTAAAATATGGGTTTTATTTTATTTTTCATGCATATTTTAAAAGTAATTTATCCCAGTTAAATGAATTAAATCTTGAAAAATAGATCCTATATTTGGAATCATGACAATAAAAAATTAAAATATTTTGATTCTATCATTGGACAATATAAATATAATCCTTGGAAAATTTTGATCACATCGGTGGGCATAAATTGGGTAAAATACGGTTAAAACATTGGGATAAGCATTTACAATTACTTTTAAACTTTAAATTATTCAATTATATTGATGAATTTTGGATATTTCCATTAAATCCTTGAATATATGTCCATTTTGTGTGATTTATCCTTTAATAAAATATTTATATTAATTTATGGAACGTATAAATAAAAAACATCACACATTGAATTTAATATTTCTTTTAATTATACACACATATAAAAATTTGATGATTATTGTTCAAAATGATTGTTTTATTGATAAATTAATTTCATTAGCATGTTATTTAATTTTAAATTTGTAATAATTAAGTAACTACCATAATTTCATTTAAGACACTGATATAGTGTTCATTCAATTAATAGAAGATTAACATAAAAGATAGTAAATATATTATATATATAAAACTTTGGAGGAATTAATACAATGAAGAATTTTTATATAAAAACATATTAGATATGTGTGAATTTTTTGGATTGAAATTCAGTTTTTTATGTTATTTTCCAATTTTTAAATATTTGAATAGTTCATCAAATGAAATCAACAAAAATTTTAGATAATATATACTATTAAGATATTTATTTATCACAAATATCATTAAATGGAATAAGTAGAATAATAAATGGTCCAAAATCACATCCCTTGGTCATTTATAAACATTTTGTTACCATATAAGAATAACTATTCATTTAAAATTAATAATGATTGGCACAATTTAGCTTAAAATGGGATAAGAACGGGGTAAAAGATAAATGATAAAATTTAAAATGACTCCAAAACCTATATAAATTTTAGTGGATGATGATATTTCAACCTTATCCTATTTTTGTTCAAATATATTAAAATTTGGAATCATTTTCTTGAAAATAAAATATTTATATTTTAATATTTTTGGTAATCCCATGGGTGTAATTTCTCTTACATTTAAAAGGGTACCCCTTACCTTTTTTATTAACACCACCTCAGGTGATTTTTATTTAACAAACCATAAAAAATCACACCAAAAAATTTTAATACCTCTTATAGATGTTATTTTCATTCTAGAAGACTAAACCTATGTTTAAATACATGAATTTATAAAATATTAATATATTTTATATTTGTAGATGAATAAAAATTACATAACATATTGATCCATGCAATAATTGTTTAGGTTTAGTTCATTTGTGAACATGTACCCTTAAACACCTAGTCCATAAGTGTACTACATAATCCCCCTCTAAGTTCTTTATAACTATCAACCTTCATAGAAATATCATACATAAAACATTTTTTCATACGAAAGGAAAGGTAACAAAAGAATGGTTGATCTATAATACTTAGTAAGGGTAAAAAAATGATATATCAATATCATATGATCATATAAGTATGAGAAGATGATAATAAGAGATAAATTCATTCCCTTCACGTGATAGAACAAATATATAAGTCTTGGAATAAATTATGACAGTTCATAAGACATGAGTCATAATCGAATCACAGAGAAAGATCCATAATAGCATAATATTGGTACAGAAATATACATAGTCATAAAAAATCTTATGTCATTGCTACTAACACGTACATTTATATAACGTTAGGACTTTTCTATCCAATTATACACAAACTTTGGTCTTCGGATAACCTCCTATATACCCACCTCTTTTCTTGTGATAACCTCATGTGTACCATATTTTATACTTGGTATAATATCTCATGAACCATTTGATCCCATATAACATTAATCATTACCCAATTAATTGGAGGAAGATATAGGTTCCACTAATCATATAATGAAAATCATACATATGTATGCCATATGATTAAAAAATACTTATCTTTACAAAACTCATGAAATTTAATTGGTTTCATAAAAATTTCATCATAGAATACACTATTCAAAATAAAAAGGTTTCATATCCTCTTCATTATTTCATCATTGTAAAACCTGTTGAAAAAGAAGTGGGTTTCACTAAAATTTTATATTTGTATAAATCATGGAAGAGAAAATAGTTTCTTTAACATATTTTTATCATAAATTTAAACAATAAATAGAAATAATAATGATTGGATACTTAGATCATATCCCCTATAATGGTTATGTAACATAAAAGGAAGTCATATTAGTCGGAAAATTCTTTGGAATGAAGGACAACTTGGAACAGGTCTTGAAAAAAATAACACTTATAAATAAAAACACATTTTAAAATATTTAAATGATCCAAAACCATTTTCAATTAAATTAACACTAATAAATAAAAATTTCACTTTAGATAAAATAATTTCTATGAAATTGTTACATTCTATTCATACCATATACCCTGAAACAATGATACCTTTCACATTTTTCATAAAATTAAAATGGGAATTGTATGTAAAAGAACATGAATAATCATTTCAACCTTTTTTTAAAAAAAGTAAGATGTGGGTGAAAATAATTTTTAAAATCATATATAGAATTTTATAAACATTTAGTAAATATTTTTTTAGAATATAATGTTTTTTGAATAAAAATGGGTTTTCAATCAGAAATAAAAATGATGACGATTTTTCATAAAAAAAATATTTTTACCTCTTTAGTACAGAAATAAAATAAAATAATGGGAGAAAATTTATTCTGATGAAACAACCAATGGATTAGAAAATAAAAATTATTTTTTATAAATTTCTCTTAATATTTCAACATCGCAATCATCAAATTAAATCATCTAAATAAACGATGAGATTGTAGCATCAAATAATTACAACATTAGTAATATGGAATATTATGCCAAATGAAATATATATGAAAAAATGGATATGTAAATAACAATAATTTTTAGGTTAAAAATCATAAAATACATTCATGTGATGTATATATACCGTATAAAATAAATTGATTTTCAATATGGCATGTTTCTATCATAAGTAAAAAGTGATTGGATTATCCATTACCTTAACTCTCGACTTCTTTCATACACATTCAAACCTCATATATATTAAATATAATTTAATTATAATATTATTATAGAATAAAACATATATACAATATTCCATATATGATTTAATTCTATTTTTATTACTTGTTTATTAATAATTCCACGTTTATGTAATATCATGGCCAATAACTAATTTGTTTTTCATTTATGTTATGATTTGGTATTCTCTATAGACATACAATGAAAATGGTACCATAATAACTACATTTTTTTACCATGATATATATATCATATATCCTCAGTATATATATATTTAAATCCATACAAAATGTTGGGGATAAAAAATGTAATAAACCATTCATGGTGATGGTAGGTATTATGTATACATTAATGTTAATTCCAGTTTAACGAAGGATGAAATGAAATAAATACAAATAATATATTACCTTTATATAATAATTTATAATTATTATATATAAAATGTATTATTTAAATTTATTTTTATTACATTCCACTCAAATCATTAGTGAAATAAAATCACATGGCTTTGTGAGGAGGAAGTATATTATACACCCGAATGACATTGGCATTGTCTTATATAATGGAATTTATAGATTTATATTTGATATAACAATTTCATTTGTACATTAATATCATATATATAATTTAGATATATTTCATTCGTCATTATACCCATTCGTGATAGGTGGTGATTGAAAACGAATAACATTGGCTCGTTAGGTGGTAGTCTACCATACAAACGAATGATGATTTTGTATCCCATTTTAAGGAACTGAAAATGGTAATAGAACATGAATTTAACATTAAAACAAACCAATGTTTGAAATATACTCAATTTAAAATGAAATCATGGTATAATACTCATTGATGAAGGTGGAGGAAGAAATAAAATAAAATTATCATTAAGGGACATTGCCTCATCTACAAACAAACTCTCTTTCATTGAATCCAAATTCAGATAATGATTTATTTTTGAACAATCTAAGGATTATATTTTATATATTATTGAATTAAGGATGTTATTAGTAATTTATTTGAATACCCAAAGGGTTCTGGAATTTTTAATAGGGGAGGAAAGTGGGTGGCCATTCATAAGTGGGTTGAGTGGAACACATTCAATCCTTGAAATGAAAACTGAGCACCCACATTAGTCAAATGAAACAATTATAAAGGTAGACCATTATAGAAACAATAATATATAAGGTCATTGTATGACCATCAAATAGTGACATTATTGTATAATTAAAACTATTCTAATTCTAACTATATAATACATTTTTCTTAATTTTATCTAAAAAATGGAAATTTTTTATATATAATCAACCTCGTAGACGTGACAAGAATTTGGTTTTCCTAAGATTGAATTTTCGATGTTTCAAAACATATAACATAATATTTCTACATAAAATTGATTCAAATACGCTAAATTGAATTAATATAAATATTAAAGAAATAATTTTAATTCTAGAGGTATTTTAAAATAAAAATTATACTAATAAATTAAATAAAATAAAGGGTTGTTTTTAAAAATAATCAATATATAACTAATCATTAAAAAAATTAACTTTTCATAGAATTACCATATATTCACCCTAATCAAAAAAAATTTGGATGATTTCAAAATATAATTTATGTTTTAAAATTATTTTTCAAAAATCTCCTAAAATTAATTGTATTATATTTCTTAAAATAAAATAATTTTTTTTGAGAAAATAGTCTTTTAAAACAAATTAATAATTTACTTAAAATTAAATACATTTTTATGAATTTGTTTTTATTTAACTTTTTTATTTATATTCTTTTATATATGATTTATGGCTAGGTTTTTTGGGGTTATATTAAAAATATAACATTAGTAATATATCATGGTTTGTTAATACTCAGTGTCACATGTAATAGAAAATAAAAATGGTGTTTTGTGTAAAAAATCGATCAAATAGATTTAATTCACTTTAAAAATTAATAATTCATAAAAAAAATAATGGTGTAAAAATATACCCCCTATAAAATTAATTCCACCCATTATGTTTTTCACTCTTATAAAAATAAATGAGGATACGTATGCCTCATCATTTCACCATGTCCTTATAAATCTCTCTTAAACTGGTGGATTCACCACAAAACATTGACTAGGGGAGCTGCCTTAATTTTTTAGATCATTATCCTTATTATTTATTAACTCTACTAGATATTCACCGTAAAAAATATCATACTTTATTGGTATTACCTATGTGTTTACTAAATATGAATTATCAAGTATGTACTTCCTCAACATAGATACATTTAACACATCACTATCTTTTGAGAGGATTAGTTGAATCACCAACCAATAGGATACTATACCAATACGAACAATAATTTTCAAGGGACTAATAAACCTCGGAATTATTTTTATATTGTTTTTAATTATCACTACCATTTTCCTCATATAAATTGATAGAAACACCTTGTTACCAATATCAAATTCAATATCTCTCATATAATTATAAGCGTAAGTTTTATTCTAATTCCAGGATTCCATGATTCAATTCTCAATATCTCTAACATTTTTTCTATTTATTCAGCTATACAAAGTACCAATAACATTTTTCTTCATATTCTTCCCATTATGATTTAGTTTTACACTTCATTACCTAGAGGGATTCATAATGATCCATATAAATACTCGAGTGAAAGCTATTTCTATATCAAAAAACAAATATTTGAAGGCATTGATCCAAAACACCTATAAAACCACAAGAAAAATATATCATTATATTGTCTAGTGATTTAATTATTCTCTAGGACTAACCATCTATTTAGGGAATATAAACAATAATGAATATCAACGTTGTATCAAGAGATTGTACAAGACATCATAAGAACATTGAGATAACCTTATATCCTAATAAATAGTAAGTAAATTTGTTACTCCATACAACCATCCACTTACATAATGTATATCCTAGAAATATGAACTTGAGAATAATATTCATTGATTGTGATTAGGTGATGACATTGTATGTAATTTAACAACAACCCATATATCATTGTGTCATTGAGGTATTTTGGTAATTCTAATGAAAAAATACATGGTGAGGTATTCCCATATCCATTCTAGTATTGATAATTTGTGTAACATACCATTATATAATTGTATCTCATCCTTAACATGCTGACATACCATGAATAATGATACAAAATTTTTGTTATCTCTCATCATTCCATCCCACTATAAATACTCTTCCATATCTCCCTATTTAATCATATTTATATAATAAGCAAATAATGAAGAACTATGAAATTATTCTAACAACTCGTTCATATCATTAATTGATTGAATACACACACAATTCCAAAACCATATCATTCCACTACAATCAATATTTTTCTTGGGTATATTCTAAAATTATTTTGCATCTCTACATCCTCATTCTAAACAACCCAAATATTTACATTGATATATGGTTGATCTCAAATTTGGTAAGGATATGATTTCTCACCGTCCTTTATGATATCTATTCAATCCTTTAAAAAAGTTAAAATATTGGATCTCCTTTTCTCCTCATCATGGATAAGGTAGTTGGATACCTCTAAATCAACTAATCTTCTACCGTGTTCCCTTTCCAAAGGCGGACATGTATTGAGTAGCAATAATCATTTTTCTACTGTAACCATCATTTATAGAACATATTCAACTCATTATATATGAATATAAAAATTAATTTTTTTTATTAGTATATATATCATAAATTTCTATAAAATGATAATCCCTCTATATAGTTATTTCAAAAAATACCATAGTTAACTCAAAATCATATTTTGGGTAAATTTTCTCATGAACATTCAATGGTCTAAGGATTATGCTCTAATCTTGTAATTTTTCATGAGAATGCATCTCAATCCCTTCTGAGATGTATAAATATAGATTTAAACATCTAATAAAATGTGCGGTAATGTTATCCCACTTGTGATAAGTTTTATTTTCATTAGATCATTGAAATTCTCCACACATTCATTAATCTAGAAGAAAATATCTCTCTTATAAGTTATCTTGATGGCTGGATAATAGAGTCATGAGAAAGTCACTTAAAAATATCAATAATATCCATCCAAAAAAAGTAAACTATAGATCATAGTCATCAGGTTTGGTCTTGGATAATGTTTAATGCCTTTTGAATTTTATGGATCCAAATACATTCCCTATTATGAGATTATATTACCCAATAAATGAATCATTTTGATGCCAAAATTTATTTTTTAAAAAAATTATTGTTTATCCTTGGTCTCTTCAATATAATTATAAATTTACCTCCTTATTCTCACATACTCTTTGAATATATAAGGATTTCATCTATCAATACAACCATTAAATGATCAAGGAAATATTTAAATACTCTATTCACTAAATTCATGAAGATATGGGAATTGTTTTGACCAAATGGAATTATTATATATTCATAGTTTCCATAAAATTTATAAAATGATCTCATAGTTATTTAATCATTTGGGATCCTTAATTGATGGTATCTCAAATTAAAATCGATCATGGAAAGTTATTTACATCTATTCATTTGATAAAAAATCACATAGGATAGTTGATTATTTTTATTGATTTTGTTCTTTTTCAGATCATAATAATCAATGTTGAGTCACATCAATCCACATTATTCTTAACAAATTTAATAGTCTCACCCAATGGTTTTAGACATGGATGAATGTATTATTTGTCAAAATTTTCTAGATATAGGTTCTACAATTACCAAAACACAATTGGAGAAATTCTCTTCAGAGTATGTGAAATATGTGAGGCCCCAGGTATAATTTTTTTTATAAGTAAACATCATTATTTCGTAAAAGTATAGGAAATTTCTCTAGAATGGAATCAACAAACTCTTCTATAATAGACATATTATTTTTGATCAGTTTCCCTCCAACCATCTATGAAAAACATCCGTTTTTAATAAGAATCAATATCCATATAGTTGATGTAGTTTATATAAGAAGATCATATCTATCATCACACTGATAACAGATAATTGTTACATTTGGTATGTCAAATATGACTTCCATTACTAGATAGTTCATGTTATATTTACATATATAAACCCAATTCATGCTTATTATAAAATCCAATTTAAAAAAATAGAGAATGATATGATTTTTAGGAAGAAAAATCCCACAAAATTAAACCAATGATTAATCATATTATTGAGATACAATTATCATACCAATATGAGTTTCTACTACTAATTCTACATATAATATTTTGGGAGGAATATTAAAACCCTATAGAAATTATCTTGATAATAAATAATGTGTTGATCCAAAGTTTAATAATAAATTAGTAGTTTAATATTTTATGGTATTTGTACCTTCAACTATGAATTTATTATAACACTCTAGTGAAATAGTGATCACATGACACATTAATTTTTTCCTTCGAATTAAAATATTCTTGATGGTAATAATTTTTATCAACCCTAAAACATGGGAATAAAATATAATAATGCCCAAACTCCATATCATTAAAAAGTTAATGTGTGGGGGGTTAATTATATAGTACATTCTAATTATTCATATCATTATCTAAGATCTTCCTATTACTTAGGAATTCATCCACTTGATGTCATTCCATTCCACACTTCTTATATTATTAGTCCCAATAAGAAAACTCCATCCATGATTCCTTATACCAATCATAAATGAGGGAAATCTCTTTATCCTCCCAGCATGTGTTTTAGAGTTTCCATTGAATTCCATCCTTCATTTCATATCAAAACCATATGTCTTTGGAGTCACTATAGTATCTGTTTCTACATTGATAGCACAAAACATATTTATTCAATGAAACTAAAGTACCTTACAGGTAATTTATAAGGCCCCAACCTTAAACATCACTTAATCTTGAGTTACTTCAAGAATACACGTTGAGGATCTTTTCAGGTTTAGAGTTTTAGAAAATTATTTAACAAATCATGCATTACATTCCACATTTAAACAAAGTGGTTACATAAAAGATAGTACTCATTTTTCCAATCAACAGAAACATATTTAAAATAAAACATGGATTCTTTCTTGACAATTCCTTGATACTATCATCACATCATGTACCTTTCCCTTGACCTGCGAAAGACATTTCAAAAACATGGGATGAGCATAAAAAGGTCAGTAAGGGATATAAAAATATTTAAAGGAAACATGAGTACATGTATACATAAGAATCAATGAAATCATACTTCACTCATAAAATATAAGCACTTTAACATACCTCATCAAATAATGAATAAATCATAGAATTCATAATTCATAAAGGTAACTTTATGCATTCATAACATTCTTACATAGTGAGTAACCCACGTGGTTACGTTTGGAATACCCATCACAGTAAATTCCCTAAATATCTTTGGAGAAACCTTAACGTTTAACTCCTTCACATTACCCAATGCATTGGAGAGCTATATCGGGCTCACCCGCCCTTAATTTATCACGGAACCATCCATCTTCATAATAATTACCAAGAACCATAACATAATCATATCACATAAAACATGCATAAATAAAACATAACATTTCCACTTTTCAATCACAAGATATCAATAAAACACATTGATATAAAAACATTATGAAAACCATTTTCAATACCAAAATAAAGAAATTTAATGCATGGTTTTTATTTTTCATTTTAAAAAAATGTAATGGCTTGTAGAGGAAGCCGGAGCTCAAATAATGGGCACGGCGGCTGAGAAGTCATTTTCGCCGCATACGTATGACAAAAAAACATTCCCTTTTTCCGTTTAGTAAATGCTTCGTATAAATATATATTTTTTTTGAATAAACATAAATGTCAAAGGGTTTTATACACCGTATAATTGAAAGTTGTGTATAAAACATAATATTCCTCAATGAAAGGAGATTGAGATGAAGTCCCATACCTCGTGTCCGACATGACTCGATCGTTCTTTAACGTCCTGAATAATAAATTTGAGTTAATTTCAACTTGATTAAGATCCGTTTTCAAGTTCATTATTCCTTTTATATCACTTATTACCATGTTATTAACACTATGTAATTATTTATGTTAATAATGGTCGTTTTGTCGATCATTGGTATTTGAGTAAAAAATAAACACTTTATAATTACAAGTTGTTCATGGGGTAAAATATCCATTATATCTAGAATTATATTAATGATGTACATATCATATATGTCATATATATCCAGTATATACATGCATTTATAATATTACATAACATTTAGAGGTAAGAAATGAAATGCACCGTTCATGGTGACGGTAACCCGTACGTACGCATGAGCGCTACTTCCATTTCTATTTCATATTTAATGGAATTAAAACATAATGATCCATAATAGTATTATAATTAAAGTATTTTATCATATATAATATCATTAAATCTATCCTTTATACGTACCACATATGGTATTAACGAATCAAATCACTTTGAGGGGGCGATGGTCCGCACTTCCTAAAATAAAGATATCGCGTTTACCCATAATGGAAACAATAAAGGTATGACATAAAAGAAATATAGATAAGATTAAGGAAAAAATAATAATATTATATATCATATATAATTATAGTGACATCTTAATGGCCACCTTTGAAGGTGTTATATGAGTGTTGAACAATCATCGTTTCGTGAGGCAGAAATTCACCATCCATAGAAACAGTAAGTTCTTTAACCATTATATGTAGGTGTGTGTAAGTGTGGCTCTAATACTTATTATAACAAAATCATAGTATATTTAAGATACTGGTGTTGTTACAAAAAAAAGTAATAAAAAGAGTTTAGAGGGTTGGAGAAGCAAAATAAAACATAAGAACATAAGAGAAAACAATACCTTTAAAAAAGGTAACTCTTTTTTATTTGACCTCAAAGGCTTTCTTGGTAAGACTTCTGCCCAAAGTGAGGCTTCATGGAGTAAGAGAGGAATGTGAAGAGACAAAATGGATAGGGGTTGGACGAGCCAAAGGCTTGAGAGGTGTGGGTATGGTGGTAGAGGTGGCGGCCTTTTATAAGAGGAGAGGAGGGGCACTCTTGGAAAGTTATAAAAGCTTACTTTATTATAAAATGATTTTAGGATTTAAAAGGTCCAAAAATTATATATTTCAAGGATAAGGTGATAAGACTTTGAAATACACCCATACAATAGGTTTTTGACATGTGTAGGTCTCATATTTTTCATTATCTTGTCATTTTTTTAAATCGTTAAATAATGAGGTAATCGCTGCATCTTCATGGTTTCGTAAATAATTTAATGTATTTAATGTCTAAAAATTATAAACAAAATATCATGATGTAGGAAATCTTTTTATCTTTTCAATGACTATTTATAGTAAAAAATATGACTTGTATAACCCCATGTAATTTTTTTTATTAAATCAATACATGTTTGTGTCATTTTTTACTTTTACTTTAAATAAAAGGCATTAATGTCATTATCTTACCCAAGTGGCTCCATGGGGTCCCAAAAATCGACCCATGGGTTGTCTTGGTCGGACATGACACATCAAATAAGGTTAGGACATGTTTCTAGGTCATTTCATATTATTAAAACATCATTTTTACCTTAAATTACACAAATTACCTCTAATCGCGATTAAAAACTTAAAAGTTACTATTCACCAAAAAATATTTTAATCCTAATGAACCAAATTTTACTTCCTAATGACAACCATGTGTGTCGGATTTTTGAAATTCAAAACACGTAGGTGGTAAAATTTCATTTAAACAAAAAATCAGTTTTTTAAGTACCACTTAGTGGTTTCACTATTCATCGAAAATTGTTGTTTTTCAGAGAAAAACCAAAACTTCAACCTAAGATATATTTGATATTCCTAATTCAAAAATGATGTCTATTTTAAAAAATTAAAAACATATAAGTTAAATTAATTAATTTAATAATTAATTCCCACTGTCAGAGAAAATAGAGTGTTTTTATGAAACAATAAGTATCAAAAAATTGAAACTAGTTTAAGTCCAATTTCAATGTGAAATTAATTCCAATGACCACTATTGGATTAAATGGTAAAAATATATTCTAATTGAACTTTAAAACCAATTAAAACGATAATATAATCTTATAAATAAATTAGATTAAAAAGAGGTATTGAATTAAAATACAACACTTTTCACTATTCATTAAAAAAATGAACATTATCGGAAAAATACCAAAAATTAACACAAAGTAAATTTTGATGTCCCGATTATAAAGAATAATTTTATTTGGTCCAATAGAATGTACAAGAGTGACCAAACTATATTTATAGATGGTTCGCCATCAAAAGGTAATAAGTCAACCTTTTAGTAAATATTAGAGTATTTATGCCTAAAATTGAATTTGTTTTCATATTTTAAGCCTTTATCCTTTATTGGATAAATGTAAAAACATTTAAAAAACATATATAATCATATTTTAGTTATTTTAATTAATTCCAGCCAATTCAATGTCTACGTGTTAACTACTATTTAAAATAATATTATTTTATTACTAGTGTGCAACGTAAGATTTTAAAGAAACTCTTTGTTGCGTATCAGGTACGCTATTGAACATAGAAACCCCGTTAAAGTAAAATTAATATTTAATTCATAAATATTAATAAAAATGAAAATGATTTATTCTTTATTTACCTGGGATGTTACATTCTTCCCCCCTTTTGGGAATTGCATCCTTGCAACTTTATTCACTTATCAAAATAAGTGGGGGTATTTATCCCTCATAGCATTTTCAGATTCCCATTTTGCCTCTTCAACCATATGGGTTTTCCATAAAACCTTTACCTGGTGAATTACCTTATTCCGTAACACTTGCTCTCTACGGTCAAGAATCTGGACCGGTTGTTCTTCCTAAGAGAGATTCTCTTCCAACTGAACTACCTCTGGGCTCAAAACATGAGATGGATCTGGCATGTATTTTCTCAACATTGAAACATGAAAAACATTGTGTACCTGAAATAAAATTGGAGGTAAAGCCACTCGGTATGCAACTGATCCAACATTATCCAGAATTTCATATGGTCCAATGAACCTTGGACTCAGCTTTCCTTTATTACCAAATCGCATCACACTTTTCCACGGTGAAACTTTGAGAAAAACATGATCACCTAACTCAAAAGATAGATACTTCCTCCGGTTATCCGCATTACTCTTTTTCCTGCTCTGAGCTGTTCTCATGTGTTTCTGAATCAATAGAACTTTTTCCACCATCTCTTCTACCAATTATGGTCTCATCAACTTCCTTTCACCCACATCATCCCAGAAAGCTGGACTTCGACACCGCTTCCCATATAATGCCTCAAATGGTGCCATCTGTATACTGTAATGAAAAATGTTATTATAAGGAAACTCAACCATAGAAAGATGTTGGTCCCAACTTCCCTGATAATCCATCGAACAAGCACGTAGAATATCCTGAAAAGTCTGAATTGTTCGTTCTGACTGCCCATCTGATTCAGGATGAAATGTTGTACTAAAATTTAATTCAGTACCCAACGACTTCGGAAGGCCTTTCCAAAAGATAGAAGTGAACCTGGGATCACGGTCAGATACAATGGAGAGAGGAAATCCATGTAAATTGACTATCTCTTTAAGATACAAATGGGAAAGTTGATCTTGGGAAAAAGTATATCGTATAGCAAGGAAATGAGCAGATTTAGTCAAGTGATCAACAATAACCCAGATTGTATTATTACCTCAAGGTGTCTTCGGAAATCCCACAACGAAGTCCATGTATATATTCTCCCATTTCCACTCTGGCACTGGTAAAGGCTGAATCATCCCTTTCGGGAACTGCCGCTCTGCTTTTACCTGTTGACAAGTCAAACACTTCCCAGCAAAATCAGCAATATCCCTTTTCATTCCGTCCCACCAGTAATACTCTCGAAGATCTATATACATCTTAGTACAGCCAGGATGGACTGAAAACGGAGAACTATGAGCTTCCCATAACAAATCTCTCTTCAACTGTGAATCACATGGCACACACAATCTCTTCCCAAATCTCAAAACAAAATCATTATCAATATTGAATTCAGGAAACTTACCCTTCTGAACCAGCTCTACCTTTTTCAGCAACTCGCTTTCTTGCTTTTGTTCTTGCTTAATTCTGTCTGATAGAGAAGATTTCACTAATACCTAAAACAAAACAGAAGGACATCCCGCACCCACAACTTGTATTCCAAAGTTCATCAAATCCTTATCCAAAGGATCACGTTCCAAACGCAACATTGTTAACGAAGAATTACTTTTTCGACTCAAAGCATCAGACACTTTATTTTCTTTTCCCGGGTGGTAATGAATTGTACAATCATAATCCTTGATTAATTCTATCCATCTCCTATGTCTCATGATCAATTATTTCTGAGTGAATATATACTTTAAGCTTTTGTGATCAGAATATATTTCACACTTTACTCCATACAAATGATTCCTCCAAATTTTTAAAGCGAAAACAACAGCAGCTAATTCCAAATCATGTGTAGGGTAATTTACCTCATGAGTTTTCAACTGACGTGAAGCATAAGAAATTACCTGATCATTCTACATTAGGACGCAACCAATTCCTTTCAATGAAGCATCACTGTAGATAACAAACTCCCCATTCCTGGAGGGTAGTGCGAAAACTGGAGCATTCACCAATCTTCATTTCAGTTCGTGCAAACTATCATCACATTCTTTTGTCCAGATAAACTTAACACCCTTCCGAGTTAGCTTAGTCATTGGACAAGATAACTATGAAAAATATCTAACAAAACTTCGGTAATAGCCTGACAAACCAAGGAAGCTACAAATCTCAGTAAAATTTGTGGGTTTTGGCCATTCTTCCACAACCTTTGTTTTTGCAGGATCAACAGTTATCCCATCTTTAGAAACAATATGACCAAGGAAATAAATTTGTTGCAACCAAAACTCACACTTGATGAATTTACCATACAATTTCTTTTCTTTTATGGATTTCAAAATAACCCTTAAATGTCTTTCATGATCCTCTTTACATTTAGAAAACACCAAAATATCATCAATGAAAACAACCACAAACTTATCCAAGAACTAATGGAAAATTCTATTCATTAAGTCCATGAATAAAACAAGTGCATTGGTTAGCCCAAAAGGCATTAATAAAAATTCATAATGGCCAAATCTTGTATGAAACACGGCCTTAGGAATATCTGCTTCCTTTACCTTACACTGATGGTACCCAGATCTCAGGTCAATCTTTGAAAAATACTAAGCTCCCTGCAGCTGATCAAACAAATCATTGATATGAGGAAAAAGATATTTGTTCTTAACTGTGACGTTATTCAAGGCTCTATAATCATTGAAAAGTCTCATAGAACCATCTTTATTTTTAACAAATAAAACTGGAGAACCCCATGGTGATGTGCTAGGTCGAATGAAACATTTCTCTAATAAATCTTGCAATTACCCCTTAAACTCTAAAAGTTCAATTTGAGCCATTCGATAAGGGGGTTTTGAAATTGGCTTAGCATCAAGAACTAAGTATACAGTAAACTCAACTTCCTGATCTGGTATTATTACAGGGAACTCATCAGGATACTAATTTAACACTGGCACATCAGTAATCTGAACAGTTCCCTTATTTTCAACAATATGTGCAAGGTAACATTCATTTCCATATTTTACAAGTTTCTTGGCCTCTTGATACGTTATCAACAGTAAGGGTTCATTCTTGTACACAAACTGAATGTCTTTCTAAAAAAAACTTCTTTAGCTCTACAGTCAATCTTGGCATGGTAAATAGAGAGCCAATCCATACCTAGGATAACATCAAACTCTACTAGAGGTAAAACTATATGGTTTTCCAGTAGGTTCTTTCCACAGATAAGGATAGGAATATTATTATAAATTCTTTTTGACTCAACATTTACCCCAGGTGTTTTTACCACAAGTTCAGGAGTCATTTCTTGAGATGGTATTCCCATTTTACTAGAAATGTTTTCAGAGATGAAAGAATGTGTAGACCCCAAATCAAAAAACACACTGGAATAATATGAAAAAACAAACAGAGTACCTGATATAACTTCATTTGATGGCACAACATCTGCTGAAGTTGTTGCAAAGGATTTCACCACCCCTTTCTGCTTATAGTATAACTGCTTCCCATCACTCGAGATCTTTGTCGGACACTAATTTGCATAGTGACCCAGCTCATTGCACTTAAAACATTTCACTAACTATAAATCAAATTTGGTCTGACCATCACCCTGATCATTTTCAGTGCAATAACGAGTCTTATGTCCCATCTTACCGCATCAGTAGCACTTTCCAGAATTCAGAACACATTCCCCAGCATGCCTTTTACCACATTTATCACAAACTGGAACCTTAGTTTTCTTACCGACAAACCATTTTGAAGAATTATTTCCTTTCTCCAGCCACCTCTGTCTCTTCTTTTTCTGGTTGTTATAGAACACTTGATCATCAAAAAACTCCATTTCCACCTTCTCATAACATCGAACAAGCTTTTCATAACTTTTGAACTCACGAGAAGCCAATTCCCTTCGATATTTGTCTTTAATCCTGAGTAAAAATGATTGATTTTCCTATCAAGGTCTCGGATAAAATTTGGAGCGTACCATGCCAATCGAGTGAACCTCTCTTCATTACCAGCCACTGAGTTTTCCTCTTACCTCAATTCCAAGAATTTTTTTTCCATCCTAAGTCGAACAACCGTAGGAAAATACTTCTCAAAAAAAAACCATTGAATTCATCCCAGTCGATAGCATCAATCTCATCCGCGTCCGTGATATTTTTAACCATCGACCACCACTAATCTGCTTCAGCCTCCAAACGGTAAATAGAATGACTAAAATTTTGACTTTCTGAACACCCCATGACATCGAAAATCGTCTACAGTGCTTTAATCCCCCCTTCAGCTAGCACCGGGTTAGATGATCCTCTGAATGATGGGGGGTGTTTCCTCATGAAATGTTCCACCAATGACATGTTCCTTTGCGGTTGATCGGGCTGATCTCGTGCATGGATACCACCACTATTTATCGCTTGAGTCAACTGCACCATTACTGCAACAAACTATTTAGTTCCAATTCCAACCATCTCAGGATGCTGATTCAGAAGGTTATTTCATTTTTTATGCCTTCCTAGCACAGCTTCCTTGTTTCCTCTATGGAAAACCATTTTGAACAATCATGTCTTAGATAAAGCAACATGGTAATCTTCAAATGCTATATCATTTCAATTTAACCATAAAAAAATATTTTTGGATAATCATTTAACAGAATTCTAAATCCTAAAGTTATCTAAACCGACCTCTGATACCAACTATAAGACCCCAGCCTTAAAAATCACTTAATCTTGAGATACCTCAAGAATACACGTTGAGGATCTTTTCAGGTTTAGAGTTTTAATGTATTAGATCATAAATCCCGCATTACATTCCACATTTAAACAAAGTGGTTACATAAAATATAGTACTCATTTTCCAATCAACGGAAAGATATTTCAAATAAAACATGGATTCTTTCTTGACACTTCCTTGACACTATCATCACATCATGTACCTTTCTCTTGACCTGTGAAAAATATTTCAAAAACATGGGATGAGCATAAGAAGCTCAGTAAGGGATATAAAAATATGGAAAGGAAACATGAGTACATGTATACATAAGAATCAATGAAATCATACTTTACTCATAAAACATATGCACATTAACATACCTTATAAAATCATGAATAAATCATAGAAATCATAATACATAAAGGTAACGTGACGCATTCATAACATTCTTACATAGGGAGTAACCCTCTTGGTTACGTTTGGAATACCGATCACATTATATTCCCTAAATATCTTCGGAGAAGCCTTAAAGTTTAACTCTTTCGTTTTAACCAATGCATTGGATAGCTATATCGGGCTCACCCGCCCTTAGTTTATCATGGAAGCACCCGTCTTCATAATAATACCCAAGAACCATAACATAATCGTATCACATAAAACATGCATAAAGAAAACATAACATTTCCACTTTTCAATCACAAGATATCAATACAAAACATTGATATAAAAACATCATGAAAACCATTTTAAATACCAAAATAAAAGAAATGTAAAACATGGTATTTATTTTTCATTTTTTTAAAAAAAATTATGGCTTGTAGAGGAAGCTGAAGCTCAATTAATGGTCACGGCGGTGGAGAAGTCGTTATCGCCGCATACGTACGACAAAAAAAACATTCCCTTTTGTCGTTTAGTAAATGCTTCGTATAAATAGATTCCTTTTGATTAAAGGTAAATGTCAAAGGGGTTTATACAACATATAAAATAAAGTTGTGTATAAAACATAATATGCCTCAATGAAAGGAGATTGAGACGAAGTCCCATACCTCGCGTCCGACTTGACTCAATCGTTTTTTAACGTCCTGAATAATAAATTTGAGTTTATTTATACTTTCTTAAGAACCTTTTTCAAGTTAATTATTCATTTTATATCTCTTATTACCATGTTATTAACACTATGTAATTATTTATGTTAATAATGGTCGTTTTGTCGATCATTGGTACTTGAGTCAAAAATAAACTCTTTATAATTACAAGTTGTTCATGGGGTAAAATATCAATTATATCAAGAATTATATTCATGATTTAGATATCATATATGTCATACATATCCAGTATATACATTCATTTACAATATTACATAACATTTAGTGGTATGAAATGAAATGCACCGTTCATGGAGACAGTAAGTCGTACGTACGCATGAACGCTACTTCCATTTCTATTTCATATTTAATGGAATTAAAACATAATGATACATAATAGTATTATAATTCTAGTATTGTCTCATATATAATGTCATTAAAAATATCCTTTATACGTACCACATATGGTATTAACGAATCAAATCACTTTGAGGGGGCTGTAGTCTGCACTTCCTAAAATGAAGATATCGTGTTTACCCATAATGGAAACCATAAATGTATGACATAAAAGAAAAATACAGAAGCTTAAGGAAAACATAAAAATATTATATATCATATATAAATATAGTGACATCTTAATGGCCACCTTTGAAGGTGTTATATGAGTGTCGAACAATCATTGTTTCGTGAGGTAGATATTCTCCATCCACAGAAACAGTATGTTCTTTAGTAATTAGATATAGGTGTGTTTAAGTGTAACTAGAATCCTTATTATAATAACATCATATTATATTGAAGATACTGTTTTTTTTACAAAATAAAGGAATAAAAAGAGTTTATAGGGTTGGAGAAGCAAAATAAAACATAAGAACACAAGAGAAAACACTACCTTTAAAACAGGTAACTCTTTTTTATTTGAGCTCAAAGGCTTCCTTTGGAAGACTTCTGCCAAAAGTGAGGCTTCAAGGAGTAAGAGAGGAATGTGGAGAGACAAAATGGACAGGGTTTGGCCGAGATAATGGCTTGAGAGGTGTGGGTAAGGTGGTAGAGTTGGAGGCCTTTTATAAGAGGAGAAGAGGGGCACTCTTGGAAAGTTATAAAAGGATACTTTATTATAAAATGCTTTTCGGATTTAAAAGGTCCAAATATTATATATTTCTAGGATAATGTGATAATAGTTCTAAATCCACCCATCCAATAGGTTTTTGACATGTTTTGGACTTATATTTTACATTATCTTTTCATTTTTTTAAATTGTTAAATAATGAGGTAATCACTGCATCATCATGGTGTCATAAATAATTTAATTTAGTTAAAGACTAAAAATTATAAAAAAATTATCATGATGTAGAAAATATTTTTATCTTTCCAATGAATATTTATTTTAAAAAATATGACTTGTATAACCCCATGTAAATTTTTTTATTAAAACAATACATGTTTGTGTCATTTTTTACTTTTACTTTAAATAAAAGGCATTAATGTCATTATCTTACCCAAGTTGCTCCATGGGGTCCCAAAAATCGACCCATGGGTTTTCTTGGTCGTCCATGACAAATCCAATAAGGTTAGGACATGTTTCTAGGTCATTTCATATTATTAAAACATTATTTTTACCTTAAATTACACTAATTACCTCTAATCGCGATTAAAAACTTAAACGTTACTATTCACCAAAAAATTATTTTAATCCCATTGAACCACATTTTACTTACTAATGACAACAATTTATGTCAGATTTTTGAAATTCAAAACACAGATGGGGTAAAATTTCATTTAAACGAAAAATCAGTTTTTTAAGTACCACTTAGTGGTTTCACTATTCACCAAAAATTGATGTTTTTCAGAAAAATACCAAAACTTCACCCTAAGAAATATTTGATATTCCGATTTCAAAAATGATGTATATTTTAAAAAATTCAAAACATATATGATACATTAATTAATTTAATAATTAATTCCCGCTGTCAGTGCAAATAGCATGTTTTTATGAAACAATAAGTATCAAAAGATTGACACTAGTTGGAGCCCAATTTCAAAGTGAAATTAATTCCAACATCCACAATTTAATTAAATGGTAAAAATATATTATAATTGAACTTTAAAACCATTTCAAAAGATAATATAATCATATAAATAAATTATATTCAAAAGAGGTTTTGAATTAAAATATAACATTTTTCACTATTCATTAAAAAAATGAACTTTATCAGAAAATTCCAAAAATTCACACAAAGTAAATTTTGATGTCCCGATTCTAAAGAAGAATTTTATTTGGTCCAATATAATGTTTAAGAGTGACCAAAACTATATTTATAGATGGTTCGACATCAGAAGGCGATAAGTCGACCTTTTAGTGATTATTAGAGTATCTATGCCTAAAATTGAATTCTTTTAATATTTTAAGCCTTTATCCATTATTGGATAAATGTAAAAACATTTAAAAAACATATATAATCATATTTTAGTAATTTACATTCATTTCCGCCAATTCAACGGCTACGTGTTAACTACTATTTAAAATAATTTTATTTTATTACTAGTGTGCAACATAAGATTTCAAAGAAACTCTTTGTTGCTTATCGGGTACGCTATCGAACATAAAAACCCATTTAAAGTAAAATTAATATTTAAATCATAAATATTAATAAAAATGATAATGATTTATTCTTTATTTACCTGGGATGTTACATAATTCCCTCAAAAGACTTTATTTTATGACACTAACAGATCGATCAGCCTTAATATCAAGTTTAATGATAATTCCAGATACATATCTCACAACTATTTCAAAAATTTTCTTTATAGGTACTAATAGATCTATCATCATTATTTTTTAGCTCATAGAATACCATCTAAATTTTTAATAAGAATTAAATTGAAGTACATAAGGAGAAATATGGTCTTAAACTCATCCCACCCCATGGTTTTAATATCATCATGTTCCCTTGTATTATTGATGATATTCCCCCCATTAATATAATTCATTTTCTGAATGATTGATAACCAAAATGACATTATATTTTTCGAAACACTGGAGAATGAAAATGTTCATATCAAATGTACCAATACATTTCTCAAAAACTAGAAGATCATCAGATTAACTAAAGAAAAGTGTACTTTTAATCCATATGGACCCAATAGAAAATTGTTCCCTCCTTTTATCATTTATAAATTCATTTTGATTCAAGTCTTTAGAAAGTTGTTTTATTATAAAAATTATGTATTTTATTCCATATCCCATAATGTATTTCTAATCAGGAGGAAAATAATTTCATTTTCTATCAATATAATAATTAACCTAGTTTCATAATGTTACACCAATTGACTACAAAAAAAATCATAGTGTAAGAATCAATAATCATACTAAGTAACCACATAATAATGAAAAATATCATATATGATGTCTAAATCGGGAAACATTATTTATAATCTATGAAACCTTAGGTCTAACCATTTTTATTCTAAGTCATCATCTATTTAAATCTATCATTATGGTTGTAAATATTTTTTAAATTTAAAAGAATATTCCTTTAGTGTGTAGTATGTCCCATTGTTGTTGTCAAAGTGACGATCAACTCCTCATCTATTTGACCTTATCAGAGTTATTATTCCTTGGTACTATTGTGCTAGATCCACATCCAGTTTTTGTATATTGATAGGGATATAATTTATTAGAAAGCACTCTCTCAATACTTTAACAAAATATTTATACATTTTCATATATGTTTTCTAATCCTTATATATATCCTTATTCCTATGCATCGAAATCTTATTAATGTTTTCCATCCTTGTTTCAAAAGTCTAACAAAACCATTCTTATGATACAAACATTAATGGGATTCATATTTTTTCAATGGTATATAAGTTATACCAATCATAGAAATCCACGGTTAGCTACACGTCATGTGCATGACACACCACCATCCCATGTGATATCCCCATTCTCATAAATCCCATTGGAGGAGATCCATACTCTGTCTGTCTCTCACATGTGAATGTTCCCAGGATCATTGTCTGTCCAATCCTCTAATACCAACTGTAACATGAAAAAAATATTTCATAGATAATTATTACATATTAGTATATGGATATTCACTACATAATATAATGATATTTTCTAGATTCAGTTTCGTCTATTGCATTTGGAAGCATAGAAACATAATCACATGGTCCATAAGTGAGCTTTGCCATCGCCCACTATGTTCACTATAACTAGAACCCTTCTTAGAAATATAATACATTATAAATTTATTCCTATCATGAGGTTGTGAAACATAATAAAGGATGAGATCATATGAATCTTATGGTAAACATGGGAGATACCAATATACCATTATCATATGTTATGAGAAAAAGAACACCACATATGATACCCAAACCCTGTATATCATTATTCATAATAATGATTTACAGATAAATATTTAAAATTTGTAATAAATTAATCATAAAAGAATAAAATAATATAATCTTTGATATTATAATATCTTCATAAGTCACAGGTTTTTGGAATAAAAAATTATAAGAAAACATATGTCTATACGACCTGCTAAGTCATTCATGACATTTTTGGCATTGTCTAACCACTCATGTACCTACTTAGATATTAGGATAACCTCATATGTCCCCAATTTTGGATTTGGGATAACCTCTCATATACTCTCTTTTGGAATAGGTATATCCTCATGTTTACCTTATTATCTCATATAATGTTAATCATTACCAAGAACATTAGAGGGATAAATCGGTCCAACATGTCAAATAATTAAATTCATACATACATATTACACATGATAATAAAACAACAATATGACTAAAACCCTAAAAAGAAATGTGTATCATAATCATTTATTCATGGAATAAACTTTGAAAGATAAATAATTTTCATAATCATTTATACATTTCACCACAGCCTATCTCATGGAATGAGAAGTGGGTTTCATCAAAATTTTATCACTGTATTATTTTTGGAAGAGAAATGTGTTCAAGAAACATCTAATAGTAATAGTAATAAACCATAAAAGGATAATAAATATGGAATCATTGTGTAATATCCCCTAAAAATATTAAATAAAATCAATTAATGTCATCTTAGAGAGAAAATTATTCTGTAGGAAAAATCACTTGAAATGTTTCTCATGGAAATTATCCATTTTAAATTTTGTTAAATATGAATATTTTAAAAAATATTTCATTTTAACATAACATTTAAAACCAATAAAGTAACCCTCAAGTAAAATAATGGTCATGATGGTGTAAAATTCTCTTCATCTCGTACACATTAAAACAATGATTCCCTTTATATTGTCGATATAATCCAAATGGGTATTATTTGGAAAATGATATGAAGATTAATTTCATTTTATAAAGTAAATAAGGGATAAAAATTTTCTTTCATATATCATTTATATAATCTTAATAAAATTAGGAAAACAATTTTGAAGACATAATTTTTTTAATAAAATGGAGTTTTCGACTGGAAAAATCTACAAAGATGATTTTTCAATTTTTTTTAAAATATCGAGTACATAAATGGATGATAATGAATGGAAAACATTTATTATCAAGAAATAAATGTATTATAAAAAAATTTATGAGTCTCATTAGTGATGGGTAACAATATTTCATCACTAGGTTCATAATTATTATCAATCTTAATAAATAATGAGAATGTATCATAGAATCCATTGAACATTGCTAACACAAAATGGTAAGCCATGTGAAAGAGAGAAAATAAAATTGATGTGTAAGAAAATTTAAGTATTATATGATTTTTTATAAAATATTTCATGGGTAGTAAAAAAATGTATAAACGAAATAGTTGTTGAATAGGGCATGTGTCTCACAGAAGTAAAAGGTGATACAGAAATCCCTTACCTTATGTCTCGAAATCCTCCATACACAGTAAAACATAATTAATAAAAAAATTAGTTATGATTAAATTAATGAACCGTAAATATAAATATCATTCAATATATGATTAATCTATGATATTGTATTACATATTAATTAAAAATTCATTGTTAAAGTACTATTTTGGGTATTTACTACATTGTTTTAAGTGTATGTTTTGATTTAGTATTTTGGGTCCCCTAATATTGATCATGGGTCCATATTGTGAAGAATTTTAACGAAGATATATATGTAATATATACTTATTATATGTTTAAATATATTAATCCATTAAATATATAGATAATAAATGAAATACATCATTCATAGATATACTAGGTCAAAAATACCCATGAACATTTTTTCAATTTTATAGAGGGATTTAATTCATGAAATGTAAATAATATAATAAAATAATAGATTAATTATAATCTAATATATATCACATGTGTTTCTACAATTTTACATTATTTCTTTTCATGAAAATAATTAGTGAAAAATAAATCACATCACTTTGTGAGGTGGTAGTCCACCGTTCAAGCAAACGACAATATCGTATTCCAAAAGAATTGGAATAATGAAGCTATAAATGATATAAAATATAAAAAGAATAAAACATTAAAATATATAATACATCAAAATTTAATCCATCGTTATTTAAATCAATTAGTGGTGTAAATGGAAGTTGAATTACATTAGTTTATGAGGTATTAGTTTTCCATACACACAAATGATGATTTAATATCGCATTTGATTGATGTATAAATTGGTGTAAACCATTAAAATAATTAAAAAAACATAGTATGTAGAAGATAATGTGGTTATTATATCATTATATTTTAATAATAATTGAAGGAGGTGGAGGAAGAAATAAAATAAAACACTTTGTTTGGGAAGTTACCTCATATTCAAATAATATCAATTAGTTTTTACCAAATTGATTATTAGTATATATTTTTTTAGAAATAAGGATTATAATATCATAGTATGTAATTATGATAGTTATTTGGGTGGGTCTTGGTATATTATTTTTATTGAATTTGTAAAGATGTGAAGAGAGTTGATGACCATTTATAAGTGAGGTGAGCGATACAGTTGTAAGTTTTTTAAAGGAAAAGGTTCAACCCTGGTTATCACATTAGAAAAGGCTCACAAAAGATCTATTACAGAATATAGAATATATGAGAGAAATTATGGCTATAAATTGGTTTGTTTTTGAATTGTTTCTATTCTTTTTTAATGATTATCTTTTAATGATAAGCCCTGGTAAATATATTTTTACCTTATCCAAGGTAATTATTATTTTTTGATTTAATTATTATTTATGAAAAAAATTATGTTTATCTTATTATATAATATATATTATGTTGACTAAATATATTTAATTTATTTTTAAATATTCCATTCATAGGTGTGGAAAATTATAATGGAAAATTAGACCCAAAGATACACTGATAAAGAGGTTTTCGAAACAGAAAATGTTTAAATATTCTACAACATATATAAAAAAATTAAATATGAAATTAATTCCAATGAACTAAATTATATTTATGGACATATTATTGAACAATTATTACTTTTAAAACGTTTTATAAATTAACCTTATAAATTATTTAAACAAAAAGGATGTTCTAGAAAAACACTAGTGTTTTTCACTATTTATTGAAAATTTTATCTTCTTAGAAAAATACCAAAAAAATCACCATAAGAAATTTTTTACAAGATAAATTAAAAAAAGAATTTTATTTTTTGAAAATAATTTTTTAAAATATAATGAATGTAATTTTAATGTTGTTTACAAAAATAAATAAATAATTTTTTAGAAAATGGTATATTGAAAACCTATAAAGGTGTTATTGAAAATTCTATATGTTTTTATCAATATTTATTATGTATTTAATTTTTTAGATTAATATATAAAATGTTTTTATTCTTATCTATGTCACATATTTTACAGTCATGTATATTATAGTCATGATTAAATAATAATAACAACAATATATCACAGTATGTTAAAAATCTCTATTGTTTAAAATAAAAGATAAACTATGTGATGTGTATAATGAATGATATAAAAAAAACTCATAAATTATTGTGAAAAAAATATATAATTCCTAAAAAACATGGGGTGTTAAACTAGGGTTATTGAGTGGATATCTAAATTACTTATTTCAAAGAAAATCTAACCATTTTAATCGATCACAATATTTTGTAATTTTACTTTCACCTCCTCTAATTATATTGTATATAACATAAAAATACTTATATATCCTTGATATAATAAAATATTATTATCATTAATTATTCAAAAATAACTACCCTCTATTTAATAAAATTAAAAATGCAATTTTAATCATTTGTACATGTGGAATAAAAATTTCATGAATATGTGTGATTCGTTCTTCATTTCTGATTAACATAGAAGGTAAAAATGAAATATTTAATTAATATATAAAACATTTATGATTTTATAATTAAAATTCAATTTTTAATTATTATTTTCCTTTTTTTTTTCTAACAATCAAAAAGTAAAAATTGCATTCATGCATATTTATGACCTACCATCTCCAATAATGGTGAAATTCAATTTTCAATGTCTATTTTTTGGATGATCCAAAGATATATATATTTATATATATTTATATATATATATTATAAATTATATTTATATAACAATTATAATTTTATGATAATGGAACCACAATATTAGTATAAGGACCACAAATACCAAACCAAAATCATATAAGAAAAACAAAGTAGTGTAAATGAAATAATAATTTTAATAATGATTTATTAATAAATTGGTGATAAAAGGTTATAATTAAATAAAACATGATCTGGTATATATATATGATTATGATTCATTAAAAGATTTTTAATAAATACATATTTTTTTTGACCTCACCTGTTTTGATAATCCGAATTATGCTTCCACATTCTTTGTTAATCCAAAATAATGTTTATCTATATATTAATTCATTCAATATATGACATTCTATTATCATGTTGATAATAATATTAAAATAATCTTTGAAATATGTTAATAAATGGTTAACTATGTTTATATGAACTTTGAAATAATTCTAACTCAATCGGAATATGTGTTGCATAGAATAGATAAGTGTTAAGTCCACTGGTTTGCACATAGCTACTAATAAAGACAAACAGATCCCTACTAGTACTTAGTCTACCGATAGACAAAAGTTACTGATAGACTAAATAGACAATCACTAAAATAGAACAGAGCTATCGGTATGTATAAATCTACCGGTAAGGACGACACTGATTGATCAAGTCTACCGATAGAAGATGATCTACTGCTATTTGTAAAAATGAGCCACCGGTATGCACCAGCTGCTGATACAATGTCCACCGATATGCACTTTAGCACTGGAATGGAATGGAGATACTGATACAAACAAGATACCGATACAAACAAGATATTGATACAAGCAAGCTACCGATATAGACAGGTTACCGATAGAAAGATTCATTGGTACATAGAACTATTGATACACGGAGTAACATCTACTATTACAAGGAGCTACCGGTACAAAGACAAAGAGAAACTGACATGACGTCACCACTATACAAAGTCCACCCTTACCTATCTTCTGATAGAAGGCTACTGATGAAATATGGACCAGTCATTCTACTTCAAACTCCATACTCTCAAAATTATTTATTTGTTAAGAAATGGTCATATTTGATGATTTTAATGAAATCAATGTTATTTAATGATAGTTTTTGGCATGTCAGGGATCTGTACCTCATACCTGTAAAAAGGTCATCATTACCATTGCCAAAGATGAAAGTTATAAAAAGAAGGCGCGTGAAGTGTGCGAGAAAAAGAGAGTTGAAGAGTGCTAAAAAAGTGGTGAATACACACAGAAAAGAAAGGATTCATCCACACTCGAACAACATTGGACATACACAAATCCATTCATTCAAGAAGCGAACACAAGATGAACTTTAGTAGAGGAGTGAAGAACTACAATGATCTCTTCAGGCAGTCAAGCTGATCAAATAGAATATGAAGAAAACAACCCTCTATTTTTCAGACAAAAACCAGAGAATGACTCAGAAGAATTCTAGATTAATCAAAGGAGTCCCGAGCTACACAACAAACCACTAGATCATTCTAAAACTCATATATAATCTTTCAGTTATTCTTTTATTTACATTTTGAGAAGTGTGTATACTCTGTTTATTTTATACACACACTATTTCCTGAGCTAAGCTGTATGATTTCTAAATCCTCACACAAACCTTCATTAACTCTTTTGTATCCCACTGTGGATAGTGGTAGAGGTCAATTAGGACCTGGACAACTAGTGTGTTGTGGTTTTTGTTTTCCCACAAACAACTGTGGTAGAGGTCTTAGTACCTGGACAGTCTCTATACTGTTGTTTACCCCGATCATGGGTGTGGATCAAATTTATATAAATTGTTTGAGAGGAATAAATCATAGCTTGAGACTGAACCTCTTGGTTATATCTGTTGTGCATCATAGATTAAGTCTAAAATATATTGCATACATTATTTTCTACTACTAATTACATTGAAATACAATTTGTCTTAAAGATACTTTGACAGTTAATCTAGCATGTGTTTGTAACTATTGTAAATCGGTAGGTTAGTTTCAAAAGATAATTTAATCTTCTGATTAAATTAACTGAGATCTAATCAATCTTTTGAGAACCTAATAGAACCCGTATGGTTTTAAAAATTCAATACATTTTAACTTAGTTTTTAATTGGGGTATTTTAAGAGAAATATTTTAACATAAATTTTAATTGGAACTCAATTCAATCCCCTCTTGAGTGTCCAGTCTAACCAACATTTGGTATCAGTGGAACTATTATGTTTATCAAGGATTTCAGAATACTCTGGTTTTGAACTGTGATTTTAGTTATATCTTAAGATCTTAAATTACTATTAGTTCTAAATTTTATCTCTTTAAATATATTTTTAAAAATCAAATTATGGATAATAGATTAGAAGGTACTGCTACCAACATGCCACCCTTCTTTAATGGTACAAATTATGCTCCGTGGAAGCTTAAAATGAAATTTCATTTACAGAGTATGGTATTTGATATCTGGACTGCTATAGAAACTCAATATAAGATTCCATACACTGAGAGAACTACTTGGGATGAAGCTAATAAGACTTCCTACAATAATAACTGTAAAGAAATGAATGCTTTTTACTGCACTTCAGGTGATGAGGAATTTAACAGAACATCTTCTTGTAAAACTGCTTATGAAATTTGGGAAACTTTGGCTATTTCCCATGAGGGAACAACCAATGTTAATGAAATGAGATTGAACACATACACTATTAAATATGATAATTTTAAAATGAAGCCTGCTGAACTCATTTCTAACATGCATCTCAGGTTCAATGAGATTGTCAACACTATGGGCTCTCTTGGTAATTTTGTTCCTGCAAAAGAACAGATCATGAGAATATTAAGATGTTTACCGGAAATATGGACAGGCACATCTGTTTCCATAATTGAATCATGCGACATTAGAAAACTGCCTGTTAAAATATGAATTGGTAAGATTATGATGTATAAATAAGAACTAAAGGTAAACAAGGAAGAAGATGATTAACAAAAAAGGTAGTCATTGGATTTTAAGTATATTGCCTCAAAGAGCAAGGATAAGTAAAATGTTCATATACCTACTGAAATTTCAACAAGTGAAAGTTCAGATTTTGACAGTGATGCTGAAATGGCTCAGATATCTAGAAGGTTCAAGAAGTTCTATAAGAAGAAGAAATTATTCATAAAATCAAATTACAAAGGAAAATATGACAAAAATGATCATTGGAAGACAGATTGGAAGAAGCATGATAAAAGTGATGAGATTTTCTGCTATGAATACAAAAGAAATGGACATGTGTAAGTAGACTGTCCAAAGATAAAGTTCAAGAAGAAAGCTGACTACAAGGACAATAAGTATAAGAATGCTATGATAGAAACATGGAGTACTTCAGAGGATAGTTAAAGTGATTCAGATTCTACTCAGGATGAAAAATCTCAAAATGATAACATGTGTTTCATGATAAACATGTCTGAGGTACCATTGGATACTCCTGCTTTAAAGTCATATTATTCTGGAGTTGATTCTGATTCTGAATCTGAAAATATTCCTATTGAATAATTATTTAAATATTATAATATGCTAGAAGAAAACTATAATGAATTTAAGGACAAGTATAAGACCTTGATGACACAACATGTTGTAATCAGCTCTGTAAAATCTGCACTTGATATAGAAAATAAAAAGAATACCCAATTTCTGGAGGATAATACTGCGCTAAAATTGTCCAATGAGAAATTATGGAAGGAAAAATAGAAAATCACTAATAAAAAATTTACACTTACCCAAATGTTCGAAAAATAAGTGGCACCAAAATATACCACTGGAATTGGCTATCATCTTGGAAAAATACAGATTTCTAAAACTAGATTTATTCCTAAATTTGGACAGAATGCTGATAGTTCTATTTCTAGGAATTCATATATTTTTACTTTTTTTCTCACTTGGTTATAGATCAAGTAAAGTTTATCATTCAAAATATATCGATTCTGTAAACTATTTGAGACCCATAAGACAAATCTGGATATCTAAAGATTTTATTGCTAACCCTTCTGGTCCCAAGAAAATATTGGTACCAAAATCATTTTCTGTTTAAACCTATTTTGTAGGAAAAATTATTGAAGAGTTCTCATAAGAAGGTATGGAACTTGGAAAGTGGATGTTCAAGGAATATGACTTGGTGATTACTCATGCTTCAAGATTTTAATAAAAGTAGATGGAGTCCATGTCACCTTTGGTGATAACTATAAAGGAAAAATCATCGTCCTTTTCCAGATTGGTAACACTGATTCAGTTTTAATTTCTAATGTTTTATTTTATGATGGGCATAAATACAACCTGTTAAGTATTTTAAAGTTGTGTTATGATGGTTTCAATGTTAAATTTTAAAATTATTCTTGTAATGTTTTCAAATTCTAAAAATGTTTTAGTATTTTCTGCCTTGATAAATGAAAATGTTTATGCAGATGATTTGAATTCATTTGCTAAACAAAACATTACTTTCTTAAATTCTTTTTATAAAGATTCTTGGATATGTCATATAACAATAGGACACTTAAATGTTAATTCACTTAGAAAACTGACTAGAAAACATTTAGTTAGATACCTACCAAAAATTGAGTTCCAAACAGACAAAGTTTGTAATCCATGTCAAAAGGGAAAGCAACACAAAGTTTCTTTTAAATCAAAGAAATAAGTTTCATCTTCTCAACCTCTCGAGTTGTTTCACTTGGATTTGTTTGGACCTTCAAGAGATTCTAGTTTAAATGGGAAGCACTATGTCTCTGTCTTAGTAGATGAATATTCTAGGTACACTTGGGTATTCTTCTTAACTCACAAAAGTGAAGCTTTTTATTACTTTATTAAATACTACAAGTCTGTAGAGAACCTTATTGGAATTAAGATTATGACTCAGAGAAGTGATCATGCTCGTGAGTTTGAAAATCATGAGTTTGAATCTTACAGCTCACACAATGGCTATAATCTCAACTTTTCTGCCACTAGAACACCTCAGTAGAATGGTGTAGAAGAAAGAAAAAACAGAACCCATCATGATATTGAAAGTACTATGCTTAATGGGTATGAATTACCTGATTATTTTTGGGTTGAAGCTATAAATACAGCCTGTTATATTATAAATAGAGTCCTGATTAGACATGTTGTCAAAAAGACTCCTTACGAGTTGTGGAACAATAGGAAACCTAAGGTTAATTACGTTATAGTTTTGGTTGAAAAGTTTTTATTCTTAATACAAAAGATAATCTTGACAATTTTTCATCTAAAAGTGATAAAGGAATTTTTCATGGTTATTATTTAACATGAAAATCCTATAGTGTTTTCAATAAAAGAACTAAAAGTGTGGATGAATCTGTTCACATCAGGTTTGATGAAACTAATCCACGTGAACCCAAACCGCCCATTGTAAATCTTGAAGAAGACTTGTCTACTCTGGACCTTAATGACAAAAATAGTGACCCTATTGTAAATACATCCAATTCTAGAATCTTTCCAGAACCTTCTTCTGTTGAACCAGAACCTCAGATGAACCTGAAATTTCTAGTCCCACCTTTACTAGAACAACTAGGATTCTAATGAATTATACTTTAGATGCTGTTGTTGTAAATCTTGATAGAGGGACACAATATAGAGATTCTCTAAGCAATAAGGTGAAACATAAATCCTTTCTTTCATATCTAGAACCTAAAAATATCAATGATGCAATCAATGATGAATTTTGGGTATTGGAAATGCAAGAATAAATAAATCAATTAGAAAGAAACAATGTCTGGGAATTAGTTGACATACCTAAGGACACTTTGACCATATGCACTAAATGGGTTTTTCGAAATAAAGTTGATGAGTCTGAAAATTTAGTTAGAAACAATGCTAGGTTAGTTTCACAAGGGTATAGTCAAGAGGAAGGTATAGAATATGATGAAACCTTAGCCCCTGTTGCTATATTAGAAGCTATTAGGATTTTACTTTCATATTCTACTCATCTGAATTTAATTAATATCAAATGGATGTGAAAAGTTCTTTTCTAAATGGTTTTATAATTGACAATGTTTTTTTTGAACAACCACCTGGATTTACAAACCCCCATTTCCAAAATCATGTTTTTAAACTTTATAAAGCAATATATGATTTAAAACAAGCTCCAAGAGCTTGGTGTGATAGAATTAGTAATTTTCTTATTTGATCAGGATTTTCTAAAGGGATTGCTGATCCAACTATTTTTATGAAAATAATTTCAAAATATGTTTTGATAGTAAAAATCTATGTTGATGATATTATTTTTTGATCTTCTAAACATTCTTTATGTACAGATTTTTCAAAGAGTATGAAAAATGAATTGAAATAACTTTAATGGGAGAACTCAAATATTTTCTTGAATTTCATGTTTTTGAAAATGAAAATTGTATTATTTTGAATCAATGAAAATATACAAAGGATCTTTTAAAACATTTTGGTTTGGATTGTATTAAAGAATGTGATACCACTATGAGTACTGTTTGTAAAATGGACATTGATGAAACTGGGAAACCAGTGGATCAAATAGATTATAGTGGTATGATTGGAAGATTACTTTACATTACTACTAGTGGACCAGATATTATGTTTATTGTGTGAATGTGTGCAAGATTTCAAGCTAATTCTAAAGAATATCATTTACTTTATATTAAAATAATTTTCAAATATATTAAACACAATTTAAATTTAGGTTTGTTTTATAGAGAAGGACAATCTTTTGAATTAATGAGTTATTTAGATGCTGACTTTGTAGGTTGCATGTTGGTTATAAAAAGCACATATGGAACATGTCATTTATTGAGAAAATACTTAGTATATTGTTGTAGTAAGAAACTGAATTCTATTGCTTTTTTCCAATTTTGAAGCAGAGTATATAGCTGCTGGTAGTTGTTGTGAACAAATTCTGTGGATAAAGAACTCTCTTTTGAACTATGGATATGTTTTTAAGCATGTTTCAATAAGCTTTGATAACACTATCATAATTAACATTTCAAAGAACCCAGTATCTCATTCTAGGACCAAACACATTGATTTAAGGCACCATTTATTGAGAGATCATTACCAAAAAGGTGATATTACTCTTTAATTTATAGGTTTTGAACATCAATTAGCTGACATTTTCAGCAAAACCATTATGTTAAGATAGGTTATGTTACATTAGACATGAGTTAGGAATGGTTAACCTTGACCGTTAGAAACCTCAATATTATACCTCACTGGTACAAAACCTCACTGTTATACCTCACTGGTATGAAACCTCACTGTTATACCTCACTGGTATGAAACCCCACTATTATACCTCACTGGTATAATACCTCACTATTATACCTCACTAATATGAAACCTCACTGTTATACCTCACTATTACACCTCAGTATGGACCTCACCGTTAGTGGACCCCACTGATAGATAAACCTCACTGTTATGAATTCTCACTGGTATATCCCACCGTTATGTATGCGCTGTTTTAAAATTCGGCCTTTAGCTGCCAGAATCTGTATCATCTATATATTACTTATTTTATTTTAATTATTTATTTTATGATTCCTAAATGATAAAATGAAGTCCTAGTTACTCCTCAATCCACCGAATCTTTCCTTTACCCTCAAGCCTTTGCTTCTGAATCTCTCAAAAAGCCTAAGTTTGCCAAACCAGAGATGGAAAAAACCAATCTCCCTACTATTGGAGATGACATTGATGATCCGAATGCAAAGAAGCAGAAAACAGATCCAGAAGCAAGTAGCAATGTTAGTAGAACAAGGTCGTGGAGGCGTCCAGTGAATTCACATCTACAAAATAGAGATATTGTAATTGAGAAATAGCTATTCACGGAATGGATGAAGTCTATTAGATCGTTAGTTCTTGAGGAGTAAGAAGATCAGAAGTGGTTAGAATGATTCTCAAATGATAATGTCCCCTACTATCTGAATCTAGTAAAATAGTTCTAGGAGTTTTTGAGTTTTGAGAAATTAGAAGATGAGAACCGAATTATTTCATTTGTGAATGGAATGGAAATATCTTTTTCATCTGTTGAGTGGGATGAGTACATGAGAGTAACACATTAAGGAGTTTATGGTTATTCATCGAAGACACTACCACCTACTAGTGATATTTTTGATTATGAGACTGCACTAGTGGAGCTCAGTGGTATTAGCGAGCAAAGAAAGGTAGTGGCTGCTCAAATGAATGGAGAGAATATATTTTTGTTCAAGTTTGTGCAACATGTGCTAATCCCAAGAAGAGAGGACTTTTAAAATCTAAGATATCAAGATATATATCTGTTACATCTCTTGAGACATGGTGTGAAGGTGAATTTTGGCAGGTTGTTAATGATTTAAATGGAGGATATGACCAGACTCAAATGAAAGAAAAATTATTTATTCTTTGCCAAGTTTATTTCTGTTATGATTAATGTGAAGGGGTAGCTGAGTCTTAAGATGAGACAGTGGTAGTAAAGAATAATTTTTGTATCACAAACACAATTTGTTAATACATGAAGATAAACTAGAACCCATGGAAAGGAGAATGGGTTACTTATGATAAGAAGCTATATGATAAGTTAAATCCTATGGATAATCCTTCAAGGCCTAAGGATGTAAGGGATCCAGGTCTTGGCCATGATGAAGAATTGCCACAGTTTAGTGATGATTCCGAAGAGGAAGATTCCTCTGCAGCAAATAGAGGAGATCCTGACTTTCCTCCTAGCCCAACTTCTGATGTTGTGTCACAAAAAAGAGAAAGTGCTTTGAACCTACCTTGTACAGAAACTATTTTTGGTGTAAGGAATATAGTGGCACCTATTGATGAGGAAGACCAGCAGAGAGCAGATCAGGAAGAGGCTGCTTATGAAAATGAAGATGTATTTCAGGAAAGTGAAGCATCTGTTTCTGTCATCTTGAGCCTTAGTCCACTGATTGGACATTCCCTCATGCCTGATGGGGAATTTGATTAAATTGATAGACCTTTACCTATTCATGAGGAACCCCCTGATATTTCACATATGGAGATGGTTTTGCATGATTCTTCTGAGGAAGAATGAGTTTATGAGGATGTCATTGCTATACAAGAGAATGCAAAAGTTTAGGGGGAGCATTAGACTAGGTTTGGCAGTGTTTCAATGGCTGTTGAGTTTTTAGATTGGGCAGAGGACGTAGAGTTTGTCGTTTGTGGATTGGATTACCCTAATTCTGATAATGAGACATCCCTGTTGTAATGCCCCGACGCCAATTATCCAAAGTCAGTGCATTATTGCATAAAATTGGAATGATCACAAAAGATCATGTCTCGAAAGACCGATTAGTTTTGTAGCCTTGGAAACACTAGATACATTCATAAATGTTACATTACATCATAAAGTGAAAAACTACAATAACAAAGTCTCCATTTTTCACACTCATATCCCCTTCAGACTATCCCTACAGGTCATTCCTAAAATACCTCTTCATATCCTGGAAAAATTAAAAAGTTGAAAGGGGTGAGATTAGATGCTCAGTAAGGATAAAAATATAGCGGAAGCTTTCATAAATAAACATTAACATTTAAGGAAATGTATAACTAAAACAAAAGAATTTTAAACTTGAAATTTAGAATAATATGGAAAAAGAAAAATGAAATAATTCCATTTACTTATTCACATGGATATTCTACTAGTATAATAATCACATGCAATAACAATAACCACCTTCACAATGATGGAATGCATAATTCCAGACTATCATAACCATGTAGCCAATGCCTCTTGCCAAGCCTAAAAATAAGATTTTGTCAAGGCCTCGTGCCAAGACACTAGTTTGTCTCATGAGACCTACCGATGCATTGAGGAGCTATAGCGGGCTCCACCCGTCACTTATTAAGTCCAATGCATTCCTCATATGAACAGGTTTAAACATATCATAAACCATAAAATAATCGTATCACATAAAACATGAATAAAAGAAACATAACATTTCCACATTTCAATCACTATATATCAATACAAAACATTGATATAAGAAAAACACTTTCAAAACCATTTTCAATACCAAAATAAAAGAAAATTAAAACTTTGTATTTATTTTTCATTTTAATAAAAAGTTATGGCTTGTAGAGGAAGCTGAAACTCAAATAATGTTCACGGCGGTAGAGAAGTCGTTGTCGCCGCATATTTACGACATGAAAAACATTCCCTTTTTTTCGTTTAGTAAAATGATTCATATAAAAAGATTCCTTTTGAATAAATGTTAAAGTCAAAGGGGTTTATACACTGTATAAAAGAAATTTGTGTATAAAACAAAATATGCCTCAATGAATGGAGATTGAGAAGAATTCCCTTACAAATAACATTTTTTAAATAAAATAGATCTATTATGTGTATTAACTATATGTACACATAAAGAAAGTATATATACAATATAGGACATAAAAATATCATGACATAATTTTAATGTAGTAGATTATCCCAAAGAACAAAAATTGGGTTAAGAAGTTCCCTTACCTCGTGTCCAACATGACTCGATCGTTCTTTAAACTCCTGAATAATAAACTAGATTTAATTTTTACATTATTAAGAACATTTTTCAAGTTCATTATTTCTTTTATATATCTTATTACCTTGTTATGAACATTATGTAATTATTTAAGTTAATATAGACAGTTTTGTCGATCTTTGGTACTTGAGATATAAATAAACTTCTTATAATTACAAGTTGTTCATGTGGTAAACTATTCATTATATCCAGAATTATATTCATGATGTAGGTATCATATATACTATATATATCCAGTATATATATTCATTTATAATATTACATAACATTTTGAGTAAGAAATGAAATGCACCGTTCATGAAGACGGTAAGCCGTACGTACGCATGAACGCTACTTTCCTTTATATTTCGTATTTAATTGAATGGAATCATAATGATATAAAGGTATATTATAATTCCAGTATAATATCATATATAATATAATTTACTCCATCGTTTATACATCCCACATATGGCATTAACGATTCATATCACTTTGAGGGGGCGGTAGTCTGCACTTCCTAAAATGAAATTATCGCGTTTACCCATAATGGAAATCGTAAAGGTATTCCATAAATGAAAAATAAAGAATCATAAAGAAAACAAAAACATAATATATATCATATATAAAAATAGTGTCATCATAATGGACACCATGAGAGGTGTTAAAAGAAGATTGAACAATCATCATTTTGTGACGCCGAAATTTTCCAACCACAGAAATAGTATGTTCATTAACCATTAGACGAAGGTTTGTGTAATTTTAAATCAAATAAATCTCATAAAAACATACTAGTATATTGAAGATACTGGTTTTGTTACAAAATAAATGAATAAAAAGAGTTTAAGGGGTTGGAGAAGCAAAATAATACAAAATAACATAAGAGAAGACATTACCTTAAAATCGGGTAACTCTTTTTTGATTTGAGCCAAAGGCTTCCTTGGGAAGAATTATGCCCAAATTGAGGCTTCTAGGAGTAATAGATGGAAGTTGAGAGAGTATTTGGGCAGATTTTGTCTGAGCCAAAACGCTTTGAAGGTGTGAATAAAGTGGTAGTGGTGGGGGCCTTTTATAAGAGGAGAGGAGGGGCACTCTTGGAAAGCAATGAAATGTTACTTTATTATATAATGAGTTTTGGATTTTAAAGGACCCAAACTTATATACTTTGAGGATAAGGTGATAAGTGTTCTAAATCTACTCATCCAATAGGATTTTGACAAGATTAATTCTTAGATTTTACATTATCCTTCCATTTCATTAAAATCGTTAATTAATGAGGTAATCGCTGCATCATCATGGTGTCATAAATAATTTAATTTATTTAATGTCTAAAAATTATAAAAAAAATATCATGTTGTAGGAAAGCGTTTTAGCTTTCTAATTAATATTTATAGTCAAAAATATGACTTATATTACCCCATTTGAAAATTTTTTATGTAAAACAACTCATGTTTGTGACATTTTTATGTTAACATTAAATAAAAAGTTTTTAATGTCATTTTCCTACCAAAGAGTCTCCATGGGGTCCCCAAGTTGACCCATGGATTATCTTGGTCGGCCATGACTCATCCAATAGGTGTAGGACAAGTTTCAAGGTCATTTAATATTATTATAACATTATCTTTACCTTAAATTTCACTAATTAACTTTAATCGTGATTAATTAAACATTAAAGTTACTATTCACCAAAAAATTATTTTAATCCCATTGAACTACATTTTAATTCCTAATGATAACCATGTATGTTGGATTTTTTAAAATCAAATCACAGAAGTGGTAATGTTTCATTTAAACGAAAAATCAGTTTTTTAACCACCACTTAGTGGTTTCACTATTCATCAAAAATTGAAGTTTTTCAGAACAATTCCAAAATTTCACCCTAAGCTATAATTGATATTACGAATTCAAAAATGATTTCTATTCGACGAAATTCCAAATATATAAGTTGCATTAATTAATTTTATAATTAATTCCCATTGTCACAACAAATAGCGTGTTTTTAAGAAACAATATATATCAAAAGATTGACAATTGTTTATGTCCAAATTCAAAGTGAAATTAATTCTAATGACCACCATTGGATAAAATGGTAAAAATATATTCTAATTATAATTTAAAACCACTCAATAGTATAATTTATCAATATAAATTATTTTGATTAAAAAATTTGTTTTTAAGTATTATTCACTAGTCATAAAAAATTGGAAGTTCTCAGAAAAATACCAAAAATTCAACATAGGCTAATTTTGATATACCGAATCCAAAAATGAAGTCCATTTTGAAATAGAAAATATATATAATTTCAAAAAGTGGGTATTACTATTCATAATGGCTATTTTGATTGGTCACGGTTTGTCAGAATCTCGAACTTGCGTACAATGCAAGCTATTGCATTATTGAAATAGAAGCGTATCGTGGAAGCTAGGGGTGTTAAATTTTCCCCTCCTTCAATAAATTGCACCCTCGCAATTTGAAATTTTTCTTTGAAAATAAAAGGTTGAAAATAGAAAATACCTTTGTGGAAAACCCACATCAGAAATAAGGTTAATAAAAATATAACTTTAAAAGAAAGAAAGAGAAGTAAAAAAGGTCACCCGAGATAGGCCATACTAGGATTCTATGAAAATATGGATATGGAGGAGAAAAAACCATCATGGTCTGATGGAGAGTTGTATAAAATAGGATTAGGAGAATGTTAACTATAAGAAAATCACAAACTTGTGATTTGTTAAACGGTCATTGATTCCCCAATTGGAAAAGTTAACCGACAACATTTTTGTTTTAAGTACACGTCATAAAGTTGAGGAATTTATTTAGGAGATTTACTAAGAACATAATGAAATATACTTACTTGTCATGTAGACATTCATTCTTTAATAAATTTTTACCACAAACCCATCATTCACTCCAAAAGGTAATAGAACTCAAAAATATTCTATTTATCCTAATTGTATAAGGTTCCGAATATTAACACATAACATTTAGATTAGGAAACATTTTTTGTAATAACCAGGTACTTCCTGTAGGCTAGTGGTAGGTAATAAAGGCATTTCACACTATAGTTGTGGGTTTGATTCCTACAGCTTTGTCCGACGCGACAGGTTATCCCCCAACCTGCAGGTTGTCGTTTTCCTAAAAATATAGTATTATAATATTCCAAATGTAATATTCAGAAATGTTTTAACCTTAAACAATACTATTCAAAGTTCAACTTAATCCATCCCAACCTTTATAGTTATCCAAAATACCTCTGTCCAGACTTTCTCTAAAAGGTCTCTTAATTTCAAAATCAATTTATCAGATTCCCCAAACAAAGTAATGTTTCTCTTATTGTCACATACTAAAAATATGATTACCTTCATCATATTAAAACCTTAATGAAAACAAAAAGTACTGTAGTAAAATCCTTATATATATATATCACATTATTCTTTTAAACAAAATATAATCCTTGAGTCTAAAAGCACCAATACATTAATTATTCCACTTCAACAGTAGTAACAGAATATGATTGTCCTTGATCCCTTGGCCTTTTCTGAGGTAAGTTTCCCTGACACTTAGGACATTCATTTCCATAATTCCCCATTTCCCTACAATTGTAGCATTCAACATTAATATCCTCTTTCTTTCCCTTGCAATCACGAGCCTGGTGACCTTTTTCTCCACATTTATAACAAAATCCCATTCCTTTTAGGCATGTACCGGGGTGATTCTTCCCACAATTATCACATAATAGAAAATCCTTCTTTCCCGTTTTCCCATTATCTATCTCTTGTTCCACTGTTCCCTTCTTCTCTTTCTTTACATTGTTGTCATAAGACTTAGATAATTCCCTTTCTGTCTTGATAGCACATGAGACAATATCTTCATACGTTGAGAAAGATTGTGATACTAAAGCTCGACGGTGAAATGGTTTTAACCCATAAAATAAATGATCAATCTTACTTCTTGGGTTTCATATATAATCTGCAGCATGCCTCACTAACCTTGTAAAGTTAGCCTCATACTTTGCGACATTCTCATCCTCATTTTGACTCAGAATCAGAAATTTCCTTTCCATATCTTCTCGATGGTCACGAGGGAATTATTTTTATAAGAAAATCTCTTTGAACTCCCTCCATTCCATATTTGAAAATTCATCATCTTCCTTTGTATTTTGAAACAACGACCACCATTGATCAGCATCTCCCGTGAGGCGGTAAACTGCCATGATAACCATTTCCCTTTAACTACTCCCCAAGGCATGGAATATTTTCTATAAGGAATTTATCCATTTCTCAGCTACTAATGGATTTTTACCCCTATTAAATGTTGGCGGTTGCTGCCTCATGAAGCGGTCTAACTTTTATCCTCCACGTTTCGGATCAGGGTGATCCATACGAGTAAGTTTATTATTCATAACCGGAGTGATTTGTCCCAGTATGGTGATAAGTTGATCAGCACTAGTTGTATCTCTATCTCCATAATAATTATCTTGAGCAGGATGGAAATCCCTACATGGAGTGCATGCATTGATACAGTTTCCATTCCTCCCACTAGGATCCATTTCTAAACAATGGCATAAACTATATTAGTTTATGAATCAAAATACGTAATTCCATACTTGTAAAACACTTAACATAAATTTGACATTTTATGGATACAATCCATAATCATAAAAATGTTTTCCTTGAGAAGTATGTACTCATAAACCCTTCATAATGGTTGGTAAAGAAAATGAGAATTATCCTAAGCGTATCCCCCAGGAGTGTTGTAACCAAGAGTGCAGAAAGGCCCGTTGTCGTGCACCTGTTCCTATTCGAGTCTAGCTCAAAGAGGTGTTTTCGGGTTTTTCCCCTAGGTACATCTGTGCAAGATCCGCCTCTACCTGCTCGTATCCAGACAGAGATGTATTTCTCAGAAAACTCACAAAATCTCTATAATACCAAAATTATAGGAAGTTCTTCTATACTATTTCTCAATGTCTATCGTTGGGCTATGTGCTCTAATCGGAGTTTATCTAAATCTAGCTTCCAAGGTTAGTTCCAAACTGCCTCTGATACCAACTATAACACCCCTACCCCAGTTACCCATAGTCGGTGCATTATTGCGTAACAGTAGCATGATCACAAAAGATAAGGTCTAGAAAGACCGATTAGTTTAGTAGCCATGGAAACACTAGATACATTCATAAATGTTACATTACATCATAAAGTAAAAAACTACAATAACAAAGTCTCCATTTTCCACGCTCATATCTCCTTGAGACTATCCCTGCAGGCCATTCCTAAAATACATCTTCACATCTTGGAAAAATTAAAACATTGAAAGGGGGAGCTCAGATGCTCAATAAGGATAACAATATAGCGGATGCTTTCATAAATAAACATTAACATTTAAGGAAATGTATAACTAAAACAAAAGCCTTTTAAACTTGAACTTTAGCATAATATGGAAAAAGTAAAATTAAATAATGCCATTTACTTATTCACATGGATATTCTACTAGTCGAATAATCACATGCAATATCAATAAACAATTTCGTAATGATGGAATGCATAATGCCAGACTATCATAACCACGTAGCCAAGGCCTCGTGCCAAGACTACAAATAAGATTTTGTCAAGGCCTCATGCCAAGACACTAGTTTCCTCATGAGACCTACTGATGCATCGAGAAGCTATAGTGGGATCCACCCTTCAATTATTAAGTCCAATGCATTCCTCATATGAACAGGTTTAAACATATCATAAACCATAACATAATCGTATCACATAAAACATGCATAAAGGAAACATAATATTACCACATTTCAATCACTAGATATCAATACAACACATTGATATAATAAAAACACTTTGAAAAACATTTTCAATACCAAAATAAAAGAAAATTAAAACTTTGTATTTATTTTTCTTTTTTAAAAAAGGTATGGCTTATAGAGGAAGCTAAAACTCAAATAATGGTCACGGCGGCAGAGAAGTCGTTGTCACCACATATGTACGACAAGAAAAACATACCCTTTTTTCGTTTAGTAAAATTTTTCGTATAAAAATATTCCTTTTGAATAAATGTAAAAGTCAAAGGGGTTTATACATCGTATAAAATAAATTTGTGTATAAAACAAAATATGCCTCAATGAATGGAGATTGAGACGAATTCCCTTAAAAATGTCATTTTTTAAATAAAATAGATCTATTATGTGTATTCACTAAATGTACACATAAATAAAGTATAAATACAAGATAGGATATAATTATATCATGACATAATTTTAAGGTAGGAGATTAACCCAAATAATGTAAATTGGGTTAAGAAGTTCCCTTACCTCGTGTCCAACTTGACTCGATCGTTCTTTAACATCCTGAATAATAAACTAGAGTTTATTTCTACTTTCTTTAGAACCTTATTCAAGTTCATTATTCCTTTTATATCAATTATTACCATGTTATGAACATTATGTAATTATTTAAGTTAACAACGGTTGTTTTTTCGATCTTTGGTACTTGAGTAAAAAATAAACTTCTTATAATTACAAGTTGTTCATGTGGTAAACTATCCATTATATCCAGAAGTATACTCATGATGTAGGAATCATATATATCATATATATCCATTATATACATTCATTTATAATATTACATAACATTTAGAGTAAGAAATGAAATGCACCGTTCGTGGAGACGGTAAGCTGTACGTACGCATGAACACTACTTTCATTTCTATTTTGTATTTAATGGAATGTAATCATAATGTTATAAAGGTATATTATAATTACCGTATAATATCATATATAATATAATTTACTCCATCCTTTATACATCCCACATATGGCATTAACGATTCAAATCACAATGAGGGGGCGGTAGTTCGCACTTTCAAAAATGAAATTATCACATTTACGCATAATAGAAATCGTAAAGGTATGATATAAATGAAAAATACAGAATCATAAAGAAAAAAACATAATATATATCATATATAATAATAGTGTCATCATAATGGCCACCATGAGAGGTGTTAAAAGAAGATTGAACAATCATCGTTTCGTGAGGCAGAAATTTTCCAACCACAGAAACAGTATATTCTTTAACCATTAGACGAAGGTGTTTGTAAGTGTAAATAAAATATTTCTCATAAAATCATCCTAATATATTGAAGATACAGGTTTTGTTACAAAAGAAAGGAATAAAAAGAGTTTAAGGGGTTGTAGAAACAAAATAAAACAAAATAACATAAGAGAAGACATTACCTTAAAATTGGGTAACTCTTTTTTGATTTGAGCCAAAGGCCTCCTTGGGAAGAATTATGCCCAAAGTGAGGCTTCTAGGAGTAATAGAGGGAAGTTGAGAGAGTATTTTGGTAGAGTGTGGCTGATCTAAAAGGCTTTTATGGTGTGAATAAGGTGGTAGTGATGGGGGCCTTTTATAAGAGGAGAGGAGGGGCACTCTTGGAATGTAATGAAATGTTACTTTATTGTATAATGAGTTTCGGATTTTAAAGGTCCCACACTTATATATTTCAAGTACAAGGTGATAAGGGTTCTAAATATACTCATCCAATTGGCTTTGTACAAGTTTAATTCTTCGATTTTACATTATCCTTCCATTTTATTAAAATCGTTAATTAATGAGGTAATTGCTCCATCATCATGGTGTGATAAATAATTTAATTTATATAATGTCTAAAAATTATAAAAAAATATCATGTTGTATGAAATATTTTTAGATTTGTAATGAATATTTATATTCAAAAGTATGACTTGTATTACCCCATTTAAAAATTGTTTTAGTAAAACAACTCATGTTTGTGACATTTTTATTTTAACATTAAATAAAAAGTTTTTAATGTCATTTTCCTACCAAAGTGGCTCCATGGGGTCCCCAAGTTGACCCATGGATTGTTTTGGTCGTCCATGACTCATCCAATAGGTTTAGGACAAGTTTCAAGGTCATTTCATATTTTTATAACATTATCTTTACCTTAATTTTGACTAATTACCTTTCATCGCGATTAATTAAACACAAAAGTTACTACTCACAAAAAAAATTATTTTAATCCCATTGAACCACATTTTACTTCCTAATGACAACCATGAATTTCAGATTTTTGAAAATCAAATCACAGAACTATTAATGTTTCATTTAAAGGAAAAATCAGTTTTTTAGCCACCACTTAGTGGTTTCACTATTCATCTAAAATTGATGTTTTTCAGAACAATGCCAAAATTTCACCCTAAGATATAATTGATATTCTGAATTCAAAAATGAGGTCTATTTTATGAAATTCTAAAAATATAAGTTTCATTAATTAATTTTATAATTAATTCCCACTGTCACAACAAATAGCGTGTTTTTAAGAAACAATATATATCAAAATATTGACAATTATTTATGTCCAAATTCAAAGAGAAATTAATTCTAATGACCACCATTGGATAAAATGGTAAAAATATATTCTAATTATACTTTAAAACCACTCAATAGTATAATTTACCACTATGAATTATTTTGATTAAAAAAGTTGTTTTTAAGTATTTTTCACTATTCATAAAAAATAGGATGTTTTCAGAAAAATACAAAAAATTCAACATATGCTAATTTCGATATCCCGAATCGAAAAATGAAGTCCATTTTGAAATATAAAATATATAAAATTTAAAAATGTGGGTATTACTATTCATAATGGCTATTTTGATTGGTTGCGGTGTGTTAGAATCTCGAACCTGCGTATAATGCAAGCTATTGCATTATTGAAAGAGAAGCGTATCGTGGATGCTCGGGGTGTTACACCTTTGGAGACCAAAAGTCAATTATGATATTCTTTCTGAGATATTACCGAAAGATGTGGTATGAATACATGATCTGGATAAGTTAATTTATGGTCTTAAAATCAGTTTTGTGGAAGTAATAAGGAGAATTGAAGCTTCATTAGTGTCATCCATTCAATCAATTTTGACTGACTCTGTGACTAGTATAGCATCTGAAAGAGAACCTGTTGTTGTGCCTCCTAATATGATCACTAGGACTGATCATGAACCCATAAAGGATGAGCTGAAAGAGTCTTTGAGTGCTTCTGTTGTCGAGTTAAAGAATCAATTTTTTGAAGAGATGAGAAATTTAGAAAAGTATTTTGAACTCTCTCTTAGTTGTATTGTATCAATATTTGTGTCAGAGATAGTAGACGAAGTAACATATTACTAGAATCATATGTTTAGATTTGAAAATGATGTTGAGGTTATAAAGAAATCAGTTTTCTCTCTTGAATCATATATGAGTTCAAAATATCATGCAGAAAAGGATTTGGCCTATGTAAAGAGTGTGGTGAGCCAGATGGTTTCAGTTTTTGAAGGCATTAACATTTTGTGGAGAATCATAATGGTGCCCTAGATTCTGAAGTAAAAAATATTATTAGTGGGCTAACTAAAAGTTTCAAGGAAACTGTAACCATCTATCATGGTACTATTGCTTCCAAACCATTAGTGGGTTTGGATCAGATTAGAGCATTGATGAAGGAGGAGCTTGGTTCAACATCAACCAGTGGCTCTGTGGACTCATCTGATCTGACCAAAGTGGTGACTTCTACTAGAGATACCACTAGAGATATCAAGAATATTGTTCAAGAATATTTGAGAGAAGTTTTTTATTCTAAAAAATAAGTGAAAGACAACGTAGATTAATATTTTCAAAGGGTTTACACCAAGCATTGTAGATACCCGAAGCCTGATGTACATTGACATTACATTACTTTTGCGGAATACTTAGTACATTACAAAAACACACACACAAGGACCGTAATAGTTTAGTGTCTTTGGAAACTCGGACTATAATCTTCTAATCGTGGTGAAAGATCTTCAAAATCTCCCATAAAGATCTTCCTTTTTTTTACCTAAAACCTTTCTTTATATCCTGGGGAAAAGAAAACATAAAAGGGTGAGCTCAAATGCTCAGTAAGGGTAAACAAAATAAATATCAATCACATCATATTCATAAGAACATAACATTTTGGAAATCATAACCTGCAAAAGAGAGCATAATTTCATAATCATGGGATAAATCATGGCAGTGAAAAAGTAATCCCAATAATCATAACTTAAAACATGAAACTTTGTGGCATACACACATAATAATAGAGAATCATTTCTTGTTAGTCAAGACTAATTTCCAAGACTATCTTAGTGGACAAAGTCCCTTTCTGAATCGAGTAACCCTCGTTTCAGTCCTGTATCACTGAACCGGTATAACCTACCGTTCCAGCCCTGTCTATCTCATGAGATATAAAGTCTTTACCCAATGCATTGGAGGGAGATATAGGTCCCACCCATCTTATAATGAATCCTTTCTTATGTGTGCCACATAATCATAAATCATAATTCATCGCATAACCCATGTAATAAAAATGGGATTCTTAAACAACATGACATCATAAAACAATTCATATAAGATAAAGGAATTCATAAAAATGTTTCCATCACAACATAATCAATATCCATGTAACAATAGGGATAAAAACAGAACCCTTTTATTATCTTAGATGGAAAATAATTTTGAAAATCACTTGAACTCCATTCTTGAGGAAAATATCCTTTCTTCTTCAGAAACATTTTTCCTTTCATAACATGTCATAAAACTTTAAAATAAAAGAATTTGATTAAAAATAAACTTGAAAACTTGTAAAGGAAGCTTCTTGGAAATAATGTTTTAAAAATCCATTCATGCCGTATAAGTTAAAAAAAACATTCTTCTCGTTCTTTTGTCGGAAAAGTCAAAAAGTACCTCGTACGGAAAACGACAAAAGATTCCTTTCATTTCTTTTACTAAAAACTCAACAAAGGGTAAAATTGGATTTAAACAATTTTAGTTGGATTGAAATAATATTACATATTTATGAAACAAGGATGTGGATGATAAAATACACCCCAGTAAATACTTACGAATAAACAATCTCGGATAAAAATGAGATTGTAATATTTCCCTTACCTTAGGTCCGATTTGCTTTGTTCGTGTCCAAAGCTCCTGTATAATGGTTTAAATAATGTTATTGACTTATTACAGAATCATACATATTGATATGATATCATATATGGTCATATTATTAGCTTCTTGTTAGTAATATTTCATTGTTACTTGTTACTCGGGTCTTTATAACTTTTTGTTCTTATGCGTGTTTTGTCGAATAAATTCTTATTCTTATCTTTAGGTTATAGATAATTTATTTACAGAATGGTATTAGTGTAGTATATACCATATTCATTCATTCAATTCATTTATATAATCATTATGAAATGAAGATCATGTAGAACGAGTCACATCACATCGTGGAGACGGTATTCCGTACGTACGCACGAGTGATGATATCGTTCCTATGATCGTGGAATTGTATTGGAGTATATATATATATTATTTCAGTATCAATATTACTTCATAATAATCATATATAGTTACTCATTACACCATTATACCCATCCTTGTAAGGTGATGGTGGAAAAAAAGATTACACCACGGCGTGGAGACGGTATTCCGTACGTACGCACGCGCGGTGATTTCATTTTTCCGTAGGATGGATAGAAGGTGAATTAGGGTTGTTTCATATTTATAATAACATATCAGTATGTAAGTAATACTGATGTTATTAGTTTATCATGAAACAACTAAATAAGAAGAAGTTGAAGAAGAAATAAATTGAAAAGATCGGTAATGGATATTACCTCTTCTTTGGAACGCCTCTTTGAATCCTCCACTTAAGGAACTAAGATTGGTCTTTGGAGAAGACCAGGACCTCTAGGATTATTCTAGGGAAGTGGAGAGGAGAAAATGGCAGGGGTTGGCCGAGCTTGAGTGCTCAAATTGGTGTGAGGAGGAGGGGGAGGAGGTTCCCTTCTATAAGGGAGGAGAGGGGCACCTTAGGAATATCTCAAAATATTATTTTATATTAAAGTCAAAATCAGTTTATAATCGTTCCAAAGGGTCTTATTTCGAAGCTAAAGTGGGGATGGGTCGAAATCCTATCAACCAATAGGATTTAGACAAGTTTAGGGTATTATTTTAACCTTATCAATTAGATTTAACTCTAAGTTAATTAATTTAACTTTTACCGTGTCTTTTTGATTTCTTTCACTATATGGTTAATACACTTACTATAACATTCCAAACGAACACCAAATTGTTTATTATTAATATATATATCCTTATCTAAGTCATTTGGCCGAACCTTAGATTTTTAGGAATACAATAACAATTAATAATATAATATTTGATTTAAAAACTATTTTGTGTCAATTTTGACACTATTTGATATATGATTTTTGTGAAAGTCATAACAGAATTATATGTTCGAACCAAGTTGATTAAATCAACATTAATATATCATAGTAACCTAGAAAATTAGTGGAATTCATCAAAAGTCTCAAATTACATTCATTTGAGCATTTATAACATCAATTATGTTAATATTTCCTTAAAAGGGTAATTACTGCATCATCGTTGTGTCATAAATAAATTAATTTATTTAAAGTCTAAAAATTATAAATAAAATATCATTATGTAGGAAATATTTTTATCTTTCTAATGAATATTTATAGTCGAATTTATCTTATGTATATCCCCATATTAAAAATGTTTTAGTTATTAAACTTTGATTTTAACTATTTTAACTATTCATTAAATAATATAATATTAAATGTCATAATCTAATCCAAGTGGACCTAAATGGTCATATTATATTCATAAAGTTGTTTTTGGTCGAATTACACTTATCCAATAGAATTAGGACATGTGTTAGGGTAATAGTAATATCATATTTACCCTTAGTTACCCTATTTACTATTAACCGTGGTAAAAAAAAGTAAAAAGTAACTATTCACCAAAAATTATTTTCATCTCATTGAACCACATTTTACTTACTGACATCAACCGTGTCTCTCAGATTTTTGAAATTCCATTCACAGAAGCGGTAAAAATATGATTTATGAAGAAATTAATTTTTTTAACTACCACTTAGTAGTTTCACTATTCATCAAAAATTGATGTTTTTTCAGAACAATGCCAAAATTTCATCCTAAGCTATATTTCATATTCCGAATTCAAAAATGAAGTCTATTTTACCAAATTCATATCATAGAATTTGCATTAATTAATTTTATAATTAAATCCCACTGTTAAAACAAATAGCGTGTTTTTAAGAAACAATATCTATCAAAAGATTGACACTTGATTATGTCTGGTTTAAATATGAAATTACATCCAATGACCAACATTGTATTAAATTGTAAAAATATATTCTAAATATACTTTAAAACCACTCAAATTAATAATTTATCACTATTAATTATTTCGATTAAAAAAGTTGTTTTTAATTATAATTTAGTAATTTTCACTATTCATCAGAATATGAAAGTTAACCGAAAAGTACCAAAATTTCACCTTAGGCTAAATTCGATACTCTGAATCCAAAAATTAAGTTCATTTTGAAAAATAAGATTTACAGAGTTTTAAAAAGTGGTTATTACTATTCATAACGGCTAGTTTTAATAATATTTTAATAGCATATCGTTGTTTAGTGAAACTCGGTATTGCGTATTACACACGCTATCGAGGAAGGTCGTGATTGCGTGTAATGCAAGGCAAGTCAAGGATGCGTGTTGTGCAAGCTCCTTTTGGTGTAGCGTACAACACAAGACTTTAATAAAATTAAAAAGAATATTTTTTTATAAAATCTTGGGCTGTTACATTCTACCCCCCTTAAAATGAATTTCGCCCTCGAAATTCGTCGGGGTTATAAATGGTTTACTATTCGAAAGTTTCTTTAATAGAAACCCACATCGTAAAAAGGAATATCAAAACCAATCTTTAAAAACAAAAGTATGAAACGTAACGGTTACCCAAATAAACTAATCATTGGGTTTCCATATAGGTGAAAATATGGATATGGAAGAGAAATCTAACCATCATGTTCTGATGGAGAGTGGTAGAGAACATGGCTATGGAAAAGCCAGTAATCACAAATCCATAAATTTGTGACGATCTAAGGTACCATCCGATTCATCAGGTATAAGATCACTAGGACAACATTTTTGGTTTTCAAGATCATTTCCCTAAAGTTGAAAATTTGAATTGGAATAAATACTTTCTTTATTTTGGTACAATCTCACTATTGTTCGTGCCTAGAACAATTTCCACTTCATCTCTTAAATAAATGAAGTTGAATTTGTTATTCGTGAAGTGTTAGCAGATCATGTGATAGAATGACGGGTCATTCCATCTGTCTCAAACAAAAGGTTAGCAAAAATTATATACATAAGTCGATCTATAGTGAGATTAATCACATATGGTTCCTAAAATGGACTTATACTTCATATATAATACTTCTTAATATAATAAAACTAGTTTCTACTAAACAGGGACTTCCTGTAGGCCAGTGGTAGGCGATAAAGGCCAGTCGCACTTCGGTTGTGGGTTCGATTCCCACGGCCTTGTCCGAAGCGATGGGATGTCGCCCGTCCTGCAGGTTGTCCTTTTTCTAAAACTACATTACTATAACATCCTATCAATAATATCAAAAGAAGAACTTCTTTAGGCATATCCATAATACTGCAGTCCACTTTCATAACATAGTGAAAATGATTACCAGAGATTTAATACCATCGTTGATCCCCATATATCATAAGATATATCTTGTTGGACACATTCCAAACATTCAAAGGCCTTAATCTTGTACTCTCTTGAATACCCATTGAACCTTAGTGAAAACTTGAATGCAGTTAAAAGTTAACACTTTCCACATACCAAAATCCTCAAAATTCTATATACTCAAACCATGATATCACTTAGTCCTTATATCAATCATGAGCTCATGAATACTGTTAAACATTTCCTTTTCTCGTTTTCCCTTCATTATGCGCATAATAACTCAATCACTTTGAATACCACATTAGACCAATACATAAATATTCCAATATTCCATGATACAACATTATTTTGGAATCCCATTACATAAAAACTTAATCATTCCACCACATCGTTGTCATATTCAACATTGCCAATAGTGATCGCATGTGACTTCCCTTTGTCCTTTGCCTTAAGCGGTTGCTCATGTCGATCATCACTAACCCTTGGATTAGGGCATTTATTGGCATAATGTCCCATCTCCTTGCACTTGAAGCATTGAAGTGTTGGTTGTGAGTTCTCTTCAGTGTTTTCTTTATTCACTTCATTAGAATCCCTTTTTCCATTACTTCGACACTCAGCTGCTCGATGACCTTCTTTTCCACACTTAAAACATTTTCTAGTCCCTTTAAGACAATCTCCACCATACTTCTTTCCACACTTTGTGCATAAGGAAACATTCATCTTCTTTTCACCATTATTATGAGATTTCTCCTTGAACTCCATCTTTCGTTTCTTGTCAAAACCATGAGATGGATATGTAACACCAACTTCCATTTCTACCTTGATAGCACAACGCACAATTTCTTCATAGCTACTGAAGTCTCTTATAGCTAATGCCCTTCGAAGACTTGGTTTTAAGCCACTGAAAAATCGATCAACTTTACTTTCAGGTTGGATGATAATTCCAGATGCATACCTTGCAAGTCTTGTAAAATTCGCTTCGTAGGTACCAACAGATTCATCGTCCCTTTGCTTCAGTTCAAGAAACTCTTTCTCCATCTTTGTTCGAAGAATACGAGGGATGTACTTACTGAAAAACAAATTCTTGAACTCGTCCCATTCCATGGACTCAATTTCATCTCTTGGCCTCATATTCTTGATAAGATTCCACCATTGATCAGCTTCACCTTCCAAACGATATACTGCTAAGATGACTTTATCATGTTCAGAACATTGAAGAACTGAAAATATCTTTTCAGTAGTACTAATCCATTGTTCAGCAACTAATGGATCAGTAGACCCACTGAAAGAAGGCGGACGCTGCCTCATGAAGGATTCAACAGAATGTTGCTCCTTCCTTTGCTCGTTTGGAAGTCCTGCATGATTCATATCTTGAGAAAGTTGTGTGAGCATGGCTACAAGATTTTGCATTCCAGCTCCCATATCGTTTGGTTGCTCAGGGGGACAATCATTGCATTGTCCATTGCATTGATCAACACGGTTCCTTCGGGTTCCAGCCATCGTCTAAAACCCCAAAAGAATAGTGTGAGAGGCAAAAATCATGCTAGGGAAAACAACATAATAAAGGGGTAGTACCCTCAATATCTAACATCTTAGGTTAAATTCTAAGATCGTTAGAGCAATTCTAGGACTATAACCTATACGTATACTTAACCTTAGAGACATCCCTAGACATACCTTAGAAATATCTCTAGGGATCTCACTAACGTTTTCGCATCCTAGTTTCCAAAGGTTGACTAAACCTTTCCTCTGATACAAACTGTAGAGACCCGAAGCCTGATGTACATTGACATTACATTACTTTTGCGGAATACTTAGTACATTACAAAAACACACACACAAGGACCGTAATAGTTTAGTGTCTTTGGAAACTCGGACTATAATCTTCTAATCGTGGTGAAAGATCTTCAAAATCTCCCATAAAGATCTTCCTTTTTTTTTTACCTAAAACCTTTCTTTATATCCTGGGGAAAAGCAAACATAAAAGGGTGAGCTCAAATGCTCAGTAAGGGTAAACAAAATAAATATCAATCACATCATATTCATAAGAACATAACATTTTGGAAATCATAACCTGCAAAAGAGAGCATAATTTCATAATCATGGGATAAATCATGGCAGTGAAAAAGTAATCCCAATAATCATAACTTAAAACATGAAACTTTGTGGCATACACATATAATCATAGAGAATCATTTCTTGTTAGTCAAGACTAATTGCCAAGACTATCTTAGTGGACAAAGTCCCTTTTTGAATCGAGTAACCCTCGTTTCAGTCCTGTTTCACTGAACCGGTATAACCTACCGTTCCAGACCTGTCTATCTCATGATATATAATGTCTTTACCCAATGCATTGGAGGGAGATATAGGTCCCACCCATCTTATAATGAATCCTTTCTTATGTGTGCCACATAATCATAAATCATAATTCATCGCATAACCCATGTAATAAAAATGGGATTCTTAAACAACATGACATCATAAAACAATTCATATAAGATAAAGGAATTCATAAAAATGTTTCCATCACAACATAATCAATATCCATGTAACAATAGGGATAAAAACAGAACCCTTTTATTATCTTAGATGGAAAATAATTTTGAAAATCACTTAAACTCCATTCTTGAGGAAAATATCCTTTCTTCTTCAGAAACATTTTTCCTTTCATAACATGTCATACAACTTTAAAATAAAAGAAGTTGATTAAAAATAAACTTGAAAACTTGTAAAGGAAGCTTCTTGGAAATAATGTTTTAAAAATCCATTCATGCCGTATAAGTTAAAAAAAACATTCTTCTCATTCTTTTGTCGGAAAAGTCAAAAAGTACCTCGTACAGAAAACGACAAAAGATTCCTTTCATTTCTTTTACTAAAAACTCAAAAAAGGGTAAAATTGGATTTAAACAATTGTAGTTGGATGGAAATAATATTACATATTTATGAAACAAGTATGTGGATGATAAAATACACCCCAGTAAATACTTACGAATAAACAATCTCGGATAAAAATGAGATTGTGATATTTCCCTTACCTTAGGTCCGATTTACTTTGTTCGTGTTCGAAGCTCCTGTATAATGGTTTAAATAATGTCATTGACTTATTCCAGAATCATACATATTGATATGATATCATATATGGTCATATTATTAGCTTCTTGTTAGTAATATTTCATTGTTACTTGTTACTCGGGTCTTTATAAATTTTTGTTCTTATGCGTGTTTTGTCGAATAAATTCTTATTCTTATCTTTAGGTTATAGATAATTTATTTACAGAATGGTATTAGTGTAGTATATACCATATTCATTCATTCAATTCATTTATATAATCATTATGAAATGAAGATCATGTAGAACGAGTCGCATCACATCGTGGAGACGGTATTCCGTACGTACGCACGAGTGATGATATCGTTCCTATGATCGTGGAATTGTATTGGAGTACATATATATATTATTTCAGTATCAATATTACTTCATAATAATCATATATAGTTACTCATTACACCATTATACCCATCCTTGTAAGGTGATGGTGGAAAAATAGATTACACCACGGCGTGGAGACGGTATTCCGTACGTACGCACGCGCGGTGATTTCATTTTTCCGTAGGATGGATAGAAGGTGAATTAGGGTTGTTTCATATTTATAATAACATATCAGTATGTAAGTAAGACTGATGTTATTACTTTATCATGAAACAACTAAAGAAGAAGAAGTTGAAGAAGAAATAAATTGAAAAGATCGGTAATGGATATTACCTCTTCTTTGGAACGCCTCTTTGAATCCTCCACTTATGAAACTAAGATTGGTCTTTGGAGAAGACCAGGACCTCTAAGATTATTCTAGGGAAGTGGAGAGGAGAAAATGGCAGGGGTTGGACGAGCTTGAGTGCTCAAATTGGTGTGAGGAGGAGGGGGAGGAGGTGCCCTTTTATAAGGGAGGAGAGGGGCACCTTAGGAATATCTCAAAATATTATTTTATATTAAAGTCAAAATCGGTTTATAATGGTTCCAAAGGGTCTTATTTCGAAGCTAAAGTGGGGATGGGTCGAAATCCTATCAACCAATAGGATTTAGACAAGTTTAGGGTATTATTTTAACCTTATCAATTAGATTTAACTCTAAGTTAATTAATTTAACATTTACCGTGTCTTTTTGTTTTTTTTCACTATATGGTTAATACACTTACTATAACATTCCAAACGAACCCCAAATTGTTTATTATTAATATATATATCCTTATCTAAGTCATTTGGCCGAACCTTAGATTTTTAAGAATACAATAACAATTAATAATATAATATTTGATTTAAAAACTATTTTGTGTCAATTTTGACACTATTTGATATATGATTTTTGTGAAAGTCATAACAGAATTATATGTTCAAAAAAAGTTTATTAAATCAACATTAATATATCCTAGTAACCTAGAAAATTAGTGTAATTCATAAAAAGTCTCAAATTACATTCATTTGAGCATTTATAACATCAATTATGTTAATATTTCCTTAAAAGGGTAATTACTGCATCATCGTTGTGTCATAAATAAATTAATTTATTTAAAGTCTAAAAATTATAAATAAAATATCATTATGTAGGAAATCTTTTTATCTTTCTAATGAATATTTATAGTCGAATTTATCTTATGTATAACCCCATATTAAAAATGTTTTAGTTATTAAACTTTGATTTTAACTATTTTAACTATTCATTAAATAATATAATATTAAATGTCATAATCTAATCCAAGTGGACCTAAATGGTCATATTATATTCATAAGGTTGTTTTTGGTCGAATTACACTTATCCAATAGAATTAGGACATGTGTTAGGGTAATAGTAATATCATATTTACCCTTAGTTACCCTATTTACTATTAACCGTGGTAAAAAAAAGTAAAAAGTTACTATTCACCAAAAATTATTTTCATCTCATTGAACCACATTTTACTTACTGACATCAACCGTGCCTCTCAGATTTTTGAAATTCCATTCACAGAAGCGGTAAAATTAAGATTTATGAAGAAATTAATTTTTTTAACTACCACTTAGTAGTTTCACTATTCATCAAAAATTGATGTTTTTTCAGAACAATGCCAAAATTTCATCCTAAGCTATATTTCATATTCCGAATTCAAAAATGAAGTCTATTTTACCAAATTAATATCATAGAATTTTCATTAATTAATTTTATAATTAAATCCCACTGTTAAAACAAATAGCTTGTTTTTAAGAAACAATATCTATCAAAAGATTGACACTTGATTATGTCTGGTTTAAATATGAAATTACATCCAATGACCAACATTGTATTAAATTGTAAAAATATATTCTAAATATACTTTAAAACCACTCAAATTAATAATTTATCACTGTTAATTATTTCGATTAAAAAAGTTGTTTTTAATTATAATTTAGTAATTTTCACTATTCATCAGAATATGAAAGTTATCCGAAAAGTACCAAAATTTCACCTTAGGCTAAATTCGATACTCTGAATCCAAAAATGAAGTTTATTTTGAAAAATAAGATTTACAGAGTTTTAAAAAGTGGTTATTACTATTCATAATGGCTAGTTTTAATAATATTTTAATAGCATATCGTTGTTTAGTGAAACTCGGTATTGCGTATTACACACGCTATCGAGGAAGGTCGTGATTGCGTGTAATGCAAGGAAAGTCAAGGATGCGTGTTGTGTAAGCTCCTTTTGGTGTAGCGTACAACACAAGACTTTAATAAAATTAAAAAGAATATTTTTTTATAAAATCTTGGGCTGTTACAAGCATCAACTCAATAATCATTTCAATATTATGCTATAAAACATGAAGCTCCCACTAGTAAATCAAGACTTCAGAGAACAAGTCAGAAATCTTAGAGAGTTGACCCCTACAATGGACAAATTCATGGAAAATATGTAAGATTTAATTTCTTCCCTAGAAAGGGGAGGAGGAATCATTATGGATTTCAGAAATCTATTGTTTCCTTTATTGCATGTTGATGCTCAACCCATGATTATACCTCCAGATTTACCTGACTCTGCCTCTACTACTTCTCCTGCTCAGATGACTCTAGCCCAAGATATCTGAATCCTTACTCTGATGATCACTCAAAGAGATACACAGTATAGACCAGGAATAGTTTCAATAGCTCAACCTCCAATGATCATTTCTGGTGTTCCTAATCCTTCACCTGCATCCACCACACCTGAATCTTCTTCAGATCCCAAAGGGAAATCTCATTCTGAGGATGTGGATTGATCTGTGATTAGGACATTTGATTGGGATCATCTGTATTTATTTTTATTTCTTTTATGTGTTTCTTCGTATCTGTTTTATCCAAGGAATATATATGATCTTACCTTGTTTTACTCATTGTTACTTCTCTTCCCCTATATTTCCTTTTTGTCCCACTTTTTTCTAATCACAAAGGGACATGAATACACTCTAAGGGAAATATAATATTATCTAAGGGAAAAATAATACTATCTAAGGAAAACATAATACTATTTAAGGGATACATTTCCAAGGGAGGACTAATATCTTTTATGAAAAAAGGGGAGAAATACAATCTTTTATGCATTCAACTCATTTTCATCTAGTACATTTGTTTCATATTTTACCTTAGACATATGTGTTTTATAATATATTGTTTTCTCTAATACAATTGGATTTAATGATATATCCTCTGATTCATTTCTAATTATTCTGGGATTATAATATCATAAGTTGTGATTATCAAAAAGGGGGAGATTGTTGACCTCACCTGTTTTGATAATCCCAATTATGCTTTCACATAATTTGATAATCCCAAATAATGATTATCTATATATTAAATCTTTCAATATGTGACATTATATTATCAAGTTGATAATAATATTAAAATAATCATTCAAATATGTTAATCAATGCTTATCTATGTTTTTATTAACTTTGAAATAACTCTAACTCAATCGGCATATGTGTTGCATAGAAAAGATAAGTGTTAAGCCCACTGGTATGCACATAGCTACTGATATAGATAAACAGAGCCCTACTGGTATGTTGTCTACTGATAGAAATAGGTTACCTATAGACTGAATATATAGTCACTAAAACAGAATAGAGATACTGGTATGTATAAGTCTACCGGTAAGCACGACACAGATAGATCAGGTCTACCAATAGAAGCAGAGATACCGTTATGGGTAAAAAAGAGCCACCAGAATGCACCATCTTCTGATACAAAGTCTACCGATATGCACTTTAGCATTGGAATAGAATGGAGCTACCGATTAAAATAAGGTACCGATACAAAAAGGCTACCGATATAAACAAGCTACCGATACATATTGTCTACCGATAGAAAGAGTCACTAGTACACAAGTCTATTGATACACGAAGTTACATCTACCATTACAAGGAGATACCGATACAAGGAAAAAGAGCTACTAATAGAAGGTCACCGCTATACAAAGTACACCGTTACGTATCTACCGACAGATGGCTGCTGATGAAAAACTAACCAGTCTTGCTACTTCAAACTCTATACTCTTAATATTATTTATTCATTAAGAAACGTTCATATTTGATGATTTTAATGCAATCAATGTTATTTAATGATAGTTGTTGGAATATCATGGGACCATACCTCATACCTGTAAAAATGTAATCATTACCATTCCCGGAGCTTAAAGCTATAAAAAGAAGGCACGTGAAGTGTGCCAGAAAAAGAGAGCTGAAGAGTGATGAAAAGTGGTGAATACACACAGAAAAGAAAGGATTCATCCACACTCAAAGAACACTAGACATACACGAAGCCATTCATTCAAGAAGAGAACACAAGCTTAACTTCATTCAAGGAGTGAAGAACTACAACGATCTATTCATGTACTCAAGCTGATCAAACAGAACCTGAAGAAAATGACCCTATGATTTTCAGACGAAAACCATAAAAGGACTCAGAAGCATTCCTGATTAATCAAAGGAGTCCAGAGCTGCACTTCAAACAACTATAGCATTCTAAAACTCATATCTACTCTCTCAGTGATTCTTTTATTTACATTTTGGGCAGTGTGTATACCCTGTATATTTTATACACACACTGTCTCCTGAGCTAAGCTGGAGGATTTCTGAATACACACACAAACCTTCTTTAACTCTCTTGTATTCCACTGTGGATAGTGGTAGTGGTCTATTAGGACATGGACAACAAGTGTGTTGTGGTTTTTGTTTTCCCACGAACAACTGTGGTAGAGGTCTTAGTACCTAGACAGTATTTGTACAGTTTTTTACAATGATCTAGTGAGTGGATCAAATTTATATAAATTCTTTGTGGGGACTAAGTCTCGGCTTAAGACTGAACCTCCTAGTTATATCAGCTATTCATCTTAGATTAATTCTAATGTATATTACATACTTTATTTTTGGCTAAAAATTACTTTGAAATACAATTTGTTTTAAAGTTACTTGGATAGTTAATCTAGAAAGTGTTTGTAACTATTGTAAGTCAGTAGGTTAGTTTCAAAAGCTAATTTAATCTTCTTATTAAATTAACTAAGATCTAATCAATATTTTGAGGACCTAATCGAACCCTTACAGTTTTAAAAATTCAATACAGTTTAACTTAGTTTTTAATTGAGGGATTTTAAGATAAATATTTTAACTTAAATTTTAATTGGTACTCAATTCACCCGCCTCTTGAGGGTCCACTCCAACCAAAATATTTATTATAAAGTATATATGAATAAATACATTGTGTTTTGTACTTGAGTTCAGGGTTAATTTTTGAATTTTTTCATTAATAATGTTTTTTAGTTTATATCTATGATGCAGAAATTATTTCAACATTATATATTAATAAAATATTTTATTATCCGCTGGTTATTTATATGAATAATTTTTTTTAAATTTTTTCCTCTCTTTATGTATTCAATATTCTGAAATAATGTTTTTATGGAAGACAAACTTTGTTTTTATACTCAGTGAGGAATATATTTTTAATGTCCATCTTTTCCATAAAATAATATTAATAATATTTTTACTAATTTCCAATTAATTTTTTTATGAAATTTCAAACCATTTTTTACATTTCAAATAATGGGTTCGATGGAATCATCTTGACATTTTTCAAAAGGTGAACATTTTATATTCTACTAAAAATGTCAATAGAATATTTATTTCGATGTAAAAGGTATGAATAGATTTTCCTTCCATCAAGACCACCCAATTATTTTATAGTTAAATTAAATTTTTCAAATGTTCCTTTCTAAGATTATATTTCCTTAAAATTTAATAAAATTTAATTTTTTAAATAACAAAATCCAATTTAAACATGGTTTATCTCATTAAATTTTACAGTGATCCATTTATTTTTTTCATTTATGTCAACATATTTTGTTTAATACACTTATTTATTGACGTTAAAATCTATTGATATAATATAAAGTAATTTTATAGATGTTTTATGATTTTTTTGACCAAGTAATGTATTGATGTTTTCTTTTCCATTTTATTCAATATAGATAGTTATTGATTTCTATGACATATTGGTTAAGTTGAATTGTTTATTCATATGAATAATTCATTGAAATTATTAAGTGAAATGTGTTGTAAAAATAAATTCCTTTAGATGAAATTATAGGTCACTTGTGACAATTCATATTTGTTATTTAGCCAAGTCATTTCTGATTTATGTAGTATCCATAGAAGAGGGCCTCAACAATTGGCTTATAGTGCCTGACATTGTGCATTAAATCATTAGGAAATTTATTAGTGATGTCCATTTATTTTTTTGATTAATTATGAAATCCATGGATAATTTTGGAGATCATGTTATTATTTACATATAATTATTTTATCATCATTTATTCCCACCAATTTTTTCTTGCATTTTTAGCATTTCTTGTATACATACCATTACCGATCATCTGAGCTCACCCATTATTTATCCCAATAATTCCATGATATTTATTATTATTTATATTTATGTATATAATAGTGGCAATAAAGGTGTTACCAAAGATAATAACATTTTGTACATTATTTTTTCAAATTTTATCTCCGATTCAGTAAGTATCTAGTTTTCCAAAATTACTATGATATCTATTAATTTGGGATTTTATCTCTTGTACCTAGAACCACATTAATTGTGTAAATAGTAGTTATAAGATACTATGGTCAGGGTATTTATAGTTTTTGTCAAAAAAATTTTTATAAAAAATGGGATCTTGATTTAGGAAAACATTTAGTAGGGAACATAACCCTATGAATTAATAAGAGAATAATTAAATAAATTGGATAAGATCATATTGTTTTTGGTAAGTTAGATATTATGTGTATTCCAAAGAAATACATCACTATTTTGTTTCAACATGTGGATTGTTTTGGAATTAATTTATATAGCAAATTTAACCTTCAAAAAGGGATTGTTGAGTATATATCAGTGGTTATTCTGGTTCACTATGAGGGTTCTCTTACTAGATGTTTTTTTAACACACTCATATCATATGCTTTGGAAAATTAATATTTTATTTACAAACCATTACAAGTGATTTGAAAAAAATATAATTTCAAAATATTTACAAAGAATCAATGTTTATGATTCTATGATAAGCTATGCATAAATGCTCAATTTATTGTTAGTGTTTCACTATTTTTAAAATTAAATATCATGAGTCAGAATTTTATGACCTAATATTGAATATGAAAATATTTATAAAATTCTATACGAGGATGGAATGAATAACATATCTATATAAATAATATTTGAAGGTATATCCCACTTAGGAATGATAATACTTTTTGATCAAGATATGGTACGATAAAAATTATAACAATATTTTGCCATCTTACATAGGTTAATACTAATAACCATTGTTGTATATAAAGACATTCTAAATAGAAATGTAGTGTAACAATGTTAGACTATTTCATGTTATTATAATTTATATCATTAAATTGAACCAAAAATCGATTTTTATCTGAACAATGGATAAGTTCCTTTTAAATTATATTTCTTACATTTGGATTTTATGAAAGGGAGAAGGTTGGAATATCAGTTCATTTTCTCAATAAGGACACAAATAAATAGTGTTTACTTATTCAAAACACTAATGATGAGGAAAAAATATAGAGAAAAAAGTGTAATAATTTTATGACCATTTTCTTGCAAAAATATTTTCTCAAAAAGAATTATATGGTATCGATAGATAATTCACGATAATATAAAAAAAGGAAGATATAAAAGTTTCTTAATACGAGGATAACATTTTTGTGTTACACAATTATGTTTCACAATAGGTCTATAATCTCGAGAGAAAGATTTATCCTTCTATTGAGGAGATTTGTCTAATATTTTGAATGTCACTTGTCTCCCAAATATTCAAATAATATGAGGATATAATATCATATGCTATCATGTTATAAAGATAATTATCCTTATTTTATTGTTTAAAAGGAAGTAAATAGTAGAATAATATAACATGAAAAATATAAATAAACTGAAGAATAGAAAGGAAACTTTTCCAACATTACATACATGATGAAGAAAAAACATCAATACATGAATAAATGGAAAATAAATTTCTTCATGTATAGAGAAAATGGTTTTCATCCTCCCTAATGGAAGGGTAATAGATAATCTGACAATGTATATTCATTTGATAATAACAAGAAATTTAACATTTCAAAACAATTCCCCTAACATCAAGTGAACTCCCGAAAAAATAATCTAAGAGGAGAAAAATAAGATCACGTAATTACTACATTTGATGTTTATGTTTATTGAGATGTAGTGGAAGGTAAAATTACCATCCACTCCAAGATGGGAAATCTAATATATGATTCTAGTTTTACCGTCTCTTTTATTCTTGATGAATTTTCTATCGCTGTGACACCACCGCCTAGATGACAAGATCTTGTGTTGGATGTGAAATAATATAATTCTAAGATTACTACATCCCAAGTAAATTGATCCTCTATAATATAATATTGTTGGAATATTATTCATTTTTATCATCATTTTCCTCATAAAGATTAATTTTATGTAATTAAGGTTATGTATTATCTCTTAATTTATAGATCCCATATCAATTATGGATGCAGGGAAGTTATATCTCATGTATCGAATAAACCATTTATCATCTATCTGTATAAGGAGAAACCTAAATATAATATAGAAAGTACTTCCATCATAATAGTTTTTCCACTAATTAACAAGGGATATTTATCTCAAATAATTCTAAAGAGACTCAAAATTGAAGAGGTTATTATTCTTCAGAAATATGATGATTTATTTCATGATTAAATTCCCAGTATTCATAGGAATCATTATTTTATGTTTTAAATAGAACCCTTAAATGGTCCTATGAATATTTTATGAATAATATCCTTGATTTAGTTACATTAATTAAAGAAGAAATTATAGGAAAATCATCATACGAGATTCATTGATCAAAGGGATTCTTCATAGGGTGCGTCATAAATGTTTTTAGATTAAATATGTTTCCATGTGTCTTTGCATTTATTATTGAAAACATAACAACTTCACTATTATCTTGATTAGTTTTTGGAAGTCTATTATACCTTACCACTACCTGATTGACTTGAGAAGTCAGCAGGGTTCTACTAGGCCTTAAGAAACGTTCCCAAGGTACCAAAGGTAAGAAATAAATTTTGATAGATTCAAGAATAAATTGGGGAATGATTTTCCCTTGAGACAAACCAACAAACCAATGTATCCATTTCCAAAAAACTACATGATGCATGTTAACATAGAAACTGTAACCATATTATACCAAAATAAAACTAAACTAATCCATCATTATTTCCAAAATCAAGACAACCAATCCAAAATCAGAGTTCCAAGTGAAAGGCTAAATATGTGACACATAGTAAAACATGTCACCCTCCACTGCTCCACAAGAATCTCCATGATCTAAGAACCTTCAAACCACCCCAGCATCAAGGATAACTACTTAAAAAAATTTACACCTTACTCTTACCTATGTCCTACAATACAACATCTGAAAAATCACTAAATTACCAAAGTATGGGTGAGAAATAATAATCTTTAGGATCCAAATTACTTCCCTATACATGCCACTAGGATAAAACTATTAGCATGTGTATATAAAACATTTTACAGAAAAACATTAAATATTTCAAATTTTTCCAACAACACATACCCACCCATACCATGCCACTTTGTCCCAAATCCACACAATATAAGGGAAATCCAACAACCATGCCTTAATATTTTTGTTTGTCACATATTACCACAAAGAGTTCCACTTTGTATAAGCATGCATGATTAATGAAAAATAATATAGTTTCATACATCCAAACTTGTAACAAACACAGTGGAACATCCCTTCCATACTCATTTACTACTTACCTAATATAGTGGTACTTCCCGCCAACTAGTCTTTTATGGTGGCGCTTATGTCCACTATCCATCCCCTTTTTATAGTGGTACTCCCCACCCACTTTTCCTCATTCCAATACAACATCAATGATTCATTCCAACAAGCAATCATATCGTATACCAAGGCCACAATATTAAGAAAACAACTGTATCATAATAAGAAAACCCCTTAGAAAATCATCAATGCCAGATTCCATGAATAAAATAATCCATTATTTATTGAAAACCATTTTAACACACAATTTTTAAAAATAAAACCAAACAACCTAATTTAAAATCACCCTTGTAAAATCCAACTACAAGAACATATCACTTTAATATCCCATTTTCTTCAAAAATCCACAAATAATTACTAAATGAATTTCTAATATCATTCACACACCATAGTCATTATTAATTTCATGAAAAATGAATCAATTGAAACCAAGGATTTTAGTTCTATAAAAATGGACTTGAGAGATAAGTCACCTACATTTAGGGTTCTTATAGAATTGACCAACAAGCTACCACACCAAAAATACCTAAAAATCCTCCACCAAACCACTCCATATCTATTTCCTTAGAATCTACAACCCATAAAATCATATCATAAGGAAAAAACTCTATATCTACATCAAATGGATTTATATATAAAAAACAAAGAAGAGAGAAGACGTAGAGGTCCCCTAAAATAAACCATGTGAAAATACTTACCCGAGATGAACCGCCTTCAAAACACCAAGAAACCCATTTTATTTTCTTCCAAAATGGGTGGGAGAGACCCTCTAGCCCTTGAGATCGAGGAACCCCTAGTATGGTTCATAGGAAAAAAATAAATGGGTGGGTTCGGGAAAATTACAACTAACCCTGTTTAAAAATCCATTTTAATGGGCCAAATAGTTATATTGCACGATTATACAAGCTGTGTGATAACTACATGGATGCTTCTATTCGAACAGTGGAATATCACACTTTTACTGAGTATTCTCACACGGTTTCCCCAAATCATTCCCAAATTGTGCCGCCTTATAAAGGGCTCTAAATATATCAAAAACATTTCCAAACACACCCAAACTCTTTATAACCTTTCATAAGCACATCATATGAATAAAAAGGTATAAAAAGGGTAACATACCTAAAATAGAGTTGGGTAGATTCACCCCACCATTATAATTTCCATCCATGGAATGTAGGGAAACACCACTAAGTGGAAAGTGCCCATCAATTTTCTACTATATATTTCTGTTGTTACCAAGTCTCCTTCTGAATATGACCATGCTACCACAAATCCCGATGTAATCTATTGCTTCTACTATGATGAAAATTCTTTTTCCAATCCACAATCTGCAACAACACGTGCACCAAAGAAGAATTTGGCTCCATCTCAACATTATCCCAATGAATCACATGGTCATGATCTAGCTGATACTTTTTAAACAAAAAACACATGAAGCATATTGTTCACCACACTAAACCATGGTGGAAAATCCAACCAATAATTCACCTCTCAAATCTACCCAATTATCTCAAAATTCCCTATATGCCTTAGAGATAACTTACCATTTTTTCCAAACTGACGATGTCCCAACCTATGAGATATTCTCAAAATAAATATGAACACCCACCTCGAAAGAAAATAGTCATTAATGAAGATCCTTATACAATTTATGATAACTTTTAACAGTACCCATCATCTTTTTGATCAACATGATCATATCTGTAGTCTCTTGGTCAAGGATCAGTCCAATCACCGAGGTCTCACCCATTTCAACCCAACACACTGAAGAAAGACATAGAAGCCCGGAAAAGTCTTCAAACATACCGATATGTATTTATTCATGATAACTATTATTATAGGAGAACTCCACCAAGGGAAATTTCTCCTGCCATGAACCACCAATTATTGTCACACAACCCCATATCATATACTCCAATGTTTTTATCATCCTCTCATATTTGCCATCCATCAGAGGATGATACACCACGCTCATCGTCAAATTTGTCCCAAGGGCTTATGACAAGGATTTGAAAAAATGATATGTGAACCTCAAATATCCTTCTGATATAATCGGAACTAGAACAAATTTCCTCTTTATAAATTCCTGGATATATATTTCTAACATATATTCAAATGTATGAGATTCATGAATCAGGAAGAAATGGGCCGATTTTTTGAGCTAGTCCACAATCACCCATATGGCATCGTATTTCTTGACAAGTCTTAGGAGTCCTGCCGCAAAATGCATCAATATTTTTTACCACTTCCATGCTAGAATAGTCAAAGATTCCAACATTCATGTTGGATACTAATTCTCTTTCTTGACTTTCTCATAAGTCAAAAATCTCAAAAATGAATCAGTCACTTCTCTTTTCATACCATCCCACAAAAAATTCGCTTTCAACTCCTTAAACAACTTTTGAATTCCTGGATGGATAGACCACATAGAATGATGATAAACCCTAATATGTTCTTCCTAACAAGAAACTGGAACCACCATATGATTCTAAAAACACCAAATTGAATTTTCTTTTCATTCCCATCCCATAATGGTCTTCATAACATTGAGTTTTGACTTCATTTCCATACACTCAGAATCAGATGTCTGCACCTCTTTAACCAAATTAACCATATTAAGATCCAATGAAATTGGATAGAGGAATGTTATACCACTATGGACCTCACATATCAACCGCATGACAGCTATAACTGACAACAACTACCCCTGATCTGATACCTATTTCACCACCTGAGCATATAATTTTCTACTTAATGAATCTGCCACAAAATTCACCTTACCCGGTGTGTACATTAGGTCAAAATGAAATATCTGTAGATATTAAATTAATCTACACTTCTTAAAGTTCAATCTCTTTGTGAGAAAATATGTGTTAAACTATTATGAATAGTAAAAACAATGAATTTATCACCTAAGAGACAATGATGCCACATTCTCAAAGAGTAAATCACTATTTCCAACTCAGAATCATGTTTTGGGCAGTTCTTCTCAAGCAACCTCAACTATTGTAATCCATTTGCTAACACATGATCCCCTTTCATGAGAACACACCAAAACCTTGATCCCGATGTGTCACAATACACCACGTACCCAACACTATATCCATGTTTTGTTCATGTTCCACCCTTGTCCATGAATACACCAGTATATCATCAAAAAACGACACCACAAAAGAATATATATGTCTCTTAAATATTCGATTCATCAATTCCAAGAATATAGCCGATGTATTTTTTAGACTAAAGGGAATAACTACATACTCTTAAGGATAATATCTACTTATGAAAGTGGTTTTGAGAATTTCCTCCTTCCTTACACGCAATTTATGACATCCTGGCCTAAAGTCAATCTTGGATAACCTCTGACATTCCCTCAACTGGTGAAAAAATCATCAATTTGTTGAAGTGTATATCGATTCATTATCATAACCTAGTTATGTCTATTATAATCCACACAGATCAGTAGAGTATCATATACCTATTTTAACAAACAAAAGTGGCGCTTCCCACAGAGACATGCTAGACTAGATGAACCCGTTTTTCTCTGACTCTTCCAACTCTACTTTTAATTTTGGAAATTTTGTTGGTTTCATTTGTTAAGATAGATGTGAGATAGGGATAGTCCAAGGAAAAAGAAAAATCTAAAACTCCAATTATCTCATGGGTTCCTAACCTAATAATTTTTTAGGATAGATATCCATAAATTGATCCAAAATAGCTGAGAAAACACTCTGTTAAACACTATGAACTGATGACAAATAAGAATCCCCAAAGTAATATGTGATAATGACAACAAAGGGTGCTAACAAATCTGTTGCACAAAACATTCCATTATAATCTTTTTTAAATAGGTTTTTAGCTCCATCATCCAACATAAAGTAAACAGTTCGTGCACAAAAATCGACATGGACCTAAATCATTTACAACTAATCCATTCAAAGGATAATATCACAAGCATCCATCTAAAGCACTAGGAAATCCCAAATCAGTTCAATGTCATCCATAACTATGTAAAATGATATACATAATAAGGCTTAACACCCTTTTGACCCAAAGGAGTTTGAGGTTTTTAAAACGACGGCACCATTCCCATAGTTAAACACAACAATCTAATAGAACAAGAAGAAATAAAAGAATGGTAATCACATGTATCAAACAAAGAGTTCATCAATGTAGAATTCATAAGAACATTACCTCGCACTGTGGATTGTCCTGAATGATTATTCATCATAATGTTCAGCTTTGATGAACAGATTGCTTTCCACACTCTGCTCTTTATTACCCTGCGGAGGTGTCATGGTATTTTCAGAATCACCAAGATTAACATGGATATTATAATGAGGAGTTTGAAGCTACCCTTTTCCCATAGAGGTATAGGATGCATGCGACCCATGAGTATTTTTACGAACACCCAAACTCATAGAATTATGGAAATACAACTTATGATGCCCCATCTGATTACTGTTTTGACATGATTGAGGTTGTTTCGTACAAACTTGCTTGATGTGTCTCGTAGAGACACACTAATAAAATCCAAGTATACTCTAAGGATATAGAGGAAGAGTCACTAATCCTGCCATCATATTTTGATCCATTATCCCACCCTAGAAATAAGTTCCCCTCTTCTTCTTGGATCCATCGTTCGAGTTCCCACTATTCCCCTTGGGTAACAACATACTTCCCATTTCTGTATCCCCCAAAAGATATCACTTAACCACCGTAGCTCTATTCAACATTTATTTGTAATCATTTATACACAGCACTACTATCTAGGAATAAATGTACTTCCTCAACCCAACTGCAAAAATTTATGCCTTCCTCGATGTACTACCCGCCCCCTCGTGTGAAATATGCACTACATTCATAAAATTAGAAACATATTCCATTATAGAATGTTAATCCCAGATAAAATTAATTAAATATGTTGTATGTTGAATTCTAAATATATGAGTATTGAAGATTATATTAAAAAAAATACTCAAAACTCTCACATGTCACACCTTGGTTCATCCTAGGTTGGGCTCCTAGATCCCACCCCTGATGTGAATGATCTTCCAACATGTACGTGGATAAAATCACATTTAGATCTGCCAGTGTTCCCAAGAAATCAAATATTCTATTCATTCTATTCAGAAATGCTTCAACCATTTCTGGCTCTGATTCCCACCTAAAAATAGGTGGATTATAAATTTAAAACTGAACTGCATGATCCACATGCTTTAGTTAATTTGCATAATTCCCACATTCCGTTGCTCGGAAAGGCTTCACTATACTCTTCACTAGCTACTAGTTAACATGAGGCTCAGGTACAACTGTATTTTCAGCTTCCTCCTTTGGTTGATCTCTAAGTCCCCTATCCGGTGCAATTTTTATCAAAACTAAAACAACCATAATTCCCACACCCATAGCATGAAAAGGATTACGAATAATATATAGTTACATAAAAACTATCACAACCAGGATTTTAACATGTTCACATTTTAAATGTTTAAATATACTAAAAAATACACTATGTTTTGAAAATATACAAATTTTCAAAATACCACACCCATTCAAATTTCATATCCACACATTTTAATCAATTTTCGAATTTTACACACATCCATATATTCATACCATAACATTATTTATTCTACCAAATGAAATATTCATCTTATAGGGAATTAATTTCTACCATGCATGTCATTCTTATCTCATTTGTTACACCCTCGACAATGAGATATCCATTTCCAATAAGTGTCTCCAAAACACTTATATACCCAATTCCCTGGTATCTTGAAGTTTAACATAAAAGGGCGGCTATGTCCTTTTATGCTACACCTTGATACCTATAATGACCCATACTTTACATACATTGTTATTACGTCAAAATTGAAGCACACTTATTACAACATATAACAAAACCATGAAATGACCGTATAGGTATAGTGTCTTTAGAAATTGGGAAACATAAACAACTAGTTCATAAAGAAGTTATATTGTCTCTCATTTATTTCATCATATTTAGAGTCCCCTTTAGAATATCTTTCTAAATACCCTTATTCCAGACCTGGGGAAAAGAAAAAATACAACAGGGTGAGCTCAAATGTTCAGTAAGGGTAAACAAAAGAAATATAAATTACATCATATTCATAAAAACATAACATTTTGAAAATCGTAACCTGCAAAAGAGATCATAATACCATTACATGGGATAAGTCATTGTAGTGAAATGTAATCCCAAAAATCATAACATGAAACTTTGTGGCATACACATAACCATAGAGAATCATTAATTAGTATTCAAGACCCAATTCCAAGACTATCTTAGTGGAATGAGTCTATTTCTGAACCAAGTTCACTCCTCGTTTCAGTCCTGTTTCACTGAACCAGATTAACCTGCCATTCAAGCCATGTCTATCTCATGAGATATAAATCTTTATACAATGCAATGGAGGGAGATATAGGTCCCACCCATCTCATAATGGTACCGTTATTATGTGTGCCACAAGATCATAAATCATACATCATTGCATAACCCGTGTAATAAAAATGGGATTCTTAAACATCATGCCAACATAAAATAATCCATATAAGATAAAAGGAAATCATAAAAATAATTCCATAATAACATAAACAAATCAATGTAAAAATAGGGATAGAAACAAAACCACATATTATCTTAGATGTAAAATAATTTTGATAAAACACTTGAACTCCATTCATGAAGAAAAACTCATTTCTACTTCAAAAACATTTTTCCTTTCTTATAATGTCATAAAGTTTTAAAATAAAATATATTGATTAAAAATAAACATGAAAACATGTAAAGGAAGCTTCATGGAAATAATGTTCTAAAAGTCCATTCAGGCCGTATAAGATAAAAAAACATTCTTCTCATACTTTGGACGGAAATGTCAAAAAGTAACTCGTACTAAAAACGACAAAAGATTCCATTCATATCTTTTACTAAAAACTCACCAATGGGTAATATTGGATTTAAAAAATTGTAGTAGGATAAAAGTAATGTTACATATTGAGGAAACATGGAAGTGGATGATAAATACACCCCAGTAAATACCAAAGTATAAAAAATCTTGGAAAAAAATGAGATTGTGAGATTTTCCCTTACCATAGGTCCGATATGCTTTGTACATGTCCAAACCTCTTATATAATGATTTAAATAATGTCATTGACTTATTAAAAAACCATATTCATTTTTATGATATCATATATGGTCATATTCTTATCTTCTAATTAGTAATATTTGGTTGCTACTTGTTATTCGGGTGTTCATTGCCTTATGTTCTTATGCATGTATTGTACAATAAATTCGTATTATTTGTTTTTAGGTTATAGATACCTCATTTTCAGAATGTTATTAGTGTAACATATATCATATTTATTCATTAAATCCATTTATATAATCATTATTCAACAAATATCATGTAGAACGAGTCGCATCACATCGTGGAGACGGTAGGCCGTACGTACGCACGTGCGATGATATCGTTCCCATGATCGTGGAATTGTATTGAAGTGTATCTATACTATTTCAAAATCAATATCAATTTACAATAATCATATATAGTCATTATTTACACAATTATACCCATCCAACAAAGGTGGTGGTGGAAAACAGATTACACCACGACGTGGAGACGGTATTCCGTACGTACGCATGCGCGGTGATTTCATTTTCCACAGGATGGATAGACTGTGAAATATGGCTGTTTCATATTTATAATAACATATCAGTATATGAGTGATAATGATGTTTTTACATCATAAATAAAAAACTAAATAAGAGTATGTAGAAGAAGAAATAAATTGGAAAAAATGGTAACAGACAGTACCACTTCTTTGAAGCGCCTCTTCTTAACCACCTTTTAGGGCACTAATGATTGTCTTTCAAGAAGATGAGGATATCTAGGATGTTTCTAGGGAAGTGGAGAAGAGAAATTTTCAGGATTTGGCCGAGCTTGAAGGCTCAAAGTGGTGTGAGGAGGAGACGGAGGAGGTTCCCTTTTATAGGGGAGGAGAGGGGCACCTTAGGAAAAACATAAAATATTATTTTATTATAAAGTCATATTCAGTTATTAATAGCTACAAATTGATTTATTTAGAAGCTAAAGAGGGGGTGGGTCGAAATCTTCTCAACCAATAGATTTTATTCATGTTTAGGATTCTATTTTAACCTTATCATTTAGATTTAACTCTAAGTTAAATAATTTTACTTTTACCATGTCTTCTTGTTTTCTTAAACTATATGGTTAATAATGTTACTATAACAAAGAAAAAGAACCCAAAGTTGTTATTTATTAATATATATAACCTTATATAATTCATTTGTCCTAAACATATATTTTTAAGAATAAAATAACAATTAATAATATATTATTTGTTTTAAAAACTATTTTATGTCAATCTTGACACTATTTGGTAATAGACTTTTGTGAAAATAATAACAGCATGATTAGTTCCAAAAAATTAACTTAAATGAATACTAAGATGTCATATTAACCTATAAAATTTGTTTAATTCATAAAAAGTCTCAAATTACATTTATATTTGTATTTATAATATCAATTATGTTAATATTTTATTAATAAGGTAGTTACTGCATCATCATTGTGTCATAAATAAATTAAATTATTTAATGTCTAAAAATTATTAATAAAATACCATTATGTAAGAAATATTTTAATCTTTCTAATGAATATTTATAGTCGAATTTATCTTACGTATATCCCTATATTAAAAGTATTTTAGTTATTAAACATTGTTTTTAACACTTTTAACTCTTCTTTAAATAAAATAATAATAAGTGTCCTAATCTAATCCAAGTGTACCTAAATGGTCATATTTTATTCCTATGGTTGTTTTTGGTTGAATTAAACTTATCAAATAGAATTAGGACATGTGTTAGTGTAATAATAATATCATTTTTACCCTTAATTACCCTATTTACTTTTATCCGTGTTAAATAAAAGTAAAAAGTAACTATTCACCAAATATTATTTTTATCTTATTGAACCAAATTTTACTCCTTGATATTATCCATGTCTCTTGGATTTTCGAAATTCCACTCATAGATGCGGTAAAATTATGTTTTATGTAAATTTTCAAATTCCCTAAGGAGGTTGGTAAAAGACGGTGAAACAATTCAATAAAATTTTTATATATCTAAAATTATTCTAAAATGACTGCAATGAATTACATTGAAATTATATAGGTATTATGTATCAATTTTTACCTAAAATAAAATAAATACTTATTTAAATAAAAGTCATTTTTTAAATAGTAAGCTAGTGTTTTCACTATTCATCAAAAATTGAAAGTTTTCAGAAAAATACAAAAAATTCACCCTAGGCTAATTTCGATATTCCGAATCCACAAATTAAGTCCATTTTGAAAGATAAAATTTATAAAATTTCAAAAACTATGTATTACTATTCATAATGACTATTTTATAAAATATGTTAATAACATATCGTTGTTTAGTGAAACTCGCTATTGTGTACAACGCAAGCTGTCGAGGAAGGTTTCTCTTGAGTGTAACACAAGCCAAGACAGTGTTGTGTGTATTAAAAGATTCCTTTATATAACATTATACATAAAAACAAAATATTTCTCATAAAATATCTGTTGTTACATTCTACCCCCCTTAAAATTAATTTCGCCCTTGAAATTCGTTACTTTGTAACAAATATATGAGGATACATCTCCCTCATTATATACTCAAGTTCCCATGAAGCTTCTTCTAATGGCTGCTTCCTCCATAAAACTTTCACCAAGTGAGTGGTATGGTTCCATAGAACTTTTTCTCTACGATCTAGAATCTCTATCGGTTGTTCTTCATAAGAAAGATCTCGCTCCAGTGGTACAACTTCTGAGATGAGTACATGTGAAGGATCGGGTATGTACATTCTCAGGAGAGATACATGGAACACATCATGAACATGAGAGAGATTTGGTGGAAGTTCCAATCGGTATGCTACCTTCCCAACACGATCCGGTATTTCAAAAGAACCAATATACCTAGGGCTCAACTTTCCCTTCTTTCCAAATCTCATTACTCTCTTCCAAGGAGGTATTCATAAGAACACTTTATCACCCACTTCAAACACATGGTATTTTCTTCGGTTATCGGTATAACTTTTTTGTTGACTCTAAGCTGCTCTTATGCGTTGTTGAATTTAACTGACCTTTTCTGCCATCTCATCAACAACTACAGGTTCTAATAGCTTTCTTTCCCCAACATCATCCTCACAAGTTGGAGTCCTACATTTCATTCAATAGAGAGCTTAATAAGGAGACACATGAATACTGGAGTGAAAGCTATTATTACATGAAAATTCCACCAAAGGAATGTGTTGATCTCAACCACCTTTGAAATACATAATGAAAGCTCTTAACATATCTTCTTGAGTTTGAATTGTTCTCTCAGATTGACCATCTGTCTGAGGATGATAAGAAGTGCTAAAACTCAACTCTGTATCCAGAGTATGCTGAAGACTTCGCCAAAACATTGAGGTAAACCTTAGATCCTGAGCAGATATAATGGAATGAGGTAATCCAGGGAATCTTACCACTTCTTTTACATATATCATGGCAATATGATAAAGAGAGAAACCTTATCTAATAGAAATAATGTGTGCTGACTTCATAAGACGATCAACTAAAACCCAGATAGCATTAATCTGTTTGGATGTTTTAGGAAGTCCAGTGACAACGTCTATAGTGATGTTTTCCCATTTCAATTCTGGTATCGGTAATGGTTTTAACATTCCCTTAGACTTCTGTCTCTCACCTTTAACATACTGACAAAGCATGCATCGAGAGACATATTTAAAAATATCTATTTTCATTCCATCCCACTAGAAGTACTCTTTCTGGTCCATATACATCTTCCTGCTTCAGGGTGAATAGAGAATGAAGAACTATGAGACTCATCCAGCAGCTCCTTCTTTAATTCTGGGATGGGAGGAACACAAACCCGATTTCTAAACCTTATTATCCCATCACAATCAAAGTTGAATTTAGGAATATTTCTCACTTTCTTTTTTAAATCTACATCTTCTTTTTGTGCCTCTTTAATCTTCAAAGGTATATATGGTTGAACATTCATTTGAGAAAGAAAAGATTTTTCCCCTTCCATTATAATTCAAAGATCCATCCTTTGTAAATACATAAATATTGGATCTTTTTTTATCCTCATCATGGATAAGCTAGCATGGTCTTGTCGACTTAATGCATCAGCCACCTTTTTTGATTTCCTAGGGTGATAATGAATTGAGCAGTCGTAATCGTTAATCAGCTCCAACCATCTTTTTTGGCGCATATTCAACTCCTTTTTTGTGAATATATACTTTAAACTTTTATGATCAGTATAAATATCACTCCTTTTACCATAAATATAATTTCTCCAAATATTGAATGAAATGATTACTCTAGCTAGCGACAAATCATGAGTTGGATAATTTTTCTCATGAATTTTCAACTATCATGAGGCATAAGGTATCACTATATCATTTTACATAAGAACACACCCCAATACTTTCTTGGATTCATCACTATAGATCACAAAACTTTCTACACTATAAGACAGTGTGAGTATAGGTGCACTGGATAACTTTCTTTTCAGCTTCTTCAAATTCTCTTCACACTCCTCCATCTAAACGAACTTCAATGATTTTCGAGTCAACATGGTGAGTGGATTAGATAATCGTAAAAAATCTTTCAAAAAATGTCTATAATATCCAGCCAAACCAAGAAAACTTCGTATATCAGTTACCGTTGGTGGTCTCGACTATATTTCGATAACCTCTATTTTTCCTGGATCCACATACATCCCCTCTTTTGATATTATGTGACCAAAAATGGAACTTTTTGAAGCCAAAATTTACACTTGGTAAATTTGGAATAATGCTTCTCCTTACTCAGGGTATTTAATAAAATTATAAAGTGATCTTCATGTTCTTCCTTGCTCATTGAATAGAAAAGTATATCATCTATAAATAATACCACAAATTGATCTAGATATTATTTCAATACTCTATTAATTAGATCCATGAAGATAGAAGGGGCATTAGTAAGACCAAATGGAATCACTATAAATTCATAATGTACTTAACTTGTACATAATGTCGTCTTTGGTATATCCTCTCTTTTGACCTTCAATTGATGATACCCTGAACGGTGATCAATCTTGGAAATGTATTGATCTCCCCGTAGTCGGTCAAATAAGTCATCAATGCGTGGGAGAGGGTATTTTTCCTTGATAGCGATCTTGTTAAGTTCTCGATAATAAAAGCAGAGTCTCATTGATCCATCTTTATTCTTAACAAATAAAACAGGTGCTCTCCAAGGTGACGCACTAGGGCATATGAATCCCTTATAAAGATTATCTTGGAGTTTCTTCTTCAATTCCTTCAACTCAATTGGGTCCATTCTATAAGGTGTCTTTGAAATTGGCAAAGCATCCGGTACGAGTTCTATTGAAAACCAAACTTCAAGATTTGGTGGAAGACCCATCAATTCCTCTAAAAAGACACCATAAAACTCCCATACCATGGGTATATTCTTAACCATGAGTTTCTCGCCAACCATTTGAGACAAATAACCTTCATTTGGTGGAATCAGGACCCCTAAGATGGATGAAATTTCCACTGGAAGGTTATGTTCATCCTTGCATCGATTGACGATCATAGATTGATCTGGAATATGAAATGTGAATTCCATACATTGTCTATTGATATGAGATCCATATAAAGAAATCCAATCCATGCAAAGAATCGCATCAAATTTCACTATAGGAAGGATCTAAAGATTTGCAGGAAGCACCTTCCCACAAACTTCAATCGGAGAAGAATTATAAACTTTTGATGCGACTGTTGTTCTATTAGGGATTGTCACAGATAACTGAACATCTAATTGTTGAGGTAATACAATGATACCCTAGAAAATACTTCATAAATAAAAGAGTGGGTGGATACAAAATCAAATAAAACATTTTCTACTTTAGAGTGGATGGTAAGTGTACCTTTCACCACTTTGTTATCATACTCCACATCATTGATAGAAATTTCATTTGACTTTTCTTTGTCTATATGCTTAAGAGTTTTTTGACATCGATCATCATAAATAACCCATGGAATAGGGAATTGATTAGCATAATTCCCCATTTCCTTGAAATTATAACATTGATGTGAAGGAGATTCACTCTGTGTAGACTTTTCTTTGTTTGCATCACTAGACATCTTCTTCCCATCATTGCGGCATTCAAATGCCCGATGACCTTCTTTTAGACATTTTAAACATTTACATGCCCCTTTAAGACAACTACCTCCATGTTTCTTTCCACACTTTGAGCATAAGGGAAAACTCATCTTCTTTTCAGTGTGCTCTTTACATTTTCCTTTGAATTCCATTTTCCTCTTCTTATCAAATGCATATGACTGATGGGTTACTCCAATATCCATCTCAACCTTGAGATCTCATCAAATTAAATCCTCGTAGCTATTGAAGTCCCTTATGGATAACGCCCTTTGAAGAATTTGTTTTATGCCACTAAAGAATTGATTGATCTTACTCTCAGGTTGGATAATATTCCCAGAAGCATACCTTGCAAGTCTTGTAAAATATTCATCATAGGTACCAACAGATTCATCATCCATTTTCTTTAGTTCAAGAAACTCCTTATCCATTTTTGTTCATAGAATACGAGGGAAGTAATTATTGAAAAATAAGTACTTAAACTCATCTCATTCCATGGATTCAATTTCATCCCTATGCCTCTTATTCTTGACAAGATTCCACCATTTATCAACTTCACGTTCCAAATGATATACTGCTAAGATGACTTTATCATGTTCATAACATTGAAGAACTGAAAATATCATTTCAGTAGTACCGATCCGTTGTTCAGCAACTAATGTATCGGTAGACCCACTGAATGAGGGTGGAAACTGCCTCATGAAAAAATCAATAGAATGTTTCTCCTTCAATTGATTGTTTATAAGTCATGCATGATCTATAGCTTGAGAATGTTCTGTGAGCATGACTACATGATTTTTCATTCTAACTCCCATAATGATTGGTTGCTCAGGGAGAAAATCATTGCATTGCCCGTCACATTCAGCATTAACACAGTTCCTTCGGATTCCAGCCATTTACTAAAACCATCAAGAATAGTATGAGAAACACTAATCATAATAGGGTAACCACATAATCAAGAATAAAATTTCACACTTTAGGTCTTATCATAGGTTATTCATGGACATTTCTAAAACACTATGATTTTGTCCTATGCTTAGACATATCCTTAGGGTTCTAACTAATGCTTTCACATCCTAGTTTCCAAATGCTGACTATACCTTTCCTATGATACCAACTATAATGACCCATACTTTACATAAATTTTTATAACATCAAAATTTATTCTCACTTATTACAACATAAAACAAAACCATGAAATGACTGTATAGGTATAGTGTGTTTAGAAACTGGGAAACCAAAACAACTAGTTCATAATGCAGCTACATTGTCTCACATTTATTTCATTATATTTAGAGTCCCATTTAGAATATCTTATTAATAACCTTCTTCCTGACCTGGGGAAAAGAAAAAATACAACAGGTTGAGCTCAAATGCTCAGTAAAGGGTAAATAAAAGAAATATTAATCATATCATATTCACAAGAACAAAACATTTTGAAAATCTTATCCTGCAAAAGAGATCATAATATCATAACATGAGATAAATCATGGTAGTGAAATGTAATCCCAAGAATAATAACATGAAACTTTGTGGCATACACACATAATCATAGAGAATCATTTCTTAGAAGTCAAGACTCATTTACAATACTATCTTAGAGGACAATGTCCATTTCTGAACTGAGTTCACTCCTTGTTCTAGTCCTGTTTCGATGAACCGGATTAACCTGCCGTTCCAGCCATGTCAATCTCGTGAGATATAAATCTTTACCCAATGCATTGGAGGGAGATATAGGTCCCAACCATCTCATAATGATACCATTAATATGTGTTCAACAAGATCATAAATCATACATCATAGCATAACCCATGTATTAAAAATGGGATTCTTAAACATCATGCCATCATAACAGAATCTATATAAGATAAAAGGAAATCATAAAAATAATTACATCATAACATAAAAAAAATAAATGTAAAAATAGGGATAGAAACAAAACCCCATATTATCTTAGATGGAAAATAATTTTGTTAAAACACATGAACTCCAATTTTGAGGAAAATATCTTTTCTACTTCAATTTTTTTTCCATTTGTAAAATTTAATTTAATTTTAAACTAAAATAAGTTAATTAAAAATAAAATTGAAAACTTGTAAAGTAATCTTCATGGAAATAATTTTCTAAAAGTTCATTAAGGTCATATAATTTTAAAAAACATTCTTCTCGTACTTTGGACAGAAAAGTCAAAAAGTATCTCGTAATAAAAACGAGAAAGGATTGCTTCCATATCTTTTACTAAAAACACACCAACAAGTTATATTGGATTTAAAAAATTGTAGGAGGATATAAATAATATTACATATAGAGGAAACATGGATGTGGATGATAAATACAGCCCAGTAAATACCAAAGTATAAACAATCTCGGATAAAAATGAGATTGTCAGATTTTCCCTTCCCATAGGTCCGATACGCTTTGTACGTGTCCGAATCTCATGTATAATGATTTAAATAATGTCATTGACCTATTAAATAATCATATTAATTGTTATGATATCATATATGGTTATATTCTTATCTTCTTATTAGTAATTTTTGATTGTTACTTGTTATTCTGGTGTTCATTGCTTTATGTTCTTATGCAAGTCTTTTCGAATAAATTCTTATTCTTATTTTTAGGTTATAGATACCTCATTTACAGAATGTTATTGGTGTAACATATATCATATTTATTCATTCAATACATTTATATAATCATTATTCAACGAAGATCATGTAGAATGAGTCGGATAACATCGTGGAGACGGTAGGCCGTACGTACGATCGAGCGATGATATCATTCCCATGATCTTGGAATTATATTGAAGTGTATGTATAATATTTCAGAATCAATATCACTTTACAATAATCATATATAGTTATTAGTTACACCATTATACCCATCCATGTATGGTGGTGCTGGAAAAGAGATTACACCACGGAGTGGAGCTGGTATTCCGTAGGTACGCACACGCGGTGATTTCATTTATCGTAGGACGGCTAGAAAGTGAAGTAGGGTTGTTTCAAATTTAAAATATCATATCAGTATATGAGTGATACTGATGTTATTATTTCATAATGAAACAACTAAATAAGATGATGTAGAAGAAGAAATAAATTTGAATGAATCGGTAACAGACATTACCTCTTGTTTGATGCGCCTCTTCTTAACATCCTTTTAGGGCACTAAAAATTGTCTTTTAGGAAGACCATGACCTATAGGATGTTTTTAGGGAATTTTAGAAGAGAAATTGTTAGGTTTTGGCCGATCATGAAGGCTCAAGGTGGTGTGAGGAGAAGAGGGAGGAGGTTCCCTTTTATAATGGAGGAGAGGGGCACCTTAGGAAAAACAAAAAATATTATTTTAGTATAAAGTCATATTCGGTTTTTATTTCTCCAAACTAATTTATTTCTAAGATTAGGTGGTAATGGGTCTCTATCCTCTCAACAAATAGATTTTAGACATGTTTAGGTTACTATTTTAACCTTATCATTTAGATTTAACTCTAAGTTAAATAATTTTACTTTTATCATGTCTTCTTGTTTTCTTACACAATATGGTTAATAAACTTACTATAAAAAGCCAAACGAACCCCAAGTTGTTAATTATTAATATATATAACCTTATATAAGTCATTTTTCCGAACCATAGATTTTTAGGAATAAAATAACAATTAATAATATAAATTGTGTTTTAAAAACTATTTTATGTCAATTTTGACACTATTCGGTAATTGATTTTTGTGAAAATCATTAATTCATTATTAGATCAAAAAATTTTAATTAAATCAATACTAACATGTAATTTTAACATATAAAATTTGTGAATTCATAAAATGTCTCAAATTATATTTATTTGGGTATTTATAATATCAATTATGTTAATATTTCTTTAATAAGGTAATTACTCCATCATTTTGTATCCAAAATAAATTAAATTATTCAATGTATAAAAAATATAAATAAAATACCATTATGTAGGAAATCCTTTTATCTTTCTAATAAATATTTATAGTTGAATTTATCTTATGTATAACACTATATTAAAAAAATTATTTATTAAACATTGTTTTTAACACTTTTAACTCTTCTTTAAATAAAATAATAATAAGTGTTCTAATCTAATCCATGTGTACCTAAATGGTCTTATTTTATTCATAAGGTTTTATTTGGTCTAATTAAACTTATCCAATAGAATTAGGACATGTGTTAGGGTAATAATAATATCATTTTTACCCTTAATTACCCTATTTACTTTTAATCGTGGTAAATAAAAGTAAAAAGTTACTATTCACCAAAAATTATTTTTATCTTATTGAACCACATTTTACTCTTTGATATTAACTGTGTCTCTCGTATTTTTGAAAATCCAGTCACAGAAGTGGTAAAATTATGTTTTATGTAAATTTTCAAATTCTCTGAGGGGGTGGGTAAAAGATGGTGAAAAATTCAATAAAATTTTAATATATCTAAAATTTTTATAAAATGACTCTAATGATTTAAATTGAAATTATATAGGTATTATGTATCAATTTTGACATAAAATAAAATAAATAATTACTTAAATAAAAGTAGGTTTTTAAATAGTAAACTAGTGTTTTCACAATTCATCAAAAATTGAAATTTTTCAGAAAAATATCAAAAATTCACCCTAGGTTAATTTCGATATTCTGAATCCAAAAATGAAGTCCATTTTTAAAGAAAATTTTTATAATTTTTCCAAAATTGGGTATTACTATTCATAATGGTTAGTTTATGTAATATTTTAATAACATATTGTTGTTTAGTAAAACTCGGTATTGCGTACAACACAAGCTATCGAGGAAGGTTGATCTTGCGTGTAACGCAAGACAAGACAGTGTTGTGTGTAGTGAAAGATTCCTTTATATAACATTATACATAAAACAAAATATTTCTCATAAAATATCATGTGTTACAATACCATCCCTCCAATCCTATGCCTTTTTTCCATCCCAAATAAATGAATGGTAAAAGGAAAAGTTTAAACTCCAAGACCAAAAATTAATGGAAAAGAGAGAATCAACTGACAATAGTTGTACCACCCCACCCCAGCCTCATTGGCTTGAGAAGGAATTGAGGTTGTACTAGGCCTTAACCGATGTTCTCAAGGCACCAAAGGATGGAAATAAATTCCAATGGATTCATGAATAAATTGGGGAACAATTTTCCCTTCAGATATACCAACCAACCAAAAAAGATATTACTAAAAAAACAACACGATGCATGTTAACATAGAAAACAAAACCATATTGTACCAAAAGGAAAACAGGGTAATCCATAAAAATTCCTAGAATCCAATACAACCAAACCAGTAACAGAGTCCCAATAAGAAGACTAAACCAGAGACCCATAGTATACCAAGTCAACCTCCACTTCTCTACAACATGCTCTATGCTACATGCACCACAAAACCACCCAACCATATAGAAGAACAACTTGAAGAATGATATTCCTTACTCTTACATATGTCTCAAAATACAAAATATACTAAAGAAGCAAAGTGCCAAAGTAGGCGTGAGTAATAATAATCAGTAGGATTTCAGCAATTGATATCACTACAAATGCCACTAGGATAAAATTGATCACACATTTATATAAAATAGTACAAATAAAACATAAAATATAAAATCATGTCCTATAAGAAAAACAAACCCTTCCCAAGACACTTTTACCCAAATCCATAATATACAAGGGAAAGCCAATAACCATTCCTTAATCCATTTTATCATCACCTATTTACAGAATGTTTTCTAGTTTGAATAACTATACGTGAACAATGCATAACAATATAGTTTCATACCTCCAAACTGTTAAAAAATAAGGTGTAACTTCGCATCCAAGCCGATTTACTAATTATCCAAACTAGTGGTACTTCCCACCCACTAATCATTGATGGTGGTCCTTCCATCCATTATCCATCCTTTTTTAATAGTATTACTCTTGGACCAATTCTCATCATTCCAACACCACATCCATGATTCCATCCAATAAACAAGCTTATATCATACCAAGGCCACAACATTAAGAAAACAACTGTCTTATAACTAAACAAACCCTTAGGACATCATCCAAGAAATATTCCATCAATAAAACAATCCTTTTTTCATTGAAAACAATTTTCACAAAAAAAATTGATAAATCAACAAGAATAGTCAATTTTGAAACATCCACATTAAAATTCAACAATAAGAACATGTCATTACAATATCCCAATTTCCATAAAAATTCCACAAATCATCACGTGTTTTGTTTCCAACACCATTCAGAAACCATTGTCAAAATTAATTTCAACAATATTGAATTAATTGAAACCAAGGATTCTAGTTCTTTCAATATGGATTCGAGAGGGAAGTCACCTACCTTCACAATTCATGTGAAATCGGCCCACAAAAAAGGCACAAAAAATCCAGGAAAATGCTCTACCAAAAACATTCCAGAAATCCTTCCCTATCATAAAATATCCCTAAAATCATCACCTAAGAAAAAAATCCTTGATATACATGTAATAGATTTATATCTAAAAAACAAATATAGGGAAGATAAAAGATCTACAGGATACCTCAATAAAACCACGAGATAAAACTTACCCGAGATGAACCACCTTCACACCACCAAGAAACCTGTTTGATTTTCTTCCAAAATGGGTGGGAGAGAACATTTAGAACTTGAGTTCAAGGAATCTCATTTAGGGTTTTTATGGTAGAATAAATGGGTAATTTAGGGAAAATCCTAACAAAACCCATTAAAGAAAATCTATTTTTAATGGTCTGCATGGTTAGGTTGCACGGTTTGAAAAAACATGCACTAACGATTCAGATGCTGATGTCTGAACAATGGTATATCACACGGTTACGTAGCATTCTTGCATGGTTTCCATTAACCGTGCTCAAATCGTTCATCCATAAAAAGGCCTCAAAATTTATCCAAATCCATTCCAAACTCACCCATACTCTCTCAAATCTTTCCCAACCTCTTCAAACGCATAAAAATGTATAAATAAGTGTCACATATGTCAATCCCAGTGTGATATATAGTCCTTATTGATTATATTTACATATAATCCATGAATAAAAAAGATAATGAATAATATTTTATTAATTTTCTTTGGACCCGAGGAAAGTGATTTTTTGATAAATTTTAAATGATTAAATTTTGGAATGAAATATTTCATTTGGGGTTCATATATTATCATGTGATGGTATATAGGGGGGTCTTTTAATGATGTATATTAGAAAGAAATGGCCTATACCAAAGAATTAACTAAAATCTATATTTTTAAATTAATAGATGGATACTATTGACTATTTATGAAATATTTAACATGAAAATCAAACCTACACTCCATGTTGACTTGAAAGTGGGTTATATTCTTAAGGATAAATGTATGTCAAGAGAATTTCAAAGAACTATATAGAAGGTTCCTCAGTTCACTTGTGCTTACAATAAAAAATAACTCCGAAGGGTATTTAATCTATAAAGATTCATAAATTAAGTTAAAGGGATGTTTCAAAATATGGAATGACATAATGATAAAATAAAAATACTGAAATTTAAAAACTAATGAAAAATTACCTGAATCAAGACTTGGAGTTGGAAGTGGTAATATCTTTAAATGATGATATAGAGGAATATTATTTATAGTTATGTGTGTGATATTTATACCAATCATAAAATCATGAAATATATATTTACCTCCAGAATGATGAAAATGTTCCTTAACTTCTGGTTAGAATAGATCAATTTTTATTATTTCATAATATATTATCTCCATGTGATGTAAAATAAGTAGTATGACTTTAACATTTTGAGTTTTAAAATGAAGACACTATGTTCGATAGCATAACGATATGACACATCTAGCTTAATAGTAAAAATATATATTATTATTTAAATGTTACCATTATAAACTAGCCATTGGAATGGTTGGTATGAAATGATTAAATAAATTAAGAAAATAATTTTTAACACGTTACCATATAATAAATTGATTCATTACCACTAAATTATAAATAAAAATAAAAAACATTTTAATATAAATGGTTCATTTTTACGAAAAACAACTTTATGTACAGAAAGGAATTTGATCTTAATGAATTAAATTAATGATAAATTTTAAAACTTGAATAAATATTATATTAAAAATAATATTCTTATATTAAACTGGAATATATAAAATTCAATATGGTTGAAGATTTAGAATTTTTCCGATAAGTATAATTTTTTGATGAATATTAAAAAATATTATAATTTAATCGAAAACTAACTCTTCATATAAATAATTTATAATGAAAATTTATATTAAAAATCGGTTTTATTGTAAAATTAGTTCAGTAAAAAATAAATTAATCCAAGTAAGTTCCTTTCAATATTTGTACATATAATTATTATATTAAGATATTTCAAACATTTACATGTTTTTACTTGAAATACTTGTATTCTCACCGAGACTATGTGATTAATTATAAATTAATTTTATCCATTCATGAGTTTTGGGTTTTTTAAAATGAATATAATATTATTAATAATAATTTTAAAATTAATCAAATATCTCACTTATTTCAAATATTAGTAGTAAATTTAAAAATTTTATTACAATAGGTAAGGGTTAATCCGGTAATTAAGGGTAAAATTAATATTATAAATTTAAGAAAATGGCCCTAAAAATTACAATTTTTTATTGGATGAGTATGTTTCTTGCATAATAATTATATGATAGTTTATGTGACAAATTATGTCTTATTTTATGATATTATAACCTTTATAATATTTTATTCAAAAAAGAGTCAAACTTTTCATACCCATGCTTTTAACAAGTAAAATATTTCTAATATGGGGTTACATAGGATATATGGAAGACTATAAAATGTATTTTAAAATATAAAATATTAATGTATGTTTTTTAAATTTATGAATAAATTTTATTAATGAATGTTTTAATGTAGATGCTTGCATAATGATGATAGAGTAATTATTTAATTAATGGAAATATGAAATAAATAAATATAAAATATTAAACAAAATATAATTTTTGGTAATAAATTTGATGAAAATTTTATATATTAACTTAACATAGTATGGATGCATTAAAATATTTTTTATGAAATGTTATTTATAATATTTTTTAAACGTCAAGTAATGAATAGTTTCAAAATTGACATTAATGACATTTGAAAATAATTAATATTTTATTAAATTATATAAAATTAATATAAATATAATATTCAGCCAACATATGTGAATAAAATTAAAAATTTAATTAGTGATTCATTTATGGTTCTTTTTAATTTTATATTAAATACATTAGCCTTCATATAGTAAAAACCTGTGTTCTCATTATAAGAGTTAAAGTGGTTAAATAATGGTTAAATCAAAATGATAAGGATTAACAACCCAATCATAACATGTATTATTTTCATTGAATTAATTTAAATAGGAAAAAGATATCAAATATTCTAAATAATTCATGTTGGATCCATCTATAATATAAAATAAATTTTTTATTAATTTAATATTTTGAGAAATTCCGAGTTTATCCCTCCCCTCTCTTATAAAAGGTCCAGAATTCTTCCCTTTTATTGAAACATAATAACATATTTTTGTTGGCCTATATCTTCTCAAATACCTTAATATAACACCATTCCACACTGTAGATCACTTATTTTAGAAATAATTCCATCCTTAGTGTTCATTTGTGGTTATCAAATGGATGGTTTTTAAAAAAGAAGTATTGTTATTAATTAAAAGTTTCTATATTGTTTCTTCTTCAGATTACTTAAAATATTCATCAATAATAAATAATTAATAACAAAAAATTTCTATATAAATTTATATTTTATTATGTTTATATAATAACCTAAATCAATCCCACCATCTATCATAAGTAAAAATAAGGAATCATTCTTGTCAACGGTGGACTACCGCCTCGCAAACCACCATTTTCCAAAAACATATCTCAATAATGATTGTAATGATTTAATTTATGATCATTTATTATACTATTTAAATATTTATCCTTATTGATATATAATATATCATTTACATTCTTACCATTCCATTTACAAAAATATGATAATGTCATTCATTTGTATGTGTGATTTATCACATACATAATGCGATGCGATTCATTTTTATGACCACATCACATTGATGATATCTATATAATTATATTTAAAGAAATTATATGATATATATTATATTATTATCATAATGGAAAGATAAATGATACCTATATCCTATGCATAATTATTATTGGAAAATGAAAACATGTCCTATGCGTGTATAAGACGTACTATCTCCATGATTGTAACATACTTCATTTTTAATATACATATTTATTAGATTTATTTAAAAGTGTAATTGATTTTAAAAATTAATTATTATTTAATTAATTCCATTTTGGAGATGATTGACTAATGACCACTTTGACTATATATATCATACCAATGTCATTTTTGAAAAATGTACTGAATATCGTCAAAAAATCACACATGAACATATATAATAATGTAATTGTTAAAAAATGAAAATAAGAGATATAAAAATAATAATAATATTGAAAAATCTTTTCATTAAATAAAATAATAAACTTATATTTATTTTTCAAGAATATAATGATTGTACATGTTGATTCCGACTCAAGGATATGGCCTCTATAACTAAATCATCATTTTAAATGTTTGATTGGACTTTTTTCTAAAACCATATACTTAATTTACATGTTATAAATAAGTGTTTTATGAATATATTTATATAGTCATTAATTTTTTTAATATGATAATGTTTTAAGTTCATTTAAATTTATCAAATTGGTATGAGAATCATTGATTTAAAAATTGCTTTTTAAATTTTTAAAATTGTTTTTGAAAATTGATTGATTATTCCAATAACTTGGTAATATTTTCTTATGAGTGAAAATGATATTTTAATAGATACATGTTTAAAATTTAAATTTTTATGCGTTATGATTATATAATGGTACTTTTACACTTAACGGATGGTTTTGTGACGATACAAGGATGGGTGGTTATATTATAACCTCAAATGAATTGGTTATAGAAGTCAACCATTTGGTTATTTAAATTGTATGAGTGAATGGTAAGGAATTCAGTCATATGATTATTTCATTTAAAAGTGTAAAGTGTATTGTAGTTGAATTCATAGTTATTCCATTTTATTATAATTATTTCACATGTTATCAACTTATACATGATATTCTTTATTACATTTTTCTGAAAATTACACTATTTTTAATGTTAAGATAATGTTATTTTTCAATATTTTGTTCCATTTCCAGGGTAAAAAGGTATATTTCAAATAATTTTTTATGGGTTTTTACTGAAATAATGGTTTCCATTTTTTTAATCCCCTTATTGAGATTTTGTGCACATATATTGTTTTAATATATTTTTTGCGTGATTTAAAGAAGAATTGGGCTAAGGATTAGATCAAGGGGATAATTTGAATGATTTATCCTCATTATAAATCAGGTTTTATTTTGATGATTTTAGTTTTTTTTAGAAAATATATATTTTATTAAGGTGTTTAGTTATAATATATAGTTTTACTATGTACGTTTTTCCCTCGTTCTTTAAAAATCTAAAATGAAAAGATCATTAAATGCTAAATCTAGTTCCAAAACACTATAATATGTAATATTTATGTCATGTTACATATAATGATGTTCCAAGATAGAAATATCATTCTAGTTATTTTCATGATGATGATTAATAACAATACAATATTTAGGTATTTTTAAAATATGTATACATAAATAATTTAAAAATGGAAATGATTTTATCTTCATCAGGTGAACTTTAAACCATCCATCCATGAGAGGATTATGTATTCATATAAGGAAGATGTTAAATAATATAATAAGGAGAAAAACATTCCTAATTTTAACCATGGTCATGTTGGAATGATATGGTTTGAAAAATAAGTATCTAACCCATCAATAGAAGAAACAACGATTGAGTTGTTGAATTAAAATAATAGTTTTCATTCCCTATTCATCGTGTAAGTACGAATATATATATATTTTAATAAGTATTTATAGTGGGATAATAAGAAAAGGGTTTTGTAGAGTTTTTATCTCGATTCATGTAATTCAAATAATATAATGTTATGAGACTATTGTATAATGGGATGTTTAAACTATTACCCATTCTATAATGTAAATGGGGAATATTAACATGGAATTTAATGTCAAACTCCCCACAATGTCAAAATTCCATAATTCTATTTGGGTTGTATTAAAACTCTTTAAGAATTTGGCACACTTCTTTACAATTAAACAAGATTTATATCTTGATCATATTTCGATAATATATAATAATGATGTGGTATGGTTTCATTTAGTACCACATCCAATAGAAATTTAATAGTATATGGGGTTCTCATAAAAGTTCATGAAATGTATTTATAAATCTCAAGATATAGAGCTGAGTTTCTTCATTACTTATCATCCCCAAAAATATGTTCAGTAGGAATGGTCCATTAGAAATATAGAAGAAATTATGATATATTTCTCCATGGATTTCAAATGTTGTTGGGACAATGAAAATAATATAGGGTAATTTTAATACTATAATAGTTCAAACTGAACAATTCAAATGTCTCTTTATGAATCCCTCTATGGAAATAAGCATAGAACTCCAACATTATAGAATAATGTTTGAGAAATAATGAAATTGAGAACTATTCTAGCTAAGGATATATTAGTGAAGTTTATAGTCAATGAATATCACCTAATATGATATCATTGCTTACAAAAATGTTTTCCTAACAATCATTTATGAGATCTATAAATTGATGTTAGAGATAATGTATTTATTTTTAATTATCCACGAGAAATTTTAATTATATTTAAAAATAAGGGAAATTTTTTCCCATGTTATATAGGCAAATATAATATTCTTTATTTTATATGTATAGTTGGTTATTAATTGGAATTAACCCCAAATATATCTCAAGTTCACAATGTGTTCCATTTATCATTAATGAAGAATTAAATAACAGATCAATTACATGTAATAAACTACATGGTCACACCATTATGAAAATATATCTCTTATGTGAAAAACCATTGGAAATTTTGAATAAAATAGGGAAAGACCTATGAAAAAAATGCCACTCACATATTAATTGTTTTATATCTAAACATTAAGTTTGACGAATAAACCTCGGGATATGAATATGTGGAGTGGTAAAAGGAACCCCATATTTTTGTAAGAGAGTTTTAAAATTTTTGGAAAGAAATTAATTTTAATGGGGTAGAATATAACACCCAAAAATTTCATGCTATAGTACTATATAAATTCAGTTATTTATTTGATAAATTTCATTATACAAAACATTGAGTTTAAATTACCCACGATATTCTATTAGAATATTATTATTTTATTTAATAATTGTCACATAGTATTTTGATTATAAATTATGAAAATGGCAGTAAATTATCGAAAAAATTGGTTTATGCAACTATAAAATAAATTATTTTGATAAGAGGTGATTAGAAATGAATATAATATTAATTTTAATGTAAATAATATGTTTTTTTGAAGAAAAAAAATTATCTGAACAATATGTTTTCTCATAAATATTCATAGTCACTATTATAGAATAATTTTTATTAAATTTATAGGTAATTTATCAATCCAATGTTTCGTTTGTTATATGTATTTAATAGGCACGATTTTCAATAAGACATGTTTTAAGTTTAAAATGCACTTTTCTAAAAAAATATTCATTTTTTGTATTATTTTAATATAAATTTCATTCATTATAAATAATTAAACATGAAAATTTTATAAAATATTTGGAATCGGGATATTAATATTTGGTAAATATGTCCCTTTTATTTTTTGCTAGTATGAATAGTAAACACGTTTAAAAAATTTCACCTCACTAATTTTAAAATATGTAAAATATACTTAAATTATTTGGATATTTTTTAAATTTTTTTTGTTTTACTTGATTTTATCATTTTCTATACATAGAGTTCAGCCACTCCAAACCAGTTCTATATTAAATAGACACTTCATTCCATTTAAGCATCACTATAAAATTTATATTAATTTAAGTAACGAATAAATACCAAATGTCAATCTCTTGAATTTAATATCCCTAAAAATATTACAAATGGATAAAAAATGATAATATTAGTTATAAATATTTATTTGAAATTAAAATTAATTCTTTTCTTCATTTTATTTTATTTATAATTTTTAGTGATTAAATATGTACCTTAAATTCTTAGGAAATTTATCATTAGAAATTTTTGAATTAATAAAAAAAATAAATGATTTTTAAAATATGGAAAGTAATACAATATGCATTATTTATTTTATTTCATTAATTTTTTAGTGAAAATAACATATTATTGATATTTAAAGGATTTTATTTCAATTACGTTTCTATTAAAATATTTTCAATGCTAACTCAAATGAAATGTTCAAAAAATTTAAATGATATTATATTATGAAAATAATAGCTTATTAAATTATTTAAATTAATATTAATATTTAATGTTGATAATTAGGGTTAGAAATGGATAAAAATTTCCTCTCTTTGACAGTTATGAGCATGTTTTTAACTTTTAGAAAAATTAATAATCCTTTCATTTTAAAAATACATTACCACAATTAAGATTTAAATTGTGTAACGAGGGGGTTAAATAAAAATAAAATGATTAAATAAATACCAAAATCAATATAATTTTAATATAAATATTATTTTATTACCTTATAATAATTTTTTTGTCTCTATTACCATTTTAATGTGTTTTGAATGATAATTACTTAGATATTTTTAAATATGTTTAGAAATTCAAAGTGTGTCATTTCTCTTCGATATAAAAAGTCACCCTTAGCTATTTATCCACACCTCTATAATCTATATTTCTCAAACAAACCCTTTCTAAATCACTACCCAATATCCTCAAAAAAGATTTTTTGTTTTTGGTTTTTCTATATTGACAACCCTAGTGTCAATAAGAGGAGAACAAAATGTGTTCATTAAAAAAAGAGGTAATCACATTAATAGATCTCTTTTTATACATCTATGTTACCTCATTGAATTTTTTTTTATAATGAAATATTAAATTTATTATAATAAATATATTATTCTATTAATATTATTAATTAACCACCATTAACCACAATATTTTTTGTCAATCTAAAATTGATAATGTCGCTTGTGCATACGTGTGGACTACCATCTCCTTCAAGCAAAGCGATTATTTATTTTTTTATTTCCATTCGTTGAATGAAATTAAACAATATTAAATTATATATACATGATATTTATCATACAATAATAATTATTTAATTATGGAATATTTTGTAATTTTTTTTATCTATTTTCTAAAATGTGAAACTAGGTTCATATAAACATATGGCGTACTATCTCCAAGAATGATGTAATTCATTTTTAATTATCCAATTTCTATGGATGATTATAAATATATATATATTATGAGTTGATTTAATAGTTATATCATTTCTAAAATTCATTAAATGATGTAACAATGTTCAATTTACAAGAGCTAAAACAATCAAACCAAAAAAACATGAAAAAATTCGGCAGTTATCACTATTAATACTGATTTTAATAATGAATTATAAAAAATGGGTGAAAAAGGTAATAACTAAACCATATTTTTTTGATATAAATTATTATGGTTTTGTAATATATTTATGACAAATATATATTTACAATACATTATTTTCAAACACGTATGATGAAATTCAGACCTGAGGTGACTATTTATTTACGAATCTCATCAGTATTCATCATTGTTTTTGTTTAGGTATCCATTGTTGAGAAAATATTATCTTAATAATAAAAATATCATATATTATATTATTATTATATTTTTCCTTTATGTTGTTAGTTTTCCTTAAATTTTCCTCTATTAAATTTTTAAGTATACTCAAATAACCTTTATAGATGATTGAAATTTTTACAACATGTTTGCTAATCATTTTCTTCAAATTCCATATTATAAATTAAATGTTTTGAAAAATGTTTTTACTATTATGAAATGATTTATTAGTCATATTTTTTCACATTTTCTACTTTTTTAAAATGTTTTAAATAGAATATAATTCGCATTTTTTGAATTTTTTTGTCTTTTTATCAAAAATGTGAAAGGAATTATTATTTTAAAACACATTAAATGAACAAAACATCCTTAAATCGTGATAAAGAAATGATTTGATTCCACTTTTACATGTTTATTTTGATCATTAATTTTAAAATGGTTTCATTCATATTTGATATGTTTTTTAAATTTAAATAAGTGTTTTAAAAAATTAAAAGTATATTTTTCCCCAAGAAATCTTCCAATCATATTTATATATTATTATAATCTTTGTAAAAATAAATTCTTGAGGAATATGATATACTAATTATATACTATAATTTTACCATCCAATATATTTTTTGGATGGTTTAGGATCAGTTTGATTAGGGAAAGTATTGATATTCTTTATTATAGTTCTATGAATAAAGATAATTATTGTTTTTAACGTATGTTTATTCTATAGTATTTTTTATTCATATGATGAATATAGTTAAATTATTATGTGACGATTAGGGACTATAATTACATATATCCTTGATACATCAATAGGTATCATGAGATAAAATAAGTTGGGTAATTAGCTAAGGAATTACCAATTAAGAACCATTGCAAGTGTGATTCCATGATTATATTACTAAGATATTCTATATTAAGTATTCCATTATTAAGATATCATTTATTGAATTCCAGGTTTTTATTTTTTTAATATTGATTTTTAGGGATTATTTTCATGCTCATGTGACTACTTATATTGAATTAATTGATCAATATTTATTCATTCCATATTATTGATTACATATTAGGTTCTATTATACACATACCCTTACAGAGAAACTGAACTGACGACATTCTTACATTTCCTTTTTCTGTGATTCCTAGAAGGTAAATATGATTGATATGAGGGCATCGTCTAGAATTAATAATGGTGTTATCAAATAAAATATGTTGATGAATATTATGATTTCAATTGTAATTAGATTTTTATTTATGTATCTATATTTCCAATACTACTATACTATTTATACCATTGTGATGTGATGATTTATATAGTTTATCAATGTCATAAAACTACCACCTGATCTTGGATACTAGTATTGGGATCTGTAAAACACCCCCTGATATCAAATCTATAAATTAAATGAATATATGGTGCCTCCCTATAAAAAATGGTTAAACATAAAATTTGAAAATAAGGATTCAAATATGCAAAGCATATATCCCCCTCCCACTCGCCCAATGCATAATAGTTAAATAAAAATCCGCTATATCATATATGAAAAAACAATTAAAATACTGATTTTTTTACATTTTTATATATAATATGAAATAAATTAGTATCATTTTAAAATATATGTTACTCATTTGTGATAAAATTCCTAATGAAAAAATATATTTAAGAAATTTTAATGTTCATAAAAAAATTATATGATGTTCCAAAGGGTGTTAATATTAATAAAAAATTGATTATGAATTGAAAAAAATATTTAAATACAATTAATTTTATATTTAATAAATACATGTAAAAAATGTCATTTTATCACAACACACTAATAATAAATAAACACAAATGTTAGCATCATCAAGGAAACCAATGTTCCTTGGAGAGAATTTATAACAACAGTAACATAGAACCAATACAAACCGGTTTCATATATAAAAAACCCTCATAGAATTATAGGCCATAGAAAATTACTTAATCTTGTGTTTTTTTATAAATTTTATTCTTTTATATATAAGATATTTTTAGGATTATATTTTTAGATAATTAAGTCATCACTTATATATAAAAAACGAAAAATAAAAATTAAACACTTTCAAAAAAAATTGATTTTTTTTCACACCATATAAAATATTTAAAAATAATGAATCCACCCTTTTTGAAATATCTTTAAGAATTTCAACATGACATATTATAATCCCTTAATCTTAATTAAATATTATGGAGTAAATTTTAGAAAGTTAGATGAGCATAAAAATGTTAGTAAAGGATATAAAAATAACGAAACCATAAATTCATTTAAAATAGTACAACTCATGAAAATATCTCCCTTGAAAAAATAATATTTTACCCAAAAAGAGAGATATCATTCCATCATAAATTTATTTAATTTAAAATTTCAAAAAAATGGATTTCCGTGAAAATTAAATAGAGAGCATAGAAAATTCATGTATGTACCCTAGAAAATCACCACATTGAACCCTTATAGAACTCTTATAGAACAGTTATTGATTTGACTAACCACACAACTGACATTTAATTTAATCCTCTATATAATATAATTATTACCCAATTCATTGGACCACTATCTTTGTGTACCTATCATTAAAAATATTATGAGGTCAACCAAAACTATCTGGGTGAACCCTTCATTTATAATGTCTATGAACCATAATATGAAATAAAATATTTCATAACTTGAAAAACAATATTAAATTCATATAAAAATTACTTTCAGATATTAAAATAATATTTTATTTCAAAAAATTAGACAATAAAATAAAAATACACACTTTTTTGCATAACCATATTCATTAAAAAAAATATGAAAAAAAAAAGAATTTTCAATAATGAAAATATAAAATCATACAATTTAATCTAAAAAAATAAATTCCATGGTGGTTTAAAATTCATTGTCTCTTAGTAAGTTAAAAATATAACATTCTTTTCATCATTTCACGAAATGTTTCATATAAAATAATATAAAAGAAATAATTTTTTAAAACTATTTAATTAAAATAAAAATTAACATAAAATTTAATTTATAATCACTTTATATAAATAATATCAAGAATATTAACTTATAGAAAACTATTTTACATTTAAATCCTTAAAACATTATTTTGACCTATAGAATGTTGAAAATTTAAATCATATGAACCATGAAAGATTAAAAATATACCAAAAAAATATTTAAAGTGTGAATTAGTAAATTGATGATAATATGATTCAATGGGACTTTATATACTCCTCATAAAATAATAATGGTGTATATCATCAGGATACGCCAAAATGAAAAGAGATTGAGACGAAAACCCTTAACTGTAGTTAGACTTGTCATGTGTGTCTTTATCTACATTAATAATAAATATATTTTAGTTATTTACATAATTATGAACCTTTATCAAGTTTTTAGTACTTTTATTTCACATATTACCATGTTTTATACAAATACTTAATCAACAAGGTTAATATCGGTTGTTTTGACCTTATTTGTTTTATTTGTCAAAAACAACTTTGGTTGGTCCAAAATGGTCAAATGGTCATTTTATAAAAAAATATTGAATTATAATCATGGAATAATTATCATATTTATTCAAATATTACTCATTGAAACTAATCATGAAATATGGTTATGATAAATGAACCAATGATACAATCATGGGGACAATAAGTTGTACGTACACATGAGTAATGTTCCCATTTTTCAATGATAAATATAGAAATATTGAATGTAAAATTTATCTTTAGAGAATTATAATTATATCATAAATAATATATACTTATTTATTGAATTGTTTTTATGTAAATAGAATCACATCGCGTCGAGGAGGCGGTAGTCCACACGTCCATGAACAATGTTATCAATTTTTCATTGTGTGAAAAGGTATTAAATAAAATGATATATTATATTGAAATAACTGTAATTATGTAATTAATATAATATATATTTCATATAAATCAAATATTTTAAATTAATTCTTTTTAAAACAATCACATTAATGCGTGAATGTATCACATCGCTTTGAGGAGGAGGTAGTCCTAACCTCAACAATCGATGTTATAGTATTTACATAAAATGGAAGAAATAAAGGTATTTGTTATATAAAAATAAAAGTAGTATTATGAAAACATAGTTATAATATATATATATATATATATATATAATAAAAATAGTTTTTTCATTAGATTTCCATAGAATGAGATCTGGAAATGAAAAAATATGACATAGTTTTTTTGGGCGGTAGTTCGCTATACACAAACAGTTATTTCATTAACAATTTGATGGAATTATCTATAGGTGTAGTTATAATCCTTAAACTTTTCTCTCAGTATGTTGAGGATACTATGATTATTATATAAAAATTAAATAATAAGTAATTAAAGGATGGAGAAATAAGTAAATCATAAATTCACTTTGAGTAATGTTATATATGTTTTGGGTATGTCCTTCTCGTTTTCACCAAAGGGCTTCCATGGTTCGATTTAGGCCAATGGTTAGGAATCTATGATAGGTGAGGAATGTTGGTAGATTATTTTGGAAGATTTTTTTAATAAAAAGGTTATTTATAGATGTTAATAATTTAATTTTATGAGTATGTTTGTTTAGAGGAGTGGAGTGGTATTTCTGTAAACATAATAAGGTACAGATTATTGGGAGGTATCCATTAAATAATGTGCCTCAAATAATGACCCATTTTATATATAAGTGATGATATGGTATAATATTTGACATAACATTGGATTTGGACTAGATTTTTATTCCATTGTCCTCTTTTTATTAAATTTTAAGCAATAAGTAAATATATATTTAATTAATGAACTTTAATTAATTTTAATTAAAGTCACTAATTATTTTGGAAAAAAAGTATTGAAATTATTATAAATTATAAATTATTATAAATAGAATATTTTAATACATTTTTTCAATTCATATGAAAAAATAGACAAAAGAAAATAATTTAAAATTAATCCCACATACGGGAAAACAAACCGGGTTTTTAAAGTAAAAATGTTCAAAAGTTTTCAACATTTTATTATCTAAATTAAATGATCCTTTTTTCCAATGTACTATATTGGTTTAAATGATAAAATATTGATCTCATTATCAATTAAAACAAATTAATTAAATAATTTTGATATATAAATTCTCTATATGAAAAAAACGGTTTTCAATTAATATTTCATAGTTTTAATATTTTTCAAAATATGATTTTCCTAAGGAAAATTTAAAAAATAAAAGCAAATTAAATATGGATATCACAATTAATAAAATAAATATTTTTTATTAATATATAAATTATAAAAATTTCAAAATACAGTTTTAAGATAGGTGCTCCACTTAATAGAAGTAAAAAAATTTTTTAGAAAAAAATAGAGTTTATAAGTGTAAAACTGAAATTATTCAAATCACGTGACTATAAAATTTATTGGATGAATGTCAAAAAAATTATAAACACGTGTAAAAACTATTTATTTATTTCTATTCAATTCTAACAATATAATTTCTATGAAATTTCTGCTACATAAAATAGTACAATTAATATTATATTATTGTTCTATATTACTTTGTCTTGCATGCAATACATGATTTCAATAAACTCACTATTGTGTTTTGGGTGTGATATTGGGTATATAATCACTTTATGGAAATATTAATATCAAATTCATAAATTTTTATAAATATGAAATGTATTATTCTATAATTACATAGGATATTTCATCTTTCGACTCTTTTTTGAAATTGCAGCATCCTAATTTTATTCACTTATCAAATAAGTTGGGTTATTTTCCCTTATAGAATTTTCATATTCCCACATTGCCTCTTCAACCATATTTTTAAAATATAACATTATCCTTATGAATCATCATATTCCTCAACACTTTCTCCCTGCATTCAAGACCACAAAATGGTTGTTCCCCATAAGAAAGATTCTCTTCCAGCTAAAATACTTCCTGGCTCAAAACATGATATGAATCTAGTACATAACTCTTTAACATTGAAACATGAAATATGTTGTGTACCTATGATACACCTAGAGGTAAATACACTCAAAAGATAATTGATCCTACATTATCTAGGGTTTCGTATAGTCGAATGAACAATGGAATCAACTTTCCCTTCTTAACAAACACATCACACTTTTCCATGTACAAAATTTTTGAAATATAATATCACCTACATCGAAAGAAATATCTTTCATCTTGTTATCAGCAAAATATTTTTTCTACTCTGATATTCACCCATGTAATGTTGAATTTTCTAAACTTTTTTTATTGTTTCCTCTCCAAACTCGGGCTCTATCATTGTGTTTTATCCAACATCATCCCCAAAATCCATTGTCTCACACCTTTTTACATATAATTATTAAATGGTGAAATATGTATACCGGATTGAAAACTATTATTACAATAAAACTCAAGTAAATAAATATATAGATCTGAAATTACATGGCATTCCATTTAGAAATAAAAAATCATATATTATAATGTATGAATATCCCAAACAGACTCTCCATTAGATTGGGGTTAAAAACTTTTACTAAAATTTAATTTAGTACCCAAAGAATTAGGATATCATTTCGCAAAAATATATGTAAAATTGGGATCATGGTCTGAATCAATTTAGAGAGTAACTCCATGTAACCTAATAATCTCTTTTAAATGGGGTCTGTAAAGATTTTATAATGGCATTATATCTTGAATATGAGGAAAATTTAACAATTTAGTAAATCAATCAACCATAACCCCAATAAAATTATTACCTTGAGAGTTATTTAGAAATAATACATTGAAATCCATTTATATATTCTCTTATTTCCAGTCTAACACTCGAAAAGGTCAAATTATCACATTTTATAACTTTTATTCTTCCTGAATGTGTTTAAAAGAGTCAACAAAGTCATGTTAAATTCAGTGATATCTCTTTCCATTCCATCCCACTAGTAATAATCCTCATGGTATATATACATCATAGTAAAGACTTGATGAACAAAAAATAGGGAACTATGAGCTTTAGTAAAAAACTATTTCCTCAACTGTGAATCAAAATGCATACATAATCATCTCAAAAAAAATTCTTAATCAACATTAAAATCATAAAACTTATCATTCACAATAGATTAAAATCTTCCTACAAACTATTAATATACTAATAGATCCATCTAAATTTTTTATGTCAGAGTTGACTGCACTAAAAGATAAAGAAAATCATGTATATCCAAAATCCACAACTTTTAGAAAACAATTAATGAAATACTTATTCAAATGGTCACGTTGCAATCATAACATGGTTAAGATAGAGGTACTTCTGAGAATCAAATTATTTTTCACCATGTTTACTTTTTTGGAATGATAATGAAAAATGAAATCATTATCAATGTTTTTTGTAGCCTTATTATTTAACTCAATTTCCTTACTTTTAGAGTGAATATATACATCAAATTTTTTTTAATCATTATATATTTCCTACATTAATCTATAACAATTATGCATCTAAATTTTTATGTAAAAAATAGTATCTATTTCTAAATCATGTGTAGGCTTATTTAACACATGAGGTGTTAAAAAATGTAAAACATAACCAATAAAATGAGCATTCTGAATTTGGACACAACCTATCCCTTTCAATGAAGAATCACTATAGATGATGAATTCACCCTTTATTGATGGTTTAAATGAAATAGTATCATTCAACAATCTTTATTTCATTTCAATAAAATAACCATCACAATATTTTCTACCGATAGACTGAATTTCTTTTTTAATTATCCTAGTTTGTGGGCTTGACAAAAAAGTTATTTTGTCAACAAACCACAATTAATAACCTGATAAAATGAAAAATATAAATGATATTTTTGGGTCTTGAAAATTCTTCAAAAAAATCTGTTTTAGAAGTATTTATTGTTACTTCACCATTAAAAACAATGTGACCACAGAATGATATTTGTCCGAACCAAAATTCACTCTTAATTAATATTTCATTTTTCAATTAAGATTTAAAAATAAATCCTTATATTCCTTTAATGTTCCACATGTATTTTAGAATATACCAAAATATCATCTATAAAAATAACTCTAATATTATCTAAGATTGTTTTCATTCCTAATTCAAAATTCATAAGAAAATATTTGTCAATGAAAATATGACTAAAGTCATCCAGTTATAAGGTATCAATATTTTTAAATTATTTGTTATTCTTAACCATTGACCAAAACTAATCAGATTCACCTACAAAATGAAAAATGGAAATAGTTACCTTTTGGTGATCTGAACAACCAAAGAAATTTAATATCTTTTCTTGGGATTTAATCCATCCTTTAGTATGAACATGGTCAAATGATCCTCTGAATGATGGGGGATTTTGTCTCATAAAATTCTCATCTATCTTTATATTTCACCATCATAGATCTTGTATCTCTCATACATGGACACTAACCCCATTTTAAATTCTTTTAACATATCCATTATTGTGATAAACTATTCTATTTCGATTCTTACTATCATAAGATACATATTCAGAAGGATATTTAACATTTTATTTCATCCAATTACAGTTTCCCAATTTATTCAATGGAAAGCCATACTAAAAAACATATTATAAATGAAGAAACATGGTAATCATTAAATTCTATATCATTCTAACCTACCCAAAAATTAAAATATTATAATGGAATGATATTAACACTATCCTAACCTATTTATTTTTCTAAACCATTCCATTTCTACAAAGTATATGGACTAAACATTAAATATTAAATAATATTTAGTTTTAGTCAAGAAATTACATTCGTCTCCATTGAGAATGTTTTCAATTTTAGTGTTCCATATAATTATTTGATAACTCATAAAAACCATAATATAAAAAGTAAGAACATTCGATCATTATCCATTTTTCTAAAATATAAATTTTTTAAAGTATATCATTATATCTTTTATGAAAACTATTCAACAATTTGAACTTATCTTATTCTGATTCATTACACATAATTATGTCCTATGAAATTCATTTAAGAATGTAGGATGGTTATAAAAATACTATTTAGAGATAAAAAAATAAGGAAACCATTGGTCAATTGATAGACCATAAAACCCATGAAAACCCACTTCTTGACCACAATTTTTTTTCAACAAGGTAACTATCATATTTTAATAAAAATTATTTGTTATACCATTTTAAAACAATTTATTTTCTTGAAAACTCATCTGTAAATATATAAAATTCATGTAAGTACGTTGTTACATCTTCACATTGAATCCTTACAGAACCCTTACATAAGCATTATAGATTATTATAATTATAGGACTAATATCATATATTATAATCGAGAAAATACAATCATTACCAAATTCATTACAGCATTATTTGGGTGCACACAATATTAAATCTATAATATCCTCACTTGGTTCAATATCGGTACACCAATCATTTATAATAACCAATAACCACAACATGAATTAATAAATATCATCATCTAAAAAATAGTTTTTTACTCATATGACCATCACTTTCAGATATTAAAATACCATTTTCATTCAAATATCCAATTTTCCATATAAAATACACATTTATTTTGAAAAGGATGTTTCATTACAAAATGAACTAAAAAAGAAAGAATATTTTTATGTAAGAAAACTATGATTCTTATAAAAGATGATAAAAATAAAATAATGTCCATGGAAGAGAAAAATACCTAATCATTTTCTACATCATGAATAGAACATTCTTCTTACAGATATTAAAATATTTCTATATAAATAAACATTAAAAGATTCATTTTTGAAAAAAATCGAATGAAATTCAAATTAGACATATAATTTCCATTATAATTTGATTATTTAAATAATATAAAGAATGCTAACATGGAGAAAAGGATTTGATAATAAATTATTTGATCATTAAAATTGATTAATACAACATTGAACATTTAAATCATAATCTCCATGAAAGAATAAAATGTGATGACCTTGACCCTCAAGGTCCTTCCCTTTTCCAATTTCTGGATCCTAAAGGTGGAGTCTCAGTGCTAGGATGTTGTTTCGGTGCGCGACCGATCAGTGTGACCGATCATCGTGTGATCGACTGATCGGCACACCCGATCGATGCGACTGTTCGGCGCGACCGGTCGGTGTCACCGATCCTTGTCGGGTTTCTCTTTTACAGTTTTTCCCATAACGCCTATTTTATTCCCTTTTAACCCTTTTTAAGTGGTTCAAAAACATTAAAAACCCATAATTAATACCCAAGAATCCCAAGGAACCCCCCGCAATGGGGATACTAAATAACAATTAATCCAGTCATGCGTAACCCCCCAACAGCATGGGGAAACACAATCCGAATTTAAAGCCGATCAAATCCCTGTATCACGTAACAACGGGATCTTATCTATATATCGAATGGGAATTTATTCTTCCTTCTTCTTCCTCTTGGCTGGCTTCCTTTTCTTCGTAGTGCGTTTGGAGTTCCCGATGTCCCTCCCCTGCATGTCTCACCTTCCCTTATTATTGGCGCGTGGAGAATAACTTCGTTCTTTGATCAACCAAGTAGGGTTTTACATCGTCTCTCCTTTCTATGTATCATATGGGTTGGGTAGGCCTTTGTCTCCATGGGAATTGATGAAACCCAACTTAATGATGATAACGAACATACCATTAAATAAAGAAGGGGGAGTGATCAATGTTTTAATGTACTCTTTTATGTTGATATGTGTTGTGAATTGTGAGGGCCTATGCCCACTGAAAATCATGGTCGTTGGTGGTCTTTCCTTGTACTCTAATGGACCATGTCTTCTATGATGAATAAATGTTTTTAACATGGAATTGGTTAGTCACCTAAACTCGATTCGGTCTAAATAGATGTTCAGTAAACCAAGAATACTTGTATAAACACCCCCAGCTAACAAACTGAATGAAAAACCTAATGAATGATGTGTTGTCCCAGGATGTTTCCCCTACTTTATTTTGGTAGTAGACTTGTTGTTCTTTTTGTTTTTTGATGAGGTGATGTGGGTGAGGATGGGATCCTCCGTAGTATGGATGTTGGATGTGAATCTGAAGCTGTGCGGTAGCTCTGTTGTGACACGAACTCAGGCGGGATCCTCTATTGTTGAGAAATCATTGGTTCCTGGTTTTGGGGATATGGGGATGTGTCTCGGGGTTTGTTAGTTTTCATTACTTCAAGGGATATCACTTATCCCTTTTGTGAGGTTTTCATTGGTCCATTTCTTGAGGGATCTCACTTACCTCTTTATTGTTGTTGTGACATCACAAGAGAACCGGGTGTGAATGATTAAATTGTTGTTTGGCTGTTTCTCTTTTTCTAGCATGTGGTCATTCTTATTAGTTGCCCAGTACTTTAGAATCCAACTAAATGAGATCACTTGAACATGTAATAAAGAATGGTTTTAAGGGGGTATTTGTTTTGGGAAATGATTTGTGACTCGGCTGTGTATGTTGTTCTGTTCTTTTATGAATGAATACTACCAAGGGTGTTTGTGCTTTGATTTTGGAACCCTAGGTGGGATGAGTGCTTGTAACCTATACATATATCTGTAACTTTTATGTTTCTTATTCGTGCCCCACCCATGTTGAGCACTTATTGTCGAAAACTGCCATCTCATGGGGGGAGGGTGTTTTTCCCAACACTCCTACGAGTTGCTGGTTATTAGCTCATTTTCTGCACCCTTTCCCGAATAGCCCAAGGCTCTTCGGGCCGGCTGTGAAGGCCTAAAGTCCATTATTAGCCCATGATTTTTTATGCAGGGTAGTTGTGGTGGTTGGACCAGGTGTTAATGGGCAGGTTGATTCCCAAGAGTCTTCGGGATGAGGCCCACGTGTTTTCATGTGTGGCAGTGGTTGTTCTGACCCGAGTGTTTTCAGGTGCAGTAACATGTGGTAGTTGTGTCCCAGGTTTCTATGGGTGGGATAGAGGTTATGTCCCAGATGTGGGTGGGAGGGGTTTGGAAGTGGGACTGCGGTGAGGTTATAGGCCAGGTGTGTGCGAGCGGGGCTTGCAGTGGGACTGCACTGAGAATGGAGGGATTGGTTCGATGTGTAGGATATATTCAATAACCAGTGGGAAGGTGGTGCGGGGTACCCAAATATCAATGTTCTATTACTATACTTGTTTTTTGTTACTTTGGGAGTGTGCCTTGGTGAGGATGGGGTGGGTAGTTTACCATGTTAGATTTCTAGGTTACATCTTTTCTCACTGGGCATTAGAATGCATCTTCACTTGTGCACAAGAGCATTTGTTTTTCCATAATGAGTATACTTGTATGCTCACCCTACGTATATAAACTACTTTTAGGATTCCAGGAGGACTTCAGGGATCGTGCGGGACCGTACTAGCTCGGACCTTGGGGCAGTTTCTGTGGTCGTTTTTCCTTTTCTTGGTACTTTACCTTTGGAGTTTTTGTGGCTTGTATCATTTAATATTGAACATGAATATGGGAATGGGTTGTTTTTGGCATTATATTTTACTTTATTCTTTAGTATTGTCGTGGTTTATGTCTTATCTCTCGATCCTATAAATAAAATAATAAAAACGGTAATACCTTCTATGATTTGTGAGATTCAATACCCTTGGTGGTGGTCGCCACTCCGAGACCAATAGAAGGCGGGTTTAGGGGGTCATTATCTCTCCTTCAACATAAAGAATGAAGGGCCTGTAAATCTGCTGTCCCTTCCCTTTTTTTGGTGAAGGCTGGTTGTGACAGAATGGTATTAGAGGCAGGTTGAGGGATAGGATGGAGTCTGGAGTTAGGCACAGTGAGGATTTCATGGGATGGTCAGGAAATAGTGTTGGGTGTTCTGGGAGCATGAATTAGGTCTGGGAAGACCTGTTAGGACACCAGATTTTAGGTCCCCCTGTGATCCGATGCAAGGACTCGAGGCCTACAGAATGACCATGTGAGGCTGCACTTATTGAATATTAGGGATCCTAGGGAAGGTATATTCATCATAATGACTTGTGTTATTATGTTTCATGAGAATTTTTCAAATTCTAAATAAATAAATAAGTCTATGACAATTTAAGAACAATAATCTACACTACTCGGGCTTAGGCATTCCGTGTTTACCTTGCAACTATGGCACCTATGAGGCGACCACGAGTAGTGCGGGTGATCGAGGACCAGGAGGTTGACATGGCCAATCGACAGAGGACCGACCGAGAGGAGGAGGATGACCAGTGGTAGATGATTCTTTGAGCCTTTCAATGACAGACCCTTGGGAAGTACGAGTGTAGCATCTTAGACGTAGAGACGGAGAGATGGAGAGAAGATCAGGTGATATTCTTTAGCCTGATCTGGGCTTCAACTGATTACTGGGTTACTCTGGCCGTCAGCCAGATGCAGGGAGCAGCGCGTCAGTGATGGACACTTTATCTTGGAGAGAAGAGAGAGACTGAGGTTGTGTGGGCTGACTTCGAGAAGGAGTTCCGGGTGGAATTCCTCTCTTACACGATGAAGGATGAGAAGAGTCAAGAGCTACTCTCCCTCGAACAAGGGGGCATGTCAGTGAGAGAGTTGGGGATCAAGTTCAAGGACCTCCTTCGCTTTTCCCTGGACCTCTCCCCGGATGAGGAGTCTTGGGATAGACGTTTAGAGGAGTCACTCTGACCGTCTCTTCAGTAAGTTGTTACCTCCTTCACCCTACAGACATACTTAAATGTGCAGAAGAAGGATGAAGTGGTGGAGAGGATGCAAACGCTGGGGGTGTGTCATGAGATGGAATATATTTGGGCTTATAAAAGGGGAAGGTTGTCAGCAGCAGGCCTCCACCATCAGGGCCCTCTAGGTTCCGACCAGCAGGGAGCAGGCCGAAGTAGTTCCAGTTCCGATCTCTCAGTCCACGCCCTTTCTCTTCGGGCCCAGGACCGAGGTTATTCGTCTTTGGCAGCCATGGGAACCATGGAAACCAGTGCCAGGATAGAGTACATTACGGTGGCGGTGGGAAGGTTTAGCGCCCACCTCAGCAACAACAATTTCCAGTAGGGCCCTTTCAGCACCATCAGGGGTAGCGAGCTCCCGCCCCTCCAAGGTAATACATTGCAGGAGGAGGCATACCATAGGGTGCTCCTCAGGGACCTTGACCAGGGTGTGTTCAGGGAGGTGGCTGACAGCCGAGAGGCAGGGGAGCTGGGCGTGGGCAGTTGCACGCCGTGAAGGCAACAGTTCCAACAGGGTCAGAGGTCATTCGAGGTACGATAAGCTTGTTTAGTACCCTTGAGTATGCTTTGTTCGATACAGGAGATTCATACTCCTTTATTACACCCAATCTGGCCCATGCTCTTGGTTTAGACGCTGAGAGACTTCCAGTGCCCCTAGTGTCGAGCACACCAATCGGAGGTCAGATCGACTTGTTGTATGTTTGTCAAAGATTCAGACTGATGATAGGGCCACATCAGTCTGTTAGGGATCTTATACTATTGTAGATACACCCATATGATGTCATCATAGGCATTGACTGGATATTCTCTGTATGTGTCGTCATTGAGTGCTTCTGAGGAAGGGTTTTGTTTTCAGACTTGGGCATCTGACAGGTGACTTCCATCGGTGAACATAGTTTCTTGGGAAGCAGCAAGTGAGGGGAACCCCTCCTCTCCTTGCTGGATAAGCTAACAGTGGAGTCAGTGGATATAGAAATGGTGGAAGTCCTAGGAATATTTAGTGAGTTTATGGACGTCTTCCCTGAAGAGGTGGCAACTCTGCCCCCTCAACGTGATTTTGATTTCGGGATAGACTTGCAACCTGGTGCCCGTCCAATTTTGATGGCTCCCTATCAGATGTCACCTTCTGAGTTACGGGAGTTGTGGATCCAGATTAACGATCTGATGAAGAAGGGTTTTGTTCGGCCAAGTACGTCACTATGGAGTTCCCCTATTTTTTCGAAGAAGGTGGATGGTGGTCTAAGTCTATGCATAGACTACAAGAGACTAAATCAGGTAACAGTCAAGAATCGCTACCCTCTCCCGAGGATAGCTGATCTCTTTGACAAGCTGAGGGGATCAGGTTGGTTCTCGATGATCAATCTACAGTCTGGATATCACCACGTGAGGGTGAAGGAGGTTGACATCTCATAGAATGCATTCAGGTGTAGTTATGGGCACATTGAGTTTGTGGTCATGCCATTCGGCATTACGAACATACCATTTGTGTTCAAGGGGATCATGAACTATGTATTCCTGGAATATCTGGACCGGTTCATTGTCGTGGTTATTGACGACATCCTGATCTACTCAGGATCAAAAGATGAACACGCTGAGCATCTGATAACGGTTTTAGAGGTCCTCCGACAGCACTAGCACTATGGGAAGTTGTCCATGTGCATGTTTTGGGCGTGAGAAGTGCATTTCATTGGGAATGTGGTATCCGAGCATGGGATAGAAGTGGGCCCATCAAAGGTCAAGGAAGTTGTTTCTTGGGCAGCACCAATGAATGTGGCAGAGGAACCAGGTGATCTCTTATGGGTCCAGGCAATAGCTTCCCCACGAGCGTATCTATGTTTCCCATGATCTGAAGCATGCAGCGGTCATGTTCTCACTAAAGTTGTGTGGCGGCATTACCTAGTCAGGGAGCACTTTGTGGTCTTCACCGACCTCAAAAGCTTGAAGTATATCCTCTATTCATGGGAAATGAACTTACGGCAGTGAAGGTGGATAGAATTCCATCAATACTACGCCTTCATGATTTCCTACACCTATGGAAATGGAAATATGGTGTATGATGCCTTGAGAAGGAAGTCATAGAGGGATGTCGTTCGAGAGTCGGCAGATTCCTGGAAGGCAATGGAAGAGTTGGTTTCCATGCACCTGGATGCAAGGATGGAAGGTGGTAGAGGTTGCCTATATCAGATGATAGTGCATTATTCTATGTTACGATAGGTAGTGGAGTCCTAGTGGGGAGACTTAGAAATCAAAGTGTTGAATGACCAGGTTAACCAGGGGGATGCTCCGGAAGGGTGGATAGAGGATGGTTAGAATCGGGTGCTCTTCTGAGAAAAGATGTTTGTTCCAGAAGAGATGCGCGAGAGATTTCTATGTGAGTTCCACAACTCACCCCTAGCGGGGAACCTGGGAGTTTCCGAGTTGTACCAGGGTCTGAGGAGATAGTTTTTGTGTCCTGGGGTGAAACGTACAATAGCAGAGTTCGTAGAAAAGTTCCTACTGTGTCAGAAAGTAGAGGTTGAACACTGTATTCCAGGGCACTTGTTGAAACCTTTAGACGTTCCCGAGTGGAATTGGGAAGACATCTCGATGGATTTCGTAACGGGGCTACCCATGGTTAAAGAAGGCTACAATGCGATCTGGGTAGTAGTGGATCAGTTGAAGAAATCATCCCACTTTCTATCGATCAAGGAGTTGAGCGTAGTAGATGCCTTATCACGGAGGTATGTGGATGAGGTGGTGTGGTTACATGGAGTTTTGAGGTCCATAGTCTTGGATAGGGATGCACGGGTTACCTCACGAGTCTGGAGGGGATTATAACATGCTTTTGAAACCTAGCTACATCTTAGCACTACTTTCCATCCTCATACATATGGACAGAAAGAGGGAACCATCCAGACCTTGGAGGATATGCCGCGGGCATGTGTTCTGGACTCAGGAGGATCGTGGGTGCGACACTTGCCTCTAGTAGAGTTCGCCTAAAATAATAGCTATCACTCTACCATTGGAATGGATCCATTCTAATCATTGTACCAGAGGCCATGTCGCTCACTCGTGTGCTGGAGTGAGGTTGGGGAAGAAAGTGTTCTTGGCCCAGAAGAAGTGCAGAACACGATAGAGAAGATTCAGCTCATACGGGAAAGGATGAAGGCGGCATAGGACCGACAAAAGTCATATGCCGATAATAAGATGAGACCCTTGTATTTCGGGGTCGGGGACCACATGTTCTTCAAGGTCTCCCCTAGGCGTGGACAACAGAGGTTCGATAGGGGGAGCATGCTCTCTCATAGATTCATCGGACCCTTCGAAGTGTTGCGGCAGGTCGGAGAAGTGGATTATCAGCTAGCGTTACCACCACCACTACTAAGGATACATGACATCTTCCATGTGTCCCAGCTTCATTGGTATCTGTATGACGATTCACACGTCCTCGACTGGGGAGAGCTGGATATAGAGGGTGACATGACCTTTGTGGAAAGACTAGTGAGGGTTGAGGATTGTGTAGAGAAGGTGCTTCATGGATGAACCATTCCTTTGGTTCATGTGTTGTGGAGGCAATGTGGGTTTGAGGAGAGTACCTGTGAATATGAAGCACATATGTGTGCCCATTACCTAGAGTTGTTTTGAGTTTTTTGCTATTTGATTTATACATGTTTATGACGGAACTCTTTACCGTGTTGTCTATGAAATGAGTGATTTTTATTATTCTCTGAATATGTGTGAGAAGACCTAGATATGGGGAGGGAAGGACATGATACCTAATCAAGATGCATTAAGGTGGATGCGATTAAACCCGTGTGGGCGAGTCAGTGCCGCCCAAAGCGGATAGTATCTTGACATGGGGGACGAGACTCCTCAACCCATATGATTGGGTAGTTTGACCCTTGTATGTTGCCTGGTTTCATGAGGGAGCGGTGTTACTAGATGACGATGAGGTTCACTCCTGAGAGGTATCTTTCGAGGTAGTTGTTCGGACACTCCTTTCTTCAGGTCTGGTTTTAAATTCTTGAGGGAGAGAATGCTTTGAGAGGTATCTAATGTGATGATCTAGACCCTCACAGTCTATCCCTTTTCCAATTTATGGATCCTAAAGGTGGCGTCTCGGTGGTAGGATGTTGTTTTGGTGTGAGACCGATCAGTGCGAATGATCAGCATGCGACCGACTGATCGGCGTGACCGATCGATGAGACAGATCGGCGCGATTGGTCGGTGTCACCGATCTTTGTCGAGTTTCTCTTCTACATTTTTTCCCGTAACACCTCTTTTAGTCCTTTTAAACCCATTTTATGTGGTTGGAAACCATTAAAACCCCATAATTATTACACAAGATTCCCGAGGACCCCCCCAATAGGGATATTAAATAACAATTAATCCCATCATGCATAACAACCCAACCGCATGGGGAACCACGATCCAAATTTAAAGCCGATCAAATCCCCGTATCCCATAACAATGAGATTTTATCCCTATATCACACAAGAATTCCTTCTTCCTTATTCTTTACCTTGGCTGGCTTTCTTTTCTTCTTAGTGCGTTTGGAGTTCCTGACATCCCTCCCCTGCAAGTCGCGCCTTCCCCTGTTCTTGGCGAGTGGAGAATAACTTAAATCTTTGATCAATCAAGTTGGGGTTTCCTTCGTCTCTCCTTTCTATGTATCATGCGAGGTGGGTACACCTTTGTCTCTATGGGAATTGTTGAAACAAAACTTAATTAAGATAATTAATGGACCTTTAATGAAAGAAGGGGGGGTGATTGATGTTCTGCTCTACTCTTTTATGTTGATATGTGTTGTGAATTGTGTGGGCATATGCTCACTAAAAATCATGGCTGTTGGTGGTATTTACTTTGGAACTAATGTACCATGTCTTATTTTATGATTAAATGTTTGAAAAAAGGAATTGGTTAGTCAACTAAACGCGGTTCGGTCTAAATAGATGTTCAGTAAAACAAGATTCACAGCGTGACCACCGCCAGCTATCAAACAGAAAGAAGCGCTTAATGAATTATGTGTTGACCCTGGATCATTACTCTACTCTGTTTTGGTAGAAGGTATTTTGTTATGTTTTTTTCCTATGAGGTTATATGGATGAGGATGGGATCCTCCGTTGTACGGATGTTGGTTGTGAATAGGAATCTGTGTTGTTGCTCTATTGTGACATGAACTCGGGTGGGATCCTCTATTGTTGAGAAATCGTTGGTTCCTGGTTTTGGGGATCTGGGGCTATGTATCAGGGTTTGTTTTGTTTCCATTACATCGAGGGTTCTCACTTATCCCTTTTGTGAGGTTTTCTTTGGTTCTATTTCTTGAGGGATCTCACTTTCCCCTTTATTGTTGATGGGACTTCACAAGAGATCCGGGTGTGAATTCTTAAATTGATGTTTGGATGTTTCACTTTTTCTAGCATGTGGTCATGCCTATTAGTTACCCAGTAGTGTAGAATCCACCTAAATGAGATCACTTGAACGTGTAATCAAGAATGGTTTCAAGGGGGTATTGGTTATGGGAAATGAGTTGCGACTCGACCGTGTGTGATGTGCTATTCTTTTATGAATGAATAGTGAAAAGGGTGTTTGTGTTTATATTTTGGAATCCTAGGTTGGGATGAGTGAATGTTACCTATACATATATGTAACATTTATGTTTCTTATTCTCGCCCCACCCAAAATGAGCACTTAGTTCCGAACACCCCCATTTCATGGGGGAGAGTGTTTTTCCCAACAATCCTACAAGTGGCTATTTATTATCTCCTTTTCTGCTCCCCTTCCCGAATAGGCCAAGACTCTTCGGGCTGGATGTGATGGCCTGAAGTCCATTATTATCCCAAGAATATTTGGGAAGGGTAGTTGTGGTGGGTGGCCCAGTTGTTTGCAGGCAGGTTGTTTCCCAAGAGTCTTCAGGAGAGGCCCAAGTGTTTTCAGCCATGACAGTGGTTGTTCTGACCTGGGTGTTTGTGGGTGCGGTTACACGTGGTATTTGTGGCCCAGGTGTCTTGTGGAAGGGATAGTGGTTATGGCCTAGGTGTGTGGGGGTGGGGTTTGGTAGTGGGACTACAATGAGGTTATAGCCCAGGTGTGTGCAGGAGGGGTTTGGCCGTGGGACTACAGTTAGAATGGCGAGATTTGTTTGATGTATAGGATGTCTTCAATAACCCGTGCGAAGGTGGCGTGGTGTACCCAAATATCGACGTGATATTACTATACTTTACTTCATTTGTGTTATTTGGGGAGTGTTACTTGGTGAGGCTTGGGTGGGTAGTATACCTTGATAGATGTTTAGGTTACCTCTTTTCTCACATGGAATTAGAATGCCTCTCCACTTGTACATGAGAGATTTTGGTTTCCCCTTTTGAGTATACTTGTATTCTCACCCTACGTATATAAACTACTTTCAGGTTTTCAGGACAACTTCCGGGATCATGCAGGACCGTACTAGCTCGGACCTTGGGGTAGTTGTTGTGGTTGTTTATTCATTTCATTGTAGTTTACCTTAGGAGTTTCTGTGGCTTGTATCATTTATTATTGAACATGCATATGGGAATGGGTTCTTTTTGTCTTTCTCTTTCACTTTCAGCTTTGGTATTGTTGGGGTTTCAGTCTTATCTCTCGATCCTATAAAACAAAGGGGTAATTCCTTCCATGATGTGGGAGATTTTATACCCTAGGTGCTAGTCACAACTCCTGGACCTATTGAAGGAGGGTTTCAGGGGTCATTATCTCTCCCTCAACTTAAAGAAAGAAGGGCCTGACAATCTTCTGTCCCTTCCCTCCTTTTGGTGAAGGCGGGGCGTGACATAAAATTTCTCCAAAAAAATAAATAACATTATAACATGTAAATTTATAATAGGATATGTCAAAGGGGATATATATACACTTCATAAATTAATAATGTTTTATAACCTAAAGGTATGCTTCAATGAAATGAGATTGAGATAAATTCTCTTACCATGTGTCTGACTAATCATGCGTGTCTTTATATCCATGATTAATAAACATATATTAATTATGTGCATACTTTAGAAGCTTTTTAATGTTTATTTTTACATATATTTCTCATATTACTATGTTTTATACAACTACTTAAATAATTATGTTTATGTTGGGTGTTTTGAGAATATTTTTTTATGGGTCAAAAGAAACTTTTGTTGGTCATTTATGGTCATATTTTTAATTATAAAAACATATACATAATAATATTTAGGAAATACTTATCATATTTATACATCAATTATACTATTAAATCCGGTAATGAAATATGGTTTTGAAAAATGAACCAATGCTAGAATCAGGGAGATTGTAAGACGCATGTATGTATGAGTAACATTACCATTTTTCATTTATCATTATCGAAAAAAGGTAAAAAAATGTTTATATTTAAATAATTATAATTATATCATAGTTACCATTATATTTAATCAAATATACTTATATATATAATTCTTGTTATGTAAAAGGAATCATATCGTGTCGAGGAGGCAGTCGTTCGCACGTCCACGAACGACATTATCACATTTTCAGTTTGTAAAATGTTAATAATTAAAATGATATATTAAATTTCCATAAATTTAATGGTATCCTTAATATCATATAAATTTTATTTATATCATGTATTTTTAATTATAACAATACTTAATACATTTCATGTAATGTGGGATAGTATCACATTGCTCTGAGGAGCCGGTAGTCCAGACGTACACAAACAATGTTATCATAAATAAAAAAATGGAAATAATTAGTTATGTTATATATGAAAATTAAATAAGTTTTAATAAAATATAAATATCATTTATATCATATAAGAAAATTTGATCATCATAATTCCCAACCCTTAGAAGGATTTCTTTATTAAACTATATTACCTTTTTTCGGGTAAAACTATTTTGGTTTGAAAAAAAGGAATTATTTATTGGATATGTGACCAAATTTATGACTATAGGGTAAATTTAGAAATTTTGTTATCTTATTAGGGAAGGTTTTGGATTATCCAATGGGGAATTAGAGATTTGAATATGTCTGGTGGGTGTGTGCATTTTTATAGTGCAGGGGGAGTTAAATTCTTGTATACAAACAAATGTAACCACCATTATGAGGTCTTAATTAAATCATGTGACTCCAATAATGAAAATAATTAAATATATGTATTTATATTGTTGAATTATTCATATACCAATGATTTAGGATTGGTTTTTAGGTCATTTTGGACTATTATGATTAATGGTTTACCCCTAAGTAAACACATTTTTACCTTAATCACTATAATTAATTTTATTTACTTTCATTAAAAAATTTTGATAGAAACAAAGTTGAAAATATTATAAACTATAAATAATCGTAATTAATTATAATGAATCTATTTTAAAAAAATTTAATTGTATTAGTGCCAGAAATTAATTTGAAATTAAACCCAAAGATGGGATGAGAAAGCATGTTTTGAAAGTAAAATTGTTCAAAGTTTTCTATGTTTTAAATCTAAATTAAATGTGAAATTTATTAAAATGTTATAAATTGATTTATATGATATAAAATTGATCATATTATATAGTAAAACTAATTTAAAATATAATTTATTGATATAAATTATTTTTATGAAAAACTATTTTTCATAAACAATTTATTATTATTAACTATTCAACACAATCAGAAAGTTCTAAAAAAATGTATATATTGATATACTATTATAAAAAAACTTATTTAGTCATATGTAAGTCATAAAAGTGTAAAAAAATTAAAAATGTGTTCCATTAAAAGGTGGTAAAAATGATTTTTAGAAAAACTAGAGTTTTTAAGTGTAAAACTAGATAAATTCTTATCGTATGCCTATAAAATTCATTGGATGAATGTCAAAAAAATTGTAAAAAAGTGTAACCATATTCTATTTATTTATATTCACACCCACTAATATAATGGATAGGTTATAACTGCCACTAAAAATAATAATAATAATAGTATATTAGTGTTTGGTGTTACTCATTCTTGTGTGCACTATAAGATATACAAAACAATATTTTTCATATTGGGTGTGATATTGGAATTAGTGTAATTTTTAAGGTAAAATTAAAATCTATTTCAAAAAATAATAATGACAAAATAAATTATTCTATTATTACCAGGTTTGTTACAATTCATTATCACCTAGTTTACCCTAAAATTCCTGACAAAGAGAAAAATCTCCCAAAGCAGAAAAGATCACCTTGAGTACACTATCCCTTTTATGATACTATAAAAGTATATAATGTGTACATTGATAAAACCACCAAAACCCTTCATAAGGAAAAATACTTTCATTAACATTAAATAAAAAATATATACTTATCTCTATAGGATAAAACATCACAAAACGATATCACATATTATTTTCTAAAAAATATTACATTATATAAACAGATATAGTTCAAAGTTAAAAATAATTTTAAAATAATTTTATAATGTTCTATATAATAAATTATTATATTCATTAATTACATTAATATGAAAAAAATTCATTATCAACAAACCAAAAAAACCCATTAAGAAACTAAAATAATTCAAAACTATATTAAAAACATTTAAAGGGACAAGGGATATCCTTAACTTTTAAAGATTAAAACCATTAAAATCCAAATGATAATTAAACCATTGAAAATAAGAATAAAAATTAAATTTAATAATACTTTCAGAAATTCTCTCAATAACAATACATTCAGGTATATGTACGAAAAAATTTAGGTAGTCATATTATATATAATACCCTTTTATGTTGAATAGAAACCTTGATAGAAACAAAAAACATTTAAAATATTTTAAATAAAACTGTAATTACCATTAAAACATTGATAACATGGGTATAAAAAATAATAAAATTATTTTTTAAAAGTTAATGGTTGAAGACAGTAACAACCTAATTTTAATTAATAACATTTTCTAGTTGTAGAGTAATTCAAAATCTACAAAACAAAAGAGGCCATGTGGTACCAAGAGGAACCCTAAAACCATGAAATACAAGAATAAATACTGATCCACATAAACCATTAGGAAACTAAGTCTGTATTAGGCCATTAAGAAGGATGATAAGGAAAAATACAATGAGAGGAGTAGATTCAAATGATATTAACTTCAATAATTAAACCACAATACATTAATAAATCTAATAGATTTTCCATAAAGAAGGGTGATATATAGAGGATGTCACTCGAGAGACAAAATGTCTAAGTAAAGAGAGATAAAGGAATATAAAGGGGTAAAATAAAATCAAATAATATCTTAAATTTTCCAAAATAAAAATATTGACATAACCATGTTGTAGTGTGACCACCCTATGACAATCTGTCTCACCCCAAAAATGAATTAGAGCCTCAGTTCACTACCCTGGTTTATATCATCATGTGGACCTACCCTCCATGGTGTGTGGGATGTTGAGGATATCCCCAAACATAGCATTAATGGTATGTATTAGGGGGATTGGTCTGTAGTCCAATTTCTTTTACTTGAGAAATAGATTGTCCATGTCATATCCTCCATATCATGACATAACAGGTAAAAACTCACAAAAAAAGTTAATGGCTAAAGATTTTTTAGTAATGTCTAGAATGTCAGTTATGATGTGACCTACTGAAGTAAAAAACTAAAACATTCCAAAAAATTTAAAAAAATTCTATAATCCATGAAATTAATGAATCACTGGAAAAATTATTAAATATATAAATTAATATGAATAAGTGTAGTTTGAGGTGTCAAAATTATCACCACAAGCCACATTATTCCCCCAAAAAGGAAAAACTGATTTTTTTTATCAAAACAAAAAAAGTTTTAGTTTATTTAATGAAATATTATTCAAGAAAAAAAGATATTAAATTAAAACCAAGGATCATGAGAAAACCTTAATATCCCATGATCTTTATTGAAATTAAATTATAAATTTTTTTAAAAAATATGACATCAAAGGTTCCTAAATTTCACGAGTCAATTAATATAAATAAATGAATCATAATTTCATAGAACATTAATCTGATAGCAAAGGAACACCTCATACAACAAATTAATGAGACATGAAATAAAAGTAGAATCTCGTATTCAATCCTAGGAAGACGTCAACTAGGATAAATTTAATGACAAAAACCTAATATAATCACATAACTATACCAAATTATATTCCTGGAAGAGTCTCTGGGACCATAATAAAAAATATAATCTTTATAATTAATTTGAAAGTAATTTATAGCACATTAATAAAACTAAATTACAAAGTGGATCCTATAAAATATTCTATAATGGATCACCAAAAAAACTCAAACCCATAAATCCAAGACCTGCAATAGGAAGGGGATATGTTATGAAAAAAAAATTCCACACCCAATGACCCTATTCCACAACCTCTATATTAAATTATAGTATATATAATAATGGAATGCAATATTTTTGTCCTCCCCAAAATATTATATTTCCAATAATGTACAAATTATCTAAATAAACATGTAACTTATGAAACCAATATAAGTTGGATTCCCCATATAACAAAGGATTTACATATTTTTAAAGTATAAAAATAAATTTCCTTTCTATTTTAGAATCAAACCAAAATATTGTCATCCATAATAGTTTCTAAATGTTTCACTATGTTTAAATGGATAATAACATAAAAAAATCAACAATGGATACTATAAAATGTAGATATGGCTAAAAAATAAAACATTAATATCTCAATCACTCCAACCATGAATAACATAAATATATTATAACCTTCTTTACTAAACCTAAAAAACATTATGTAAAAATTTGATAGTTTCGACTAAAATTAAATTAATAGACCTCTCAAATAGTACATTATAAATGAATCAACCGAGGATAACTTATGAAATTATATAACCTTCTCAATACCCAATAAAATCTTTTCTATATCATGGAAACATTATCGACCATGGAAAAGAAAAATACACAATCCAAAAAACATTTCTTGTAATTCATAATGTCAATATTGAAAAGGTAGAACAATATGAATAGTGAAAGAAGTATAAGAATAAACCCACTCAATCATAATGAAGTAAACTGGAGCATTTACATATGTTAAACCCTATACAAATCAATCTTAAAATAAATCAAGATTTATTGGGGGTATCTATTAAAATATTAATGATAAAAACCCATAATGAAATTAATCATGAAATTCAAAAAAAAAACAAAATATAAGAAAATAATAGTTCTCAAATCATTAAGGGAATCCACTTGCATCACAATACAACAATCATAAACACATTGAAATCATAAATATACGAAAACCCTCATATCATCATCTACTAAATAACTATTAATTACATTTTTAACATAATTTATAACATACTGAAAAGTTAAATTTTATCAGTATATTTTTTTTAAAATTATATAACACTCTATCTATTAGAACAATTTAAAATAAAAACATCATTAATGAAAGATAGAAAATTTTAATAATATTCTGCTAAATATTATTAGAAAATTTTACGGAATCATACATTTAAAGTAAAAAATAAATTTACCTAAAACTATTTACTCAAACAATTATTTACAATAAAACAACCCATGAAAATAATCTAAAAACATTAATAAAATATATTTTCCCTTAGTAACTCTATGTTAGATTCGGAAATATTACACATTATTTTCGAAAATAAATGTTATTTACAAATTGAAAACTCAAAAATTATTCACTTCACACTTTTATTTTTAAAATCATTTCATAACATCCCTATTTTAATAAGTATATTAGGATTCCCAAATAAAATTGAAAATAATAAAAAATGAATAATTTCTAAATTTATTATATTCACCAACATTTTAAAATAATTGTTAATAATTTATCAAAAATTACAAATTAATTTATCCAAAATAGCGTCAATAAATAATAAAAACAACACAATCCACATTTCATCAATTAAGATGAAGAATAATTTTTTTAATTGTTCGAGGAATAATATTAGATAAAGTAAAAAAATTTAAAAGTACATATTTTTAGCTTAATTTTCTATAAAACCATGAATTAACTACTAGAAGTAACTAATTTTAAAAACATTGGCCAATATTCTCTATGTATGGTATAGTAGACCATGTATAGTTAACATGTGACCATAAGATTATCCAAAATTAAATTTAAACTTGAAATGCATAACAAATTGCTCATAAATCATCAATTTAAAATATAAACTCATAAATAATGGCTATAATTATGATGAAATAGAAAACCAAGACCAAATTTGATAAATAAATATCCTAGACAACCCTTTGAACTCCTGTTTTGAGAAAAAAATCATGATATAGAATCCTCTCATGACCCTCCAATTGAATTATAATGATCCTATATATAATAAACCATAACTCCCAGAATGAAAACCATACATTAAATAATTGTTTTATAAAATCTACTAGGATACCCCATGCTCTGGCATCTAAGTTGGATTATGACATGGCCCAAAGATCATTCCCCATCCCCATAAATTCGAAACTAGTGTTGAGTAAAAAATATAATAACATGTTAATGTTTTTTACAAAAAATATGATAACTGATTAAGATATGATCCTCTTTCAGGAAATCCTACTTGAATAATTCATTCATTGAGAGGCTATAGACAACATAAATTTTATCTTTAAAAACAATTCAAAAACCAAAAATGGAAAAAAAAGTGTAGGAAAACGTTTTAAGGAAAAATTAAATAAATACATATTAATTTGATCAAATGATAATAAGGAGAACATTATTAATATAAATTAATGAAACTAAATAATATTATGTCTTATGTGGAAAATTATCATATATTAACCAACCCTAGTATTAATTATGAAACATATACCCAATTATCTATATGAGTCAAACTACTTAATCCAAATCTTGAGACCATGATGATTACGAATCCAAAAATTAAATAATCATCTACCAAATAAAATTGAAACATTGATATATGGGAAATATGATAGGTGTTGAAGAAATATTTCTAGTAGGTATCCTCACCATTCCGAAGCAAAACCATTTGAAGTAAATCAAAGTCATTTTCATATTTAAACCTGAACAATGTATGTTTTTACATTTTACAATAAAATAGGTGTAAAATTACATTATATTTGTATGAATACATTAATAATTGGATGGATAATTATTTTATAATTAAAGTCATCTATTTAATCAATTTTACGGGTAGAGAAAAAATTATAAGATGTTGAAAATGCTTTTAATCCAGGTAGTGATGTTTTATTCTATAAGTACATGACCTTAAACATTACACAATCTTCAGATAATTAAATAATATGACTTTAATACACATCAAGGATCTTTTCATTTTTAATGATTTTGAGAATTAGGTCATAAATCATAAATAACAACTTATATAATAAATTTTGACACTTCAACTCATCATCCATTTTTTTCATAAAACAAAAAACATTCCAAAAGACACGTGGTTTCATTTCGTGTTTAAACAATATAAAATATTCTTGATATAATCATTTACTACATTATTATTTATGTCTAGTGAAAAAAATTTAAAAAAATTTTATGTGCATAAAAATCTTAGTAAGAGATGCACAAAGAGGGACAACTATTTGTCTTAGAAAAATATGTAATCCATGAATATATAATCCTAAAGTAATATTTTTCACCTTTAAGAAGTTATAAATACTCATCACTAAATATAATCTCATTTATTTCCATTTTTTATTCAAAATATTACCCTAAACATATAGAAATCAAATATATATTATAAAGGTAAACTGTTACATAATCATACTTAAATGGAATAACCATATGGTTGACATCTGCACATATCACTAAATGGAATTGGCATATGGATGAATTCCATAACCAATGCATTGGTGGTCATGACATAACCACCCATACTTAGATTATCATGGAACCACTTATATTTATTTTATCATATAACCACCAATATTAGGATAATCATGTAACCACCCATCAAATTTCCATGTACCATTATATAATCATAACACATAAAAGGTTGCAATTATCAACATTTCACTCATAACATTTCATTTGCAATCATAAGAAATCATTTCAAGATATAGAAATATTAAATCCACGTTCAAAACCATTTTAAATATCAAAACAACCAAAAAGGAAAAAATGCATATTGTTTCCTTTTAACAACATTAAGGATTTTATAGGAGTCCAAATATCAAATAACAGTTACTGCGGTAGAGAAGTCATTATCTCCACATGTGCTAAAAAAATTCCTTTTTTCACTAGTGAAATGATTCGTATAAAATGATTCCATTTTGAAAAAAATTTAATGAAATTACATTTCAATGGGTGTAGTATACATTGTATAAAATAAAGAGGTTTATATTATCAAAATATGCCTCAATGAAAGGAGATTGAGACAAATTCCCTTACCTTGAGTCTGAATTTTATAGTATGTTGTTTATTTTTCTAAATCTAATAATTACGACACTTTATAAATTCTTGATATCATTTATCAAGTTTATTATTACTTAATTATTACTTATTAACATGTTATAAAAATTACATAACAATTTCTGTTTATATCGATCATTTTGTTAATATTCGGTATTTGAGTAAAAAATGATCTTGTTTTAATGTAAAATGTCCACGTGGTCAAATATCTATAATCTCTAGTATATAATTATTGATTTAAATATAATATATATCTATTATTTATGTATTTTTAATAATCCATAATTTTTTGAGATAAGAAAAGAAATTCACCATTCATGGGGACGGTAGGCCCTACTTATGCATAAACACTACGTTCACTAATTTTTCATATTAAAAGAATAATAAATAATTGATATAAATTTATATTATAATAAATGTATTATATTAATTTCATATATGTCTCATAGGTTTAATTAAACCATATTCTATGGACTCCATGTAAAGTGGGAATGAGTTATATCGCTTTGAGGGGCGGTAGTCCACACTTCCTCAAACGCAAATATCGTATTTACACAACGTGGAACACATAAAACTATTTTATAAATTAAAATTATAAGATAATATAGAAAATATAAATATAATATATATCATTTTTAAAAATATTTTCCATTATAATTTCCTCCTTTAGTGTTGTTAGGGAAAAATTGGAAAATCATCGTTTTGTGAGGCAGTAGGTCATCGTACACATAAAGCGTATGTTCACCAGCATTAAATGGAGGTCTGTGTAATTTTAGATTGAATCCATATCATAAAAACATTCTATTATATTTTGGATACTTTTTTTGTAATGTAATCATATAATAAGAAGAGTTTAGGGAGTGTATAATGGAAATGAAAGTAAAAACAAGAGAGAAGGCATTACCACTTAATAAGGTAACATCATTTAGTTTACACACGAAAGCTTTACTGGGTAGCCCTCTTCTCTACGGTAGGCTTATAGGATAATGACAGGGATTATAGAATGTGGTTTGAGTAACAAATTTTCAAACGAAAGGTTTATTTAAGTGCGTGTATCAGTGATAATATGGTACCAATTTTTAGGAGAGAGAAGGGTCACCCGTGGAAACTCTTAAATTATAAAATTAATATAAATTATTTTTTTATTAAAAATACCTCCAACATGAGATATGTGGAATAAAAAATTATTATAGTTCAAAATATTATAGTACTATAATTTTTAAACATGTATTGATCTTATTTTAGACATTAAATTTTCATTTTACCCTTAAATATAATATTTTAATTTTAATTATGGTAACAACATATTAATTATTAAGAGTCCATTAATATTACTTATATGGGGTCGATTTCAAATAATATGACACTTAATGATCATTTCTACCTTATAATAGTTACTTTTTTATTTTAAAATATTTTCAGGATTTTTAAATAATTTAATAAATTACTATTTTTATAAAACATCACTAATGTCTATTTTTCCACTATTCATGTTATTAAATTTAAATAAAATATAAACGGAGAGATTACTTTGAAAAAAAACCATTGGATAGTATTTTAACTTGTCATATTCTCCTATAAAAATTTTTTATGACATAAATTATTTCAAATAATATTTATTTTAATATTTCTCATAACATTTATTTAATTCTATCATTAATAAAGCAATCACTGCATCACCATTGTGTCATAATTAAATTTAATTATTTAATGTTTAGAAACTATAAATAAAATACCCTGATGTTGGAATTTTGTTTTTCAAATGAATATTTATAGAAAAAGTTATAACTTTTATAAGATCATATTTAAATTGTTTTAGGTAAAAGATATATGTTTATAACATATTTTCTTTTACATTATATTAATAGTTATAAGTATCATAATCATATCCAAGTGGCCTCCAAAGGCCAAATTTTCTTCCCAATGGGTTTTTAGTAGACATATCTCATAAAATAGTATTACTACAACCGTTAAGGTATTTTTATTTTATTTTTTATTATTACCCTAATATACCTGATTTTCCCTTTAACCATAGTAAATAAATATAATTACTAATGTTACTATTCATCATGTCCAAAAATAATAGGGAAAATTTTACATAATTTGTAAATTATGATTAATAACATGGAATGAATTTTTAAAAATTCCAAACTAAAAAGTTAGAGTAATTAATTTAAAAATAAATCTCATTATCAAAAAGAGAAAATGTGTTTTTTAAAATTAAAAACCATCAAAATATTGAAATTTGTTTATATCAAATTTTATAGTGAAATTGCTTCCAATTACTAAAATTGGATTCAATAATATAAATATAATAAAAAAATAATTTAAAACCAATTCAAAATATAATTTATCAATACAAATAAATTAGATTAATTGAGAGTTTTGAATTAAAACTTACCATTATTAACTATTCATTAAAATAAGAATTTAATCAGAAAATACCAAAATATCAACCAAATTAGATTTTGATGTCAAAATTCCAATGAATAATTTTACTATGTTAAATAGAAAATATAAAAGTGGAAAAAACTATATTTAATAAGTGTTATCTTGGAAAAGGTGGTTCAACAACCTTTTAAAAATATTAGAGTATTTTAGGCTAAAAATTGGATTTTTTCTCGATTTAAGCATGTAATATTTATATGATGAATGTAAAAACATTTTTAAACATTTTTAAACAAAATATACATAGTTCCATAAATTCCTATCAATACAATGACTATGTTTAAACTACAATTTAAAATAATTCAATTAGTATTGTACAATTTTTTGGTATAACTCGGTCTTGTGTGCATCATAAGATTTCATAGAAACTGGTTGTTTCCTTTTGGGTTTGATATCTAACAGAGATTATTGTTTAACATTAAATTAATATCTTATTCATAAATATTAATTGATATGAAAATATGTTATTCTATAATTACTTGGGATGTTACATCCTTCCCCCTTTTGAAAATTATTTTCCCACAATTTTATTCACTTATCAAATAAGTTGGGGTATTTCCCCTTCATAGAATATTCTCATTCCCATGATACCTCTTCAACCATATGGGTTTTCCACAAAAACATAACCAGATATATAACCTTTTTCGGCAACATATTCTCTCTATGGTGAAAAATTTGGACTGGTGGTTCCTCGTAATAAATCTTCTCTTCCAACTGAACCACTTATAGACTTGAATGATGAGATAGATCTTGCATATACTTTTTCAAAATTCAAACATGAAAAAAATTATGTAGCTAGGATAAACAGAGTTATAATTCCACGTTATAAGAAATTGATCCATCATTCTCTAGGTTTTCATAGGTTCCAAGGAACATCAGACTCATCTTCCATTTCATACCAAAATGCATCACACTTTTCCATGATGAATCTTTTAGAAAGACATAATCACCTACCTTGAAAGAAGTATCCTTCCTCTAATTATATGCAAAAATTTTATGCCTAGTAGAAGTTTTCACATATGTTTCGGAATCAAACTAACTTTTTCTTCCATATCTTCTACCAATTTCAATCCCATCAACTTCTTCCCACCAACTTCATCCCAAAAATATGGAGTTTAACACTGTTTTATATATAATTTATCAAATGTATCTATATGTATATTAGAATGAAAACTGTTATTATATGAAATCTCAACCAAAGAATGATGTTGATTCCAAATTCCCTGGTAATCCATTAAACATGCATGTATAATATCCTATAAGTTCCTAAATCTTTATTCTGTATGCCCATATTATTGAGGATGAAATGTGGTACTGATATTTAATTTAGTACCCAACGACATCTGAAGGAATTTCCAAAAGTTAAAAGTGATATTTGGATCATGATAAAATACAATGAAAAGGGGAACTCTATATAACATTAATATCTCTTTATGATACTTCCAAGAATGTTTATCTGTATATAGTGTACGTCGAATTGGTAGAAAATGAGAATATTTAGTCAATCAATAAACAATAACCCAGATTACATTGTTACCTCAAGAAGTCTTTGGTAATTCCATTACAAAATCCATGTGTATATTTTCCCATTTCCACTTTGGAACTGGAAAAGGTTGAAGCATCCCTTTTGGTAACACCCACTCTTCATTAACATGTTGAAAAATCAAAAGTATTAGGGTAAAGTCAGCAATATATCCTTTTATTCCATCCCACCTATTAAACTCTCAATGATCTTTGTATATATATGTACTGATAGGATGAACTAGAAATTGAGAATTATGAGCATCATATAGAAACACTTTCATAAATTGTGAGTAACAAAGCACACATAATCTCTTCAAAAACCTCAAAAAACAATCCTTCTCAGTGTCAATTTTGGGTCACTTACCCTTCTAAAAAATCCTCCTTTTTCTACAACTCACTACATTTTTTCTTGTTTTATTAATTCCATGTGATAAAGATAATTTTATAGCCTCCTGAAACAAAACATATTAATTCACTAACCTAAAGAATTACAATTCAAAATTCCTCAAATAAATAAAAAAAGGAAGACATTCAAAATTTAGCATTGTTAATGTAGAATTACCTTTTTGAATCAATGATTCATCCACTTTATTTACCTTTCCTGGATTGTAATGATTCATAAAATCATAATTCTTTATTAATTCCATCCATCTCCTCTATCTCATTTTCAATTATTTATTAGTGAATATTTACTTCAAACTTTTTTAATCAGTATATATTTCCACACTTTATGCAATAAAAATGATGCCTCTAAAATTATAATTAAAAAACAACAACATCTAGTTCCAAATAATTTGTAAAGTAATTTAATTTATGAGGTTTCAACTGACATGATGCAAAATTAATTATATTATCATTTTACAATATCACAAAACTAGGTCCTTTTATTGAAGCGTCACTATAGATAGAAACTCACCATTCCTGAAATGTAATGCCGAGACTAGAGAATTTACCAATCATTCATTGAATTCTTTAAAATAGTCATCACATTTGTTTATCTAGATAAGCTTAACTGATTTATGTGTTAACATAGTTAGTGGTCTATATAACCAAGAAAATTTTCAAGAAACCTTTGGTAATAACCCACTAATCCTAGAAAACTATGAATCTTTGTGATATTAGTAGGACTTCACCAATATTAAATAAATTTTGTTTTAGAAGGGTCAATAGTTATGTTATATTTAGATACAATATGACCAAGGAATGAAATTTTTTGCAACAGAAATTCACTCATAAATAATAATCCATATAGTTTATTTTCATTTATGGTATGAAAAAAAATCCTTAATTGACTTTGACATTACTTCTAGATTTTAAAATATTTAAAAATATCATCTATAAACACAACCATAAACTGATCCAAAAACAAATGAAATAATCCATTAATGAGATTCATAAATACAACAGGTAAATTATATAACCCTAAGGGAATAAATAAAAACTCATAATACCTATATCTCGTTCGTAATTTTGTATTTGGAATGTCTTCTTAATTCACCTTCAACTGATAGTACCAAGACCTCTAATAAAGGATTGCAAAATATTGAGCTCCCTAGAGATGATAAAACAAATCATCAATATGCGGCAAAGGTTATTTGTATTTAATAATGATGTTATTCGAGGCTTTCTAATCAATATAATGTCTCAAGGAACCATCTTTAATTTTTCAAAAATAAAATAAGGGCACCCCATAGTGAAGTGCTATGTCAAGTGAGAACTTTATAAAGTTATTCTTTCAATTATTTTTTCAATTATACCAGTTCTAATTGAGCCATTAGATAAGGGGGTTTAGAAAAAGGATTCACATCAAGATCTAAATCAATATTAAATTTAACATCCCAATCCGGAACAATACCATCTAATTCATCAAGGAATAAATCTTTAAATTTATTCACTACTATAATGTCACTAATTAAAAATATTAGTTACTTTTTAACAACATGATATAGATAAATTTACATACCTTTTTTAATTAATCTCTATGCTTCATGGTTAGTTATCAAAGGTATGAAATCACTAAATAAAACATTATTGGATTTACATCCTATTTTGGCATGAAAAAAAAGCCAATTTGTACATAAATGATATAAAATTCCACAATAGGATGTTCATTGTGATTTATAAGAAATATTATCCTACTAATGATAATAAGAATATTCTTATAAATCATGGTTTCTTTAAAACATCCACCTATTGTTTTTACAAAATGTTCTATATCACATTCAAGAGGTTTTATCTAAAATTTATTTGCAATGCTCTCAGGAATGAAAGATTGTTATGATCCAGAGCCAAATTGAGTATTGGAATATTTTTTAAAAACCTATAAAATACCTATCACTATTTCATTTAATGGACATGAATCAACCTTAATAGCAGAAATTGATTTTTTCATCCCTTATAATTTTGATCTATCTAGTTTCCGCCATTGGTAATCTAATTTGGACACACATTGGAATAATTCTATAACTCATTACAACTAAAACATATTACTATTAGATTTTCGTTAACTACCTAATATTGTTCCAAATATTTACGAGAAATATGACCAGATTTACCAAATCGGAAGAAAATACATGACATTGAGTGATATTCTCTAGGTTTTTTTTACCACACTTATCACAAGTTGGAATTTTTTTCTTACCTCCAGAAGTATTTTGATGAATGTTCTTCCATTTCTTGTTATCTGTATCACTTATTTTGATTTCTCTCATGGAGCACATGATCATCAAAAAACTCCATTTTAACCTTCTCACAACTAAAAGTTTCTCATAGATTTTGAATCCATGGTAATATAATTATCTTCTATATTTCAGTGTAAATCATTAGTAAAAGTGATTTATCTTATTATTATTACCTTAGATACAATTTTCGATACACCATGAAAAAAATTGGAAATTTCTTCATATGAATCCAAAAAATCATCCTCATTTTTCTTGAATTCCATGAGTTTATTTTTTCATCTTTTGTCAAATAGCCATAGAAAATAATTATCATCAAATATATTCTTAAATTAATTACATTCCATTGCATCAATATCTTCACTTATTATGATATTTTTAATCATTTACCACCACTGATTGGCTTCTCCTTTAAAATGAAATAAAAAAGAGAGTAACCATTTGATTTTTTGAATATCCCAATACATCAAAAATCATTTATAGTTCTTTAATCCACACTTTAGTTTGCATAGGGTCAAATAATCATCTAAATGATGGGGGATGGTGCCTCATGAAATTTTCCACTACCGATGTATTCCTATATGGTTGATCTGGTTGATCACAAATTTGAACACTAACACCATTTATTGCTTGAGTCAACTAATCCATCACTACAATAAATTTTTAAATTCCAATTCTGACCATATCAGGATGCTAATTTCGAGGGTTGTTTTTCTCTGTATGTTGTCCCAGCACAGCTACCATGTTTCCTCTCTGGGAAAACATTCTTTAAACAAATATCATAGATAACACTACTCAGTAATATTCAAATTATATATTGATTCAATTATAACATAACGTAAAAATAAATTATGGATATTCTATTAACAATATTTTAACAAATAAATTTTTCTAAACTAACCTCTAATTCCCACAATATGAACCATCCTTAAATATTACATAATCTTGATGGAAGATAATAATTTTACAGTATTTCACATTGAGGATATTTTAGGGATTAAATATTTAGATAATTAAGTAATAACTCATATGAATCTACTTAAATCATACATATATACACTTATAAACATTATCAATTTTTTCACACAAAAAAACATTAAAAAGGAAACCTATTTTCAGTTCATGTATAAACAACATAACTATTCCTTAATCATATCCTTGAAACTATTCTTCTTTAAGTCATGTAGAAGGAATTTAAAATATTAGGATGGGAATAAAATTACCAAAAAGTGATACACAAAGGAAGAAAACTATTAGTCTTGGGAAAACATGTAAACCATGATTACTTTATCATAAGGTAATACATTCCACCATTAATAAGTTGTAAATACTCTTCACTAAATAGAATCTCATTAATTATAATTTTTTATCTAAAATATTACCATATGACCCATATAAATTACTTATAACAAATAAATATAACATGGGACAAAATCATACATAAATAGAGTAACCATTTGGTTGACTTCCACACATATCACTAAATTGAATAACCATACGACTGACTACCATACAAAATGCATTAGAGGATATAACGTAACCACCCATCCATAGATAATCCCATAATCACCCATATTTGGTTTATCACAAAATGACACATCTTTTTTTATCACATATCCATCCTTCAAATTTCAAAGTACCATTATATAATCATAACAGATAACAAATTCCAATTATAAAATTTTCACTAATAACATTTCATTAGAAATCATAAGAAATAATTTCAAGATATGAAAATATTAAGTCAACTTTCAAAACCATTTTAAAAGTAACATTAAAAATATAATACCGTATTTTCTTTCCTTTTGATAAAATTAATTCTTATAGAGGAAGTAGAATATCATATAACGGTTACAACGGAGGAGAAATCATTGATGTTGCGTATGTTAATAACAATCCTTTTGTCATTTAGTGAAATTATTCATATAATAATAATCCCTTTTGAAAACAATTTAATGAAATTAATTTTCAATGTGTTGATTATAAACCATAAAAATGAAAGAGGTGTATATTTTAAAAATATTCCTCAAGGAAAGGATATTGAGGCGGTGTCCCTTACCTAGAGTCCAACTTCTCTCATGCATTATTTATCTTAAAAAATAATAAACTAAATTTAATTTATACTTTCATGAAATCCAGTTTTAATCTTTTTATTCCTTTTATATAACTTATTACCATGTTATAAAAACTATTTAACTATTTTTGTTCATATCAAACTTTTCGATAATATTCGATACTTGAGTCAAAACTGTACTTGTTTTGAAGTAAATTAACCATGTGGTTAAAAGTATCTCATATCTGGAATAGTATTAATGATTTAAATATCTTAAATATATCCTATATATATTAATTTAGAATAATGCATAATATTTGGTGATAATAAATGAAATGCACCATCCATGGAGATGGTAGGTCATACGTACACATGAACACTACTTTCATTCCGAAGAAATATTAAAAGAATATTAATTAAATGATATAAATTTAGATTACAAAAACAGCACAATACAATTGTCATATATGTATCATATGTTTAATAAAACCATCTTTTATATTTTCCATGTGTTGATGGAAAGAGTCATGTCGTTTTGAGGGGGCGATAATCCACAGTTCCTCAAACGAAAATACCATATTTACACATTATGGAAAACATAATGGTATGTTCTAAATAAAAATTAAAAATCATAGATAATGTATAAATATAATATATATATCATATATGAAAATAGTATCTGTTATAATGGCCACCATAAGAGGTGGTAGTGGAAAAATTGAACAATCTTCGTTTCATGAGGTAATAGTTCATCGTACACAGAAACAATAATTTTGATGGAAATTCCATTGAGCTTATATTCATATTTGACCATAATAATGTGATAAAAATAAATAATGTCTATAAATGGTAAATAATAAATAAGAAAATTCTATTATATGCTCATGGATTCTTATGAGTTGATTTACTTTTAAATGAGGATATTAGTTTTTCAGAAACATTACATAAATGTGTAAGTATAATATTTATTTTAGAATAAAAAATACATGTTTTGATTTAGATTCTCTATTGGTGGTGTATTAGAAAGGGTTTGGTTCTCAGCCCATGAGATTGGGGATTTCAATCACATGTGGGTTTCTTTTTCAATATAATTACACTAATAATGACTTAATTCATAGTACATTGAAAGAAAAAATATGTGAAGAAAATTTTATATAATTATTTCATTTGGTAAATCATATAGTTATTGTATTGTTGTAACTTTGATCTGGTGTGGACAATTATAAGAAATTAATGATTTGGGGAGGATTATGGTTACATGTTCAAAAAAATTTAAACAATGATATTTATTTGAGGTTGAGGAAACATTAATTAATATAGAGGAATAAAAAAATATAAAAAATAAATGATAATTATTAAAAATAGTTTTAAAATTATTTAGGAAAATCGCGGATGGTGATACCAGTAAGGGAACCTAATAAAATAATGTCTTCTTATTCCACTTAATATAAGTTTTAAAAGTTCTAGAAAAAATATTCTTATGAAAAAGGGGAGTGTGTATGAAAAGATATGGATTTCTAGTTCATTATAATTCATAAATCATGAGAATTGTTGATCATTAGTAGATTTGTATCACCACATGTGACTATAAATGAATGATTTTTTAGAAGATATAGTGAATATGATAGAGTAAAAGTAAATTTTGTCAATGATGACTCATTGAACATTGGAGGCTATAAGATAACTCAGATTTATTTAATGAATTTACTCAAAAATATATTCTCTTGGTTGATGGATTGATAAATAATATATTTAATTCCCCTAAATTGTGATATAATAGAAATAAATTCATATCCCATTGAATAAATTTTTCATTTAAATATAGAAATATGGTATCAACTTGATGATATTGAAATGAATAAATAAAAACCTTTTATAAATAATGAATGATAAAATTATTACTCTATGTCCATAAAAGAATAAAATGAGTTATTATATAAGATGAATTTGAATTTGATTCAAAAAAAAAATAAAATAATAATCTTGTAATACTGGAGTATGAAATATTCCTAAAATAACGTGTGAAAAAATTCTTGAAAATGTCTATAGAAACCTAGATTAGATGGTTACTCAATTGTAGTAGCACTAGATAAAATCGATGACATCCATTGGGATCAAATAATTTTGCAGTCATTGAAAACAAGATGAAATATTCAATCTCAAATTATATTTGTGAACATAAAATACAAAATTGAAAATTCATTAAGAACATATGTATTCCTTCTCTCATATCCTTTTATTTCAACCACAATAATTTTCATATAATCCAAGGAAAATTAAAGAACAATTTTTTGGGATCAAATTTATAGTTTCGGAATGAGTAAAACTGAATCCATCATATAATAAATAATAAATTAATAATACAGGAGGAATAATTCATGGTAAAACAATTATATATAAATAATGAAATTTTCTTCAAACATTTCTCTCGAAAAATACTATTCTTATAATAAAATACATTAATAATTTATTTCACAATTATTTAATACATAATGTTATACATCTTCAAATTTTCACATAAGACTCCTTCAATTAAATCAAAAATAAACTCGAGAGGAATATGTCTAATAAAAAATAATTTTTCTCTCATGTGACATATTGACTCATCAAGAGGCTATGTAATTATTGGGAACCACCAATTACATAATATGAAACATTAATTCCTTATAGTAATAAAATAAAAAAATTAATCAACATTACTTGATAAGAAAAAAATGTATATACTAAAATAATCTAAATAAAAAAAATTTCAATTTCCCTAATAAATATAATAATAAGAACTCCATCGAAATATTTTGGACAAATTAATAATAACACATCTCAATAAATCTTAGGATAAATAAAATAATTTTTACAAAGATGAAAGTACTTTTAATTGATCACCAAAATGTTTATTGGTAGAAAATACACATTTAATTTTAAAATTACATTTTTAAAATAAACAAATTTCCAAAATAATAAGAAAAAAAATGTCTTTAGAATGAAACACGGAATAGTATAATATATTATTTATAAAAAATAATATTCTTAGTGATAGGAATGATAATTTTTGTGGTGTACAACAAAAAAAATATTATTGTTCCAACATCGGTTAAAAGTGCCTCTTTAAAAAAAGATAACACGAATCCATTAGAAATATTTATTGAATGTAAAACAAGTATAAAGTGACTTGAATACAACATTGGGTAAAATTAAAAATATTCCAAAAACAATTATAGATAAAATATCGACCTCAAAGAAAAATATTTGAGAATAAAAAGAAATGAATGTAAGTTTTTATTAAAAAAATTATATTGAAAATTGATTACATAGAGAGACGAAAATGAATGGGAATAAATTAAATATCAAGTAATAACTAATTAAAATTAAAATTGATACTTTTTATTATATAAATATACTATAATTTCCAACAAAAGAAAATTAAACATAAATAATCGTTAAAAATGATTATATTGATAAATAAACCCATACCCCTTGTAAAAATTACATAGTATGTACTTTTAACATCCATTATGATATATTAAATTATATTATACATCTATAAAAGATCCTTATTAATACTTATCTTATCTTTTATTCTCTAATTATAAAATTTCAACACCATTTTATTAATAATTTCTTATTAAAATAATATTTTCCCAGTATTACATATTTCATTTTTCATCAATGTTCTAGCGAAATCAAAATGATCATTGTTGCATAATATATAATTTTAATAATGATATGTATATAATATATTATAATTATATACATTTTTATAGTTAGTATTTAAAGGAAACAATGAAAAATTACCCACATCTCTTTGTGGATGTGGTAGTCTACATATAACCATGAGTGATGTTATCATTTTTAAAAAGGTGGAATGGAAAGTTAGTAAATAGTTGGTTATATTTATATAATAAAAACATTTTCATAAATATCATATAAAAATTTTGTTTATTATAATAAATAACCATGATTTTTAGTGATGGGAACAATAATACATAGTTTCATAAGGTGGTTGTCAGTATGAATGAATAAATAATACTTTCATTTCAAATTTGATAGAGAATGAGTTGAATAATGGATTCACCATCATCATATTAACATATCAGTATAATAGATATATTTTTTGTAAATATATCATCAAGGTTATAATTTAATTGAAGGAAATATAGGAATAATGAAAATAAAATCATGTGGTTAATAACTATACCTTTTTTATCTAATAACCTCCTTAGTGATTTATAACTAAATCCTTCATAAAATTATACTGCAATCTAAAAAGGAAAACATTCAATAGTGTGTGATTTTATGAAATTATATGGTCATTTTTTGCTAAATTAAATGTCTCTTTATGTCAGGAGAATAGAGGATATGTGGTTCCCTTTAACTAATAAGCTGGTGGATACACAATGGATTTTTCAAATGATTAAAACATATTAATTTATTACTCAATAAAAATGGACCAAAAATTAATTTTATTTTATTAAGAGATAATAAATTATTTAAATATGTCCAGAAACTCATGTTTAGAAATTGATTTTTGTTTTCAAAAAATACCTTTTTGTAAGAAAATATTTTTAAAAAAATATGGTATAATGTTACTTCTAGTGAAATTAATTCAATGAATATTAATTTAAATAAAATATTTTAATTTTGAAACTAATTGAAAAAAACGATATTGTGTAAATACAAGAAAATAAAAAATAATTCTTAAAATTCAATATTTTTTCAATATTTAGTTGAAAATAATTTTTTCTCAGAAAAATCCCAGAAAATAACCCTATAATAAAAAATAAAAAATTATTTAAAAAATTATATCCATTTCCAAAAATAAAACATATAAATATTATAATTCTGGTTTTAATCTTATTCCTGAAAAAAGATATGTGTATTATGTTATTGTTTCTCTAGAAAGAAAAACACACTATATTTTATGCTCAGGTTTTAAATTATCCCCTCTAAAAATTTCACACTAAAATTTTATATAATATAACCCATTAATATACTTGGGTAGTTTTTCATCATAAATTATTTGGGTTCCCATGTCACTTATTTTAACTTTTGATTTCTATAACACCCCAAAATTTTAAAATAGGAGTATTATATTTGATTGCTAGTATGAAACACAATTATAAGGATAGAAAGAAAACATAACAAAATTAGATTGTATGATTTATTTATTTTTAAATAAATTAAATATTTTGAATCCATTATTTTATAAAAAACACACAGTTAGTTATTATTTCACATCAAACTGACTTTAGAAATCGTTTCACAAAGAACTATGTTTAATTAAAATGTGGCATATTATTAAAATATTAATATTTTTTTAAAATTCATAATGTAGCCTAAAAACTGGTAAGTATGAATATTAATAACTAATCTGTGAAATAATATTTAGGTATTGATTATAAATAATATAATAAATTTTAAATAGAAACAAAAATATTTTCTAAAAAATCATATTTTTTCAAAATGATTACTTAGTCAGGTTTTTCACAATAATTTAAAAATATATTATGGTTGTTTTTTAAAAATAATTATAAGACGTTTCATTTTTAATGAATAGTGAATAAACTATATTTTAATGGAAAAATATAATTTTGTTTAAAAAATTTATAATGTTAAATTATACACCTAATTTTTTATAAAATATTTTTAAAATTTTTATATAAAAAATAGAATTTTTTTATTTGAGTAATTTTTATATAGAATTATGATATAAATAATTTCAAAAATTTTGATGATTTTTTAGAAATCACACATTGTCATTGTGTATGTAGGCATAATTTTAAATTAAAAATTAAAAATTATGTTAATTGATTTTGGATAAATTTATTCTATAATTGGATTAATAATAATATATATTTTGTAATATGGAAAACATAATTTTATTACTAAATTAATTGTAGAAATAATAAAAATTAAATAATAAAGTTAAGGTAAAAATTGATTTAACAGGTGTCAAATTAAAAAATATAAGGTTTAAAATAATTTAGAAAACATGTCTAAAATATATTATTCAGAATTATTTGGACCTTATCCCATATAATATATATAAATAGGCACTATAGGTGTTTTTTATATGAAAAAACATGGAATAAATTTATTCTATTAAAAAATTACAAGTGTTCCACTAACCGCGCCTGTAAAGGCTACCCACTCCCCATTCCTATTCACACATTCACACCAATTATATTATTCCTAAATAGTTCCAAATAAATTACCAAAGCCCCCCCTGCAATCATACTATAATCGTTGTTTTGAGATGAAATTCAACAATATATGGCTTCTGTGAAAACGTATGGAGGATACCAGAAGAATATATAACGTTAATCAACAAGTGTTTTTATTATATTTAGTCCACCACGTACCTAAAATATTATAAATCCATGATGATATAATATACTCATTATCTTCCATGTAATATTATGTTATAATAATAACGATATTTTCTACAACCATCCCCGATTCTATCTAATAGTTTATGAATTCTTCAATCATGTTTAAGGTAGACTACGCCTCATGAACTGATTTTCATCACTTTTCCATTACCACTTCCCACTATTGGGTCTGATTATGGATCTAAAGCGTGTAGAAATATATATATATATATATATATATATATATATATTATTTTTTAAAACAATTATAACTCTAAGGTCATTGATTCATATATATGATTTTTTAATTTCCATTCTGTATGATATACAATAACATTGGTCGAGTGAACGGTGAACAACTGCCACATGAAGCCATGTGGTAATTCATTCAGTAACACAATACATAGAATTTGATAAATATATATTTAATTATTATATATGATATACATTAAATAAATATGATATTAATGAAATAATTATTATTTTTAAAATATTATATATATAAATTTCTTTCATACCCTTTCACTGAATGAATAATAATAACGTTCTTTGTGTACATAAAGACTACCCCTTCACGAAATGGTGTCAATATTTTCATCACCACACCACAGTGAGGATATATATATATATATATATTATTTTATTTATAATGTTATTATCATTATATAATGATAAAATATCAATTACCACTTTTCTATAATAATTGTTGAAAATGGAAATGTTACTATAGTCCACCGTATCCATGATTGTAACATAATTAATTTCTCAAAAATATTTTTCATGATTGGATTTTATAGTATAATTGGTATATAAATATAAAAATTATTTCATGATTATTATTCTAGATGTGATGTAACTATATATTATGCACAAGTATATGATCTTTCATGAATGAGAAAGCAAGGAGATTAACAGTCAAATCAATGAAAATATTAAAATATTATAGACAAATGGGTGGAAAAATGATATGAGAGGATCATATATGATATTAAAAACAACATTTTGGTATTATAATAAATTTTTATCATTTATAAAACAATTATATTTTAGGTTATATCATGTTTAACTAATGGATAGTTGGAAGTTAGAGGCATCAGCTCGATTTTCCTTCATTAAGCTATATTGTAATGTTATCCACCTAATTTTAATTATATATTGTATAATCAACCCTTAAATAGGTAATATAATTCTTTACTCAAACATCATTGTATTTTATGTTATGATTCAATCATTTCATCTAAGGGTATTAGATTTGAAAATTAAAATGTGGTAAAAGTAATTCTATAATATCAATTTATTTTGATATTTTTAACATTCTATTAAAACAATCACTATATTACAATCATTTATCATTGAAAATTTAATTTCTCTTAAATATCCATATTATTTAATAACGGATATGAATATTTCATAAATTTTATATTCTTTTTATATATGGTTCTTACATTATATATTATTTGATTAACTGGGGAAATTTTGATAAAGAAGTATCATTTACTCAATACATATATTTGATGATGAGAAACATTGATTCATGAATAATATCATCTATTAAATATATTATTAATGAAATGGAATCTTAGACATGTTTGGGGCTAGGTTATTGTAATCCCATTGATTCATCGACTGATCTCATGTGAGTAATCAGTTAGTCAAAATTAAAAATGGTTCTACCTGTAGTTATAAAAAAATTTAACTATAGATCATGACATTATACGTTTTTTTGTTTCGGAGACACACCATTAAACAAATAATAATTCATATTATTAAAAATTAAAATATTATTATCCATGATATTTTCCAAATTATATTATATATGGATTCATTTAATTTTTAATTTATTTATTAAATGTAATGTGAATTAAATTATTTACCTTTCCATGTTAATTATTCCTTATCACATCATGAAAGTCATGTTATTGAAAAAAAATATTATTCAATTATTTACCATTCCATGTTTTTTATTTTTATTAATTCAATATATATTCCCTCATAGATAACCCCTAATGAGAATTTGAGATAATCCATACTTTTTTTCCAATCCCTAGGATCAAAGGTTGAGACCTTAGAATGAGTTTTCAATAATGAAGTTAATTTCTGTTGGTTACGTTTTATGTTTAATCTTATATTAGTAATATAAAATGTGTTTCACGAATATATCATGTTTCTAAAAACATTTAACATGATTGGTACTTTGGGATTTGACCCTTGTAATCAATTCTAATATAATAAATCAAACACGGGCTTCGGTCAACTTGGGTTAGGTTCGTTACAATTTCTCAAAAGTACATTTACAAACTAAGTGATCTGATTCCTCCACAATTATTAACATGTTTCTATAATTTGTATAGGATGTTATTATCATGATAAATTATTTTTTATTTTTATTTCATTATATGAGATAATATACTTTTGATCGATTATGTACTTATTAAGACAAGATATTTGTAACAGAACATGATCTTCAATGAGGATTTATTGAATTTCCAAAAAATTATCAACTAATCTTATTATTCTATGAAATTAAAAAGGATATATGTGCATATTTATTTGATGAACTTTTCTACCGGGTCTTATAACACCTATCCAAGAAGATACAAACAAAAAAATAGTATCACCCAGTTTCAATTATTAATAAATCATTTAGTTAATATAAAATTTTATAACTTCTCTGGGGTGCCTAAATATGATTCTTAATGGTCTCCACTTTCACCATTTTGACATAAAAAACAAGGATTATTACACCTATTTCCATAAAATTCTTCATTTAGTTCCATTTAAATAATTCATTGCAAGCTATTGATACAAAATAATTCTACCAATGGTAGATACTGATCCCATGTACCATGGAAGTCAACTGATAAGGAACCCAATATATCATATAATGGTTGAATAGAACTTTCAAACTACCCATCAGTTTGGGGATAAAAGGTGTTTCTCCAATGTATCTCTCGGTAATGAAAATTTTTAATAGACTACCATAATATTATTATAAATATAAATCTAGAGTGGATACAGTCAAAATAGGTGTATAATAATGTCTTAAGATTTCATTTATATAGAGTAATTCATGGAAAATAAGAGTTATATCTTAACACATAGTTAGTAAATGAGGGGGCATGATAAAGTCCTCAGAAATAAGACAGATGAAAATTTACTCCTAGATTTCATTGGAAATATTGTGAAAATTTATTTTGTAATATCATTCAATTACAACACTAAAATTTGTAGAATCTTTAAAACTAATTTTTTATGTTCTATCATATCATTTAGTTCTTTATAAACCAATCATATTTATATATACTTTCAATTTACTATTCCATATTATCCCAAAATAATAATCCATAACATACAAATACATTTTGGTGATTCCATAGTGTATTAAAAAATTTGAGTTGTGGGATTCATATAAATATTATCTCTGATACTTTGGAATTTATGGAATAGAAAGTAACTTTACAAATTTTAGAACACCATATTCCTAAAAAAATATATCTGTTTCCAAAAAATAACATACTTCAAATTCATTAATAAAGTCTTAACATTAAGCTGCAAACATTTTACCTTTTCTAGTATTGACTGATTAGAATCCATTTGGAAAAGGATTAAATCATAATGAAACTATTAATTATAATATCCACCTTTATTAGTTTTAACAATAACCAAATTTTTCAACTCGTACCTTAGTCAAAATTCCATAGTCATTCCTACTCAATTAATAATCAACATTAATTGATTTCCCAAGGTGGTAAAATATTACAAAATCGTAATCCTTGAGTAGATTTATTCATCTACTATTCTATATTTTTATCTCTTTATATTAAAGGATGTATTTAAATCTATTATTATTGGTATATAACAAACATTTTTTACAATAGTGATAATCATTCTAAATTATCAAGGAAATAATTACAAGTTTCAACTCATGATCATGGGTTGGATAGTTCTGTTCATTAACTTTAAATTCCTTGATTCATATATCTTATATTTATCATTATACATAAGTACATTTACATTTACATTATTTAATGATTCACTATAAATAAATAACCAATCACCTCTAGATTCTAATGACAGCATCAGTGCATTGATCAACAACCTTTTTAATTTTTCAAAAATATTATATACATTCCCATGATTAAAATAACATAAAACCTTTAAAAGATGACTTGTTTAATTAGTTTCCTATAATAGTGTCAGGTTTTTCACCCATAGAATGAATCCACAATTCATCTACCATTATTTCATTAAGAAGAGATACTAAAGGTGATTCATGAATGATTTTGATAATTAATTATAATTTACAATGGTATGTAATTCCACATCTTCTTCAAAAATCATTAAATCCTTCTCTTGAATTTTTTAAAAATAATAATTTGTAAGAAAATACATACCAAGGATTATATAAAATTATAACATATGTATAATAGTAAAAAAATTTAATAGGGTAACTTAGTTCATCATAAAGGGGATTACTTGATGTATATGTACTATTATAATATTTCCACTAGGTTTTTCAATGAAAAATCTAGTCTTAGGGAGTTATAAAAATATTTAATTTTATTTAGAAATGTGGAAGATATAGAGGTGATTGAGTGTCCAAAAATTAAATATGAGATTAGATAGCATTGATTTTTTCATCAATTTATATAATACCACATTGATAAAAACCTATTCATTGACTAATTTCATTGTATATTTTTTGTCTTATATCATTGGTCCCCCATATGAAAATATCAATTGATGTTTGGGGTAATTTTTGGTATAGTGCACTATATATTTAATGTTAAAGAACTATACTTTGATGGATTATAAATTACCTGTATACTCACGAGAAAGATGGAATTTTTCTTTTCAATTAAAGAAAACTCATACTCCCCTCAATCATGTAACATGGTGTTTATTCCCATGTGTACTACATTATTGAAATTACCCCTACCCTCACACTTTTCTTCCCTTTATCCTTTTTTTTCATGAGTTCAACTTTTATACTCTTCTAAAAATATATTCCATTGATGCAATAATACTTATTGAATTATTTTTCTTTATTTAAAACACATGATACTATATTCATATTGAATGATAATATTTGGGAGAATAGTTACCTTTATAAGACTGAATTTTTCAATTCAATGAAATGTTCATTCATACTCTATGGATTTCATCTGTAGTATACAACATACCTTGCTAATGATGAATGTTGGATTCCTTCTTAGAATCATTTCATCAAACATTTGTATTGTTCTAAATAATTCTCTCTCTATATTTTATCATTCTTAAAAAAATAACAGTTATTTGGATTTAAATTATATTAAATTTAAACCAAACGATGCATGAAATTTAATCAGTATTTTTAGTATTTTAAATACAAATACACAATTGAACATTATACCCCATGAGATGAGATACTTCCATAAAATCCTTCTCTATTTTATTACATCCAAATGTGAGAAATATAATTTCAAAAAAACATAGTCCTTTCTTAGATGCTAATTTGTTTTGTATTCCATTATGTGATAGAGGCTACTATTTCATGAAATGGTTCAACACGGTTACACCTTGTTTTTAATTAGTATGAAAATACATTATGGAATTGTTATTGGTCATAACCTATATAATAAACTTCTATATAGTTATAATCTATTAAACACCATCATTTTTGTTTTTATTATGATAGAAATACCATTATAAATTACATGTATTAATATGTTATCAATCCCTTATACAAGGATAAATTTCTAAACAATGTAATACAGTAGATTAGATCATAAATTTATAAATGATAATGTTTAATTTCAATAAGATTGAAACACATAAAATAAATAAAACATTATGTGTATGTAATATCAGAATCGAATTCTTAGTATCATTGGGAATTTCATAAAATTTTAAAAAATGTCGAAATTTTTTATAATGGTTTATGAAGGTCCTGGGAATCAACCACATTATATATAGAGTGAGTTTCAATCCAATTTTTCATTCTATATCCCAGTCATTATGAACCAGTGATGAAGAATTTATTTCCAAATCCACTAAATTAAAAGTAATTAACTTTATGTAAAATTTTCTATAGTTGAATCCACTTTCTATTATCCTCATATGGATTTATCTTTTATAAAACCAACATAATTGCTTCTTTATTTTTTGATAATATCACATGCATAGAATTATCCATGTATTATATCATAGGATTATTTTATCTAATAATAATATTCATAAATATACTTATAAAGGTTTATTAAAATATTTCTATGTTATAAAATATAATAACCCCAACCCTAGTTTCCTAGACGTGGTGGCCAGCTTATCAAATTAGTATTCTGTATAAGAAATAACATGTCAAGTAATAAAATAGTTTATTGGTATTTTAATACTATATAATTTATAGAATATTACATTTCCTTTAAAACATAAAATATAACATATTAATTTTTATTGAATGTTATTACTCCTACGAAAATATAAACATATATTAATGATAGAAATATTCTTCGAATCATATAGAAACGATGAAAAATATGGGATGAAATTATCTATAAGTAAATATATATATCATAAACTATCATATAGAAAATATGTCATAAATAATATAGTATTAACAAATGGTGGTTAAATAATTACATGTAAATAATCACATGATCATTAAACATATCCCTTGATAACATAGAAATCAAAAAAATAACCCCTCAATATAAAACCAAATGCATTGAGATGATATTGAATTTATGGATGATCATTTCTAATAATATTTCAAACACATTCATCATTTAAATAAACAATAAACTTTAATCAATATGGCTTAGTAGCGAAAAACTATCTATCATGGATGAAATATAATATGAAATTATAATAATTTACCTTGATAAAATGATCATAATCCATCTTGGGAAATATGATGGATTTTATCATTAGACTATATAATATGTAACTCAAAAAATTCATCAATGGATGGTGGAATATATGAAAATATTTTTAGAATATCACTGGAATATTTCTTAGGGAAAATAAATTTTTCGCTATGAAATTACCTATTTAAAGCATATAAATTTAGAAAAATATTATGTAAATGGTTTTCAAAATAATAATCTATAGAAACTTGTAAGGTAATATATAAGTAATAAAATAATTGTTATTGTGGAATAATCTAATCATGTGGTTGCTGTGAAAACAAATATTTTAATCAAATCATCAGAAAGAGTGCCTCACATGAGTAAAAATAAGAATAAACTATTTAAGAGTTTTTTTAAGGTAAAAGTATAGATAAAAATAAAATTTTTAAATCATTGATAAATATGAAAAATATTATTGAAATGTTTTGAAGAAAATACTTACATGGAAAAGAAACATTCCTAACTAAATGGAAAAAAGATGGTTTTCCTCAAAATCATTATCTCAAAATTTTTAATACCTATATAGGGGAATGTTAAAGGAAAACATGTAATTTTTATACATATCTATCAAATAATAATATATATCAACATTAATGTATAATGTTATCACAATCCTCCAATAGATACATAAACATATAATCACAAATAATGATGAGATTCTGAAATAAACCCTTACCTTAGGTTTGACATGATTTGTATGTTCTTTTAAAATCATGTTTGATAAATAAAAATTTTTATTAATTGAATATATAAATCATATAAATACATAACATATCATATATGATCCTATTAAGTCAATTTAACACACATTTATTATTAATTATTTTTGAAAACTGTAGTTTCTGAGTGTTAACTATTGCACTTTTCATGTAAATTTTCATTTGGTGGTTTTGGTCCTCACATATTGCATATAGTTCCATAATAAAAAATGAAAATAATTATATAAATATAATATATTTACACTATTATAAAATTTATAATCATTCTTGGATGGTGTACAAGAAAATGGAATTTCTTCGGTTCATGGAGGATATAGTACACACGTACGCACAAGAGATTTTATCATTATTTAACATGTTAACGGTTAAGATATTAAACAGTTTCTTATATTCACATAAGAATAATTATTCCAAAAATGTCATAAAATATCATTATATCAATCCTAATAACCTCCCGTGAATGGTGTTGATGAAAAGTGAAATGTATTGCATCGCGAGGCTGTGCATGCATGTACGCATAAATGATACCTTTGTTAAACATTTCAGGGATAAGTATATGAATAAAGTTTAATTAATAAAAATAATGGAATTAAAATATATATTATATTGTGATTATATTATATCTTCAAATTTTCTATTTAATTGAAGGAGAATAAGAAGAAATAGTCTTAATACACTTTGTTAAGAACAATAGTTATTCTTAGAAAACCTCCTTATGTTTATACCTAAATCCCTCTTGGGATGGGATTATGATAAAAAAGGACCTATAGGACATGGGGATGGATGTAGTGAAAGAATTAGTGAAGTTATCGGTTGAGTTAAAATTATCTTGAGGTTTAAAATAAGATAGGATAAGAACCTTCCTTTTTAAATTTTAGGGAGAAGAAACAAATGGAATTTTTGAAAAGATTAAAATATATTAATTTATTACTAAATAAAAATGCTTCCAAAATTGATAATATTTGAATATGATATTATATATAGTCATACAATTACTATATAATAGTAATAAGATAGGTTTTAGTTCATTTTTACCACTATCATTTTAGTTTTAAGCCTTTCAACATGTTTTAACTCTTACCATGGTAACTAACCATTTTAACAAAGTTACCATTCCTAATGAAAAAAATGAACCTTTTACATGTTAATTCAAAATATGGATTATATTTTATAAAATTAAATTTCTATAATTTGTTGGAATTAATATTATTTTATTTTTAAATCTATTGAAAAATGTTTTTCAGAAAAATTCTTTTGTAAGTATAAAAATGTTTTTATACAAAAATCAATTATAATTTCGATATAAATAAAATTTTTTGAATTTATTAAAATAAAAATTGTAATTGAATTTAAATACTAAAAATATTTTTTTTAATAATTCATAATAAAAATAGTTTTTTATATCATTTTATTCACTATTCATATAAAAATAAATTTTTTCATAAATATACAAAAATGTCACCCTAAGATATTATTGAAAATCTTATTTTAAAAATGATATTCATTTATTAAAATATAATTTATAAAAATTAGTATTTTTTAATCATATTTTTGAAAAATATTATGTGAGGTGTGTTATTGTTTCTCTTGAAATAAAATTTCACTATAATTGAAGCTTCGATGATACAATATATCCAATTTATATAAAAGGATTTTTAAGGGAATACTGGTTAGTAAATGACAAAAAAACGATCTAATTGATTCATAAAGGCTAGTTGAAATTTGACATTAATTTATGTGAGATCTTAATATTAATAAATCATCAAAAAATATTATATTTTTGTATATTTTTTTATGATTATAATTTTATGAAATGTTTAATTATTATATAAATAAAATTATTTTATAATTATAATCTTCCAATGTAAACAAAATTGATATGGAATCATTTCATAAAAATAATTTAATAATTTATCAATATAGTTATCCATATAAAACTAACAACTAAACTTTATAAGTAATATAAATATATATTTTTTAATATAAAAAACTTCCTCAAATCATGTAACATTAAAATATTTTTAATGATAAGATACACAAATAATTTTCATATTTATCATAGATGGTTACAACAACCAAAATAAGTTAATATTGATTAATTGTATTCAAATACTCCACAACTAAAGTATTTCTTGGTTTTTTGCCTATAATTATTCTGTGATAAAATATTATATTTGGAAAATATTTGATGAAAAATCCGACTGCTGTTTTTATGGATTGAATAATTTAAATTAGAGTTATATGTGTCAGTAAATGGGTTTTAGTGTGAATATTGGAAAATTTGATGTTTTATTCCTAAATATTGAGGAAACAGAATGAAATTCTATTCAATTTGAAGAATATAATAAGGTGGATGATGATGTAAGGTCAAAATAAAATGTTTTTCCTTTATTATTTTGTGCCGAAATTATTTTAGTGAATAATGATTCGGATATTCCCATGATTATTAATGTTTTTAAAAAATATTTTCAAGGCATATAAAATATTTTTAACTTTGAAATACAAAAAAGTCATATCTAGGCACGCTTGGACCACCAAATTTATTAATAAAAAGAAGAGTTCAAAGACAAGATAGAAGAAGCTAGAGCGATATTACATGTCATAATAGTCATAATCACCACACCCATACCTGCTCATGTCATCAACATCAGCTGATTACCACTCTGATTTAGTCTCATATTGTTTGAGTATCTTGGTAAATACCTTAATTTGCTCCAGTTGCTCCATATATATCTTCTCATTATCCTTCTTAGAAGATGAACTAGTGGTTACCATCTTTGGAACTGTAGAATAGTGTTTCCTTGGCTTCCTAATAACTAGGGAAGTCATGACACACTTGCTTTCAGAGACTCCCTTCTTTTCTCCTCGAACAATATCAGTGTATGATGCTTTAGCCATATCCATGTCACGTAAATTCACCTAAACATGGATGCCCCCCAACTTGTAGGGGGATAGCTCCCCATTTCCAGATGTATAGTCCTCGTCGCTGTCCTTCCATTCATCAGAAGGGTTCCCCCGTTTAGTAGGGGAATAAGTCACCTTTTGGACTTGCAGCTGCGTAAAATCATTTTACGTCAAAGTTGGAGTGGGGCTCGGAATCTCAGAAGTTAAAGCCTCCCAATTAGTAGGGCCACTATACTATCTAGGAGGTGTATCATCAATTATCAACTCTTTTCTATTCCAATGTGTTCAGACAAGAATATTCTTGAGTTGAGTAGCTCTTATAGGATCACACTATTAAATTAAAGTAATTTATATTGACTAATATTTACGACATAGTGATGGGATTTCTTCCATGGTTAAAAAGAATAATAAATTAAATAATATTTATCCACGGTAGTTTTTGTATCATTAAAAATTTAATAATTATATTTATGAAAACTAGGATTTTAGAAATAAACTCAATGAAATACAGTTATTAAAGAGAAATAATTCTCATTTAGTTCTTAAATGAAAAACACAAATTAATAGAATATATTTCTATAAGGATTGTTTCTATTTTTATGAAGTAAAAAAATAATGATATTTCGGAAAATTTGTTCTAAAATGAATTTTATAATTCTATAAAAGATGAAAAGATATTTTTTAATGGGTAATCTTAATAGAGAAGTCTATTTTGAATATGAAGTAAGGTTTATTATTGATTGAGATAACATCAATTATTATAAGACAAAATAGATTTATAAAGAATAAATTAATAACAATATACATATTTTTTAATGATTAATAATTTTGAAATATCAAAATATATTAATATACAAAATATGGAAAATGATTTATCAATTGAAATTATGGTACAAACTCGAACATGGAGATATTTTAATGTCAAAGAAGAAATTTATTTTGTTGTTAAGATAATATATTATATGTAATTTTACACTCAAATGATGAAATAATTTGAGGGGTCAATGATTGGTATGAATTAATTTTTCTTATTTTCATAGGTGATACACATAATGTATTATATTTTAATAACAAAAGAATAAATATTATTCTATTTTATTTAATAGTTTTCAAATGTGTATTTTAATGTATACTCTTACACCTATCATAAATATGAATAAATTTTATGGTGAAAATGATGGAAGAAAGATAATAAAAAAGAATCCAGGAGATCTAGTTTTGTGTTATTTTAATGGATGAAATTATTTATTGACATTTTTTATGATATAACTTCTTATAAAATATTATAATGTAATCCAAATTAATATCATCATACTAATATAAAGGGAATCCTAATGTATCATAATGAGACTCACGAGTATATCATGAGGTATTATAATGTCAATCACTTTAATTATATAACTTAATACATAATGATTATATAGGATATGTAGGAGAAAAAAATAAATCTATATAATAATTCATTATCGATAGATGATTTATTGAATTAAACTCCATGATATAAAAAATCACTATTATAACCACTAAGAGTGAATATATAAAAATTCCTCAAATATAAAACATAATTTATTTTGATGACATGTCTACTTTGTGATATGAGGTTAGAAGTTTTATTTCCCTTAGTGATGGTATGTGTTAATCATGATTCTATCATTTTAACTAATTTTCAAACAAAACATTCAAAATTTAAATTTCATATTATCAAATGTCATGTCATTAAGTATAATTTCTAATGTAGATAGATCTATTTGGAAAATGTTTTAAAAACTAATAAGGTTTCAAAATTTATTTTGGATCCTATTTTAATGTTTCAATTATAGTATCTATGATTTACTTGGTGTATATTCTCTTTATAAATCCTTATCAGCATTCCACATTTAATTTTCCATCTTATATTAGATTTTGTTTTTTTTCAAAGTGAGAGAAATAATCCCTTGTTTATGTTTTGAAGAATAATAATGAGGTACAAATGAGAGATTTAATTTGAGAAAATAATTTTAAAAAATAATTAAATATATTTTATACAGAGAAAAGCATACTTGGTTTTCAAATAGTGAATGAAAGACATGAAGGATGTTTAAATTAACTTGTTCCTAAATTATTTAATCTGATTAACAAGATAAGAGACAATTACATAATGTTTTGATGATGTAAATTTGATATATTTATTTTGCTAATAAATATAATGGGGAGATTAATGTTATTTTATATAATATTAAATCCTTAAGGGAGATATTGAAGAAACAATAGATTATATTTAACAGAGACTGTAAAAATATATTATATTTCTCTTTATAGAGAGATTGATTTCCCTCATAGACATCACTTTATAAATTAATAATATTTTTCTAATTTTTTCATTATAATAATAATACATACATTATTATCGAGTTTATAATCAATAATATTTCATATTTATTTATATTATATTTATTAAAAACATGACGATAAATTTTATTTAATTATATGAGAGGTATTAGAGGTTAATTAAAGGATTTAATTGAGGATGTGTAAAAACTATGTTATGGTTATCATTAAACATGTCATGGTGGATCAAATGAAAAAATAATAGAGGAAATAATCATTTACATTATGATGAGACCAATTAAGATACCATTTTAAATTTCATTTTCATTTAAACCATTTCATGATTTAAGGTGTAATGATGTTGAATTTGTCATGGTTTAAAACAATGTATTTTGGATATCTTTATTAGATCAACTAGATAAAATTTTCAGTCAATACATTTTATTATTCAAAGACATTAAAAGATGTTAAAATGTCTATTTAAAATTGAAAATAGATCTATAAAACATATTAAACCATGGAATTACCTAGAGTTCAAATATGTTGCACTCAATCTAAAAGAGTAAAAAAATATAATCGTGGTGCTTCGAATTTTGGTGAATACTTTTTAATAAATTTCCGTCCAAAAATAAATTATTTGGGAAATATGTTAGGGTTTATTTTAAACATATTAGATATATTCTTTAGTCTAAGAACCATGCTATAGTGAGAAAAAACTACAGCATAATAGAAATCATATCATTTAAATATCTTATAGAACACTATGTGGATTTGTGAAGAAGAAATTATTTTCCAGAATAGTTTTTTGGACCTTATTAAATTATGTAATCATTTTTATGGTTCTATGTTTTAGTTTTATCATACCCATTTAAAAATATATTTTTTATTATTGAAAAATACTATCCCATACAAATAGTGAATATATGATTCTTGGGAGTAAGGGAGAGATATTTTATTAGTTAATAAGTAAAAATATAATTGTTTTATCACAGTTAGTTTTGAATATATAAAAATATTATTAATTATAATTTCTATTATTATTGTTCATATTATTTTGGATATTCTACATTTTTATCTTTTTAAATTATACAATACACACAAATTGATTATCAAAATACATCACCTCTATAATGATACCATGGATAAATCATTATTGTATCAACATTTGGTTGAAAAAATGAAAACTTCCATGTGATGGGTGCTTTCAATCTTTAGTTTTTTGTATCTCCACATGAGGTTATCTCAATAAAAACTATTGTCTAAAATTTTGTCCCTCATTATAATTAGAATTAAAATTTCTTAGAGACCATTATCAATGATTTATCTACATCATCAACATAAACATGATTTGTTATTTCCTCTATAATTCCTAAATATTAATGGTCAGTGTTTTTAAAAATAGATCATGTTCACATCCAAACTATCTCAGAGATTGTTTAAAATTGTTTTCCTTTCTAGAACTCACATTTTTTTGTCAATTTTAGTGACTAAGTTCAATCTATTTATTGGTTTCATAAATAATTTAATTTATATTAGTGACTCAAAAATCACATAGTGGTTGGGATACCTGATACATAAAACACACACTTATTCGATTCTAATATGATGATATCCTAGTTTTTAATGGTCTAGAACCATATCCTCTTTTAATTCATTGAAATTTAATCATTATATATGTTTTTATATTTTTTATGCACCATAATACATCATCGACCTAAATTTTGTTTTATATTAAAGGATTACCAATACCCTTTTAAATATTAATCAATGCTTAAGTTGATAGGATATAATGTTTTTTATATATCTATAAATAAAGTGTACCAAAATTCCAAGTCATAGTATAACATTCGATCATAACCTCACATATGAGCCATGTTTTGATGTTTTTAAATAAATATTGAGTTGTTTAACATGTTATATATTTTTAAAATGAGATTATCAGTGTTTAGAGGAATTTTATTTAAAGGTTGATTAAATAATGGTTTTTTAGGGACACTATAATATGGTTGGAGTCATCAGTTAGTAGGTGGCATGGTGAGAGAATAGAGTTCTTATAATAACATCACTGATAATCTAGTTTGATATGAATAGATACATGATCTCTAACTATCACAACCAACTAGCCAATTGTAATAATTAGTAAGCTTGTTACAGAAGGATGGTCCAAATAAGAGAGGGTATGATTAATCTATTTTAACCCTAAAAACCCATTTAGTATCACTAATAACCATATTCGACCATAATTATACTTTTATGAATCCAGGGGTTCTCTAAGGATAGATTGGATGTTGATATATGATGTTTTGATTTAAGGTATTTAACTTGTTATGATCACTCTTGATCCCTTCTATATATATTTTCATTTTGTTCTCGGATGAGTAATATTCATTGTTTGGGTTCATATCTCTTCTTTTTCGAGGTGTGTGATCTTCCCACTTCCCCAAAGACCTAATTCTTTTTCAATCATGATTCTAACAAGATGGAGTTGATTTTTAGAAACTACCATAAATTTATAAATTTTTCTCTTTTCTTGTGTTGTATGTGTCCAATTATGTTTGGTGTTAGACCAAATAGAGTAACACCTAGATATTTAAAAAAATAACATTTTGATTAATAGTGTATACAACACCAAATAATGAGCCTAAACAACCATATAAATATATTTGAACCATTATAACCAACATGTTGAAATGGGAGTAATTCTTAAAAATAACATATTTTAAAAAATGTCAACATATTTTTTTATGACTCAAATATATGGGTAAATAAGGAATCAATATCTTAATAAAGTTTTTCATAAATCAAAAAAATATATAAAAAATGATTTACTTCCTTTTGTGTGAAAACAATATATAATTTATTAAAATTTATGAAATTTTATTATATATAATTAAAATTATTTTTGATATCATCGTATCAAAATTTACATAATTTAAATTTTTCGGTTTTTTGGTAAACCAATGATTTTTTATTGAATAGTTAAACATAATGTTTTTAAGACTTTAATCTGTTTGTAATAAATTTATTTATTTATAAGTACCATTATTATTTAATATTTATTGAAAATTAAAATATGTATTATTGAATTTTCTATAACGTAATTAAATTTTAATCATGAGTATATCATATTTTAGTAAAGGATTTTTAGTGTTGAAATCGTTTATTTTTAAAAACAATTTTAATCATATAATGTTTCTCTATTTTATATAATTAAAATAAGAAAAAAATAAAATTATTTCAAATATTTTTATTGAATAAATATTTATATTAATTTTAATTCATATAATTATTATGAAAACTCTTATTGTTAATATAAAATTATCTTATACCTAGAAAATAAATTACATGCAAAAATACTTTTTCATCATGTTTTGCGGGGTAAATTATTTAAATTATATCATTACACATCCATGAAATGAATTTAATAAATTGGATACTATATTATTTAATATAATAATTAATATTTTGTAATAAGTTCAACTTAATTTTTGGACATCTTTAATATTCAAAATGATAACAGTTAATTACTAGAGTTATATTAAAATGGATATTTTTGTGCTACATGATGTTGTGTTAAAATTAAAATTACACAAAAATGAAATTCATATTTTATAAATCAGATTTAATATTAATAATAAGTGGCACCATATTATCTAATAATGATCATTTATTTTATTCATAAAGGATGTATTACCATGGTTAAGAAACTAGTTACCATGGTGAAAAGTTTAATGGTAAAAGTGAGTATTGTTGGATGTAATGGAAATAAAATGTTTTAGAGAAAATTTCGGTAAATTAGGTGGGTATAAACCTTTAAATTACTCAAATAGATTATTTATAAATTTTTTTAGGAACATCTTTGAAGTATCACTTCCAACTATTAAATAGTTCTTAGTATTAAAAAAATATGTGACTCCTCTTCAATTATAAATGTTAACCCCCTACCCTCACATATTCACACCTATGAATCTAAATAGCTTGAAACAACATAATGAAAATCTCTCCAAAACTTCCTTATCCACATTTTTTAGATGATGGTCTTCCAAATAGAACTACCATAGAAACCTTGATAAGACATATAAAGGATAATTTTGAAGGAGAATGTAATTGTCCTTATCGGGATCTTCATTTATTTTACTACCTCTTTTACCACCATTAATTATGTACTGAAATTTTAATTATAATAAAACCATAATCTTTTGTATAATGAGATTTTATAATAATGATTTCATAAAATTTATTCATACCCTTTTCATTTAAATGGGAATTAAATAAATTTATCATGTGTATGGTAGACCACCGCCTCATCAACATATGTTATTTTAATTCCACCACAAACTTACATGGATAGTAATAATTATGGAAACAATAAGTATATATGACATTTATGACATCAAATTGATACTATAAAATTATACCTCATTATATTATTCAAATTTTTTGAATAAGTAAATGGTATCATCCTTCGTGTCTCTGTATGACATTAAATCTCCATGAAGATATGTGATTCATTTTCCCTGTAAAAATTTCTAGAACAATTGTTAAAATATATCTTAAGATGAAATATGATATTTATTAAACTAATATCAAAAACTTTATAGGGAAAATATATAATATTAAGAAGAATAAGAACTTCCTTGATAAAACATGTATGAGAATGCAAAGCAGTTAAAACTGGAATCAATGGATGTAATGAAATATTATTAAAAAAATAGGTTAAATAATGTTACAATAGGATCATATTTGAAATTGTAACAATGAATATTATTCTTTTATAAATTAATAATTTCTTTAAAACCATTATATAGGATGTTAAATCATGTTAAACAAATATGATGTGTAGGGTATAGGATTCTATCTCATTTCTAATTTATTGATTCATAATTGATTGTTATGCACCTAGTTAATTTTATATAAAGTTTATACTACAACATTAGATTGTAATAAAATTATTTACTAAATTTTTATGGTATTTTAATGATTCAATAATATTTATTTATCAAAAGTTATTTTAATTTTATTTTACCAAGTGGTATGTGTTTTGTAACTCAATTTCATTTCATTGGGTTATATTATATATTTCATATATTTAATAACCTATGATTATGTGGGTAATTAAATATGATTTAATTATATTGCATTTAAATTTTGTTAAATGTAATTATATTTTAAACAAATAATCAATCCATTAATTAAATATCACATCAATGTTAAGTCTATTGTAATAGTTCTTCTTTTCAAATTTTATACTCCTGGAGATTTGTTATGTTATACAGCTATCATCTTTTATGAGGTGTGTATGCTACCACATTGACATGCTATATCTTGAATATAATTAAATTAATTGTATTTAATTTTTCATTTCATTTTATTTCATTCATTGTGGTTAGGATTCATAAGATTCTAAATCAGTAAGGGTTTATTCTCCAGTCACATTTTAATCGGTGATTTTTATACATGAATTTCCATTAAAGGAAATTATGTGATAATTTTTTAATAAAACATTACATATTATTATCATTTAGTAATTCATTATGCTTTCAATTATTATTAATTTTTTTTTTCATTGATACAGAAAATGATGTGGGAAATTTTTTTTTTGAAAAGAAAACATTATTTACATTTTCTAAAAAAAATGCTTTTCTTTGATATCCATGTATCCAAAAATTATTTTCAATAATTTTTATAATGTTATCTCAAATTTTTTAATTTTTTTTTGATGATTTCCTTTTACAAAAATTTAAAGGAATCTTCTTATTTACATCCAAACAAGGTACTTTTTAACTTTTTATATAAAATGTGAAAGGAATCTTGTCCTTAACGTCTTGGGAATGGATATTTTTTTTAAAAAAAAAAGAACAATATTTATATGATGCCTTTGTTAATATTTTACACATTTATTTTAAATTGTTTTTTCCCAAATAATCAATAAATATATAGTTTTTAATCATTACATTCTAATTGATAATATTATTTTACTCATTAATGATTTTATTGACATTTTAATGACATTTTTATTTATCAACTAAAATAAAATTTCATTTTACATATAATATACTAGGGATATGTTGTAATGATACTATCATTATTCTTTCCAAAGACATATAATTATCATTTTTTCCAAGAGAATTATCGATACTCACGTTATTGAATAATTTTGTCATCATTAACATTATAGTAAAATATCCACCTCCATGATCATTAAACATTATATTTCGTATAAATATAAATTAATTTTATCATATATATGATTATTTAAAAATATATATAAAATTTATATATAAGTATTTTTTATTTTATGTTACTTTATTTAGTTGGGAAGTACTAATAATCTATATTCCTTACTCAATATGGCTATTTGTTTATAGGGATTATTAGTCATTATTTAAATTAATAATTTGATATATATGGAATTCCTTAGACCTATAATTATGTGTGGGGACTTGAATTATAGAACCTCTCGATACATCACAATGTATCTTGAGAAAAATTAATATGATATCATTAAAAGGGATTTTATTGTATACCATCTGATTATTTAAACTATCATGGTACAAGGTCCGAATGGTATAGATATCATGATGTTTGAAAACATTTTATATAATATTAATAATTTAATTCATTATGAATTTGGTAATTATTTCTCATGAGATTATTTCATTTATATTATCAATAGATTATAAAAAATATCATGTGATTATTTATATTGAATTAGTTGATCATTATTTACACCTGTTGTAATTTAATTCTTATTGATGTTATTTATTTAATGTATTTTTTTAATTTATTTACCTTACCATATTGGTTATGGACTATTGTTTCATGATATATTTTTTTATGTAACCATTACTAAGCATCTAAAATCAAACATATTTTGTTTCTTTTATCTTGGATATTAAGAAGGAAACTTTTAAAAAGTTCAAGGGTGCATAATTTATAACTTTCACTATTTTTATATAATGTTTTAAAATATAATTTGAGACTCATGTATGTATAAATTATAACAATAAAAATAAACTACCTGATACCTCATGATGTGATCCATTATATCTTATAACAAATTAATAAACTAACTACTGGATATAATATCCTAGGGTCGAGTTCATCAGAGTTTTTATCAGAGGATGTTTAGTTGAAACTAAGGGAACTAGATTTAAGAAAAAACCATAATAGGGAACATAAAACTATGAATTAATTTGAAGATAATTATGATTATTTGATAACATCATAATTTTATGGTAAGGTGTAGATTATATAGATTTCATTCAAATACATCCCTATATGCATACTATATGTTTATGTACATATAGAAGATTCATACCTAGGGGTAATAAATCGTAAATGTGAACATTGGTATTTGAATCAATTATTACCTACTGCATAATAACATTCCATGTTCTAATCATAGTTTGACACTACGAGGTGATAATATTAGTTTGATAAAAAAATTATTTATAAACCACTATAAAGTATTTTACTATATTATATCAATATATAACCTAGAAAAAACATATGGTTTCATTTATTGAAAATAGTGTGTCTTGATTTCAACATCATATAAATTATTTTTCACTATTATATGTTTTCACACTATGATTATTGTTGGTCACACTTTTATTTTTTGGTTGGGTTGATTGTTGGAAACCAATGTAATCATGTTAGTGTAAAATGTGTTAAAAAATATGAAAATTAAGAGAAGTAAAATTGGGATATTACAATTGTTATAGATAATGTTATTATTAAAAATAAATCATTCTAATATGTTATTTCCAAAATTTACATTTAACGACTCTCTTAGTAAAAATGAAGAGATGGATAGAGTTCGCTAATTGATCAGATGGTAGAGACCATGGAGGAATGGAGGATAAATTTTTATTATATCAGTAATGAAACAAGTTAAACGAAAGATAATGTATCAAAGAAAAAATAAAATGATATATTTTTGTAAATTGAGGTCATAGAGGTATTGATTTTGAGGAAAAGTGAGGAGTTTATTAGAAAGAAATATACTTCATTCTTGATATTAATTTATAGTACTTTTTCATAAATGCGGGGAACCTGGTCATTATCTTATTCAATTCCCTATATTAAATGATAAATATTAGGCCATGTAAGTACCTATGTTATACAAATCATTTAATTATATGGGATAAAGTATTTATTTATTATGAGTAATTAATTATTTTTTATTTATATGTTTATGACTTGTAATTTGGTTATAGGAATCATGAATCATTAAAAGAATTTGTTAAATTTTTAAGCATACATGTCCTAATATAATATTAACATAATATATATGGGTAACAACTTGGGTTTATGTGTATGTGGTTTATCATATGATCGAGGTCGTAGTCATCCTTTTGAGTTTTTAAGTGATGGGAATTTCCAATGATGAATGAAATTTTGGGAGAAATATTTTCAGGAGGAGTTTTATGAAATAATCATGTTCAACATGGAATATTATTTGATAAATAATTATCATTTCATATGTTTCAGGGTATTGATGAAATTTTTAGTTAATATTATGAATTATTATATAGTAACAATATTCAATTATGATAATAAGATTTTTGGGAAAAATTAAATTGTATTGATAATCATAGTGGGTAAAAAAGAGATTTCATGATTAATGTTATTTTCTAGATCATTCTAATTATTTATTAAATTTTATAGGAAGTATAAAAATATTTTTTATAAAAAATGGAAACACACATTTCGTGAAAAAACCCTTCATGTCTGGCAAGGCTGTATGGCTTGAACCTACAACTAGACAGGGATAAATGTGTAACACTGACCACTGGACTATATGAAATATTATTTATTATGAAATATTTATTATATAAATTATTTGAAATATAAATAAAAAATGGAATTGATTAAGTTAACCTTTATGTTTTACTATTTAGGTTTCTGTGACTAATGTATTATACTAGATTACTTGAGAAAACCATTTTTGTATTGGAAAATATTTAGAGATATACGTAACTCTTTTACGGATCTTTTGATCCATTAAAAGAATATTTTAGTCTATCAAGATGTAATAATGAATATCAAATATTCACTTATTGGACTAAGTAATAATTTTGAATTTTATTCAAGCACAGAAAATAGAAAAAAAAATTTCATTTCGAAATAAAAAGATTTAATTTATGTATATTTCTTTATTCTAAATGGTTAATAAAAGCCTAAAATCTAAAAAAGGAATCTTGAAGAAAATATTACCCTATTACAATCATTTCGGAAAAATTGATGAACATTTTAGCGATCAAATATTTATAGAATGTTTTTCTACATTTCTCCAAACCATTATTCATATAACTCACTATTTGTAAATATTCATTAGAATTACCCTACATATTTTCAAAATCCAATATTATAATCATATGTAGAAACATAATTTTCTGTTATTTCATAAGACCTTTGTATTTAAATTTCCCTATTTTTAAGAGGATGTCTAATTAACACTTTTATTAAGTGGGTTTTATAAAAAGGAATTTTAAAATGTTATCCCTCGACTTCTAATCCCAATTTAAAATTATTCCGATTAAATTTATTAAATTTGGGGAGGACAAAACAAAATGGGATTTTAATGGAAGAACATTTGATTCGATAACATATACGAAATATAACACCAAGCCAATATGACTACCTAAATATATTTTTACCATTATAAAACAACCATTAAAATTTTCGATATGAATTTTAATGAACAATTAATGAAAATTATGTAATAATATTTTTAATGATTCAATAATATTGTTTAATAAGAACTCATGTTTTTAATAATTTGTTTATATTGTATAGGAATGTTTTTTTCATCGAGGAATTATTTTTTATTTATGTGATAAAATAAAATAATTAATGTATTCTATTTTTATATATTTTATAATAAAAAACTAACATCATATTTAATATCAAAATTTTGAAATTTACTTACTATGAGTTTATTGGATTTTTCTGAAATGAGTTATTTCCATTAGGTAGTGAATAATACCTCTTGTTGAAAAAAATATCATTTCCTTTCAATAATTATTTAGTTTTAAATTCCAATTAATAATTTATTTCAAAATAAAATTAAAATAAGTATTATTTTGGTAGAAGTAATAAACATTTAATTTCATCATGAATATACTACTTTTTAGTATATGTTTATTATTATGCTCCAAATACATTTAAAAAATGTTGATATGTTTATAATGATTCTCCATTTTAATTATTTAGAATAGCCGTTAATAAGGAATAATTAAAATGAAATATATATTTAATATATTTATATATCAACTAAATTTCATATGATGCTAATTTCTAATCATAGTGTTATTAGAAGATTATATTACACGTAGAATAATATTTCATGAAAACTCATTTTTTGACATGTTTTACGAGATATTTTTAAAATGAAATTAATCCACGTATGTGTATTAAATGTGATAAAATGGACTCCATGTTTTTATAATAATAATTAATATTAGTTAACATGGTAAACTTATTTTTTTCTTAATTAATAGAGAATAAATTAGAAATTAATTTCAACGGTAAACGTTAAAACAATGTCTTCTGCATTACACTCAATTGTGTTAAAATTAAATTTGTTTCCAAAATAAATAATTATTTGATAAATTTTAATTAAAAATAAGAAAAATTTTAAATGAATAATCTCATAAGAATCGTTTGATTTTAATCTTATGTGATAAAAATTCCCAGGTTAAAAAACTAGTTACCATAGTGAAAACCAAAATGAGAAAAGTTAATAATCTTGGAAGTAATGTGAAAAACATATTTAATATATGTATATTTTTTTTATGTTAGATGTGTGGATATAATATAAATTATCTCCACATAAATTTTTTATCAATTTTTGGATACTTTGATAGAGTGTGACATGCCATTTTTGAACACTTTATATATTTATAAAAATACCACTAGTCAAATAAAAAACAGGCACCCCTACTCTCCCTTATTCTCCCCTCCCCAACCATTTATCTATGAAACACTAAAAGAATATCTCCCCAACATCCTCAATAAAAATTTATATACTATTTTAATCTTAATAGACAAACACTATTTTAAATAATATGTCATCCAAATGAGGGTCTTCAATGATAAGTTTATTTTCTTCACAAATCACATTCTTTTTTACTGCTTCATTTACGACATTCAATTTTGACAAAACAATTACAATATAAAAAGAATAGTATATCCAATACAATGATATTTTAGGATTTGTATGTAATACTATTTATCCATCTCATTTTCCATCAAATTTTAAATAAATCCACTACTTGTGTGTGTGGTGATCTATTTCCCCACATACTGATGTAAACTGTTTTCCCTCACTAACGTGAATGGATAGTTATAGTGATGGAAATAAAAAATATATATTATAATTATGACATGATATTTATTGTATAAAATTAATATATCATATAAATCCTTACGCTTTCACCCTCCTTGGAAATTATAATGTTGCTTATGCATACATACAACCCACCTTCTCCTCAAATTGATATCATTCATTATCTGAGTCAAAATTTCATGACTGATTTATTGAAATTTATATAATGATTAAATATTATATTCATAACATTAAAATAAGTTTTTATATGATATAATTAGATCGTATTAAAAAAATATAAGATTTTTTGATAATTGAATGTTAGATTTCCCTTAAATTCCCATATTATGTGTATAATACTTATTACTATTTCATAAACAATATAACAGTTATACATATAGTGTTTTAATTTGAATTTTATATTATTTACTGGGTAACTATTTATAATTTGTATTCATTACTCAATATGTATGATTATTGATAACGCATATTATTATTTGTATTAAATTGAACTTACAAAATATGATGAATACATGAGACATGACGTGATGGGAGGACCCATAACTATATACCACCTTCATGAATATATAGGTCTCATGAGACAAATTAGTAATATAAGATTAAATGGTTTTCTAGTTCATACTTACCTATCTATTAGTTTGTCATGGAACAAGGTCTTGAATGTATAGATATTTGGATGTCTGAGTTCAGGAAATCCAACATTATATATTACGTAAATTGAGAATTTAGTTATTATTAACTATGATATTAATTCATTGATATCATCCATGGATTTCCTTCATGATTCTATGATTATTATATGGACTTATTTGATGATCAATTAATCTAAATTTTTTTATAATGTTGATATTAATGATTATTTATAATTTTTATAGTTATTTAACATGTCATATTAATTATTCATTATTTATTATTGTTGGTTTCCATTTTACAAAACCCTTACTAATAATCTGAGCTCACTCATATATTTATTCCTTTCCTCATGACCTGAATAATGAATTATAGAATGGTTTGAATGGGTAATAATTTTAAACATTCAATATGTTCTATTTAATATTTTTAATTGTTACATGGGATACAAGTATTTATCTATTTTAATAAAACTACTAAAATATTTGATATTTCAGGATTTTATCTATTTATTTTATACAAAAAATACTAATGAGACCATTGGAATATGGCTATTGGGGTTGCGGTCTTTATATAGTGTGATTTTTCTGGTTCCATATCAAGACTATATTTGATGAATCGTAAATTATGTTGGTTTTATTAATGGTTATCAACATGATAATTAACATGATTGATAGTTTTCAAGATATGAATACAAAAAAATGTTTTTGATAAATTATGTTGTTTACTGTTGTTTATGTAAATGGAAATTGTTTGTGAATTTTTTCAATGTATTAATTTAGACATGAAAGGGTTGTTTATAAACATTCTTCTGAAGTGTTATAAATCATTTTTAAAATTTTCAACATATAATTCATATTATAGATTTGGGTACCTAGTAGGGGTTTATTATTAGTATTTTTCAATGATTCCATAGGGGGTTCACTCAAGCAGTATTACTCTCCTCCCTTGGCCCTATGATTTAGGGACATCATTATCTGTCATCATATGTGGTTCATTCAATGGGTGTTCCTTTACTATTTATGTCATGTTTCCTAGGGAGTTGTTTGATGTGAATGGGTTAAGATTTAGTATTAAGTTGTGAGAAACCTACCTAAACCATGCTTTTGATATATTAGGGTTATCAATATTTTACATTTTATTTTTATTATTTTATCATTTATCTAAAAAAATTATACATTATTTGAAACTTGTAAAATATTTTATTCAATATTTTAATATAAATTGTTTAAATTTTAATTTTTGTAAGAAGTATGAAAATAGACTTTTTTTTACAATGACTTTTATTGAAAAATGAAAAGTGATTTATCATTCCATGTTTTTAATATTTTGATCATATTTTGATCATATAACAGAGACATGATATAGAACACTAGAGAGGGATTTTACTTATCATGTTTAGGTCAAACCCCTCCCATTCCCTCACAGGCATGTATTCTATGTATTTTTATGCATGAGATGGAATGGATTATCAATGATATAGTGAGGTTTTTTTTTAAGTTGGGTATAGATAGATAGTGGTGAGATGGTATGTTATATCCCAAATTTCACCTGGTGTATTTACTGATAGTTTTAGTTGTCCGTTTTGGCTCATATACCCTGGTTTGGGATATCTATATTAGTTTTATCACTATTTTTTTTTTGTTTTTTAGTATGGAGAATTTATTTATTTCTTATATTTCTCTATATGTATGACATGAATCCTATTTTAGGTTTCCCAAAACAACCCCTCTAGTCATTGTTGATTTACTAGGTTCCTTTTAACAGCTATTAGGGTTATGAATAAAGTGACCCATGCTTCAAATATAGAGATATTAAATATTTTAAGATGAATGTTCCTTATATTTTAGAAATAGTTGCCTAAGGACTATAAAGGTATAGTTACATTAGAGTCTAGACACATAAACTTGTTACTTATATAAATTTATTCAATATATCCCACAAATATCTTCCCACATTGTACTCTTATTTATTATACCCTAAAAATAATGTTTTCTTCATAACATTGGGAATGGAAACATAAAAAGTGAGGAATCAAATGCTTCACAATGTTAAACAAGGGTGATATCAAAATTTCATGAGGATATTGGAATGAGAAATGAGAATAAAATTTGAGAAATTCATATGAAATATCGATGACTATAATCATATGTCATGGAAAAAATATAGGTATTTCTTAAGACATGAATCATAAGGAAATAAATGAACATGTTCCATGAGAGAAAAACGTTTCCATAGGATATAGAAGTATGGAATACACATAAGCATAAAAATCATTTCCATATAATTCAATGAACACAACCATGTCTATCATAGTGTAATCTGTTCACATACCAGAACATCATAGAATTTAAGGTTCACCCCCATGAAAATCATATAGGATAAAGTCCTTTATTGAACTATGTTTACTACCATTAAATTCATGTTCATCTATTGAGATATAAATCATTACCCAATGCATTGGAATGAGATATAGGTTTCACCAAAAACATAATAAAAATATTAAACATGTGTTTCACAAGATAATAAAATATACATCATATCAAAAAACATGAAATGAAATGGGTTCCATAAAAATTTCATCTTCTTGTAAAATAAGGATATGAGACATTATTCATAAACATTTATTTATTTCATCATAGTATGACCAATGAAAGGAATATGGATTCACAATAATTTTCACATGGCATAACTCATAGAATATAAACAAGTATTGTAAAAATCATTATATAATAAACATAAACTATTTAGAGAAATAATAAGAGAGGAATCATTGGATCATATCCACTATTAGAGATAATAAGCATCAATAGATGTTATCTTAGATAGAAAATGATTTCGAATGATCACTTATAACATCTAATTTGGGAAATGAACTTTCTAAAAAAATTAAAAAACATTATTGAAATCCTTTTCTTTGAATCTACCCATGAAAACATATTTAGGAATCATTAAATACAATTTAAAACATTTTATGAGAAAAAATAACTTTTCCCCTTGGGATTTTTTTTAATAAATATAAAAATTTTAAAATAAATTTACTTGAATATATACTTGGAACATTATTAAGTAATTTTCAAATAGAACAATGGTTATGCTGTTTGGTATTTATATTCATTTTGTACACATTAAAATAGACATTTCATTCATAATTTCTATAATTGAAAAATATGCATTATTTTGACAATGAAAATAAGATTACATCCAAATAAATTTATAAAATTAAAAAATTGTCACAATTATTTAATAAATAATCCATTTAATGTCAAATATAATGTTGAAAACATTTTTATAAAACATGGTATTGTAAGAAAAAGTGTTTTCAATCAAATTTAGAAATAATTATATTTTTTCTTTAAGTAATAATTTTTGTATATTGAGATCATAAAGAAAGAATAATAAAGGAAAAAATGTATTCTAATGACATAATAATAAGATAACAAAACTCTTTATTTTATAGATATATGGATAATATTATTCCATCATTAAAATAATATTCATAAATTATCTCAATAAACATTGAGGTTGTATCATATAACTATTACCATGCTCATATCATTAAATTGTAATCGCATTGAAGGTATATAATTAATGGAAATATAAAATATAATTAGAATATAAAAATTCATAAAATTATATGCCAATGTATTTTGATATACACCTCATAATAGAAAATAGGTTCATATCATGGCATTTGTCTCAATAAAAGAAATTTGGGGATGAAATCCCATACTTCATAAGTATCATTTGAAACATAAGAACATTAAAAGATATATAATAAAAGGGTTATATAAATCACTATTATTTTCATGAGAATCAATAAAAAACACAATCATGGGATGTATATACACTATATAAATGAAAAAATTGGTGATTATGAAATGTATCTCAAAATATAATTGTGAGAAGAAAAAGCTATTTCTATATTATTAATCATTTGATTCGTAACCAAATGAATAATATATAATTAATCATTAAATATAATAAAATTAACTAAATTTAAGATATAACATGACGAAGGATATGTATATAATTAACAAAAATTAAACAAGTGGTGATTTTCATATGGCACCCTAAAATAAAATTGACTATAAAAATCTGATACGTAAATTTTTGACCACCTTCATACACATTAGAACTTTATGTGTAAAAAATATTATTTTTATATATTAATATTATTGAAAAATATCATATGTATGATATTAATAGGATTTAGTTATGACCTTATATTACTTTTTTATCAACTATTCTTTGTTGAAATCACTTTTATGGTAATAACTACATTTTTCCTGTATGTTTTTATTAGTTATTATATTGTTGTTTCCTATTACATTGACAATAGTTCCTCAATATCCATTAATGAAACATGATATAAATATAATATATATTAAGAATACATTTATTTATAGTGATGCATGAAATTTTAGGATAGAAAATAAAAGACATCATTCCTGGAGATTGTATTTGATACATACACATAAAAATTGATTCCATTTTTCTAATAGAATGAAATGAAGGAACTGAAAAAAACATTTTAACATTAAAAAATAGTTTTTATGTCATATATATCACATATTTTCATTAAATAAAAAATCAATACCTTCAATATAAGGCATTAAATAATCACATCGCTTTGCAAGGTGGTTGTCCAGTTTAGACATGAAAGATGTTTTTGTATTCCCATGTAATGAAAAGTAAGAATGAAAATGTGATATAATGATTCCATAAGAATAAAAATATCTTAGATATCATATATGAATAATTAATACTTAAATTATATTGATTTATGATATGTGGTTATGTAAGAAAAATATCATCGGTTTATGAGGTAGTAGACCTCCGTACACACAAATGATGGTTTTGTATTCCATTTGATGAGGGAAGACATGTATATAGGTAATTACCATAAAATAAAAATATTAATATATTTATGATACTTATTTTAATATATTATAATGGTTTAATAATATTTTATGGTGGTTGAGGATGAAATAAAATAAAACTCCAAGTTATGTGTCTTACATCTTTATTGAACAAGTTATTTTGGATTTATATAAAAGTCATAATAGGATATATTTATGAAAAACATAATACAAAAAGTATTGGATTATAATATTAAGGATTTTTATTGGGAATTTTTTGGCCAATTTTTTTTGAAGTGTGGATAGGAGAGGGGAAATGGTGGATTTTTATAAGTGAGGTGAGTGATAGACTTGTTGTTTTATAAAAGTAAAATATGTACCCTACTTTTCTTAATTAAATAAGGGGAAAAGTAGAAATTATTTTAAAAATTATATTTAAGGTCAAAATACGTTCAAAAATTGTGTTTTGGACAGGTTTCGGTACCTTTTTATCCATATTTTTAGATTAACTACCTAGTAAACCCCTTTTTACCAGAATCATATTAAATATTGTTTTTTCTATTTTCACTATTTAATATGGTCAAAAAACAATTTGACCATATTAGGTAATATATACTATGTTGATTAAAAATATTCAATAAAATTTTCCAAATTCCATTCATAGAATATGGTAAATTTAATTTCAAGTAATTCATTTTGACCTGACAAAAAAACAAGTTTTCAAAGATAAAATATTCAAAAGGATAAAAATTTTTTGTATGAAAATGATTATAATGTCCTAAAGTTGATTAATATATATATATATATTTATAAATTATTTAATGTTTCTTTTAAAACCTTCTTAATATAGTTTTTATGTCTTTCAAATCATTAAAATGAATGAAAATTCATCAGGAAAACTAGTACATTCACTATTCATAAAAAATTATCTTCTTGCGATTTATAAGAAGATAATTGCAAAATTATTTTGACATGAAGATTCATAAAACGAAATATATTTTTAAAAAATATATTTTCAATTTCATTATAAAACGAATTTTAATATAATAACACAAAAGGAAACTAAAACAACATTTTAGAAAAGTATGGTTTCTAAGAATAAAATATATATTTTTTATTTATTATCTTTAAAATTCTTAAGATTATTTTTAAAAAAATTTAATGAGTATATAATATATAAATTTCAAAAAATTAATTTCATAAAAATATTTTACAAAATCTAAGGGAGTTATATAATACCCCATTAAATATATTTTATTTGGTAAATTTGAACAAGTACTCAATAAGAACGATTTTATTTTTTTAAATCCCATAGTGGGAAACCACATCTTAAAATGTTTTAATAAAAAATAATATTGATAATAGATAAATGGATGTGATATTTTTATCTATAATAAACTTTACTAGGTTTAAAAATTGGATAATATTGGTGGAAAGTGATACATGGACATATAAGGGAGAAATAACACACAAATAAAAATGGAGAATAAAAGAAAACAAAGTCATTAGAAAGTTAATGACAAAAAATACATAAACCAAATAGTAATGAAATATTTTTTTGATAACATAAAAATAATCATAATAGGAAACAATTTGATTTCATTATCATTTTCTTAATATTGGATAATTTTGTGGAGAATATATACAGTAGTTGATTAAATTTCATTTCATAAGCACAATCTAATCCTTTGGTTGTGAATTTGTCAATTTCCACATCATATATTACCTTTAGTGATTAATTTTTTAGGTATGAATTTCTGAATGAGATCCAAAATAAATAATGTCATGTAATTCCATTTATCTCATGTTTTTAAAGAAATCATCATATGACGAAATAATACATTAATATCAAATACCTCATAAATATTTATACCTCAAACATTCCATTAATAGTAATCCTTATAACCCTTTAAAAATTGAAAATTTATAAAAAGGACACAAAATTTCACAGAATAAAATTATTATTAATCCCCTAAGTAACATAAAGTCTCCCTTAGAGTCACATTCCAAATATTTGAATACATGGATTGTATATTCACATGAATATTTGGAACATCATTAATTTAAATAAAACCACAGTAAAAACATACCAACTTTCCAAAATTAACTATTTCTTCATTCCATAAATTAAATAATATATTATAGAAGATATTCCACAAGTCCAAATTTATTATAAACTCCACAAATGATATTTTAAAACACCTCTCCATAAAATTATAAATCATTTCAATGTTAATAAATAATATCCAATTTAAATTATCAGTATCAATCATCTATCTTTCATAACTAAACACAATTTTCTAGACATAAATATAATATTAAGGGTTATCTTCTCTAAATCAAAATATCACCTTACCATTAAATCACTTTTATAGGTCATCAAAACAATTCAACATATTATTTTAGATTATTTCCAATAATATTATTCTTAATAATAATTATAAATTTCATAATTAATATAATATAATATTTTTACTCATATAAATAACCACCTTAATCATCCAACTTCCTTCATAAACCATTAACTAGGCATCATCGTATTATTAATTCATAACTCTTTCCTAAAATAAAAAAATATGAGTCATATATTTAAATTCATCTACTTATATTTAAATATAATTGTCACATTTAACATAAAAAATACTATTAAAATACCCAAGACCTTAAATATTTCATTTGTAGTCTTCCCATCATCAGTAATATAATCATTTCACATACCCCCTTTCTGATTTTCTTCAAGATATTTTCCATTAAGACAACAATTTTCATTATTATCATAATTTCAACATTTTTAATAGTCAATTGTAGATGAAATTATATAGAGATAATTATTCTCATCTATTTAATTAATCAAAAATTTCATATTTTCTCAAAAATTACATCCATTGTGTCGATATTTTCATCAATTAAAAATTATTCATTTTCCTCTAATAAATCCACTTCTACACTTCTTCCCACATTCTCAAAATCTAAAAACCCAAATCATTATTTATCTATGGTCTCTAATACCATAATTCTTAATAAAATCTATCTTTATCTTTTTTTTCTAATTGTGGCTTAAGGTTGAATTTATTAGTCACATATCATGATAAATTAATTAAGAATAATCACAATATCGTTTACTCAAGTTTTCATCCAATGTGGTTTCTCATTGACACATTTTCTATCAAATTTAATGTAGATAAAGATATTTCTTGTCCCCAGCATTGAATAAAATGACAAATAAATGTGTGATAAGTAATAATCAAATTGGGTAACAACATAATGAATAAAAATATCTTTTATGATGTATAAATGATAAAAATTTATTTTTAATCAATGGAACATTAGAATTATCCTAGGTAAGTTATGCTCATTATTTAAATCCTTATCGGTGATAAATAAATATTTTCTGTATTTCCAAAGAATACCCCCACAGAGTGTCAAACCAAGTGTTCAAAAAAGATTCTTTTTATAAAGTAGACGATGATCGAGTTTATAACAATTATCCCATTATAGAGTTATTCCCTTATATAACTCACATTCATACCAGCATCCCCATGTCATGTCAAAACATGGATGTAATTTTATGGAAGCTACTCTCCAAATTTGTTACAAAAAGTCAAGGAAATTTTAATATACATTGACTCATCATAAGACCTATACTTAGAGAAATACCCTGAAATATCACTATAAATACATTTAGAAATTTCAATAAATATTTATCATCCTATTTTACAAAGGATAGCTAAACATTTACACTGATACCAACTGAGTAAAATGGGCTTCTCAAACATAGATATTATATCATTTTTAGTGACTATTAATTACATTACCCAAACACACACTTGTGGATCATAAAGATATGACACCTTTGGTGACAAAAAATTTTTTTTTCTTTATTGAGGCATCTTCAATATCTCCCTCATGGATCTACCTCCAATGTACAATTCTTACCCATACCCTTCTAAAAATGATTCTTCATAACTTGGAGAATGAAAACATAAAAAATGGTGAGACAAGAATCTATGTTAAGGTGAACAAGGTCAACATAAACATATCATGTGCATAAGGTATAAAAAGTGATAATAAAAATTTAAATCCTATATAGTATATATTAATTTTCATAATCATGAGGCGGGAAACAAAGATTGAAATTTCATATGACATAGATAATAAGAGAAATTAGTGAACCTAAACCATCAGAGAATAACATTGGAATAAGGCATGAAAATTTAGGAATATACATACATATATGTAATTTCAATATTTTATAAGAATCACTACAAATGTCACCATAGTGAAATATGTTCACTACCCAAATCATTATGGATTTCATGGTTTACTCCCAAACACATCAAAGTGGAAAATAATATTTACTGAATTGGGTGCACTCCATATTCTATTCTAGTCTATCTAATACGATATTAGTCATTACCAAATTAATTTTACAGAGATATAGGTCCCAAATATTATATAATGAAAATAGATCATATGTTTTCCACAAGTTGATAAAATATTCAATGTATCTTAACCACTTATATAATATAAGTTTCATGAAATTTTTTTCTTAACATAACCATTGGAGAAGAGGTATGAATTATAATATTTCCATTAGTTCATCATAGCATAATCAATAAGAAGAATTGGGTTTCAAAATAATTTACTCGTTTTATAAACCATTAAAGAGATACAAGTTTTCTAAACATCATTCCCTTATCAACATAAACTATTATGAGAAATAATAACAATTATATCATTTGATAATACCACTAATATGTAACACATAACATCATTATATTTCATCATAGATGGAACTTATTTTTTAACAATAATAGAAATCATATATTGGGGAATGTATCCTTTGATATTTTAAAATATCTTTTTAAAACATAAAACATTTTAAATATCTTTTTCTGGTAAAATATACATGATAACATATAATAGAAGATTTAAAATTCATTTAATACATTTTTTGGGGAACAAAATCATTTCCACTCTCCAAAATAATTTTTCCAAAAACAAAGAAATATTTTTTCTTTGAAAATTACTATGAAAAAATATAATTGAATATTGAAAAAATCATAATGGTCTTGATTGTGGTAAATTATTTTCATACCAAACATGTTATAATAATGATTCTATTCACACTCTTTATTAAATAAAAACAAGATTTATTTTCAATATGACATGAATATTCTATTCAAAAAACATTGAAAAATTTATATAATGGGTTAAATTTTTTTAACATATTATTTTTACCAGGTTAAAAACATTTTTTTGAACATTTAAATAAAATATCATATTTGATGAAAAAGTTTTGTCAACCGAAAATAGAAATAATAACGGTTTCTGATAAAAAAATTTATATTCATATGTTGAGTATAAAAATAGAGAATAATTAACGGAGAAAATATATTAACATAAAATAAATAGAGGGTAGTAAAATTTATTAGTTTATTGAGATATGGATAACATTATTTCATCCTCAGAAACAAAATCATAAACTATCAGAGAAAATGATGATGTTGTATCATAAAACTCATACCACATTAGTTTAAATGAATCTTAATCCAAAAGATAAAATAAAATTATATGAAATATAAATAATCATAGAAATAAATAAGGTTAAGATATTACATTTCAAAGGTCTTTATATGCACGTCATAAAAGAATATTGGTGCATAACATGACATCTGGCACAAAGAAGACAAAATGAGACAAAATTTCCATACAGTTTGAGTATTTGTTGAACCATAAACCCCATGAAAGATATATAGAAAAATTTATATACAAATACATATAATTTTAATTGTGATAAATATAAAAAAATTCTTGGATACTATATACACCATATAAAATAAATAACTTTAAAATATGCAACACATCTTACCAATATAAAAGTGAGACGAAAAATCCCTTACCACTTAGTCATATTTTAAATTATAAGGACCAATGAATAATGAAATAAAATAAACAATTAAAACACATTAAAATAAATATATTCATGATATAACATGTGAAAAGGGATTTTTATACACCATACAAAATAAATGAGTGGTCAATTTTCCTAAGCCTCGTAGAAATAAAAGAGAAGTAAGAAATCTCATACCTTATGTATTGACATCATTCATACATTTTTGAAACTCATGTATAAAAAATATATTTTTACTATACGTATATTAAAAAATATCATATGTGTCATACCATATATTATTTACTTATTATATTTTATTACTCATTTATCAACAATTCAGTGATAAAATAACTCTTTGAGTAATAACAACGTGGGTTTTCTTGGATGTTTTGATTTGCTATTATTTTTAATGGTACCCTTACTATGATCATGGTCTTAGAAATGTCCATAAGTTTATCCATTATTAATATTTAATATATTTCCCATATACTAGTCTTTCTTTTTATCCATAAATGTTATAGATGTAAATTAAAATACAATGTTCATGGAGGCGGTATTTCATACGTACGCATGAACGTTATTCCCATTTTCCCAAAGGAAATATAGAAGGAAATTTAAATAATATTTTAAAAATAAATAATTATTATTATTTAAAGTATATTACATATTTTCAATAAAATATTCTTTATTACCATCTATGATTGTGTGAACAAATAACAATGCTTCGCGAGGAGGTATTCCACTGTACACTCAAACCATGTTATCATATTATTAGGGAGTGAAAATTGATAAGTAAAAAAATATAATGAGTCCAAAAGAATAATAATATCATAAATATATTTTATAGACTATATATAAACTATTATGTCAATATATTATAGGGATATATTAAATAGTAATAACATCGGCTTATGAGTTGATAGTCTACCAAACATATGAATGATGACTTCATATCCCATTTGATGGATGAGGAAATGGTTTTATGTCATTCCATTAACATAAAAAATATTAGTATATGGATAATAATTATTTTATTATATCATCATCATTTAATAATAATATAAGTAGGTGTAGGAAGAAATAAAATAAAAGGATATGTTAATGGTGTTACATCATTACTGATCAACTTATATTAGTTTGCACCAAAACACTTATTAGGTAGGATTTATGAGAAAAATAAGGTTTATACATTGGGTGGAGAAAATTAATGATGTTATATGGTTAGGTATATTTTGATCCCAAGTGTTTTTGAAGTATTAAAAAGGGGTGATAAGTGAAATCCTTTTATAAGTATGGTGAGTGTCAAACTTGTAAATTAAAAAAAGAAATACTTGAACAAATGTCTCAAACACAAAAAAAAGCGTCCAAGAGGGAAAATTATATAATTGTGAAGGGATAATTTAAAAATATTTCAAATAATTATGTGTTGGAAGATTTTTTGGGAATTTTAGCCCTTATCTCTTTAGTTTAACCCCATGGATAACCAATTTTTACCTTATCCATGATAAATAATTTTTATTACGTTTACTATTAATTGTGGAAAAAAATTAATATTAACTTATTAGTTAATATAAAGTATTATTATTCATTATATATAATCAAATTTTCAATATTCAATTAAATTTTATTTAAAATATAATATTAACTTAATCCCATATTTGTAAAAATAGTAGAGTTTCAGAGAGAAATTGATCAACTATTTAAAAGATTTATATATCAAAAGAAAACATGGAAATTAATTAAATTAACTAAATTGGATTAATAGATTAATAATTGAAAAAAAATTGATTTTAAAATCAGCATAACATAATTCTTTAGTTTTTAAAGTCATTAAATGAAATTAAAATTCATAATAAAAATCAGTATTTTTACTATTCATTGAAAATTTTATCATTTCCAAAAATTCTATCAAATTTACGCTGAGATAATTTGGAAATGAAGTTTTCAAAAATAAAATTTATTTTTTAATAAATAATATTTTATAAATGTCAAAAAAATTAAATTAAGGGCGCATAATGTGACAAAACTTATTTCCAAAGTAATATAGTAATTAAAAATAAAATTGGACTAATTGTTATATCACATTTAAAAAACATGAAATATGAATTTTAATTACTTTAATGAACATATAATATATTAATTTTTCTTAAATTAATTTAAAAATATATATTTCAAAAAATATCATCGTATTACAACGAATTACTTTAAATCCTTCTCATGGTCTGGATTAAAGCCACATTAGATGGGACATCTATGATGATTCATAGAAATTTGGTATCCAAGGATAGCTCATGCAATGTATTGTAATGTTATTACAAAAGATATATTATATAATTGAATTAAGGTGTATATTGTGAGTGATTTAGTATTCATCTCTCACCATAATTAGTATTAACTCACCATGGTATGTTGGTTTGTGTGTCTCAAGTGTTTGATTTTATTCTAGATATTAGTTTCCAATTATTTTCTCATGTTTTTTAAATTTAATTGTTTATTTATCTTCTCATTTTATTCAATTTTATTAATATTGATTCATTACTCTAATATTTATTCTAGGGATTCCTAATAATGTGTTGGTGCGGAATTCTACTCAAGGGAATCATCTTCTTGGATAGATTATCCTAGAGTCTATCGTGTATGAAATGTTTGTCATGAAACAGAATGTATGGATTATTCTAAAACCATCCTTATAGATGAAACTATGATTTGCATGACACAAAGATAAAGTACAACTTTTTTATTCTAGAACCCAAATATATTATGTTTAAAATGAATAAAATAAAGGAAGTGGAATTATTTGAAAAATTAATAAATTATTTCACTCACTCAAGATATATAAGTCTTTCATGATGGAGTTCATGATATTTAATGTAGAGGGTCCTAGAAATAGGTGGTGGAACTGTATGGTTCAATATAACAAATACATGGTCTTGGAGTGAATGGGATTTAATAAAATTTTATTTTTATAGTTATACCCAAAATACTTTATGTTGGTGTAGTCTATGGAGTTCTACTCTTTCTAGTAGGGATAGAATTTTATGACATAATATAAAAACCATTTTACTAAGTGGGTTTTTATTTCCCTTTACTAGATTATGAATGATACAACGATGGCATAAAAATCCCAACCACTCTTATGATGAAATATTCGATCATGGATATATTTTCAAAATATCACCACCTGTGATGAAGTGGTCAACTTAGTTATGATGGAATATATTGATATGGAAGGGCATATATGTTTTTTTGGAACTCCCTCTCACCTTGTGGTGGTTCTATTGGAACACATAGGATGATGATGAAGCTAAATGATATAAACATTGGTGGTGGAGGTAGTTCCGAGTATTTATATATCAATACTCCATTAGTAGTGTCTAGTAATGCACCTTTGACTTTTTACTAGTGAGGAAAGGTATGGAAAAGATGAATGAATTTCCCCATACCTCTATAAACTATATTTCATGTGGTCATTTAGGATATCTATAGAGATACGAGTAGGAAATTATTATTCATCATTATGTTCATGGATCATCAAATCTAAATTTCACTACAAGGCATCGAGAATATTCAATGTGAATAAAGATATATCCACTTGCCCTTACTGCGATGAAATTACATTCAGTGGAGACGATTTCAATGAATGTTGAAATTTGACCAACTACACGAAGAGGTACCATTTTCATTTTATATTCTATAGAAACTTCTTTATTTGATTCAAGTCCCATGTAATATATTATATCATCTAAATTTAAGTATGTTTTTAAACATCTAACAGAGATAATGTGCTTTATTAAGGAAATGGGGATACCTCCTAGAAATACGAAGGATCAAGGATTATATTTTCTATCATAAAATCTACTAATAGAAGATATTGAGTGTGGCTAGGACTTTATAGTCCTTGATATCAATACCTTTTATATTATCATCCAAATGGATTTTTTAGTCACTCCCTGATATGATATTAATTATTATCATAAAACAATTTCATTCTATAATACTGATAATACTTTTGAGGTGTTTTAGGGAGACTGGGATATGAGGTTCATTCATACAACACATACTTTCCAAGGGAAAGAGTCATTTTCTACTATTTTTGTTCTGCATGATGACATATATTCTCATGTTGATCGCTCCTTGGGTGATCAAGACTTTCCCAAGGGTATCCTAAATAAATTCTCTAATCTTATTCGATAATGGGAGGTTGATTCACAATCAATATAGTTTCTGGAACTTAATAAACTTGTATACCCTCATATTATAAGGAACCAGTAAAGATGAATGTAATTTATATCAAGTTAAACAATCTATTTGTGACAAGATTTATCCATCCATGTGTTTAACATGTGTTGACCATTTTCCATTTTCTAAGAATACTTGTTGTTTATTGATGCACTATGATGATTTTCAGATTTTGAATAAGGTATTATTTAAATATAAGTTTAGGTTTTCAAATATCATCTATTTATTTTTATTTAAATATGTAAATGTGGTTTATGAAGATTGTTATTATGTTAGGTTACCACCAGCTCAGAGTTATGTAATTTCACATTCTAAAGAAAAAAATATATTGTTTTTATGGAAACATTTAATAACATATAATTACTTTGGGACTAACTAAATCTCTTACTGTATTTATTTAAAACTCTAATATCCAAGGAAATTATTATTCTAATAAATTTAATTTAATTTATATGTTATATTACATATAACACATAGTATTAACAAACCATGATATACTATTAATATTATATATTGAACATGAATGTTTTAACCAAACCATTTAATTTGTGTGTATGAATATTAGTAACCAATTTTTTATTTTTAAATGTTTTAGATAAAAAATATATACTCAAAATTATGTACTTAATTTATGGTGAACTATTTATATAAATCAAATATATGTTTTTCCTAAAAACATTCCACTATTTTTTTTTGAATATAATAATACAATTCCTATTTTATAAAATAAATTTTAAAAAATGAAAATAATTTTTTAAACCGTCATTTCAAAATTATCTTAGAGGGTATTTTTGATAATTTCATGAAAAGTTAAATTTTTTAATGAATGGTGACAAATACTAATTTTTTAAACACCATTTTTGTTTACTATATTAACAGAGTTATATTATATAATACATTTTTAAATGTAATATTAATTATATTATGTTATAATAAATCTAATTTAGCACATTGGAATCAATTTTATGTTAAATTTGGATTTAAAATCCTTTTACAATTATGATTTTTTATACAACTTTTATGTTGTGTTAGTGAGTTTAATTTTAAATTAAAAATATCCACTTCTATGAATGGATGTTGATGAAATAGATTCATTACTTTCAATAATAAAATATTATATATTAACTAAAACATAATATTTGGAAATAATTATTTGTAAAAATGTAAAAAATTAATTATTATCATTAGGGATAATAATATTTTATCATGGGGATATAAATAGATGAGGGAATGGTTGAAAATAAAACTTGTCTAAATACTATTGGATAACTATATTTCAAATTTCTCATTTCCCAATTTTAAATATATTTAATTTGTAATCATTTTTATTCTTAATTAATTCAACATTTTAAATTCATAATCGAATTATCCATGAAATTTCCAAGTTGGTTTATTTTCACACTTATGAAAGAAAATCAAATCCCTTGATATATTCACACCTCTAAAGCCTTTTGGTTCGACCAAGACCTTCTAAAATCTCATACATACACCCTAACTCATGTATTATAGATCTTAGTTTCATTATTAATTCATTCTATAAATGATTTACATATAAACCCAAAGAGTATCCATCAATAAGAGTAGTTTCAAAGGTGTAAAAAGAAAGTTGGGACTTATGGTAGAGGACTTTTATTCTCTCTATTATTTTTTAGAGTCATATGTCATTTTCATCAGTTTTCTCTTTTTTGTAGTGTATATACTTCCCCTTGAAATTTTATATCATGTGTATCTTTATAGACATGATATATAATAATTTTTTAAATATTATTAATTGTTAGAGCTCATTATTCTCAAGTTACCAAGGATGTATGGTGTTTTTACATCTCATTTATTTATAGGGGAAAAAAATGATATTCAACATTTTTTCCTTTGGTGGTCTATACACTCCCCAAGAATTTATTTTGTGACTCTTATTTTGATTTTTATGTAATATACATATCGAACCATTTTTCTTTCATTCATGGGTCATAGAACTAAATTTGTGGAAATGTGGATAGGGTTTTACATTACAATTTCATTGTTAATTGATATTGTCTATGATCATGTTTCAGATAACGAATTTTTTTATCAATATATCATGAAACTCATTAATGTTATTCTAATCAAGTAATTTCTAAATTATAAATTGTTTCCTTTCAATTTTATCTGTTTAAAATCTGAATAGACCGACAAAATATTTTTAAAGAAAATAGATTTATTTATTTCATCAGTCAAAACTCTTTCTATTCTATGTAAAATTATTTATTATAATGTTTTAAAAAACATTTTTTACCATTATATAATAACCCTTTAACATAATTTTATTTATTTTTTTAATTTTTACAATTTGGGCTAAAATGAAAATTCATTATGTTTTCTGAGCGAGACAATTTTTTCATTTTAGCAAAAATATGAATGAAATATTTTTTACATGTATTCCATGAATGGTACTTTTTGATTCTTTAAACACTTAATAATATAATGTTTCCTTGAAATGCTTTCAAATTTTATTTTCAAATGAAATATTTTTTTAATGTTTTGAATGTTTTTAGATTATAATGTTGTGATATCAAAATGAAAATTCAAATTTCCTCAATATAACTTCCAAGTGTTATTTTAAAATAATTTTCAATAAAACCTTATATCATTTGATGGTACAAAATATTTATAGAGGATATGATCTAATGATACTATAATAAATTTTAATTCCATGAAATTTTTTAAATTAAATCTTATCATTTTGAGACTAGGCCCTGAGACGGCTAGTAATTATGAGGCCCATAGTGGATGGAATGTATTTTTGAACTTTATTTAGATTCATTAAATAAAAATTTGAGTGGGTTTTTATAACTTTTAAACCAGTTCCTGGATCAAAAATACAATGGCACCACTGAAATCAGAGCAGTGAGATTCACCTAGAAAGGACCTAACATTGACTGGTGTGGGCCAACTGTGGAAAGTAGTTTTTTCCATTAATAAAATAATTGAATAACAAATATTTTATTTTCGAATCCTCATATATCCTTAAGAGTAACTCATTTTGGAAATATGTGTGTACCATTGAGCTTATGAGGGCGTGAATCCCTTAGGTGGATCCTAAACTCGTACAGAATGAGTCGAGGGTGAAATTGGGTTTTTAAAATTTCCATAAGTGAAATATATTAACTTAAAAAAATTATTTTATCAGATTTTCTTCTTTGTTATGCAGCGACTCGACAGCGCTACAGAATAGCTAAAAAGAGATGATGAATCCTACAAATAAACCTCATTAATCAGTCCGCATAATAACGTTGTAATGCAGTGTAGAAGATAAACTGATTGACATCTCATCAATTAATATCCTAACAAGTAATTGAATATTGTTAGCACAATCCTTGAATTTATCTGAGTCTTTGGTTTGTGGAGATGATGAATGGCGAATGCAATTTCTTCCACCCTTCGATGAATCACTTGTAACTGTGGGATATGTATAAAGTAAAAATAATGGAGGCACACAGTTCCATTCTTTCTCAGCCAATAGTTCTTTCCTAGGAAGGGGTTTGATTCTCTGTTTTGTGAATTTATTTTCTTTGTTCTTTCTATTATATGATGAGTTCATATTAACTGACCAAAAAAATTAACATGTGGATCGATTTTTCGGGTGGGATGGTTAATGATATGGGATAAATGGGATATAAATCTTAGTGATTATTCTTCCCAATTTTGGTTCTTCATGATCCTGCAAACAGAAATTCATTTGAGTCAACATGAACAAGGACCTGGATCAATATTTGGGTGTTCATATATGAGACTCCACCCCCCTTTTCCTTCAATATTTTTCCACCTATTCATGGCATAGGTCCACAACACCCAGCAGTAACAAAACCCGGTTGCGGTGGTGGTAGGATGGAGGTGGCACATTAGCAGCACGCCACTATAATGATAATGGATGTTAGCACAGAGTTGCGTGGAAAGTGGGAACGCACACCCAGTAGCGTTGGAGGTACAAGATGCGTTCTGTGGACTATTGAGGTGAAATGGAATTGTGGTTCGATGTGGGTTATGTGGTGGACTAGTCTGCGTGAGTGGACTGGCTGCCCGAAAACACAGTGCCATCCTAGTATTGCATGACCATGTGAACTAGACGTCGCACGACATCTAGGATAGGAGAAAACTGGCGTGTGGATCTGGGTCAGACCGACAAACTAAACATGGCTGCTTGGTGGCCCAAGATGTAGGAGAACCGGCCCGCCGATGCTGGCTAGGCTGTAGGGGAAACAGAGATGTTGGATGGCTCAACTAGGAAATTCTAGTATGACCAAGTCATACCTGGACATATAACACGAACCAAGTCGCTTAGATAACCAGCGGGTTGGACCCACAGACCCAACCGTGTTAGCCCAAACACCACTAGTTAGAGTTGGTTGAAATGGGTCATGTTATGTGGGACCCCCCACCCCCACCCCCCCCCCCGGGTCGGGTTAGTCAGGTCAGTCCGACCAAGCCAGACCTGTTCTGGATGCAAACAACCATTATTTACTAAAACACCAATATCATTCAGACCAGACATCTAATTGACACGTAGAATGTGGTGATGGGGCCCTTTTATAAGATAGTAATTTAGGAATACTCTAAATTAGAATCCATGATAGTTCAGGTATGACTGATGGCTTGTGAAGTAGATTCTCTCGGAATCCAGCACACATTATAAGGGTAATCTTACTGCTAACTATGACAAGAAGGGTCTGACGATTATACCTTATTTTTTCAAAAGATGAGCGTACCTATGTGGTTCATCATATGATCATACCATAGTGTTTTATATGACTAAAATAGCTCATAAGTTTATCATACAAGTGTATTTATGTGGTTCAGCATACGAGCATACCTCAGTGGTTTGACAGATGAGCATACCTTAGTGGTGCAGCAGATGAGTGGGCCTTTGTGGTCCTATCACGACTCGTCCCTCGGGGTGCATTCCGTGACCACCCCAAAACCGCCATCCATAGGCCAGGGGCTAGCGACTAGCACGAAAGAAAAAATTCCCTAATACTGTGAAGGCATTGCTATTATAAAGATTAAACACACACAACTAGTCACACAACTGGATATGAAATACTAAGAAAACTTTTTAACCAAAAGAGATTGTTTAACGTAGAGGGGCCACAATACAAGCCCAATAGGAAAGTACAAGTACAACTGAAAAACAAGTACAACAGAAGAAATTTAAAACCACTATCGGGACATCCTCCGGAATTCCTACCTAATGTGTAGGTACAGATATCCTCCTCAGTACTCCACGCCCGTTAGTCTCTTCTTTGTATCGTCTCATCATAAGGTCCACCTCTAGGTATCGTCCTGTCCTTCCAGTCTCTACCTCAGTCAGCGTTGTACATCCTCTTCATTTAACAAAACGATTTTAGGGTATATCCCGTGCCAGGGTGAGTATAAAGATAGTTTGTAGAGACCTCGATACCCTCAAGGTCTCATAAAAAACAAAAATGATAACCACAAAGTATAAAGTAAACATATTACCCCACTTAGGTGTATGCCCATACATATACCTAAGTTGTCAAGTAATCCATCTCAATCATGATGTAAAAAAAAAGTTACTGACTCAACTCAACCAGGATTTTATTCACATTATTGAAACCATGACTGTTGGATAACTCTTGGTCAATCGAGTATAGTGGCCCTTCCGCGACACCAAGGCGCTTCCCACTACCCTTGGATTGCTGAAGTACTTGTTATGTCAAGTATTGTGGGTCTGCCACATCACACAAAGGTGCTCCCCCTCTTAGCCTGCTGAGGTACACCTTTTGTCGAGTACTGTGGGTTTTCTATTTCACCAAGGCTCTACCCATTTTGGGTCTTCCACGACACCAAGGCGCTCCCCACTAGGGCAGTAGGGTCACTTGGAGTCAAATGGTCACCAGTCGTCAGGTGTCATTCAGCTACTACATTCCTGCACAAATGCTCACTCGTCTCTAGAAGATCCACTCCACAAGATACTAGTCAATTCTCTAATTTCAACTATGTCCCACGAAGAAGTATCTCAATGGTCCTCCATGTCATAGGGGCCTTAACGGAATAGACGACATATCAATCGGACACCTGGTCTGTGAGTTGTTAGTCTTTTAGTCCCGATGGTCCGGTTGGATTCATGCATGATCCAACCTGACCATATGTCAACATCACCCCAAACTCCAGTGGGGTATACTCAAAAGGACTATCGTGCTCCAAGAAAACTAGCGCCACTGATGGTTCATCAAATTGTCGTCTGGTGCCAAAAATATGGCCAAAGAATGTAAAGTGGTTAGTAGTGGGCCTGGGTCCCGTCTGACCCAGTCAGACTGACTCGGCCCAACCCAGTCAGGGCTGACCTGGTCTAGGTCGACTCGGTTAGAGCTGTTGGGTCTGGACTGGCCCTTTGGGTGGGGTCTCCGGTTAGGTTCGGCTCGGCCCACTGGCCCCAGCCCAACGGGCCACATAGGCGGTTCGGCCCAAGCTCGGGGCCGGTTCAGCTCGGAGTGTCATGTGGGCGCGGGCCGGCTCGGCTCGGCCAGGAGGGATTAGCCAAGCCGATTCAGCCATGGCACCATGAGGGGGTCCAAATTCTGGTTCGGAAGGCCGGGTGGCCGGGAGGCACTAGGGCAGGGTGCGACCAGGTGAGCATGTGGTCGGGAAGGGCGCCAGGTGGGCCAGCGGTCGGACGACTAGGGCGCGGGCATGCCAGCAAGTGGCGTGGAGGCCAGAAGGTCAGGCCGACACGGTTCGGTGTGGCTCGGGCCGGCATGGGCCGGTGGGGTTCGGTCGGGGAACGTAGGAGGTCGGTGGTGGTTTGGCCCACGGAGCCGGCTCGATCGGAGCACCAGAATGCCATAGGAGAGGCGTGGTTCACGGAAGCCGTGGGAAGTGCGGCCATTTCCTATTCCTTTGTTGCCTTTAAGGTATATTTGTTTCCATGCCAAGAAACAACACAAACAAGAACAGCGGAGGGGTCGGGCCATGTTGATTTGGCCTGCACCCTCCATGTTTAGGGTGATAACACTTGTCTCATCAAAGAGTAAGAAAGACGAACAATAATTGTTTTACTACTAGGAAATGATTCCTTTTTAATATGAAGAAAAGAAAAATAAAAGGATAGTTGCACAAAATAAACCCCCTACCTTTGTTTGATGTTTGTTGATGTTGGCGTGGTGAAGAAGACATATCATTGTTAAAAGACAGACATCGGTATCATCGGCATTTTCCTCGATCGTCGGTTTGTGCACCAACTCAACGTAGTCGAAGAAATCCTACATTTGAGTAGGTTCCGAGGAAGGAAGTTGAATTTGCTCCACACTAGTGTTCTTTATGGAGTAAACATAATCCTCAATGTTTTGGGCTTCACATCACTTTACCTGCACTTCATTTCTTGGTGAATCCATCCCAAAACCTCCTCCCAAGCTTCCTATATATAGGAGAGGTAGGGAGGTAACGATCATGGGAATTTATGACTGTTCATTTATTAAATTCTCTCCTAAATTCCAACGACACATTTATTTAAATTTTAAATGAGGAAGCTAATTAAATTATGTTGGAACAATTGAAGAGATGTGTTGGCCCTAATTATAGGGAGGATACCAAGAGGCTCCCCCCACATTTAATAGGGACTTGATAGGTTTCTCCCAATTAAAGGGAGGTTTCAAGGGGGTTTAAAAACTTAGGTGGTCCCTACCCCCAAAACCTCTCATGGGAGGTTATGGTTGGTGGTCCCAATATCCAACATCTATGTGGTGGTTTTATTCTGGTGGAACCCACCTGAACTATCAACATGGAAGCTAAAAATAAATAATGTGAAGATCATTGTATTTTATTATTTTCCATGAAAAAAACCAAAAACTAACATTCATTCTTGACCCACTTTCGTCAAGGTGATAGTCTCTTTAAGTGAATATCGGCATTGTGAGTTCAACTGTGCGCTCATATTTCAATTCCGAGCACCGGTTCAGAAGTTATAAAATGCTGCTTGCACGTTTACTGAACGAACCAAAAAAAATAATTTCAGAAAATTATTATCAATCACCATCCACCCGCAGTGGTTGAGGGTAGGCACTCTCTAGGTATAAAATTCCCCAATGAACCCAACTGTTTTCTCAGATTTTCAATCTGAGTTACCGTTTATATGTTATAAATTTTACAATAAAATAATATTCACCTAATAATTTTATTTGTGGCCAAAAACTAACATTCAATGGTGGCTCGCGCTGACCAAAGTTAGTATCTTCGTAAAGAATGTATACCCTCACGAGTTTAGTGGTGGTCATGTATTTTTAATCTGAGTTATCGTAAGTGTGTAATAATCATTTTAAAATTAAAATAATTTATTTAATTATTTTATTAACGATTATGCCTTTTTTGGGTTTTCTCATAGAACGCTCGCGCTAAATAATATTAAGTTGTTCTTAGGGTAAACCCACCATCCTGAGCGCAACGGTGCCCTAATATTTATGATCTGAGTAACCGTTGATGATTTATTCCACTTTTTCATGAAAAATACTTATGCGCATTAACTTATGCTTAAAAAACATCGGCAGAACATTTTGGGCACTCTGGGCCACGGAATTGCATGCCGTCAGATTTTTCTGACACATAAAAATCACATATATTTAAAAAAAATTATATAGAAATTCCACATCTTTATAGGTTTATCAGATAAGAAGATCTCATTGGTCTAACAACTGAGTGAGCAGCCCTCATTGTCTCATTAAGGATGATTCCCTCAGCAGTACAAGAAGAATCCAATATATGACTGATAAACTTATCTTTTATACATTGAGTTATACTTGGTGTGAGATAAAATTGCTTTGTGGTCTTAATTTGTGGTCTTGTTGTGTTTACTTACTTTGTTGTCATTCCATTGTGGTTTGGGGTCCTTACTGAGTATAGTGTTACTCACCCTTGCACGAGCTTCATCGCATGTGTTGGGTCTCGGGTAGGTGATCAACACATTGAAGATCACCTTAGTTGTTTGGGACTAGATGGTTCATAGTGAGATGGGATGGATGATGTGTACATATATGACTACAGACAACTATATTCCACCTACCCTTCAGATAGGGCTTGAAAAGACGGACCATGATTGCTATATTTTCTTTTATGGTGTTGGGCATGTATTCTGGTCCCTTTTAACTCTCAATATGTATTTTCTTTTCAGTAGTCATCTCAGTAACAGTTTTTGTTTACATAGTTTTTTCATTCCATAGTTTGAGCACTGTGGGTGCATACATGTTTAAATAAAAATGACTTTACCTTTTTAGTATTATCCAATTTGGTGTTAGTCACCAGCCCCTATCCTATGGAAGCCAGCATGGTGTAATCACTTAATGAGCCATGGGGTAGTCACTTCATGAGCCAAGGGGGCTGGGTCATGAAAAAGTTGTATCAAAGGAGGTCGGCTCTACCAGAAGGACATAGCGTCTATAATTTCTTTTGGGGGAAACAGAGTTATGTGTTTTGATATTGACTTTTAGGCCATGATGTCTAGTGTTGGTGTGGCGAACAACATTTCCATTCACCATGACACTGAATTCTATTTTCCGACATGGTACCTGAAAACACTAATTGAATGTGTTTTTGAGTGTTTTCCCATTATAATTTTGAGTCGGAGTTATCTCACCAGGTATAATAAATTGATTGTGGTTCATCTTGACCTCTTTTAGGATGCCTCCACAAAGACAACCATCCCATATTCCAATGTGTGTCCACGATGATCGTTCAAAAAGTGATGAGGATTTGGTACAAGGACTATTTCTGGAGATGGAACTTTTAGGTGGTGTCCCATTGATTCCACCACCTGTTGGTCAACAGTTAAAATAGGTGATACCGGTAGAGGATGCACGTTTGCTCAGTGCCTTACATGAGTTCCAATCATAGAGACCTCCCGTGTTAATGGGAGAGAAATATCCTCATGTTTTTTATGATTGAATGGAGGTGGTGACATAAGTGTTCAGCTTAGTGAGGATTCCACTAGACCAGATGGTGGTTCTAGGTGCAAGCATTTTTCATGGCTCAGTGGGGGGATGGTGGATTTTTACCATCTATATTCATGAGGAGGTGACCCTCACCTGGCCTTTATTTCAGCGGCTTTTTATAGAGGAGTTCTTCCCCACGACATTGTGCTCTGTGCACATTCATGGGATACTTCACATACTATAGGGAAGCTTGATAGTGGCTACGTACTCTATGATGTTTACATACCTCTCCTATTACTCTAGGGATGTGGTATAAGACCCTTTATTAAGAGCTCAATCCATTGTATAGGGACTTCAACAGAAGATTAGGGAATCAATGATTTCCCCTAGCATCCTTTTGCATGCTGGGGTGCTAGAGCGAGCTCTACTATTAGAGATCTTCCTCACTGAGAAGGCACTGATAGTGGGAGCTACTTCCAGGCAAGGGTTAGAATATTCATCTGTGGAGGGTAGCCGACATATGATGTAGAGGCCCAAATAGGCCAGACCAATCGAAGGATGACCCCAGGGATCGTGGTCGATAGTACGAGGCTTTCGGGGTAGTGGGAGTTATCAAAGAAGTGGAGTATGCTACGCAAGTGGTGGACAAGGGAACAAGGATTGGTATTGTCTAACTTATCATGAAGAGGATCGATAGTTGGTCGAGGGACCACTAATGTAGTGGCAGAGATAAGAAAAGAGTGGTCTATCAGGTGGAATATGTTGTAGTGGAGAGGGAATAGTGGTAGGAGGTGGGTGTAGGTACGGGGTACTATCACCGCCACCCCCATGTAGTCTACCATAGGCTCCAGGAATAGGTGGATAGAAGTGGGCTTAACATTAGGTGACTGAGGCCTACGATCCAAACGTCCCATAGATGATATGTCGTATGATATTTTTATTCTCTAGTTTACCTACAGTTCTTATAGACGTAGGTGCCAATCACTCTTTCTTTTTCATTAACCCTGTTCGGAGGTCGAATATTCAGATCGAGTAGTTGGCTCGAACCTTATGATTACTTACTCCTACAGGAAATTATTTTATGATCAAACACTTGAGTGGAAAATGTGATCTTACTCTTGGAGCTGAGAGCTTTGATTGGGATCTCATAGTAGCAGCATTGAGGCCATACAACATCATTCTGGTTGTGGACAAGCTATCATCCATTCATGCCCAGATCGACTGTTTTGGGTGCATAATACATTGTGTCCATGATGATGGGACTAGGATGTCCTTTATTGGTGAAAACAAAACAGGAGCAGTGCAGGATGGACTCGCACATAGGACGGTGCAGCTAATAACTCATCAGTTGGATAACATGACCCTAGGTGTAGTGAATGAGACAAGTCCACAGTTCCCTATAGTGGTGGACGAGTAATAAGATTCCTTTCTATAGGATGTTACAGGACTACCTCCTCATGGATACTTATACATCTTCATGGATCTGTACCCCATAATGGAACAGAAATCTACACCTACATATTGAATGGTTATCACAGAGCTTTGGGAGTTGAGGGTACAGTTGGAGGAATTATAGAGAAAGTGGTTCGTAAGGCCCATCCTTTACCCATGGTCACCCCCAATGGTGTTTTCCAAGATTGTAGATGGAAGATTATGGTTATGTGTATACTTATAGTTCCTGAACATGGTTCCCATGAGGAACAAGTATCCTATACCGAGGATTGATGACCTCTTCAATCTACTAAAGGGATATATATGGTTCTCAAAGATTGACCTCATTTGAGGATATCACTAGCTTAGAGTACGATATGAGAGCATCTCGATGGTGGCTTTTAGATGTTTTTTAGGCCACAATGAGTAATTTCATTGAAAATTGGAATGATGAACTCCCTAGAAGAGTTCATGGGACTCATGAACCTGATATTCTAGCTGTAATTAGATAGGTTTTTAGTGGTCTTCATTGATGACATCTTAGGGTATTTACCATCGGAGGAGGAGAACGTGACACACGATAGGATGGTTCTATACAAACTCTGTGAATGCCAACTTTACAGAAAGCTCTCAATTAATGATTTCTAGATATGAAGTTCCAATACCTAGGACTTTCCATCTCAAAGTTTTGTATTGTGGTGGATACAATGAAGATCTAGGTAGTGGTTACTTGGTGTCCTCCCAAGAGCATTACTGAGGGGTGGATTTTCCTTGAGTTGGATGGTTACTATTAGAGGTTTGTAACTTCCATCTCCATAGTGGAAGCACCAATGAGTGAATTAACAATTAAGGGAAAACTCGTCATGTGTACAGAAGGATGTCAGTAGATCTTTCAGTTGCTGAGGTAGATCTTGACGAGTACTTTTATATGGAGGCTTCCAGAGGTGGGAACTGACTATGTGGTGTACTATGACACATGAGAAATCAGTCTTTGTTGTGTCCTGTTGGAGGGGGAAGCGGTGATTTCTTATGGATCATGATAGTCTAGACTGCATGAGAAGAACTATGTGACACATGAACTTGAATTAGAAGCGGTAATCTTCACATTGATGTTGTAGTGACACTACCTTATGTGTGAAAGATTCATCTTCTACTCTGACCATAATAGACTCAAGTATATTATTTCGTATAAGGATCAAAAACAATGAAATTGGTGTGGGATAGACGTCATCCAGGACTATGTCTTCGGGATATTAAATACTCTTGGAAAGGGGAATGTGGGGGTAGATGCCCTCAGAAGTGAATCAAGTTCACAACTACTGAATGAGGCCTCAAAGAAGTTCGACTCACTTCATATATGCTTTATGTATAGGGATGAGGTAGCTTATCTTGGATTTATGGTAGTTTCCCCACCACACTTACAGTGAGTCAGGGAGGCAAAACTAGGAGATGCCAACCATGAGACTACACATGCCTATATGTCTACAGTGCATGCCCCTGGTAGATATTCAAAATGTGTAGATCACATCATCCAATTAATAGGACACACCATTTTACTAGTGCTGTTATGTGATGAAGTGTTGAGGGAGTTCCATACATCCCATTTAGAGGTACTTCTAGGTGTGAAAAAGATGTACCATGACCTCTTACATTAATACTGGTGGTCGGGGATGAGGAAGGCAGTGGAATAGTTTTTCTCTAGATTCCTCACTTGTCAAAAATTAATGACTGATCACTAGGTTCCAGTAGGATTGACACCACCCCTTGTGGTACCAGAGTGGATGTGGGATAGTATATCGATGGAATTTTTGATGGGATTACCACATATGTCCAGTGGGAATAATACCATCTGGGTGATCATAGATAGACTCACCTTGTCATCCAACTACCAAACCGTTTGAGAATAGGGTTCGATAGAGAGCCTGAGATGCCTATACATGTATGAGATAGTTCGACTCCATGGAGTCCCATATTTGATAGTCACATATCATGATTCAAACATTAATTCCCATTTTTGAAAGGGATTAAAGGAGGAATTTGGGACTAAGCTGCACTTGAGCACATAATTCCACACATAGAAAGATAATCAGATAGATAAAACCATACATATCATGGAATACATGATTTGTGCTTGCGTTCTTGATTTTTTTCCATAGTTTGGAGGACCACCAATCACTGGTGGAGTTTGCATAAAAAAAATCCATCATTCCATCATCAGTTTGGCACTGTTCAATGAACTTTACATATTACCATGCAGATCACTATTATGTTGTACATACTCAGGGGGGTTATCACTCATTGAACCAGTGATGGTAAAGGCTACCACTAAGAAGATGTAGGTCATCTGAGGGTGGATGAAGATTTTAATGAGCTGAGATAAGGTCAACGTTGATAGGATATGGAGACCCTTAGATTTCAAATAGGGAGACCATGTATTACTATGGGTCTCTCCTCAATGAGAGATATTGAGATTTATTCTGGTTGAAAAGTTTTTTTCGAGTCTCATCAGACCATTCCTCATACTGCATAGATTTGGTGAGGTGGGGTCTCACTTGTCTCTACTTCCATAGTTAGAGAGGGTGAACAACATCTTCCACGTATCCCAACTGGAGAGATACATGTATGACTCTTCTCACGTCATTGACCACAACGAGCTGAAGATTGACGATGGGGAGACATTCACGGAGTACCCAGGGGTGATAGAGGATCAAAAGGATAGAATCCATTATGGATGGTTGATTCCTATGGTGTGTGTTCAATGGCAGCATAAGAATCTCCCAGAGAGCACGTGGTAGTGGGAGGATTATAGTTGTGCTTAGTACCCTGATTTGTTTATTAGTCCTTGTTTTGGATTAGGAGGATGTAAATCCCTAAGGGGGGGGGGAGTAATGTGATACCTAGAATTCCATGTACTTCTATTTATATTTAATTGGATTTTTTCGAGACCTAGCTCTAAGAAGGCATGTTATTCCAATTTCCGGAGTGGCGATCATGTATTTTTGAACTTTTTTGGTTAATTAAATAAACTTGTGAGTGGGTTTTTATATCTTTTAAACAGGTTTCTAGATCAAAAATATGTGGTCATTGTTGAACTCATAGCATCAGGATTACCCAAGAAAGGGCCTAACATTGTTCCTCATGAGCCAACTATGGAAAAAAAATTCCCATAAATAAAATAATTGTATTATAATTATTTTATTTTCAAATCATTGTAACTCCTAAATGATAACTCATCTTAGAAATACGAGTGTATTGTTGAGTTCGTGACAGCGTGCTTCCCTTAGGCGGAGCCTTGCCTCGACTGACATGAGTCGATGATGAATGTTTGTTTTTGGAATATTCAGAATAATAATAAAATAACCTAAAAAAATTATTAGATTTTCTTCTTCATTAAGCAGGGAATCGATAGTACTGCGGAGTACTGACGAGGTGACAGAAAATCCCATTAACGAGTTAGTGAAATGACGCTACATGTTAGCATAATAGGAATGTTGATTCACATTTCATAAATTAAAATCCTAACAAGAAATATAGGATTTCTGGAAGAATCTTGGAATTACTCTAAAGCTTTAGTGGGTGGTGAAAACGAATGAAAAATTCACTTTCTTCCACACTTCCTAGAATCACTTGAGACGGTGGGCTGTGGATGAAGGATGAAGAACAGAGGTGTCCAATTTGGTTCTTCCATGACCAATTGTTCTATATAATGTATGATTTTGATGCATTTATATATGAATTTATTTTCCAAGTTCATTCCTTTAAATGACGAATGAGAGTTAATATACAAACAAGTTAACCCATCGATTGATCATTCATGATGGATGCTTAATGATGTTGGATAAAGGCGATATCTATCTATGAGATTATTCAAACCTTTTTTTTCTTCATGATCCTGCTAATAAGAGTGAATTTGGGTAAAAATGAATAAATAACAAGATCATTCATTGGGTGTTCATATGTGTGACAACTTCCTCCATTTACTTCTTGTGTTTTTTAGTTCATTGCGGTACAATGGTCAACAGGGAATCAGACCTAGAGGTACCAGGTGGAAGGGTCAGGGCTAGACATGCCATAACATCAGCACAAGTCTATGGTGCCGAGCTCTGGTAGTCACACCAGGTCGTGGGAATGGCACAAGGTGGGTGGCGCTAGGCTGCCACGACAACACATGGCTACGACGGCCGGTGGTGCACTGGCGGTGTGCCGCAACGGCAATAGGGTCCACTGGAACAGAGGCCGGGGCCTGGTGGCAGGTGGACTCGGCAACCTAGTTGCATCAAATGTGAAAGTTTCAGTCCAAGGACTCTAGGGGTGACTTGGAATTTTGGTTCAACGTAGGTCACGAGGTGGACCGGTCTGCGGGAGGGGACCAGCTAATTGAAAATGTGGCGCCACCCTGGAACTGTGTGGCTGTGTGAACCAAATGACATCTACCATCCGGGCTGGGACCAAACCGGCCCACCAAAGAAGTCTAGGCTGATGAACTAAATTGGGCTGGTGGGCGGCCTAGGCTGGAGGAGAACTGGCCCACTAATGTGGGATGGCCCGAAGGAGAAACTGAGACATTGGGCGGCCTGGCTTGGTAGTACCACTCCGACCAATTTGGATTGGGCTGGAGAACACGAATCAGGTCGCTAAGTGACCCGACAGGTTGGAATGACGGTCGAACCAAGCCATGTCCATAAATGGAAAATGGGCCCGATCACTAGGCTAAGAATGATTAGGTCGACCTAGACCCGACTGGGTTGGATCGGCTGAAATATTTCAGGACATCCATGACCCCCGGGCTGGGTTGGTTGGGTTGGTCTGACCATGTTGGGTGGAGTCCTGATGCAACTAGACCATGTTTACTAAAAACACAATAATCTATTATAACGGGTGGCTGATTTATGTTCCATCTATAGTGTTTGGACTCTTGTGATAAGGCAGTCCTTCATGAATACTTTATGTGAGATTCCATGATATTCGAGATATAAACAATGGCTTGAGGTGTATATTCTTCTGATATAAACATATAGAAGAGTAGGAATCCTATTTCTAGCTGTAACATAAAGGATATAAATAGAGTACCTCAGTGGTTATGTAGAAGAGCATACCTAAATGGTTTAGAAAATGACCATACCTGAGTGGTTCAACAAATGACCATATCTCAGTGGTTCACCAGACAAACGAACCTCAGTGGTTCAGCATAGGATCATACCATAGTGGATTACAAGACAAGAATACCCTAGTGGTTCAGCTGAAGACCATACCTTAGTGGTTCAGAAGATGAATGTACGTGAGTGGTTTAGCATATGATCATACCAGTGTGGTTTAGCAGACGGGCATACCTCTGTGGTTCAGCAGACGAGCGTGCCTCAGTGTTTTATCATACGAGTGTACTTTAGTGGTGTAACATATAAGCAGGCCTCAGTGGTCCAGAAAATGACCACACCTTAGTGATCCAACAAACGAGCAGACCTTAGTGGTCCATCGGACAAGTGAACAGAACTCAAAGCTCATCAAGGATATGTCCCTTAACTGTACATGATCAATCATCCCTAAGACTGATAATCACGATTTTAATTCTTTGAGATAAAATTGGTGTGGGCATTCATGAATTTTTGGTATTACTGTGTGATCTTGTTGTGTGGTATTTCATTGTGGTTTTACTTTGTGGTTTGGGTCCATACTGAGTATTTTGTTATTAATCCTTACATGGGCTTATCTTGCACGTGTCGTGTCTCATGCAACTGATTGACGCTATGACGGAGACCATGGTGGTTCGGGACTATGTGGTTCCCAGTGAGATAGTACAGACCTGACATACTACTACAACTATAGAGATCTACCCTCCACCAACCCTTCAAGTAGGGTTTGAGTAGGAAGACCTTCGAAGTTGTTCATTATTTTGTGGTTTTGGGCTTTTATTTTGGTCCCTTTTTTACTTTTATGTTTGTAATGTACTTTCAGTAGTTGTCTATGTGATGGTTGTTGTTTAGTTCATGTTTTCCTTCTTGATGTTTGAGCTTTGTGCATATGTAGAGGTTTAAAGAAAACTTCCTTTCCCTTTTTAGGATATACCTATTCAGTTCTAGTCACTAGCCTCTGGCTTATGGAAGGTGGAGTTGGGGTTTTCATGCCATGGGCCTTGGGGGATGGGTCGTGACAGAAACAATTGACATTATTTCACAATTTTGTTAGGGTTTATGATTAAAACATGGTTATCAAATCAATTCCTTTTAAAATGCTTATGATTTTATGAAATTATTATTAAAACCCATTTATTTTATAAGTGTTATAATATGATGATGTGTTTATGAAACCGATTTGTTTTCATCTGTTTTAATATAAAGAATATTTTATAATCCTATGGGAAACATCATTATGACGTATATTTTCAAATATGTGGGACCTATGTGTCCCTCTAAAGTGTTGGGAATATATTGATTTATCATGTGAAAAACATGAATGGAATAGGGATTGAACACAATTTAGTAAGGATATCTATCCAATATGATAATATTGAGAGTAAATCCAGACAACCATGATGGTTTGGGGATTGAACACATTCCAATTGGGTAGCCTTGTCAATTATCCTTGACTACTATGGAATTTATTCTCAATGCTTATGTGTATGCCAAAAATATATGACTTCTTCCAAAATTAATACTGTCATGGAATATTTTTTTTCCTTTATGAGTCTTATGTCATTAAAATACACTATTTATTCCGTGACTCATGTTTATGATCTATGATATACAGGGTGTGATTTTAAAATTTTATTCTCATTTTCACATAGCATTATTCTTTTGTTATGTTGATATCTTCCTTTTTATCCATACTAATAATTTAATATCAACCGTTCAAATGATTCCATTCCATACGATATAAGGAATTTTATTTTTTTATTATTTTTCTAATAAGTGTTATAGTAATAAATAACATAGTGGGAGATGATTTACTTCAAATAAAAACTACTTGTTTACATATCCATGTTTCCAAATACCCCAACCTTTTATAGTCCTCAAACATGTGTTGGTATAATTAAACGATTTATCATATTATAATATGTAATATCAATATATGAAAATCCCAGGTAACTATAGTCGGTATAAAATTATTGGTTTAGTTAAAATATTAATACATGACAAGAAATAATTATTGAGATAACATGAGATAATTCTGTAAATAAATATATCTGTAATAAAATACCCTAGAATTTTGGTGACAGATAGAACAAGATGATTCCATGAAATTATATATCTCTCTAGATACTAATGCTTGATGTGGATCTCGAATAGTTATATTGAGGAGTAATAAATTGGAATAGTGTGTGTTGGGATATGACTTGATCATCATATTGTGAAAGAAAATAAGCTTTGCATCACAGTTGGTTTTATACTTCTGGGGGACATTATTTGAAAATTAACAAAATTATTATGAAAAATCATGAAGGATTGGAATAATGATCCCAAATTACTAAGGTAAAAAATAAGATACCATAATTTTAAATAAAAATGTTTCACGATTCAGACATATTAAGAGTGATTTCTCACGATTTTTTAATCTAATTAATGATGTGTGATGATCCTGCTTACTATTTTTTTGAAGTAAGAAATTGAAAATATAATGATTAATTTATAGTCGTAATATATATTCTCAAAAATTAATGTTTATCTTTGATATTATTTAGAATAATTATTTTATATCATGATTGGTCTTTAGTAATGTTAATTCCTTTCCCTAGTTACTATTTGATTAAATAGAAATGAAAACCCCCAATAGATATATGATCAAATATAATGTCTAATATTATTTTCTAGTTAAATTTTTTTAGACTGTGCTTCCTAAAAATCATCCCTTTGGTTTAATTTGATGTTATTCTACACATATAATGTATTTATTTTTATAAATCCAATGTTAATTACCAACTAATTGAAGTATCCTTTAATATTATAGACCAACAAATGATTTTCTATTAGTGTGATGATAGATATAAACCTTTCATAGAAATAAAATCCTTTGTAAGTGTCTTGATTTCTATTCAAAATGGTTGTTTATATTAAATGGTTGGGGTGGAAGAGAATATTGACTCTATTATCATTGTTTTTGTTTTTTTATCTCCTTACTAATGAATTTAAAATCCTATCAATGAGTCATGATGCTGAGTTGTCAATATAACTCATACATCTTTCCTTGCCTATTTGAAAATTTACCTATAGAATATTCCTAATTGAGTTGTATAGAATATTTAAGAAACTCTTGGAGAATCATGTAATGAGATTTATTCAGCCATGTTTTCCAAAATGGGGTACACTGGTTCCTTTTATTAAGAATTAAAAATAGATAACTATACATATAATTGATTATCTAAAACTAAAAAATATCACTAACATGATCATATATCATATTCCTTGAATTGATGACTGATTGATCAATAATGAAGAACACAAATTATTTCCCAAAAATAACATTCTTCTTCGATATCATCTATTTATGTTCACTAAAGATTATATACCCAAAAACAAATTTTATATACGGTATGTTCATTTTTTTCGTATGGTGATGACATTTCCCCTAATAATTCCCCTTTTATCATTTTTTATTTAATGAATTTATTCATTTGAGATTACCTTGATCAGTTTTTCATAGATATTATTGATTATATTATAATATAATAAAAGAATAAGGAATTTCATTATGATCACAAGAACATGTAATGAAGACCATAAAGGAGGATAAAATGTATGAAAATTTTAATATTGTGAATTTTGGATACAAAATGATTCATCTATAATTCATATAATCTCAAGAGACTGTATATTTGGGGATCTATAGAAAATAATTATTCAATGTTCTCCCAAACCTACCATGAAGACTGATATCCATATTTTTTCATACCAATATTATTGACACATTGTGGAAAATTTATCATATGTGTCAAATCTAATGACCATGTTAACATGTAATGGAGCCATGTTCACTTTGATTGATGAAATATAAGAAAATTTCAAGGATGAACAGATAATGTTAGTCATCACACTTATCCTTACAACACCCTAGAGTAGATAAGGGTTTGAATATATAGTTTCACATCAAATAATGGATTGGGAAGTGTTCTCATGAATAATGATATGGTTATAACTTATGACTCATGAAAATTAGTGGTTCATGAGAAAAATGAACTAACTCATTATTTGCAGTTAGCTGCAGTAATTTTTTCATTAAGTATATGGAAGAATTATCTTTACAAATAAATTTTTTATATATGAACTGATTATGAATGTTTAAAGTATATACTCACATATAATGAGTTGAATATGTGATAGGAAAAATATTTATAATTGATTAAGCAGTATATCTTTTAGATAAATTACACCATAGAAAAGTGAACTATGTGGTTGATGATTTTAGTTGAAAGGACCATGTTATATTATCTATGATGAGGATCACAAATATTAAATATTTTTGGATTCTAAACGTATATATAGGAAACTCATTAAGGAAGCGATAACTTATTATCATTATAAAATTATTTTTAAATTATCTATCAATGAGAATATTAAAGAGGTTTAGATAGATGATGTGAATCTAGAAAATGAGGTTATAAATGTTCCTAATTCTATCTTTGATTGTAATGGAATTATATTATTATAGAACTATTTATTTTTTCTATCCAAACCCAATTTGGAAAATGAGATGTCAGAAGAAGAACATATCCATCAATTCTATATTCATCTATGATGTAAAAAGATGAATAGATATTTTAATGATTTTTTATAGTGGGATGGAATGAAGAAATATATTACATAGTTTTTATTTTGGTTCTTTATTTAATAAATAGATATGTATAATAGGAAAAATTATAATCTTATATTAAACCCATTACCCATACTATAATGCAAATGGAAAAAATCAACATGTATTATGTCTCCAAACTCTCTAATTCTTCAAAAGGGAATAATGATATTTAGTTTATATTCGATCACCAAATAATGAAAACACATGTGCTCTCTTTCTAAGAAAATTTACCTCTGATCATATTGCAAGGTTATTTATTAAATAAGTTGTATGTGTCAAGGATTATCCCATTATTTTATATCTGATTAGGATCCATGGATTACCTTGAGGATTCGGGGAATTCCTCAGAAGACTCTCGATATGGAGTGGAGTTTCAACACTACGCATCATACACAAATAGATGTTTATCCTAGGAAAATAATTCAAACCCTAGAGAATATGTTGATATTGTGTTATGTGGATTTATAATATGGTTGGGATCAACACCTTACTCTAGTTGTTTTTCTTATAATAATATATTTCCCTTGATAAGTAAGATATCTCAAATTGAATACCCTTATGGAATAATGTTCATCTCACTAACATGTTGGGATGATATTATAGAAATAATGAAATTGGGACCATAGATTACATAAATAATTTTAGATATAGTTAGATTCATTTAGTAACAAATAAGGGGAAATTATAATAGAATACTTATGATTTCAATCATAGACATCATCCATAATTTGTTGTTGTTAAGAAGGTTTTTACATGAATTTTTAAATGGAAGAAGGTTATGATATTTAGAATGAATGGAATGTTGATCAATAGTTATATTTTTCCATTAGAAATTATTTATCAAGGTAGGATAGTAGATTATAGATTTTTCTTCCACCAAATATTTTATATGTTCACAATGTCTTACATGTATCTTTCCTAAGGGATTACATTACTAACCCCTCACTTATACTAAACTCATAGGTTTCACTATTATATAATGATCATTTGTTTGAGAAATAACCAAGGGATGTTTTTTCTCATTGAATGAATGTTTTATGGAACAAAAAAACTCACCAGATCAGGGTTTTTTTTTGTGAAACCAACAATCTGAATAATATTTGTGGGAACATAATGATATGATGTGGTAGAAATATCCACATTTATTTATATCAAAGTGAATAATTTTGTGGGTGAAATGCATTTTTTATGGGGTAGAATGTAATATAATAAAATTTTATGAAATTTCTTCTCCTAAAAATTCAATTTCATTAATAGCTTTTGTAACACACAACACCATGTTTTAATGAACTATAATATACTATTAATTTTGTTATTTAATCATAACCACTATATCCCGAATGTTACACATGACGGTATGAATACAAATAAATATATTTTTAAAATTATGTATAAATTTTTTGATAAATAAAATATATTGATAAATAAGGACTTACATTTTGGTCAACTGATTATAAGAATCCAAAATATAATTTTACCAAAAGAATGGGTTTAGTTGAATTTTGTTAAAAAATTATATAATTATATGTTTCTAATTTTAGAAAATTTATTTTATAAAATTAACATCATTTTTGAAATCTTCTTGTCAAAATTATCTATGAGGGAATATTTTATTATTTTCTTCAAATATTATCTTTTCCCTAAATAGTGAAAAATAATATTTTTATTAACAAATTACTTTTCAATTAAAATGCTTATAAAGATAAATTAAATTTTAAAATTATATTAACAGTAATATTGGTAAATCTTTTGTCGTATTAATATAATTTATTTCATTTTAGTCAATTTTATGTTCAATGTTTATGTTGAAATGATTTTTGTATTTGAAAAATTTATTTGGAAATCCAGATTTTCCTTACTTCCATTAGTTTTATTTTAAATAAAACCCTTAAACATGTATGAATTTAATTTAATAAAATGTATTCCATATTACAGAATCTATATAATTTATTATATATAATATGGTAAAATTAATTTTTTTAATAATAAATCAGAAAAATAGTAAAAAATTAAATATTATAGTTAAGGTTAATTCCATTTTATAGTTAAATGTAAACGAAAATATAAGCTAAATATTCTAATGCCACTAGTTTTTATGAAATAAGTTTTTTCAAAGATTAAATTTCATCTACCAGTTTTGTTACACACAACAAATGGTATGAACAAGATGTGATGTACTAGTAACATTTTTATTTAAATAGGACTATTATTACCTAGCTATTAAATAATGATATATGAATATGAATAACTACATATTAAAATTTAATTAAAATGGTTATTATAAATGTAACATACTATTGATTTTTTTATCTTCAGTACACAATTTATAAGATCATAAAATTGTATTTTCTAAAAAAATATATTTTATTACTTTTTGTGATAAAAATTTAAAATTAATTTTATACAATCTTAGAAACAAAATTATGTATAAATAATGTTAATTTATTTAAAAAAATTAAAGTAATATATATTAAATAGTTGTTGTTAATTCTCTAAGATGTCTAATTTTAGAATAATAGTTTAAAAATACTAATTATAATTACAAAGTTAAATTTTTTGAAATTTATTTACAGGAATTATTTTTTAAAAAATTGTCTCAAAAGAATCATAAATTCAATTAAAAATTTATTTAAAAAACTTCATTGGAATCATTGTCATTTTTATTTTTCTTATATAAAATCACTAAAAACATTTGAATTATGTATCTTGGGAAACATTCTTTTTTATCGTGTCTATAGGAATAATTTGAAATTAAATTTTTACTCTTATAAGAAAATTTTTTTAAAAAAATTGAATGAATATTTTGATTTAGTATAAAAAATGTTATATAATATTTTAAAATTATTATTTGATAAAAATTAATTTTTATAAAAAAAATTTATAATATCACAGTTGAGGTTAAAATGTGTTTATCATAGGTTAAACTAAAAATATATGGGGTGTAATGACCAAGAAACTATTCCAAAAACGATTTTTTTGACATATCTTCACCATATAACTTATAATGTTCTATAATTTCCCATTTTTTGTTCAATTTTACTTTAAAAAACATGGGTACACGTGATTATTTTCAAGAATTCAAATTTCATCCAATCCACACTTATAAAAGGCCACCCACTATCCACTCCACTTAAAAATTTGAGAACCCATTTTGTTTAGTCAAGACCAGACAAAATCCATTCCATGGTTCTATCAGAACATTATATAGGAATTATTTTGTTTATTAAACTGTCCTAATAGGACAATATATAAAAACCTACAATGTTCATCGAAGAAGAGGTAATATTCATAGACATGTGTTTTTTTATTTCTTCTTCCACAACATTAAAATTAAATGAAACAACTGTAATATAATAAAACCAATATATAGTATATAATGATATTTTATATGTTATTGGAAGGATTTTCATATATCTTCTATTCCATCAATTGGGAAATGAAACCATTGATTATGTGTACAACAGACCACTGCCTCACGAAGATAGGTGAAGCGTTTTTATCATTTCCATTTTACGTATATGGTAATATGTAAATATTTAATTAATATAATTTATATTTAAAACATAATTATAACTCTATAATTATTATAACATATAACAATTCTTCCATTTCATTCGATGGGGGGTACGATTACATTTATCGTGTGTTCGACAGACCATTGTGTCCTAAACCTACGTGATTCGTTTTTCATAAATTATTTACATGGAAGGTAATAAGGAAAATTTTAATAAATATATGTGATATATATGACATAATAAACACCAATAACCATGATATATTAATTACAAACAATTTTTTATTTTTCCATAATATGGAATCAACATTCAAGCATACGTACAACCTACCACCTACATGAGTGGTGTAAATCATTTCTTATATATAACATTAATATATTAATATAAATCAGTATATAAAAATATATATTACATTATTATCACGGTGATAATTTTTATATTATTTATTCATGATCAAAATAAAATTACAGATGATTCCAAATAAAATGAATCAAAAAACAAATCAGTTATTAGTTGAAACTTGATTTTAATAGGGAATCATTAATAAAAACGTAATAAAAGGTCCTAAATAAAACATATATAGAATTAGATATAAATTTATTATTGAAGAATAAATTTATAATGAATATATATGTTTATACAATAGGTTAAAACATATATTAATATAGTCGAGACATATGCTATGAGATTATAATCTCAATTTTTCTTCACTAGGACATATGTTTTATAATAAATCAAATTTTTTTCATTTGGTATATATAAATATAATTTAAAATATAAAATCAATAATTTATTTATAATCATGATAGATTATGATTAATTTAATATTATTCTTCAATGGTGATTAAAATTCAATGTTACTAGAGTGGTAAGGGTTTTAGGATACAATCTATTTTTTTTATCAGAATTGTTTATGTGTATTCTTCTAATGATTGAATCACATGATCCATCTATTAAAAATCATTAATTTATCTATCCTTTTGATATGTATTGAGAAAACACATTTTTCCTTAATTTTATTATTTTTTATGTATCAAATAGTTTAAATGATTTATCTTAAGAAAAATCATCATTATATATATCTTCTACCGAAAACAATTTTTATCCAAATCAATGTGTTCTATAAAAATGATTTAATGAATATTTTTACTACACTGTAATAATTTTTAAAGAAATTTTTACACTATATAATTTTTTAAAAATAATTTAGTAGGAATCCTTATGTTATTTTCCAAATTTTTATTATTTATCTTTTATAGAAATTGTAAAAGGAATATTTTTTTGAATTTGTATGACCTGAAGAGAATTTACTATTTATATGACCAGAAAATGTTTTAAATAATCATTTATAAGTTCAATGTTTTTTCAAAAAATTAATGTCAAATGATTTTTTTAATTTTTTGTATTAAAATATTATTTCAAAAGAAATGTTATTTTCATAAATAATTATTCCGAATGATCTTTCAAAATCATTTTCTATTTATGATGACATACTGTGATGTTATATTTTATTTATTAGGATTATGATCCATAGGTACAACATTCATTATTTCTCTTCATGTTTTATTTTTATGATTACATTATATTTATGAAACATGTTTCTCTACTATGGGTTATTTAATTAAAATTATTATGAACTCAAATTATTTTTCCATGGATTAATATTTTACGAAATATGGAAATTATTAAGAATACGTTTTATTTTACACTGGATATGTTATGATGAATTATTTATGAAGGCCAATTATTTTCATTGGATATTATATGATTAATTTTATTATGATATTATGGAACAATATGTATGATTTTCATTATGTGATTGGTGTGACCAATATCTCCCCCATTTCTGAGGGTTAATATTTATATCTTGTGAGCTAAAAATTAATAGAATTGGAAGAAATATTGGATTAGTAAGGGACCATTTACTCTATGGTTTTAGTGGGACTGGACCATTACTATTACGATGGTTTGGGGAGTGAAAAAAATTTCACATTGATATTTTGTGAAATGAGACCTACTATAAAAGAAATAAATTTTTATGATTTTTTGTATTTTCTAGATCTACATATTTTCGAAAATTTAATGATCAAATAGATGATGTTCATTATTTAAATTATTAATCATGTCATATGAAATTATTTTATTTATTAAATTACTCATGTTTATGATATATGATGTGAGGGGTATTGTTAAAAAATGTTAATATCATTTCATTATAACCTTATGGTCATGTTATTTTTATGTGGTAATTAATATCTCTAATTTTCAACATTACTAAATATCTAAGCTCAACCTTTCTTATGGTTCCATTCCCCAATATATGAATAAATATATAAAGTATTATATGTCTAAAAAGGTTACTAGTTGAGTATAAATTAGTTGTAAATGGTTTATCTCACGTATGAAAAGGTTTTTAATGATTCTATATTTCCAATAGCACTAAACCTTTACGATTATGGAATTGATCATTGTATTATGTGACGAATATTCATCATTTATGATGTAATGTTTATGAATGAAAATTTTAGTTCTCTACATATGGTATTGGAGTTAGGGTTTAGTTAACTATTTGAAAATGGGATAATAAACCATTAGTGAGATCCCCATAGACATTTCTATAGATATGTTTATGGATATGTCTAAGGATAAGTATAATTATGAGTTATAGTATAGGAAAATCTCCTGAAATTTGGGTTAAGGATTTCATGAGTGGTTCCAACATAATTACATCCCACTCTTGACACTAAAATTATATTTGGCTCTGGCATAGAGGTACAAAGTGGTAATAACTCTAAATAAGCACATTGATTTAGACTAAGTCACTACGTGGAGCATGAAAATGGGCCATATTTCAAATCTGGTTTGATACCATATGGGGTATTTTTAAGAAATTAAAAACACATTACAAAACATTATATTGCATTTAAATAGTAAGGATAAAGAACAATCATAGGACTATAGTGTCATATAATGAAATTTTTTTAATGATATTGACATATTATACTTGAATTATCATGATTATGTAGTACCTCAAATTGATTATTATTTCATACACTTTTATTGATGGTTTTAATCAATATCCATAACATGATAAAACAGTGTTAATTCAAGGTTTAATGAAAAATGAAATTATTTTCCTCCTAAGAAACCCATTTTAATTGGAGATGGGCATAAAAATATTGTATCTTTTGTCACATAACATTATCACGATATGAATAACTATATACATCAAAAAAATGAGGAAAAATGTTTCATTGAATCCTTTATGATGAAATGTCCTCCATCATTTAGTAGTTTTGCTAATTGAATAGTTTTTTATAAAAGGATCAATACCACTAAAAATATATTTTCCATTCTATGGTTCTAAGTGAATGAAAATTTATTATATGAGTCAATAAGATGAAATTTACTCCATGGAATGGGATAATTTTAATAAATTATTTTTAAATATGTATGTTTCTTATATCATTTTCATAAAAATGTATAAGTAAATAATTTGGTTAATTAATAAGGATGATGAATCTATTATCACCTAAGAGGTGAATTTTATAGGACATTAATGGAATTCTTCTGGTATTATCATCCTACTGAATGTAAGCTAAATCAATTATTATGTGAAAAAAACAATTTGTAAAATGATGTTTTCCATAATGAACCTCAGTATCTTTGAAAAAATTATTTTTTGTACTATTAAGGAATAAATATTTATTTTAGTTTCCCATCAATATTATGGTTTTTATATTAAAATAAATATGGAATTCTAAAGAAACACTAACAATCATAATGAAAAGAAGGTGATCCTTCATTCATGATGAAAGTGGGGAATAAATGATTAATAAAATGTTATAAAGGGGACTATTAATTTTTTTAAGTATGGGAAGGAAGGTCATCAAGAAATTATTTTTGAAGTGATGGGAAAAAAATAATTAATGATGAAAATAGAGAAAAAACAATAAATAATTAACCAGAAAAACTCTAGTTCATAAAATACAAAGTATTGGTATTATTCTAAATAGAACACAATCATATAACTTATTGAAGATGTTTTAAATCCAAATCCTTTTAATCCAAGAGACAATGGTAAATCACATACGATCACTATTTAATATGAGGTTATTATAATTATTTGTTTAAAGGTACATCTACAATCTACTATACTACTGTTGTATTATTTGACTTCATATCCACACTCTATTTTATATTTGGATAATTTTATATGTGTATCAAAGTGGAACCTCAACGATTATATGTTTAATTAGTAATGAAAACACCAATGGAATGTTGAATAAATTATAATGTTAAGATTCTTCTCCGATCAAGGTTCGTGGGAATGTTCTTCCCTAAAATCTTGTTATTCTCCCTCTTGTCAAACATTGATTGGATTTCTCAACATAATGGCTACATAAATTGTCAAGGAAGAGAAGTCATTTTTGATATCCCAAAACAACCATTTATATTATATAAATCTGATGATATTTTTGAATATATTTTATTGAACACATCCATTGAATGAATCAAGGATTTCATCTAAAAGGTGAGATTCTATAATAAGGATGAGGGGAAACAATAAATTGGTGATATGCCTATTTTTTTGATTATATTGAATTATTTGAATAATAATTTTCTAGTATTCAATTGAATCATGATGTTCAATTTTTAATAGAACTCATACATTGTATGAAAACAACTTCAAAGACTCCATATTTAATGGAACCAATTTAATTTAAGTAAATAATGAATCATATCCAATAGATCCTTGAAAAGGCATTCATTCAGCCATCTGTTTCACCATGGTTTAGATCTGATGTCTTATTCAAGAATAAATATGGATTGATGTTAATCTATTTCTATTATCGAGAGAAAAGGACATTTAAAATTAAGAATATATGTCTCGTACCCTATATTTATGACATGTTTGGTCAACATTATAGAGCTCAATACCTTTAAAATATTGATCCTCATTATAAATATCATCATTTGAGGGGAAAGAAGGATTATATACCCTCGAAAACATTTCATTCATGTTATGGATAATATTATTATATATTTATGTCATTTAGTCTTTCTAATAACCCATATATCTTCACGGATTTATTAAATAGATTCACTAGATATTACATTGATCATTTATTTATCATATTTAAAAATGATATTCTTATATATTAAAAAAGAATGTAATATAATGATGATCACTTGAGAATTGTACTAAAGACCATAAAGAAGAAGAAATAATATGGAAAATTTATAAAGCGATTATTTTTCTACAAATGTTTCAATTTTTTTGGGGTCATATAATCTCATGAGAGGGAATATATTTATATCTATAAATGAAAGAGGATATTGGAAATTTTCCCATACTAACCATGTTTATAGAGATCCATAATTTTCAAGGTTTCGATATAAATTTAAATTGGGTTGTGGATAATTTCTCACAACTATCTAACCCACTCACAATGTTAACTCAGATGGGATCCATGTTCATTTGGATAAATGACTGTGAGTAAAATTTCAAGGAATTATATTGAGGATTAGCAAGTGAACATGTTCTTACAAGACCCTAATATGGGATTTTTTTTAATCTATAGTTATTAATACAATAATTTATTGGGATGAGTTATCATGAATAATTACATGGTTTTAGCTTACACATTGTGACAAATAATGGTATATGAGAAAAATTACCACAAGTCATGATTTTTTCAAGATGCAATAATTTTTTCCTTCATGATAAAAATTCATTACCTTTATATAGAAATGATTTTCATATATACTAATACAAAATTTATATTTATATTTTTACACAAATAGAGTCGTGAATGTTTTAGAGAATATGGTTATAGTTTATAAAATATTATGACTTATCAATACATTACCACTCTTGGAAATATAACAAGATGATGATTCTTCTAATTAAAGGGATCATTCTAGATTCTCAATGACAAGGATCACAAAAGATATTACGTTTAATGATTTTTAAATTATGGATCATGAAATACTAAAAGAAGGGGAGAAATGTTATATATTACCAATAACTGTTCTATTTTCTGTCCAAATGATGATTAAAGAGGAATTGAAGGAATAAATAGAGATATAGAATAAGTTGATCATATGGTTTATGAACTATGAATGTGTTCTATTTGTACTTTTTTCAAAGGAGTTGTTAGAATACTTTCATAGTTCATTAATATCTCTTCATCCAAGAATTAAAATTATTTATTGTAATTTTAAATTGTATTTATTGTGGGGTTTAATTAATAGAGAAATCACATAATTTGTATATAAGTTCATGTTATTTCCACAAGTTATGTTTTGGTGAAAAAATTCAATAAAGGTGTTACAAAAACATCCTATAATATAATGGAAATGGGGAAACATCACCACGGTATTCTCATAAAAATCCCCCAAAAGTATAAACGGGTAGAATTTTATATTGGTTTTATTCGATCACCATAAAAATTAACCACATATAATAATTATTATAGAATATTTCAATAGGTATCATCTCTCTATAATATACGTTAATGAAGTTGGATGGATATTTGGAATACCACATTAATTTATATTTGGGAAGGATTTTAGGATTAACATGAAGTAATCGTGATGCCTTTAGAAAGATATTGATATTGAGTTATGTTTTATAACTATGTATCATCATCATATATATGGTTATTCTGAAAAAACCATTCAATCTAGGTAGGATATGATGATGATTTGTTTACGTATTTCTCTGTTTGTTTGTAAAAACACATTCCTCTTGTCAAGTTTTCATACAATAATAACTTTTACTTGGCCATTCTGATGGCCCCTTATTAATCCATCAATATATATAAGTTTAAAAATCCAATTTAATGGGATAATTTTATAAAAAGAAATATTTTGGGACCTAATCCAGATGATGAAATTTATGATAAGGTTAGATTCATTCAGTATCACTTAAGGGGTGAATAATGTCATAAAAATTAATGCTAATAATCACCAGTGTGATCATGAATTTGATGTTGGTAATAAAGTCAATATAAATGATTTTTCTAAAGAATAAAATTGTTATATGTTAGGAGAAATGGATAGTTATACCATGTTATATCTATCACATTGAAAATTTTCATCATATATAGACAATAGATTATAATTTTTCGCTTCAATTGAAGCTCTCTAAAGACCATGAAGTGTATCTTGTATATCTCTTAAGAATGTACAAACTAGATCTATAACATATACTAATATAATAGGTTATACAAATAAATAATGAGGTGTCAAATGATGAATATTCTGAGGGGGGATTCTTAATCATACAAATAATTTTCAATTAAAGAAAATCCATCATTAAGAAATTTTTTTGTCATCAAACCACTAGCTTAAGGAATAAATCTGGGAACCCGAGGATGCGATGAGGCATAAGTATCCTTATTAAAATGTTATAGAGTGAATAATTTAATGATAGATATTAATTTTATCATTTCATAATATAGCGCCCTGATTTTTCCTAAGACTTTTATGAAAATTTATTTCTCATTGATTTCTTCTGTTAAGCGCAACACCTAGTTCTAACAAGATACAATATACATGTAAATTTATCATTTAATCCTGATTTTTATAACCATTGCGTTAAACATGGAGGTATAAATAATAATTAAATAATATTAAATAGTTATTATAATGGTAGTATGTAAGAAAATTTTATTTTTAGAAAATACATATTTCTTAGTAAAGTATATATATAATTCAAAAATATTATTAGTTTTAAATAATTTCATTTCATTTTAGAAAAATATATTAGAAATATTTTTTCAAAATTTAAGAAAACATATTTGAAAATAGAAACATAGTTTTTAGAATTGATATTTTTAATATTATCTTTGAGTGAATTTAATATAATTTCGTAAAAAAATTATGTTTTCAATGAATCCTACAAAATATTGATTTTTATTAAAAACTACTTCTTCGTTTAATGAGTTTTCAATATCTATTTTATTTTTTATCTATTTTAATGTTAAATAATTACAATATATAATTATTAATCCAAAATATGACATTTTAGCCAATTTCATATTGATTTATTTATAAAACATTCTTAAACTCTAAATGATTTTATCTTTGGAAAACCACTTTATAATCACCTCTGTGAAATTAATTTTAAATTAAATTTCAAGAAATCAAGGAATGATAATTGGGAAATTAAATTTTATATTATGAATAATAATCATAAATTTTACAAAAAAAATTTCAATTTATTTTTTTTCGATGTGAATAGTAAAAAATAATAAATATTAATCTATGTGGCATCATGGGGTTACTAGGGGTTAAACAAAACTGATTAAGCGTAAAATTACATATAAACTTGTCAAGAAACCATCTGGAGGACAAATAATGACTTTATATCCTCTATGGTTTTATAATCATTCATTTTGATCCTTTTAATGTGAAATATTGGGGTACAATTTATTCATTTTAGAATTTCCATGCGTGTCCACTCCCCCAGATATAAAATTTCACCCTTCAAATCATCATTTTACTTTTCTAGAGATATATGTTTCATTAAATAACTAACAAAATAAAATCTATAATTATCTATTCAAATATTATAGTTCTTATTTATATTATGTAAACCTCATAATGATTCTTTAGTAACAAACATAATGAGGTTCTCTGAAGAAGTGGTAAAATTATTAAACTTTTGTTTTTGTTTTATTTATTCTTCCAAATAAGAAAATCATACTGAAATGTGATAATATAATAAAAAATATATCCCATATACTTAGATTTTATTATTTAATATTAATAACCTATAACTGTCTCCTCATCCATCAAATGAGAAACAAAATCTATAATTGTGCATACAGAGGACAAGTGCCTCCCCAAAAATGTGATATTTTTTTCAATATAATTTTCAATTGGATTGTAATATGTGTATATTAAATGATTATATATTATAAATATAATATATTTATAACTATTTAATTATCATATTTTGTATTCCTTCTTAATTTTAATTTCACACGTGATATGATAATGTCGCTCGTGTGTGTAGTGGACTACTGCATCACAAAGTGATTTGATTTAATTTTTATATACTATTTACATGGATGGTAATGAGGATAAATATAATAAACACATGTTATTTATATGAAATAATAATGACTTTATAATGGTGATATATTATTTATCATCCATTATTTTCATTAGTCGAGAAATTGGTAAGAGTATTCATGAGTACATACGTCTCACTATCTCCAATAAAGGTGTAATTAATTTTATTTGTATACCATTAATGGAATAATATACGTGATTATATAATTAATTTATATGATATATATATATAATTTTTAACAGAATTTGGATAATTTAATCCGGATCTAAATAAAATAACCGATGATACAAAATTAAAAATTACATGAAAAACATAGCAGTTATTACTCAAAATATGATTTTAACTAAGAATTATGTAAAAAACCTTAATAAGTGTTAATTAATAAATCATATATTGAATGATATATATAAATAATATTATTTATTATATGTTTAAAAACTAATATTTATTATATATTAATTTTTAATGTGTACAATGAAATTCATGACTTTTGTTAAAATATGCTATCATAATTTTTCTTCAAGGGATATATGATATGTTATGAACCTATACTCTATTATGAGAATCCTATAAAAATTCATTGACAGATAATATAATGAATTTATTTTTTTGCATGATGGTTTAATTTTCATTTAATTCTTTTCTTTACTAGGGCTTGTGACTCAATGTTTCCAAATAGTAAATTGTTTTATGACACCATTAAATAGTCTATCGTGACTGTTTATGTCTATAATTCATATGAAGAGATATTATGATCCATTTCTCAATAAACTAATGAAATTTCTTATATCCTATTTATTTAATGAGAATATTATTTTCCTTACATTTTTATACTTTATGTAAAAATGGTTTCAAAAGAATGACTAAATAAAAAATAAACATTATTTATGTCTTTGGATGGAAGTCATTTTTCATTCATTTAAATGTTTTCGAAAAAAAACTTGTTTTAGATACAATTTTTAATACCCACTAGTGAATTTTTAAATACTTTTGTACACTGATTTGGATTTTTAGAAAATCAATTAAAATGAATCATCATATTTTTTTCCAAACAATGCCGATTTTTATTTTACATAAAATTTGAAAAGAATATTCATTTTAACATATATGGTTTAAACAAAATATCATGAAATCAAAACCAAAAAATGATTAATGATTAATTTATAATAGATAAATGCCATATTCCAACAAAATTATTTCCAAAATATTTTTTCAAAATTTATTTTTAAAAATTGATTTTTAATGAAAGGTTATTTTTCTTAAGGAATTTTCTATGTGATTTTTCAAAATCATTTCCCATAAAAGATGTCATTAATTCATGTTACATATACATTAACGTGGATATGATGCAAGGAACCCGCTCATATTCTATCTCTAGTTGATTTGTTTTTAAAATGAAATCTTGTTTATGAATAATTTTTATCTTCCATGGGTTAAAACAAGATAAAATGATTAAAAATATATTTCTTTTCCATTATTTATTCGTTGATTAATTGATTAAATTATTATGATACCTATTTATTTATATTATGTAATGATATGAAGAAATTTTTATTAAATCAATGTCTTATCAGGGGTTCTGATACGATAAATGTCTTATAATCTTATGGAATACTTATATATGATTTTCATTATATGATGGGAGGGACTTATATCTCCCTCCAACGAATTGGGTAACGATCAATAGATCATGAGATAAATAGGACAGGAATAGAGAGTGAACATAGAATACAAAATAACATTTCTACTTGGACATTATTGGCAGTGAACCTAGACTACAACGAAGGCTAGGGGAGTAAACCCTTTCCACTAGGATATATTTTTTAATGACCCATGACTAATATGGAAATAAAATTTTATTCTTTAATGTATACCCTAAATAAATATATTATTCCAATGATATGATCTCATGTCTCATCTTTTATGATTCATTTAGGAGTCCTGTATATTGAACTATCAATATTTATTCCAGGACTCGTATTTGTGATCTATGATATAAAAGGTGTGAATTTAAAATATTAATCTCATTTAATATTACCCTTATTCTTAAATAATTGTTATATTATGTTGATATATCCCTTGCTTAACCCTACAATGAGTTTTATGTCACCCTTTATTTTATTTCCTTTCATTATGATGAATGTCAAGATATTAGATATGATATGTCTAAGTGTTGGTCGGAGTGGATTACTCAAGAGGGGGGTGAATTGAGTAACAATTAAAATTTCTGTATTTAAAAACACTATCTTAAAGACCCCCAAATAAAATAATAAATTAAACTGTAGTGAATTTATATTAAATTAGAGGTTCTGTTAGATTCTCAAGGGATTTCTTAATTCCCAGTTAATCAACACAGGAGTGTGTGATTATCTTTTGAAACTAACTTACAAATCTACACTTAACATAAACACTTGCTAATTTAATTATCAATGTAACTTTAAAAAGAGTATTGATTTTAAAGTGATTAGCAGCGGAATAAAACATTGAAAGATATGGCACAACAAATGTAACCAAGATGTTCAGTCTCAAGCTGAGACTTAGTCCTCTCAAAAGTTTATATAAAAATGATCCACACCCTGGATCGGGGTTCAACAGTTTACAACTATCCAGGTCCAAGACCTCTACCACTGTTCTTCGTGGGAAACAGTACAACAGCACCCAGCTGTCTAGGTCACACACGACCTCTACCACTGTTATTCGTGGGAAAGAATAGAATGCAAGAATTTGGTAAGGATTTACAAATCCTCCAGTTTAAGTACAGGAGAAAGTGTATGTGTTAGATACAGCAGATAACACACACTGCTCGAAAAGAATAATAATAAATCACAGAACAAGAGATGTAGAGTTTAGAAATGGTTCTGGTGATTTCAATGTAGCTCTAGACTCCTTTGGATTCGATCAGAAGTGAATCTGAGTCCTCTTCTCATTTCTATTTGAGAAACAGAGTGTCGTATGCTCCAGGTTCACAGACAGTGAAAATGTAGTGGTTGAAGTTCTTCAGTGCTCTTCTTATATGCACAGAACACTTCTCGAGTATGCTTGTTGTCTATGAGCTTCTCTGTGTTCTTGATGGAACTGGTTTTTCTCTTCTTGATTATTCTCGTTCTTGTGTTTGGTATATTTTATCCACCACACACTTCTGTTCTTTTAGTTGGGCAGCGTAGTCTTCTCGTATTTATCTCACGGGAAACAGGGGACAGAAAAGATTTCCTTTCTGCAGGTACGAGGTACGGGTTCTTGACATCCGACAACCTTTATCAGATATTTGACAAATCATTAAAATGTACATTATATGACCGTTAGATAGATTAAATATAGGACATAAAGAAAATCAAATAGTGAGTCGAATGATCGGTAGGTAATCAGCATCGGTAGCTTGGACATCGGTAGCTCAAGGTCATTAGTTGCTTTGACTCTATCGGTGGCTCTATGCGTCGGTTGGTACATGCTTGTATCGGTGACTTTGTTTATCGGTAGCTCCATGCGTCGGTAGCTCCATGTGTCGATAGCTCCATGCGTCGGTAGCTCCATGCGTCGGTAGCTCCATGCGTCGGTAGCTCCATGCGTCGGTAGCTCCATGCGTCGGTAGCTCCATGCGTCGGTAGCTTCATGCGTCGATGACTCTTATTCCATCGGTAGCTATTTATACTTACACCGGTAGCTCTATGTTTGTATCTGTAGCTGTCTGTAAGTCAGTAGCTTACATTTATAAGTACATCGGTAGCTCTGTGTTAAGTATATCGGTGACTCTGTCTGTCGGTAGACTAAGTCTATCGGTAGACTGGGTACCGGTAGCTCTTTATCAGTAGCTATAGGCAGATTACTTATCTGTTTTATGCAGAACACATCCGATTGTGTTAGAATTAAGTTATAACTTGTATGAACATGGATAAATGAGGATTAACATATTCCAAAGACTATTTTAAAAATTATTATTGGTTTGATCACAGATTTGAAAGAATTAAAGTATAGATCAATGATACTTAAAAATATCATAGAGAATGAAAACATAATTGGGATTTTCAACACATATGAATACATGATTGAGATTATCAAAACAGGTGAGGTCAACAATCTCCCCCTTTTTGATAATCACAATTTATGATATGGGCATTTAACATAGTGAAAATATAATAGTAAAGAGTATAATATTGAATTCAATTTTCTCAGAGAAAACAGCATCAGAGATAATAGAAATAGTATGATATAGACATATGTTTTCAGAGGTAACAATCATAAGGTACCGAAGGTAAAAATAAATACAATAATATCAGATATAAAATTGAAAAGAAGGTTATTTCAAATACAATAATATCAGAGATAAAATTGAAAAGAAGGTTATTTCTCTCCATTGAAAATATTTCTCATTTTCTCATTTTGTTCTCCCCCTTATCCCCTTTGTTCTCCCCCTTATCCCCCTTATTGTTCTCCCCCTTTGTGATAATCAAAAAGTGGGAAAGCATAGATAGGAGACAAATAAAACATGAGAAATAAAAAGATTTCCTTTGTATTAGAGCAGTCAGAAAGTACAGAAACAGAATACAAATGAATTCCTATCAAAAATCCTGGCCACTGGATCAGTCTACATCTTCCACGTGAGATTTTCCTTTGGGATCAGAAGAAGGTTCGGATGGTTAGGATGCAGGTGAAGGTTTTGGAATGCCAGAAAGGATCAAAGGAGGCTGAGCTACTGACACCGAGTCAGGCCTGTAGGTTGAAGATCTTTGGGTGATCATTGGTGTGAGGCTTCGAATAGCTTGAGCAGGAGTCATCTGGACTGTGGAAGCAGCTGAGGCAGAAGCAGGCAAAGCAGGAGGTACGATGACTGGTCTGGCATCCACATGCAAGAAGGGCAGCAACAAATTTCTAAAATCCATAATAATTCCTCCTCCTCTTTCCATAGCAGAGATGAAATCATCTTTGTTCTCCATGAATTTCTCCAAGGCAGGAGTCAATTGTCTTAGTTGGCTCACCTGTTCTCTAAAATCTTGAGTTAATGGAGGTAGCTTCATGTGTTCCAACATTAGCTTGAAGTGGTGATCGAGTTGATTCTTGGTGAAAATTCTGGTGATGTAGTAGTCCACTTTGCTCTTTATGGATTCCTGAGAGGCAGAGGCTTCTCTTATATAATCTTGAACAATCTTCATTATTTCTCTAGCAGAATCTCTTGTAGAAAGAACCACTCGGCTCAACTCTGATGAGTCCACAGAGCCACTGGTTGAAATAGAACCAATCTCCTCCTTCAACATTGCTCGAACTAAATTCAGGTCAACTAAAAGTTTGGATGTGAGAGGGCCAAGAGAGAAGGAAACAGTTTCTTTGAAACTCTTAGACAAACCACTGATTAGGCTTTGAACTTGAGAGTCCTGTAATTGAACATGATCCTTCACTGAGGTTTTGAAACTTTCAAACACCGAGACAAACTGGCTTACTACACTCTTCACATAAGCTAGGTCCTTGTCAGCTTGAGACTTGGAGCTCATATAAGAATCCAAAGCAGCAACTGATGTCTTGAGAGCTTTAAGATCTGCTTCGATTCTAGAAGACTGAGTCTGGCACTCTTTCACTTCTTCCATAAGCTCAGACACAAAAGAAGATAAATTACAAGCCAGAGATAGCTAGAAGGATCTCTCTAACATTTTCATTTCTTCATTAAAGCTTTGCTTCATCTCTGCAACTGATACACTGAATGATGCTTTCAGATCATTCTTCATGGATTCAAGATCAGATTTAGAGACAAAATCATTTGGGACAACTACAGCAGATCCCCTTGCTGAGGCCAAACTAACTACAGAATCAGTCATTATTGAATGAATTGAGGATGAAAGGGAGGTTTCCATTGACTTCACTTCTTCAACAAAACTGGTTTTGAGGTCCTCTTTCAGCTTATTCAGATCATGAAATCTGACCACATCATCTGGAAACAACTCAGAAGCAAGATCATAATTGGTCTTCGGTCTATTCATAGACATCTCATTATCAGAATCCGGATAATCCAATCCACAGACTATAAACCCTGGGTCTTCTACCCAGTCTCCAAGCTCAACAGCTACTGTAACATTTCCAAGAACAGATTGATGCTCCCCCTCAATGGGTGCATTCTCATGTATCACAACAGCATTCAGTGTTGGATTCTCTTCATCAGAATCTTCTACTACAAGTTCCATCGGTGCAGCATCTAGAAGATCTTCTGATACAGGTACAGCTTCTTCTGTATCTCTTTCTACTTCAGCAGCAGGCATAGCTGAGCTTCCAATCAAAGGACTCTTACTTAAACTACCAGAAGCAGGCGATTCAGATACATTCTCCTTTTCCTCTTCTTCTTGGTGAGGTACAGATTGTTCTTCCTCATAAGTAGACAAAATTTCCTCTACCTTTCCTTTCCTAGAATAAACCAATTCTGCAACAGGACTTGGGGGAAAGTCTGGATCTCCTCCAACATCCATGGGAGTTTCTTCTTCTTCTTCCTTTTCATCACTATAAACAGGTTCCTCTTCATCAGGTCGCAGACTTGGATCTCTCATAACCTTTGGTCTTGAGGGATTATCCATAGGATTAAACATATCATACATCTTCTGATCATCACTGACCCATTCTCCCTTCCATGGGTTCCAGTTAATTTTCATGTACTTACAAACAGTCGAGGTGATGCATAAATTGTTCCTGACTACAACTGTCTCATCCTGAGACTCAGCTATTCCTTTCACTTTTATCATTACTGAAATCATCTTGGAAAAGAACAAAGCATTAGTCTTTGACTTTGGTCTAATCATGTCTTCCATTTGAAGCATTAACAATCTGCACAGATTGATTTTTACACCATGTCTTAGAAAATGAAGAAGATAGATATCTTGATATCTCAGATTTGGAAAATCTCCTCGCCTCGGTATCAACACATGCTGAACAAACTTGAAGAGCAGTCGATTCTCTCCATCCATTTCAGAAGTAACAACTTGCCTCTGATTCCCATTACCGGTCATCTCTTTTAAGGTGGTTTCATAATCAAAGATGTCACTACTAGGTGGCATTGCTCTTGATACATACCCAGAGACACCTTCATGTGGTACTTTCAAACACTCAGCCCACTCTACTGAAGAAAAAGACATCTCTTTTCCATTTAAAAAAGATCTTACCCGATTCTCATTTTCAGACTTCTTGAAGGTTACAAACTCGTAGAACTGTTTTACCAACTTCGGGTAGTATGGGCCATTATTATTCGAGAAACAATCCACCCATTTCTGGTCTTCCAGAATCTCGAGTACCAACGATTTTCTAGGAAGTATCCATTCCACGCACGGTTCCTTCTCGATTACTATGTCTCTATTCTGCAAGTGAGGATTCACTGGTCGCTTTCCCGATCTAGTTCTGACTTCACTAGCACTGGCTTTATGCTGCGTCTTCTGCTTCTTATCTTTTGGTTCTATACTTTCATCTCTGACGATAGGAAGCTTAGTTTTTTCCATCGCGGGTTTAGGGTTCTTGGCCGATTTGGGAGCTAAGGTTTGAAGGTGAGAGATTTTGAGCTCGGTGAGGTAAGAAGTGGCTTAGACATAGTTTTATCATTTAAGAATTCCAAATAAACGACTAAAATAGAGAAAGATAAAATAAAATAAAACGATTCGTATTCTTGGCGGAAGACAGATGTTTTTAGAAAACATTGCATCAGTGTGAGTTAATCATCGGTGAGAAAAACAAATCGGTGATAATTGTACATCGGTGAGGATTTTCACATCGGCGAGGATTTCACATCGGTGAGAATTTTCACATTGGTGAGAATTTTCACATTGGTGAGAATTTTCACATCGGTGAGAATTTTCACATCGGTGAGAATTTCACATCGGTGAGAATTTCCACATCGGTGAGGATTTCACATCGGTGAGAATTTTCACATCGGTGAGGATTTCACATCGGTGAGAATTTTCACATCAGTGAGAATTTTTCATCGGTGAGAACTTCACAACGGTGAGAATTTTCACATCAGTGAGAATTTTACATCGGTGAGAATTTTACATCGGTGAGAAATTTACATCGGTGAGAATTTTACATCGGTGAGAATTTTCACATCAGTGATTAAACATTCCCAATTCGTGTCTTATGTAACTTATCCTATCCGAACTTAAAGGTTTAGTGAAAATATCAGCCAACTGATGTTCAGTGCCAATAAATTCAATAGAAATATCACCTTTTTGATAGTGATCTCTTAGGAAATGGTGTCTTACATCTATGTGTTTGGTTCTAGAGTGAGATACAGGATTCTTAGAGATGTTTATTGCACTGGTGTTATCACAGTTGATTGAAACATGTGTAAAAACATATCCATAGTCCAAAAGAGTGTGTTTCATCCACAGAATTTGTGCACAACAACTACCAGCAGCTATATATTCTGCTTCGGCAGTAGATAATGAAACTGAGTTCTGTTTCTTACTACACCAAGAAACTAAGGATTTTCCAAGCAAATGACATGTTCCTGATGTGATTTTTCTATCTAACTTACAACCAGCAAAGTCAGCATCTGAATAACTCATTAACTCAAAGGATTGTCCTTTTGGGTAAAACAAACCTAAGTTAACCGTGTGTTTGAGATATTTAAAAATTCTTTTAACAGCAAGCAAATGAGATTCTTTTGGATTAGCTTGAAATCTAGCACACATACACACAATAAACATAATATCAGGTCGACTAGCAGTAAGTTAAAGTAAACTACCAATCATACCTCTGTAATTTGATTGATCAACTGGTTTCCCAGTTTCATCTGCGTCCAATTTACAGGTAGTACTCATAGGAGTTTCACTTTCCTTGATACTATCCAGACCAAGACGTTTTAAAAGATCCTTTGTATATTTACTTTGATTCAAAATAATACCGTTTTCATTTTGAAATACTTGAAATCCAAGAAAGTACTTAAGCTCTCCCATTAAGCTCATTTCAAATTCATTTTGCATACTTTTTGAAAAATCAGTACATAAAGAGTGTTTAGAAGATCCAAAAATAATATCATCAACATATATTTGTACAACTAAAACATCTTTAGAAATTCTTTTAATGAAAAGAGTTGGATCAGCAATCCCTTTAGTAAAACCTTTTGAAATAAGGAAATTGCTCAGTCTATCATACCAAGCTCTTGGAGCTTGTTTTAAACCATACAAAGCTTTAGAAAGTTTAAAAACTTGATTTGGAAAATGGGGATTAGTAAATCCAGGTGGTTGTTCTACGAAAACATCTTCAATTATAAAACCATTTAGAAATGAACTTTTCACATCCATTTGATATAACTTGAAATCCAGATGTGCAGCATATGCAAGTAAGATCCCAATGGATTCTAGTCTAGCTACAGGTGCAAAAGTTTCCTCATAGTCTATACCTTATTCTTGAATATATCCTTGTGCAACTAGTCAATCTTTGTTTCTAACTATATTTCCAGATTCATCTACTTTATTTCTAAAAACCCATTTTGTGCCTATTGTCAAAGGGTCCTTAGGTCTGTCAACTAATTCCCAGACTTTGTTTCTTTCAAACTGATTTAATTCTTCCTGTATAGCCATTACCCAGAATTCATCATTGATAGCATCATTGATATTTTTGGGTTCTAGCTGTGAATGAAAAGCTTGATGTTCAACCTGGTTTCTTAGAGAAGCTCTAGTTTGTGTTCCTCTATCAAGATTACCAACAACATCTTCTAAAGGATGATTCTTTAGAATCCTCATTGATCTGGTAAAGGTTGGACTAGAAATTTCAGGTTCATCTATAGGTTCGGGTTCAACAGAAGACGATTCTGGAAAAAGTCCAGAACTGGATGCTTTTATAACAGGTTCTTTAGATTTATCATTAAGGTCCAGAATAGACAAATCTTCTTCAAGATTCTCAAGAGAGGTTTTAGGCTCATGTGGATCAGTTTCATCGAATTTGATGTGAACAGATTCATCCACACATTTGGTTTTCTTATTGAATACTCTATAGGCTTTAGTTGAAATAGAGTAACCCAGAAAAATTCCTTCATCACTTTTGGAAGCAAACTTATCCAGAATATCTTTAGTATTCAGAATAAATACTTTGCAACCAAAAACTTTAAAGTAATTAACCTTAGGCTTTCTATTGTTCCACAATTCATAAGGGGTTTTCTTAAGAACAGGTCTAATTAAGACTCTATTAATGACATAACAAGCTGTATTTACAGCTTCAGCCAAAAAATAAATAGGCAGGTCATATTCATTGAGCATGGTTCTAGCAATTTCTTGAAGGGTTCGGTTTCTTCTTTCTACTACACCATTCTGTTGGGGTGTTCTAGGGGCAGAAAAGTTATGAGTATAGCCATTGTGTGAGCAATAAGATTCAAAATCTTGATTTTCAAACTCACGACCATGATCACTCCTCAAAGTTTTAATCTTAAGTCACTAAGGTTCTCTACAGATTTAGAGTATTTAAGAAAAGAAGAACAAGATTCACTTTTGTGAGCTAGAAAATATACCCAAGTATATCTAGAAAAATCATCTACATGAACATAAACATAGTGCTTCCCATTTAAACTAGAAACTCTTGATGGTCCAAACAAATCCATGTGAACCAATTCAAGTGGTTGAGAAGTCAAAACTTCTTTCTTTGATTTAAAAGAAACTTTGTGTTGTTTTCCCTTTTGACAGGGGTTACACACTCTATCATTTGGGAATTCTAATTTAGGTAGGTCTCTAACTAGGTTTTTTCTAGAGAGTTTTCTAAGTGAGTGAATGTTGCAATGTCCTAATCTTCTGTGCCATAGCCAAGATTCTTTATGAAAAGCATTCAAACAAGTAATATTCTGCTTAGCTAAAGAACTCAGATTAACAGCATAAACATTTTAATTTCTTAAGGCAGAAAATACCAAAACATTCTTAGAATTAAAAACTTTTCAAGAATCATTTTCAAATTTAACATGAAAACCATCATCACATAACTAATAAATACTTAATAAATTGTATTTAAGGCCATCAACAAATAAAACATTAGAAATCAAAATTGAATCAGTGTTACCAATCTGGCCTAGGCCGATGATTTTTCCTTTAGAGTTGTCACCAAAGGTGACAAAGCCTCCATCAAATTTTATTAAACACTTGAAACAAGAGAAGTCTCCTGACATATTTCTTGAACATCCACTGTCCAAATACCAGGTCTCTTCACAGGAGCTCTTTAAGCAAGTTCCCTACAAAACAGATTCAGATGGGAGATGATTTTGGTACCCAGATTTTCTTGGGTCCAGACAGGTTAGCCGATAACACTTTAGGTACCCATATTTGTCTAATGGGTCTCATATAATTTGTAGAATTGACATGCTTTGAAAGATAAACTTTATTAGATCCATAGCTATGTATATAACTGGTTGAAGCATATGAAGTTCCAGAATTACCTTCATTCCGTCCAGATTTAGAAATGAATCTCGTTTTGGCAATTTTCCTTTGTCCAGGTTGGTATCCTATACCAGTAGTATATTTAGGTGCTATTTGCTTACCTAGCATCTGTGTTAGTTTATTTTTGCCATTGGTGAACTTCTCTAAGTCATTCTTGAGTTGCTCATTAGATAGTTTCAGTTCAGTGTTTTCTTTTAACAGTTGAGCATTTTTCTCTTTTTCAATAGTGAGTTCGGTTTTAACTGTAGTGGTGAGAGAATGCTGTTTCTTTAATGACTTGTATTTATCCTTAAGTTCATTACATGTCTCTTCCAGCATATCACAGTACTCAAACAATTCATTTGTAGACATTGTTCCAGAATCAGATTCAGATTCTGCATTATCTCCAGAGTAATAATATAAAGCAGGAGTTTCAGTAGTTACCTGAGAAGTGTTTGTCATAAAGCACATATTTGCCTTATTTTTGTGTTCAGTTTCAGAGCTTTCAGATTCAGTAGAGCTATCCTCAGAAGCACTCCAAGTAGCCTTCATGGCTTTCTTAAACTTATTGTCCTTATATTCATATTTCTTTTTATACTTCAGCTTTGGACAGTCGTCTTTAATGTGTCCTTTTCTCTTGCACTCATAACAGACAACATCATCTGATTTGTCATTCTTCTTCCAATCCTTTTTACATTTACTTTGGTGATCATACTTACCCTTATATTTTTTTTTCTGAAGAACTTCTTTTTCCTATAAAATTTCTTAAATCTTCAAGCAATGTGAGCCATCTCAGCATCACTGTCAGAATCACTTTCACTGTCTTCACAGCTTGAACTTTCAACTACAGCTTGAAGCTTTTCTTTGTCCTTATTCATTGAAGTTGAAGATTTGAAAGCGACAGACATTCTTGGAGGTTAATTTTCTTCCTCTTTATTCACTTTAAGCTCTTCTTCATACATCATCAGCTTGCCAATTAGTTCCTTGACAGGTAGAGCAGCAATGTCACATGATTCTCTGATTGAGACAGATGTGCCTCTCCATCTATCAGGTAGACATCTCAAAATTCTCATAATTTGTTCCTTCGATGAGACATCCTTTCCCAACGAGATCATTGTATTGAAGATTTCATTGAACCTGAGATACATGTCAGAAATGGGTTCGTCAGGCTTCATTTTAAAATTATCATACTTGATAGTATAAGTGTTCAATCTCATTTCTTTAACATTCATTGTTCCTTCATGAGAAATAGCTAAGGTATCCCAAATTTCATATGCAGTTTTACAAGAGGAAATTCTATTAAACTCTTAATATCCTAGAGCACGGTACAAGGCATTCATAGCTTTACAGTTGTTATTGTAAGAATTCTTTATAGGTTCATCCCAAGTAGATCTAGCAGTAGTGGGAATTTTGTATTCTGATTCAATAGCAGTCCAAATATCAAAACCAATGCTTTCTAGATGAATTTTCATTTTCAGTTTCCACTGAGCATAATTAGTTCCATTGAAGAAGGGTGGCTGGTTAGTAGCAGCACCCTCAAGTTTATTGTCCATGATGAGAAAATTATAAAGAGAAAAAAATTTAGATATAACAGAAATTTTAAGATCATTAAAATACAACTAAAATCACAGTTCAAAAGCAGAGTACTTTTAGAAAGTATTTTCAATCCTCTGATACCAAGTGTTGGTCGGAGTGGTTTACTCAAGAGGGGGGTGAATTGAGTACCAATTAAAATTTCTGTATTTAAAAACACTATCTTAAAGACCCCCAAATAAAATAATAAATTAAACTGTAGTGAATTTATATTAAAGTAGAGGTTCTGTTAGATTCTCAAGGGATTTCTTAATTCCCAGTTAATCAACACAGGAGTGTGTGATTATCTTTTGAAACTAACTTACTAATCTACACTTAACATAAACACTTGCTAATTTAATTATCAAAGTAACTTTAAAAACAGTATTGATTTTAAAGTGATTAGCAGCGGAATAAAACATTGAAAGAGATGGCACAACAAATGTAACCAAGAGGTTCAGTCTCAAGATGAGACTTAGTCCTCTCAAAAGTTTATATAAAAATGATCCACACCCTGGATCGGGGTTCAACAGTTCACAACTGTCCAGGTCCAAGACCTCTACCACTGTTCTTCGTGGGAAACAGTACAACAACACCCAGCTGTCCAGGTCACACACGACCTCTACCACTGTTATTCGTGGGAAAGAATAGAATGCAAGAATTTGGTAAGGATTTACAAATCCTCCAGTTTAAGTACAGGAGACAGTGTATGTGTTAGATACAGCAGATAACACACACTTCTCGAAAAGAATAATAATAAATCACAGAACAAGCGATGTAGAGTTTAGAAATGGTTCTGGTGATTTCAATGTAGCTCTAGACTCCTTTGGATTCGATCAGAAGTAAATCTGAGTCCTCTTCTCGTTTCTGTTTGAGAAACAAAGTGTCGTATGCTCCAAGTTCACAGACAGTGAAAATGTAGTGGTTGAAGTTCTTCAGTGCTCTTCTTATATGCACAGAACACTTCTCGAGTATGCTTGATTGTCTATGAGCTTCTCTGTGTTCTTGATGGAACTGGTTTTTCTCTTCTTGATTCTTCTCGTTCTTGTGTTTGGTATATTTTATCCACAACACACTTCTCTTCTTTTAGTTGGGCAGCGTAGTCTTCTCGTATTTATCTCACGGGCAACAGGGGACAGAAAAGATTTCCTTTCTGCAGGTACGAGGTACGGGTTCCTGACATCCGATAACCTTTATCAGATATTTGACAAATCATTAAAATGTACATGATATGACCATTAGATAGATTAAATATAGGAAATAAAGAAAATCAAACAGTGAGTCGAATGATCGGTAGGTAATCAGCATCGGTAGCTCAAGGTCATTAGTTGCTTTGACTCTATCGTTGGCTCCATGCGTCGGTTGGTACATGCTTGTATCGGTGACTTTGTTTATCGGTAGCTCCATGCGTCGGTAGCTCCATGCATCGGTAGCTCCATGCGTCGGTAGCTCCATGCGTCGGTAGCTCCATGCGTCGGTAGCTCCATGCGTCGGTAGCATCATGCGTCGGTAGCTTCATGCGTCGGTGACTCTTATTCCATCGGTAGCTATTTATACTTACACTGGTAGCTCTATGTTTGTATCGGTAGCTGTCTGTAAGTTAGTAGCTTACATTTATAAGTACATCGGAAGCTCTGTGTTAAGTATATCGGTGACTCTGTCTGTCGGTAGACTAAGTCTATCAGTAGACTGGGTACCGGTAGCTCTTTATCAGTAGCTATAGGCAGATTACTTATCTGTTTTATGCAGAACACATCCGATTGTGTTAGAATTAATTTATAACTTGTATGAACATGGATAAATGAGGATTAACATATTCCAAAGACTATTTTAAAAATTATTATTGGTTTGATCACAGATTTGAAAGAATTAAAGTATAGATCAATGATACTTAAAAATATCATAGAGAATGAAAACATAATTGGGATTTTCAACACATATGAATACATGATTGAGATTATCAAAACAGGTGAGGTCAACACTAAGAATGGTGCTACTTAGGGAGAACATACCAGGTGATAACACAAATCAATTATAAACAAGTTTCTTGTGTTTACATGAATCAAAAGGAACAATGAATGAATGATTCAGTAATGGATTATTACATTATGTAAGAAACATTCATCCATTAATATATAATATTTTTGAATTATTAGATTAGTTATCTGCATTATTTTCTAATCAAACATGTCAAAATATTGTTTCATAATCATATTTCAACCTTAACTAATAAACAATTAAAATTTATGGTTATTTAGAATCATTTGTATTTGTAATGAAATTATAATTATAGATTCTTTTTCCAAATTTTTGACAAGTTTCCATGTGTTTTCCTTTAACCACAAAAAGGGTATCCCCTCTTATCTCCCTTTCACACATTAAAAACCCTTTTATATGTCCAAGACCTATAAAAATATATTATTTAATTAACAACTCATATTAATGACGACATAATTTGACCATTAAACTTTTCATTGAGATATTTAGGTATAGTCATTAAAAGTAAATCTAAAGGAGAGTAGTTTCAAATGAGTACAAATGATGTTGAGACTTATGGAACAGAATTTATAGCCCCTCATTTTTTTGGGAGGCATATGCCATATTGACCACTTTTTTTCTTATTGGGTATATTCCACAACATTTTCAGGTAATATCATGAGTCAAATTCTTTTCCAGGTATTTAAATTTTGATTTGACGTTACTCTTTATTTGGGCTTATGATTAAAACTATACATAGCTGGTAAGGGGTCTTTTTACTCACTTTTATTTCCATGGGACATATTTTTCATTCAATGATTTTTTATTTTATTATATTTATATAATTCCTATTATTTACTATTGTGACTATACTTGTGAATAGTATGTGATATAAATATCCTTGTATGGTTTTTTATTTCATGGGCCTTAATATTTAAATGTTACCATTGTCATATGTGTTTTTCATTACAATTCCATTGTTTATCGAGATTATTTATGAGTATGTTTCTAATGATGGAATATTATAATAAATATCTAAAAAACTCATTTATTTTCGTTTATAGTATTTATTTCTAGATAATACATTTTTTAATCTCATTTCTACAACATTAAAAGACATAGATACTAAAAGTATGTATTTAAAGGAAATTGAATTTATCTATCTCTTCAGTCAAAAACCCTTATTCATTCATATATATTATTTTCATAAAATGGTTATAATGAATGTTTTAATTATTTTACAATTACTTTTTAAATCAAATTTCACCATTGGTTGAATTTTTACAAAATGTTTTAACAGTGATCTTTTGTCCATTTTTTGAATGAGGTAATTTTGAATTTTCACTAGAAATATGCAAGGAATTTTTGTTTTACTATTACTGAAATTAATTTTATTTACAATAATAATGAACAAAAATTGATATAAATATTTAATTAAAGCGTTCATTGTTTATTTTCAGTTGAGAAAATTGATTTAATATTTTGGAAGAGTTTAGATTATAAATTTTTTATCTCAAAGTGGAAATGATATTTCCCATAAGAAATGATCCAAGTGATCATTCAAACCAATTTTCCATATAAGATGATATCCATTGATGTGATATAAGATTTACTAGGGTTAGGTTCAAATTATTCATTTTAATTATCTACCTATATTGATTATTTTAATTATGAAAAAACATTATGAAACCCATTCCACATCTGTGGTCTATGATTTGATGAAATAATAAAATATTTATGAAACTTGTTTCTTTTTTATTTATTTCATTATGATTATATGTTTATAAAACAAATTTATTATCATGGATTATGATAAGAAGGATATTTTATATGTTTAAAGAACACTTATTCATGATTTTCATTATGAGATGGGTGGGGCATATATCTCCCTCCAATGCATTGGATAATTATTGATATCACATGAGATTAAAAAACTAGAGTAAGTGGTGAACCCACACCTGTAAGGGAAACTGTCAACTACGATAGTCTTGTGAGTTAACATTGACTACAATAATAGTTTAGGGAGTGAACCCATTCCACTATGACAAGCGCAGAAGTGATCCTTTACTACTGAGGAAATTATTTTGTATTCTCGTTTATATTATGTAAATATATGCCTTATTGAAAAGTTATGCTCTCATAAATTATGTTATTTGATTCATATTTTATTCCAACATTATAAAATTCTATGGTTTATTCCATGAATTACATTTATGATCTATTATATATAGGTAATTCTTTTTGGAATTGCTATTCTCATGTTCAGATACCCTTCTACTTATGTTATGTTTATACCTCCCTTGTTTACAATTAATGAGAATATGTTATGACCCTTTCATATAGTTCCTTTACACAAGTTTTAAAAATAGATATTATGTATGATATATCTAAAATTATTCTATTTATAATGAAATTTATGGGTAATTGGATAGTTAATATATGGACTAGTTGTTAATGTATCCAATTTCCTAATAAAATAATCATTTGTGGTCATTATGTATGTTTTTGTATATTAAAATGAGTATTAATATTTTAATATTTGATATATATTTATATAATGATGGTTTCACAATATTTTAGAACATTTATGATATGAATATTGAAGATGTATCTCAATACATTTGTTGTGGTACTTGTCGATGATATCCTTGTTTATCCAATATCTTAAAAATAGAATAAGATCCCTAGGAATATAGTTTTGGTAATCATGAGGAGTCACCACATTTAAGAATATATATGAATATTAAATTTTGGGATATGTTACAAGACATTCATAAGAAAAGTGGTTTTAAAACATGGATTCTTGGTTGATCGCGAAATGGTTAAGGCTATCTTGTCAATAGAAGAACTATATAATGTATTTGAAACACAGAGAATCCTAGGCCTATCAAGGTGTTATCAGTATTTCATAATATATTTCTCAAATTAGGCATCACATTAATGATATTACCAAGATTTGAGTATAATTATCTTGATATTCTAAGAGTAAATCCATTGTTTGTGATTTGAAATGGTTCTTGACATCATCTCCTATAATGGTATTTAGATACCTTTTAATGACTATATAGTGATCATATATTATTATGGTTCTAGTCAAGGATTTTTGATTATGTATGACGATAAATTTATGGTGTTTGGGTATCATCGACTTTTCTACATAAGAAAAAATTTCACATAAATGACATGTAACTCACTATTGTTATGCATGCTCTTAAGTTTCAGTGTCACTGACTTTTTAGGGGGAGGTTTACAGAATATTTAGATCATAGGTGATTGAGTTATATATATTTATAAAAATACCATAATTTTATGAATAGGCAATGGGTAGAGTACCTCTAGACATTTCATCATGACATATTTTATACCATGGTAATGAGAATTTGGTTTTTAACAATATTAGTGTAAATTTACCTCATCTAACAATCTTAGAGTCAAAAGTGGTGTTAAATAATTATAGAATTTCTCATCTAAATACATATTGATGATTAGGATGATGATTCATTTATATTTTTTTACTATTTTTCTATTTTCATTATTTATTCTTGAGTTGATTCTATAAGATCATTATAATGATTGATTGTTCAGAGTAGTTCATGAGAAATTATTTGGTGAGGAGACTATTCTTGGTTGGACACTCCACTATAATGTAATTCTTCAATTTAGGGAATCAATTCATCCTTAATTTATTTCTCATGAATTTTATAATTAACTATTTTTATAGATATCCACATGGTTTTAATACTATAACTATGAATATTTATTATTATATAAAATTATGTTTTGTTGGATGAGTATAAATAATAACATTTCATATTATGTGCCTCTATATTACAAAAAACTATTAGTTTAAAGAAGATCACCTAAAGCCTTCATGTTTTCTTCAACCCATTTTAGTTTCAGTATAAAAATTAGACATTGTTTCAATGGTATTAATAGTTTTACTACCATTGAATCCATGAAGGAATAATACTAAATTGGTTTTGATTGATTGGTGGATAATATCATCTAGTTTCATTCAGATTAGGGACACCACCAAAGTTTAATATCTGCTTAAGCTATGCATATATGAATTTTTTAGGTCATATATTATACCTTCTACCAGTATTTTTTATAGGGATCCAAGGATCATATAATATCCTAGTACCTAAACTCCTAGATTTGATATTGAAATCAAAAAATTGAATTTTCAAGCTTTGATACTTTTGAACGTGACCTAATTTTCACCTTCCAAAACTTACAATATCAAAATAAAATATTGGATGACATATATTTTGAAATACATTTTTATGTTTTATGTTTTAGATAGTTGTGACAAATACCAACATAAAAGATACCAAATTTATTTAATTGATCATTTCTCACACTCAACCAAACTTTCTATATTTAAAATTATTTCATCATCATCCATGTGAAAATCTTCCGAATATAATTCATTCAACATCATTTCATGATATCATGGGGAAATGGAAAAAATTAATGGTAGTCTCAAATGAATATTAAGTGTAGACATAAGAATTAAAAATGGAATTTCATAAATGGGAACAGTAATTGATTAAGGGAATGCTGATATAATTAGATTGCATGATGAAATAATAAAATAAATCATACACAAGAGTACCTGAATCATCAATTAAGAAACATGAAAAAATACTTTACAAAACAAATAGTTATAAAAATAAATATTCATGAGCCATGTGATATCAATCTTGATCACAATAAACATTAAAACACCATGGAATAAAAATATGAATTGTATTGGTATACTATTTCATAATACTAAAATAACATTTATAGAACTCTTATAGAACCCTTACAAATTGAATAACCATACATTCATCTTCCAATATAATTTTTTGGCGGACATAATAATTAAATAATTTATTGGAGCACTATCAGTTCAAATCCATTATATAGGTAATAATGGGAACCCCAAATGATATATGTTTCTACCAATTGAATAAAAATTTTCTTAGAATCAAAATATGAATAACATTCATCGAGGTTTCATTTTATCATAAAAATCATAAAATAACTATTATCCATTATATAACATGTTGACCAATTTAGAATAAATAGGTTCCACAAAAATCTCATTGATAGATGATTAATTATTGGGAATTAAATGGGGCCCATATAAATCCTTTTGAAATGTTATTTACCTATGTGAAATTAATGGGTTCTGTAATAATATTTTTCAAATAGTCTGTATTCATTCATAGAAATATTTAGGATTGTATCATTACTGAATATTCTCATTGGAGCATCAATAAAAATAAGGGTTGTTGATGTTAATGGATTTTGAAACCATTTAAAACATAATAAATATATTTTCAGGAAACAAACCTATTAATTTTAAAAAATAATAACTTTTTAATACCTAAAAACTCACAAATTATTTTGAAAATATGTTTCTTTGGAAATAACCTTGATAGAATATATAGGTTGGTATAAAAACCATTTAAAAATGTTTATTGACTAAAATATCATTTCTATTTTGAAAAACATTGTTTAAAACCAATTTATTTTTTTATTGAAAATAACCATTAAATATTAGAAAGTAATCCTCAATTCTAAAAATGGGCATAAAGGAATAATTTTTTCATGTCTTACATATTAGACGACTATTCCTATCAAATTCTTATTAAAATATAAATTGGAATTGATTGAAAAATGGAATAAATAATCCTTTTAGAAAAATTGATAAACCTAAAAATTGGCTAAAAATATTTAATAAATCATTTTATGAATGCAAAAAATTATTTAGAAATCATTTTTCTAAATCATTGTTCTGGATGAAAAATAATTTTGAACTAATTGAGGGGAAAAAAGATTTTCCATAAAATGGTTTTTCTCAATTATATTAAGTACCAAATATTGGGAAAATCATAATGATATATGAAAATACCATAAATAAAAATAGGATTAGAAATATCCTGAAAATCCTTGAGATGTGGATCATAAAATTTCAATGTTGGGGACTTAATCATAAATAATCCCGATAATCGATGAAATTGTAATATAAAACTATTACGACTTTGGTGACATTGAATCATAAGACCCATAATAGAATGAAATTAATTTAATCATATAAAATCATGATAGTAAATAAATTCATTTTATTAAATGTAAAAAAAATTATGCATACACTACATAAAAGGATATATGTGCATAATATACTATATATCTCAAGGAAGTAAAATTGAGACAAACATATCTTCATGATTTGGTAAATCTGAAACATAATACACATGAAATAGTGACCCTAAAATAGATTTTTAAATACAATTTATTTTTATGATAATAATCCTAAAATACATTCATTGGTATTATATAAATCACAGAAAATTAACGAGTCGTGAATTTTTATATGCAATAAAAAAATAAATGAGATACTAGAAATCCCTTTCCACAAGTCCCGACTTTCTTTTCATTTCCTATGACCCATGAATAATAAGCTTTAAATAACTATTTAATCTCTTAATAAAATTTAAATAGTTTAATACATTATACTTAAATAATTTATTTTATTTCTTCATAATTCCATATTTGAATTCATAAGCAGTTAATTCAGCATCAGGTGGTTTGGGGACGTTCAGTTCCTTGTTTTAAAATAGCTTTGTTGTGTTGAATGTTGTCAAAGAGATCATTGTTTCAACATATAAAGAATAAAAATAATTACAAAATTACTAATTTTTTACATAAATTATACATTCAAGTGAAATCATGAAAAATGGTTTTTATAAATTATGTACATTATAATCAAAGATATGGTAGGCCATACATACACATGAGTAACATTTCCATATTTCAATGATAATTATAAAAATGAGGTAAGTCATATATTACCCTTCATGAGTTATAATAATATCATAAATAACATATTATTTATATAAATATACTTATAAAAATGATCTATTGGATTTTGTGATTTAATATATAGAGTCACATTGTTTTGTGAATGTGGTAGTCCCCACATATTCGTATGATATTATCAAAATTTTGTGAGTGAATATGGAAGAATTAAATGACATATTATAATTTTAGAATTATAAATATTCCACGACTATAATAATTATTCCACATATATCTCACATATTCATGAATATTATCCTTATTATTTTCCATGAATAACATTAGTGAAAAAAATCTGATCGCTTCGCATGGTGGTAGTTTTCCATGCCCACGAACGATGATATTGTATCTCATATAGAATGGAAATTAGAAAGGAATATATGACATAAAGAATAAATATGTATAATTATTTTCTGAATTTCATATATATACTTTATACTCATCAAAATAAACTTCTATTATATGTGGTAATTGAAAAACAGATGACATTGGTTCGCGAGGTGGTAGTCTAACATACACACTAATGACTATTCTGTAACCCTTTTGATGGAAGTTGAATTTTTTGTTGGTTATTATCATGAAATAGTAACAAAAAATGATATGTAATATATTTATTTTATTATATCATCGTATTTTATTAATAATTGGATGTGGTGGCGGAGGAAATAAAATAAAAATTCTCATTAAAGAAAGTTACCTCTTCTCCAAATAACCTACTTAGGATTAAACATAAATCCTTCATAGATAATATTTATGCACACAAAAATCTTCTAGGATGAAGGAATGATATTTTTTAGGTGATTTGAATATGTTTGTGTAAAAAATGTCTTGAGGGATTGGAAAAGGTAGGGGAGTGTGTGCCCCTTTAAAATTGGGTTGCACTGACATTTTTTTAAATACCCCAGAGTATTCAATAATTAGATGTCACTATACCCTCTTATGGATCCCAAAATAATAAATAAAATAGTAGAGCAATGATATGGTTGAGAAAATATCCACTATTAAAAAACACATTTTTTGATCACGTTATTCATTTGCCTTTTAGTTTTCTCTATTTCAGCACTTTAGATTACACCACATTAATTGGTTTTTTAACCATGTAATTGAATCATTAAAAAAGAATAAGATTATCCTTATAATATACTATTAAACTTAATAATATAAATATTAGATAAAATGGATCAGATAAAAATCCAATGTGTGTTGGAAATTAATTTTAACAGAAATGTATATAAGGAAATATACTTACGTGATATGTTTACTTTCATTCTTTAATCAATTTCCACCACAATCTCATATTTTTCTCAAAACGTTGATTATTCAGGTCGAATTTTGTTATTCCAAAATAACTAAAAACACAAATTATGTAATCATATTACCATTAGTGAGATAAAAATATATTCAACCTATATTTAATCCTTAACCAAAACCAAAATAGAAAGAACATGGTAAGATAATTATCAAAATGTATAAAGAATTACATGATACATTAATCTTCAAAATTAAATAGTAATACACAAATATCAAACTAAATTTTCCCTAAGAAAACTAATCACAATTTTTTTATACCTCCAATGTTATCTGATACATTTCATTGCCCCAAACCAAAATATGGGGATATTTATTTTTGAAATTGCGTTAATCAATTAGTCACCAAGTCATATTTCAATATCCTAGTTATTTACATAATAAATTGTTTTTATAATACCTAACTCAAAATATAATACCACATACAACTAATGATTTAAATATATTAATATATATATAATTTAATGTAATACATAACATTACATGATCCTTTACAAATAGTTCATCATACTAATTTTTTTTATAGAGTCATTAATCACATTAATATTTGACTATATAAAACCTCAAAGGTGTTTTTAGGTCATTGATCTGATTATCATCATTAATATTATATAAATATGATTGTATAAATAAAAAATAAAATAACCACACAAGAATACATTATAATCTCTAATTTTATATAAACGATCGTTGTATACCAACTATAACATCATAGAACTGTCACTCCCGGATTCTGTGTAGAAATCATTAAATTTATATTTCATTATTTAATACCATTGGATGTGACCTAATTTTCCATATCCAAAACATAAAATATAAATAGGAAATAGTGGATCACAGAAATTTTCATGGACATTTATATATTTTCTGTTTTAGATAATTAGGAAAATGACATATATAAATGATACTTTAAAAAATAATTTCTCCAACCTAACTTGAATTTCCTTATGTCAAATTAAGTAATCATCATTATACATTTTAAATACAACTATGAATAATTCATAGAACTTAATTTCATGATATCATGGGGAAAAAGGAAACTAAATAATGGTGAAATGAAATTCTAAATATGTTTAAACTTAATAATTAACAATTGAATGTCATTAATGAGGATAATATATAAGGACCCGACCTTAAAGATTAGATATTTTGAATTAAATGGATAGTTCACGTTGAGGATCATTTCAGGTTTCGTATTTTAGAGAATTAGGTCACAACATTTACATTACAACATGAATATTAGATGTAGACAATTCTACTCACTATCCATTTTTTTCATAAAATAAAAACTCATGAAAAAAAGAGTCATGTCTAGTTCCATGTTTTAGATAGAAAGTTTTGTCCATGATCACATACTTGACCCTATTCACCTTTATGACCTGTGAAAAACATTTCAAAACTTGTGATGAGAAAAAAAAGCCCACTAAGGGATACACAATGAAGGAAAACTTTTAGTTTTTCCAAACAACAAGTAAACCATGAATACATTATCATAAGAAATACATTTCACCTTTATGAAGTAGATAATACTCTTCACTGAATAAAAGATAATTTCTTACCCTTTTGTAACCAAATGATTACCATAAAACCCATAAAAAGAAAACATAACATAGAATGTAAATTGGGAGATAAACATTCTTAAATAGAATGACTATACGATCGAATTCCACACATATCACTAAATGGAATAGCCATACGACTGACTTTCATACCCAATACATTAGTGGTTATAATTTAACCACCCATCCTAGTTTACCACTCCACTACCCATCATTTAGTTTATCACATAACCACCCATCAAATGTCCATGTACCATTATAAAATCATAACACAAAAAATATTTAAAATATAAACATTAAACTAATAACATTTAATTTGCAATCACAAGAAATATTTTCAAGATATTGAAATAATCAATCCATCTCGAAAACCATTTTCAATTCCAAAACACCCAAAAACAGAATAATGGATTTCCTTTACATTTTAGAAAACTTTAGGCCTTCTAGAGGAAGCCAAATAACGATTACGGCGGCGGAGAGGTCATTGTCACTGCATATGTTAAAAACATTCTGTTAGTTGTTTAGTAAAACACTTTGTAAAAAAAAGATTCCCTATGAATTAAAGTAAACGTAAAAGGTTTTTATTATACACCATGTAAAAGATGATGGTATATATATTATCAAAATATTCCTCAATGAAAGGGGATTGAGACGAAGTCCTTTACCTTGTGTCTGACGTGACTCATTTGTTATTTAATTTCTTGAATAAGAAACTAAAGTTAATTTCTACTTTCTTAAGAACATTTTCAAGTTCAAATATAAATTATTATAATGTTATAAACATTATTTTATCATTTAAGTTAATAACATTCATTTGGTCGATATTTGTACTTGAGTCAAAAATGAACTTCTTGTGTTTACAAGTTGTTCATGTGGTCAAATGTTCATTATATCCAGAGTGATATTCATGATGTACATATCATATATATAATATATATTCAGTATATATATTTATTTATAATAGTATATTACATTTGGAGATAAAAAATTAAATGCATCATTCATGGAGATGGTAAGCTATTTGTACGCGTGAACGCTACTTTCATTTCTATTTCGTATTTATTGGAATGAAAACATAATGATACATTGATGTATTTTAATTCCAGTATATTATCATATATAATATCATTAACTAAATCCTTTATATGTACCACGTATGGTATAAACGAGTCATATCACTTTGAGGGGGCGGTGGTTCGCAGTTCCTCAAATGAAATTATCGCGTTTACCCATAACGAAAACTATAAAGGTAGGATATATATGTTTAATATATAAACCATAATGAAAAGATAAACATAATATATTTCATATATAAATAGATTTCTATCTTAATGTCCACCATGAGAGGTAGTAGGAGATAATTGAACAATCATCATTTCGTGAGGCATTAGTTTTCCATCCACAGAAACAATATGCTCTTCACCCATTATATGGAGGTGTGAGAAAGTGTAGTTCAAATAAATCTCATAAAAACATCCTAGTTTATTGAGGTAACTAGTTATATTAAAAAAACAGTAATAAAAATAGTATATGGGTTGAAGATGTAAAATAAAAGAAAATAATTTAAGAGAAATTGTTACCTTTAATATTGGTAACTTCCTTTGGTTTGAACCAAAAGGACTTTTTGAAGTGGGTTCTGCCTTAGGTAAGGCTTCTAGGAGGAGAGGTATCTTGAGAGATTATTTGGTCAGGGTTTTTAAGATCCAAAGGGATTGAGAGGTGTGAGTAATAAGTAATAAGTGAGGGATTTTTATAAGGGGGTGGAGGGCCTCTTTAAGAAAGGGTGAAAATATTATTTTATTATATAACGATATTCGGTTTCTAAAGGTCCAAACCCAATTAAAGTCAAATAAAAGATGATTCCCCGTCTAAATAAAATCATAAAATAATAATTGAATACGTTTCGATATTTTTTTAATATTTATAATCTTATTTATTTAAATCATCTATTAATGAGGTAAATACTGCATCGTTATTGTTTCATACATAATTTAATATATTTCATGTTTAAAAATTATAAAAAATATACCATCATGTATGAAATATTTTTATCTATCCAATGAATATTTATAGTCGAAATGGTAATTTATATAAACCCACGTAAAAATTTATTTACTAAAAGATATTTGTTTGTGTCATTTTTATCATTACTTTATGTTAATTAATATAAAGTGTCAGTATCACTCCCAAGTGGCACCATGGGGTCCCAAAATTTACCCAAAGATGGAAATGGTAGTAAGTGACTCAACCAATAATGTTATGACTACTGTTAAGGTAATTTTGTATATTGTAAAATTCTTTTTATCATTGAATTTCCCAATTTGCCATTAACTTCTGTAAATAAAAGTCAAAAGTTATTATTCACCAAAAAATATATCTATCTTATTGTGGCATATTTTACACACTAATAACAACCATATATGTCGGATTTTCGAAATTCATTTTACAGAAGTGGTAAAATTTCATTTAAATGAAAAAGTCAGTTTTTTAACTACTACTAAGTGGTCTCACTATTCATAAAAATTACTGTTTTTCAGAAAAATGAATAAAATTCAGCTTAAGATATATTTGATATTCCAAATTTAAAAATAACTTCTATTTAAAAAAAATAAAAAACAAAGAAGTAGGATTAATTAATTTAAAATTAATTCCTGTTGTCAAAACAATAAGCGTTTTTTAAGAAACAATAACTATCAAAAGATTGATACTTGTTTATGTTCAATTTCAAAGTGAGAATAATTGCAATGACCAACATTGAATTAAATGAAAAAAATATAATTACATGTTACACCCATTTAAAAATATAATCTAATTTTATAAATAAATTAGATTAAAATGAACTTTTTAATTAAAATACAGTATTTTTCATTATTTATAAAAAAATGAATTTTATCAGAAAAATAACAAATATTTACCCAAAGTAAATTTTGATGTCCCGATTCTAAAGAAGAATTTTATTTGGTCAAATAGAACATTTAAAAGTGACCAAAACTAGATTTTAATAGGGTTCTCTATCATAATCCAGTAAATCAACCATTTAGAGTATACTAGATTATTTATGCATAAAATTAGATTAATTCACATTTTAAGCCACTAACTTTTATTGGATAAATGTAAAAACATTTCAAAAATATTTATAATCATATTTTAGTTGGTTATATTAATTACCACCAATAAAACGGCTATGAATTAACTAAAATTTGAAATAATAATATTATATTATTAGTGTGCAACGTCAGATTTCAAAGAAACATGTTGTTTCATATCAGGTAAGCCATCGAACATAGCATCCCCATTAAAGTAAAATTAATATTTAATTCACAAATATTAATAAATATTAAAATGTACTATTGTTGACGCTGAAAAGAAGGACCGTAACTCTCGAAGGAAGTTTCGAAATGAGGAAGCGAAGTCATATTCGGAATCAGAGGCCCGATCCGGAGGCCCGGGATGTGGTGCGCGAAATAAAGGAGGATCCGCGCGAAAAATTGTTATGCGCGCGTAGAATCACCGGGTTTCGCGGAATTGAGCTGATGAGGCGTTCAATCTTTACATGCCCCGGTTCTCTGCGGTGAGTTTTTGCGCGCCGGCTGCGCTCGGCGCGAAGAATTTCGTGCGCCGCTTGGATTCCGCACCGGAGGTCGCCTATAAATAGAAGGTGACCCCGAACGGTTTGGGTGTTGAGGAATCCGAAGAGACTCCCGTGCGCGCAATTCGGCTCCCCCCCGTGTGCAAGATGACTTCCAGGTAAAACCATCAATTCGCGCAACCTTGCCCCGGAGTTCGCCTTTGCGCGCAACTCCACTGGATTCAGTGAATTTTCCCCCTTCCCCGGGAACCAGCCTTGCGCGCAATCCGTGTCCCATGCGCGCAATACCCTGGCATGTGTGCAAAACCTTGCACGTAATTCCCTCTCCGCACGCAATTCCCTTTCTCCAATTGCGCACCATCCTGGAGTTTTGCGCGCAAACCTTCCCTTTTGCGCGCAAAGCCCAGGACTCCTCACCTTGACGCCCCTTGGATGCCCCATGCACCGGCACCTAATGTCTCCCCTTCCGGGCATGCGCGCCATGCGTTGTTTTCCCGTATGGCCTTCCAGGCTCGTACGAAGTAACCTCAAGGTCCCTTGGGCCGTGTTTCCCATTGCGTTGCTTTGCCTTATGCTTCTCCGCGTAGGCACGCTAACGACTATTTCTTCTTCGCATAGCCACACTAACGTGGACCCCCCGGTGGTTTTCCCTGCGGCCCCCTTCACTATGGCCTTGCCGATGCCTTCCCTCCCACAAGGGGTAGAGGGAATTGGGAATGTAAGCCCTAGGGCTGTGGAGAAAACCCACCTCGTCCAAGCTGCAGGACGTTAAACTGCTAAGCACCTCGTTCTTAACACAAGACGTTAAACTGTGGTCCGATCCCATGCATCACACGCAGGGTCCCCCCAGCTCGGACATTCACTACACCCACTCGTCTCCACGGGAATGGACTCTTCCTCACATGGAATGAGATCATCCTTGTCGGAGCGGCGTTTTTCCACGGGATAAGGGCCGCCTCAGAGCGTAATCCCCTGGCCTTTCTTGCGGATGATTGCACCCATGCATCTTCGTACTTCCCCCCTTCCAAGGCCAGTGGAGTCCTTTTCCCATTGCGCTTTGTCGCACCACGGGCCTCCACCCTAGAGTAATCCCCGGCACCATGGGCCGCTAACCACGCGTAAACCCCTGTTTCCTCTTTGGGCCGCTCAACGAGTAAGCCCCATTCCGCTTCCCACGGACGCACCCTTCACGACGTGATCGTCTGGTCCCTACTGCCTCTTGTTTCCCAAACCAAGCATGACTCATGTGGGATCAGAGAACGCATCGACCATGACATCATCCTATGGGCCGCCCCAGAGTGTAATCCCCATCCCAGCGAACTAAGTGGACTTTGATCCGTGCTAACACACGGTACGTGGGAAGCCTCCATGAGGTTCAAGCCCACCACCCGGTCGTCCCGACCTTTCCATGTCGATTCTCCGACCCCCTTGGGTCGCCTCAGAGCATAATCCTCAAACCACCCATCCCACAGGATGTTAAATTGTATCCCGTCCCGCATGACGTTAAACTGTATTTCGTCCTGCATGACGTTAAACTGTATTTCGTCCCACATGACGTTAAACTGTATCGCGTCCCGCATGACGTTAAACTATATCCCCCCTCTTGGGCTATCTCAGAATGTAAGCCCCATGTCTCACTCCACCATCCATCTGAATCCTTACCCAGGCCACCACATCCCGGTGAGTTCATGCTACCCCATCCCACTCCATGACACCCGGGAAGCCGCCCATGTGCTGGCCCCAACATCGGTGTTCCCCCCTGGGGATCCTTCAACCAGATCCGTCTCTGCAAGACGTTAAACTCGCGACATACCCCGTGTTAAAAATGGGAAGCTGAGGAAAACCTCAGATGGTACATATTCCCCATGTTCGATGTGGGATGCCTCGGGCTTCCGCGCCCTCGAGAAGCCCTGTGATGAGGGACCAAAGACAGACATGCTGATGACGCCCCAACGTGACTATTCTCCTCACCGAAGGTTACTGCCCCGACAAGACCCCTTGGAGCGTCTTGACGGAAGCAGTATAATTAACTGGCGTCCATGTAGATATGGCACCAGGAATGAGCTTCACGAACCCTTCTTAAATCTTTCAGGGAGACCTGGACTAGGTAATGAGCTCCGAGGAGGAATCCACAGAAGGAAGAACCGAAATCCCATAATCCCGGTTTCGATCAAGGAGAAGACGTCCCTGAATAAGGAACGGATGCTGCCCGCGTTTGGAAAGCCGGAATGCGGGGTAACAAGCAGCGCGTCCTCACCACAGACGGATGCGCGCGCCCCAGCGAAAGCGTCGGAACAAAAATGGTGAACCCGACGTGAAGCTCTTCTCCTCAATACGAAGAATGTGAGTCATTGGGGTGTCGGAAGAATAGCATGTCACCAGGTCCGGGTAACCCTAACCAGGACGTGAACCCGCCAGGGGTCGAGGCCGTCAGGATGTTGACTACTCCATTCTACGAAGTCACCAGCATGGATCCCTCTCGCCGACCATGGAAGACGGAATGACGATGGGCCTTGGTTGTTGATCTCCTTTCCTATTGATACTAATGGGTTCATCTCCCTGTTTCCAGGAATCAGATCACTGCATTCGGAGCTCGATCGCCACCTGCCCACCGGCACAGGGGCAGGGGCAGTACTAACGCGGATACCCCGCGTGGTCCCACCTATTCCACAGTCGCTCCTACTTCGACCTTCGTAGCAGCCGGGCGCTTGTGCCCCCTCTCCCCATCAGAAATCATCCAGCGGAGGGTGATCAATAACCTGGTTTGTAGGTATGACGAAGAAGGGGTCATCCCCACCAGGGGCATGACCCTCTTGGATCTAGAGGCGGTCGCACCTCACCACCATCGCTGCCCTCGAGGGCCGCGCAGGGAGCCGCCGCTCCCCACGTCGACGTTCAACCGCTTCAGGAACCTATCCCCGGAGCACTTTGACACATCCCTCCCCTACGCCAATGAGTTGGGGGATGTCGGGGTCCACCCGATCGGTGATCCATCCCAGGGGTTAACGAAAAGAACCCCCGCCAGGCTGCGTCGACACCGCCGCCTGACTCCCCGAGCCGAGGAGCAGGCAATCTTCATGCCTGCACCACCGATTCCGGCCCATCTGACTCGACGCCAGCGTTGGGCGCCAGCAGGAGAGAATGCCCGTCTTAGGGTATCAATATCAGCAACCATTGTGGCCCAATCCACTGCTGACTCCTGTTACCAGATCCCCACACACATTGAGAAGGGGCAGCCACGTGTCCAACTGGGATCGAAACCTCGACCGCCCTGCCGGCAAGTTGGGTCGAATCTCCCGGTCGCAGACACTGGCAATGGCCACTGCGGACCAATCTGCGGTAGCCATGAAGGCTCATTCTGTGCCACCGATCTGGGAAGCCGGAAGCTTCTTCGTGACGGCTATGCTTTGGGAATGACCCCTTCCAGCGCCCACTGCATGGGGTATGAGGTCACCCCACCAACTGCCGGTCGCGAGCATGGAGACGTTGTGTATCCAGTCGCTCACTCACATGGAGGTCCTCCCCATGTCCCTTTCGACATCTGTTCCGGTGCTTCTCGCACCCCAGCCTTCAGTCCCCTCTGCCCCAGCTCTATTGTGGCCGGGGGACCCCATGACGGAAATCGTCCTTACCCTAAGGAGCTACCCAAGGGTAGGAAGGCCGGGCGTCGTCGCCGTAGGAGGAATGTCAGGGGAGTTTGGACGGAAATCAGACCAGTCCGTTTTTCGGATTCTGAGGCAGAGTACGACTCGATGACGGAACCTCCCCCCCAACCCTTCAAGTAGAGGGCAGGGATGGGGACGCGTTTTGTCAGTCTCGTACTCCCCGAATGCGAGATCCGTATGATTCCCTTCTAACTTTGAAGGTATATTCAGGAGGATGAGGACTTGGCGTACCGCCGGGGATCAAGCCCGCAGTTGCCCCTGACCTCCTCGGAAGCACCTCCCGCCCCTGTTGGGGAGGGTGATGAACTTTTCTGGGGACCGACGGAATAATCACGAGTCGATGCACCCTCGGCAAGCATCGACGCTGTGACAGGAGTCCCATTCACCAGCCTATCCTATCGCAATGTGGCAGCCTGGGCACTGCAACCCCTGGAGGATGACCCAGGGATCGGCGGCCAATCGGCCTGTTCGTCGTATTCCCCGCCGGCTAGCCCACCGCCCCGACGGCCTGCCTCAGCGCCGTTAGCAATTCCCCGACATTCCTCGGTGGACGAGCAGGGGCGGAAAGTTCCAGACCCCGAACCGGAGCCGTGGAGCTTCTAGACCATTCTTGCAGCGGGCCACTTCTCTGAAAAGTTTTGGCTGGTCGTAGAATCGGATTTTGATGTGCCGGAGTCACTCACCCCAAAAGAGTTTGAATGATTCCGCCAGATTCTTCGGATGAGTCTCTCCCACCTCCGCCATCAGTTATCACCTTATCCCGGGAGCCAAGCACATCTCGAGGAGATTGGTGAGCAGTGCCTCCGGGTCGACCTAGCAGTACTCCCCGCGGTCCTGAACCCCGAGTCGTTGGACCACCACGAGGCCCTTCAGCAACAATGTGTCCAGAGTTTTTAAGTACTCCGCAGAGTTATTGAGGAGGCCACCCCCCACGCGCACATCTGCGGGTGGGGGAAGTACGATGCTCTCCTCTTCTGAGCGATCTGCCGGTAGCCCCATCAACTGGGAGGCCCTGAGGGAACGTCGCCAAGGGCAGCAGCAGTCAACATGGCAGACCTTTCAGATGAGGAAAACATTGTGGAGCCCCTCGACGGGGACTCACCCCCCGAGGACAGGCCGCTACTGGACCCATCTGGGGGGATTACTCTCCAACAGAGGAGCCTGCTAGGTCTTCCTGTACCCACGGAGGCATTGACGTTGGGCCGAAACATCGGCAGGGGTAAAGAGCCTGTTGGGTCTGTCAAACTCACCGACCCGTCTGCCTCAGTACAGAAGGTAGAGAAAGATCCCAAGAAGACCACACTACGCCAATAGCTAGCCGAGCAAAAGAAGCTGGTTGATGAGTTCCTGGCCGAAGGCATTGTAGAGCGGCGGCCTGACTACGGCAACCCTAGACCAGGACAGCAGGGTCAGGAGCATCCACCCCTTGCTGAGATCCCCCTGGGCAATGGTGACCGTGTCGTTTTCGCCGACAGGGGAGACACTAGAGCCCATGGAAAGAGGGAGCGATATGTTTTTCCGAACCCTCCCGAGCGGCGAGAAAACCTGGGGGACCCTACTCAGTTTCCTCCTACCGGTCCGAGAGTCACTCCGCCAGCTGCCCCATGAGCCGCTGAGCGCGACTATTGTATCGAAGAGCCTGAAAATGCGCTTGTGGATAGAGATCCCCTTCAGGACAGGAATCCACATCCGGATGATCTGATGGAAGTACTTATCACTCGCTTGGAGGCCCTAGAGACTCAGCAGGTGACAAATCCCACCGGATGGCAAGTCGTACCCCACATGGGTGGATGACATTCTGGCCCCGCCGGGATTTGGGATCCCCAATTTTTCCCCCTTTAACGGGACCGGAGACCCGCCACAAAACTTGTCCCACTTCAACTCGAGGTGCAGGCCTATGTTAAGGATGGCGACACAGCAGGAGGCTGCCAAGATCCGATGCTTTGTTCAGACATTGGAAGGACCAGCATTCATCTGGTACAGCCAGCTCCCTGTTGGATCAGTGACTAGCTGGGAGGACCTTCACCGGAAATTCCTCTATAAGTTCAGTTCCACAACCAGGAAGATGAACATTGCATACCTCTTTAGGTGCAAGAAAAGGCCCGACGAGGAAGTCGCGGACTTCGTCGCCCGGTGGAAGGGGCCCACGTACTCCCTTGACTTGCCGCTGACTCAGGAGAAATTACTGACGATGTGTGTGGGGAATGTCAAGGCGGAGTTGGTTCCTTCCCTGATCACGCAGAATTACCCTGGAGGGTTCCGGGACTTCTCGGACAAGGCTCAGCACCTCAAAGAAGCCATGCAACAGGACAGTCAGGCACGCCCGCTGCCTCCTCTAATCTTTGCAAGGAGAGCCGCTAGAGCCGAGCCTACTGTTGTGGCACAGATAGAGGCTCCCAGACAGCTAGAGTTGTTGCCAGTGAGGCCAGCTCAGCAGGCTCATAGGGGTCTACCCCCACAGCCTCCAGCCCAGCAGTGACCACCTCAAAATCAACAGGCGCCTCCGCGTAACACACCGCCACCACCTAGGCGAGGTAATACGGCTCCGCCTCCTCGGACTGCTCCTCCGGCCCCTGGCCATGGTCAGCCCCCAAGAGTCCCCTTTCCAGACAGAAGGAATCGGGCTTACTCATTTGGCGATGCCCAGGTCCCCGGTTATTTCTGTAGCTCCATGGAGCAGAGGATCGTGCGATTGCCTGAGTGCCGGAAGCCATAAGAGGCGTGTCTCACGGATCACCCTAACTACTGCCCTTATCACCGGATCCTGGGACCCACCATCCAGCAATGCTATGTGATCAAGGACTGGCTCCAAGACCAGATTGACAGCAACATAGTCAGGTTGGGCCCAGCCCCGGCATAGGTGGCCGGTATCTTCGTGGGATCAGATGGCAGTAGTGACAACGGGGACGAGTGGGAACATGTTTCCGACTGTGGGAAGAGTGGGAACAGGTTTCCACTCCGGAAGATTCGTCTGAAGACCCAGTTCGATGGATTCATTTCCAATACTGAATTCATGGTTTTCTGTCAGGACACTGCCTACAACGCATTGATGGGCCGGTCGTGGCTCCATCTTCACGGAGTGGTTCCCTCATCATAACATCAGTGCCTCAAATACTCCCTTAAGGGTTGAGTAGGTGTGCTCCAAGGAGATGCGTCTCATTTTGCCTCTTGTGAAGCTCGTTACCTAGACGCTGACTATTACAAGAGCAAGGACAAGAAAATCCTGGAAGCTGAGGTTGAGCCTACCACTGTCGCGAGTGATCCCTGGGAAGGTTTGGATGACGCATATGTCTTCCCAATCCATCGGTTGGATGCCACGACTCCCAATATGGGAGAGTGCTTTATTTTCTCGGGTACCAGAGGAATGCATATTTCCGGGTCTGAGCAACAGTTGGAAATCACATCACACTCTTACACAAACCAGGCTCAGGTGATCCCCAAGCCTCCCACCCCTGTACGATATCGGGACGTTGAGCTCATGGCAACGGCAGTACATCATACGTGCATGTTTCGCCAAGCAGGAATTGACCGGCTCAAGACAACGTGTCTCCACTGCTTTGATGTCGTAAAGCGTGGCCCCTTGGGCCGAAGGACAGATGGGATTGGATCAACCTCCTTCGTCGCCATGGTCTCCGCAGTGCATGAGTCTCCCGTCATGACGAACCCTACCGCCCAAGCCGGTGCCAGCTCCCCATCAGGGTCGAGAAACCCCGAAATGGTTCCCCCCATGGACGATCCTTCCACAAGAAGAGAAGAAGACATGGAAGATGCTCCTCCTGCATTTGAGGAGGGAGTTTCTACCACGGTCAACAAGCTAGTACAGGTGAACCTTGGTAGTGAGGCGGACCCGTGACCCACCTTGGTTAGCGCTGTTATGCCTCCCGAGGAACGGAAACAATACATAGACTTCCTCAGATAGCACCGTGATGTGTTTGCCTGGAGTTATGATGAGATGCCGGGACTAGATCCCCAGGTAGCCGTCCACCTCCTTGGCCTCCCAACAAACCATCGCGGGTTCAATCAGCCTCCTAGAAAAATGAACCCCTTTCATGGTGCCATTGTTGAGGCTGAACTTGATAAGCTCATTAAGGCCAACTTTGTCAAGGAATTCCAGTACCCCAGGTGGCTAGCCAACATTGTTCCCATCAGGAAGAAGAACGGGAAGATCAGGGTCTGCATCGACTTCCGCGATCTTAATCACCACTATCTGAAGGATGACTTTCCCCTTCCCATGAAATAGCTATTGATTGACGCAACGACCGGGTTCTAAGCCCTCTCCTTCATGGATGGGTACTCCGGGTACAACCAGATCCATATGGCCCCCGAGGATGAAGAGTTCACTGCCTTCAGGGACCCCCAGGGCACTTTTTATTATCGGGTTATGCCCTTTAGCCTGAAGAACGTGGGTTCCACCTTTCAACGGGCTATGCACCGCATATTCAAGCCGATCCTCGGGACGCTGGTGGAGTACTACGTAGATAAACTGGTGGTTAAATATCGTCAGCGCCAGGACCATCTCAACGACCTTGAGAAAGTGTTCGGTTTGCTCCGTTCTCGCCACTTGAAGATGAACCCGTTGAAGTGTGCCTTCGGGGTCACCTCCGGAAAGTTTCTTGGCTTCATCGTTAGGTATCGAGGTATTGAGATTGACCCTGATAAGATCAAGTCCATAAGTCGGATGCCTCCCCCAAATAATATTCGGGAGCTTCATGGCCCCCAAGGACACTTAGACTATATACGCCGATTCATTGCGAATCTGGCCGGCAAGTGTAAGCCCTTTTCTCGACTCATGAATAAAGGCGCCGCCTATGGGTGGGATGAAGAGTGTCAGACCAATTTTTCGGAAATCAAGCAGTATCTGCTTCAACCTCCGGTCCTGATGCCACCCGTTCCCGGAAAGCTGCTGGTCCTTTACGTGACCTCCCTGGAGAGATCCCTCGGCGCCCTTCTCGCCCAGAAGAACAACAAGGGAATGGATAATATCCTCTACTACCTCAGCTGCATGCTCCTCGACGCTGAAATTAGATATTCTCCCATCGAGAATATATTCCTGGCGCTCGTATTCACCATACAAAAATTGCGGCACTACTTGCAGCACCATGAGGTACAACTGGTCTCTCGGGTAGACCTGTTGAAATACATCCTGAGCTGGCCTATGTTGACCGGCCAATTGGCACGATGGGCGATAATCCTCCAGCAGTTCGACATTAGGTTCATACCTTAGAAGGCCATAAAAGGATAGGCGTTGGCAGACTTCTTAGCTTCCCACCCATCCTCTGCGGACCAGCCACTGGATTTGGGCTTTCCTGATGAGGCAATCCTCTCAGTGGATCACGCCACCCCATGCTGGCAGATTCACTTTGATGGCGCCTCCCAAAGCCCTACCGGTAGAAGGCTCAACGATCCTAGGCTTAACAGAGTGGGCCTGGGTATCATCTTCATCACCCCGGAGCAAGCCGTTCTGCCATATTCTTTCTTGTTGTCAGATGGCTGCACCAACAATGAGGTAGAATATCATTCCCTCATCACTGGCCTCGAGTTGGCTCTGGAGGTTAACGTACCCCACCTGTATGTAAAAGGGGACTCTAAGCTAATCATCAAGAAGGTTAACGGTGACTACGCTTTCAGGAAGCCGGAACTCATGTCATTGCTGGAATGCACCCTCCATCTAATGGCTATGTTCCCCTCCCGACCAGATGTCGTTCACGTTCCCCAGTCACAGAACAGGCGCGCAGATGCTTTGGCCAGCTTGGCCGCATCACTCGCAGAGCCTGAACAGGATGACCTAATCATCAACGTGGAACACTGAAGAGTCATTTCTCTTGTTATACAGGAGGGCGATCGTGGCCCGTGAGTGAACCATATCACCGCTGGTGCCCCCGCGTCAGGACCCCCCAAGGCTTCAGGCATGGTGATCGAGATAGTTCCTGACTGGAGGACACCCTTGGTTAAATATCTCCGGCACGAAAATCTTCTGATGGACCGAGTAGAGTGAGAACGAATCTGGTGCCACGCACCGCAGTTCACCCTTCGGAGCGGTCCCAGCCGTGAGCATCTCCTTTATAGGCGTGGGTTTGACGGTGTTCTCCTCCTTTGTCTTCAAGGAGTGGAGATCCCATAGGTCATGCAGGAAGTGCACGCTGGTTCCTGTGGCACCCACCAGGCCAGGTCGAAGTTGTCCCACCAGATTCAGAGACTGGGATACTTCTGGCCCTCCATGATCCACGACTGCATCGAGCCCGCCAAGAGGTGTCATGCGTGCCAAGTACATGCTAACATTGTGCATCAGACACCGGAGCCTCTCCATACTACCAAGTATTCTTGGCCCTTTTCAGTATGGGGGTTGGATGCCGTAGGGCCTTACCCACCGGCGACGGCCCGCCAGTTCCGGTTCACCTTAACCGCCACAGATTTCTTCTCAAAGTGGGCAGAGGCAGCCCCACTCAGGGAAGTCAAGGCTGGTTCTATCGCCGACTTCGTGAGCTCCAATATCAGTCACCAGTTTGGAATACCTCATGCTATCCTCATGGATAACGGAACCAACTTCCGAGCGGCCGAGCTAAAGAGATTGTACGCCAAGTACAACATTCGCTCTAACCACACCTCCCGCTATCATGCGCAGGCGAATGGACAGATTGAGGCATTTAATAAAACCCTCTCTAACATTCTGCAAAAAATGGTTGGCCGGAACAAGAAAAGTTGGCCGGAAAATCTCCCCAACACCCTCTGGGATTATAGGACGATGACTTAAAATTCCACCCAGGTGACTCTGTATTCCCTGGTATACGGAGCTAAGGCCGTCCTTCCCATCGAGGTCCAGCTTCCCTCATTGCGCATGGCGGTCTATGACCAGCAAGCACCGGACAGAGTTGCCGAGATCTGTCTAGCCGAATTGGAAGCGCTGGACGGAAGTAGGCTTCACGCTTTACATAACCTGGAAAGGCATCAGAGTAGGATGGCTCAAGCTTTCGATAAGAAGGTTCGCCTCCGCTCCTTCCTGCAAGGTGACTTGGTGCTGGCTCTTAGAGCGCCAATGATTCCCGGCAGGAAACCACCCAAGTTGGAGCCCAAGTGGGAGGGGCCTTTTGTTTTCCACAAGGTCTATCCCAATGGCGTGTATTCCCTGGTGACTATGGATGGTGAGCGTATCACTCCTCCCTCCAATTCCAGGTTCCTCAAGAAGTACTTTGCCTAACTTGGTTGGTCCTGCATGACCTTAAACTGTATGGTCCCGCACGACCCTAACTATGCTTTGGTCTGAGTTCTAAGACCTAAAACTAAGATCCTCTTGGTCCGAGTTCTAAGACCTAAAACTAAGATCCTCTTGGTCTGATCTCTATGACCTAAAACTAAGATCCATATTTCTTCCAAAATGACATTAAACTGTATTTCCAGAACTACGTCTAGCTTGATTCCCATCCTAATGGGATACGTAGGAACGCCCAGACCTTTCGTCTTTGGGTCCAGCTCGAGGTCCGTTGTCGTGTCTGTTTCGCCTTTGGGACCATGCCCACAGGATCGTGTAGCGTGGTGTGAGATTATGTCCCCACTCACGTCGGGTTTGCAATAACTGCACCATGTGCACCCTATCCTTAGGGTTTAGCCCTCCTATGTCCAATGGCACTAGAAGGACGCTTTTAAGAACTATGTGTGGCTTCATTGCCATCCTTATGGGATACGTAGGACCGCCTGAACACCTAGATGTCAGGTCCAGCCCCATCTCTTAGGATATCCCACGATCTCCCGGTTCCCAGGGTGTTTGGCATTACACCCCCTTTTTTTTGCCCAGGGATCCACCATCTTTTGGCCGCTCTCATACTGAGCCCTCTGACCCTTTCCAGTGGTCTGCTGATGTGCTCAAGTCACTCTGGTCTAGAACGTGGAGTTCCATATTCGACTTAGGAAACTTCCATCCACTTTCCAAGCTTCGTGTTCCCCTTCATTCGGGCCCCCGTCATCCTTCACACTCGGAGGGACCCCCAAGAATGGCCTGGATACAATGCCCAAGGGATCTCCTACCGTCATGGGCCAACACCCCCGAGGGTTTTCAGACAAATAATTGATACAAATCCCACGTTGCGAACATGGTCAACAGTTGATGCTCATTTTTCGGTCCCCATGGAAGACACGACAGGATGTTGTGTTTCGAACATGGTCAACAGTAATCCTCAGTCGTCACACCGGTTCCCCGGGCCCTGAATGTTGGTATCATTGTTCATGTCATGTTCCGCCCCACCGTGTCAAGGTGGAATCTTGACACTCCTTGTACTAACCCTCAGTACACCCCCACACATCAGACAGACCGAGCTGCGTAATGGTGTCTCTCGGGGCTCCCACGATCTGAGCGCTAGAGTATGTGCTTGGGTCTCTTATTTATGGGTTGCGTGCAGCTTGACCCTCATCCCCTTGGGGAAGGAGGAGTCGCCCAGACATTGCGTTTTGGGCCCAGCATAGCTGGGAGCTGGCATCTCCTGCCCCTCCCTGATTGTTGAACCCTCGTAGGCCCCTTTGGACTGAGGCTCCTCTCTCGGATGGTCCAGACCATACAACCTTAAACTGTGTGCTGGTTCAAACTATATGACCTTAAACTGTGTTGTTGGTCCAAACCATATGACCTTAAACTGTGTTGTTGGTCCAAACCATACGACCTTAAACTGTGTGCCAGTCCAAACCATATGACCTTAAACTGTGTTGTTGGTCCAAACCATACGACCTTAAACTGTGTGTTGGTCCAAACCATATGACCTTAAACTGTGTTGTTGGTCCAAACCATACGACCATAAACTGTGTTCCGGTCCAAACCATATGACCTTAAACTGTGTAGTTGGTCCAAACCATACGACCTTAAACTTTGTGCCAGTCCAAACCATAAGACCTTAAACTGTGTTGTTGGTCCAAACCATACGACCTTAAACTATGTTGTTGGTGCAAACCATACGAACTTAAACAATGTTGTTGGTCTAAACCATAAAACCTTAAAATGTGTTGCTGGTCCTATCACAAGACCCTAAACTGTGACATTATCGTCCTGGCCGCAAGATGGAAAATGGCACTGCATTGTGATGACCTCGTTGTAGAGGACATCATGATGGGTATTGGTCACATGCCATGCCATTTTTCAACGCCTATCATGGCTTGATTCATGTGGAGACACCACGACCTACTACTCTAGGTTTGTCGCTCCACAACAAAAAAACCACTCACCTTAAAGGAAAAAACAAGATTTATCAAATTCCGCTTCTTTTAGTGCAAAGGGCCATGCCCGCACTCCCCCTTTGTTCCCTGGCACAGGTATCTTACCATGTCACCCTGGCACTGGTATCTTACCATGTCACCTTCCAGAACTATGTATGGCTTGATTCTCATCTTTATGAGATACGTAGGAACGCCTGGGGAACTCCCCCATGGGTCCAGCCTACCTTCATTTTCGGTCCCTCGACTCGAGCCTTTCCCCGGAGAGCACATGGTAAGTAGGGATTAGGTCCTCATTCACGTCGGGTTTTGTAAATTCCTTGCCATGTGTCCGTTTCTCCCTTTTTCCACCTCTTGGTCCGAGCTCTAAGACCTAAAACTAAAATCCTCATGGTACGAGCTCTAAGACCTAAAACTAAGATCCGTATTCCGTCCCGCATGACGTTAAACTGTATTACATCTTGTATGACATTAAACTATATTCCGTCCCGCATGATGTTGTACTGTATTCCGTCCCGCATGACGATAAATGGTATTCCGTCCCGCATGACATTAAATTGTATTTCGTTGCGCATGACATTAAACTGTATTTCGTCCCGCATGACGTTAAACTATATTTCGTCCCGCATGACGTTAAACTGTGATTCTAGAACTATGTGTGGCTTGATTCTCATCCTAATGAAATACGTAGGACCGCCCAGAAATTTCGTCTTGGGTCCAGCCCCAGGGATTACTGAACCCCGTCGTTCCTTATTGTCGGCCCCTCGGCCCAACTTCATGGGAAGTGGTGTAATCGGGACATCTACCCCGAGAAGGTTCGGGATTCCCCAGGATAATAATGGCTAGTGTCATTTCTCTCACCAAAGGGGTCCTACCTGGAAATTGGGATGACCCATGATCATGTCGTTTTGTCCGCCTAATGCGCCTTCGCCATGGATGCGCAATTTCGGGAGTGTTGGACTATGTTCGAACAAAACACCACTCCACCTTCCACGCTTTGCGTCCCCCCTTATTCAGATCCTCATTTCATTGCATGTTTGACGGGACCCCCTAACAGTATGGATTCTCAACCTATGGTCTTCCTACTGTCCTGGGCCAACATTCCGGAGGACTGGTCATGTTTGACGGGACCCCCTAACAGTATGGATGCTCGACCTATGGTCCGCCTACTGTCTTGGGCCAACATTCCGTAGGACTGGTCATGTTTGACGGGACCCACTAAGAGTATGGATGACAGACCAATGGTCTGCCTATTGTCCTGGGCCAACGTTCCGGAAAACTGGCGGACGATATTTGAGTTAGGCCCCGTGTTGCGAACATGGTCAGCAGACAGCCCTCATTTATTGTCCCCATTCCAGGCCAACATGATATGGGTTCTGTGTTTCCACCATGGTTGACAGTTATCCTCCATAGTTGCGCCCCTTTGGGTTCCGAATTTGGGCAATGTGATTCACCCTTCCTCTCCATCTCCCTGTGTTCGGATGGATTTCAATGCCCCCGGCATCGCCCCGCTCGTGTGTTAGAGCACATTGAGGAGTCGACACATCAATCGGCCCGGGGTCTCCTAAGAAGTCCAGGCCCAAATTTGGACGCCTGAAGGTTGGTCAATGCCCCACAGTTGAACGAAATGATGGTACGAGCATCTTCTACTTCTTGCGTTGGGCACGACCCATAGGAGCCTAGGGATGAGCTGTTATTCGTTTTGGAACTATGGTTGAGCGCATTAAACCAAGGGTACAAATGAGTGGATTTGGCCATATATTGGATTGAGACGATGAGCAGTACAAGCAGAAAGTTCATGAGATGGCCAAAACAAGCCCATAGGGATCATCATGCTAAAGCAATCTTTCCAGTGCTGCTACCCTCTAGCTGGTAGCCTCTAGGACCGCTTCTTGCTCTTTGGAGACTCTCTCCTCGTCGGCCACCATAGAGCGCAGCTCTCCAGCCCTAGCTTGTACATGCGTCCGCTCGGTTTGAAGTACGGTCATCTGGTGACTCGCCTCACCAGTTGTTCCTGCGCATCAGCTAGCTGGGCCGTTAGTTGCTCCACGAGCTCAGAGCATGTTGTGATGAAGGCCTCTTTATCTTCCACCTTCCCTTCGAGGTGTCGGACTTCCTACTCCACCCTCGGCAGCGCTTGAGTGCTCGCCAATCCTTCCTAGCACTGGGAAATGTCGGTGCGTCAGCTGATCTCACGTATCTTCTTGGCCATGTAATCACGGACCGTCAGATGAAGGTGATGAGCGTCAGCCCCTCTGGCGCACAGGAAGCACAGCCAGGTCTGAAGTGATCCCATCCGCCTCATCCAATCCGACTGGGGCTGCCTGATGAAGCACTGGATACACTTCCACCCTTTGCGTCGTGTCATCTGGCTCTCCTCGGCGGCCTTTGAGTCTGAGTAATCTTTCTCCTCAGGGTCAGCGGGTCGGTATATGGGGAAGGCCGCCAGCAGATCGGCAGCAGGATCCTCCATAGGGACACCTTTGTGAGGAATAGAATCCTTGACATCCAGGTGACCTTCTTCTCTTGCCCCAGTAGCAATGAGGCCTCCACCAGCTTCCGGCCATGTCTCAGGAACAACGCCCCTGATGTCCGCCACCCCCTGTTCATCAATTGCCGGGGCCGACTCCATGCAGAGAGCATGTTCCGAACGAGGTGGTTTGTCCGCCGCTGGTCCACTCGTGGACGGTTCAGGCTCCGCAGCCTGATGTGACTCTACTATTTAGATCACTGCACAAGGCATACGCTAGTCAGATGGGATCTATTGACACCAAGAACCAGTAGTGAAGCGTGAGACTTACAAGAATCCAGAGCGTCGGTCCCCAGTGTTTCGGTCGCTGTAGGAGCCGCCGTAAGGGGAGACCCCTCTGCGGTTGTTAATTCAATGATGGTTGTTGGATCCCCTTCATGTCCCACTGGTTCCTTTCCTCCCTCATCTGGTGGGGACGCCCGTCCAATGCTCAACTGCTATGGAGTAGGATGGGGAAGTGAGTTAGAAGTTGGAAAGTAGAATGGATGAATGAGGGAAATGAATGAAGACAGAGACAAACCCTGAGAATCTCGGTTATGTCGAGATCAGAGTCAGCAATCTCTCCACTCTCTTGGAGACTCCCTTGGTAGGTCGCCCCTTGCGACCCCTCACCTTCGGGCTCCACTTCTTCATCTTCTCCCTCTCCTTCGTCCTCTCCAGTTTCCTCCTCCCCCTCCGGCTCCTCGTCACTGTCACCTTCTCCCGGCGGCATCGCTTCCGGGTCATGCTTCTGGCCGAGCATCACTTTCACTAGGAAAGGTGGCTCTACATGCCGCCCTCTTGGGCATGCGTATGCATCCATGGCCGTTAGATAAGCATGCCGCTGATGGAAGTTTACTCGGTCCATAATTCGAACGAGCCCGACCTCTGGAAGTTGGATCTCATTTTGCATTATCTTCTGCGAGATGGCTTCGACGCTCAGCGATTACCGCAGGGTCATCTAGGCTGACCACAGTGCCGGGAGAATTGCGTCTTGGGAAGTTTCGAGCAGATATCTTATCTTCTTCCCAGGCAGTTCCCTGGCTGCCTCATGTGACCCCCCTGCGGGTAACGAGAACGTGGCAGCACCATGTGATGTTCCCACTACCGAAGTCCCGACCTGCGTAGGCCTCGCTGCCTGACGCGTCCTTGGTTCCCCCCTTCCGACGGCGCCGTGCCTTCTTTCCCGTCACCTGGTTTCCACGCGATTAACCTCGAGTTTCCGGACATGCATGCGTAATATCCCCTTAAGGTACGCAATGGTCCAGTGTTCGGCGTACTTGGTTGCTAGGCCGGCATCGACCCTGGTGGGAGGAAGAGTAACGACATCGCCAGAGACGAAAGTGGTAAACATCAACCACATCTGGTGCAGGACGCACATATTCTTCTCCTGCCAGACAGCCGTGAATACCTTCTTCGGCATTCTTTGGAGTCACCCGAACTGCCTGGCGAATCGGGATGGAACGTAAGGCTCGCAAATCACCTTCTCGTCGATCCGAGCCACGAGCACCCCGCCCCGAATGCTCTGGAAGTATTCCTGCTGTTCCAGAGATCCTCGCCCGTTGTCTGCCATCTGGATGATTGGGGTGGGAAACGGGCTGAAGTTGAAGTTGGCATGGTTGCCGATGTGGATCCTCACGCCCTCCTCATTGATCGTCAATGTCGCCACTCCTGCGATGTTTAGCAAGGACGGTCGCAGGCCGTTGCCTGGAGGACGGACGACGTTTGGGAATGTATACCCACCAAGATGAGCCGCCACCCAGCCATGGAAGATCTGGAAGGGACAACATACTCTCCGAGGTGACCCCCTCATGAGATGTGCCTCAGGATGGTATACAGCTTGGCCAGCATGGGGACACCCAAGTTGAACCGATTGTTGGCGGCCATGGAGCCCGCCATCACCAAAGTCACTGGACGGACGCCCATCCTCGCGTCCCGCACCGGCAAGAGCCACCCACTCAGGAAGGTGGCAAGGAACCCGGCATACCGGACGTTCAGGTCTCGGGCCTCAATGACGCGGTAGCCCCATGATTGGTATTGCCCTGCCTCCAGGGTCTTCTAGTATGACCCGTCCTTGCTCCTCTAAGTCAGGGTTGGGCACCGTTTGCCCCGTCCCGGCATCTTGACGGCGGGATCCTTCTCAACGAATAGGCTGAACCAGCCCTTGTAGGCGATGTCCTTCAGGAAGTCCTTCACCCCCAGCCTCTCCTTGGCCAACTGCAGCAGGTGCCACGTTAGCATAGGCGTCCGTGACCTGTCTCCCCAGGTGTTCATTGGAGGAAAAAACTCGTCATATTGGTAACCCTCCAGTGGGATACCTCCGATGCAGTTAACGTCCCAGAGACTAATGACGAATTCCCCATGATGAAGGTGGAACGTGTTGGTGTCAGGAGACCACCGGGAGAATAGCTCCGATCCAAGATCAGGCTAGCGGTGGAAGTGGAACTGCGATGTCCATACCGCCTCGAATAGGCCGATATACAGCAGTTCGTCCCCGAACTGGTCACAGGTATGGCTAACCCAGAACGCCCAGGCCCATTCGCTGGTGAAGTTGCCCCCAGACCGCAGGTCCGAATCCTTCAGCCAGCCCTTCGTGTCATTCGTGACGCTCTGACGGAAAGTGCTCGCATAGAGGTCCAGAGAATCCTATGCCACAAGCTCGTCCCGGGTAATGGTCCTAGTCCTCGGGTTCAGGACATATACATCCATATGTCTAGTTTCCCTGGCAGGATGGCCATTTTTGGTGATATTGTAGTGATAAAGTTTGTCCTCCCGAGTCACCCAAGACCGCTGCATGTCCACTTCGAAGCCTGGTAGGGGCACCTCCTCCAGGATGCCAAAATTCCAGAGCGGGAGGTTTTCCGACAAGGGATATGTCTTCTGGGCCAGAGTCAGCAGGTTGAACAAGGTCAGATTGTTAGAGACAATCACCTTGGCGACATAAACCTCCACGTTTGCCGCCATTTCTGTCCTACGGGCAGCGGCTTCCCCCTCATCAACTCGGCTTGCAGCCATCTCGACTCTTTCGGGAGTTGGGCGAAATCAGGATGCAGTGTGCGAAATCGGAGTGATCAGCGCGAAATATGAAGGAGTTGCGCGAAATCCTGGAGATGAGCGCTCAATCGGCACGTGAAGCGCGGAAAAGCCCGAACAGGCGCGAAATAACGGCAAAATTTCGGATGGAATCCCGCGCTGCCAGAGCATTATTACGCGCAGGTGCGGAAGCGATTTCGCACACGAGAGCGATAAGCTTATCACGCAGAAAAAAGCGGAAGTATAGATTTGGGACCCAGTGCCCCATTTTATAGGCGAGGCCAGGGATCCGCGCCACGCGGAAAGAGGATTTCGCGCCCGTCCGTAGGATGTGCGCGCCCCATCAGAATTTTGCGCACAACTTGACCAGGAGGCTCAGCACTTCGGTGTTTCGGTGTTTCCCTTGGAATCCGATCGTTGCGACCTCTCGCCGATCCAATTCCAAGGGGGGCATTTGTTGATGCTGAAAAAAAGGACCATAACTCTCGGAGGAAGTTTCGAAATGATGAAGCGAAGTCATATTCGAAATCAGAGGCCCGATCTAGAGGCCTGGGATGTGGTGCGCGAAATAAAGGAGGATCCACACGAAAAAATGTTCTGTGCGCGTAGAATCACCAGGTTTCACGGAATTGAGCCGATGAGGCGCGCAGTCTTTGCGTGCCCTAGTTCTGCGTGGCGAGTGTTTGCGCGTCGGTTGTGCTCGGCGCGAAGAATTTCGCGCACCGCCTGGATTCTGCGTCGGAGGTCGCCTATAAATAGAAGGTGACCCCGAACGGTTTGGGGGTTGAGGAATCTGAAGCGACTCCCGTGCGTGCAATTTGTCTCCCCCCCGCGCGCAAGATGACTTCCAGGTAAAACCCTCATTTCGAAGAACCTTTCCCCGGAGTTCTCCTTTGCGCGCAACTCCACCAGCTTTAGTGAATTTTCCGCCTTCCCCAGGTACCATCCTTGCGCGCAATCCGTGTCCCTTGCATGCAATACCCTGCCGTGCGCGCAAAACCCTCCGCGTAATTCCCTCTCCGCGCGCAATTCCCTTTCTCCAATTGCGCGCCATCCCGGAGTTTTGTGCGCAAACCCTCCCTTTTGCGCGCAAAGCCCAGGACCCCTCACCTTGACGCCCCTTGGCTGCCCCCTGCGCTGGTACCTGATGTCTCCCCTGCCGGGCAAGAGCGCCATGCGTTGTTTTCCCGTATGGCCTCCCAAGCTCATGCAGAGTAACCTCAAGGCCCCTTGGTCCGTGTTTCCCGTTGCATTGCTTTGCCTTATGCTTCTCCACATAGGCAGGCTAACAGATATTGCTTCTTCACATAGCCACGCTAACGTGGACCCCCCGGTGGTTTTCCCTGCAGCCCCCCTTCACTATGGCCTTGCCGATTCCTTCCCTTCTACAAGGGGTAGAGGGTGTTGGGCATGTAGGCCCTAGGGGTGTGGAGTAAACCCACCTTGTCCAATCTGTAGGACGTTAAACTGCTGAGCACCTCATCCTTAACACAAGACGTTAAACTGTGGTCTGACCCCGTGCTTCGCACGCAGGGTCCCCCCAGCTCGGACATTCATTACACCCACTCGTCTCCATGGGAATGGACTCTTACTCACATGGAATGAGATCCTCCTTGTCGAAGAGGTGTTTGTCCGCTGGGGATGGGCCGCCTCAGAGCGTAATCCCCTAGCCTTTCTTGCGGATGATTGCACCCATGCATCTCCATACTTCCCCCTGCCAAGGCCAGTGGAGTCCTTTTCCCACTGCGCATTGTCGCACCACAGGCCTCCACCCTAGAGTAAGCCTCGACACCAAGGGCCGCTAACCACGCGTAAGCCCCTATTTCCTCTTTGGGCCGCTCAACGCGTAAGCCCCATTCATCTTCTCACAGACGCACCCTTCGCGACGTGATCATCTGGTCCCTGCTGTCTCTTGTTTCACACACCGAGCATGACTCATGTGGGCTTAGAGCGTGCATCAACCATGACATCCTCCTATGGGCCACCCCATAGTGTAAGACCCATCCTAGCGAACTACGTGGACTTTGATCCATGCTAACGCACGGTATGTAGGAAGCCTCCAAGAGGTTCAAGCCCACCACCCGGTCTTCCCGACCTCTCCATGTCGGTTCTCCGACCACCTTGGGCCGCCTCAGAGCTTAATTCCCAAACTACCCATCCCGTATGACGTTAAACTGTATCCCGTCTCGTATGAAGTTAAACTGTATTCCGTCTCGCAAGACGTTAAACTGTATGCCGTCCTGCGTGATGTTAAACTGTATCGCGTCCCGCATGACGTTAAACTGTATCCCCCCTCTTGGGCCGTCTCAAAATTTAAGCCCCATGTCTCACTCCACCATCCATCCTGATCCTTACCCGGGCCAACACATCCCGGTGAGGTCATGCCACCCCATCCCACTCCATGACACCCAGGAAGCCGCCCATGTGATGGGCCCAACATCGGTGTTCCCCCCTGGGGATCCTTCAACCCGATCCGTCTCTGCAAGACGTTAAACTCGCGACATACCCCGTGTTAAAAATGGGAAGCTGAGGAAAATCTCAGATGGTACATATTCCTCGCGTTCGATGTGGGATTCCAAGGGCTTCCGCGCCCTCGAGAAGCCCTGTGATGAGGGACCAAAGACAGACATGCCGACGACGCCCCAACATGACCATTTTCCTCACCGAAGGTTCCTGCCCCGACAAGAACCGTTGGAGCGTCTTGAAGGAAGCAGCGTAATTAACTGGCGTCCATGTAGATATGGCACCGGGAATGAGCTTCACGAACCCATATTAAATCTTTGAGGGAGACCCAGACTAGGTAATGAGCTCCGAGGAGGAATCCACGGAAGGAAGAACCGAAATCCCATCATCTCGGTTTCGATCGAGGAGTAGACGTCCCTAAACAAGGAACGGATGCCACCCACCTTTGGAAAGCAGGAATGCGGGGTAACAAGCAGCGCGTCCTCCGCACAGACGGATGCGCGCGCCCCGGTGAAATCATCAGAAACAACGATTCAATATTTACTTGGGATGTTACATAATAAGTGCATAGTATGATGATATAATGAGAGTGCATGAGAAAATATTAAATAAAGTGATAACTCTAAATACCTGAATCATCAGACATGAAGTATGAAAAAAAATTCTTTAAAAAAAGAGTTATAAGTGTTGATATTCATGATCCATGTGATATCAATCATGATCAACGATATCATTATAAACCCATATAAATAAATGATAAAATCTAGGGGTATTATGGAACAAATATTCAAAGAAGTATTACATAACCCTTAGAGAACCCAAAAAAAGGAATAACAATACGTTTGACTTATAATATAATTATTTAGATAAAATAATCATTAACCAATTAATTATAGAACTATTCGGTCACACCCATACTATAAGTTAAAACAGACCCACTCGATGTTGTATAGGATCACCCATGGTATAAGCACTATACATGATCAAAAACACAAATATTTTAAATATATATTTCATTTCATTATTATACTTGTAAAATAACAATTATCCCTTTAATAAAACGACTAACCAATTTTAAGGAAATTGGTTCCACAAAAATCACATTAAAATATTATTTACTATTGGGAATTAAATGGGACCCATTATAATCTCCCTGAAATATTATTGACCCATATAAAATAAATGGATTCTATGAAAATATATTTTAAATAATCTAAATTAATATTTAAGAATAATGAGGATTTTATCACTTCAAAATATTTACATCCAAGCAAAAGTAACAACAAGAGTTTTTTACGTAGATGAATGTGATGAATACATTAAAAAAATAAATATATTTATTGTAAATTAACCTTTTCATTTAAAATAAATAACATTTTATGTTCGAAGAATTCCTAAAATATTTCAAAAAAAATCACTGAAAATGTAATTTGAAATATGTAACGTAAGATCTAAATAGAATATAAAAAATTAATTAAAGAAAATATCATTTTCATATCAAAAATAAATTTAAATCACTTTAAAAATAAAATCATTTAGAAAAAAATTAAAATATAATAAAGTAATCTTATATTAAAAAATGGCCATGATGTTTGAACATTTAGTTCACGTCGTACATGTTAAAACAATGATTCCTTTCAAATTTTTAGTGAAATACAAATGTGAATTTTTTATAAAATGGATTGGATATTCCTTTCAAAAAAGTATTGATAAAAATAAAAAAGTGTCAAAAATATATTTATTAAATAATTTTATTATTAATAAAAACTATTTTGACAAATATTTTTGAAAACATTGTATTGGATGAAAATTGATTTTCTAATGAAGCGATAAATGAAGTTGATTTTTTTAAAAACCTTTTTCTTAATTGTTTTATATAAAAAAAGAAGCAAAATTGTTACATTAAATGAAAAAATATAAAATAAAAAGAGGATAAGAGAAATAATTTCAATAATTGATAGGTAAACCATAATATTTCAATATTTGTGACTTATTAATAAATAATCCCGATAATCTATGGGATTGAAATATAAAACACATACAATGTTGGTATTATTGAATCGTATGAACCTTGAAAGAATGAAATTAAAAGAAATATATTAAATAATTATAAAAAATAAATTCATGATGTCACATGTAATAGTGTCTACACATATACATCCTAAAAATTATGTGTGTAATATAACATATGCTACAAATAATGTAAATTGAGAAAAAAAATACCTTTTTGATTTGGAACCTTTTGAACCACAACCCACATGAAAAAGTGTTTATAAAATTGATATATAAATAACAATAAATTATAGGAGAAGAATATTAGGATATATTAATATGTTGTATATACACCAAACCAAATAAATGATTGTTTAATTTTTATATTCCACTCTGAAGTAAATGATGTACTATTTATCCCATTCATCGAGTCCAAAATTTCAATATATGTCCTATAACTCAGGTATAATAACAATATATCAATTGTTTTATTCACTAATAATTTTTTTACAATTTAATACATTATACGAAAATCGTTTATTTTATTTCTTTATAATTCCATATTTCAATGCATAATCATTTAATTCAACATCATGTGTTTTGAGGACGTGTACTTCAATGTTTCAAAATGGATTTGGTGTGTTAAACATGGTCAAAGAGGTACTTATTTCAAATTATCCCGAATAACAATAATTAAATAATTAATATATTTAAAAATAAATATTTCTTCAAAAACTAATAATGAAATACAGTTGTGAGAAATGTTGTATGTTACGATCATGGGGACAGTAAACTGTACATGTGTGTGAGTATTGTTTCCATATTTAAATTATCATTATGGAAATGATAAAAGAAATTTCATATCTTTACTAAATGATAATAATATCATATATGAAAAAATATTTCAATAAATAAACTTATACATATCAGCCATGTCATTTTTGATGAAAATAATGTGCTAGATAGCTTCGTGATGGCGATAGACCCCACGTATATGAATGACATTATCATCATTATGTGAGAGAGAATGTAATAAATATAATGACATAATATATTTTTAGATTGATAAAAATGTAATTAATATCATAATAACATCATTTAGATGACATAAATTTAGTAATATAATCTTAATTATTTTCCATGTAATTCTTTAGTGAAAATGAATGAGATCTCTTTACGAGGTTGTAGTCCACCGTACCCATGAACGCTGATAGAATATCCTCTACATAAGGGAATTAAAATCATTATATTTTATATAAATAATCCATTTGTATTTTTAGTTTATAAATACCATATATATACTTTTCACTTATCATCATCCCCAATTGGGAGAGATGGTAATGGAAAAATGAATGACATCGGTTCGTGAGACGGTTACCCATCATACACTTGATGGATGATTTTATAACCCATTAAAAGGAAGTGGAGATCTATATAGGTTGTTATAAAAACATAAAATTTTAATTATATGTAATATAATATTTTTTATGTATCATCATGTTTCAAAGGAAATTTGATGTTTTGAAGGAAGATATAAAATAAAATTGGTTATTGAATAACATTAAATCCTTTTCCCGTAACATCCTTTGGTTTGTACCAAAATCCATAATATGTTGTATTTCAGATCAAAAAGGATTCTAATAGGAATTTATATAATTTTGGGTGTGATTTAGATAGTTTTGGGTAGTGAAAAAATGATTCAGAGTTGTGAATAAGTGAGGGGAGTTAGTGGCCTTTTGAAATTAAGTAGAGACATTTTTGTAAATACGTAGAACAATTCAATAATGGGAGACCATTGTTACATCTTCTTACTCAAAAAATTATTAATAATAAAATGGATTGATTATATGATCAAAAAAAATATCCACTAAAAAATATGTGTTTTATTCTTATTATTTCTTAGCCTTTATGTTCAGTCTCGTTTACCATTTTGGTTCCCACCACAGTAATTGGTTTTTATCCAATGAAATGAAATATTTAAAAACCAAAGAAATTGTCATTATTAGATAGTTTTCAACACAATATTATAAACAAAAAATCTAATTTATGTTTTAAAAATCATATTTGTGTTGGAAATTAATTTTAACACAATTCTATGTTTTATGAAGAAGCGTAGCTTTTAACCTCAACCATAGTAATTACATTTTAATATATTTAATAATAATTATAACAAAACATTAATTTAACCTCAATTAATAACATTAATTATTATAATTCAGAATATTAAATCAAAATTTTCAAATTATATTCAAATAACTGAACAAATATAATTTATAATTAAACCCGGAGATGTGTTGAAAAGGGTAATTTTCTAGAAATTTAGTTTTTAAGGAATACAGACTTTATATAACATTATGATAATAAAAATAATTTTATGAATATCAATAAATATTTATTGATACATAATCTATAGATTTTTTATTAAAACATTACTCATTATGGATTATTTTAGTTTTTTAAAATGGATAATTATTATTTATTTAAAAATGATTTTAGAAAAAAAAATTATAATTGAAATACAAATAATAACATGTACTAAAATATATTAGGATGTTGATTCAAAATTAATTAAATGTATTAAATATAAATTAGTAATACATATTTTACGTTAAATCAATTTTAGAACATAATGTGGCATTTAAATTATTTATTTTTGAAAAGAAATGATATTTTTATAAAAAAAATTATTTCTCACTATTCATAGGAAGAAAAATATTATCAAAAAACTCAGAAAAATTCATACCAATGTAAATATTGATATTAAAATAAAAAAAAAATATTTTTAGTTTTATCATGTGCATTTTATAATATTTGTATAATTTTATTAACGAATTTTTGAATACAAAGAAATAAAAATCATGATTGTAGATTATAGTTTTTAAAATAAAAACACATTTAAAAAATTTATTTATTACTGTCACGACCCCCTCCCATGAAACATTCCCCTCTTGAGCTGGCAATGGTGAAAGGGGGATAATGACCCCTGAGTCTCGCCTCCAGTAGGCCCCGGGGTGGGGACTAGCACCAAGGATATGAGTTTTCAAAAATAAGGGAGTCATTACCCTTTTTATTATTTAGGATCGGGAAATAGGACAAGTCAACCAACAAAAAGGAAAATAACAAGTGTATATAAATAAATCCAAACCAAGCCCACATGCATGTTTAAAAAATTTTATAATAATGTGCAAGTACAAGAAATCTCAAAGTACAATACCAAAAGAAACAAGTGTACAACAATAGCAACAACTCCAACTGTCCGACTAGTAGGGTCCCGCACGGCCCTGGTAATCCTCCTGGAAAACTGAAAGTAAATTTTGGGTGAGAATAGAATTATACTCAGTAGGGAAACCTAAAGCACTCGTGCACAAGTGGGGAGACATCCTAATGTCCCGTGAGAAAAACAGAAGAAACCTAGAAAGGAATTCTATCCACCCAACCTCACCAGCCACACTCACTAAAAACACAATCACAACAGGTAGTAGTATATAAAAACAAGAGTATTGGGTACCCCGCACTATTTCCCTTTAGTTAGCTGCTCTTCCTAACAGTGGACGTCCTGACGCGGCCACACTCTCCCCACCCGCACACACCTGGGCCTCATCACGATGATTCTTGGGAAACAGTAAAATCTTCCTGAAGAGTCTTGGGCTAGAACCACCCTAATCGAAACCTACCCGAATAGTCTTAGGTGTAAGGTCACCTCAATCCATCACAGCCTAGGGAAGAAGGAGCAGGAAGGATCTAGTAACTAAGGGAAAAACACCCTCTCCCATGAAATGGGAGTGTTCAGAACTATGTGCTCAACATGGGTGGGGTGCAATAAAACAAAAAAGATATATATATATCCTTGCCATCCTTAACTACTGGGTAACTATCCACAACCAACCACATCAATCGTTCGTAAAACATATCCTTGCCATCCACAAATCAATTTAGGAAAACACAAGAAACACAACCAAGTCTTTCTTATCAACCAACCAACCCATTGATTATTAATCTTGTTCCATTACCATTACCCACCATTTATTAACTCTTCCACTTTTTATTTATTATTCACAACCCATAGCCCATTCACCTTCAAACACATCCCTGTAACACTAATGCCAACCGCCATAACTACAACCGAACCGAAACCTGTACATCATTATCCCCTTAATGCCATTTATCACAGACCCACTGCCCATTACCAACATAACATTCACACCAACCCACAACCAAGTCAACCGCAGCCCCACTGCTCACCCGATCCACAACAACCCACAAAACACCCCCACCACATTGCACGTATCCAAGACAACACCCACATGTTCATTATGTCGTTTTGTTCAACCGGGGTGATCATACAAGGGTTCCAGATTTTAAAACAGCTAACATTACATGATTAACCAAATTCCACTTTCAACAAAGTTCCATTCACAAAAACGGTCTAGAAAGATAGGACAACATTTAATTGCGCAAGCAAAGGCCCCCAACGATCGTGATTTTCAGTAGGCATAATCCTATTCAATTCACAACATAATATCAGAGGATATAAAGATAAACATAACAACTTCCCCATCCCCATTCTTTAACCAATTATTATCTTTATTTAAAGGTTCAACTATTTCACATGAAAACAAGAGGATACCCACCCTGCATGATGCACAATTTAGAGAGATGAAGGTAAGATCCCTACCTCAACAGGTTCTGATCGCAACGCTCCCCCAGATCAACTTTAGAAGACGTCTGTCGGCGTCTGTCACTTCTGTCGGGTCCCGGTAAAACCTCCTCGGGTGGAAGTCAGAAAGGAAAGGCCGAAGGAAGGAAAACGGATCCAAGCTCGGATGTTCCGCCTTGTCGTTACGATCCCGTGGCTGCTGACGGATCGTAAATTAGAGCCTCAGACGAAGAAGTAATGGGAGAAAGAGCCTTTGAGTCTCTAGGGAGAACTCTTCTCAGAGGAAAGGGGAGGAGCGGGGTCAGTTGAAAAGGAGGAGGGGACCCCTCCTTTTATAGGAGAGAAAGGAAAAAGTTCCCGGTGTGTACTTTATGGTACATGGCGTGTACTCGGGTATTTCACACGGTCTCCATGCGGCTTCCAACCCGGCTGCGCAGCCGTTGACTGGTCAACACATGGTTTGAGGGTAACACATACGCGGGGAGGGACTACACGGCATGTAGTATTGGATACACGGCATGTACCCATTTATTTCACACAGCTCCAACACGGCACACAACTGTTGACTGGTCAACACATGGTAATGCGTACGCGGGGAGGGACTACACGACGTGTAGTATTGGATACATGGAGTGTACCCATTTCTTTCACACGGCAAGGACACGACCTTCGACAAGGGGTACACCCGGCAAGGGGGTACACAACGTGTAATCAAACTACACGGCGTGTAGTTTCAAAATTCTAGAAAGTGTGGGAAAATTACATTTTACACTCCAGAACACTTCGTTTCCTTCTTTATGAAAAAGGAATGGGCCGAAGAGGTCTGTGCCATTACATCAGATAACTCATAAAACATTCTCATCTGTGAGAATTCAAAAACCATCCCAGAGGAACCCAACAAGATACCTCTTAGGGTTCTCATTATAACAGGAACCCAACCAAAAACCCTAATCATAGGTGTTAGGAATTTCCCCTCATATGTCGAGATATTATCCGCTTTAGGAAGCACTGACTCGCAGGCACGGGTTTAATAACATCCTCATTAATGCGTCTCGATTATGGATTGGGCCTTCCCACTTCCATATATTAGGATTTTCCAACTTTAACTTCCCCCAACACCACAAAACCAACACACTGCTGGAACATGTGGTTTGGGGAGAAATTAATTCTCCTATGTCGAGATATTATCCGCTTTAGGTGGCACAGACTCGCCCGCACGGGTTCAATCGCATCCGCATTAATACCTCTCGATTAAGGATCAGGTTTCTTCCTTTCCCCACACATCCAGACATGTTACACATTAACTGGGAACAAGGAAACAAAAGGTCTCAAAACCGACAAGCTAAGAATTCCATATATCAAAGGTATAGAGTATAACATTAACACAAATCTCAGAAGAACAAGGGAAAACACAAGTCAAAATAACTCCGGGTACTGAGCATGAATCTGGACCCCCCGCTCCCAAGTGCTCTCCTCGAGGCCTCCATGCCTCTACAAGACACGAACCAAGGCGATGGTTCGTCCACAGAGCACCTTATCTTTACGATCCTTGATTCTGACTGGTTGTTCCTCGAAGGTCATGTCATCTCCTATATCTAACTCTCCAAAGATGATAACGTGAGAGTCGTCGTGTAAGTACCGATGAAGCTGGGAGACGTGGAAGACTTCATGAACCTTCTCCAACTGAGGTGGAAGGGCCAGCTGATATGTCACCTCACCGACTCGCCTCATCACCTCAAAAGGTCTGATGAACCTAGGTGAGAGCTTGCTCCCTTTCCCAATCCTCTGCTTCCCCCGTCGAGGGGAAACCTTCAAGAACACATGATCTTCCACCTCGAACTCCAAGGGCCTCCAACGACGATCATCATAAGACTTCTGTCAGTCCTTAGCCACTTTCATCCTCTCACATACAAGCTGGACTTTCACTGTGGTGCTCTGTACTACCTCTGGCTCAACAGCGCCTGTCTCACCAACCTATGCCCAGCAAATGGGTGAACAAAATGGTCTTCCATACAAAGCCTCAAAAAGTGCCATGCCAATAGTAGAGTGGAAGATATTATTTTAGGAAAAATCTACTAAAGGCATGTGTCGTACCCATGATCCTCTAAAATCCAGAATGTATGCTCGCAGCATATCCTCCACCGTCTGGATAGTCCACTCTGTCTGCCCATCCGTCTGGGGGTGGAAAGCATTGTTAAGGCGTAGCTGGCTGCCAAAAGCATGTTGTAACCCCCTCCAGACTCGTGAGGTAAACTCAGTTACCTGATCTGATATGATAGTTTTTAGAACTCCATGGAAACAAACCACCTCATCTACGTACCTTTGTACTAAGGTACTCACCGGGACCGACTCCTTAATTGCTATGAAGTGAGATGATTTCGTCAGACGATCCAACACCACCCAGATAGCATCATAACCACCCTGAGATCTGGGTAATCCTGTGATGAAGTCCATCAAGATGTCATCCCACTTCCACTCAGGGAAATCTAAAGGATGCAACAAACCATTGGGAACACAGTGTTCAGCCTTCACTTGCTGACACACTAGGCAATTAGCCACAAACTCCACCACTGCCCGTTTCACCCCGGGCCACCAAAACTGTTCACTTAGGCCATAGTACATTTTTGAAACTCCTGGATTTACCGCCAATGCTGAGATATGGAACTCACGGAGAACTCCCTCACGCATCGCCTCCAGAACAAACAACCTTCCATGGAAAATAATCTGATGTCGGTTGTCGTCTGACCATCCCTCTGGACTGTTTCCCTGATCGACATGATCTTGCATTATTTCCGCCTCAGAGTCCCCCCACTGAGACTCTTCCACCTGCTGCAACAAGGAGGACTGCACTGTCATCTGAAACAAATAGCTTCTAACACCTTCTACCCTTGCATCCAAGTGCAAGGCGGCCAACTCTCCCATCACTTTCCAAGCATCAGTGGATTCCCGAACCACTTCCTTATGTGACGTCCCGCTCAGGGCATCAGCCACAAAGTTTCCCTTACCATCAATGTAAGAGATCTCGAAGTCAATGTCTTGGAGAAACTCAACCCATATCCACTACCACAATTTCAAGTCATGTTGGGAGAAGATTTAACGCAGGCTCTTGTGATCTGATAAGACCACAATGCGCTCCCCAAAGAGGTAATGTCGCAACTATTTCAGTGAGAACACTATTGCTGCAAGCTCCAGTTCATGGGTGGCATAGTTACGCTCGTGAGGGCGCAACTGCCTAGACCCATAACATATCACTTCCTTCTTCTGCATCAGCACGTACCCCTGACCAAGGCCAGAAGCATCACAAAACACCTCATACAACAACCCTTCCTTTGGAAACCTGAGTACGGGAGCACTAACCAACTTCTCCTTTAGGTAGTCGAAAGCCTTCTGGCACTGATCGCTCCATAGGAAGACCTAGTTCTTCCTATTCAAAGCTGTCAAAGGAGAAGAAACTCGAGAGAAGTCTGAAACGAACCTCCGATAGTAACCTGTTAAACCCAGGAAACTACGAAATTCTGCCACGCTCTTGGGTGCTGCCCAAGAAACAACTGCTTCCACCTTCCACGGGTCCACTGAAACTCCATGCTGAGACACCACGTGGCCGAGGAAGTGTACTTCTTGTGTCAAGAACTTACACTTCGACAATTTCCCATAAAGATGGTGGTGTCGAAGGACTTCCAAGACTGCCCTGAGATGCTCAATGTGATCCTCCTATGATCTTGAGTAGATCAGGATGTCATTGATAAACACAATGATGAACTGGTCCAGAAACTCTCGGAAGACAAAGTTCACAAGTCCCATGACCACATCTGGTGAATTCGTAACTCCAAACGGCATCACTACAAACTCAAAGTGCCCATACCTGCACCTAAAATATGTCTTCGAGATTTCACTATCCTTCACCCTCAGCTGATGATATCCCGATCATTGATCTATATAAGAAAACCAACCTTCTCCCCTCAGTTGGTCGAAGAGATCATCTGTCATTGGGAGGGGGTAACAGTTCTTGAATGTTACCTGGTTCAACCTTCGGTAGACTATGCATAGCCTGAGACCACCATCTGCCTTCTTCATGAAAAAAACTGGAGCACCCCATGGCGACACGCTGGGTCTAACAAAACCCTTCTCCATCAGATCATCAATATGAATCCACAACTCCCACAGCTCCGAAGGTGCCATCCGATAAGGGGCCATTGAAATTGGACGGGTACCAGGCTCTAAGTCTATCCCAACCTCAACATCACATCGGGGGGTGGGGGGTAGAGTCAGAACCTCCTCGAGAAAAACATCGAGGAACTCCCTAACAACCTCCGGGACATCCATCATCTCTGTATCATCTAGAACCACTGATAACCCGCCTAACAAGGAAAGGAGGGGCTCCACACGCCGAATTTCCGCCTGATAGCTCCTCTCACCAACAAAAGCTACATGCTACCCGTCCATGTCGGATAACACGACTCTTCTCCGGAAGTAGTCGATAACGGCACTAACAGAAAACAACAAGTCGATGCCTAGGATGAAATCGTATTTCTGAATCTGTAATAGAAGAAGATCCCCACTAGATCGATGTGGTCCTAACTTCATCCCACATCCCTGGCAAACACAATATATGCTGGTCTGGCCTCCAACTGGTGTACTCAGAACTAGTGTTACAGAAAGTATCTCTACGTCTAGTCCCAAAGCATGGTCTAGACTAGGTGAAACAAAGGAGTGTGAAGCTCCCAAATCGAACAAAGTAGAAACAAGAGTGATGAATAGGCAAATCGTACCTCTCACCACCTCCGGTCCTGCTGGAGCTGTCAACTCTGCTGCATAATACTGTCCATGCCCAGCTCCACTTCCTCTCTGATTTCCTCCACCTCCGCGACCACACCCTGGTCGAGGTCCCTGAGGAGCACCCTGAGGTCGGCATCCACCATCAAAGTCATCCCTCGGAGGAGCATGGTCCAGCTGCTGCTGGGAGGGCCTCGCCCGCAACTGGTGCTGCTGAGGTGGGCGCTGAATCTGACCACCTCCACCATACTGAGCTCGAGTCGGGCACCGAATCTGAACGTTCCCCAAACCTCCACAAGAAAAACGCTTCGGTCCTGGGATCGTGAAAAAGGTACGAGGACCCGAAGATCTGAACTAGAACTGCTGGGGCCTGCTGCCCACTGGCTTGAACTTGGAAGGTCCCATCGAAGGAGACCTGCTGCTGACTGTCTTCCCCTTCGATGAGACCAGCTAGATCCCCTCTTGGGGTGAACCTCCTAGTGAGTTCATCATCTCTACAACCTCTGCCTTCTTCTGTACTACCATGTACATTGGAAGGGTGAAGGGGGTGAAGGCATACTAAAACGAAGGACGAAGCGCCTCCTCCAAACGTCTCGCCCGAGACTCCTCATCCGGAAAGAGATCCGGAGCAAAGTGCAGGATATCCTTGAACATAATCCCCATCTCTCATACTGATATACTCCCCTTCTTAAGGGAGATTAACTCCTACCGCTTCTCCGCCTTGATCATGGAAGAATGTAATTCTTCTCGGAATTTCTTCTTAAAGTCATCTCATGGAACCTCTTCCTATATCCTCTCTCCGAGGTAGAGCGTCCACCACTATCGCGCCGAACCTCTCAGCTGACTGACTACTAGGGGAACCCAGTTCTACCTCGGAGCACGAATCAAGGTAAAATCGATCCCAAGCTCCTTAATCCACCCTTATGTCTCCATATCCAAAGTACTACCCTCGTACTTCTTGAGGGTTTGCTGCTGGAAAGAACGGAGAGTCTTCTGCCGCTGGCTATCTTCCTCCTCTCGGTCAATCCTCAGCTGATCGACCACCTAAATCTACTGGGGCTCTGCCGTCTGAGCCACCCTAGGATGATGTCCAGGTGCCATAGTTGTATGGTAAACAAGGATCGTCTAAGCCCAAGTAGCAAGGAATTTCTCATGGTTTCATTTTATCATTTTATTCAACTTCTTTCCCAGAACACCCAAATCAAGTAAAACATAATCATGATGATGCATGTTCCTTCCCTAGGGTCTTTACCCTGCAATCAAAGTAGTCTCACTTGGTCATTCGGTAGGCTCAGAGTCCTTGCATCGGATCACGGGGGGGCCCTAAAATCCCGTGTCCTAGCCGGTCTTCCCTGGCCTATGTCACACACCAAGATTAACTAACAGGGTTGCCCTACTATCCCATGAAATCTTCACTATGCCTAACTGCAGACTCCATCCAATCTCTCAACCATCATCTCTGATACCATTCTGTCATGACCCCCTCCCTCAAAAGATGCCCCTCCTGAAATGGAAATGGTGAAAGGGCGATAATGACCCCCGAGTCCCACCTCCAGTAGGCCCTAGGGTGGTGAATAGCACCAAGGGTATGAGTTTTCACAAATATTGGAGGCATTACCCTTTTTATTATTTAGGATTGGAAAATAGGACAAGTCAACCACCAAAAAGGAAAAGAACTAGTGTATAGAAATAAACCCAAACCAAGCCCACAATCATGTTTAAAAAAATTTATAACAAGGTGCAAGTAAAAGAAATCTCAAAGTACAATACCAAAAGAAACAAGTGTACAACATCAGCAACAACTCCAACTGTCTGACTAGTAGGGTCCCGCACAACCCTAGTAGTCCTCCTAGAAACCTGAATGTAAATGTAGTGTGTGTAACACCCCGAGATTTTATGAAAAATATTCTTTTTAATGTCTTGTGTTGTATGCTACACCAAAATTATCTTGTGATATATGCAACATCATATTTTCTTGCAGTATACGCAACTCTATTCTCGGCTCGCGTTACACACAATTTCAAGTTCGTTTTGTAGAAACTATTCTACGCAACATTATGTATAGATTTTGTTTAATGTATAAATGAAATAAGTTTTTATTATGTTATACGCTACACTAAACAAGGCTTTCACTACACGCAGCACTAAAGTGGCTTGCATTACACGCAATAAAGACCTTCCTCGATAGCGTGTGTAGTACGCAATACCGATTTTCACTAAACGATATATTATTATTATGAACTAGCCATTTTGAATAGTAATACCCATTTTTTGAAATTTTATAAATTTTACCTTTCAAAATGGACTTCATTTTTGGATTCAGAATATCAAAATTATCTTAGGGTGAAAATTTTGTACTTTTTGGATAACTTTCATATTCTGATGAATAATGTAAATTACTAAATTTTAATTAAAAAAAACATTTTTAATCGAAATAATTAATAGTGATAAATTATTAATTTGTGTGGTTTTATAGTATATTTAGAATACATTTTTACCATTTAATACAATTTTGGTCATTGGATGTATTTTCACATTTAAACCAGACATAAACAAGTGTCAATCTTTTGATAGTTATTATCTCTTAAAAACACGTTATTTGTTTTGACTGTGGGAATTAATTTTTAAATTAATTAATGAAACTGATATATTTTGAATTTTGTAAAATAGAAATAATTTTTGAATTCATAATATCAAATATATCTTAGGCCTAATTTTTGGTATTTTTCTGGAAACATTCATTTTTTGATGAATAGTGAAACCACTACGTGGTAGTTAAAAAAAACTAAATTTTTCATAAAACATAATTTTACCGCTTCTGTGAGTGGAATTTATAAAATGCGTGAGGCATGGTTAATATCATGGACTAAAATGTGGTTCAATGAGATGAAAATATTTTTTGGTGAATAGTAACTCTTTACTTTTATTTACCACGGTTAAAAGTAAATAGGACAATTAAGGGTAAAAATGATATTATTATTACCCTAACATGAGTCCTAATTTAATTTTATAAGTGTAATTCTACCAAAAACAACCTTAGGAATTATATATGGCAATTTAGGCCCACTTGGATTCTATCAGGACATTTAATATTAATTTATTTAAAGAAGGGTTAAAATTGTTAAAATCAATGTTTAATAAGTAAATCATTTTTATATCGGTTTATACATAAGATAAATTCAACTATAAATATTCATTAGAAAGATAAAAATATTTCCTACATGATGGTATTTTATTTTAAATTTTTAGACATTAAATAATTTATTTTATTTATGACACAAAGATGATGCAGTAATTATCTTATTAATGAAATATTGACATAATTGATGTTATAAATACCCAAATAAATGTAATTTGAGACATTTTATGAATTAAAATAATTTTCTAGGGTATTATGAAATGTTATTATTGATTTAGTTAACTATTTTCGAACTAATAATTCTGTTATGATTTTCACAAAATTCAATTACCAAATAGTGTCAAAATTGATAAAAAATAGTTTTTAAAACAAATATTATATTTTATAGTTGTTATTTTATTCCTAAAAATATAATGTTATGCCAAATGACTTATATAAGGTTATATATATTAATAATAAACAAAATGGGGTTCTTTTGGCTTGTTACAGTATGTTTATTACCTTATAGTGTAAGAAAACAAGAAGACACGGTAAAAGTAAAATTATTTAACTTAAGGTTAAATCTAAATGATAAGGTTAACATAGAAAACTAATCTTGTCTAAATTATATTGGATGGGATTATTTCTACCCATACCCACCTTAGATTCGAAATAAATCAATTTTGAGCTGTTAAAAACCAAATATGACCTTATAATAAAATAATATTTTTCGTTTTTCCAAAGGTGCCCCTCTCCTCCCTTATAAAAGGGAACCTCCTCCCTCTCTTCCTCAGACCACTTTGAGCATTCAAGCTCGGAAAAACCCTGCCAAATTCTCTTCTCCACTTCCATAGAAACATACTAGAGGTTCGTTTCTTCTTTAAAGACCAATTTTAGTGCCCTAAGAGGAGGTCCCAAAGTGGCGCTTCAAAGAAGAGGTAATGTCCGTTACCGATTCATTCAACTTTATTTTTCTTCCACTTCTTCTTCTTTATTTGTTTCATTATGAAGTAATTACATCAGTATGACTAATATAATGATATGTTATTATAAGTATGAAACAACCCTATTTCACCATCTATCTATCCTATGGAAAATGAAATCACCACGCATGCGTACGTACGGAATATCGTCTCCCCGCCGTGGTGAAATCTGTTTTTCCACCAACACCTTACATGGATGGGTATAATGGTGTAAATAATAACTATATATGGTTATTATAACATCATAATGATTCTGATATATTATAACATCCACTCCAATTCTATTCAATAATTATGGGAATGATATCATCGCTCACGCGTACGTACAGAATGCCGTCTCCATGACGCGGTAAGATTCATTCTCCATGTTAACCATACATGAATGATCATAAAGTTTATATAATGAATAATAATGAAATATATGAAATAATAATTCTACTGTATTTATGTATATATATATTTATGTCATCTATTTAGTTTCATTCAATTCAATAAAGAAACGAAAACAACGTTCATGCGTACGTACGACCTACCGTCTCCATGAACGATGTATTTTATTCCTTTTATCGATCTATATTATAAATATGTATATGATGAATATATATTATATATAAATCTGTTTTTACATTATGGAACTATATAAATCAGGATATAAGTAATAATATCAAGAACGACAAGTCGAAACACATACGATAAATGAAATGATTTTACCCAAAACGCTGCTTTAACATGGAATTTACAAAAGAAAGGGTAACATAAAGTCATAAGTGAAACACATATGGTATAATAACAACCAATATGATTCTGTAATAAGTCAATGACTTTATTGAAATCATTATACAGGAGTTTGGGATACGTACAAAGTATATCGAACCTAAGGTAAGGGATAACTATTCCAATCTTGTTCTTATCAGAGATTGTTTATTCATAAGTATTTACTGGGGTTATTGTTATCATCCATGTCGATGTTTCCTAAAAATGGTTTCATGTTTGTTTAATGTAATTTTAGCCATTTTGACTTTTACCCAATGGTATGGAAGGAATCTTTCTTTTATTTACCCTACAAGGTACTTTTTGACTTTTCCGACAAAAATACGAGAAGAATGTTTTTTAACATATACAGAATGAAAGGATTTTTACGGTTTTATAAAGCCTTATTTTCATGAAGCTTCCTCCAAAATATTTCATTACTATTTTCAAAATAATCCTTTTCTTTTAAAAAAATGCATGACATTTTGTGAAAAGAAAATGATTTTGAAGAAAAAAGGGTATTTTCCTCAAAAATTCATTTCGAGTGTTTTATCAAAACCATTTTCATCTAAGATGTCATTATTTCACATGTGTATGTTTCAAGTATCATGTCTCTATGATTTAAATGGTTTCACTTTTCTAATGATGAAATGATATCCAATTTTTTTGTATGGATTACATTATGATGGAATGATGTTTATGAAACCCATTTTATTCTTGGGTTATGATTAATGATTTATGTTTATATTGCGGCACACAAAAGAATGATTTCAATATGAGATGGGTGGGACCTATATCTCCCTCCAATGAATTGGGTAATGATTTATATATTATGGGATAGACATGGCTATAATGGTAAGTTAATCTGATTCAATAATACAGGACTGGAATGAGGAGTGAACTCGATTCAGAAAGGGACTTTTTCCACTAAGATGGTCATGGAAGCAATGAATTGGCTATTATGGAAATAATATCATGTGCTTAATGGTTTCCACAATAACTTGTTTTATTCCCATGCTATTTTATCATGATTAATGTTTCTTTATGATCTATGCCTTATATTCTTCCATGTTTTATGTCATTGCTCAAGATTTTTTTGTTTAAACATTGTGTTCATGCTTTTAAGTTCAAATGTATATGATTTGTTTTATTTTATGCATGCTTACCCTTAATGAGCATTAGAGCTCACCCTTTATATGTTTTCTTTTCCCCAGGATATAAAGAAAGGTTTTAGGTAAGAAAACAAAAGGGGAAGATCTTTATGGGAGATGTTGAAGATCTTTCACCATGATTAGAAGATTATGTTCCGAGTTTCCAAAGACACTAAACTATTACGGTCCTTGTGTGTCTGTTTTTGTTTTGTATTAATTATTTCGCATAAGTAATGTAATTTCCTTGTACGTCTACCTTTGGGTATCTACATTTGGTATCAGAGGAAAGGTTTATTCAATCTTTGGAAACTAGGATGTGAGAACTTTAGTGAGATCCCTAGAGATATTTCTAAAGTATGTCTAGGGATGTCCCTAAGGTTAAGTATAAGTATAGGTTATAGTCCTATAATTATGGTAACAATATTTGATTAAACCTAAGATTTTAGATATTGAAGTTACTCCCCCTTTATTATGATTTTTGCCCCTCACACTATTCTTTTTGGTTTTTAGAAAATGGCTGGAAACAAAATGATTCACGATAACGGGGGATATGATGGACAATGGAATGATATTCCTCAAGAGCAACCAAATGAAATGGGATTTGGACGTCCAAACATCATTATCATGCTGAATCAGCAATCTCATAATATGATCAATAAACTCAAATTTGGTAAGTTTCCTAACTCGGCTAATAAGAGAAAGATGGAGTTATATGATGACCATAGAGGAAAGAAAGTTCAATTTCCCCTATGCAAATCATGTGGGAAGAGACATCAAGGAGAATGTTTCAAAAGAACTGGAAGATGCTTTGGGTGTGGAAAAGAAGGACATAAAGCCAGTAAGTGCAAAGGAAAAGGTTCAGTTAGCACCATGTATGAGGAAAATGGTATTGCTATGACATCAACAATGGTTAAATGTTTTAAATGTGGAATGTACGGGAATTATGCAAACCAATTCCATAAGGGAATGTCTCATGAAGAGAATCAGTATGGTCATAAGGGTAGTATTTATGTTGATGATGATAAAGAGACTACAAATGATATTTGAGATGAAAGAATTATTGAAGCTCGATCAATGGTTTAAAAAGGTTGTGGAAAGATTATATGTTTATCAAGTGTAATGTTGTATAAGTAATCTAATGGTACTATGTAATAAAGAGACATCTATGGATTGTTACACTGTTGTCTTTCCTTATGTTTTGAAAGTGTATGATAAATGGTACCAGTAACCATGAAAGGTTATTCAGATATTTTTGTAAAGTAGATGATATGCGCATAATGAAGGGATAAGGATAAAATTAAATGTTTGATAGTATTCATGAGCTCATGACTGATAGAAGGAGAAGGTTACATCATGGTTTGAGTATATAGAATTTTTGGATTTTGGTATGTGGAAAGAGTTAACTTTTGACAGCATTCATGTTTTCACTAAGGTTTAATGGGTATTCATTTTTCATGAAAATACATGATTAAGGTATTCACATGATTGGAATGTGACCAACAAGATATATGGGGGATAAATGATTGTATTCACATGCTTGGTTGATGAAATTTCAAGTAATCGTTTTCTTTATACTATGAGCTTGGACCGAAGTATTTTAGAAAAATATTGGAATGGATTATGTTGGACATAAGTTAGTATTGTTTAAGGATAAACCTTTTTTCAATATTATTGATGGGATGTTATAGTAATGTAGTTTTAGAAAAGGGAAAACCTGCTGGATGGGAGACAACCCATCGCGTCAGACAAGGCTGTGGGAATCGAACCCACAACTGAAGTGCGACTGTCCTTTATCACCAACCAATGGCCTACAAGAAGTCCCAGTTTAGTAGAAACTAGTTGTATTATATTAAGCAATACGATATATGAAGTATAAGTCCATTTTAGGAACCATATATGATTAATCTCACTATAGATGGACTTATGTATTTTTGATAACTTTTCTAACCTTTTGTTTGAGACAGATGGAATGACCCATCATTCTATCAAATGATCTGCTAACACTTCACGAATGAAAAATTCAACTTCATTTCTTTAAGAGATGAAGTGGAAATTGTCCAAAGAACGACCAACAGTGAGACTGTACCAAAATCACAAAAGTATTTCTTCTAATTCCAATTTCATCAACTTTAGGGAAATGATCTTGAAAACCAAAAATGTTGTCCTAGTGCCCTTATATCTGATGAATCTAATCGTACCCTAGATCATCAGAAATTTATGGCTTTGTGATTGTTGGCTCTTTCATATCCATGTTCTCTACCACTCTCCATCAGACCTTGATAGTTAGATTTTTCTTCCATATCCATATTTTTACTTATGTTCTCCTATGTGGAAACCCAGTGATGAGTTAATTTGGGTAACCGTTACATTTCATACATTAGTTTTTAAAGCCATGTTTTGGTAATCCATTTTACGATGTGGGTTTCTATTAAATAAAATTTTGAGCACTAAACCATTTATAACCCCGACGAATTTTGAGGGTGAAATTCAATTTAAGGGGGGTAGAATGTAACACCACGAAATTTTATGAAAAATATTCTTTTTAATGTCTTCTGTTGTACGCTACACCAAAATTAGCTTGTGATATACGCAACACTGTATTTTCTTGCAGTATACACAACACAATTCTTGGCTCGCGTAAAACACAATTTCAAGTTCGTTTTTAGAAACTATTCTACTCAACATTATGTATAGATTTTGTTTAATGTATAAATGAAATAAGTTTTTATTATGTTATACGCAACACCAAACAGAGCTTTCACTACATGCAAAAAATACTTGGCTTACATTACACTGCAATAAAACCCTTCCTCGATAGCATGTGTAGTACATAATACCGAGTTTCACTAAACGAGATATTAATATTATGAACTAGCCGTTATGAATAGTAATACCCACTTGTTGAAATTTTATAAATTTTACCTTTAAAAATGGACTTAATTTTTGGATTCGGAATATCAAAATTAGCTTAGGGTGAAATTTTGGTACTTTTCAGATAACTTTCATATTCTGATGAATAGTGAAAATTACTAAATTTTAATTAAAAAAACTTTTTTAATCGAAATAATTAATTGTGGTAAATTATTAATTTGAGTGGTTTTACAGTATATTTAGAATATATTTATACCTTTTAATACAATGTTGGTCATTGGATGTAATTTCACATTTAAACCATACATAAACAATTGTCAATATTTTGATTGTTATTATCTCTTAAAAACACTCTATATTTTTACGACGGGAATTAAATTTTAAATTAATTAAGGAACCTGTTATGTTTTGACTTTGGTAAAATAGAGATCATTTTTGAATTCCTAATATCCAATATATCTTAGGCCTAATTTTAGGTATTTTTCTGGAAACTTTCATTTTTTGATGAATAGTGAAACCACTTAGTGGTAGTTAAAAAAACGAATTTTCCATAAAACTTAATTTTAATGCTTCTGTGAGTAGAATTTCGAAAATCTGAGAGACACGGTTAATATCAAGGACTAAAATGTGGATCAATGAGATGAAAATATTTTTTGGTGAATAGTAACTCTTTACTTTTATTTACCACGTTTAAAAGTAAATAGGATAATTAAGGGTAAAAATGATATTATTATTACCTTAACACATGTCCTAATTATATTTTATAAGTGTAATTCGACCAATAACAACCTTATGAATAAAATATGACCATTTAGGCCCACTTGGATTAGATTAGGACATTTAATATTAATTTATTTATAGAAGGGTTAAAATAGTTAAAATCAAAGTTTAATAAGTAAATAATTTTTAATATAGGGTTATACATAAGATAAATTAGACTATAAATATTCCTAAGAAATCTAAAAATATTTCCTAGATTATGGTATTTTAGTTTCAATTTTTAGACATTAAATGATTTAATTTATTTATGATACAAAGATGATGTAGTAATTATCTTATTAATGAAATATTGACATAATTGATGTTATAAATACCCAAATAAATGCAATTTTAGGCTTTTTATGAATTAAACTAATTTTATAGGTTAATATGACATGTTATTATTGATTTAGTTAACGTTTTTAGAACTAATAATTCTGTTATGATTTTCACAAAAATCAATTACCAAATAGTTTCAAAATTGACATAAAATAGTTTATAAAACAAATATTATATTATTAATTTTTATTTTATTCCTAAAAATATACGGTTCGTCAAAATGAATTAGATAAGGTTATATATATTAATAATAAACAAATTGGGGTTCTTTTGTCTTGTTATAGTATGTTTATTAACCTTATAGTGTAAGAAAACAAGAAGACACGGTAAAAGTAAAATTAATTAACTTAAGGTTAAATCTAAATGATAAGTTCAACATAGAAACCTAAACTTGTCTAAATTATTTGGGATGAGAGGATTTCTACCCATCCCTACCTTATATTAGAAATTACTCAATTTGGAGCTATTAAAAACCAAGTATGACTTTATAATAAAATAATATTTTTAGTTTTTCCAACGGTGCCCCTCTCCTCCCTTATAAAAGGGAACCTCCTCCCTCTCTTCCTCACACCACTTTGAACCTTCAAGATCTGAAAACCCCTGCCAAATTCTCTTCCCACTTCCATAGAAACATCCTAGAGGTTCTGGTATTCTTCAAAGACCAATTTTAGTGCCCTAAGAAGAGGTCCGAAAGTGGCGCTTCAAAGAAGAGGTAATGTCCGTTACCGATTATTTCAACTTTATTTCTTCTTCCACATATTATTATTTAGTTTTTTCATTATGAAGTAATAACATCAGTATAACTCATATAATTATATGTTATTATAAGTATGAAACAACCCTATTTCACCATCTATCCATCCTACGGTAAACGAAATCACCACGCGTGCGTACGTACGGAATACCGTCTCCACGCCGTGGTGAAATATGTTTTTCCACCAACACCTTACAAGGATGGGTATAATGGTGTAAAGAATAACTATATATGGTTGTTATAACATCATACTGATTCTGATATATTATACCATCCACTCTAAATCTATTAAATAATTATTGGAACGATATCATCGCTCGTGCATACGTAAGGACAACCGTCTCCACGACGCGATGAGATTCATTCTCCATGTTAACCATACATGAATGATCATAAAGTTTATATAATGAATAATAATGAAATATATGAAATAATAATGATACTGTATTTATATATTTATATATATTCCATTTATTTAGTTTCATTCAATTCAATAAGGAAATGAAAACAGCGTTCATGCGTACGTACGGCCTACCGTCTCCATGAACGGTGTATTTCATTCCTTTTATCGATCTATAATATAATTATGTATATGATGAATATATATTATATATAAATAATTTTTTAAATTATGTAAATATGTACATGAGGATATAAGTAATAATATCAAGAACGACAAGTCGAAACACATATGATAAATGAAATGATTTTACCAATAACGATGCTTTAACATGTAATTGACAAAAGAACGGGTAATATAAAGTCATAAGTGAAACATATATGATATCATAAAAATTAATATGATTCTGTAATAAGTCAATGAAAATATTTAAATCAATATACAGGAGGTTCGGATACGTACGAAGCATATCGGACCTAAGGTAAGGGATAACTATTCCAATCTCGTTCTTATCCGAGATTGTTTATTCGTAAGTATTTACAGGGGTTATTGTTATCATTCATGTCCATGTTTCCTAAAAATGGTTTTGTGTTTGTTTAAATTCCTTTTTCCCCATTTTGAATTTTACCCAATGGTATGGAATGAATCTTTCTTTTATTTACCCTACATGGTACTTTTTGTCTTTTCCAACAAAAGTACGAGAAGAATGTTTTTTTAACATATACGGCATGAAAGGATTGTTACGGTTTTATAAAGCCTTATTTTCATGAAGCTTCCTCCAAAATATTTCATGACTATTTTCAACAAAATTCGTTTCTTTTATAAAATTTCATGACATTTTTTGAAAATAAAATGATTTTGAAGAAAAAAGGGTATTTTCCTCAAAAATTCATTTCGAGTGTTTTATCAAAACCATTTTCATCTAAGATGACATTATTTCACATGTGTATGTTCCAAGTATCATGTCTCTATGATTTACATAGTTTCACTTTTCTAATGATGAAATGATATCCAATATTTTTGTATTGATTACGTTATGATGGAATGATGTTTATGAAACACATTTTATTCTTGGGTTATGATTAATTATTTATGTTTATATTGTGGCACACGAAAGAATGATTTCAATATGAGATGAGTGGGACCTATATCTCCCTCCAATGCATTGGGTAAAGATTTATATCTCATGAGATAGACATGGCTAGAACGGTAAGTTAATCTGGTTCAGTAATACAGGACTGGAATGAGGAGTGAACTCGATTCAGAAAGGGACTTTGTCCACTAAGATGGTCATGGCAGCAATGCCATGGATACTATTGAAATAATATCATGTTCTTAATGGTTTCCACAATCACATGTTTTATTCCAATGCTAATTTATCATGATTAATGTTTCTTTATGATCTATGCCTTATGTTCTGCCATGTTTTATGTCATTGCTCAAGATTTTTTTTGTTTAAACATTGTGTTCATTCTTTTAAGTTAAAATGTATATGATTTGTTTTATTTTATCCATGCTTACCCTTACTGAGCATTTGAGCTCATCCTTTATATGTTTTCTTTTCCCCAGGATATAAAGAGAGGTTTTAGGTAAGAAAACAAAAGGGGAAGATATTTATGGGAGATGTTGAAGATCTTTCACCATGATTAGAAGATTACATTCCGAGTTTCCAAAGACACTAAACTATTACGGTCCTTGTGTGTCTATTTTTGTTATGTATTAAGTATTCCGCATAAGTAATGTAATGTCCTTGTATGTCAAGATTTGGGTCTCTACATTGTGAGCATACAAGTATACTCAGTAGGGAAACCTAAAGCTCTCGTGCACAAGTGGAGGGACATCCTAATCTCCCGCGAGAACAACAGAAGAAACCTAGCAAGGAATTATATCCACCCAACCTCACCAGCCACACTCACCAAAAACACAATCACAATAGGTAGTAGTACATAAGAACAAGAGTGTTGGGTACCACGCAACATTTCCCTTTAGCTAGCTTCTCTTCCTAACGACGAATGTCCTGACGCTGCCACACTCTCCACGACCGCACACACCTGGGCCTCACAACCATGTATCCCGCCCGCACACACCTGGGCCTCAAAACCACATATCCTTCACACACACTTGGTCCTCTTCCCGAAGATTCATGGGAAACAGTAAAACCTGCCTGAAGAGTCTTGGGCTAGAACCACCCCAATCGAATCATACCTGAAAAGTCTTAGGTGTAATGTCTCCTTAACCCATCACAGCCTAGGGAAGAAGGAGCAGGAAGGAGCTAGTAACTAAGGGAAAAACACCCTCTCCGATGAAATGGGAGTGTTCGGCACTAAGTGCTCAACATGAGTGGGGTGCGATAAAACACACAACATACAAATATATATATATATATATACCAAACACACAACCCAACCAAAGGCTTCTAAACATAGAAACTGAGCACGTGCCTCAGCACTGCTACTACGAAGCATGTATACAACAAGTAATCCCAACCCCATTTAGGTTTTCACATTTCAGCAGAGTTAGTTTATTAGTTTCTTAACTACTGAGAAACTATCCACAACCAACCACATCAACCTTTCGTAAAACATATCCCTTCCATCCACAAATCAAGTTAAGAAAACACAAGCAACACAACCAAGTCCTTCTTATCAACAAACCAACCCATTGATTACTAATCCCGTTCCATTTCCATGACCCACCATTTATTAACTCTTCCAATTATTATTTATTATTCACAACCCATAGCCTGTTCACATTCAAACCTATCCCTGTAGCCCTGCTTCCATCTGCCATAACCACAACCGCACCGAAACCCGTACGTCATTATCCCTTTAATACCATTTATCGTAGCCCCGCTGCCCGTTACCAATATAACATTCACACCAACCCACAACCAAGTAAACCGCAGCCCCGCTGCTCACCCGATCCCCAACAACCCACAAAACACCCCCACCACATGCCACGTATCTAAGCCAACACCCACATGTTCATTATGCCATTTTGTTAAACCGGGGTGATCACACAAGGGTTCCAAATTTTAAAATGGCCAACTTTAAGAGATTAACCAAATTCCACATTAAACAAAGATCCATTCACAAAAACGGTCTATAAAGATAGGGAAACATTTAATTGTGCAAGCAAAGGCCCCCAAAAACCATGATTTTTAGTAGGCATAAGCCTATTCAATTCACAACATAATATCACAGGATATAAAGATATACATAAAAACTTCCCCATACTCGTTCTTTAACCAGTTCTTATCATTATATAATGGTTCAACTATTTCTCATGAAAACAAGAGGATACCCACCCTGCATGATGCAAAATTTAGAGAGACGAAGGTAAGATCCCCACCTCAATGGGTTCTGGTCGCAACGCTCTCCCGGATCAACTTTAGAAGACGTCCATCAGCGTCCGTCACTTATGTAGGGTCCTGGAAAAACCTCCTCGGGTGGATGTCAGAAAGGAATGGACAAAGGAAAGACAACGGATCCAAGATCAGAATTTTCGCCTCGTCGTTATGACCCCGTGGCCGCTGACAGATTGTAAATCGGAGCTCGGACGAAGAAGTTATGGAAGAAAGAGCCTTCGAGTCTTTTGGGAGAACTCTACTGAGAGGAAAGGGGAGGAGAGGCGTGAGATGAAAAGGAGGAGGGGACACCTCCTTTTAAAGGAGAGAAAAGAAAAAGTACATGGCGTGTACTTTATAGTACACGGCGTGAACTCAGGTATTTGACACGGTCTCCACGCGGCTTCCAACACGGCTCTACGGCCGTTGACTGGTCAACACATGGTTTGAGGGTAATACATACGTGGGGAGGGACTAAACGGCATGTAGTATTAGATACATGGAGTGTACCCATTTATTTCACATGGCTCCAACATGGCACACAGCCGTTGACTGGTCAACACACGGTAACGCGTACGCAGGGAGGGACTACACAACGTGTTGTATTGGATACACGACGTGTACCCATTTATTTCACACGGAAAGGACACGGACTTCGACACGGGGTATACCCGACAAGGGGTTACATGGCATGTACTCAAACTACATGGCGTGTTGTTTCAAAATTCTGGAAAGTGTGGGAAAAGTCAATTTTACACTCTAGAACACTTCGGGGTATTCTTTTTGACAAAGGAATGGGCCGGAGAGGTCTGGGTCTATACAATTACTTTTTAATAATTTATCATTAAGTTATATTGATTAGTGGATATATAAATATAAATATATGTTATAATGTATTTAATACTATTCATACCCACCAATTTAATGGTTGTGTAATAACCGTTTTATATATTGTGGGTTGTGTAAGCTTAGTGTTTCATATTACATTCACTATCAAACCAAAAAATAATTGGGTTGTGGGTAATGAATTCTATAATAAAGATGAAATTTATTTAAAAATATAGATACTTTAATGCACAATGTGTTACATTCTCATTTAATCTTAGTGTTTCATGTCTTTTATGGTATCAATCATAATTTTTTTTATTTTAAATTCTTGGGGTATTACACCCCCAATAAAAAATATCATCCACACAGTTGTAACACTATGATATTGTTCAAAGCAAACATAACTAGAAATATATTTTTTAACACAAATAATAAAAAAAATTCAACAGAACATCGTGTTGATAAAATAAAATTTAATTACATAGGTCATTTGAAATAACACATACTGTGTTTGCAAATAGGATAACGTAGGTGGAACGTACAAATCTAGACATGTAAGAAAATCATAACTCCCAAATAACAATATGTAGACACATATATCATTAATCAAAGTATGTTGAAGGGTAAATACAAAGATAATAACCAAAAACCAAAAATCCAATGAATGGAGAAAAAGGTCATTGATATCATTATGAATTATGGTAAGAGAATAAAATTTTGTTTCAAGATACTTATCCTATAGATGAAAAATTAAATTTTTTATAGAATAGTATAATAAGGAAATATACTTACATTATAAGTTTAATTTCATTCTTTAATCAATTTCAACAACAATACTAAATTTTACTCTAAATCATGAGTATTCATGATGAAAATGTTTTGGCTAAATCACTAACAGTCAACCATTAAATGATCATATTACCATAAACAAGATAAAAATATATTCATCATTTCAAAAGTCATTACCCAAAAACAAAATTGTTAGAATATTTTATGATAACTCCCCAAAATTTAAAACCTCATACGATACATCAATGATTAAAATTAAATATTAATAACAAAAGTTTAAAATAAATGATTCCAAAGAAACATGAACATAAATTGGTGTTTGTACCTCTAAAATTATCATATACTATTCATATTTCTAAGAAAAAATATAGATATATTTGTTTTTGAAATAATGTTAATCACTTAGTCACCAAATAACTTTTCTTTATCATGGATATTTATATGATAAAAATTTTCTTCGCATCATTACATCAGTATCTATGATCATATAAATCCAAACCATAATTGATATTTTAAAATTTATTTATCTAAAATATAAAGGAATAATTAACCTTAACGGAAGATTTAAAAATATTTCATTCTACTAAAATATCTCATGAAAAATAATCAATCACATTAGGATCTTATTACTAAAAATATTAACATTTTTTATGAATTTAAACATATTTTCATCCTTAATATTATATAGATATTATGGTATCAAAACCACCTAAAATAACTACACATTAAGATATCCTAATAAACAATGTAATCTCAAACATCCTCTAATACCGACTATAATATCCCCCAACATGCCCTTTTGGATTAAGTGTTTAAATCGTAAAAATTTGATTTCCATATTTTTTATTGATGTTTGTGAACTAATTTTCACCACAAAAAAATGAATTATAAAAATGAAATATTGTTTCACTTATAATATCGAGGTAATTTTAGGTTTATTTTTTTCAGAATTTGTAAAAACACTTATGTAAATAATCCACATGCCTTTAAATGAGAATATCTCTTATTAAAAAAAATTCCTTATTTAAAATCAAATTATCATCATCATACATATGAAATACTTCAAGATAATTCATTCAAAACCGTTTCATTATAACCTGGGGAAAACAAATAAAAATAACTATTTGGTAAAAATCTCATTAAGGGTAAACATTACCATTAATGGTTGAATTTTAGTAATGACCATAACCGTTCATATGGGTATGAGTACATAATAAGTGTGAGTGATTGAATAATAAAATAAATCATATATGTAAATATATACATCATCAATAATGAAACATGGAAAAAATCTTTAATAAAGGATAGGGTCATAAGAATAAATAATTTTGGGCCATGTGATTTTAATCGTGATTAAAGGAATCATTATAATTCCATGGGATATATTGATAAAACATGTTGGTATGTTGGAACATCATCTCAAAATAAAATTGACATAACACTTACATAAACCTTAACAGATGAATAACAATATATTTAATATCGTATATAATTATTTGGAGAACATAATCATTAACCAATGAATTAGATCCCTATCTTTGGGCACCCATCATATTTGCTTTAACTATCTCACTCAATGTTTTCTTTGTGCACCCATTGTATAAGAAAGGTCAAAGAAACATAAAATGAATAATGTATATTGAGACTTAATTTCCCCATAATAATTACAACTCAACCATTATCTTTTAAATAATATTATTGGAATGTGGACAATGTATGTTTCCCATTAAAATATCTCAGATAAATGATTAAACTATGTGAAATAAATAGGTTCCATAACAATATATTTGAAATATGATTAAGTCATGGTAATGAAGTGGGTTCCATAGTAATCTATTTGGGTAAATCATAACCCTTATAGAAAAAAATGAGGATGGTATCATTACAAAATAACCCCTTTTGAGCATATATAATAATAAGTGTTATTGAAGATGATTAATTAGGATACAATTAAAATATCACATGTTAAATTTGCTAGAAATTAATATTTTAATTCAAAAAAGAATATATTTTTAAAACATATAATTCAATAAATATTTTTAAAATACTTTTCTATTGAAAACAACCTTGTAAAAAATAAAGAATCTCTGGAAGAAATTTAAAACATTTCATGAATCAAATATCACTTCCATTTTGAAAAAAATAAAACATTTTTAAAATAATTTTCATTGAAAAGAACCTTAAAAATATATATTGAATTTTTTAAAGAAAATATTCTTCATCATGGTGGAAAATTATGTTCATTCCATTCTTTTTAAATTAAAAATTCATTTAACGATTTCAGTAAAAATAAAATTGGAATTGTTTGTTTCTCATGGAAATATCAGTTTGTATTACCCTAAATCCCCTATTGGTGTATGTCATTTACACCTCATGTTTGTTCTATTCTCATTGGTTTTAATAAATTCCATTGGAGGATTAGTTGAGTTACTAATTTGATGTCACCATTTTAAAAAAAAATTATAACGTAAGATATTAATAATAATGAGAATTACTAATATTTAGATTGTTGGCTTCCAAAATTGGATTGTTCTTTTCCAAAGGCAGGCCATAGCCCCCCAAGGTTTCCCAGCCATCAAACATATTTAGTCTATACATAGACTAAAGTATCAATGAGATTGAATACTATTATATGGGCCAGAGTCCCACAAATTGGAATGAATGCCCATTGTAGTGGTGTGCATGTATCATGTCAGCATCATCCCCTACATATTTCTTACCTATGTGATGTCTACGTCACCTCCTACCATTATGAATTCAGTCCTACCTTAATTTGAACCCAGTTATAATAAAGGATTAAGAGTACCCTTTACCACTCAAAAAATCCACCAACTTATTTCAATATTGGATACTTAATCATAAACAATGTTGTTAATAGATGAGATTGTAACATAAAACTAAAATAATTTTAGTGTTGTTGAATTATAAGCCCCATGATGGAATAACATTAAGTTAGACCTAAAATATCATTATTTTAAAAAAATTCATGATATTAAATGTAAATGTAATGACTATAATACTTATAAAAAATGATAGGTGAATAAAAAACATATGTATCCTAGAATGAAAAATGTTACAAAAATCCATTACAAATTTTGTATCTTTTGAACCATAAACAACATGAAAGAGGGGCCCCCAAAGAGATATGTAAAGACCACTAATTAGTAGTATAGGAATAAAAAGTTAAATTATTGGTTAGTATATAAACCAATCATGAAAAAATTATTGGTGAATTTTCATATGTATCGTAGAAATAAAATAGAGAATAGAAATCCCATACCCAGACTCCAGAATTTCCAGGCATGCCCCATGAATCCTATATGATAATATTATATAAATTATTTTAATTTATAATAAAAATTCATAGGTTTAATACTTCATAATTAAATTATTTATTTTATTTTTTATAATGATATATTTTAATTATTAATCACTTAAGTCCACATTTGGTGTTTTAAGGATATTCAGTTCATTATTTGATAATGGATTTGATGTGTTGAACATTAAAAAATTGGTCATTATTAATCATATGTAGAATAATATTCAATAAATAGTTATCAAAATTGTTCATAAAGTATTCTTTCTTAACCAAATGAGAAATATGTTTTGAGAAATGATGTATGTTTTGATCATGGAGTTGGTAGATCATACATACACATGAGTAATGTTTCCATTTTTCAACTATCAGAATAGTTATGTGTTAAATAATAAATTATAATTCCAAAATGATGATAATATAATACATAAAATATTATTTCCTTAAATATACTTAATGGTATCATCTATGTGATGTGGTGAAAAAAAGAGATAGGTCCACTTTGTTTCATAAAGAATGTAGTCCACACATACACAAACAACGTTGTAATTATTTAGTGGGGGAAATATTAAGAAATTAACAGATTTGTTATCCTTTATTAATGAAAAAATATTTCATTAATATCATTATTATTTAATATATATCAAAAAATTCATTAAATGTATCATTATTATTTTCTAGGTAAATCATTAGTGAAAACGAATCACATCTCTTTACAAGGAGGTACTCTACCATACACATGAACAGTGTTTCTGTATCTTCTTTAGAAGGGAATCTAAATAGATTAATATATATTATATATTTACCCAATAGGTTAACTTATGTTATAAATATCAGATATGTACTTTATATCCATCATCGTACCCAACCGTTATAGGAGTTATTGAAAAAAATGAATAATATTGGTTCATGAGGCGGTTGTCTGTTGTACACACAAATTATGATTTTGTAACTACATTTATGGAAGTGGATTTATATATATTTCATTAAAATATCATAATAAAATATAAATATATATATGATATTAGTTTTTTTATATTATCATGTTTTTACAAAAATTGAACGATGCAGAGGAATAAATAAAATAAAAACTCTTGTTGATTAATGTTACCTCTACAATAGGTAACCATCGTTGGTTTAAAACAAAATCCTTCCATGGATTGATTTATACCCAAAATATGGATTATAAGATGTGTTGATGATATTTGGGGACATATTTTGGGTAGGTATGTATGATGTAAATTACTTGAGAGGTGTCAATGTGTGAGTGGAGTGAGTGCCCTTTTATAAATGAGGAGTTACATTTTTGTAAATACCTAAATATATTCAATAATGCGATGTCATCCTTTTTTTATGTGGCTCAAAAATTGATAAATAATCTATTTTAGGGATGTTAAAATCATGGAATACCTCAGAAAAATCACATGATTTAACCATGTTATTCGTTAGCCATTAAGTTCACTCCCTCTTACCACTTTAGTTTCCACCACAATAATTTTTTTTAACATGAATAATTAATTATTTAAAGATAAAATAAATGATATTTAATATATAAAATCTAAATAAACATTAGTATGTTTATATAAAATTTTATAAAAAAATTCTAATTTTGATAAAAAAATCAAACACAAGTGCATGTAACATGAAAAAGCATCGCATTTAACTTTAACTTTGGTAATTAATTTTTATAGTATTTAAAAATTATTATGAACAAATATAATATTTCAATATTAAATATTGTTAAATATTATAATTCATTATATGTAATCAATTTTATAAAATTAATTCCACCGAAGAGGAAAATTTTAATTTAAAATTAATCCTGCAGACGTGATGAAAAAACTGAGTTTTCCAAAAGTGTATTTTTTAAGGAAAATGATATTTTATATTAACTATATAATTAATAATAATTATTCTAAGAATATTATATAATATTTTTGGATTTATAATTTATAAATATCCCATAAACATGCCCCCCTTATGGACAACTGTAATTAAATAAACAGGAGAAATAGTAGGCATTTTAACCATTTTTTAGACAAATACCATTTTTAAAACTCCCTGACAAACACAAAATAAAATATAATTGATTTTGATTAAAATATAATTAATTATATTAAATATAAATAAATATTACTCATATTTAATTTATTATATTAATATAATAATTTGATGTTTTAATTACTTAACTTTTTAAAAAGATGTTACATTTTTTTAAACAAATATTTATTTTCTATATTCAGTAGAAAATAAATATTTTTTGAAAAGTCCCATGATAACTCCCAAAATAAATTTTAATATTATAATATTAAGAATAAATATATTTTTATTAAATTTTTTTTATAAATTGTACAAAAGAAATATTGAAAAAAAAATTCTTGAATAGAAATAAAAATCATATTTTAATAAAGAATATTTTCAATGAATAATATAACATTTCAAAAATATAATTTATTATTTACTAAAAACATATCAATAATTTATATTGAGTAGGAAATATAAAAATATATAAATTTGAGAATTATTTGATAATATTAAATACTTCATATTTAATAGTTAGATAAAGAGTTTTATATATATCATTGGTCATTTAAAATCAATGTTGCATGTTGAATATTAAATTGAACACAATAAAAATCTTTGTTGAATGTATAGAAATCTGTTGATGATATTAAATTAATTTTAAAATTAAAATATTTTAATATATTGGGGTTTTATATTTTCATATAACATCATTGTTGAATGTAATTTACATTATCTAACATAAGTTTCATATTTTACAATATAATGGTGTTACAATTTACATCTTGATTTTAGAGAAGTCTTTGTCAGGAAATAAGGAATCAATTTATATTGAATATGGAATACCATCCACAACAATATGTCCTATGAGAAAATTATATTAAAATTAAATAGGATGTAGTTTTTTCATATGTCTTGTATTTTAGGGGATCATAGTATACCAATTTGTGATTGGATGATTTTTATTAAAATAACAGTTTCCAATCATTTAATAAGATGAATACAATTGTTGATTTGTATGGTTAACCATAAAGGTATAGTATTTATTTTTTATATGTTTTCATGATCTCTCTTATTTAACATTGTATCATTTTGGTGTTTTCATCATAGATTTATGATATACACTAACGATTGTTGAAATATAAGATTCAGAAAAAAAAAACTTATTTTGATCACTGATTCTATCTATCATAGTTTTATATTGGTGATATGGTATATTTATATGTTTCTCCTTGTTTGGGAAACCATTGACATGGAAAATAGGATAATTTGGATCGAATATATGTTCTTTCGTTAGACATCTTTAATCTTATTGTGTAGGTTTCATATTATTTTGAGTTAACAACCTTATTTATGGGTATACATGATGCTTTCAACATATCACAACTCAAGATTTATAATCCATATCCTTTCTATGTTCAAAATTGGATGGATTGGGTGTTAGAACGAGATTTATCATCATTTCAACATCCAGTAGAGACCATCGACACTCAGATGAATGTTTGATATAGGAATTCTATTGTATTGGGGAAATATGTATAGAATAATAGATCATATTATCAAAAGGTTTAGGATCATGAATCATAACTGTGGGAGCAGTGGAATAAATGTTTTATGTGTCCCTTCGACATGAATTTATTTGAAAAAAATCAAATGGGTAGAATTATAAAATCCCCCTTACCCTCTCGTACAAGCCCTTATTTGATTTTATTTATGTCACTATTGTTTTTTTGGATCATATTAGATTGTTTAGAGATTATATGTTAGGTTTTTGTAGTAGGGGGATTGAAGATGAACTAAGGGGTGGCTGTCAAAGGCCCCTTATCATCTAGAAAAAAAACATGGATAATATAGATTATATAGTAACTCTACCAGATAGTGGTTGAAATACAACAATCTTGACAGTGGGACTTCTAGAGATATATGTAATTTGATTATAACCACTCTCCAGTTACTAGTATCCAGTTGATAGATGGTGGTGTTGGGATATGCTAGATTATTCATAAGAAGATTTTATATTGGTTCCACTGAAACCACTATTTATTATCTTTATTCACCACATAAATAATAATTCACCTTTTCTGAATTTAGGGGACCTATATAGATGACATGGGTTCTTATAGTACTCTTTTCATTGTGTGTTGGTCTTCATTAACTATTTTTCCCTCATTCCAATTTTTATCCAATATCCAATTATATCTACTGATAACTTATCTTGTAAGTGAATCTATGTTGTTTTTATACATTATAATGACCATGTAATGATATACCTCGATCCCTTATAGATTCATCTTGAGTTTCTTTTGGATTTTAGATCTTTTTTTTGTTACAGATCTCCTGTTGTCTATGGTATGTGACATTCAATATTATTAGTGAAACCTTGAAATATTCAATCTCAGTTATTAAATATGGGAATTAGTGTAGAGGGAATCTTCTTTAATTATATATTGTCCTTTTTTACTTTATGATTGTTGGTCAAATTATTGTTCATTTGTGACCTATGTGTGAGGTATGTGGTTCATTATATATCCAATTTTTTGTAAACTATGAAGGCTAATGGTTTTAAAATTCTAATCTAAATGATAATTGGTGTGATCCTTAATTTTTGTAATATATGTTTGTAAATGGGTTTTTGATAAAATATTGTCAGCCATTTTTTTGAAAAATAAAATGTTTTTTGTATCATTATGAAATATTTTTTGAAATATTTATTGAATTATTGATTTTTAATTGAAATGTTATTTTTTGAAAGTGTATTGTAATCTATGAAAATATATTTTTAAATTTTTTGACATATGAAACAGATGGGATAATTTGGTGCATTGGATTAGGTTTAATATTAGGCATTATAAATTTTAAAATATGACATTCACTAGTGGAGTGTTAATTATTTCCTAGTTCTTATGTTCTAGATAATTTATAATATTACATTATAGGGGTTTTACACATGTGTATTTCCTCGATTTTCTAGGACATGTGTCTTAAGTACTTTTTCTGTAAACATTATTCATGATTTATTATTGATCTAGATGATAGATACCTTGTACCTATGTTATACAATGGGAGGTATCTATACTACATTACCTTTTCATTATCTGTTATTTTTCATGATATTTAATAAATAATTTGAAAAACACGTATTTGAATATTTAAAATGTGCATTAAAACAATTCTATGTTGAATTTGTCTAAGAAATATGAAAAGGGAAATTTTTATAAAATAATTTGATGAAAACGTGATAACATCATTTTCATTCCATTTTTTCATAATTTGTGTATATTGGTCTTATTTGAGATAGACCTGATATTGGAAAAATGATAAAGTCTTCTATGTAATTTTATATTAGGCATTGTCACTCCCCTGGTGGTCTATATTCCATTTTCTTATATGATGTACAAATTGGAATGCCACCATAGTGAGGAATCATGGATTACATTAGTTGTCCATGGGTATCTGCATGTGAGAAAGTGGGATTTTCCCATGTATCACATCATGTAGTTTTTTATAGTTTTGATTTACCTTATTGGTAATATTTTTTTGACATATACCACTACTTTTGGCTAGCTATGATTGTTTTAATTCTACGACTATTATTTTTTTGATTATGTAATATTCATATCTTAGTAATTATTCTCCAATTGTGTTACATAAATCATACTTGGTGTTTTTAAAATCATTCCATATGGTTTCATTTGGTTTCTTAGGTCCCAATAGTTAACTCATGGAGATCAAGAAAACCCTTCAGGTTTTATCATTGTCTGGTTCAGAGCCCTGATGGATTGGTTATACAAACTAGGTCGAGATGCATAAAATCTTCCCTTATATCTTCATTGAGCTTCATATTTCAAATATAGATCTGTATTTAATCTAGATTAATATTATACTAGGGTACCTATTGAATAAATATGTTTTCTAGGAATCATGGTCTCATTTATTCCCTTCTAATAATATTCAAGGTAATATTAGTTTTTTATGAGTAGTCAATATTAGACTGTTATTTAGTTATATATAATATATGTTTCATAAATAGTTTAAAATGATTCATTCCATGATGGAGAAATTAATATAATTATATTTTTGTTGGTTTTAACAAACCCCCTCATAAAGCATAGGGATGATAGAACTTTTATACTGAAAATTGAAAATCTAATTTCATCTACATCAAATGTTTTTGGAGAATCTCAACATTTGTTTTCGGTTAGTTTCAATTATGTTCTAATATAATTATTAACTAAGAGGATATTCAATATATGCTTGAATCAGTGGTGTGTAATGAATCATACATTTTTGGACTTTCCCCTTTGAAAAACCCTACACATAAGTTGACTCATACACTATCTAAAATAGATTTTGGAATTTAGATAGTAATAGATGTAGTGAATGGGGGTTTTTAGTACTCCAATGTTTAGTTTGGAAGAATATTTCATCGATCATTATCTATATTTGTGGAAGAGACTATTACTAAGGAGTTTTCACTTACAAATCTTGATTATATGAATCCTAGTTGGATTACTAATTCATAAATTCAAGATACATGGTGAAAAGTGATTAATGATAAAAAAATATAACATACTATATGATTCATTCATTTTTTATATTACCGCAACATATTGGAAATGGGTATTATATGCAATCCCAATCAATGATCATGAAATATCATCATGCTTAATATTTTTTGATCAAATATATGGAAATGGAAAAGGATCTTGACTCACTCAAAGGGATAAACCTCTGTCATAGAGAAGAAATAACACCATCAAAAAAGATTATTATTTTTCAAATATACCTCTAATTAATTATTATACATATAAATTCTCATCTATCCATCATTTGGGAAAAAATTATTCAAATTTATCCATATATTATTCATTCAGGATGACTAATGAGATAAAATATTTATCCCCTTAAATTATTATCAGATAAATAGAGGTTCATTTAAAGAAAAATACAATGATGTTGGTATATATACCTGATATTTTTCAATAATAAAAAATATTTATATTAACTTATATAAGTCCTAGACTATATAATGTTATTCATGTATAGTTAAATAATCAAATTATCCATGAAGATGAATAGTAATGTTAAATTAGAATTATTTTCCAAAGGGATAAATGATGAACATATGAAATTGTTTGACTTATAAGTTTAATTAATGTATTCAAAAGAGAAACTATGTATCTTCTATTTTGATAATTATTTAAAAACCATAGTACTTATCACACCAACAATTGAAGAATACCCTTGCCACAATTCAGTTCTTTATGTCTTGAACAATTCATTAGAGTACTAGAGTGATCCTCCTAGATCTGTCATTGATGGTCCTTAATGATATTTTCTAGTTTTTCTATACTCTATGAATTTCTATGGGTTTTTTTGGGTTTAATGTTTAATCCCGAGATTATCAAATTTTATACATAATGTTTAAATGCTTTTTTTGAAATATTAACAATATATTAGTGGAAAAAATAAAATAATATATGGGATACTACACACTCTTCACTATTGAAAAGCTACGTAAAAGTGTTTGTTAACATTATAAAGTTAAACATGGTTATGTGCTTATTTCCCTTTTTTCTTATCACTTACATGAAATAAATGTTTTGGGAGAGTATCCATTGTGATAATCAAAAAATGAGAGAATTTTTTTTGGAATCACATTGTTATAAATCATTGATTCACCCCATTATTGTGTTCCAAAATGTCTATTATGGAACATCACTAATTTATGTTTCAAAAGAAAACATTATCCAACATCATGCTGAAAAATTTATGTTCTATATTTATTAAAATATAGAATTTTAATGGTAACATTTATATACTTTAATCACTTTTTTAAATAAAACAATAACGATAAATATATTGGTCATAGTATCCTATAATGTTTAATGCGAAACATCAATACATCCCTAATAATGTCTAAATAGTCATTTCATACTAAACATTACTTTGAGGATGATAAGTTATGCTAAAAATAACCATTATGTTTAGTACCCACTATTCGATCCTCTTGAATTTTGGGGGAAGTACTTTGATCTAAATCGTATAATATTCAATTCAGTTCATGATAAAACAACCCCAATTATTTGATATATATCTTATAATGTTGATAAAATAGTGAATATTCTCAATTCAAAAATTATGTGAGATTATTTTTTATATTGATAAAATGTCCTATTTATTTATATTTAATTCATTGAAATATATCAATTAATATATTCCTGGAAAATCGTTGAGACGACCTATGATTCTGAGGCCAGATGAACCATCAATTTATATTTGAAAAATATTAATTATATTAATATCATACACAAACATTGTTCAAAAATCGAAGAATAAATCATGAATGGATTCTGAGATAATAAATTTGAGGATTTAATTGAGTACAAACAGTGATTTTTACCATATGAGTTTTTAATGTTATAGAACATAAGACTCATAGGTTGTGAGAATTTGTGGGAGAGTTTTGAAATGGTTAAATTAAATTAATTTAAATTTTAAACTTATTTTCCATCACGTGAGATTTACTATAAATATATTGCTATGAGTAAATGTCATGGTTACCAACATAACCTTAGAGAAATATTGAAGCCATTGGTGGAGGGATTTGTGAATACATCATATCCAAATCAGTATCTGATCATCACCTTAACAAACTCAGCTTGTGGATCCCACCGGGGAAAATAATATGTGATTACTCTCCTCTAAAATTTTATCCAAATAGAGGTTGTATGTTTTATTTATTTCGATTCAACCAAATTATTTATCCTGTTAAAATGTGGAATAATTAATCAATAAAAGGATTAATTTAAACAATGATGATTGATTAATTTTGTTCTTGATTTATGTTTTTGATGTTGATTATTTTTATTCATTCATCTATTATATGGTATGTGATAGTGTGTGAAATTAATAGAATTTCGTGGTTTATTCCTCATGATTATGGTTGATGGTTTTCACCACTTTTTTCTACACATTCATCATTGTGTAATTTCTTTGTCACATTATTCAATGAATATCAGGTATTTGTCATTACAAGACAATTCTTTGACAAAACATATCAATTTAAGGGGTATAATTATAAATTTAATCTATTAATGTGGAGTGATAGTGTATGATGATTTTATATTGTTCAGATAATATTGGTGTTCCTCATTTTTCCTAGTTTGATGCGTGTCGATGATGATGTAGCTCAACATAGTCATTTCTATGTGAATTAGATCTCGAATCCTAGAGAGAAGTGATAGAGAGGGTTTATTGAACCTTGATTCAGGGCTCATAAATGAGTTTTAGTGGTGGTTGTGAGGAATTAAAATGTAGAAGAGGGATTTAAAATTTCTAGAAAACCAACATTACATGGAATATATTCTGAAATTAAACATAGTTTGGGGCCTTGATAGCAGCAATGGGGAATTAAAAGAAGTGATTAGGATCACATGATGTATGATCCTTACCACATTCCATGTTAGCACTGGTTCGAGGCATGCCATGAATCCTAGAGGATACAGTACTACATATTGAGTATATGGGATAATCCATTTACTTAGGCACATCCAGGGTACATGGGATGAGTTGTGTACTCATTCACATCTAGGTCTACATGGCCATGATCCAAGGTACATAGGTATAATTAGAGGTACAAGATCACTGACTCAAGTTGCTTCATATTTTGTAGTATATTCCATGTAAAGTATGTAAATATTATATACCTCCTCATATAGATGGAATAGATCCCTTCATATCTTCTGTATAAACTAAGAATAGTACATTGTGATACTTTCACCCTTTCCCATGAGGATAAAATGCATAATTATATCCTCATCATTGGATTTTGGTCCCCTGCATAGGTTTATAATTGGATAGAGATTAATGCATATAATTTTGAATATGATGGTATCCTCTACCATTAATTGTGGGTCATAGTATCTGGGATACCCCCATGAAAAGGGAATTGATCCCATATCTATCAGTAAATTCTAGTAGGGTATTTATTTTCCCCTAGTGGACCTGGGTGGTACCTTGATGATGAGATCTTTTGATATACAATTTGTACATTCTGGGTCGGTCCATATTCTCAAGATCTCTTGGATGAGAATCCCTAATGGTAACATCGCATGTGGAGTGTGTACTTACAGAATTAGAATTACCTAGATGCCTCAATCAGTATCATGTAGATATAATTTTTTTTGAGACATCGAATGACCGGTTTTCTGTTATAAGTATATATGTTTTTTATTAATTTATTAATATTTTGATCAGAACATTATTTATGTTCTGTTATTAGTGATTTTGAGGTTTCTTACTATGTTTTTATTATATCAACACCATCCTGGTTTCTACATTGACTTGTTATGTATTATTAAAATGATATACCTCTTGATGATATCCCGGGAGGGAAATGATTATGTGGAGTATAGTTGGTCTAGACTGACTAAGGCGTTTTCCATTTGATTTCATTTGGCAGCAGTCCCATCTTTCTCAGTAAGATGAAATATATAAATTAATTTTTTCTAGATTTTTCCCCATTAACAAATTAGATACATTTTCCATACTCTTATATGGGATATACATTATGCATAAGATTATGGTACAAGTTGTTTTAAATTTTTCATCACGATATGCTATTGAAAATACATGTGGGTGTATATGTACATTAGGCTAATCCCACCCATGTATCATTTTATACCCTATTGTTTCCCGTAGATATCCCCTGGCCTATTGTATGGAGGCCTAGGTTATCCAAACTCGGTTTATTTATGCATAGGTGCACCCTGATGGATTGGGTGATGAAAAATACTATTATGAATAGTCTTTTATACCTTAGGACTAAGGCATATTTTTTTTCTAGATATGAGATTATTATTTGATTTATCAAAACATTGTAAAAGAGTTTCAGTTTTTTCATTTAGTCATGGAACTCTAGTGTTAGTGTGGTGAAATATGTGTCCACTCCAAAATACTCTAATATCCTCCTAGTTGAGTAGGCAAATGTACACACTGGTTGAATGGAAAATAATTGGTGCGTACATCATATAGTAACAGATTTTTTTCCATAAACTTATTTAATCTCCTTCCCATATATAATATTTTACCATTGTTTATCATTTAAAATTATGGATTCCTCTATAATGACTACTATATAGTATTGAACTATGTGATCGTGAGGGTGATCCGTCAAGTGAAATGGTGTTAGTGTAGGGACATGTACAATATGTGGTACCTCTGAGTGGGTTTCTAATCCTTCCACCACCCGTTCAGTAGCAGATAGTTCAATCTGTACAATATGATGATGCTTATGCTTTCAATGAATGTGTTCTAAAATCAGTGAATTCATATGTTTTTTTTGTGATCCATATTATCATGTGATGTGGAACTTCTACCATTAGTCACATTAGTTTACCACCATGTGATGATTTTTATAGATTAGATGGATTTCCTCTCAATGAGTCTCTTCAAGTGTTATGTTGCGAAATTTTGGAGCCTGGAGAATCAGTCTCATGAATATATATCACTCACATAGATTGAAATCAGGAGAATAATTGAAATTTATTTTTATCTAGAAACAATGTAATCAGTGTTCATCCATTCTCTTCTACATCGAGAGTAGGGTGGTATGACCATGTCTGAGTAATCAGCATGGTTTAATTATCTCTAAAAGTAATCTCTGCATATATTGTGATATTTATTCTTTAGGTAATGTCCCATTTATAAGATCATAGAACACAATATCATGGTTTCAGTGATATCTATTTTCATTCACTCTTATGCAAGAGTTCTAAAGTAGAAATTAGTTTTGGAGTTATTATTAGTGGAGTAGACAATGACTGTTTGAGCATGTAGTGGGTATATATTAACATAGAACTCGAGAGATGGTATCTAATGGTAGTGTTACGGATCCAGACACGATATATACATCATATGAAGATCCCAGGATAAGGAATCAATGGTTCAATTCTCTCAATATGTCTTGGGTCATCCATGGGATATGCGGTGTTTCTTTTGTGACGATGGAGGAAATATTAACCAATTTTTTCTGACTCATTATAGGGATAGGAAGGAGATGATAAAAGGATTGCCCTAGTAGGGGAAGTATTATGATCGAGTAGTTTCATTGGGTATCATATGTTTCATTGTTGTAGTAAGAGTAGTTTGAGGTGGAATATTTCTTGATATATTTCCACCAAAACCATTAGGTGGCATGTTCCATGTTCTGTGAGTTTGTGGGTTAGAGAATGGATAGAAATAGGCAGTAGAAGCCTATGAACACAAGAATATAGGGATAATTAAAAGTATGATTTGTTTCATTTATACCATTACTATATTACTTATAGCCATTGTTTTGATTCATTCATTTATTTCCACTTCCCAGATTTTAGACGTTGAGATTCTAATTGTGGCTTTTCCATAGACTTTTTCCATGGATACTCCAACTAGATGAGATTAAAAGATCACACTCTTCTTTTAGTAGAGAGAAATAACTCATGGAATTTAGAAATTTTTATGGCCTCTCCTTTTTGTAATGAAGAGGACTTATGACATCATATTAGATAAATAATGGCTTTCACTAGTTTATATGCAAATTAATATTAGGGGAAGAATTTAATATGTTTGTGATGATGGGATGAGGTTTACATTAATTTTTTAGAACAAAACTCATTGAAATTAGTCTTGGATCATATGTAGTACATTGAATATGATTTCACACATTTTTTATAGAATTAATCATTCTTCAGTAGATGCTATGGGAACTATTTTCTAGTGGCGGTGGCAGAGTATGAGGATGCCTTTCCAAAGGAAATTCAAGGTTATCATATTCATTAATGGATACAATTACAAATTTATTTAAACATCAAGATGGCCTTAATCTCTATACTATCATGTTATATGGATCATGTAGGTTTATAAGTGATGAGTGTATAGTTAGAGGAATTTATGAGGAAGGGCTTCATGAGACATGGTGTTTCTCAATTAATAACACAAATGTTTTTGATCAATATTTTAAATAATATATTTATGTTTTCTATAGATTATCATTGATTAAACCATGTGATCATATAGAATAATTATCCACTGTTGAGGATAAATGACTTATCCAATCACTTGAGAGGAAAGGGATGGTTCTTGAAGATTTAACTCAGATCAAACAATGAAGAGTATGGGATGAGGATATAACTAAATTGATATTTAGAAGATACTAAATTCATTATGAGTACATGGTGATTCACAACATGAATAATTCCCCATCTATGGTCATGGGTCTCATGAAATTGATATTTCCTCCTTCCTCATACTAGTTTTGGGTGTTCTTCATTGGTGAAATCCTATTAAACATTTTTTCCATGGAGGAGAATTTGAGGCACTTGAGGATGGATCTAGACACACTCCGAGAGCACTATATTTTTGGAGAACTCTCCATGGGTCATTTATGGATATATGGGGTCCACTTATTAGACAATTTTTTTTTACTAATTCTATATTTATGGGTCCATCCAATATCGAGGTAGTTTCATATTGGGTTCCACCAAAGATAATTATAGAGGTGTGGAACATCCTTGGTTTGGACAACTACTAGAAGATATTCTTGCCCATTTTCTCCAGGATAATACCACTATTGATTACATTGAACTGGAACAGGAAGCATTTCATTATGACAGAAAGGGACCAATAATATTTTTAGGAGTTTAGTCATGGGTTGAGTATCTCTTCCATCAAGAGATTTCTAGAGGAGGGTATCAAGAATGTTCTGTATTATGATGCCTCGGTGATTGAACATTGTTTTTTAATAATGTAGATATAGGGTATGATTTCCTCTAGGTATTTCTAGATGAGGAAACATGTGAAGAACTTTGAAACCCACGTTCTTGAATTTGCAGTAGTAGTATTCACCCATAAGATATGCTAAAACTACCTTATGGGTGAACAATTTATCATCTTTTCTAATCACTTCATTCTCAATTATATATTATTAAATAATATAATTAACCTGATACTTATGTGATTTCTATAGTTCCTCTAAGAATATGACTTTTAGGTATTCTATAAACATGGGAAGGGGAATGTGGTGGTTGATTCTCTAACCTAGAGACATTTTTCACAATTGGTGTATGATTCATTGGAGAAGATAACTTCACTATAGATTTCATTATTTAACATTGATTTTTGTTCATATCGTTATTCAGTGGCTGTTACCCAACCATTTTTATAGCATGATATGGATGTTCACCAGGGAGATACCCACATTGAGAGATTAAATTATTAGATTTCCATTGGGAACCCTCTAAACATATTATATTAATTTTTGGTGAACATTAACCTTTTCCGAGGAATATTATTATACCACTGACATTGTATGATGGGGGCGATGAGAAGTTCCATACATATCACTTTTTAATATATCCTGTATTTGTGATGTTTTATAATGACCACTATCATTTAGGATTCCCAAAAAATTAATAATTCAATAGTTCTTTTTGTCTCCTGATGACACATGTTTCATTAGGTGAAGGCTCATCACTAGGTTCCAAAGTTTTTGTCTCTTCCATATGATGTTCTTGACTAGGTTAGGGATAGGGTATCCATTAACATAATTATGTTATTACCACATATGTCTATGTTACATGATTCTGTATGGGTAATCATACACCAAATCCCCAAGTCATCCCAAAGCCTAACTATTTGATATTAGAGTTCAGTAGTGATATTGGGACACATTTACCTAAAAAATATAGTCATAATCAATAGAGATTCCTATATGACTGTTTTTGAACATGATTCTCACATCACATCAGGTTTATATAATGGATTTCTTAGGGCCTTTGGGACTTAGTTTCTTTTGGAATGGCATTTCACCCCTAGGAGTATGGGAAAAATAAGCATACCATTTAGGTTCTCAAGGAAAATTTACTGAATTTCATGTTAGAATTTACTAATCATTCGTGGGAGAACCTACCTATAGTGGAGATTTCATTCAAAAAAAACCATTCCTCCATCAGTATGGAACCATTTGAGGCCTTGTATAGGAAACCGTATAGTTTACCACTTTGTATACTACTCCAAGTGATTCAACACTCAAGGGATCAAAGGTATATTAGTCTATTATTGTGATGGTAGAAATTGTATTGGATCATATGTAGACTACAAATACACTAAAAAATTCCTATGTGGATTGATGATAGATTCCTTTGAACTTTGAGGAGGGATTCAATGTGTTACTAATATTATCACATCAACATGGATTATGGATATTTGGCATGGGTGATAGGATATATCCAAAATTCATTACATCTTATCTAATACTACATTAGTTTAGTGAGGTGGTTCACCACTTGTCCTATCCAACATAGATAGACTAGATAAATGATGTCTTCCACTTGTCATAGCTGAAGAGGTATTCACTTGACCTATAACATGTTATCGACCGGGTTTAGCTGAACATTGAGGATAGAGATTACCGAGAATAATATCCAGTGGATATCAAGGATCAGCAGTATGGGATCCTCTATGGGTGGTTTATTCCTTTGTTTTATGTTTGGTGGCTGCATGAGAATCTATAAAAGATAACATTGGTGTAGGAGACCGAGATTCGAGTTTAGTACCCACACTTCCTTTCAGTATTAATTTTTTTATTTTTAGGGAGGAAATCACTAAGGTGTGGTTAATATAATGTCTCATTTTTATCCATGTAATGATTATAAATATATGTAGTGATTTTTTTTGTTTCAATCACATAGATAATTTGAGTACTTATGGCCTATTTATCCTAGAATTGATATGTGACAAAATTAACATATTAATTTCAATTGAATTTTTTTACTAAAAAGTTGAATAACTTCAAAAACGATTTTCAAATATGAAATATAAGTCCTATATTTAGTATTCATCATGGATTTAAAAATATGAGAAATATAGTCATGGGGTGTGTTGGATGCTCCGATTAGGAATGATTGTGAAGGAATTTTTAAATAAATTTCTTTTTTAAAAAATTTATCATCACCTACATTTCTCTAAATATATACAATTATATCTATATATCAAGGTTTCCCATATATCCTTGGAGATCTAGATAATTAATTTACATGGAGTTTCACAAGTTCAAGAAATCTTGATCGATTACTAAATATATTATCCACAAATATAAATTCTACATCTCACCAATGATAGTGGAATATGACCGCTTTTTCAAGAGATTGATCCAAATCAAGGTAGGATGTTTGAATAGTGGGGATTCCTCCCATTTGTAAATTTTTTGACATAAATTGATCAATTATGCAAATACGAATTTATTTTTTCATTGATGGTTGATTTATTTAGTTTTTGTTGACTATTAATCTTAACTCACTTAATCTATGACAACTTATCAATGATAAAGTGAAAAAAATAAATGGTTTATTCCTTAGGTTTATGGATTATTGTTTCCGTAAACATTTCATCACACATTTATTGTGGGAAATTTTTTTCTCCCATGGTTTAATGAATACATGTATTCAATCATTTCACAATCATTCTTCAATTTAATTGATTAATATGAAGGATACGGTTCATGATCAAGGGTGTGATTAAAGTCTGATGATCAAGGATTACTATAGTGGGATCAGTTCAACCTCATTCTTCTTAGTCTGATTCATGAAAATGAAATTGTGGTTCAATAGAGTTATTTAAATGTGGATTAGTTGATGGATCCTGGAGATTGATAATAGAAAGGGTAGTTGACCCCATATCCACGATTCTCAGCTAAATATTTAGTTGAAGTGGTGTGGAAATATGATGTAGATGTGGAACCATGAGTTTCTATAATACACTGATTATATTACTTTTATTCTATAATTACACATACTGTAGGGTCCCTACTATGGTATTAGGGTTTGCACAAATTATATAGGGAAAACATGTCATGTGATCCCTACCAGATTCCACAAGACATTTGGTTCGTGTAATTATGTAAATATCGGATGATTCATAAGAAGGGGTCTAGTGCATGGGAAAAACTATAGACACTCGTACTACTACTGTATATAGAATGATCGGTGTACTAAAAAATGGATAGACATACATGGGAATGACCTAACGTATATATTCATGAGTATAGGGGTAAAGTTATATAAAACTAAAGGTTTGGATTTTGGGGTACAAAATTATGACCCTTTATAAAACCTATATACATATATAGATAAGTTTTAGATCCCTTCTTCTTTTCGTTATAGACTGTGTAATATTGAGTGCAGTACCATGGTCCTTTCCTATGAGGGTATAGTGTGGAGTTACATCCTCATCAACATATTTTTATCTCATATACTAATGGATTATTCAATAGAGTTTGGTGTATCCCTTGTGGGTCCAGTGTGAGATCCTCTATCATTCCAATGTGGGGTCCTAGTGTTGGATTGATCACCATGCATGTGGTGTTAATCCTCTATCTAGAAGAAATATCGTATAAGAATTATGATGTCACTTACTGTCCCTAGGTGTGATCCCCTATCAATATGATGAGATATGTGTAGATCTATTGAGAACTTCTTGGGAGGTCCCCAATGATAATGACCTCTTTGATGAGAATCACCCGGGATAGTATGTCTTGTGGAGTGAGTACTGCCAAAATGATCATTAACTATAATTGTTGAGTTGTACCTTGTGTTAGGTAGTATTGGTTGAGATACTCGATGTTTGTTGTATATTATGAGTATTAGTGGATTTTTTTTATTTTTTAGTAACTATAAGAGTTGACTACAACTGAATATTTATGTTGAGTGACTTTATGTTGTCCTATATGGAATTTTTATACCCACCCTTGCATGGACTTTGACAGAAAGTGTTGTTTATTTTGTAGAATATGGACCATTTCCTAGTGCCCTATGAGGACATAAAGTAAGTGGAGCATAGTCGGTCTTGATAGACTAATGGTTTTTTCACGATAATATATTGGATAGTTGTACCATCATTAATAGTAGGGTGGACACTATATAGTCTTTATTGGGACTTTATTTGGACCCTTTAACACTCTAAGTAGTTTTATTATACTAATATGTGGGGTAGATTTTGTGCATTTTTTATGGTACCAATTATTTAAACATTATCCCCATTTCATGGTAATGGATTTGTTTGTGAGTGTGTATATATGAACATTAGGATAATGCCTCCCTGTATCGGTTATGAATATACGAGACTTGTCCTTATCCCATTTCATATTATAGGTTTACTTTTTGTAGTCACGCTATACTTATCATTGGCCGGGTGGGAATCTCTGGGTCGGGTCGTGACATTGATTAAAAAACATATTACATTATTTCCTTTAATTTTGATTGGATTCCCTTTTATAAAATACATGGTTATGTTCTCCTATTTTAATGTTAATATTGAAAATGTTTACCCCATAATCATTATAATTATATTATCCTCTTTTACATTTTGGAATACTAAGACCATATATATATATATATACTAAAAAATTAAACTCTTCATACTTTTTATTTGGAAATATTGAAATTAAATCAATTTGTTTTTAATTAGTTGATGAAAAATTATTGATTGTTTATAAGAATAATTTAAAATATTGTTATTTCACCATGGAGCTGATACAAAACACTATTCTTTTAAAAAAATTATTATCCTATCCACATTTATATTGATTTATACAATCATTTCTATCTTCATTTTTAGATACAATTCATTCATTTTGGACTCACCAATTTTCTCTTGGATGGATTGTAGGATAATTATTTATATACTGTATAAAATTATTCTTATATATATGATTTATATTCTATCCATATAATATAAATTAATATTATATCTTTTTTAATCATTATTGATAATTTAATAGGGTTATATCCATTGATAAAAATTATACAATATTTTCTTTCAGTAGGTGGTAACATACTGAGGAATAATAATATTTGATTATATCTGACCATATACATTTGTTCATGATAATGTAAATTTATTTTATTTATATATTAATAATTTAAAATTTATATATTATTCAAAATTCTCACCATTTAGTTAACTATTTTTCATCATCAAAATAAAAAACCAAAATTGTTAACTCTCCCTGAATGGCATGAAGGACTTGTTTTTTATTTTTTGGATAATCCCCCATTTAAGGGATGAAGAGTAACACTTAAATTACCCACATTCCCAATGCGTGAGGCCACACACAACATTATAATTTACCTTAAAGGACCAATACCTTAAACACACTTGAATCAAACCCTCCCCGACATATATATCTTGAAGGTTCATAGCTCCCCACCTGTCATGGATGATCAGCTACCATTGACCCATGCAGATCATCATGGTGCCTGGTCCGAATGATATTTTCCATACCCTCTCATTCATCCAATATAGTTAGATCTACTCTGCTTGTTTCTTTTTTTTTCTCAAAATCCTCATCTGGACCTCCTCTTGTGTGGTCTTCTCGAGTTTATTCTTAATCTTCCCTATGTCCCGAATGCCCTGTGGCTTGAAAGACATTGGTGGCCCAAAGAACCTTACAGTCTGAAGTCCATGTCACCCGGAGGCCTTTGGTGGCTTGATGGACATGAGAACCATATGTCTAAACTGGTCGCCCGAATGAAGAAATCATATAAATTGTGATGCCTGCTACATTATAGAACAATAAAAAGTATAGTAACTGATACAACAATACTACAGAAACCAAAAAATTCATCCCCACCGAGATTTGATTTTGTGTCTCTTAGAGTCCAAGAAGAATCCTCTACCACTCAGTTACAGGATCATTGGCCAAGAATATTATATTTGACTAGTATAAACTATAAATTTATTGTTTTTTATGAGGATATTTCAAAATCCATTCATTGAATATCCTTTTTAAATAAAAAACCATTCCACCCATTATGTTAGTGTAAATACATGTGTATTGATCATTTTTTATGATAACTTTGAATAAATCACTAATTTTTATTTGAAAGGAAAATATTATATTTTTCTATATTAACATAGTTTCTAAGTTGATAAATAATGATCATTTCCTAAAAAATGCCATAAATGACTAGTTAACCCATGAAAGCTATGAATATTCATCACAATAAGTGGTAGAGAACAATATTTATTTTCCTAATCAGATGATAGAATTTTATGTAACCACTTTCAAGTAATAAAGGCTGAAATATTGTTACTTATTATATATATATAAGTCATATTTACTTATTTTTTCAAAGCACTATAACTATTATATTTTAACATAATAAACAAATGTTATTTTTTGATGAATACATTTATGATATATAAAATTGTTATTTAAAAAGAATAAAGAAAATTTATTGATAGAATCACGAAAGAATCATCGTATCAACTCAATAATTAAAATTATGGAATTTTTTAGTATAAATTTAATTATTTTTAATTTATGATGTATATATATTATGTAGAGGGTTGTTTTTTAATGTATAACCTATTTAACATAATATAATTCTTACTAGATCAAACATCGACTCTTAAGAAATAGTGATCTCAATAAAATCCACAAAACGTCTTCAATTTTGTTATTGGGGTTTTTATTAAATATCTTAATATTTTTATCTTCCAATTATAAGGATTTATAGGAAATCATTTTTCATACACATAGAAACAACCCAAAAAACATACAACAACATTGACCAAATTAAAATACAAAAAAATATAAAAATGAAACAAAATGATTAATAAATTAATATCCATGATATATAGTCAAACTTAGTTACCAAGGTAGAGACCCTAAATTAAAAGTGACTAACTTTTTCATCCTAATGTATCCAAAAGAATAAATGGAATCACTGAATGCTTCAAAAGGATATTTTCTCATTCAAATGGCATGATAGAAAAATCTCCAGGTTAAATAGATATATGTTAATAATATATATATATATATACACACACACAGATATATATATATGTGTTTATATATATTTTTATAGAAATAATTAAAATGGAAATTAGTCTATTAAACTGAATTTAAGTAGAAATAATTATTTAAATCAGGGTTAAACATTAATTATTTAAATATTTATAATTATTGCACCATAAAAATCATTTATTTACCGAATATAGTTGTAAAAAAACACCTTAATCATTAATATAACTTCAAAATCAATTAACATTCACTTAATCAAAAAACCATACTCATATTATGTGTCTATATTAATAAAAAATAAAATAATTATTCTTTTAATACTATAAGATTGATATCATTTATGATTTTCCAAAAACCATGAAGTAGAATAATAAACCATTCAAAAAATAAACCCACATCAATGTGATTCTAACCACATAAGGTTTTAAGCTAATATATAAATCTATTAATGTGAAAATTTACTAAAGACTCATAATCCTAATGAAGAACATACATATACTATGTGAATCCTTCCATAATATATTTGAATATGATTATGATAAAAACATTTTATTTTTTGATTAAATTATTATATTGAAATTCATTCTTATTATAGGCCATATAATGTGACCATATAGTCCATTTTAGAGTTAACAAATCCATATATCCATAGTCTAATATTGAAATCAATGATTTTTATGTTGAAAAACATCATTTCTATTCATCCACTAAAGGTTGTTACTGTGTTTTATATCAGAAAAATCTTATATACATAAAAATGTCCCTCAATAAGATGTATCCAGATGTTTTATATAGATGATAATATAATCCATTTTTCAAAGCCATTGATTCAACAATTAAAAATAAAATATTTTAACATAGAGTAGTAAAGATAATATATTAATTATTACTATAAATTAAAAAATAAAATTGAAGGAGTGTATCACACAAGTCACTCTTCTAAACATAACATTTAATTTTCCAATAAAAATTGAATTGATGTTAACGATCTTGTACCTAGTATACAAGATTACCCATGCCATATTATTTAAAAAATATTTTCCATATGATATATAATATACTTAATAAAATTAATGATTTTATCAACCTCAGGGTGATTTAATAACGGTATAAATTTATAATGGTTCACAAGCTAGAAAAATGACTTATTCTAGTAATATGTATTGTTATTAGAATACACCCCTAAGTATATCAATTATCATTAACATAACAACATATTTAATATAAATTGTAGTTTCATTCAAGATAATATGTCATTAATTATTATATCATGAGTCTAATTTATGTCCAATACAATATTTTACTCATGACATGCCTAATATATCTTCACATCCCATAATGCTTTATGATGATAATTGATAACGAATATCTCATATTCATTATTTTTGGAGTTATTATATTTCTAAATTCATTTAAAATTTATATAATGCGCTTTAATGAATGACAATGTATAGGTTTCCTTTTTATAACTTGATACATTTCTAAAATCATAAACAGTATAAGAATATACATAGAATAAACATACATAAACATCATTCCTACTAAATCCCAATACATAAGAGCCATTTCAATTTTAGTTTTACAATATTATATGGTTTTTTAATAAATGTTTCATCTATTGTAACAAATTTCACAATGGTGTGAGACTATTTAACAAATCATCCCACAAAAAATATCTACTATGATAACATCTATAACAAAAATATATTTCAATAATAGTAATATTTTAATTCTTAATACATGTGATCAGAATTTTAACATCATACTAAAACTAATATAGTTTAAAATATATAATTTTAAGTTGTTATTGGTTTATTATTATCAAAATAACCTTAGACGAGACCATTATCTTTAATAACTATTTTAATGTACTACATACAATGAAATTTAATTAATTTTTATTTATTTAACACTTCTCAAGTACATAAGAATTACCTTGATAATAATCTAGTCATATTCACTAAAAGAATTTTTAAATCTCTATAGTTGTCCCAATTAATATGATTTATTTTGTTTTGTAAAAATAATTACATACATAATTGACTACATTTTCAAATCGTAAAGAGTATCATTTATTTATTTTACTTTCTATCACATTATTATGATATTGACCATTCTTATCAGTCACTTCATATGATACTTGTAATGCCACCATATTTTAGTTATAAATTTTAAATTTATTTATAAAATTACAAATATATATTATTTGAATAATAATATGAAAAATATTTAATAAATCCGAATAATTATTTGAAACAAGTAAATAGTTTTTTCACCAATGAAATAATTTAATTACCATTTTTCATATATGAATAATAAAATTATTACATATATAATCAAAAATAAAACTTATTATCTTATTAGTATTTTTAATTTAAAAAAATTATTACATTTTATGTTTTCATCCTTGAAATAAATATCCTTTACTATATGGGGAGACCATAGCTTATTGTGATTCATGTAGAAAAAATATGATAATAATAGGATGACTCTTCACACAATCGGGCTTTTTTATATTCCTGGATACTAGTATAGATTTATTACATGATCATTATATATATCATTGTTATTGTACTGATTAAATCATAATAATCTAATAGATTGAAAAAGTTTCATTTTTGGGAGTCAATAAAGTTAATTAAACAACCAATTCCATATCATAAGAGTCATACAATTCATATATAATGAGGAGGGTTGTAATGATATAGTTAAAATTCACAATATAATGTTATCTCAAGTAATATAGTATAATATGAATGGCCTGGAATCCACCCATATTGCATGGGTTGGGTCACCATATTCCTTAGCTGTGGATTTTCTTACACTATATGCTACCAACAAGTAGTATATATTTGATAATATCATGTTTTGAGAGTATATACAATCTATACAATCTTATACCACATTATTGAAATAAAATAATAATAATAATAATAATAATAATAACATCAATGAAAATAATTGAATTATTATAGAAAAAATACCATGATAAAAAACCCATCATTATATAACAATATGTACCAAATAATGATTTTATAATCATTAATCAAATAGAATATTTCATGATGGGTTGATTATAATACATATAATAAATAAATAAATATTAAATGATTTAGCATATCTAGTCCCCATATAGTTACCCTTTATTTTTATACAATAACATTATATTACATTTTTAGAAAACATAAAATATTATACAAACATACACCTAAACACTGTAGTAGTCTAGTGCAATTTGAAACATGAAAACATAAACACTGATACATAAGAAAGGTACATTATCTCCCACTAGGTTATTCATGACTATAACCCTTCTTAGACATAAAAGGAATAATAGATATATTCATAACATGGGGAAGGAAACATAAAAAGGGGTGATCTCAAATACTCAGTATTTGTAAACAAGGGATATATTCAATAATAATCAGGGAAAATAAGGGTATGAGAATATAATTATGAAAATATAAGATCATACCCGACATATCAAAGATCATTTAATTTAATAATGTAATAAAGATCAGTGGTTAATAAGACATGAATCAAAAAGAAATAAAGAATATAATATATGAAATCATAACATAGGAATAAAACATGGAATGGTGGAAGACACATAAGCATATATTATGATTTCTATAGTATCCATGGAATCTCTTCCATGACCATTTTGGTAATATAAGTTCACTCCATATACCATCTTGGTATGTATGGTTCACTCCAATGGTTATCTTGGAAGCATGAGTTCACTCCTAATAACATCTTGGTTGTGATGGTTCACTCCCATGTCCATATTTGTAGTTAAGAATCATTACCAATACCATCTAACTCTATCTCATGAGATATAAATCTTTTCCTAACATATTAGAGCTAGATATGGGTCTCACCCATCTCATAATGAAATAATTAATACATGTATGACAAGATCATAAGTAATCATATCATAACCAATGAAATGAAATGGGAATTATAAACATGTAATCACTGCATAACATGTTGAAAAATAATGGTTTCATTACAATTTCATCATAAACATAACCAATGAAATAAAGTGTGTTTAAAAAGCTTTTAACCCATGTAAGATAAATGAGTTTCATAAACATCATTCCATAAAATCATAATCCATTTAAGGATAGAATATTAATGGAAACATTTAATAATTTTCATAGAAAGGCTTGAGTAACACGAATTTATGTTATCATAGAAGAGAAATAATTTTTAAATATCTTTTAAAAATAATTCTTGAGGAAGATATCCTTTCTCCATTAAAAATATTTTACTAAAATGTAAAATATTTGTAAATACTTTTTCTTTGAAAATAGATTTGAAAACATATAATGGAATCTTTAGAAAAACATTTTTAAAATCATTTATCCTGGAAAATGGGCTTCAAATATCTTCTGTAAACATTTTTTAAATCATTTTTAAAAGATTGTTTTTGAATACAATAGATTTAAAACTGGAGAGTGTGATTGTGAAAATTTTCTTAAAAATGATATCATAAGTACAAAGAGTAGGAAAATGGTAAAAATATGTAGATATATCTAGAATAAAATGATTATAAGGAAATTAAGGAGTGTTATTTAGATATTTATGACAAGATTTCATCAACAGAATCATAAACATAAACATTCTTGAAAAGCAATTAGATTGTTCCAATACACTCTTATTACATGGTAATATTGGACCATATTCTACATGTATGAAAATAAAATTATTTGAAACTTATAATTTCATTAAAATATAGAAATTAACGATATAAAAAGTAAAATATACTTATATACACCTTGAAAAAGTGTGTAGGTATATAACAAAACATGAGTCTCAAAGAAGGAACATTGTTACTAAACATTTGTATAGATTTGGTATTTTTAGAACATAGACCTCGTGAAATAAAATTTTGTAAAGTGGAAATTTTAAAATGAATAAATTTTTTTATAATTTAAATATAATATAATATTGGGCAGTACATACACCCCACAAATGTAAATATAGGAAAAAATAGAATGTATATCTTTGAAATAAAAAGTGACATGATATCCCCTTACATTGTGTCTTGAATCTCATCGTACTCATTAAAACCACCTGTATTATAAATGTCAATATACTATACGTATTTATTATAACCCCATTATTATATCTAACACAACATATATTTTTATTATGATATTATATTACCCTATTGGTTACCATCCTATGCTAAAGTTTCTTTTTGGATAATTTTTTCTCTGTTCTTTGTAGGTGTCTTAATTTGTGATATATTAAAAGTTTATTCATTATTTCATGATTTACAGAATTTCAAAAATGATATAAATATCATATTAATATAATATATGTGTATTAGAATAATCTATATAATATATTATTATGAAATGGAATAAACTATTCATGGATACTATACCTCGTACGTACGCATGGACACTATTTCAGTTTAATTATCATGTTGAATGAAAGTAAAAGACATATATGTATATATATATATATCATTATTAAAGTAGATTTATTATATCATATATGTATTATATATTCAATAAAACAATCCTTAATACAATAAATGTATTGTATGAGAAAATTATATCGCTTTGAGAAGCTGGTAGTCTATACTTCCTCAACCAAAATTGTTATATTAACACCAATGGGAAAGTCAAATATACATGTGTTGTAAATGGAAATAATAATGTTAAATAAATAATAAATATAATATATAACATATATAAAAAGTGTGTCCATAATAATTTCCAACATTATAGGCGATAAGGAAAATTGAACAATCATAGTTTAGCAAGGAGGTAGTTCACTGTACACATAAATATTATGTTCGTTATCAATTAGTTGGATGTGTTTGTAAGTTTAGTTTGAAACCATAGGATAAAAAATCATATTATATTTTGGATACTTATTTTTTAATAAAAAAACTAAATAAAGGGAGTTAAAAGGGTAGAGAAGGAAAATAAAATAAAGGATATTGGGAGAGGACATTGCCTCTTAACTTGGAAACACCTTTAGGTTTATGACAAAGGGATTCCATGGATAGATTTATTTCAAAGTGTGTGATTATATGAGAAAGTCAGGGTTTTTAGTAGCTTATTGGGTAGTTAATTGCCAAACCCAAGTGGTCTATGGTGTGTGAAGAAGAGAGAGAGGTGGTGGCCTTTTATAGAAAAGGAGGAGTGGCACTATTGAAAATATTTGAAGAGATAATTCCAACCACATTTTCAACATTACATGTATAACTAATTTTGATAAAAATCAGATCCAACGAAGAATAGGGTCAATATATTATCATTAACTAGATTTTGGACTACTGTACAGGTCAGTTTCGGCCTTAAAGATATGATTCAATCCTGCATTAACCTCGATTTAACCTCAACCGATTTAATTAATTTTAATCATTTTCACATAAATTTTTGGTAAAATTTTTTGTTGAAAATATTATAAAATATTGATATTCTAATTCCAAAAATTGAATCCATTTTCCTAAACTCAAATCACAGAGGTGTCATAAATTAATTTAAAATCAATCCCATTTTCAGGTCGACAATGCTGGGGTTTATAGTTAAAATGATCAAGAGTTTTCTAGAAATTTATATCCAATTCCAAAGTGAAATTAGTTAAAATTACCCTAATTGAATTAATTGATAAAATTATTTTCAAATATAACTGTTAAACCAAATTAAAATACAACTTAAAATTAAAAATAAATTATATGAAAAATTAGTTTTCAATTTGAATCCAGTATTTTTCACTATTCATCGAAAAATATAGTTTCTCATAAAAATCCCAAAATTTCACCACAACATAATATTGAAATTCTAAATTTAAAAATAAATTTTATTTTATCAAATTAAATTTATAAATGAGTCTAAAATAATAATTATTATTAAAATAATTTTATTTGAGAAAATGATATTTTTAAACATAAAAGGAATTTACCAAAAATCTTATCTTTCATTAACAATATGTTTTATTTATATAAAAACAAATAAAAATTTATAAAAAATTATTTATTACTTTTAACATTACTATGTTTAATAAAAAATTATTTATCATATTTAAATATTTAAAATTATAAAAATATTGTTACATAGAAACACTGTTGTCGCGTGTAACATTATCCAAGTCAGTGTTTCATGTAGCGTACACCAAGATGGTGCCACGTAACGTATGCCGAGTTTCATCAATGTGACATACCCCGAGTTGGTTCCGTGTGAAAGGAATGTTTGAATTAATTTATTTGATGATATGAATGAAAAATTAATTTATTTGAAAAAAGCATATAAAAACATAGTGTCTTATATTCTACCCTCTTTAAAATTAATTTCTCCTTCGAAATTCATCACTCTTGTAAAAAAATGAGGATATATCTACTTAATTATATCATAATGTTTCCATTTAGATTCCACTAACTGGTTATTTCCCCACAAAACACTGACCGGGTGAGTGGTCATGTTTCATAGAACATTCGATGTATGATAAAACATTTCAATTGGTTGTTCCTCTTAAGAAAGATCATGCTTCAGAGATATGACATCTGAGTTTCGTACTTGTAAAGGGTTAGGTATTGACTTCCTCGAGAGAGTTACAAGTAAAACATCATGGACCTGAGAGATATTTAGAGGATATACCAAGAGATGGGCTAACATTCTAATACAATTAAGAATCTCAAAGGTACCGATATACCTAGGGATTAGTTTCCATTTATTCCAAAATCTCATAACTTTTTTCTAGGGTTATATTTGTTGGAACAAATTTTTACCAACTTGAAATTCTAGATCACACTGGGGGTTATCAAAATTACTTTTCTACTGACTTCGAGCTACTTTGAAATGTTACTTAATGGTTCTAACCCTCTCAAACATTTATTCATCAATCTCAAGTCCCCATGGAATTCTTTCTCCTACTTCATCCCAACATTTCAGAGCTCAATATTTCTTCCCATAATGGGATTCATAAGGTCTATAATAATTCTTGATTAAAAGATAATATTAAAAAAACTCAATAAGATGAAGGTTTTTGAAGAAACCACCTTTTAAATATGGGGAATATTATCTCAATAGTCCCTATAGGGTTTGAATAGTTCATTCAGACTGAATATCTATTTGAGGATAATATGAAGTAATGAAACTCAATTCTCTATATAGTTCATAATGATGACATTTCCATAACACTAAGGTAAATGTTAGATCCTGATTTGGTATAATATAATGCGGAACTCCATGAAATATTACCACATACTTAATGTATATCCTTAAAAGTTGATCAAGAGAAGAGTATTCCCCAAAAGTGATGAGTTGTACTAACTTACTTTGGTGACTGACTAAAAACCATATAGCATTAATCCCTTTATAGTTTTTGGTTATTCTAATGAAAAAGTACATAGAAATGTTCTCCCAGTTCAATTCTGGTACGGGTAATGGATGCAACATCTCCATTGATTTTTGTCTTTTAGTGTTAACATGTAGTCATACTAAGAACCAAGATAAAAATTATGTGATATCTCCTTTAGTTCCATCCCTCCAGAATTATTACTTCAAGTCCCTATACATCTTCGTCCTTCCGTAATTACTAGATAATGAAAAACTATGAGCTTACTCTAATAGCTCCTTCAAATCCTCTATAGATGGAACACATACACAGTTCTTGAATCTTCTCAGTCTATCCTCATTATGGTTTAAGTCAGAAATAAATCTAAATTTATTTTTCATCTCTTCATCTCCCTTCTTCTCCTACTTAATCTTCACCTGGATATATGGTCAATAATTCATTTGAAAATTAATACAATTTTTTCCTTCCATCAGGATTTCTTTAACCATAAATTTAAAATCCATAAGTAATGGATATTTTTTTATCCTCACTATAGATAAGTTAGAATGATCCTTCTGATTCAAAGCACTAGCCACCTAATTTTATTTGATAGGGAGTTAATGTATTGAGTAGACATAATCTTATTTTAACTCTTACCATCTTATCTGGAGCATGTTCAACTCCATTAGTTTGAATATATATTTAAACATTTTATTATTGGTATTTATATCATTATTTTCACCATAAATATAATTTCTATATATCTTTTATGAAAAATTTACCATTGCTAACTCCAAATAATGTGTTGTTAAATTAATCGCATTAAAATTAAACTACCGTGACATATAAATGATAATAATGTTATTTTTCATATGAAAAAATCCAAATCCTTTAATGTGTGAATCACTAAATATTATAAAACCTTCTCTAATATAGTTTAATTTAAGCATAGATGCACTAAATAACATTATTTTCTGTTCCCTGAAATTTTCCTCAAATTCATATGTCCCAAGGAACATGACACCCTTATGAGTAAAGTTGGTCATAGAATTAGATTTTTCTAAATAAGTTTCCATAAACCAATGATAATATCTAACTAAATCAATAATTCTATGGATCTTAATCACCATGGTTGGTCTATTCTATCTTTCAATAGCCTCTGTCTTTGATGGATATACTTTTATTCTATATCTGAAGATTATGTGACCCAAAAATGAAAACTTTTAATAAAAAATTCACACTTCTTAAATTCTTCATGTAGCTTATCCTTCCTTAAGTTCTTAAGTACAATCCTCATGTAATCATCATGATCTTTTTTCTCATTTAATATATAAGAATATGATCTATAAAGACTACCACAAACCGATCGAGGTAATCCTAAAATACTCTATTCATTAAATCCATGAATATACCATGGTAATTAGTAATACCAAATGGCTACACTAAATATTCATTGTTCGCATACCTTGTACAGAATTTCATATTGGTTATATCCTCTTTCTTTTCCCTTAATTTCTAGTATCCATAATTAATTTCAATCATGGAAATGTATTAAGCTCCAAAAAATTGATCAAACAAGTCATAAATAAAGGGGATATGATAGTTCCTATTTATATTGATCTTTTTAAACACTTGATAATCATTATAGGGTCACATTGTACCATCTATCAACTTCATAAAAATAACAAGTGAAACCCAAGGGGACACCCTTCGCCGAATGAATCCCTTATCAAGTTATTCTTTGATTTTCTTCTCTTATTCCAACAAGTCAATGGGATCCATTCTATAAGGATTCTTGGATATTAGTGTATATATTTGTATAAGATCGATTGAGAACTCAACTTCTCATTTTGTTGGAAGGCTATGCAACTATTCAAGAAATACAACCAAAAATTCTTGAACAATGGTCATATCATCGATGTTGATTTTCTCCCCAACTATTTGAGATAAACAACCCTTTTATTGAGAATTAAGACTGTTACACTCTATGTAATATCTATTGGATGTTCATACTTATTTCCACATTGATGGATGATCATAGGAGGGTTCATAATATAAAATTTAACTTCCCATCCATTATAACTGATGTGGTATTTATACTGAGAAAGATAATGCATGATTAAGATGACATAAAATTCTAAAAAATGATGAATGAAAAGATTTTCCGGAACCACATTCCGAAAAATATCTATTGGAGTGTAATCATAGACATCAGATGAAATAATCATATAGTTTGGGGTTTTCATTTCTAATTCCACATGTAATTATTTTGGTGGAATCTTTACACCCTTATTAATTATATAGACATGAATGTGTCAGAAAATATAATATTATATTTGTCATTAGCAGTTCTAGAGTGGATGGTAAGTGTAGATTTAGTCATGTTGTTATCAAAACCCTAATCAGAAATATAGATTTCATTAGATTTCCCATTGTCTCTCAAAATAAGAGGTTACTGACAATGATCATCATCATCAGACCTTGGGTTTGGGTATTTGTTACCATAATGTGCATTCTTATTACACTTGTAGCACTGAATCATCAGAGGTGCATTCTATGAAAAATATTTTCCATTCACAACATCAGCAAACTTCAATGTATAACTCTGGAAATCAAATTATAGATGTCCTTCCCTTCGAAACTTAAATCATTTATTAGACCCCTTATATAAATTTCATCTAAGCCTCTTCCTACAAACAGAGAATAAAGGGAATAACATATTCTTCTCTTCATGGTTTTTATATTTTCCTTCAAACTCCATCTCCTTCTTATTTTTAAAACCATGAGATTGATACTAACTCTAGAATCCATTTCAAACTGTATTTAACAACTCATAATATCTTCTTAGCGACTAATGTTCTTTATGGACAACAGATTTCAAAGACTTGGAATTAATCCATTAAAGAACCTATCAACATTAATTTTTGTTTGGGTGATAATTCATGAAGTGTACCATTCATGTATCATGAAATTATCCTTGTATGTACCTATAGAATCATTACCCCTTTTCTTCAACTCAATATTCCCTTTCTACATCGTGGTACATAGAATTATTGGAAAGTAATTATTGAAAAATATGTTCATTAAGTTGTTCCAATCAATGGATTCAGTCTCTTCATACTACCTTGTATTATTGATTAGAGTAAACCACTGATATGTTTTTCCTTCTAACCAATTAATAACCATCATGAGTTTATCATCCTAAAAAAACGAGAGAATAGAGAATATCTTCTCAGTAGTATTGATTCATTATTCCACAAAAAATGGATTATAAGACCCGATGAAAGAAGTGGATGTGGCCTCATGAATGACTCAACAAAATAGTGTTCCTATCATTTCATAATTGGAATTACACCATGATTCATAGCTTGAGGAATCTATGTCAGCACAAAAATTATGGATTTTATTCTAGATCCAACTGTTTTTAGTTTCTCAAGAGGAAAATTGTTTCATTTCCTAACACAATCACCATTAACATGGTTCCTTGAGGTTAAATTTATTTACTAGAACCAAAAGAATAGAGTAATAACTAGTTTTCTTAATCAAGAACCACATGATCATGAAATGTCGCTTATATGATTTCTTTTTTTATGACACCTTAATCAATAAAACCTGATGTTTATCATAGGTTATTAGAATACAATTTTTTTTAAATCTGTCTTGATACTATGTGAATAGTTAATGAATTCCCAATGTATATCCCTTGGGAGTGTCAAACTAGGTGTGTAGAAATGCCCGTTTTTATATAGCATATTACCCCACGTTAGGCCCAAAAGATCATGTAGGAGTCATTAAACCTTGGTAAATGTGTTCTATAGACACATCCACTTGAAGTATTCATACATGTATGTATCACTAGGTAACCACTCACTCTATCATTCCGAAAAAATCTAGGAAATCTTCCTATGTTTTTTTGTTTTCCATATACTTTTCCTTAAACATTTCCTTATGGTTATCACTATGTTTTTTTCATCATATCATCCAATGGTTAACTAAACCTTTTATTTAATACCAACTATAATTACCCACTCCATTTATACATTAACATTAGAAAACTTTTTCAGAATAATTAAAACATTATACAAATAGATACCCAAAGATAATACTACTCTTGTTCATTTGAAAACATGGAAACATAAACACCAACACATAAGAGAGATACCTTATCTCCCACTAGGTTCTTGATGACTATAACCATTATTAGGAACATAAAACATAGTAAATATCTTCATTATCTAGGGTAGGGAAAAAAAGGGGTTATATCAAATTATTTTTAAGGGTAAACAAGGGAAGAAATGTAACCATAATCATTAGCATTGGAGTATGAGAATATGATCTTGAAAATAGAATATAATACCATACATATCAAATATTATTTACATGAATCATGGAATAAATCTTGGTAGTTCATAATACGTGAATCATAAATAGATAAGGAACATAATATAAGAAATCATAACACTAGAATAAAACATAGAAATGTGGAAGACACATAAGAATATATAGTATGATTTCTATAGTAGATATAAAATAATTACCAATACCCTATTGAATGTCATGGTTCACTGCAATAGAAATATTAGTAACTAGGGGTCACTCTCAAACCATCTTAGTCTGTCACAGGATATATAAATTATTACCCAATGCATTTGACGTAGATATTGGTCCCACTCATCTCATAATGAAATCATACATACATGTCTCAAAAGATAATAGTAAATCATAACATAACAAATAAAATAAAATGGGTATTATAAACATTTAATAATATCAAAAACTCTAGAAAAAGATAGCTTCATCAAATGAATAGCCCGTGGAATGAAGTGGGTATCAAAATGAATTCAACCTGGGAAAAATAAATGGGTTTCCTAAACATCATTTCATTAAAACGAAATCAATTCCGAAAAATAATATGAATGAAAACATTGAATAAATTTCAATAAACTATTGAGTAACAAAAATGGATGTTATATTAAATTAGAGATAATTTTGATTTTTCTTTTAAAAATTCTCTTTTGAAAAATATTCTATCTACCTTGAAAAATTCTTTTTAAATCATAAAAACTATTGAAATGATTTTTCAGGGAAAAAATATTTCATAAATTATAAAGAAAGCATGGAAAACAAAAAAAATATTAAAATACTTTCTCATTGAAATTAATATTCAAATTTCTTTTGAAAAAGATTTTGAAATAATTTTTTAAAGATATGTTTTAAAAATATATATATTACTTACCCGTGAGAGGAGTGGTTTGATTTTATAGAAAAGACGTCATTATATTTACAAAACAGTTGGAAAATTATACTAATACGTGGATATATAATTAATAATTAGAGTATAAGGAAACTCATGAGTGTTACTTATAGATGGATTATATTCTTTCATCAAAGGAAGCATAAACATAAACAATCTCACAAAGGGAATATATTGTTTCAATAAACTCTTATAACATTGTAATCTGAGATCAGATTCTCCATATTAGAATAAAAAATACATAAAGCTGAAAATATCTTAAAAATAATTAAATTCATGATATAAAATTTAAAATAAAAGTGCATACACCTTGAAAAAAATCTTAGGTGCATATCAAAACCAGAGTCTCAAAGAAAAAAAATTGTGACAACACATTTTTATTAATTAAGTGACTTTTGAAACCTAGAAGTATTGATATAAATTTAATAAAATTAAAATTTCAATTCCCATAAATTTATGTATAAGAAACATATAATACAATCATGTCCAATACACACACCATAAAAAAGGAAAGGCTGGCAAACATAGCATGTATCTCACATAAATAAAAAGTGAGATTAATCCCTTTGCTTTGTTTCCAAACTATCATCACATTGATTCAATCCACATCTATAAAAATGATAAATTTATTAATAATATTTTGTAGAACCAAATTATTATATCTAATAGAATATATGCTGTGATTATGAAATTATAGTACTTTTTTTACACGTTATATGTTAAATTTTCACTTTGAATAATATTTGGTTTGTTCTTCACATGTGTCTTATTTTTTTATATCTTTTGTATTTATAGTTTATATAATTATATACATAATGTAAAACATGATATCAATTTCATTTATTTACCTTATATGTGCAATATAATAATTTCTATATTATGTAATTATGAACTGTAATACACCATTCATGGAGACGGTAGGTCGTATATACACATGGATGCTATTTTAGATTAATTATCGTGTTGAAAGAATGATAATAAAACACCTATTTATATATATATAATTATTATTGTATATTTATAATATCATCAGTTTCTTATATATTCACTAAAACTTTCTTCATCACAATCCATGTAGTGTGTTAAAAAATCATATCACTTTGAGATGGTAGTATTCCACACTTCCTCAAACATAATTATCATATTAACACCAAAGGTAAAGTAAAAAATATATGTGTTTTGAAATTAATTCATATTATTAAATAAATAAAACATTTAATATATATCATATATAAAAATTGTGTCCATCATAATTTCCACCATGAGAGATGGTAAGGAAAATTGAACAATCATTGTTTAGTGAGGAGGTAGTTCATCATACACCTAAATAGTCTGTTTGTTATCTATTAGATGGAAGTGTTTGTAAATATATGTTGAAAAAATATTATAAAAATTTAGTATAATATTTAGGGTAATGTTTTATTATTCAATAATGGAGTTAAGAGAGTGGATGGAATGGAGAAGAAAAATAAAAGAAAGATGATTTAGAGATAACATTACCTATTAATCGGGTAACTCCTTTTGGACTGTGCTAAAAGGCTTCCTTTGATAGCTTCATTACCAATGGGAGGATTATTGGATAAAGGTACGGATTTTGTAAAGTGTAGTGGGATGATCATGGACTAATAAAAGTGGTTTTATGGGTGTGATGAAGTGGAAGAGTTGGAGGGATTTTATAAGGAGGAGGAGTGTTACTCCTTTAAATATTTTAAGAAAAAATTCCACCCACGGTTTTTAGGTTACAAATGGATCCTATGATGATCTGAATATGATAAAACAGTGTATAAGGGATAAATATGGCTAGGTAATGGATTTTGGACATGTGTATAGGTCATTTTTTCCCTTAAAGTTACAGTTTAATCCCTTATTAATCTTAATTTAACTGTAATGGATGTAATTAGTTTTAATAACTTTCAATACTATATTTTTTTAAAAATTTAGTTCACCTTATTAGAAAATAAAATTATTTTGATTTGAAATGTGGAATCATTTTTTCAAATTATGAATATATTGGTGGATGAGATTAATTTAAATTTATTCCTGTAGTAGGGTCGACAATGCATGTTTTTAATGTAAAAATGATCAAATGTTTGATATGTTTTTATATCAAATTCTATTTTGAAATTAGTTCAAATTACCAATATATAATTAATAAATAAAAGTATAATCTAATGAATATTTTAAACCAAATTAAAATACAATTTAATATTACTAAAAAATAATATGAAAATACATTTTTTAATTATAATTCGATATGTATAACTATTCATTCAAAAATTATGTTTCCCAGAAAAAATACAAAAACATCACCCGATTCTAATTTAGGAATCATAAATTAAAAAAATGATGTTTTAATTAACAAATTCAACTTCTAAATTTATCTATATTTTATTTCTTTATTAAAATAGATTTATTCAAGAAAGTGTTATATTTAAACATAAAAGGACATTACCAAAAATCATATATTTCATTATCAATATATTTTATTTATATCAAATATTTTTTTTAAAAATTGAATAGTATTTATTACTATTCATATTAATATGTTTAAAAGATAGGTTATAATTATCGCTTTTAAATAATTATAAAAATAAAATTATGATTCGTTGAAACATCATTGAAGTGTGTAACATTCACCAAGTAAATATTCCATGTAACATACATCGAGTTGGTGTCATGTAACGTATTTTGGGTTGGTTATGTTTAATGTATGAAAATTCATTACTGCGTGAAAATAATGTTTCACTTAGTTCATTTCAAGATATAATTGAATGTTTAATTTCTTCAAAAAATGTCCATAAAAACTCGAGGTGTTACACCCCATACTCTTATAGAACAAATCTCTATATCATCGCCAAGCTCGACTAACTCACTCAACATTCTTATAGAAATTGAAATTACCTACTTGATAATTCTTTTCATGTGAATTCAGAAATTTTTTTATTACAAATTAATTTATTTATTAAAAATACTAAAACCTTATATTTTTTATTTGAAAATATGTTTTTACAATATCAATATATTTTTAACATGAATTGTAGTGATCTAACTATCATAATTAAATGAAAAATGAAAAATAAAAATGTTTAACTGTCTTATAATTATCTACTATTAAGTCTAATTCTTTATTTTTCATTTTCTAATATTTATCTGCACATGATATATTCTTCTATATTCAATAATTATTTTTAATATAAAATTTTCTGATTTTTTATTTCATTATTTAATTATAATGTGAGTTATATTGATCATATTCTTACAATACATGTTCCTTTTGGAAAGCCGACATATTTTTCAAAATTCCATTATAATAAATGTAAATATAAATATTCATTTTATGTGGTGTGATAATTTTCCAAACACCTTTCAATTCAATAAATATAGATTTTTTATAATTAAATAACTATTTGTAAATTTTATATCTCATTTAATTACCATAAGAATAAATTTATATTTTTTCAGTCATAAATATAAGATGTTTATATATATATATATTTACTAAATGAGAATATAAAAATATAAATTAGATTCCTCAAAAAATTTCCAAATTAATGTAATTTCTTATACAATATTCTGATCAATATTTAAATTTATTTTGATGATATATCCTTCTATTATTTTTGGATTGATGAGTTTATTGATTCTTTAGAAATCTGTAAAAATTATATTCAATTATAAATTATATATAAACATATAATTATATCATTCAGATACCATAATAACTCTCCAAATTGAATGTGTTGTTCTTTTACATGAAATGATGAATCAGAATTCAATATTGACTTAATAGATCCATATTTCTCCATGGTTTACCTCAAAAAGATTATTCTCCATTTGCTTGAATCCTTGAAACCATACACTTTCTCCATTCATGGTTTCTCATTCAATATTAGCAACTACTGTGTGTTTTTAACCAATGGTAGATCTTTAATCCAATGATAGATGAGGACTTTCATGTAATGGTGGGACTCCTTCTTCCTTGGAATAGTGGATGTCTTAACAAAAAATATATCTCCTTTAATTTTTCCCTATGTGGATATCTTATTTCATGATTATTTGATCAATTTTCAATTAATGGTTGATCACAATTTTCCACTAATGGATGATAATATTTTTTACCTAATGGTTCATATCAATTTTTCTAACTAAAGGTAGATATTATTTCTTTAATAATAAATGTTGGATCAAATTTTATAACAAACAGTAGATAAAATATTATATTTAACAATGGATAAATTTTTTATTTCAATGGAGGACCAATATTTCGTTTAACAGTGGTTAAAAAATCAATAGTAGACCAATTTTTTTTCAATTATAGATATTCTCTAGTATATAATTTATATCACAACATGATGGAAGATATGTAATACTAGAATATTCACTCTACCACCATGCATTATTTTTTCTTTTAGAAGTTAAAATATTTCACTCCATGGTATATTTTTTTTCTACCACATGTTTAAAAACATATTATTTTGGAAATTCTTCAATACACTCTTTTTTATAATTTTATAACATATTGAATTACTGAATGCTTATTATATATATTTTATGTGTTTTATTAATTTCTAAAATTAATATATATTATATAGATACCATGAATACTAATTTTAATATATTTGAATCATGTATAATATATATTTTAAATCATTCATTTTTGAATGTATAAAGTTATAGCTCTTTTGTAACATGCCTTTTATTACCATTATTAAAAATTTAATTTTTCATAAAATATTTATTTATATTTTAAAATATATTTCAAATATTATAATTTATTTAAAACAAGAAAATTTTTTCTTACTATTTATAAAACTGTATTATGATTTTTTATTAATAGTCATTATAATTGTAATATTCACTGAATTATCAGACATAGTTTGAATTTTTTTTCATTGAAATTATGTTTGTCCTATTATTATGGAATCTATTTATAATTAATAGGTTATTTAAATTGGATTGTATTTGATTTTAGTAATGTAATTAAAATCATTATTCTCAAAATTTTAATTGTTATTTATTTACTATCCCATGAAAACTTTCAATCGTTTTAGCAAGGGTTAGTTTTTGTTAATATCTACATATGTATATTTAGTGGTATTTTAGAAGCCTTGTAAGCAATATAACCAAATGGATACCATAATTGACTCTTTATTTTTAACATGAGAAATCTATGAACTTCCCCTGCGCCTCACCAACAAAAGTCCTTTGTGATACTATGTTTCAGCATCTGGATATAGTATAAATCTAAACAAAATATTCTACAATGACCACTTCCTTGAGGAGACATATATATTACTCTAGAAAAAGTTCTAGTACATTTATTATTTATCTTCTACTTATTTATTGTTTCTATGTATGTTACACTACATTAAATATCTGCCACACACTCTATGATTATCTATTTATGATTTTAAATAGAGAATCATTAATCTTCTAACCATTCATTTGTTTTTGACTCTCATATTGTATCTTCATAACCGATTTGGTTGTAAATTCCAGTATCTAATGTTAGGTCATAATTGGGTTGTGAATCATGGATCATAAGTCAATTTTTCATCTTTATCCATCCACTGGAAAAAGAATTTTTTAGTCGGGTTATGATTCCTCTTTAAAATTAATGTATTACACATGTATCTTTCACAATGTTGAGAAGAATAAGATGATACTCAGTTAATATTCTAATAAACAATTAAAAATAACTATATTGCATTTCTTAATTTTTTATTCAAATTTTTTATTATAATAATCTATAATTGTAAACATTAATAATTAATTTAAGTGATCAAATTATTAGATTAAAAATTTTGTCCAAGTTTATTCACCCCCTCTAAACCATTTTCCGTTAAAATATCCATCCAAAAAAATTTATTAGTGGACAACCTTATTAGGAAATGATGGGATCTATCATTGTCTTTATAAATACAATGTAATTGGTATAAAAGTATTTTCCATATCTAATGATAAGATCCTTCTTTGTATTATATTATTTACATTAAATTGTTCTATCATATTCCTAGAACACAATTTCTAAGGACCAGATCGTTACGTTTTCAGGATTGAATATTGACAATTCATGGTTTCCTCATAAGAAACCACACATTGATAGAAATGATTATATCTACTAGATATCCATAATTGAATCATAAATCATGAAATTAAGTACATAACACTTTTACAGAATTTAAAAATACATAAATATTACAGAATATAACCCATATTTTTTTTAAATTATGAAAATAGATATATTTTAAATTAAAAATATGTAGAACTTTTATATTATGATATTAAATGAAGTTTTTTAAAAAAATTTCTACATTAAATACATATTAGTCGATTTGGACGATTCTTCAACTCACTCACCTAGGATCAGTAATTCCAATTGGAACCAAATTTTCAAATCTTTGAATAGAGTAAAATTATATCAATATAAGTGAAGACAAAACTATAAACCAAATGTTCCACCAACTCACAAGAATTTTGAATGGAATGAAATTACTAGGATAGGCATAGAAAAAATGAGTACTTTTTGAGTGAGTCATATAAGCACTAAAAATGAAATATCCTGAAAACAAGGTAACCATTGATAAAATAATGAACTTCAGTGAGTGAACTACTAATGAATTGATTGTATCATTACATAAGTATTCCCTAGAACTAAAGAACATAGGTATTGGGGAGAACAAATAGGTGTAGCTTTTGAAGATATTAATTTTTTTCAACTTACTCTTTTTATTTTTAACTCTATTATATTGAAAAAAAGACAGTGCATGAATATTGACTGAGGTTTAAAAAATAGTGAAAATGAAAGGATTCATGAACAGGTTTAGAAGAAACCCTTCATAAAAAACATAGGGGATAAAATAAAAGTGTTATAAATTACAATTATTTATATAGAACTGGTTATGAGTACATGAATACGGGGAATATCAAGCCTATATATATTAATCTATATAATGAAGAAAAATGAAGAAAAAGATAACAGTGATATAAACACCAGTTAGTGTTTTATTGAAGAATAAATTTATAGAAAAAAATGTAGACATGAAAATTAATCTACAACATGTGATTTATGGAATCACATGATACAGATATTGATAGAGGTTTTTATTCTGGGTTTTCACATTCTTATTATTATTAAGAAATCGTGATTGTTTCATAATTTAATTATAAACATGAATGATTTAGAAAATATATTTCCAAAGATGCTAATTTATATAATTACATTATGGAAAATAATGAGACAAAACTTTATAAAAAGAAAATACTTTTACAAGATAACTACTATTTAATAAGAATTGCTTCCTCTTCTGATTCAATATTTTATTAATCATTGAAATATGATAAAAATTTGAAAGGAAATTTCAAAAATGTATTTCAATATATTAAAATAAATTTAACATATTTTATAAAGTGTTATTTAAAATTTCATAATATAATCATATTAAAGAAAATTTTTAAAATATGTTTCTGGATATGATAGATAAATACTTCAATTATATATAACTTATTTTTTATAATTATATGTTATTGTACTTATAATACTAATTGAATTAAATGAGGAAGAAAACATCACTATAAAAATTATTTTTCTTTTAGAATCAAATAGTTTTTGGATTTTAAAAATTATTTTTTTGAATATTTTTTATATGGAGTACAATATAGTGTTTTACAAAATTATGCAAGCGTGGCTTAAATTTTTAGTACATATCGTTTTACCAATGATGTATCTTAGTAATTGTAATCTTAGAAAACATGCATTGGATTTCTTAATACCAACTTATGGTTTATGGAATGTGGATACACTAGGAATATGACTAGTGACCCATCAATGTTTACCCTTTCAAAACTAATGATTAAGGTACTATTATATTTGGAGACAACTCAAATATAATGTAAAATGTTTGGGTAATGTTGTCATTTCAAAATCTACATTTATTTTTAATGTCATATTTTTTAGAGGATTAAAACATAATATAATTTTTATATATCAGTTATGGGATAATATGAAGTATTTTAAATTTCCAAATGATAAAAAATTATTTTTTAAAGAATATTTTTTATTAATGTAGGCTAATTGAAAATAAAATATTTATACTTTTTACTTTTCTAAACAAATTATTCAACATGTTAAGTGATTGAATGTTATGTAGATTGGTAGAATCATTTGGAATCAATGTTTAGTTTATGTTAATTTCAGAATGATGCATAATATTTTTAAACATAATAATGTTTTATAGTCACCTTATATTAATAATAAATATCTTTATATTTGTTACTCTTGCATGAAAGTGAAACATACTGACATTTAATTTTGACCTATCAATCAAACAAGTAATAATAGGTCTTTATATTTAGTAAATATTGATTTAATTAGCCATTCTAAAATTTATGGTCATGGTGAAATGAAATATAATTTAATTATTGTTAATTATTATAGTAGATTTATATGGCCAAAATGTATTTACGAAAAAAATGATACCTTATCTAGATTGACCTTTTTTTGTAATTTATTTAAAAAGGATAGAAGATAGTATGATTATTTCAAATAATTATAATAAAGGTGGAATATTTAATAATTTAGAATTCAAAAATTCTATGAAAATAGTTTTCATTGTCATAGTTTATCTACTCATAGAACACCACAAAAATGGTGTTGAAGATTGAAAGAATTGAACTCTTGTTTAAATGGATCAGACCATGTTATGTTGATATAATTTTCAATTATATTTTTAGGTTGTGCCCATTTTTTTATAATTTTTATATTTCAAATAGAATTCTCAATAAACCTATGTTAAAGAAAAAATCTTATTAAAATTTTAATAATAGAAACTCTAAAGTAGGTTATTTTATATTTTTTGGTTGTAATGTTTGTATTTTGAATTAAAGGATAATAAAGATAAATATTATGCTAAAATTTATTAGGGTATTTTTATTAGATATTCTAATATTTATAATTCTTATAGAGATTATAATAAAAACTATGTTTAATGAGTAATACTTTTCATGTTTTTTTGATTAAAAAAATTTTAAATTATATTCATAGTATAAAGTGTTTATGATGAGTTTATATATATTAATCTTAGTGAAGAAAAACATCAGGATAAGGGTGAAATAATTAAGGGGGTCATTCAACATTCTGACCTTATCCATAATCATGGATTATTTATAAATATAAAAGTATATATATTAGTATTTAAAATTTTGATTCTATAATTAAAACTATAAATTATTTTTTAATTATTTTTTAAAATTATTCTATTATAAATGATTTTATTCCTATTAATATTAATGATTATTGAAATGATTCAAACTTGAATTTTTCTTTTCAATATAATCTTAATAATGTTTTTATAAATACTTTTTTTATTTTGTATATTTTCAGAAGGATAAGTAGGAAATTGGAACTAAGTGGGTCTTTAGGAAAATGATGTATGATTCTCAATAGATTTTCAAAAACCAATTTATAATAATTACTAAAGGACACTATCAATAATAAGATTTATATATTGAAGGTTCATTTTAACAAGTTACCTAGTTAAAGGATATTAGAATATTTTTATATTTTTCACTTATCAGGGTTTTAAATTTTCTAAAAAGGATTTAAAAAATGAAATTATAAATGGTTTCATATAGGAATAAGGTTATGTTTCTCAACCACTAGTTTTCAAAATAAAATTTTTCCTAATCATTTTTCTAAATTATCTAATGTTTTATGATCTCAGTTAAGAACCTCGTTTTTTGTTTTAATGGATTTATATATGTTATTAAATATTTTTATTAAAAAGGAAATGTTGATCAGACAATTATTTCTAAATAATTTCAAATAATATTTTAATTGTGAAAATCTATATTGATGATATAGTTTCTGTTTTATCTACTAAAATAATTTATAACTATTTTTCCACATTGATGTAATAAATGTATGAAATGAGATTAACATAACAATTAATGTTTTTTCATGGTATTAAAATTTATTAATGAAATGATGGTATTTTTTATTCAATCTATATCAGGTAAATATTTGGTTACATTTTTTGGTATAGAATCATCTAAATAAATGAAAAATCAAATGGGTACTATTTGTAAATTAGATGTTGCTGAATCTAGAAAATCTATTGATATAAATTTTTATAGAGACATGATAGGTATAATTCTATATTTTAATGCATCTAGAAAAAATATCATGTTTAAATTTAATTGTGTGAAAGGATTTGATATGATCCTAAAGAGAGTCATGTTAAATATTTAAAAAATTAATATGAAAATAGAATTAATGGCTCTTATTTTTTATCCAGGATAATTTTTTTATTTAATATATTTTTCTAACTCAAGTTTTTTAGGCTCTAAAACTTCCAAAAAAAAAACATCAGATATGTACCATTTTTTTCAAAAAATATTAATATCATAGTCTTCTATTAAATAACAATATGATTCTCTATCTACTATGGATTCTTATTATATCTCCTCTACCAATTTTTATGCCCAAATAATTTATATTAATCAGGACTTATGAGATATTAGTATTTATTATGATAAATTAAATATATATTGTGATATTAATTCCACAATTTCTATTATTAAAAATCCAATACGGCATTCTAGAACAAATTATATTGTTTATAGATATCATTCTATTAAAGATCATGTGAAAAAGTGTGATATTTGTATTTAATTTATCCCTAAAAAATAATTATATAGAAATATTTACTAAACCATTATACTTATCTCTGTTTTAGAAAAATTTATTTTATTTTGGGAATTTTGAAGCTTAATTATATTATTTATGCCTTTTAAGGAGGGATTTATTTTATATTATTTAATTTAAATCAAGGTGGAGGAAATTGTTTTAAAATGTATAGGTTTTATAATCCATAAAAAATAGGGTTATTTTTTGAACATTTTCATTCATGTATTATTTTTATTACTTGTTAAAATTTTAAAAATATAATACTATTTATTATTTTATTTGAAATTATATTTCAAAAACATATATGATTGTTTATTATAACATGAGTTATATTGATCAGTTTTTTAAAATTATAATTTAATAAAAATATATAAACGGTTTATCTGACATTTATTCAACTACAATGAAGTTTATTTATCACTCAATAATGTTCACATTTTGATACAAACATGATACATGAGTTTGGTTTCATGAAATATTTCCAACATAAATTTCGTTATAGTCTTCATTCATTATTGAATAATAACATGATTTATTCTGATTTTATTATTTTGACACATGATACATTGGAAATAAAAAAACATTTATATGCACTTATTTGGAATAAATATAATTCATAATTTATTTTTTATGTGGTGTGTCAAATGTCTGAATGTCTTGCAAAAATTATGGTGGTCGGGATTTTTCAAATCTAAATTTTTCTTTTTGATTTCAAAAGGTAGAGGGGAAACCCCAATTAATTAAAATAGAAAGAAATCCTTCTGAATGATAGGAAAAAGGAGGAATAAATTACAAATATATATGCAAAAAAAAACATAAACAACAGACCACAAGGACATACAGGGATCGAAATTCCAGTAAGGAAACAAACATCATAATAAGAACATGCAAAAAGTCACTTCACCCCCTATCCTAAAATGCAACAGCGAAATCAAACAAAGATGATTCTTCACCCCCAATAAGAATAATTGTGTCATGATGGAAAAAAATAAATTCAATGAACTCCACCATATCACCATGAAATATGAGATTAGGACAAGATGATTGGTTCCAGCACACACATCTCTCCTTCGAGTCGCCCACTCAATAGTTAAAGTGAAAAAATCACTACACAGTCAACCTGATGCATCACAAAATCTACTAGAAAACACTATATAGAAATATATAAGGGTACTAATCCATACAAAAAGAGAGTAAAGATAGACAAATGATGGGTGTCAGCATACCCATCCCTCTTTCGAGGTCTCCCACCCGACGTAATATTCCTGAAACAGAAACAAACAATCCAAATGCAGAGAGAAAAAAAAATTCATTTCATTCCTTGATATATCTTTCAATTAACATTGGAATATCTTATAGAATGTTTGATTATAAATATATAGTGTTTTTATAAATTTATGTCATCTACTTGAATATATATAAGTTTCATTTATGTTCCTTTAAGAATATCCAAAAAAACTAAAATTTCATCTGATATATTCAATTCATGGTGTCCATGTTTTGATATGATATCTCGTCCATCAGTTGTTCGATTAACGTTAATCCTAATTCATTATAAGGTCTCAAAATTATATTCAATTATACCTTTATGACCATCATCTAAAACCGTTTTTTATATGGAAAAACTATTCAGAAAAAATGTATGTATCTATCATTTGTATGAAATGATTAATCAACATTCATCATTATCTTCCTCCATCCATTTTTATCCATGGATTAACTAAACAATCCCTTAATTATTTTTCCAGATGCCCTGCAATAATCCCTTTCCTCCTTGAATGGTTTATCCTCCAACTGAATCCAATGGTGGATTTTTTTAACGTGTTGTAGATCATCAGACCAACAGTAGATGAGGCCTTTTGTGAAATGGTGGATCTTTTTTGTTCTTTAATCTATCCATACTTTCACTAACTATATATCACATTTAATTTTCCAAAGGAAGATATTTTATTTCTTAAATGTATGATCAATATTAATGTAATGGTATATCTCAAATTTCAACTACCGGTGGATATCAATTTTCAACTATTAGTGAATCTCATTTTTTTGAACTATCATTTGATGATATTTTATAACTAATGGTAGTTGAAGTTTTATAACAAATTGTATATAATTATTTTTTATAAATAACAGTGTGTTATATTTTATAACTAATGGTGGGTCAAATATTATATCAAATAGTGGATTATTTTTTATTTCAATGGTGGAACAATATTATTTTTGAACTGTGGGTAAATTGTTATTATTTTATTTCAATGTTCTATCAAATTTTTTATTTCAAAGGTCGGTCACGTTTTTTTATTGGTAGATATGAACCATTCTATCTTTGGTCATGAAAGTTAATGGTAAATTAGAAATGGTAGCGTAAGATTTATATGACTAGGTATTAATTTATGCTAAAATTTTATAGAATAGTCAAACACTATTTATAAAAATTTATGCTACCACCAATTCAAAATTAGAATTATTGGAAAAAATTTCAGAAATCTCTTATTCATCATTTTTTATATTTATAATTAATGCAAAAATATTTTAATTATTTTAAATGTATTTTTAATATGAAAAACTGAAATATGTTATATGGAGACCATGAAAAGTAATTTTAAATTATTTTAATCATGTATGATATATGTTATAAATTATTAATCATTGACAATAGAAAGTTACATCTTTTGTGTAACAAGTCATTTATGGTCTATATTCAATGTTTTAATGGTTAAAAAATATTTATTAATATTGTTAAATATTTTAAATAAAATATAATGTACTAAATTCATTGAAATTTATATTTATATTTATAAAGATTGTATTTCAATGTTATTATAAATAGTTAGTATTATTGTAATATTCATAGAATTGTTATACATAGTTTAAATATTTCATATAAAATTATATATTTCCAATTATTATGGAGTATATTGGAATAATTTAATGATTTTTTTAAATAAGTTTTAATTTTCATTAGTTTTTTCATTCAAATCATTGTTTTTATGATTTCTATGGAGATTGATTCTCGCTATCGTATATAATTATGAATTGTTTTACCGATGGAATTTTTGTTGTTGATCTTTTCAGATCAATATAGAATGGGTTGTCAGGTATCATTGAAAATAATCAATAATATATGATTCCATCATAGAATCTTTGTTTTTTCATGAGAAAAATCTATAATCATTTCAAGTTTTGATGAAATAAAAGACTTGTGTGATAAACAATTTCATAATCTAGACAGCTTTCACGACCCATCCCTCAAGGCCCATGTTGCAACTACACCAAACCTACCTACCACAGGCCAGGGGCTAGCGACTAGCATCAGAAAGGTGTATCCCTAAAATGGGAAGGCATTGTATTTTTAACCTGTATAGACACACAGTCCAAGAACATGAAATGAATCAACCACTATATAAACTTCTGTAGTAAAATGAGTGCTGAAAGTAGAGGGGCTAGAATACAAGCCCAACTGTAAAAGTGAAAGTACAATTGAATGGTACGATACAACTAAAAAAGGGAAAATATCTCTTGGGTCATCCTCCAAGGGTCCTACCTAAAGGTTAGGTACATATCACCCGCAAAACACCCCATGTCCACCCGTCTCCCTTACGTACCGCTTGGTCCTGGATCCCTTAAACCTTAGCCCAGCTGAACATCATCTGCACAAGACACAAAAAGGTTTGGGTGAAGCCCGTGTATGGGTGAGTATAACAATACCTAGTAGGGACCCCGAGACCCCTGAAGGTCTCTCATAATTCTAGAAATGAAACCCACAAAGCGTGATCTCAATCAAAAAGCACAATAAATAGACATAGGTCAAATATAGTCTCATATCATACTAGGTTTTAAGTGATGTATAGATTTACAGATGATTAGTCATGAAGGTAGATTATATTTTCTATCAAGAGGCACTACTTCTCACTATACGGAGTCTGAACCACATAGGATCGATAGGTACTAACCCCTGCAATAACCCACACCAGATCTAATCTTCCTAGGACTGATAGATAACTAACCCCCATAATGACCCATATAGGATCTGACCCACATAGTATCGGTATGCGCTGACACACATAGGATCCATGAGCACTGACCCACAATGGATTTGACACACATAGGATCAGTATGTGCTGACCCACACAGGATCACTACGCACTGACCCACAAATGATTTTACCCACATAGGATCGGTGCTCACCCACAAATGATTGCTCGGTACTAACCTTTGTATGGTCTATCTCCATCCTTGGCCTCACTGCCAGCCAATGGATTCCCCCTCATAGAATGCTTGATTATGGGAGAACCACCCCTCAATCCATTGGTCTTATTTCAACCGACATGAAGTCCCACAAAGAAGTAACCAGATACTCTGTCTCTTCATAAGAGTTCCAATGCAACATATGGCGTGTCAACCGAACGTCCGGTCTGTATGTTATAGGCATTTTAGTTTCGAGGGTCCGATTGGATTCATGTGCGATCCGACCCTGTTGTACTCCAAATCTCCCTAAAACTCAAGTAGAGTATCTCAAAATGACCACCTTGTCTCAAGGGACTTTTTTCGTTATCCCTGTAATAAGATATCCTCACTTCCGCTCAAACATCAAACTCCAGTTCGGGATTTTAGTGTCAAATGACACCCCCTGCTGTGGTCGGCTCCGTCCTCTAAGTGCCCGGCGTGGTGCCACTCCTTCAGCACATTGTTTTGTGGCGAAGATATGCTGATACTCCCCCCCAAGATCCATATATATAATATAGGGGGAATGTAACTAATGACATTGGAATTTAATGGTGGCTCATTAATTAGGAAGCTTCATAATTTACCCGAACGTTTCTGTTACTTAGATTGGAGGGACATTCCATTTATTGGATTCAAACTTCGCCGGTCCCACCTTACTACTATTCTATTGGAGGAATAGAATAATAATAAAATAATAATTCTATTTTATTTATTCTATTAAAAAGTTCCAAATATTATCTTTTTCTTTGGACCTACTACTGTCAAAGTGATGCCTCCCTTAAGCGAATCCTGGCGTTTTAGATTCAACAGTTCCCTCAGATTTTTAATCCGAGAAATGGTTCATAATTAAGAAAATTCCACTCTTGCATTTAATGAACGTACCCAAAAAAAAGTTTAGAAAATTATTAACAGTCACCCTTGACCTGATCCGGTTGAGTTTAGGCTCTGCCTGCGTGAAACAAGCCCCAACGAGAGGTTGTAAATAAATACATAGAGCAAAGTGGGTTTTTCAAAAAAAAAACATCATAGGATGGGAATAATGGGATGCACCACAATAAGAACTATTTTGTGGTGAATTTTCATGTATCCCCTAAGGATCTCGACACACTATGGACCAAATGAAGACCTATTCTCATTTAATGTTTCACATAGTTCATCCCTCATCTCAAAAATCAATATGAAATAACAATTTCTCTACTCATGGTGCATTATAATGGCAAAATATTCCACCTTAAACAAGAGAGATGTTTTTTCGGATTCCCTAGGCCATAACCTCTCTTACCAAAATACTTCGATCATGACCCCTAATGTAGTATTTAATGCACTAAAAAATCCCTTGGGCATTATGTGAGCTGAGAAATAGAAGGAAACAGAAGGTTCTTATATAATATCAATACTTTATCAATGTAATTTATATATATATAGAAGGAAACAAAAGGTTCTTATTTAGTAATTTGTTTTGAAATTAATACACTGAATGACCTAAAAACAACGATATTTTGATAAAGTAATTTAATAATTACAATTAGAGAATAAATTTGTAAATAATACATTATTGTATTATACTGTTATAGAAAATATACTATAATATACCAAAAATAAGAATATTTTAATGTACTTGATAACTCTGAATAATCACATTCATGAAAAAAATTATAGAAATGATGAATAATATTTTTATTTTAATATGAATTTTAAAAATTAAATAATATATATTATATTTATTGAAAATAAATGAAAATGGATAAATAACTAAATATTCAGTTTGTATAGAAATTAAGAAATATTTTTGGAAATTACATATCTAAACATTCAAATTGTAATCTCACCATTGGAATAGTAATCTAGACATTTTGAATAGTGAAACATCCTTTAGATTAGTATCCTGGAAAATGAAAACAAAAATTAATATTTAGGTATATTATAAAATTATAATATAAAATATTTATATCATTTATTTGGTAAATAAACATTTTAGTAATTTTAAATACAGTGTTGTTATTTTTTTACAGAATAAATGAATTAATTCCACCTTTATAATAAATATAATAATTTAAAATAATGTGTTTTTTATAAAATAAATTTTAATAGATATAATGTTTAATTAAAATGATAATATAATTTCATGATTTTATGTGTTATTTTTCATAGGGTTAACGATTTATCATAATATTAAAATTGTAATTTTTAAAATTAATGAGGATTTTATTTTAGTATTAAAATTATTATATTTATAAAATTATTTTCCTATAATGTATTTCATTTTTATAAAATAAAAATTGATAAATTTTAAGAGTCAATTTTATGTATATTTCTTAAAAAATTAACTTTTGGTGAATATTGAAAAATAGTAAAATAAAATATTCAACATTATATGATAAATACGTGATTTTTTAGTAAATTATGACATAATCACCAACTAGTTAAAAATAACATGAGAATTACAACTAATATAGTCTCAATATTCGTCAATATTTATATTCTTGACTAAAAATTAACTAATGATTATAATATTACAAAAAACTGAATTCCTCTCCTTCTCAATACCACCACTAACAAAACTGTTTATTCAAAAATTCTTAGCCTTGTAGCATGCCAAATTTCTAAAATATTCCCCTAAAGTCCTCTCCCCAACTTCATATTTTTTTCTCATATATATAAAATTCCAAATATCCTTAACCTTTAGCGTAAGAAGGGACTGTAAAATGAGTAGGTAAATTTTTTTTACTGACCACATAAATGTTTATTCTTTTAATACCACCCCTATTTGCATTCCATTCACTTATAAATAGTAACATCAGTATCCTTTTTGTAATGATATTTTATTATTATATTATAATATCAATCTCCATCCCTCTCTTATTGTTTTTCTAAAACAAAAACATTATTTACACAATGGTTAGCTCATTGTCTCAAGGAACAACATACTTTTTATTCTTTACCTCTATTAAGGCTGGTCATAAGAATATTAAAATAGTTAAATAAGATGATAATAATTATATTTTAACTAATTTCATGTTGAATAATTAATATATTGAAAAAATATTAAATAAAATGAAACCAGTTCTTGATATTCGACAAAATAGATTAATTAAATAACCATAAAATGTTGTTGTTTTTATTATTGGATAACCCCTATATAGATCCAAAAATAAGATACTGGTAACCATTTAAATTCATAGTTTTCATGGAAATCCATTTAAATTAACTTATCTAGAGATATTTCCATTTTAATAGAATATAAATAATTATCCACAGGTGATCCAACCTTGGAATCATGGAACGAATGACCTAAGAAGAATAAAATTAGTCATTATATCTCAATTAAATTTTCATAAATTAAAATAATATAATTATGGAAAATTATATATAGATATAATTGAATAATATTTAAGTGACTAATGATTTTAATTTGGTTATTCGGATCATTATGATCAGTTGATGTATGATTCTATAATATAACTCGAGTGTCTACTCCAAACTATACTTTATCTTTTGGTCATTACCTTTCTCCCTCAAACTCACTTTTTATATAACATTTATGATATGGAATTCTAATAAAAACACAATAAATATGTCTTTAATACATATCAATATTATTCTAACTTCATTTTATAGGGTAGTACATGAATTATGTTCATTTAACATATGTATTAATTATAATGAAACTTGATTAAGGGAAACTATTTCATAACATAATAAATTTTTGTAACACTCATTTAATGTATTTATTACCATTAATGATTTTAATAAATAAATAAATATTTTTTCTATAAACATTCTATATTACATATAGTTATCAAAAAAAATTTATAGTTATTTTTTCCCCAAAAAACAATAACCAATTTCATAAGTACCTTTTTTTAATGTTCATTTTGATAAAAACTTCATTGTAATTTCATATGATACATTATCTAAATGAACACGACATATAAATAAATATGCTTTTATAATCATATATATACTTCCAAAATATTTAATTCTCTCTTTACATTATATTAATTATCAAATCTCTTTTTTTAATATGAAGAAAGATTAGGAAACCCATTTTATTCAATGGGTAATTCATGTATGTATGCCTTATTTTTCATTTCCTTATTCTGGAACACAAATTAATTAGATGTAATAACTTGTGAACCCATATATATCTCCAATTAATTTGGTAATGATTTTGTCTCATGAGTTGGTATGTGTTGGATTAGGGAGTAAACCTAATCCAGGATTAGACTTTTCCCACTGTATGATGTTGTCATCACAGTTACCTTTGTATTGTGCTTATCGTACATTTTATATTTTCCACATATTCTAAAAATTCCATTATATTATTAAACAATTAGCTTCATTTTATATTCTCTTGTGATTATTCATTATCCTTCTCTTTTATGATATTATTTTATTTCATTTGATTCAAAATTCACGCTTCATTAACATGTTTATACCCTTACTATGATTTATAGATTGCCCATTTAATTTTTGTACTCCTTAGTTTATCCAATGATGTTTTAGGAGATTAAATAGATTTATTAGATCATTTTGGAGAATAAAATTAATATTTATTGTTTTATTTTATTTTTCAAGTATAGTATCTATATTCCACAAAATACATTAGTCCCCACAATCATTGGGTAGTTTCTACTAGATTTTTATGTTAAAAAAGTTATAACAATATGAGTAAATTGATTGGAATGATATAGTTCATATAAGATAAAGTTATAGTATATTTTGGATTTTTGGACTAGAAAAATTTTATGATAACCATATAGATATTTATAATTATATTATAATATTCAATAATTTTACTGAACCATTGAGCGAGTAGTTTCCCAGAAAATAAAATCCTATAGAACACTACAATTGGATGTGGATAGAGAATAGTTACATTTAGGGATAGTATACCCTAGAAGGGTGCATTGGATATTAACTTTATAATCCTCTAGTGCATGAAAAAAAGGCTTTGTTGTTTAAATTTTTTGAAAATCATGGTGGATATGTTTTGAAAAATTCACAAACTCTTTATAAACCATTATAAAAATGTGAATCATTTTATTATTTATTAAAAAAATCGAAACAATAGTGTTGATAACCTAAACTCAAACGTAAAGACTAAAAAGTATTTTATTTTTTTATAATTGATACATTATTCAATATAGGTGTACAGTTTCCCATTAATATTCTTATTAGTTTTAATATCTCATCCCATTGATAATTTTTGGGTATACTAAATGACTTGAAGAAAAATAAATTAGTGTAAGGGGTTTTAATTATACCTTCATGAACAGAAAATTTATTTTATTATTTCAATTATAAAAATTATTTCATGTCATGTAATTTTAGATTGACTATTTTGAACACTGCCTAAAAATGTGAGGGTTAATATATCTATGAGAATATAAAAACTAAGAAATTAAATCACCATAAGTATATAACACCACACAGTAAATGTTTGTGGACTATGAGTCCCACAAAATAATTTCCTATATAATTTAGTTTTTTTATTCTATATTTTTTGTGGATTATTTTTTCGTATGTAAATCCAACTTCAGATGTTATTAGAGGGAGATCATTGTTCACATCCCAATTCAAACTCAATTTCTATTCAACTGTATGTAGGAGGATAAATCCTAATTGGATTATTATTATTAGTTGATGATATTATTTCCTTATTAATAATATAATATATCCTCAATGGATAAGATGAATGATATAATCAACCTTAAATAAATTTCCCTTCGAAGATATTATAGCGATGTATTCCATGAATAATTTCTTAGCCTCCCACCTAACTAAGAGACGAGGTTCACAATCAAACTTCTTGTAACGTCTCTGTCCATATTCTTGAATTCCATTTTAATAGACAACATTTTTTTAAAAGAAATAAATCAGTAGTTACATGAAAATATAGTAAAGGGTTTTATATGACCATGTACTTTATTATTGATTGTAAGAGTTCACGTCATCAAAAATAAGGATGGGTTACTATTTTTCTAAATTGGTAACCATTAACTAAATAAAATAATAATAAATAAAAAGTATATTTTTCCACAAATAGATGAATTTTTTGATAAATTATGTGGTTCCTAGTATTTCTCTACGGTATACCATGTGTTGGGATTTCAGCAATGAATTTTAAAAAAAAGAAGATAACTATAGTAATTCCTTTCAATCAATGTACAGACTCTATGAGTTAATAATGATTCACATTAGACTCACTAATGTTCTAGAAATATTCATGGACATAAAAAATAGAGTATATGTAGAATACATGATGATTTTAGTTGTTGAATTTTTATATGATATTTTAATATAATCTAAAGGAAAGAATAATCTTGAGGATGATTTTATTATCTTCTTAAGGACACTACGATTGTATAATTTATTTGAAAATTATTGTAAATATGATTTTCGGATGGGTAAATTATAATTATTAGGAGATTCCATCAATATAAAATGGGTATCTGTAGACCCATCTAAGAAAAGTAATTTGGTGTAGTTCAAAACAATATCTATAATGTATATTTATTGCTTCAATGTACTATCATGGTATTATCAATTAATTTTGAAACACATATCATGATTTTAAAACCGATTAACAAAGATGACTCCTAGATGAGTAAATTTTTTCTTCACCATCAAATGTGATGATAGTCCAGAGGAATTTAAAAGGAATCATATATCTTCACTAGAATATAAAATACCAACGAGTTAGGGAAAATACCTTTTATATAGTGATTGTTTGAAGAAGTGGTTAGGAAAATTACAAACAAAAATTTATATACTGATAACAGACACCTCATTGTACTAGTGTGTTCATCAGAAAAACTATCAAACTGATGATTTGGAGTTGGTTGTAGTGTTAATCATGATGAAAATATGAGGTAATTGTCTCTATGTAGAGATGTGTGAAACATATAAATATCATAAGATCCTCGAAGATACAATCACACTGAAATAGATTAATATAAACCACTGAATATGGTTAGAGATAATTAAGGACTATCACTACTTAATCTATAACCATCCAATGATGGAAAATGAAGTGGTAGGATCTCTATGTGGAATGTATATAGAAACCATATAAATGATTATAATTGAGAATAATCCAACATTCGTTTACATGAAAATTATGTATATGGAGATCATATAAGGGTAGAATATAGACATTTAGTTCTCAAATGATTTCTTATCCATACCTTCTAGAGAATATTTAGGATTATCAAAGAGATAGTGTGAAAATATTTTGAAAATAAGAAGCTACAAGAAGTTATAAATCCTTATAGTAAAAAATTAATGATGAAGGAGTTTTATGGTTTTGTTCAGGACTTTGTATACTATCAAATAATGAGATAAAAGATATATTGAATGATACAAATAGTTTCACATTATCAATCCACCCACGTAGCATAAATAATATTGAAATCTCTAACTACACTATTTGTGAGATAATATGTAGATGGGAATCATAGTATATTCATCAATGTGGTTGGTATGTTAGCAAGTGAAGTCTAAAAGAAAAAATATGATGTGGATAATTCCACCATTACCAATACCTACATGGAAATGGAAATGTTTCACCATTTAATTTGTCACTAATATTCTGAATAAATTAAGGGGAAATAATTCAATATGTTTTTTTGGATAATATAAACAATTTATCACTTAATTTTAATTCCTTAGGGTATCCCACTCGATCCACATACAATGATTTATATAACATAAGATGTAAAACTATATGGAAAACCATTATCAATTATCTCTAACTAAGATCCAAGGTTTTCCTCAATGTTATTAATTTTTTTTCAATATTTTATAAACACTAAGATAAAATTCAATACGTATTTTCACCCACATACTAATGGATAATATAAGAATTAAATCCTGATATGTGATGATATATTGGTAACATGTTTGATGGAATTCAATGTAGGATGGGATCAATACCTTTCTTTGGTTGAGTTCTCAAACAAAAATATTTTGCACTCAATCATCCAAACAGATCTATAAAAATCCTTTTAAAGTAAGAGATGTGTAACTTTATTGTATTAGGTTGATGTTAGAGAATGTAATATTTAGTGTCATAAAATGGTTGAGGAAGTGGTTTAAATTGTCAATACCATTACCCAACACTTGTGTCTTATCAAAGATAATAGAAGGGTTTTACTAACAATAATTAATGATAACTAGTGCTTGAGGTCAAAGAATGTTTATTTATCCACATATCTCCAGGAATGTGATTCATTATATTTTTGAATAATGTATATTTAGTCTGAGGAATTACATCCATTTGAGATTCTTGGTTGTTTCGGAGCTGAATTATATCAACAAGAACTCTAACAAACCCTTTCTAAAGTATATAATTTATTTTACATATCTCAAAAAAAGAATTATATAAAAAATCCATCACATCTTCTAAATTCATATATGGTACTATTGGAAAATGATTTCTCTTTTTAGTAGCTATCAGTGAAGATATTGTACTATAGAGACAAATTGCTAGGAAAAAAGATAACTCACCTCATCAAAGTACTTTGGTGAAACAATAAGTGTGAGGAGAAAACATGGGAACTATTGGATTCCAAGTAGAAGCATTACCCTCATTCATTTTCACCTTATTGTGTAAAATGAAATATTTCTGGTGAATTTTTATATGGGGGAATGTAATGATGTATAATATTATAATTGGAATTTCACTTCTTATAATTTCATCATACTTAATAATTTTTTATAAATTACATGAACCATAAGATTAATCCTACAAAATATTATTATAATAGTTTAAATTATTAATTTATAGAATAAATATTGAAATTAAAACTCTATATATTACAATGGAATTTAATTTGAAAATTTGAAAACATGAATTGGAAAATTTATCGTCTCGATGACATAGAATAATCACACACAAGAACAAAACTATAGAAATGATGAAAAATGTTAATAAAAGAATATGATTTTTGATAATGACCACATATATAATATTGAGAGAAAATATATGTGAAGAAATAATGAATGAACTTTGATTTCTTTTGGTAGTTATGGAACCTATATGACCATTAAAAATATGACCATCAGAATAGTAATATAACCATTAGAATGGTAATCTGAGCATTGAAATAGTAATCTTACCATTTGGAATAGTATAATATCCATTAGAATAGAATTATCATCCATGTAAATGTAAATTAATATTTTATTATTTTATAAAATGAGAATAAAACATATTTATTTCCGGATATTTGAAATTAAAAGTTTTAAAAAAAATTAATATTGTGTTTTAATTTTTGTAAAACAAAAATGTTTTAATTTCACTTTTATAATAAATACAATTATATAGAAGAATGAATATATTTTTAAAATTGTTTTATAAATTTATAATATGTTTTATTATAGTGAAATTATTATTTTAAGAGAGTATAAGTAAACATTCAAATGTTCAAAAAAATGATAAAAATATTAATATATTAATTTTATAAATAAACGATAATTTTATGTAAATATAAGATTAATAATAATTATGATATTATTTTCATAAAATATATTATATTTAATGAATATATATGTCAATAAATTGGCATGGTTAGTTTTATTCTTTTTCTAAATTAGTTTTAAATTTTAGGAGTAGTGAAATATTATAAAATAGGGTAGTTAAAATAAAATGAAAAGTACCTGATTTTTTGTGTCATGGAAGATATTAGAACCAATTAGGTTGAACTCAAATACAGCGTTTACATTATATTGTGACAATATTAATTTCTATTTATGTTATAAAATGAACAATATTGATGTCAGAATTGATCACAATAAGTGCGACCAACATTTTTTAAAACTAGATTTATAGTTATAGTGTTAAAGTACTGAAAACATGAAATGTGGTCAAGTAAAAGAAGTTTATAAGAATTATAGGAATGAAATGTGTTTTATAATAGTGAAACGAAGATAAAATAGGAAATATCACAACATAGTATTGATTATGGCAGTCCACGTGGATTCTTCATTGTGTTTTGTCCATGTTTTAGTCACTATGGCTATATAAAAAGGTGGAGCTATAGGTATTTAAATTTTATATTAAACATGGATATTTTTTAAGGATATATGGAAATGATAAAAAATATGGCCCAGGACAAGAGACACATAATCGAGAAGTCCTATTGGGATTTTTCATGTGATGTAAAAACACGCACATAGGTTAGTGATACCATGGAAATAGTGGAATTTGTTGTAGTTGTGGATGTATAAAGTCAGTTTCCAACACCAATGCATATAATCATCAATTTGAAGTGGAATAGACCTCGTTCCACGAAAATGGTAATTTGAGTACATGAAGAAGCCATCATGCTATGAGAAATTTGGAGGATTTCTTTTTTTGTGGAGTTCTGGTGTTATAAAGAAATTGGACTCAATGTGTTGCAGATCACATTTCATAAGAGTTTTGGGGTCATACAATTTTTTTTGTTTCTACACAATAAAAGTTAATGATATGGAAGATTCTTTTTAGAGAATATTTATTTAATGCTACAACTATGAATTACAATTCTGATTTTATGAAATTAGATGAAGTATAATTTGGATTCACTATCTAATGGCAAGGAATGCTATATAAGAAGTGTCTATGCCATAGTTATTTTATCATGGTATAATTAATATGAGTTAATGAATAGTTTATTATTTTATAATATGGGAGTTAATTTCTGTGTTATTTGGATTAGTTCAAAAACAAAAGACCATTTCATATTTTTGTAGACTATAATTTTGTATCCTAGGTCATGCCATATATTTCCCAACCAGTCCATATTAATCATTGGTTATTTTATGTTTACACCATTTTATCACAAGAAATCACATATCATATATATTAAAAATCCAAATAAATGAATACCACACTGTATATATGCACATTTAGTAAACTGGTTAATTTTCTAGTACATAACGAAGTTGAGTTGTGTCATTAAATCTTAGGTGTACGATGGATTCAAAGACCCATGATGTCGCAATTTATTCCATGAAATACATGGTATGATCCTAAGTTAAAGGATATCAAATCACAACTATATTATTAAATAGAGAAAGGTAAATATTCATCCAAATAGTATATAAATAATGGAATGAAATTGCTCGGAATAGAGTATACTTGTATTTTTTCTAATTCAGAGAGAATAAGTATACTTTTTCTCATCTGAGAGACTATAATATAAAAACATTTTGAATTAATTGAATATTAACACAAGATGATATTTAAAGAGGTAATTTAGTATTCTTACTTTAGAGATTATTTATTTTATCGTATTTTTGTAAGAAGAATGTGTTACATCAAGGTGTTTTCCCAGAAGATAATGAACATCTGTAGAAGCACTTAAACAGATCATCTATCAATAGTGTAGGATGCATCCCATTCTAGAATTATTGATTTATGTAATGACATGTCCATAATTTATGTTTGGAATTTTTTAATAATTGTGAGTGAAGTATGAGGAATAAGGTGATTCATTCTACTTTTAGTGAGCCAATGAAGGAAGGTTCTAGGGGTTTATGCTTGAGAAGTAGTGATATATCTCTATACTTATAAGGAAATTATCCAAGGAAAATGAGTGACATAGCCCAAACCAACTGGCTATGATCTTATTAATTTTGTAGTTCCAATACAATATTTGTTGCATGCTCTATGGACTGTCCCATTATGGTGGACCAATTATATTCTCCTCTCAATATTTAATTTATAAATTCATCCAAAAAAAATTATATATAAATGAAAATAATATCATTTTAAAGAGAATAAAAAAGTTTCCATCAGTATTTAATGCTCTATATATTATTGGAAAATTGTAAAATTTCAATGAAAAAGTGTTTTAATTATCATAGAGCGTGAATTTCTCATTTCACCCCCATCATAGATAACCTGTTATATATCCCTTATATAGTTCAATAATGTTGTACATAATGATATTATAATTTTTTATTTCTTGAATTGATATGCAGTTATGATGATGATAGAATCTAAAATGAAGAAGTATATCACAATTACAAAGAATTTATGAAATTAATAATAGGAGTTCATCAAATTCAAGGAATATTCTGTTATTGTTTCCTGAGAAGTTATAGAAGTTTAAATTTTTCTATTAAAACAACATGGAGTCCACATTGTGAATAATCAAGGAATATTTTAAATTTATGTATTATTAAATGAATAATTAAGGGAGGTTTATGAGGGAAAAAGTCACCATAACATTGATATTTGTTTTTTATCTAAAGAAATGTAGATGTAATTGGATTAATGTCATGGTATGTAAAGAAATGTGAGAGGTTACAAATGAAAAATTAATTAATGGTGAAGAATAGTATGAATAAGTCACCATAAAAGATTTATTTTCAAGATGAGTTAAAATATAAACCTGATATTTATAATATTAACACACCTGTAGAAAATGACTAAAGTTTCAGAGTCTCTCTTAGATAGGATAATGTGGTTTTATTCTAAAATGAAATTAAAACAATATAATGTTTCTATTCTAGGGAATACTCGTGCAGTGACAATGAACAATAATGAGTAATTATACACAAAGTATATTTTTCAATGATTGAAGATTTATCATTAGAATCTAATAAGTTAATTGATTATGTAGTGGAATAAAATTTCTATATGTAGAAAATGAGGTTCAAGACCAAAAAACAATATGATACAAATGAAGGTCTTTTTCAAAATTCTAAAACAAAATAGCCCATTCAATGAATTAAAGGATTTTTTTCTTTCAATATGAAAAAAATATGACGAATATAAATGGGTAATGAGAGATTCCTAGTCAAAGATAAAGTTGTTAAATGCCAAAATGGCGAAAAATTTATGTAGAAAAGAGCCTTTTATAGGAAAAATCAGTCATTCAAATAGATGGTGGACATCTCTTGAAAAGCTATCAGAATTTTTAAAGAAACAATGTGATAAATAAATATGAAATTTGGAAGAAAAATTGTATTCCATGAAAAAATTAGATGTTTAGTTACACAAATTATGGAGGTACCAATGATTCTTTATTGGAAAAAAAATCACATCATTGTTAGATTCTTTGAATCCAATAATCTTAGTGAAGGGATAAGTCCTCTAGTAGTGATAACATATCTATTAAGGGGAGACCAAATGAAGGAAGATTATTTTTCAAGAATTTCCATTTGTTCTACCCTGGGGCTTATTTAATGGTATTACAATTTGGGATATTCATATAAGTTTAATGAAACTATTCCAAAACACTCCACTCATATTCAATAAAAGGAATACTAGTTTACCAATAATATAATTATTAAACTATAAGAAATGCTCAAGGTTTTGGTGACTAAAAATAAACATCAATGATGGTTTTATTAATTACCATTATCAATGAACTCAAAGAAACTATCTTGTAGAAAAAAAGTAAAATATAATAAAAAAAGTTATTATTATAAATTCAAGGTGTTGCTGAATTGTACTTACAATTTATGATCTACTTGGATTTTAGTCATAAATAATGTTAAATAATTATTTTATCTGATCAAAGAGAGATGTATAACAAAAAAAAATTAGATTAAATGACCATATTAAAGTAATTGAATAATGGATAATAATTTCAAAATTATTTTATAAATAAGTTATGATCAAATATAGAATTAACTAAAAAAATTCTGATTTCCTAGATGGTCTTAGTGAATTGAACTTGTTTCGCCATCATTGTGCTATATGATCCTTGTCTGGATAACCTTTATCATTGATCCAAATGTTATCCTAAATATCATAACCAATTACTAGAATTTTTGGGTTCTAGCATGGCCGATAACAATTGCAGACAATGTATGTGGTTGATCGCAACAAAATTCTTCTCAAGAGAGGAAACACTTATTCTTGTCTCTTGTTGGCATGAGGGTGTATGGGGATAACACTATACAAATATTGATCTCTATCTATGGTATGCTATATTATTTATTTATACTATTTCCATACACATTATGTTTTAGTAATGATATATACATAGGCATATGTTATGGTAGGTTTAGGGCAAGAAAATTACACTCCAAAACCATACCACTATTAATATTCTTATTTCAACCATGGATCTTAAAACTAATGATATTTATTGATTGAAATGTGAAATGAATTTCAAAATATATAAATAAATATATTATATAATATTTCAAATCAGACCAGTAAACTTGTCCCTCATACCCTTGTCAACATTTACTAATCCTCTAATAATAACTATTTAATTAAATAAATGCCACTACATTATACAATAAATATAATAAATATTTTATCTCCAAGTCTTGAAAATAAATATTAATTATTATTATTTATCTAACATATCCATTAAAATAAGAATATATTAAATTATAGCGATCAACCAAACCCAATTAAATATTATTCATTCTAACATATTAATTTCAATACTTTAATTTAACTATGTTTTCAGAAATAATAAATGTTTGATCCTCTAGGCCTCTTTCTCAATAGAATTTGGAATGACTGAAAACATTCCATCATTATTATCTAGAAAAACACAAAGGTATCCATAATAAATAACATTATGATCACAATGATGTCCAAACATCTAGTAATGTTTACTATGTAATAATATACTTTTAAAAAAATATTTTTGATCAAGAATGTTGCATGTTGATGTCATAAACTGATATAATTGATTTTTCATTCATTTAATTTCCATAAATGTGTATACCCACTGAAGACCATATCCGTTTATTTATATAAGTAGTTCTAATCACATCAAAGGTCTCAATATATCTACTTTAATCAAGGTGAAGAAGTGAAAAATCCTTCCCCGTATTATCTATTATTGCAATATCACTCATAATCCATATAACATATCCTACCTCATTATGAAAATAATTCATCATAGTAATGATCAATACAACAATTTACATGAGTGAAGATATTAATTAATTATACTATTAAATTTTAATGATCAATACACATGTTCGTAGATTTGAATATTCAATGACACAAGTAAATGTGGATTTCATATTGAAGATCCTTTTATAATAACATCATATTCTAGAGATTACCTATGGTGATGTCTATGTGATGGTATCCCAAGGTATTATGGTCCTCCTATATATGATAGAATGTATTTTTACAACAAATTAGACACTACTATCAACCATAGAATAGGGTTCTATAATAATTTTGTCACACCAGTATGTTTTTGTCATAATGGGGGACTACTATGACGTTTTAGAAAGACATATATTGATTGGATATAACAATAATAAAAATCATGTAGTGGAATATTCAATATTTGATAAGATAACTTCTTTAATTAATAGAATAATATAATTGAATAATAAACAATTCAGTTCTAGGGAACCAACTCCAAAAGAAACCCACATACTCTAGGGTTAACAAAAAGTTCCTTCTTATCCACGAGCTCTCACATGATTCTCATGTATCTACATAAATAAATCAATTATTAAGGGGTACACCATGTTTTCCTTAGTGGATACACTTCTCACTTTAAAATCACCTATGATAGGCCAATATTTTTTCGGAAATGTTCTTTCAAATAAACTAAAACTCTTTGATAACATGAATTTCATGTTAAACATAGATAATATTTATTTATATGAAAACCCAAGTAAATAATTCACTGCACAGAACATTGAGTTTTTATTTTGGATCCAAAAACAAATATTTTTCCCTTATTAGACATAATACCATGATTATATTCGGTTACAAACGACATCATGCTTATATTTCGATACACAAAACCCCAAGATTACCTTTAGTTGCAAGAAACACTATGTTTTAATGAAAAGTAAAATATTATAAAAACATTAGTATAGTTAGAAACTATCAATTGGATTGTTCGGTATTAATAAAGATAACTTATTTATTAAAATATGGGTTTTTCATGTCTTCAGTGTGATTTCATTGGTAACCAATTAATTTTAAATGAATGTAAAAACTATTTGAATAAAAAAGATTCATTTTCAAATAATTGTATTTCTATGCATAATCATGTTTTATCTAGATAAATTAAATGATAATTTTTTTGGTTAATGAATCAAATTTAAAATATATATTATTTTCAATCTATTATTTAACATTTATCTGTTGTCTTTTCTAGGAAAGAGATACGATTAAATCGAATTATATGTATAAGAAAATGTATTTCTGTAAAATGCAGTTTTACGTCCTTTTAAATGAATAAGTATTTAAAATATATTTTTCATAATATTATCAACTATAATTGAAAAAAATTAATATTAATTTTTTAATTGTGAATTTAAAATTATATTATGGTGAATTTTTTGAATTTTTTATAAAGGTTTCATTTTTTGATTAATAGGGAAACCACTACATTTTAATGAAAAACTACATTTTCAAATAACTTATGAATATAGTTAGCTTTTATTTTAATTTATTACAATATAATAATATCAATTATATATAAATAAATCCAATTCGGGTATTTTCTTAAATTTTAAAAAAATCAATATAAATAAATTTATAACTTTTTAACTTTTAACTAAAAAAACTCACTTCATCATCATGTTTGCGAGATTAATTTTAATGTAATTTCTACCACCTCAATGAATTGAATATAGTAAAATGGATTAAATAAATTAAATTAGAGTAATTTAAAATTTTAGATTATTCAAAAATAAAATACCAATAATATTATTGAAACAATTTTTTATTAATCACCATGATTAAGGGGGAAATGAGATTACCAAGGGACTAAACATTGATTTGAAGGGGGGAAATGACTTATAAACCATTAAAAACACATTTTTTAGATTTTATATAAACCATAATCATTCATTGATAAAATATTTTTTCTTTATTGGATCCTATTATTTGGTAAAACATGGGTTCGCCTGACGTTTATTTCCATATACAAAGTGTGTAATTTCCCTCACTAATAAATATAATCCCCTAACCTATAGTTTTAAACGCCCTGAAAAAATTATTTAATACAATAACTTCCTAAATAAATTCTACAAATCACTCCACGAATCCTATAATCCTTAAATTGGGAGTAAATCCAACCAAATAATACATTTTTTTTTTGAGTAAAAGGAGTGACGTGAAAAATAGGAAATGATCATTAACATGTGTTTTGTTTTATTTCTCCCTAAAACACGCAAAATTAAATTTTATATCATGATTATATAATAAAATAACTATATTAGATATAATTAATTTTTTAATGTAAATGTATGACCTATAATCACACATAGACTTCCATCAAATGGGCTATGAAATCATCATTCGTGTGTATGAAAGACTACCGCCTTGTGAACCGATATTGTTCAATTTTCCATTACCACCTATAAATGTTAATAATAGTGATGAAAATACTGTAAATATATTATATATTTGATATTTATGATATTTAAGATATATTTATTATTTTGTAATAAATTTATAACAGTCACCATCATGCATTCCAATTTTTTGTAGTATGATAATGTTGTTCTTTTGTACAGTGGACTACAGCCTCATGAAAGGATGTGATTTTTTTGATGAATTACATCTAATATTTTAATTATTATATTAATAAATATATTTAATATATATTATATAATAATAATTATTAAATTATATGATATAATATTCATTTCTTAATTCTATTCCAACAATAAAATGGGAACAATGTTGTCACATACATTAGTCTTACCGTCTCTATAAACAGACAATTTCATTTCTTATTTTTGTATTTATAGATTATATATATATAGATATATATATTGAATATATATGAAATTTTTATTGTGGTTATAATTCTTGATATGGAGAAATCATGATTAAATTAAGAGAACAAAAAATATAACAAATCAAAAAAAAAATTGAAAATCAAATCAATTATTACCTAAAATGTAACGTTAAAATAGAATTGTTCATAAAAGGGTAATAAAAGGACATATGAAAATAATATATGTTTTTTTATATATGAATATTATTATGTGATAAATTTATAGAAAAATTATATTTATTATACATCAGGTTTTAACGAGTACAACGGAATTTAATAATTAAGGAAAGTGATTTCCATCTCGCCTGTTTTCTTATGTGTGACACATGATATATTCATCACATTTATAATCTAAGTGGTTTTTACCCATCACATGTAATTATTTTTATATTCTTATTATCAATATTATTAATATTTACATATCAATTTGATTATATATCTTTCATGTGGTCACTGTCCAAAATTTACCAATTTGGAAAATGATTTTTATCTCAATTTTAATTCTTTGAGACACATTTTACGTTATTCACCTATATTATTTGATAATGTGTATATACATAAATTTTTACTTTTTATTTCATGAAAACACTTATTTTTTATTTTAGGATTAATTTAATGTTATTATTTCAAGGATACTATGAATCAATGATTTCATTTTTCAAGTGTTTATAGATACAATGTCATCATTTATTGGGATTAGTTTTTTATGTTTCCAATGATATAATATAATGATCTACCCCTAAATAATTCTCATTAATTTTCTTCTATGATTGAAATTCATATTATCTTCATGTAATGGTACCTATTTTGTACAGTTTACTTCATAAGATAATTAATAATGTGTTTTTAAGAAAATATGATTTTTTTTCTTTAATATGTATGAAATATTATTTGATCTGAAAACAATGTTTTCTAATATTTATTCAAAAAATATTTTTAAATGATATTTTAAACACATTTTTTATAAAAACGGTCAATAAATTTTTTCCTATTTTAGAGAAGTGATTTTAATTATTTTTAAATTTTCCACAATATGTTTCAAAGGTTATTTTCAATGAGAGGTATTTTGAAAAAAATTATATTTAAAAATTTTGTTAAATAGTTTTCAATTTACCTTTTTATGTTTTTAAGGGTTATTTTCAAATAAAAGTATTTTAGAAAAAAATATTATAAGTTATATTTTTATATAATATTAAATGTTATTTAATATTGTTTCAATATTATTTTCAAATAATTTTATTTTTAGATTGATTTTTTAAAGTGTTTCCAATTTGGAAAGGATATTTTTTCCAAGAAAAGTATGACATAAATATTAAAAACCATTTTTTGCATAATATTTCATTTATTTATGGTACTTATAACTTAATGTGGAAAATATGGAAGTATACAATTCATATTATTTTTCTGATTGATTTTGTTATAATTGAATAATGTTTATGAAACTAGGTTATCTTCCATGGGTAATTAAACGATAAAATTATAATTAAATCCACTTCTTATCAAGGGTTATTCATGGATGACAAGATTATGAAACCTCTTTATTTTACATATTTTATGATATGATGAAATTTTTATGATAACCATGTTATCTCATGGGTAATGATGTGATGAATATTTATGATCATTTAGAACATATACATATGAATATTATACAATGGGTGGGACCTACATCTCCATACAATTAATTAAGTAATAATTTATAGAACTCATGAGATAGACATTATTGCAACACAATGTGAACTATATATAGTAATACATGGTTGTAATGAGAAGAAAAAATGGTATTATAGTACATGTATGGAATGGGGAGTGAACCCGATACAGTTAGACAGGGATTCCACTAGGGATAGTGGTGTTCCCAACTTAAGAGGTGTAGTTTTCTATGTGTGACGATGAATAAATTTTCCCAATGTTATACTTTAAGAAGATTAATTTTTCACAATATTATTAATGAAACTAATTACATGTTGACAATTTTATTAATTGACATGGTTTCATTTCTATATGTTTATCTGAGAGAATAATTTCAAGTCCATAACACAATGAGAGAACCAGTTTCTATTTTCCCATGTTCATAATGTTGTAAACAAATGTATTGGTCACACATCTATGTCTTATTCCCTTGTTTTCCTCTAATGAATCTATTTTTTCCCTTGTGACTAATTTCTTATTAAATTCTAATCATTATTCCTTTGTTCATGTTTATTATCGTTGATATATAGGGTTTTGTTTTATAATGTTATGCCCATTTTAACATACACTTATGCTTATGTCATTATTATGTTTCTTCCTTATGTATAATTATTGAGAATTTGAGTTTACCCATTATTATGTTTCCATTCCCTAGTTTATGAAGAAAGGATTTATGTAGGGTGTGATTTTGAAGAAAACTAAAGGGGAAGATCTTTATGGGATATTTTTAATATTATTCTCTGTGTTGTAGGATTATTTTTATCATGATTTCAAAGGCACTAAACTATTATAGTCCTCAAGAATGTTATTTTGTAATGTATTGAATAATCCTATAAAAATATGTAATATACATGTATGTAATGACAATGTTTCATTATTCATTATTTAAAGAAGGGGTTCGTTATCGTATGAAAATTAAAATGAAAAAAATTAGTTAGATAGCTATGGATATTTCTAAGAATATTTCTAAGGATGATTGTAAGGATAAGTCTAAAGTTAAGTCAAATAATAGTAAAATGGCCATTTATTTAGATAAAGGATGTACTGAGTGGATTTTTATCAATACATCCTTGACAGGATACTACAAGTGTATGATGATCTTGTACTGATATACCTTGGGGTAATTGTCCTGAAAAATTTGAATTCAGGAAGATGTGATTGGTAATTGGTTCATGAAAATAAGACATGGTGCTCACCTACTTTGTCTCTTTCATGGGATACATATTTGAAGTTAAAAACCCTTTATAAACAATAATAAAATATTTAAATATAAGATGACTATGACTAAAGTAGGATTAACGTAAGGTGACATACATTAAAAAAGAGGTGACATGATTTGGAAATCTTGTGAGTGATTTTCATGATTATGTGGTCTTACTATATTATTTTGGATTCTAAGAGAATGATTAAAATAATTAATCAGTAGAGGGAATGATCAGAAATTGAGTTAAGATTGAATGTGAAAACTGATTTACTGTTGACCAGAAAATTGTGATGATGAATGGGAAAATAGATGTTGTGATAATGCTAACCAGTTTTCAGTGAACATGACTAAAAATGTTCTCTTTCGCCAACTCTTAGACTTACTAATTAATATAATTAAATAATTTGATGAGATTTCAAGTTGTAGAGACCATAGAGAAATGAATATTGTGTTTTATATTTGGGAAGAATATGGGAAAAGGGACATTGGGGAATGTATCAAATGAACCATAAGAGGATTGGACTGTGGAAACGAACAACAGAAATAAAAAAACTAAAAAGGAAAAAATAAAAATTTTAGTTAATGTAATGGATGATAATATTGATTTCCCAATGATATTATTGGTTGCTGAGTTTTTTCAATGTTAAAATTATGTAAATTAAGTAAATTGATGTCCAAAATCAATATATCATAAAGATAGTCATAAAGGTTGTTGGAGTAAAGGATATACTACTCACAGTAAAGAGGATTCTAATGTAATATGAAAGAAAATAGGTGTTGAAGAAGGAAATGATAAATACTAGTTAATATCATAATAATAGGTTGGAATAATAATTTTTTTGTACTTGGATTCATGATTTATGAATTATTAAATATATAGATATTCTTTAGTATAATTTTGTTGTTAGGGATATAAAATAGTATGTTGAATGGTATTAATAACCTAAAATATGATTTAATTTAATTTTTTTACATTTTTTAAACACATTATTAATGTAACGTAACCCTTAATATGTTCAAGATGTTAAGAAGATAGATTTTTTTATATATAAGGGTTTGTTGGATAAGAATAAATTTAATTGGATATTATTGATTTCCTTGGGAATACATTTATGATTTGTTAAAAAAAAATTCTATCATGCATGGAGTTTATGGGGTTTTTTATTTAAGTAATATATTAAATAGTATTTAGAATAAGAAATAATGCATTCTATCAAAATGTATTTTTTGGTAATTTGGTTTATTACCATGAATCCTTATAAATTTTTTTGATGTTATTTACATTTTAGGAATGTGAAATCCTTGAGCTAAATTATAGTATATATGAGATCAATGATAACTTGATTATTAAAATTTAAGCGACCTTTTAAAAAAAATAATTCCATATTTTTAAGGCTCCAATGCATAACCATTTAAGAAATATTTTTATTTTCGAATGATGTTTTAGATATTAACATGTCCTTCCACTATAAGAATATTTATTCATGTTGGATAACATGTAATAACAACATTGTATTGACCATAACTGAGGATATATAGAATTATTCACGTTCTATCTATGGGTCTTATGATCCATTAGTGCTCTAGGGATAAAAAAATCACCTCATTTTCTTGGAGTAAGATATAACATTGAAATAGGTCAATGAACAACTAATGGGTGAGATTGTGAAAATGAAATGTAATGTAACCAATTAACTATATCTCCTTGTGGAAAATAATAAACCTTATAAAAGGTTCTTGAACAAAATTCATAGTACCTTCCATTTTGATTAACCAAATGGTCCCTTATATCATTTCATATTCATGGTGTTGTGGTCATTAACATTCAATGGATCACCAACATTCCTGTGATTAGTAATCTCAATCACTCTCTATAATTATTTATTCTTTTCTTCCATATCCACTTCATAACCTTCCACAAATTTTGTCAAATGAGGATACCATGTATTGGGTACTTTTGGTAATTGTTATGTTTCCAATATTCTATTTTTAAATGAAGATTTATTATTCATTTTCTCGATGTGGGTTCCTATGAAACGATATCTCATGTATTAAATAATTGATGAAATATAATAATTTAATTGTCCATATCTATTTTAATGTGATTATAATTTATAAAAATTAGTTTATAGGATTTATTTGTTCTCAAATAAGTTAAAATTTCTTGATATCATTCATTGCACGATACACCAAGTTATGATTTCTTTATACGCAACACCATGATAAGATTCATCTACACCAAAAAATGAGTTTATATATCATATATTGTCTTCTATTTCACATAATAAAATTTGTATACTATGTTACATGAATCACCACGAATATATTGTGTTACAAGAAATTCCAATCTTATCTTGAGTAATAAGCAATACTGAGTTTAAAAGGAATTTGAAATATTATTAAAATAAAAATATTATTTTCACATAACCATTTGAATGTTGGGTGTGAAAATGATTAACAAAATTATGAAAATATAGTTCATTAATGTTTAGAAAATGAATTCATTTGTATCCAATTCATTGTAAATGAATGTATAAACTATTTGAAAATAAAGATATTAATTTTATAATATTCTTTCAATATAAAACATGTTTTATCTCAATAATTTAAAAACATTGAAGAATTATTTTAATTATATATATATATATTATGAAATCATAAATTTATAATTCATTTAATGTGTTTTCCTAACAAGAGTGAAGAATAAACCCAATTTTGCACATAGAAAATATGTATTATTTTAAAGGTACTTCAAACACCTCTTTATGAAACACTTATTTTTAATATTATTTTTAAAAAATTTATAAATTAATTTTGAGAAAATAAAATTCCTATATGAAATCAGAATGTCAAAATTAAATTGGAATAAATTTTTGGGATTTTTCTAAAAAGTTTCATTTTTTGATGAATAGTGAGAAATACATAATTTTAATTAAAAACAACCTTTTAACTAAATTTATTTTTAATTTTAAATTAGAAATTACTTTTTATAAGTTTAATTAGATCAATTACAAATAAATTAATCCATTTCATCTCAATAGAAACAGTTTCTCTTTGAAATTGGATATAATAACATTTCAAACTTTTGAACTTTTCTCTTTAAAAGCATTTGTTCCCATTTCATGTATGGGATTAATTTTAAATTTATTTCTTCAAATAAAATTAATTTAATTCAGAAAAAGGGATTCCGTATTTCTAATTATCATTAGTTATATAGTATATTAATTCAAACACAAAATTTCAATAAAATGATTAGTGAGAATTATTAAAATTAATCATTGTGATTATGAGAAAAAAAAGTTTCCTAAGGGATTAAACATTAAACATAAGTAGAAAAATAACCTATAAACTATTTTGAAACCCATTTTATAGTAATATAACGACATTTTTCTTTAATGAATCTCATTTTTTTTATTATTTTATCATTTTGGTGGGTAATAAATTCAGATCACTAAAATTTATTTTCAAAATACCAAGTGTGTCCTCTCATCGACTTATAAAAGGACACCCCCAATCCTCCTCTAGTAACACACTCGTAACCAAATGGTTAGACCAATACATACCCATAAATATTATTTTCTTCTTTTCCCAGATCCCATAATCCTTACATTGGGAATAATATAAACCTAGGGTGTCCTTTAGTGAAAACATAATAGAGTTACCTGAAAAAGACTTAACGTTCATCCCCGTGCATTTTTTTATTTCTATGTCAAACACCATTAATTATTTTAATATCATTATTATATAATAACATAATTAAATTAAATATACCAAGAAGTTTATCTATTAAGGTTACTGACTATAATCAAAAAATCTTCCATAAAATTGGAAATGAATTAAATGTTCATGTGTACGGCGGAATACAACATCACAAACTGATATAGATCTTTTTTCCGTTACCACCATTCATGGTTGGGAATTTTGATGAAAATACTATTTTTATATAATTTTTTGATATTTATGATTTATTATTCTTATTTTATTATAATAAAATAGATTTTTCCATTATTTCCATTCTCTTAAGAATGTGATAACATCGTTCTTTAGTACAAAAAACTACGGCCTTGCGAAGAAATGAGATTCGTTCAGGCATTTCATGGAATGTATTAAAGATGAATTTAATTGATATATTTGAAAAAAATTACATAAATATGATTCAAGAATGATAATATATCATACAATTTTATTTCTTTCTTTCCAATAAGAAAATGGAAGTTTGTTCTTTTGTGTGTACAACCAACTATCTCCAAAAATGGTGTATTTAATTTCTTATTTATATCATTATATATTATAATAAATAAATATATATTCTTACTATATATGATTTTAACTTCATTGTTAAAATTATTAATAATATTAAATGAAGTTTAATGTATTAAAAAAAATTATAAATAATATTAATATATAAAAAGAATCTAATATTAGATGAAATGTGAATTAGACATGGAATTTTTATCCAATTTATAATAAAAGGTAATAAGAAAATCATAAACATTATTATATATATAAATATTATTATGTAATAAATTTATTAAAAAAATTGTAATTTTTATAACGGATTTTTGGACTTTTACTACCGATGTCATTACTCAAGGTAAGGTATTCTCGTCTTGCCTTTTACTTTTGTGAGACACATGATATATTCATCACCATAATGTTTTATGTGGTGTACACCCCATGAATATATTTATTCTTATTCTTAAAATAAACAATATTGGAATTTACATTTCCATTTTAGTATATCTCTTTCAAGAGGTTTACAATTAAAATGTTACCAAATCAGTAAATGATTTTTGTCTCAATTTGACTTCTTTGAGACACATGTTATGTTATGAAAATATATTATTTTATGAGGTGTACATACATACCCATTTTGTTTTATATCATTAATCGCCTTCTATTCATGATATTTTGGTATTCATGTAATTTTATTATTTAATGATTTTATGATCTAATGTTACAAAAGAGGTTAATCTGGTCGTTTATTAGGATTGTGTATGATCACGCATCCAATGATAAAATATTATGGTATATATCACTGTTATTCTCCAGAATTTAATAATACTCGAGTTATTCATGATATCATTAAGTAATGATTCCTTTTTAAACTTTTTTTATTTAATGAAATTATGAAAGTGTAATTAATAATGTTTATCAATATATCTCTCTTTTGTCCGAAATCTATTTTGATCAAAAAAAACATTTAAAAAAAATTTAAATGATACTCAAATAACATATAAAATAAATATTTTTAAAATGTTTTATTTTTTATAATATGTTTTAAATGATTTTAAAGGATTATTTTATAATTTTTAGTGGTTATTTTCATGGAAAAACATTTCTAAAATAACTAATGTTTGAAAAGTGATTTATATGATTTTAAAATCTACCCTTATAATATTTCCATGGTTATTTTCAAATAATATTATTTGGAAAATATTTTATTTTTAAACTGAGTTTTAAATGATTTTAAAAATTACTTTTTTATGTTTTCATGGTTATTTATAAATAAAATTATTTTCATAGTGTTTTATGTTTTGAAAATAATTTTGAAAGTTGAAAGTACAGTTCTCTCACAAAATGTTTGACCTGATATTTAAAATTATTTTTGAAATGACTATTTCATCCATTGATGTTTCTTATGACTTAATGGGGATATGATCAAATGATATAATTCATATTCTTTCATTAAATTGTTTATTTTTGATTTAAAGAAGTTTATGAATATTATTTCTTTTCCATGGGTTATACTACAGAAAAATAATTACAAAACTAGATTTCATTCATGGGATATTCAATGATAAAATGATTCTAAAACATGTCCCATTTACATAGTTTATGATATGGTGAAATGGTTATGATTCCGATTTCATTTCATGGGTGAGGATATGATGAATTTTTATGATCATGTGGAACACATATCTGTGACTATTATGTGATGTTTGTGACCAATATCTCCATTTAATTCATTGGTTTATGATTTATACATATCATGAGATAGAAATTTATATAATTGGGAGTGAACATGGTACAATAATATAGTGATAGATTGATTAGTGAAATTAGAAAAGCAATTCATGGCTGTAATAGGGAGTATACACGATATAGTAAGACATGACTGAAACTGGGGATGGTGGTGTGTCCCACTATATAGATGTAGCCACATATTTATATACCTAATTAAAAATTCACAGTATTATATGTGGACCTTACTACATGTTCATAATGTTATTCATGATCCTGATTTCATGTTCAAATAGTTAGAAATGCACTTGGTTGTATGTTCGTATGTTTATGTGGGTGTCTGATTTCATATTAAACTTAAGGATTTAACCTACATCAATTTACACATTTTAAAAATTCTATATGATGGTTTGTGTGACATAAGAACATATCTTATGCCAATTTTTTACTCCTATGACTCATGTTTTATTTCATTTCCTTATGATTCTTGGGTTAATAACTGTGAATATTTATTCCATGATTCATGCTTCTTATCACTGATATGTGAGGTGTGGTTTTTTAATTTTATACTCATGTTATCATACCTATATTCTTATGTAATTCTTACATATCCTCATTATTTAGCATTACATAGAATTTATGTTCACCATTTCTTATGATTACATTCCCCATGTTCTGAAGAGAGGGTTTAAGTATGGTATGGATGTGAATTGTACTAAATGGGAAGAACCTTATGGGATATGTTGAATATCTTTCACCATGATAGAATATTACGACTCTATTATTCTAGTGAAATTATATTATTATGATCCTTAAGAATGTTTTTGTGTAATTTATTGAATATTCATCTAAAGAGTTGAAATATCTATGACTGATAACCCATGCCATTATAACCTAGCATAGAAACGTACCAGAATATTTGAAACATCAAATAATGATATTTTTTCTTTTGTGTTACCTTAGATCTATATTAATAGCTTACACTACTATGTTATCATATATTAATAGGATAGGATTTTATAACTAGGAACTACATCAAGCTTGTTGAAAATTTTGATAATACATAATGCATCTTTGGCTTCCTTAAAAGTTGTAACATAATATAATTATTCTATATAGTTAGAAAAAACTTATACATTATCACTTTTATAACTCACAAATCCTCCATTGGAAAAAAATATTCTCATTCTGTGATTTAAAAAAATTATGATACGTATGAAAACTAGCTAATTTTTAACCACTAATTACTAGCTTTTAACCTCCTCTATACACTAATAATGAGTTCTTAATATTATTCAGATACTTATGGATAACCAAAAAATAGACTAATTTTTCACCTAGGTGTTCTTGTTATCTTCCTACCAAATACAAATGTTTGGAAACATGAATCCTAATAAACAACATTGATTAAATCATAGATCTTATTATAGAATAATTTGGGATATTATAAGTTCTATCTATATTCTCTTTTTTCAGATGACTCATTTTATTAAAATGTTGTATAGCATGTGATTCTAAAACTAATCCACTCTTTATTTATTCTATAATAAACCTCATCATTCCCTAGGAAATTTTTTATCATTACATATTTCGAGAAACATCATTGATCTATCACGCAAGATCATGATCCTTAGAATATAATATTCCACGCCCATTCCCATAATAGAGAATCAGAATATCATCCATTAATACATATTTTATGGATGGAATATCAGTTTAAATTAATAATATGTCATTAATATATACTACAATGATGTTTATTATACTCCTATTAAACATATTATAAAAACATAGCTCACATTCATTCTTAATGAAACCAAATTTACTAATGGACTCATCGAACCAAATTTCCCATGACCTAGATGCATTTATTAACCCATATATGGAGATTTCAAAATTTCAGACATTTTTTGAATTTCCTAGAGTCACAAGATCTTTTGGGTGTGTCGTATACATATCCCATTGAAGGTTCGTGTTAAGTAAAGAATAATTGATAGCCCTATTCCAAATCCCATATTAGTGGTAAAATAATATAAAAATTAGAATTATGATGTATTTAGTCATGTAAACTGGAGAATTTTTTTCCTCATAGTCTATAATTTGATGTTTTTAAAATCATTTATCCACAACCCTTTCATTATAAGTATATACATTACCTTCATTGTCTAATTATTTTCTTAAACCCCTTTTACACCTAGAAGTATTTACATCAATGGGTGGATCGATTAGAACCCAAACTCTTTTTTGATACATGGAATATGTGTCAATAATCAATGCTTTAAACCATATTTTCGTTTCTATGCTCTCAACTACATCATTTTTGGAAACATGGTCATTACTTTTAACCAACAATGTTTCACTATCAGTGGGGTTATGAAAACCATATTCATATGGTACTCTTACCTATCTATCACACCTATGAAAATTGAGTTTTTTGGTAAAAACATATTACATGGGTACATTGGAATCAGACTAGGTACTAATTCTTTTTTATATTGATAATAAACATCATCTATGTTATTATTTCTCCCACTGTTCTCCTTGACTATTTTATCAATCTCCAGATATACTATTTTTCTTGCAACAGTCACAATTTTTTATAATGTTTTGTATAGGTATTCTCTCCTGGATTATCTTGTATAAACTATAATGATACACTTTGTGCCTTTTTATTCTAGTTTATTTCTTGAGATATCCTTAACTATCACCCCAAAAGCTAATGGTAATACAAAAGACAGTAGGGTTTTCTTTCTAGTATATAACTCATTGGGAAAAGTTATTTCTAATAATGTTGGTACTCATGTTAGTATTTATAATTTAAACTATAATGAATATCACCAAATATGTATTGGATGACTTTCCGGGCTCGTAATTGATCTTTCCCTATTCAAAAATGTACAGTTCCTCCATTCACTAAATTAGTTTCAGTATGGTGTATTATAAGGAGTGCATTGAGATACAACCAAATACTCCCATAAAAATTTAATAATGTATTGGTTAAAATATTCAACACCCTCATCTAATCAATGATTATTTATCTTAATATCATGAAGATTCTAAATCTCATTCTTGATCTCTTTGAACCTCTCAAAGTATTTAGACTTATACCTAATTAAGTAGATGTAACATTATATTATCATGTAATCATTAAAAGTATTAATGTATGAGAACATACTGCTAGAATTAACTTCTATGGGATCAAACACATCTGTGTGAGCCAAATAAAGATTATCTATGGATATTATCACATTGAAAACCAAATGGTGGTTTGGTCATCTTACCTTGTAAACAAAGATGAAACCATTCAACATTATTATACTCAAAAGTATCTAAGTATGCCACACATGTATTTTTAATATCATCCGATTTCCTAGTTTATATTGTGGTATTTATTTTTCCCGCATGTTATTGAGGTTCCTAATTAAACTTTTGAGTTTGACGAAGCTTTTGTCATAGTTGCACAGTTTAGGTGCATTGATAGGGTAAATCATGTGCCATTGCCCAGGAAACCGAGAAGGTCCATGGTTATCTTGGGTCATGGGGGCATAGCCCATACATGGCTATTCCAATTGTGATGTTGTTGTATGCATGGTTTATCCATTTAAGATAGATCCATGCTTTACTGTTGGTGTATGGTTTTCCAAACCGTGTGGCCAAACTATGGAGGGACCAATGTGCATAGTTAGGGACACAAGGTTAGAGCATGGTTTGGTAAACCATTTAGCCGAACATTAAATAGTTTCGAAGTCATTAAAAATATTATTTGACCATTCTACTCTCCCTTTATTATAACCCTAAAATGCCTAATTTCCTCCTCTCCTAATTTGTGCAACCCAAATAGGGATCCTCCATCATTATCCATGTTTCTCCATGACTCCCATGGTGTGGATCTAGTATTTCTTCAAGGGGTTGGGGTGATTTCTCAAGGTAGTCTCCTAATTTCTTTTCCTCTTCCTCTTTCTTCCATTTTCTCTTGATTTCATCTTCTCCATTGGGCATTTGAATATAGGGTTTTTTTGTTTTAATTTAGGGGTTTTTATGTTTATGGTTACTTTTGGTTTTTATTTCTTTTTTTACCCCTTAGGAGGTTGTATCTAGTTGGCATTGTTGAAGAACATGTGAATGAGGTTTGTTATCATTTTTTACATGCCAATTAAATTTAATATTAATTGTTTTAATAGTTTTAAAACCTTCCTTATAGATAAAATAGTGACGTGTGATAGTTATAATTATTTTTTATCTGAAATGACGTGTTTTTTAAGTTATTGTTTTGAATTATATGGAAATTTTTTCATTATTATAATCACACAATATTTTTTATAAAATACTCGGTTTACATTTTTATGTGATTAATGGTTTTAGAGAATTGTTTTCCTTGTAAATGTACTTTTTCATCCAAGATGGTGGTTTGGATTTCTAAAATGGATTTATAAATGGTATTTTAATTAGAAGAATTGTGTGTTTGGTTATTTGAAATTTTTTTTGACATGTGATAGTGGTCTATAGCCCACATGGAATTTTTATAAATGCTGATTTGGTTTGTGAAAGTGGTGTGAGTGCATAAATAGAATATTTTAAATGGTTGTGATATTAAAAATTGTGTCTTTTCACATTTTTGGACTGGTGGATTTGGTTCCTTGAAAATGAGTGGTTTTATGAATAATTCTTGGGACCCATTCTTCTCTTTTTGGAAATGTTCATCCTGAAAAACAATACCTGGATAATAATACTACCTTGGTTATGTTGATTTTTGTGGGAGGCACATAAAGATAGAATACCTTGTGTTTGAATAGTTAAAAGGAAAGAGGTTGTTTCTAGAGGTTGATCATGGTGATTGGTAGTATGAGTTCCTTATGTATGATATATTTATATATGATTGGATGCTTGGTTGGAATTTTTGTCTCACCCCCAATTTAGTATTGATATGGGAAACTGACATACCTTGTGGATTTTAAGTGAATAGTTTTTACTCTAGCATATAATTTCTCTCTTGCTAGTGGCCCATAGTAGGGTATTTTTTAATGGGATAATAGGCCTTAGTTAGAGTAGGTTGGTTGTGATTTAGTATGTGGGTGAGAATTGATCTCATCTGGTGATTCATCCCTTTTGGATGGGTCAAATATATATAATGATCTAGATTATCCCATTTATCACCAATGTTTTATTTTCCATTTTTACATATTTTTCTATGGTAGATGATGGATTTTTTTGGATGGTTTCACTTGCTTACTTGTTTTGATATCTCTTACATTGTGATCAATTTTGTTTCTATCTTGTGTGGTGTACCTCTTAAGAAATTTAATGATTTTGTTTTTCAATGTTTTTTATTAAATTTTTTTGTAACATTTTGTTCAATTTCCATTAGCAATTTTATGTAAAAATGCCTCCATTTATCTTTTTGAATGAAAATAGGTTGTCAATGGAAAGAAATGTGGAATTAAATGGAAATGGGGAAACAGTCCAATTATTTATAAAATGGAAAAATATTTGGAAAGAAAACTTATATATATTTTATTTCAAAACTGATGTTTGTGTTTCCTTTATTTTAAGGAAGTACTTTTGGAAATGATTTTTTTAGTCATGTATACTGACTTTTAGTAATAACGCATAGAGTAAATTTTTTTGTTTCTAGCCCTTGTTGTAACTTATAGGTTGGTTATGATTATAATGTGTAAGGGTTGGTTTTAGTATCAGAGAGTAACCCCCAATGTAAATTGGAAACATTATGTTCTTTAGGTTCGGTTTGGGTTTTCTTGTTTGATTTATTTTAATTTCAATTTTTGGATAAATGATGTTATGTTTTTGGGTTTATTTATACCGGGATACATTGTTTGTATAAACAATACAATTGTTTATATATGGTGAAATTGTTCCCTTGGATTATCTTTTGATTCCCCAACACTAGATTCTAGCCCTAGAGGATCAAAAACGACATTCAGTCCTTATATCCAGCTGACAAGAGGGATTGGTTGGTAGTCGACTCGAGTTAGTAAGTAAAAAAATTGATTCATAGGAGGTTGGTTTTTTATTGAAACTTGCATTGAATGAAATATTTGTTATATTGAACTTCTATGTAGATTTATTAGGACTATATTAATATGGGGTGTTGGTATGGGTGAGTTTATGGAAAATTATTCCTATACCAAACCTTGGGTTTTTATGGGATGTCAGGTTACATTTTATTTTTTTTATTTCTTGTTGGTTGTTTGATGTTTAGGTTTTGAAATAAGTGTAAATCCAATAGTCTTGATGAGATTGCCACAACATGTAATCTAGGTGGATCTAGGGTCATAGTTTTAAATGGTTCTCTGTGATGGTGGCATGATTGGAATATAGCCACCAACCATATGGCCAAATCACCAATAATTTTTTTTTTCTCTTTTGAGTTAGTTTGGGTATTTTTTGATTTTGAGGATTGTTTTAAAGAACCATTATTTTTGAATTGTTGTAAATTGGATTTTATGTGACAATGGATTTGTTTTGGGAATATTGAAAAATGAGTTTTGTATTTAATTTAAAAAATCCTTGGAAAATTAATTTTTATAAAATCATATTTTGGTAAAATGGGTATGGGTTTATGAAAAAAATAGAAATATAAATTTAATTTTAAGTGGGCTGTTAAAATTTTATTTAAATTAAACTAAATAATATTTTAGTAAAAAAATTTATTTAATGATATTTTTTGAACTAATAAACTTGTTTTTAATTAAATGAATTTCATTTTTCTATGAAATCAGTGTGGTTTTATTATGAGAATTAAAAATTTGATTGTTGTGTTGAGTTTTAAAATGGGTTTTAACATGGGGGTTTCATATATTTTGAAAAAAAATATTATTTTTAAAATAGGAAGTGGATTGAGAATATGATAATTAGATTGAACATTCTTTCAGAGAAGGGGAATATTTTTTTTTACCAGTAGTATTCTCAACAGTGCTCACAATCATGTACATGTGTGGGAATGTGGATGGATGATGACATGGGAGGATAACTGTAATGATTAGCATGAGTTGATGAGTTCATGTGGTGTCATGGGAAGGGATATGTGTGAGGATCTGTGGAATATCAGTAGTGAGTGTCAAACTAAACATGTTTTTTCATTAAAATGTATTTTAAGGAAAAAATATTTAATTTTTTATATCCATTGTTTTGTGGGGGTATTTTTTAATTATTATGATGATTGTTTATGCGGTTTCTTATTTTTCATAATTCTTGTTGATGAATTCGTTTTTTTGGGTTCTTATATTTTTTGTGGGTTAGTGTTTTACCCCCACTAAATTCTTGGTTGATATATGAGGTGTGGCTATAGGTTGTATACTATTAATAGACTTTATAGAGGATAAACCTAAGAAATTATTTCTTATGTTGTGAAATAATAATAATCTTCTCTTTTAGGGTCAAGCGGATTATCTTGAATAGGATAAGTGCATATGGAAAATAGAAATAAAATTCAGTTTCCTTGAGATTGATATGTTTTCTAACGTTATATTTCACCACCTTTTTACTCAAATGTCTATCCTATAAGTTGTAGAATTTGGTCTCTCAATCCATGTCTTAGAAAAATCATACCATGGATATCTTCATGGAATTGTTCATCTGAGAGTGTTTCATTGATTCCACAAATGATAGGAAGGGAATGAAGATGAGTTATCTGCAGAAAGGTGATGGATTGTTGTTAGAGTTATTATTTCATTTTTTGGATATAAATATTTTCTTTTGGTTGTGGTATAAAGTTGATTACTTAAAGGCGTGATGTTTTGAGAATGGGATTTGTCCGGATTTCCCATTGATCGTGTTAGAGATCAGTCTAACCACCATTTCTGATGTGGTAATGTAAGCTGTTTAGGTGAAAGCTATGTTAGTAGATGTTCCTAAGGAATATCTCATTCTACCAGTATCTAAAATAATTAAAGGTAATACTAATAAGGATATAAAAAGTGTCCTGAATCTAGGGGTGCTATTTAAGGAATTTATAGGCCTCAAGATCTATCATCAGTTTCATCTAATAGTATGAATGATGAATTTCTTCGGTCTGGTATGTCTGTTCATACAAGTCCTTCTTGTTTAATTACTCTGAAGACCATCCATGTCTATTAATTTCAATGTCACATTCAACTGTTTTGTCGGTGTGTTTCAAAGAAGTGATGTGGAGCTAGATCCACCCTTTCTCAGAACACACCACCTCATTTGTAGGTTTTTGGAGCTATTTTGGGATCCGTATAAGTCCCCATTATATATAACACATCTTATTTTGTAATGGTTATTCTTATTGGTGTCTTTATCTATTTAATTTTCATTGAAATGTAAACGTGGATGCTCTAGATCTACAAAGAACTTATTCTTTAATGTTTCATGTGTTTTATTAGGAAGTTCCGAATTTTTTTCTTTTCTAAGTAGAGGTTTGTTCTTCCAATAACATGTTCCATCTGTCTCTATTTATGATTAAAATGGATGATGTTTGTGTATCTTATATATATCTACCTTGGTGAAAGGGTCATGTTAGAGAAAACAGAGTCTTGTGGTGTGTCATATTTATTTGTTTCTACCTGGGGTGATGTTTGGATTCTCATGATACCAAGAGATGGATTTCTGATCATGGATTATTAGATCACGACTACGAGGGAGAGGATTCTTCAAGATATTAGTTCTCCAGCCAAAGTCCACAGAGTAAAGCATGTGCATATTCAGGAATCATAGAGGTTTGGAGGATCTCAGTCTATCTTTTGACTTCAGTGATGGAATGAGAACTGTTTAAGCTACTCTATTATATATTATTCATCTTGGATAGTCCATCATTTTGAATGAAGGAATAGATAACTCATTTCATCATTGTGGTCCTCATGGATTGAAATATCATATTTGGATGAAGAGATGTTTTGTTCTAATTTTCTAGAAATTGATGTACTTTCTCATTTCTTACATGTGAATCTATGATTAGTTTCCCTTCTTTAGTTAGCCTTTGAAAGGCATTTTTTAGTTTTCACGTGATTTATGGGTTGGAGTTTCTTCTATCAGGGCCCCCTTGTGGTGTTGTTCTGTTTTTGTGGAATGTTACCCTGTTGACCAGGGATGGGTTTCCCATGGTTATGAGGGTTGGTTGGATTATGTTGGTTTCTAATAGGAGGGGTTTTTTTGCCTCCCGTATTGGCAATTCGGTTAATTATCTGTTATTGTCTTGGGAACATGTCGATTAGTTTGGGTTATTGGTTCTAAATATTTCCTATCAGTTGATCATTTGGATTTCATATTCCTCCCAATGGTATTTTGTCAAATAATGTTTTAGAGGTATTTTTCAGAATTTTTTTCATTTTTCAAGAAGTGGGTTTGGATTATTGGATCATTTCGGGTAAAAGACAGAAGCTTCATTTAGGTGGCTATTGAGGTGTTCTTTGTTCGAGTGGATAGATCATGTGGTTATGTGTAACACCATGATATTTTATGAAAAATATTATTTTAATTTCATTGATGTCTTCTAGTATACACTACACCAAGTTTAGCTTGTACTATAAGCAACACTGTATTTGTTTGCAGTATACGCAACACTATTCTTGGCTCGTGTTACCCACAATTTCAAGTCCGTTTTGTGGAAATTATTCTACGCAAAATTAAGAATAGATTATTTTTAATTTATAAATGAAATAATTTTTTATTATGTTATACGCAACACCAAACAGAGCTTTTGTAACACCCTAGGTAAATAAGAATAAAGAATTTTCATATTTATTAATATTTACGAATTAAATATTAATTTTATTTTAAAGGGGTTGCTATGTTCGATAGCGTACCCGATACGCAACGATGAGTTTCTTTGAAACTTACGTAGCACACTAGTAATAAAATAATATTATTTTAATTGTTAGTTAACGAGTATCCGTTGTACTGGCGGGAATGGATAGAAATAACTAAAATATGATTATATATGTTTTTAAATGTTTATACATTTACCCAATAAATGATAAAGGCCTAAAATTCGGAAAGAGTTCAATTTTAGGGCATATATACTCTAATTTTCACTAAAGGTTCACTTATCACCTTTTAATGGTGAACCTTCATTAAATATAGTTTTGATCACTCTTATACTTTATTTTGGACCAAATATAACTCTTCTTTAGAATCAGGACATCAAAATTTACTTTGTATAAATTTTTGGTACCTTCCTGATAAAGTTCATTTTTTTAATGAATAGTGTAAAATGTTGTATTTTAATTCAAAACCTCTTTTTAATCTAAATTATTTATATGATTAGATTATTATTTTAATTTTTTTTAAACTGAAATTAGGAAATATTTTTACCATTTAATCCAATGGTGGTCATTGGAATCAATTTCACTTTGAAATTGGACTTAAACTGGTGTCAATCTTTTGATACTTATTGTTTCACAAAAACACGCTATTTGTCATGACAGTGGGAATTAATTATTAAATTAATTAATTTGACTTATATGTTTTGAATTTTGTAAAATGGACTTCATTTTTGAATTCGGAATATCAAATATAGCTTAGGGTGAATTTTTTATAATTTTCAGAAAAACTTCAATTTTTGATGAATAGTGAAACCACTAAGTGGTAATCAAGCAAACTGATTTTTCAGTTAAATGAAAGTTTACCACTAATGTGTATTGAATTTTGAAAATCCGACATACATGGTTGTCATTAAGAAGTAAAATGTGGTTCAATGAGATTAAAATAATTTTTTGGTGAATAGTAACTTTTTTCATTAATCGCGATTAGTGGTAATTAGTGTAGTTTAAGGTTTAAATAATGATTTAATAATATGAAATGACCTAGACACATGTCCCAAACTTATTGGTTGTGTCATGGCCGACCAAGACAAGCCATGGGCCAACTTGGGGACCCCATGGAGCCACTTTAGTTGGAAAATGACATTAATATATTTTTATTTAATGTTAAAGTGAAAATGACACTAACATAGATTGTTTTACTAAAATAATTTTTGAGTGGGGTTATACAAGTCCAAATTTTGATTATAAATAGTAATTGGAAAGCTAAAAAGATTTACTACATTATAGTATTTTGTTTATAATTTTTAGACATTAAATAAATTAAATTATATATAACATAATAATGATGCAGTGATGACATCATTATTTGACGATTTAAATAAAATGGAAAGATAATGTAAAATCTACAACCTAAACATGTCCAAAACCAATTGGATGAGTGTATTTCGAACCCTTATCACCTTATCCACGAATTATATCAATGTGGGACCTTTTAAAACCGAAACACATTTTCAAATAAAGTAATATTTCTTTACTTTCCAAAAGTGCCACTCCTCTCCTCTTATAAAAGGCCCCCACCTCTACCTCATTTCACACACTCTTCAAGCCTTTGGCTCGGCCAACCCCTACCCAATTACTCTCTCCACATCCCTCTCCTCATCCTAGAGGATTCCCTTTGGGCAGAATCCTTTCAAATGAAGCCTTTAGGCTCAAATCAAAAGGGAGTTACACTTTTAAAGGTAATTCATTCTCTCTTGTTCATTTGTTTTATTTTGCTTCTCCAACCCTCTAAACTCTTTTTATTTACTTCTTTTGTAAAAACACCAGTATCTTCAATATAATAGTATGTTGTTATAATATTTATTTGAGCTACACTCTCACAAAACTACATCAAATGGTTAAAGAACATACGGTTTCCGTGGATGGCGAAATTCTGCCTCCCGAAACGATGATTGTTCAATACTCATTTAACACCTTCAAGGGTGGCCATTATGATGTCACTATTTTTATATATGATATATAATATGTTTATGTTTTCTTTATGCTTCTGTATTTTTCATTTTGGGCATACCTTTATGGTTTCCATTATGGGTAAACACGATATCTTCATTTAAGGAAGTGCGGACTACCGCCCCCTCAAAGTGATGTGATTCGTTAATACCATATGTGGGACGTGTAAAGGATGGTTTTAAAGTTATTATATATGATGTTATACTGTAATTATAATATACATCTATATCATTATTATTTCTTTCCATTAAAGTATGAGATAGAAATGAAAGTAGCGTTCATGCGTACGTACGGCTTACAGTCTCCATGAACGGTGCATTTCATTTCTTATCCCCAAATGTAATGTACTATTAAAATTACATGTATATAATGTATATATATAATTAATGATGTATCTAAATTATGAATATAATTCTGGAATTAAAATATACATACCACTCATTTAGTTTTAATTCCACTAATATGAAAAAGAAATGAAAGTAGCGTTCATGCGTACGTACGGCTTACCGTCTCCATGAACGGTGCATTTCATTTCTTACCTCTAAATGATTATGTAATATTATAAATACATGTATATGATGGATATATATGATACATATTATTTCCAAATCGGGAATTTCATTCTGGATATAAAGAACTTTTGACCACATGAACAACATGTAATTGTAAGAAGTCAACTTTCGACTTAAGAACCAAATATTGACAAAACAAACATTATTAACTTAAATGGTTACATAATGTTTATAACATGGCAATAAGTGATATAAAAAGAATAATAAACTTTAAAAAGGTTCTTAATCAAGTATAAATTAACTCATGTTTATTATTCAGGACGTTAAAGAACGATCGAGTCAAGTCGGACCCAAGGTAAGGGACTTCATCTCAATCTCCTTTCATTGAGGCATATTTCGTTTTATACACAACTTTCTTTTATACGGTGTATAAAATCCTTTGACTTTTACTTTTATACAAAAGGAATCTTTTTCTACGAAGCGTTTTACTAAACGACAAAAAGGAATGTTTTTTTAACATACGTGGTGACAACGACCTTTTTCCACCGCCGCGAGAATTATTTGATCTTTGGCTTTCTCAACAAGTCGTAATGTTTTTAGAATAAAATAAATACCATATACTCTTTTATGTATTTTGGTATTGAAAATGGTTTTGAAAAAGGATTCTATTATGTCAATATATTTATGATATATTGTGATTGAAATGTGGAAATTTTATCATTCCTTTATATTGGTTTTATGTTTTATGATTTTATACTGGTACTTGGACATTTTAACGGGTGGTTATGTTATAAACCATATGACGGGTGGTGCCGTGAATACCAGGACGGGTGGTTACGTTATAACCTCAAATGCATTGGGTATGGAAGTCGGCCGTATGGCTATTCCATTAAGTATGTATGGAAATTGGCCGTATGGCTATTCCATTAAGTGATATGTGTGGAATTCAACCGTATGGTTATTCCACTTAAGTATGTTTATGTCCCAAGTTACCTTTATATATTCTATGTGTTCTTTATATGGGTTTTATGGTAATCCTTTGGTTACAAAAAGGTAAGTAATGATAGTTTATTCAGTGCAGATTTTTTGTTACTACTTCATGAAGGTGAAGGTATTACTTTGATATAGTATACATGGTTTACTTGATGTTTGAAAAACTAACAGTTTTCATTCTCTTTGTATCCCTTACTGAGCTTTTTATACTCACCCCAAGTTTTTCGAAATGTTTTTCACAGGACTTAAAGTGGAATAAGGTCAAGGATGGGATCAAGGGAATTTCATGCTATCTAAAACATGGAATCTAGACATCTTTCTTTTTAAGAGTTTTTATTTTATGGAGACTTAGTAGAAGTGTCTACTTTGTAACCTTTTAAGATGTAATAGTTATGTTCTAATTCTCTAAAACTCTAAACCTGAAAAGATCCTCAATGTGAATTATTCATTTAATTCAATATTAAGTATGGTTTAAGGCCGGGGCCTTATAGTTGGTATCAGAGGACGGTTTAGACAACTTTAGGAGTTAGAAAAGTGTTAAATTATAATATGATTGAAATGATATAGCATTTACGGATTACCATGTTGCTTCGCCTAAGATATTTCTGTGTTCAGAATGGTTTTCCGCAGAGGAAACAAAGCAGCTATGTTGGGACGACATCAGGAGGAAGATAACCTTCCAAATCAGCAACCTGAGATGGTCGGAATCAGAACTGAACAGTTTGTTGCAGTGATGGCACAATTGACTCAGGCTATAAATGGTGGTGGTATCCATGCACGAGATCATCCAGATCAACCGAAGAGGAACATGTCAGTGGTGGAACATTTCATGAGGCAACATCCCCCATCATTCAGAGGATCATCTGACCCTGTGCAAGCTGAAGGGTGGATTAAAGCACTGGAGAAGATTTTTGATGTCATGGGGTGTTCAGAACATTAAAAGGTTAGTCTTGCTGTTTACCGTTTTGAAGGTGAAGCTGATCAGTGGTGGTCGATGGTGAAAAATATAAGGGATAGTGATGAGATTGAGGATCTTTACTGGGACGAATTCAAAGGTATGTTTCTTGAGAAATATTTTTCTAAGGTGGTTCATCTTAGGATGGAAAAACAGTTCCTAGAATTGAGGCAGGAGGATGATTCAGTGGATGCTTATGATGAAAAGTTCACTCGACTGGAAAGGTATGCTCCAAACATCATACGAGATCTTGATAGTAAAATAAACCGTTTTTTACTCAGGGTTAAAGCCAAAGTATCGAAGGGATTTAGCTTCTCGTGAGTTCAAAAGTTATGAAAAAACTTGTTCGATGTGCGGAGAAGGTGGAAATGGAGTTTGTCGATGATCAGGTGTTCTATGAAAAACAACAGAATAAGAGGCCTAGTTGGCAGGAAAAGGGGAAGAATTCATCAAAGAAGCAAGGAGGTAAGAAAACCAAATATCCATCCTATGAGAAGTGTGGTAAAATGCATCCTGGAGAATGTTTATCCAAGTCTGGTAAGTGGTTTCGGTGTGGCAAGTCTGGTCATATTGCTCGTAACTGTAAGGAAGATGATCAAGCAGGAAATGAAAAGCCAACGGTAAGATGTTTTAAGTGTAATGAAATGGGTCATTATGCAAAAGAGTGTCCGGAAAAGAGCTTGAGTGAGGGGAAGCAGTTAGAATACAAGCAGAAAGGGGTGGTAAAATCCTTTGAAACAACTTCAGCAGATGTTGGGCCATCGAATGAAGTGGTATCAGCTCTAGGGAGCTCAGTATTTTTCGAAGATTGACTTGAGGTCGGGGTACCATCAGTTGAAATTAAAAGAAACAGACGTTCCGAAGACTGTGTTCCGTACTAGATATGGCCATTATGAATTTGTAGTTATGCCTTTTGGGTTAACCAATGCACCTGCTGTATTCATGGACCTTATGAATAAAATTTTCCATGAGTTCTTGGATAAGTTTGTGTTTCGAGGTTTGGGAAGAGGTTATGTGTGCCTTGTGATTCACAGTTGAAGAGAGAGTTTTTATGTGAAGCTCATAGTTCTCCGTTTTCAGTTCATTCGGGCAGTACTAAGATGTATAGAGATCTGCGGGAGTATTACTGGTGGGATGGAATGAAAAGAGACATTGCTGATTTTACTGTGAAGTGTTTGACATGTCAACAGGTTAAAGCAGAGCAGCAGTTACCAAAAGGGATGCTTCATCCTTTACCAATGCCAGAGTGGAAATGGGAAAACATATCCATGGACTTTGTTGTGGGATTACCAAGGACATCTCGAGGTAATAATGCAATCTGGGTTATTGTTGATCGCTTGACCAAATCTGCTCATTTCCTTTCTATACGAGATACTTTCTCTCTTGATCAACTTTCCCGTCTGTATCTTAAAGATATAGTCAGGTTACATGGAGTTCCTCTCTCCATTGTATCGGATCATGATCCCAGGTTGACTTTTAAATTTTGGAAAGGCCTTCAGAAGTCGTTGGGTACTGAATTAAATTTTAGTACAGCTTTTCATCCTCAATCAGATGGGAAGTCAGAACAAACAATCCATACATTGGAGGATATTCTACGAGCTTGTTCTATGGATTATCAGGGATGTTGGGACCAACATCTTTCTTTGGTTGAATTTTCTTATAATAACAGCTTTCATTCCAGTATACAGATGTCACTATTTGAGGCATTATATGGGAAGCGGTGTCGAACTCCAGCATTTTGGAATGAAGTGGGTGAAAGGAAGCTGATGGGACCAGAATTGGTAGAAGAGATGGCAGAAAAAGTTCAGCTGATTCAGAAGCACATGAGAACAGCTCAGAGCAAGCAGAAGAGTTATGCGAATAACCGGAGGAAGGATCTATCTTTCGAGGTAGGTGATCATGTTTTTCTCAAGGTTTCTCCTTGGAAAAGTGTGATGAGATTTGGTAAGAAAGGAAAGTTGAGTCCATGGTTGGTTGGACCATACGAAATTCTGGAAAGAGTTGGATCAGTTGCATACCGAGTGGCTTTACCTCTGAGTTTATCTCAGGTACACAATGTTTTTCATGTTTCGATGTTGAGGACGTATATGCCAGATCCATTTCATGTTTTGAGTCAAGAGGTAGTTCAGCTAGAAGAGAACCTATCTTATGAGGAACAACTGGTCCAGATTCTTGACCACATGGAGCAAGTGTTACGGAATAAGGCGATTCATCAGGTAAAGGTTTTGTGGAAAAACCATGTGATTGAAGAGGCAACGTGGGAATCTGAAAATGCTATGAGGGATAAATACCCCCACTTATTTTGATAAGTGAATAAAATTGCGAGGACGCAATTCCCAAAAGGGGGGAAGGATGTAACACCCTAGGTAAATAAGAATAAAGAATTTTCATATTTATTAATATTTACGAATTAAATATTAATTTTATTTTAAAGGGGTTTCTATGTTCGATAGCGTACCCGATACGCAACGATGAGTTTCTTTGAAACTTACGTAGCACACTAGTAATAAAATAATATTATTTTAAATGTTAGTTAATGAGTAGCCGTTGTACTGGAGGGAATGGATAGAAATAACTAAAATATGATTATATATGTTTTTAAATGTTTATACATTTACCCAATAAAAGATAAAGGCTTAAAATACGGAAAGAGTTCAATTTTAGGGCATATATACTCTAATTTTCACTAAAGGTTCACTTATCACCTTTTAATGATGAACCGTCATTAAATATAGTTTTGATCACTCTTATACTTTATTTTGGACCAAATATAACTCTTCTTTAGAATCAGGACATCAAAATTTACTTTGTGTAAATTTTTGGTACCTTTCTGATAAAGTTCATTTTTTTAATGATTAGTGTAAAATGTTGTATTTTAATTCAAAACCTCTTTTTAATCTAAATTATTTATATGATTAGATTATTATTTTAATTTTTTTTAAACTGAAATTAGGAAATATTTTTACCATTTAATCCAATGGTGGTCATTGGAATCAATTTCACTTTGAAATTGGACTTAAACTGGTGTCAATCTTTTGATACTTATTGTTTCACAAAAACACGCTATTTGTCATGACAGCGGGAATTAATTATTAAATTAATTAATTTGACTTATATGTTTTGAATTTTGTAAAATGGACTTCATTTTTGAATTTGGAATATCAAATATAGCTTAGGGTGAATTTTTTATAATTTTCTGAAAAACTTCAATTTTTGATGAATAGTGAAACCACTAAGTGGTAATCAAGCAAACTGATTTTTCAGTTAAATGAAAGTTTACCACTAATGTGTATTGAATTTTGAAAATCCGCCATACATGGTTGTCATTAAGAAGTAAAATGTGGTTCAATGAGATAAAAATAATTTTTTGGCGAATAGTATCTTTTTTTCATTAATCGCGATTAGTGGTAATTAGTGTAGTTTAAGGTATAAATAATGCTTTAATAATATGAAATGACCTAGACACATGTCCCAACCTTATTGGTTGTGTCATGGCCGACCAAGAAAAGCCATGGGCCAACTTGGGGACCCCATGGAGCCACTTTATTTGGAAAATGACATTAATATATTTTTATTTAATGTTAAAGTGAAAATGACACTAACATAGATTGTTTTACTAAAATAATTTTTGAGTGGGGTTATACAAGTCCGAATTTTGATTATAAATAGTCATTGGAAAGATAAAAAGATTTCCTACATCATAGTATTTTGTTTATAATTTTTAGACATTAAATAAATTAAAATATATATAACATAATAATGATGCAGCGATGACATCATTATTTGACGATTTAAATAAAATGGAAAGATAATGTAAAATCTACAACCTACACATGGCCAAAACCAATTGAATGAGTGGCTTTCGAACCCTTATCACCTTATACACGAATTATATCAATGTGGGACCTTTTAAAACCGAAACACATTTTCCAATAAAGTAATATTTCTTTACATTCCAAAAGTGCCCCTCCTCTCCTCTTATAAAAGGCCCCCACCTCTACCTCATTTCACACACTCCTCAAGCCTTTGGCTCGGCCAACCCCTGCCCAATTACTCTCTCCACATCCCTCTCCTCATCCTATAGGATTCCCTTTGGGCAGAATCCTTTCAAATGAAGCCTTTAGGCTCAAATCAAAAGGGAGTTACACTTTTAAAGGTAATTCATTCTCTCTTGCTCATTTGTTTTATTTTGCTTCTCCAACCCTCTAAACTCTTTTTATTTAATTATTTTGTAACAACACCAGTATCTTCAATATACTAGGATGTTGTTATAATATTTATTTGAGCTACACTCTCACACAACTACATCAAATGGTTAAAGAACATACGGTTTCCGTGGATGGCGAAATTCTGCCTCCCGAAACGATGATTGTTCAATACTCATTTAACACCTTCAAGGGTGGCCATTATGATATAACTATTTTTATATATGATATATAATATGTTTATGTTTTCTTTATGCTTATGTATTTTTCATTTTGGGCATACCTTTATGGTTTCCATTATGGGTAAACGCGATATCTTCATTTAAGGAAGTGCGGACTACCGCCCCCTCAAAGTGATGTGATTCGTTAATACCATATGTGGGACGTGTAAAGGATGGTTTTAAAGTTATTATATATGATGTTATACTGGAATTATAATATACCTCTATATCATTATTATTTCTTTCCATTAAAGTATGAGATAGAAATGAAAGTAGCGTTCATGCGTACGTACGGCTTACCGTCTCCATGAACGGTGCATTTCATTTCTTATCCCCAAATGTAATGTACTATTAAAATTACATGTATATAATGTATATATATAATTAATGATATATCTAAATGATGAATATAATTCTGAAATTAAAATATACATACCTCTCATTTAGTTTTAATTCCACTAATATGAAAAAGAAATGAAAGTAGCGTTCATGCATACGTACGGCTTACCGTCTCCATGAACGGTGCATTTCATTTCTTACCTCTAAATGATTATGTAATATTATAAATACATTTATATGATGGATATATATGATACATATTATTTCCAAATCGGGAATTTCATTATGGATATAAAGAACTTTTGACCACATGAACAACATGTAATTGTAAGAAGTCAACTTTCGACTTAAGAACCAAATATTGACAAAATAAACATTATTAACTTAAATGGTTACATAATGTTTATAACATGGAAATAAATGATATAAAAAGAATAATGAACTTTAAAAAGGTTCTTAATCAAGTATAAATTAACTCGAGTTTATTATTCAGGACGTTAAAGAACGATCGAGTCAAGTCGGACCCAAGGTAAGGGACTTCGTCTCAATCTCCTTTCATTGAGGCATATTTCGTTTTATACACAACTTTCTTTTATACGGTCTATAAACTCTTTTGACATTTACTTTTATACAAAAGGAATCTTTTTCTATGAAGCGTTTTACTAAATGACAAAAAGGAATGTTTTTTTTAACGTACGCGGTGACAACGACCTTTTTCCGCCGCCGCGAGAATTATTTGATCTTTGGCTTTCTCAACAAGCCGTAATGTTTTTAGAATAAAATAAATACCATATACTCTTTTATGTATTTTGGTATTGAAAATGGTTTTGAAAAAGGATTCTATTATGTCAATATATTTATGATATATTGTGATTGAAATGTGGAAATTTTATCATTCCTTTATATTGGTTTTATGTTTTATGATTTTATACTGGTACTTGGACATTTTAATGGGTGGTTACGTTATAAACCATATGATGGGTGGTGCCGTGAATACCATGACGGGTGGTTAAGTTATAACCTCCAATTCATTGGGTATGGAAGTCGTCCGTATGGCTATTCCATTAAGTATGTATGGAAATTGGCCGTATGGCTATTCCATTAAGTGATATGTGTGGAAGTCAACCGTATGGTTATTCCACTTAAGTACGTTTATGTCCCAAGTTACCTTTATATATTCTATGTGTTCTTTATATGGGTTTTATGGTAATCCTTTGGTTACAAAAAGGTAAGTATTGATACTTTATTCAGTGAAGATTTTTTGTTACTACTTCATGAAGGTGAAGGTATTACTTTGATATAGTATACATGGTTTACTTGATGTTTGAAAAACTAACAGTTTTCATTCTCTTTGTATCCCTTACTGAGCTTTTTATGCTCACCCCTAGTTTTTCGAAATGTTTTTCACAGGACTTAAAGTGGAATAAGGTCAAGGATGGGATCAAGGGAATTCCATGCTATCTAAAACATGGAATCTAGACATCTTTCTTTTTAAGTGTTTTTATTTTATGGAGACTTAGTAGAAGTGTTTACTTTGTAATCTTTTAAGATGTAATAGTTATGTTCTAATTCTCTAAAACTCTAAACCTGAAAAGATCCTCAATGTGAATTATTCATTTAATTCAATATTAAGTAAGGTTTAAGGCCGGGGCCTTATAGCTTTCACTACACGCAGCCCTGACTTGGCATGCTTTACATGCAATCGCGACCTTCCACGATAGCGTGTGTTATACGCAAAACTGAGTTTCACTAAACAACGATATGTTATTAAAATATTCTATAAACTAGCCATTATGAATAGAAATACCCACTTTTTGAAATTTTATCTTTCAAAATGGACTTAATTTTTTGATTTTGAATATCGAAGTTAGCCTAGGGTGAATTTTTGGTATTTTTCTGAAAACTTTCAATTTTTGATGAATAGTGAAAACACTGGGTTACTATTTAAAAACCGACTTTTTATTTAAATAATTATTTATTTTATTTAAATTTATTTTAGGTCATAATTGATAGATAATACCTATATAAGTTCAATTAAATTCATTAGATTCATTTTATAATAATTTTCGATATATAAAAATTTTATTGAACTTTTCACCGTCTTTTACTTACCTCTTAGGAGCATTTTGGAAACATACATAAAACTTAATTTTACCACTACTATGAGTGGAATTTCGAAATTCTGAGACACACGATTAATATTAATGACTAAAATGTGGTTCAATGAGATGGAAATATTTTTTGGTGAATAGTAACTTTATACTTTTATTCACCACGGTTAAAAGTAAATAGGGTAATTAAGGGTAAAAATGATATTCTTATTACCCTAAAACATGTCCTAATTATATTTGATAAGTGTAATTCGACCAAAAACAACCTTAGAAATAATATATGACCATTTAGGTCCACTTAGATTATATTAGGACATTTATTATCAATTTATTTAAAGAAGGGTTAAAATAGTTAAAATCAATATTAAATAACTAAATCATTTTTAATATTGGGTTATACATAATATATATTCGACGATAAATATATTCATTAGAAAGATAAATATATTTCCTACACAATGGTATTTTATTTATAATTTTTAGACATTAAATAATTTAATTTATTTATGACACAATGATGATGTAGTAATTACCTTATTAATGAAATATTAACATAATAGATGTTATAAATACACAAATAAATGTAATTTGAAACTTTTAATGACTTAAAATAATTTTATATGTTAATATGACATGTTATTATTGATTTAATTAGATTTTTTAAATCTAATCATGATGTTATGATTTTCACAAAAATCAATTTCCAAATAGTGTCAAAATTGACATAAAATAGTTTTTTTAAAATATTATATTATTATTTGTATTAATATTTCTAAAAATCTATGGTTCGACAAAGATAATTATATAATTATAGGTGTAGCATTATTTTACCACTTGGGTGTCTCTTGGATTTATATGGTAAGGTTATTAACTATATAATATAAAAATACAAAGTGACATGGTAAATGTCAATCTCATTAACTAAGAGTTAAAACTAAACGATAAGGTTAATATAATGACCCAAACCTTTCTAAAACCTATTGGTTGAGAGGATTTCGACCCATCCCCATTTCATATTATAAATAAATCAATTTTCAGCCATTATAAACCGAATATGACTTTATTATAAAATAATAATTTATGTTTTTCCAAAGGTGCCCCTCTCCTCCCTTATAAAAAGGGCACCCCTTACCTCTTCTCTTCACACCCTTTTAAGCCTTGAAGCTCATCCAAAACCTTTCCATTTCTATTCTCATATTCCCTAGACACATTATAGAGGTTCTGGTATCCTCAAAATACCAACCCTAGTTCCCTAAGCGGAGGTTAAGAAGTGGCGCGTCAAAGAAGAGGTAATATCTTTTACCGATTCCTTCCAATTTATTTCTTCTTCTACTTCTTCTTGTTTATTTGTTTCATCATAAAGTAATAACATAAATATTAATTATAATATGATATGTTATTATAAATATTAAAAAACTCTATTTCACCTTCTATCTATCCTACGGAAAACGAAATCACCGCGCGTGCGTACGTACGGAATACCGTCTCCACGCAGTTGTGTAATCTTTTTTCAACCACCACCTTACTTGGATGGGTATAATGGTGTAAATAAATTACTATATATTATTATTTTAAATTTATATTTATTCTTAAATATTATACATACACTTCAATATAATTCCACGATCATGGGAATGATATCATCGCTCGTGCGTACGTACAGACTACCCTCTCCACGACGAAATGAGATTCATTGTCCATGTTAACTATTCATGAATTATTATAAAGTGTATATAATGAATAATAATGAGATATATGACATAATAATGATACTAGATTTATTTATATATATATTTAAGTCATCTACTTAATTCCATTCAATTCAATAAGGAAACGAAAACAGCTTTTATGCGTACGTACGGCCTCCGTCTCCATGAACTATGTATTTCATTCCATTTATCGATCTATCATATATATATGTATATTCTGAATATATATTATATATAAATAATTAATTACATTATGTAATTAAGTATATCAGTATATAAGTAATAATATCAAGAACAACAAGTTGAAACACGTACAATAAATGAAACAATTTTACCCAAATCGCTGCTTTTACGTCGAATTAACAAAATAACAGGTAATATAATGTCATAAGTAAACTATATATGATATCATAAAAATGAATATTATTATGTAATAAGTCAATGAAATTATTTAAATAATTATATAGGAGGTTCAGATACATACAAATCATATCGGACATAAGGTAAAGGATAACTTTTCCGATCCCATTTTTATCCGAGATTCTTTATACGTAAGTATTTACTGGGGTTATATTTATCATCCGTGTCCCTGTTTTCTAAAAATGGTTTCATGTATATATAAATTCCTTTTTTACCATTTTTTACTTTTTACTACTTGTAATGTATGGAATCATTCTTTTTGTTTTACCATACGAGGTACTTTTTTGACTTTTTCGCAAAAGTACGAGGAGAATGTTATTTTTAACTTATACGACATGAACCAATTTTTACGGTTTTATAATTCCTTATTTTCCTGAATGTTACTCTACATGATTTAATGAATATTTTAAAAAAATCCTTTTATTTTAAAATTTCATGGCATTTTGTGAAAAGAAAATTATTTTGAAGAAGAAAGTATATTTTCCACAAGAATTCATTTCAAGAGTTTTATCAAAACTATTTTCCATCTAAAATGACATTAAATAATATGTTTATGTTTACATTATAATATCTCCATTATTTACATGGTTTGATTCTTCTTATGATAAAATGATATCCATTTTTTTATATAGATCATCTTATGATGGCATGATAATTAAGAATTTCATTCTATTACATGGGTGATGTTAAGATGTTTGATTTACGATTTTGTGGCACAAGAAAGAATGATTTCATTATGAGATGGGTGGGACCTATATCTCCCTCCAATGCATTGGGTAAAGATTTATATCTCATGAGATATACATGGATGAAATGGTAGGTTAATCTGCTTCAGTGTTACAGGACTGGAATGAGGAGTGAACTCGATTCAGAAAGGTACTTTTTCCATTAAGATGGTCTTGGGAGCAATGCCTTGGATACTGTGGAAATCATATAATATGCTTAATGGTTTCCACAATCACATGTTTTATTCCCATGAAATTTTATCATGATTTATGTTCATTTATGATATATGCCTTACGTACTTCCAATATTTATGTCTTTGCTTTGCTCAAGATTTTGATGTTTAGATTTTATGGTCAAGATTTTGCATTCAAATGTTTATGGATTGTGTTATGTTTTCTATGTTTACCCTTACTGAGCATTTGAGCTCACCATTTTTATGTTTTATTTTCCCTAGAATATAATGAAAGGTTTTAGGTAAGAAAAAAAAGGGAAGATCATAATGGGAGATGTTGAAGATATTTTACCATGATTAGAAGATTACGTTCTGAGTTTCCAAAGACACTAAACTATTACGGTCCTTTGGTGTCTGTTTTTGTTATGTATTAAGTATTCCACAATAGTAATGTAATGTCTATTTACATCATGCTTTTTGTATCTACAGATGGTATCATGCGAAAGGTTTAGTTAAATTTTGGATCCTAGGATGCGAAAACTTTATGAGATCCCTAGAGATATTTCTAAGGTATGTCTAGGGATGTCCCTAAGGATAAGTATACGTATAGGATACAGTCCTAGAATTACAGAAATGATATTAGAATTAAACCTAATATGTTAGATATCGAAGGTACTCCCCCTTTATTATGTTGTTTTCCCTAGCATGATTTTTTCCTCTCACAATATTCTTTTTGCGTTTTAGACGATGGCCAGAAACCGAAGGAAACTTATTGATCAATGTAATGGAAAATGCAATGAGTGTCCTCCTAAAAAGACCAATGTTATGGAAGATGGAGTGAAAAATCTTATTGCTATACTGACACAAGCTATGAATCATTTTGGACATCCAAATGAGCAGAGAAGGGAACAATATTCTTTTGAGTCCTTCATGAGGAAACTTCCACCTTCTTTCAGTGGGTCTCATGATCCACTTGTTGCTGAACAATGGATTACTACCATTGAAAAGATATTTTCCATACTTCGATGTTCGGAACATGAAAAAGTCATTCTGGCTATTTACGGTTTAGAAAGTGAAGCAGATCAATGGTGGACTCTAATTACAAATACAAGGCCCCACGATGAAATTGAATCCATGGAATGGGATGAGTTCAAAAACTTATTTTTCAATAATTACTTCCATCGTATTCTTTAAACAAAGATTGAAAAGGATTTCCTTGAGCTTAAGAAAAACGATTATGAATCTGTTGGTATATACGATGAAAATTTTACAAGGCTTGTAAGGTATACATCTGGCATTATCATCCAACCGGATAGTAAAGTTGATCGATTCTTCAGTGGCTTAAAACCAAGTCTTCGAACGGAAGTAGCTATAAGAGACTTCAGTAGCTATGAAGAAATTGTGCGTTGTGTTATCATTGTAGAACTGGAAGTTGGTGTAACATATTCATCTCATGGTTTTGACAAGAAACGAATGATGGAGTTCAAGGAGAAATCTCAAAACAATGGTGGAAAGAAGATGAATGTTTTTTTATGCTCAATGTGTGGAACGAAGCATGGTGGATGTTGCCTTAAAGGGACTAGAAAATTTTTTAAGTGTGGAAAATAAGGTCATCGAGAAGCTGAGTGTCGAAGTAATGGAATAAGGGTTTCTAATGATTTGAAAAATGAAAATACTGCAGAGAACGCACCACCAACACTTAAATGCTTCAAGTGCAATGAAATGGGGCATTATGCTAATCAATTCCCTAATCCAAGGGTTAATTATGATTGACATGAGAAAACACATAAGGAAAATGACAAAGGGAAGTCACATGCGATCAGTATTGGCGATGTTGAATATGAAAATGATGTGGTAGAATGAATAAGTTTTTATGTAATGGGATTTCAAAATAATGTAGTATATAGTATCTTGGAATATTGTAATTTTTATTTATTGGTCTGTTGTGGTTTTTAATAATTTTATGGTACTGGTAACCATGGAAAGTGATTGATATATTTTTGGAAAGAAGATGATATGCACATAACGAAGGGATAAAGAGAAAATGAAATGTCTGATAGTATTCATGAGCTCATGACTGATATAAGGAAAAAATTTTATCATGTTTTGAGTATATAGAATTTTTGGATTTTGGTATGTGGAAAGAGTTAACTTTTGACATCATTCATGTTTTTACTAAGATTCAATGGTTATTCATTTTTCAAGAGAATACATAATTAAGGTATTCACATGTTTGGAATGTGACCAACATGATATATCTTATATGGGGGATAAATGATGGTATTCACATGCTCGGTAGATGACATTTCTAGTAATCTTTTTCTTTATACTATAAAATTGGACAGAAGTATTTTTCATAAGCCTAAAGATTGGAATGGATTATGTTGGACATAAGTTAGTATTGTTTAAGGCTAGAAATTTTTCGATATTATTGATGGGATGTTATAATAATGTAGTTTTAGAAAAAGGACAACCTACAGGACAAGCAACAACCCGTCACGTAGGACAAGGATACGGGAATCGAACCGACAACCAAAGGGCGACATACCTTTATCACCTACCACTAGCCTACATGAAGTCCCTGGTTAGTAGAAACTAGTTTTATTTTATTAAGCGATATGATAGATGAAGTATAAGTCCATTTTAGCAACCATATACTATTCATCTCAGCATAGATGGACATCTGTATATTTAATAAATTGTCCTAAATTTATTTCCATAGAAATAGATGGAATGACCTATCATTATATCGTATAATCTGATCACACTTAACAGAAGACAAATTCAACTTCATTTCTTTAAGAGATGAAGTGGAAATTGTTCAGGGCACGAGCAACAGGGAGATTATACCAAAATCAAGTAAGTATTTTTTTAATTCAAAAATTCATCAACTATAGGGAAATGATCTTGAAAACAAAAAAAATGTTGTCCTAGTTCTCTCATATCTAATGAATCGGATGGTACCTTTGATCATCACAACTTTATGGCTTTGTGATTGTTGGATTTTTCATAGATATGTCCTCTAACACTCTTCATCAGAAGTTGATGGTTATATTTCTCTTCCATATCCATATTTTCACCTACGTTATCCTATGTGGAAACCTAGTGATTAGTTAATTTGGGTAATCGTTATGTTTCATACTTCAGTTTTTAATGTCAAGTTTTGGTATTCATTTTTACGATGTGGGTTTCTATTAAATAATCTTTCAAGTAGTAAACCATTTATAACCCCGACAAATTTCGAGGGAGAAATTCATTTTAAGGGTGGTAGAATGTAAAACCCTGAGATTTTTTGAGAAATATTCTTTTAATTACATTGATATCTTTTATTATACAATACACTAAGTTTAGATTTTACTATACGCAATACCTTATTAGCTTGCAGTATACGCAACACTATTCTTGGCTCATGTTACACACAATTTCAAGTTCTTTTTTGTCGAAATTATTCTATGCAACATTAAGTATAAGTTTTGTATAATGTATAAAAGAAATAAGTTTTTATTATGTTATAAGAAACACCAAATATTGCATTCACTACATGAAGCCATGCCTTGTCTTGCTTTACACGCAATCGTGACCATCCACAATAGCGTGTGTTGTACGCAAAACCGAGTTTCACTAAACAACGATATGTTATTAAAATAGTATATAAACTAGCAGTTATGAATAGTAATACCCAATTTTTGATATTTTATCTTTGAAAATGGACTTCAATTTTGGATTTGGAATATCAAAATTATCCTAGGGTGAATTTTTGGTATTTGTCTGAAAACATTCAATTTTTGATAAATACTGAAAACACTGGGTTACTATTTAAAAACTGAATTTTTATTTAAAGAATTATTTATTTTATTTAAATTTATTTTAAGTCAAAATTAATACATAATACATATATATGTTCAATTTAATTCATTAAAGTCATTTTATAATAATTTTCGATATATAAAAATTTTATTTAACTTTTCACCTTCTTAAACCAACCTCCTAAAACCATTTAGCAAACTTACATAAAACATAATTTTACCACTTCTGTGAGTGGAATTTTGAAAATTCGAGAGAAACGGTAAATATCAAGGACTAAAATGTGGTTCAATGAAATGAAAATAATTTTTTGTGAATAGTATCCTTTTGCTTTTATTTACCACAATTAAAAGTAAAGAGGGTAATTAAGGGTAATAATGATATTATTATTACCCTAACGCATGTTCTAATTCTATTGGATAAGTGTAATTCGACAAAAAACAACCTTACGAATAAAATATGACCATTTAGGTCCACTTGGATTAGATTAGTACATTTATCATTAATTTTTTAATGAAGGGTTAAAATAGTTAAAATCAATGTTTAATATCTAAATAATTTTTAATATCGGGTTATACATAAGATAAATTTGACTATAAATTATCATTATAAAGCTAAATAACATTTATACATAATGGTATTTTATTTATAATTTTTAGACATTATATAATTTAATTTATTTATGACACAATGATGATGCAGTAATTACCTTATTAATGAAATATTAACATAATGGATGTTATAAATACGTAAATAAATGTAATTTGAGAATTTTTATGAATTAAAATAATTTTATATGTTAATATGACATGTTATTATTGATTTAATTAACTTTTTTATAATTAATCATGTTGTTTTGATTTTCACAAAAATCAATTACCAAATAGTGTCAAAATAGACATAAAATAGTTTTAAAAAAATATTATATTATTAATTGATATTATATTCTTAAAAATATAAGGATTGGACAAGATACTTATATCATGATAGGTGTAGCATTAATGGACCGCTTGGGGGTCACTTGGATGTATATGGTATGTTTATTAACTATATAATATAAAAATACAAAGTGACATGGTAAATGTCAATCTAATTAACTAAGAGTTAAAACTAAATGATATGGTTAATAAAATAACCAAAACCTACCTAAAACCTCTTGGTTGAAATTATTTTGACCCATAACCACTTTATCTTTGATTAAATTAATTTTTATCCATTATAAACCCAATATGACTTTATTATAAATTAATATTTTTAGTTTTTCCAAAGGTGCCCCTCTCCTCCCTTATAAAAATGGAACCCCTTACCTCTTCTCTTCACACCTGTTTGAGCCTTGAAGCTTGTAAAAACCCTACTCATTCCCCTTATCATCTTCCCTACACAAATTATATAGGTTCTGGTCTCCTCAAAAGACCAAACCTAGTGCCTTAAGAGGAGGTTAAGAAGAGTCCCATCAAAGAAGAGGTAATATCTTTTACCGATTCCTTCCAATTTGTTTCTTCTTATAATTATTCATATTTATTTATTTAATCATAAAGTAATAACATAAGTATTAATTATATAATTATATTTTATTATAAATATGAAACAGCCCTATTTCACCTTCTATCCATCCTATGGAAAACAAAATCACCGCGCGTGCGTACGTACAGAATACCATCTCCACGTCGTGGTGTAATCTGTTTTCAACCACCACCTTACTTGGATGGGTATAATGGTCTAAAAAAATAAAATTATATGATTATTTTAAAGTTATATTGATTCTGAAATATTATATATACACTTCAATACAATTCCACGATCATGGGAATGATATCATCGCTCATGCATACGTACGGACTACCTTCTCCACGACGTGATGACATTCATTATCCATTTTAACTATTCATGAATGATTATAAATTATATATAATGAATAATTATGAGATATATGACATAATAATGATACTTGATTTATGTATATATATGTATTTTATCTACTTAATTCCATTCAAATCAATAAGGAAACGAAAACAGCTTTTATGCGTATGTACGACCTACCGTCTCAATGAATGGTGTATTTCATTCCATTTATCGATCTATAATATATATGTATATGATGAATATATATTATATATAATCATGTTTTACATTCTGGAATTAATTATATCAGGATATAATTAATAATATCAAGAACAACAAGTCGAAACACGTACAATAAATGAAACGATTTTACCCAAATCGCTGCTTTTACATTGAATTTACAAAAGAACGGGTAATATAAAGTCATAAGTAAACTATATATTATATCATAACAATGAATGTGATTCTGTAATAATTCAATGATATTATTTAAATCATTATACAGGTGGTTCATATACAAACGAAGCATATCAGACATAAGGTAAGGGATAACTTCTCCAATTTCATTTTTATCCGAGGTTGTTTATTCGTAAGTATTTACTAGGGTTATATTTATCATCAATGTACCTATTTTCTAATAATGGTTTCATGTTTGTACAAAGTCCTTTTTAACCATTTTTGACTTTTATTACATGGTATGTAAGGAATCATTATTTTTGTTTTACCATACAAAGTACTTTTTGACTTTTTCGACAAAAGTACGAGGAGAATGTTATTGTTAACTTATTCAGCATGAACCAATTTTTACAGCTTCATAATGACTTATTTTCATGAATCTTACTCTACATGATTTAATGGATATTTTCATCACAATCATTTTCTTTTAAAATTTCATGACATTTTGTGAAAAAAAATTATTTTGAAGAAGAAAGGATATTTTTCTCAAGAATTCGTTTCAAGTGTTTTATCAAAAATATTTTTCATCTAAAATGACATTATTTAATATGTTTATGTTTCATGTATAATGTCTCCACTATTTACATGGTTTGATTCTTATTATGATGAAATGATATCCATTTTTTTATATGGATCATGTTATGATGGAATGATGTTTAAGAATCCCATTCTATTACATGGGTTATTCTAAGATGTATGATTTACGATTTTGTGGCACATGAAAGAATGATTTCATTATGAGATGGGTGGGACCTATATCTCCATCCAATGCATTGGGTAAAGATTTATATCTCATGATATAGACATGGCTATAACGGTAAGTTAGTCTGGTTCAGTATTATAGGACATGAACGAGGAGTGAACTCGATTCAGAAAAGGAATTTTTCCACTTAGATGGTCTTGGTAGCAATGCCTTGGATACTATGGAAATCATATCATGTGCTTAATGGTTTCCACATTCACATGTTTTATTCCCATTCCATTTTATCATCATTGATGTTCTTTTAGGATATATTCCTTATGTACTTCAATGATTTATGTCTTTTCTCACGATTTTGATTTTTAGATTTTATGTTCAAGCTTTTTCATTCAAATGTTTTTGGATTGTTTTATGTTTTCATTGTTTACCCTTATTGAGAATTTGAGCTCACCCTTTTAATGTTTTCTTTTCCCCAGGATATAAAGAATGGTTTTAGCTAAAAAACAAAAGGGGAAGATCTTTATGGGAGATTTTGAAGATTTATCACCATGATTAGAATATTGAGTTCTGAGTTTCCAAAGACACTAAACTATTACGGTCCTTTGGTGTCAGTTTTTGTTATGTATTATGTATTCCGCAAAAGTAATGTAGTTTCTATGTACGTCAAGATTTGGGTCTCTATAGTTTTTATCAGAGGAAAGGTTTAGTTAACCTTTGGAAACTAGGATGTGAAAACTTTAGTGAGATCCCTAGAGATATTTCTATTGAATTTCTAGGGATGTCCCTAAGGATAAGTATACATATAGGTTATAGTCCTATAATTATGGAAACGATATTAGAATTAAACCTAAGATGTTAGATATCGAAGTTACTCCCCCTTTATTATGTTTTTTCTCTAGCATGATTTTTTCCTCTCACACTATTCTTTTTTGGGTTTTAGATGATGGATAGAACCCGAAGGAACCGTGTTGATCAATTTAATAGACAATGCAATGATTTTCCTCCCGAAAAAACCAATGTTATGGGAGATGGAGTGAAAAATATTATTGTTATAATTACACAAGATATGAATCATTCTGGACTTCCAAATGTGCATAGAAGGGAACAATATTCTATTGAGTCCTTCATGAGGCAACACCCACCTTCTTTCAATGGGACTTCTAATCCACTTGTTTCTGAACAATGGATTAGTACCATTGTAAAGATATTTTCCATAAATCGTTGTTCGGAACATGAAAAAGTTATTCTAGCCATTTACCATTTAGAAGGTGAAGAAGATCAATGGTGGACACTAATTAAGAATATGAGGGCCCAAGATGAAATTGAATCCATGGAATGGGATGAGTTCAAAAACTTATTTTTCAAAAAGTACTTCCCTCGTAATCTTCAAAGAAATATGGAAAAGGATTTCCGTGAGCTTAAGCAAATGAATGATGTATATGTTGGTATATACGAAGAAAATTTTACATGGATTTCGAGGTATGCATCTTGCTTTAACATCCAACCCGAAAGTAAATTTGATCGATTCATCAGTGGCTTAAAAACAAGTCTTCAAAGGGAATTAGCTATAATAGACATCAGTAGCTATGAAGAAATTGGCTTTGTGCTATCAAGATAGAATTGGATGTTGGTTTAACATATCCATCTCATTGTTTTGACAAGAAATGAAAGATGGAGTTCAAGGAGAAATCTCAGAACAATGGTGAAAAGAAGTTGAATGTTTATTTACGATCAAAGTGTGGAAGGAAACATGGTGTAGATTGTCTTAAAGGGACTAGATAATGTTTTAATTGTGGAAAAGAACGTCATCGAGAATCTGAGTGTCGAAGTAATGGAAAAAGGGTTTCTAATGATGTGAATATAAAAATACTGCAGAGAACGCACCACCAACACTTCAATGCTTCAAGTGCAATGAAATGGGTCATTATACTGATCAATTCCCTAATCCAATGGTTAATGATGATCGACATGAGAAACAACTTAAGGAAAAGGACAAAGGGAAGTCACATGCGATCACTATTGGCGATGTAGAATATGAAAACGATGTGGTGGAATGAGTAAGTGTTTATGTAATGGGATTCCAAAATAATGTTGTATACAGTATCGTGGAATATTGGAATATTTATGTATTGGTCTATTGTGGTTTTCAATAATTTTATGGTACTGGTAACCATAGAAAGTGATTGAGATATTTCTGTAAAGAAGATAGTATGAGCATAATGAAGGGATAAAGAGAAAATGAAATGTTTGACAGTACTAATGAGCGCATGACTGATATAAGGAAAAATTTATATCATGGATTTAGTATATAGAATTTTTTGATTTTGGTATGCGGAAAGAGTTAACTTTTGACAGCATTAATGTTTTGCACTAAGATTAAATGGGTATTCAATTTTCAAGAGAATACATTATTAAGGTATTTACATATTTGGAATGTGACCAACAAGAGATATCTTATATGGGGGATAAATGATGGTATTCACATTCTCGGTAGATGACATTTCTAGCAATTGTTTTCTTTATACTATAAGATTGGACATAAGTATTTTGGATAATCCTAAAGATTGGAATGGATTATATTGGACATAAATTAGTATTGTATAAGGGTATAAATTTTTCGATATTATTGATGGAATGTTATAATAATGTAGTTTTATAAAAAGGACAACATGCTGGATGGGCGAAAACCCATCACGTCGGACATGGATGCGGGAATCGAACCCACAACCAAAGTGCGACATGCCTTTATCACCTACCACTAGCCTACAGGAAGTCCCTGGTTAGTAGAAATTTGTTTTGTTTTATTAATCACTATAATAGATGAAGTATAAGTCCATTTTAGCAACCATATACGATTAATCTCAGCATAGATGGACTTCTGTATATTTAATAAATTGTGCTAAACTCTTTGTGATAGAAATAGATGGAATGACCTGTCATTCTATCGCATAATTTTCTCACACTTCACAGAAGACAAATTAACCTTCCTTTCATTAAGAGATGAAGTGGAAATTATTCGAGGCACGAGAAATAGTGAGATTGTACCAAAATCATGTAAGTATTTCTTTTAATTCCACAATTCTTCAACTTTAGGGAAATGATCTTGAAAAGAAAAAAATGTTGTCATAGTGCTCTCATATCTGATGAATCGGGTGGTACCTTAGGCCATAACGAATTTATGGCTTTGTGATTGTTGAATTTTTCATAGCCATGTCCTCTTCCACTCTTCATCTTAATTTGATTGTTATATTTCTCTTCCATATCCATATTTTCACCAATGTTATCTTATGTGGAAACCCAGTGGTTAGTTAATTTGGGTAACCGTTATGTTTCATACATTAGTTTTTAATGTCATGTTTTGGTATTCCTTTTTACGATGTGGGTTTCTATGAAAGAAACTTTCAAGTAGTAAACCATTTATAACCCCGATGAATTTCAAGGGCGAAATCCATTTTAAGGGGGGTAGAATGTAACACCCCGAGATTTTATGAAAAATATTCTATAAATTTCATTGATTTATTCTATTATACACTACACCAATTTTAGCATGTACTATATTCAAAACCGTACTAGCTTGCAGTATACACAACACTATTCTTGGCTCGTGTTACACACAATTTCAAGTTCATTTTGTAAAAATTATTCTACGCAACATTAAGTATAGATTTTGTTTAATGTATAAATGAAATAATTTTTGATTATGTTATACGCAACACCAAACATAGCTTTCACTACATGAATCCATGCCTTGGCTTTCTTTACACGCAATCACTACCTTCTACGATAGCGTGTGTTGTACGCAAAACCGAGTTTCACTAAACAACGATATGTAATTTAAATATTATATAAACTAGCAGTTATGAGTAGTAATACCCACTTTTTGAAATTTTAAAATTTAAAAAGGACTTCATTTTTGGATTCTGAATATCAAAATTATCCTTGGGTGAATTTTTGGTATTTTTCTGAAAACATTCAATTTTTGATGAATAGTGAAAACAATAGGTTACTATTTAAAAACTGACTTTTTATATAATGATTATTTATCTTATTCAAATTTATTTTAGGTCAAAATTGATGCATAATACCTATAAAAGATTAATTTAATCCATTGGAGTCATTATATAATAATTTTCGATATATAAAAATTTTATTGAACTTTTCACCTTCTTTTACCTACCACCTAGGAGCTTTTTGCAAACTTACATAAAACTTAATTTTACCACTTTTGTGAGTGGAATTACAAAAATACAAGACACACAGTTAATATCATGGACTAAAATGTGGTTCAATGAGATGAAAATAATTTTTCATGAATAGTAACTTTTTACTTTTATTTAACATGGTTAAAAGTAAATAGGGTAATTAATGGTAAAAATGATATTATTATTACCCTAACACATGTCCTAAATCTATTGGATAAGTTTAATTCGACCAAAAACAACGTTAGGAATATAATATGACCATTTAGGTCTACTTGGATTAGATTAGGACATTTATTATTAATTTATTTAAAGAAGGGTTAAAATAGTTAAAATCCCATTTTAATAACTAAATCATTTTTAATATAGGGTTATACGTAAGACAAATTCAACTATAAATATTAATTATAAATATAAAAATATTTCCAATATAATGGTATTTATTTTTCTAATTTTTAGGCATTAAATAATTTAATTTATTTATGACACAATGATGATGCAGTAATTACCTTATTAATGAAATATTAACATACTTGATGTTATAAATTCACAAATAAATGTAATATAAGACTTTTTATGAATTAAAATAATTTTATAGGTTAATATGACATGTTATTAGTGATTTAAATAACTTTCTTTGAACTAATCATGCTCTTATGATTTTCACAAAAATCAATTACCAAATACTGTCAAAATTGACATAAAATAGTTTTTAAAACAAATATTATATTATTAATTGTTATTATATTCCTAGAAATATAAGGATATTCCAAGATACTTGTATCATGATATGTGTAGCATTAATGGACCACATGGGTGTCTCTTGTATGTATATGGTATATTTATTAACTATATAATATAAAAATACAAAGTGACATGGTAAATGTCAATCTAATTAACTAAGAGTTAATACTAAACGATAAGGTCAATAAAATGAACCAAACCTATCTAAAACCTATTGGTTGAAAGGATTTTGTCCCATACCCACTTCATATTCGAAATAAATCAATTTATAGCCATTATAAACCGAATATGACTTTTTTAAAGAACAATACTTTATGTTTTTCCAAAGGTTCTCCTCTCCTCCCTTATAAAAAGGGCACCCCTTACCTCTTCTCTTAACACCCTTTTGATCCTTGAAGTTCCACCAAACCCCGACCATTTCTCTTATCATCTTCCCTAGACACATTATATAGGTTATGGTCTCCTCAAAAGACCAACCCTAGTGCCTTAAGAGGAGGATAAGAAGAGGCGCGTCAAAGAAGAGGTATTATCTTTTACCGATTCCTTCCAATTTATTTCTTCTTCTACTACTTCTTCTTTATTTGTTTCATCATAAAGTAATAACATAATTATTACCTATATACTGATATGTTATTGTAAATATGAAACAACTATATTTCACCTTTTATCCATCCTATGTAAAATGAAACCACAGCGCGTGCGTACGTATGAAATATCGTCTCCATGCCGTGGTGTAATCTGTTTTCAACCACCACCATACATGGATGGGTATAATGGAGTAAATAAATAACTATATATGATTATTTTAAAGTGATATTGATTCTTAAATATTATACATACACTTCAATTCAATTACACGATCCTGGGAATGATATCATCGCTCGTGCGTACGTACGGCCTACTGTCTCCACGATGCGATGAGATTTATTCTCCATGTTAACTATTCATAAATGATTATAAAGTATATATAATTAATAATAATGAGATATATGAAATATTAATGATACATTATTTATGTATGTATAAATTTATGTCATCTACTTAATTCCGTTCAATTCAATAAGGAAACGAATACATCTTTTATGCGTACGTACGACCTACCATCTCTATGAACGGTGTATTTCTTTCCATTTAACGATCTATCATATATATATGTATATGCTGAATATATATTATATATAAATCATGTTTTAAATTATTTAATTATGTATTTCAGCACATATAAGTAATAATATCAAGAACAAAAATTCAAAACACGTACAATAAATGAAACGATTTTACCCAAATCGCTGCTTTTACATCGAATTTACAAAAGAACGGGTAATATAAAGTCATAAGTAAACTATATATGATATCATAACAATGAATATTATTCTGAAATAAGTCAATTACATTATTTAAATCATTATACAGGAGGTTTGGATCCATACGAATCCTGTCATACATAAGGTAAGGGATAACTTTTCCAATCTCGTTTTTATACGAGATTTTTTATTCGTAAGTATTTACTAGGGTTATATTTGTCATCCATGTACCTGTTTTCTAAATATGGTTTCATGTATTTCTAAAGTCCTTTTTAACCATTTTAACTTTTACTACATTTTATGTAAGGAATCATTCTTTTTGTTAAAATAAGAGGTACTTTTTGACTTTTCTGACAAAAGTACGAGGAGAATGTTATTTTTAACTTATATGGCATGAACCGATTTTTACGGTTTCATAAAGCCTTATTTTCATGAATCTTACTCTACAAGATTTAATGACTATTTTCAACAAAATATTTTTCTTTTAAAATTTCACCGCATTTTGTGAAAACAAAATGATTTTGAAGAAGAAAGGATATTTTCCTCAAGAATTCGTTTCAAGTGTTTTATCAAACCTATTTTCCATCTAAAATTAGATTATTTAATATGTTTATGTTTCAATTATAATGTCTCCATTATTTACATGGTATTAATCTTATTATGATGAAATGTTATCCATTTTTTTATATGGATCATGTTATGATGGCATGATGTTTAAGAATCCCATTCTATTACATGGGTTATGCTAAGATGTATGATTTACGATTTTGTGGCACATGAAAGAATGGTTTCATTATGAGATGGGTGGGACCTATATCTCCCTCCATTGCATTGGGTAAATATTTATATCTCCTAATATATATAGGGCTGGAACGGTAAGATAATCTAGTTCAGTGTTATAGGAATGGAACGAGGAGTGAACTCGATTCAAAAAGGGACTTTGTCCACTAAGATGGTCTTAGAAACATTGCTTTGGCTACTATGGAAATCATATCATGTGCTTAATGGTTTCCACAATCACATATTTTATTCCCATTCTATTTTATCATGATTGACGTTCCTTTATCATATATGCCTTACGTACTTCCAAGATTTATGTCTTTGCTCAAGATTTTGATGTTTAGATTTTATGTTCAAGCTTTTGCATTCAAATGTTTATGAGTTGTTTTATGTTTTCTATGTTTTCCCTTACTGGGAATTTGAGCTCACCCTTTATATTTTTAATTTTCCCCAGGATATAAAGAAAGGTTTTATTTAAGAATACCAAAAGGGGAAGATCTTTATGAGAGATGTTGAAGATATTTCATCATGATTAGAGGATTACGTTCTGAGTTTCAAAAGATACTAAACTATCACGGTCCTTTGGTGTTTGTTTTTGTTATGTATTATGTATTCCGCAAAAGTATTGTAATTTCTATATACATAAAGCTTTGGGTCTGTACATTATGGATATCCATTATGTTTGTTTTACCAAATGGATAATGTTTTGCCTTTCTAGTGAGAGAAACTTTAATGGGGGGGGGGGGCGAATTTACAAACCTAGATTTTTATTTTCATTCAATGTTCCAATGTAACGTTTTGTCTTTTCTTTTTCCATTGAGTTCAAAGAGTTCAAAATTTAAATTTTGAGCTTTGGTTAAATTTTAACTAATTTATTGATTTAGGTAAATAGTTATAGGATACATTGATCCATTACCAAATAAATATTTTGGTTCCCAAGTTGTCTAAGTTTAGGGGTGCACAATCCATGAATTGTTAGTCAAATCATATGAAATTCATGACCATTGTTCATCAACTTTTCATAGATCCATGGCTCATGGATGGCACATTATTTAACAAACTGTGCGGCCAGACCATGCAAGTTTCCAATGTGTCTTTTAATAGGGGCATAGTTGGCACAAATTTTGTAAACCGTGAGGCATAACTGTGCACATAGACTAGTTCATTAAAAATTTTATTTAACCATTCTCCCCTCTTTGGATTTTAACCCCAAAATGCCCATTTTCCCCCTATTTTGGTTAGTGCGACCTAGAGGGGGCTCCTACATCATATTATATACTTCTACTCTTATCCCATGGTGTGTCTATGGGGTTTCTTCCAAATATTTGAGTGATTTATCAAGTTAATGTCATCTTTTGTTCTTCCACTTCTACATTATTCCATATTCTAAAGAGTTCCACTTACCTCATGGTCATGTGAATCTAGGATTACTATTTTTTGAATTTAATTTATTGGTTTGAATTTTTTATTTTCCTTGTGTTTTTTCACTCATTTGTTAACCCTAGTGATGTTGTTTTTTGTAGGCATTGTGGAAGCACATTTTATTGTTGTATGTTTCTCTGTGAACATGCCCTTTAAATTTAAAATTCATTGTTTATATATTATTAACACCTTCCTCATACATTAAATAGTAATGTTTTATCATTATAATAATTATTGATAGAAAAAGAGATGGGTTTTTATGTATTTTTATATATTTGTAAGTGTTTCATTATGATAATCACCCCTCATTTTTGATAAAATTTTAAGTAAGCTTTTATAAGTGAAATGTTTTTTTTAAATCATTAATTTCTAGTAAATGTATTTTTAAAATCAAAAATGGTGGTTTTGTTTTCATAAATGGATTTCTAAATGGTTTTTTAATTATATGGGTTGAGTGTTTTGTTCTTTGGAAAAACAAATTGACATGTAGTGGTGGTGTGTGACCCATATAGATTTTTTATAAGAGTGGATTTTTTTTTTCAAATGTGGTTTCAATGCATAAATAGAAATTTCAATATGGTTGTAAAATAAAAAACTCTATGTCTTCATCTTTTTGGAAAGGTGGATATGGTTCTTTGAAAATTGGTGGTTTCTGGAAGGGTGTTTAACGCCCGTGTAGAACTTTTGTGAAAATTAGTGTATTAAAAATATCTCCTTTGATAATAGTATTTACATGGATATATAGATTTTTGGGTTAGGCCAATTCTGAGAGGCTCCCTTTTGATAAAATTGTTCAAAGGCAAGAGGTTTCTTCTCTGGGTGTCTTGGTGGTGATTTATTTTGTGAGTTCCTTGAGTATGATATATATCTATGTTTTTTTATTCTGGATTGGCACTGTTGGATCACCCACACTCTAGTTATTACATGGGAACCTAGAATAGATAATGGATTTTTTATGTACTATTTATACAATCGATTATGATTTCTCTCTAGCTAATGGCCCGTAGAAAGGGATTTGTTTAGGTTGATTTTATTTCTATTTGATAGTACCCCTTGGTAAGAATAGTTAATGTGTGATCAAGTGTGTTGGTGAGAATGGATATCATCATGTGAGGAATGACTTCAGGATGATTCAAGATGTGTAATATATTCTAGATTGTTCCAATGAGCTCCTAGGTTCTACAATGTCTTTTGGAACTTAGTTGTTTGCAACAACTTATTGAGATTAATGTGGGTTGGGAACACTTTTTTAATTATTTCTCTTACCATAAATATATGGTCAATTTTGTTTCTCCATTGTGTGGTGTACCTCTTATTAAAATTGATGATTTGGTTTTCAATGGATTTTGAATTTTTTTTTGAAATTTTTTTCACATCCTCTTTTCCCTTTGTTATGTAAAAACACCATATTTTCAATTTTGGAAGGAAAATGGATCCTCCCTAGAAAGGAATGTATTTTTAAATGAAAAAGTAGAATAGGAACATGTTTTTATTAAAGGAAAAATGTGTAGACATTTTTCTTTTATATATTTTATTCCAATCATAAAGATGATGTTTCTTTGATTTAATGTAAGATCATTGTGAATATATTTGTTTAGACATACCTAATGAGTTTTAATACTCCCACAAATATTCTATGATTTTTAATCACATTGTGTATATTCTACCGAGGTTTTGATCGTCATAGGTGACGGTTGGTTTTTTTATTAGATAGTGTCTATCAATGTCATATGCAGATATTGAGGTCATCAGGTACGGTTATTCAGTTTTTTAATTTCATTTTATAAATAAATTATTTGTTGTTTGGATGTTTTTTATTTTGGAATGATCTATTTGTATTTGATATTCTATTTATTTACATATTTATAAATTGTTCCCTTAGATTCTTTATTGATTCCCTATAACTAGTTTCCAGTTCAAGGGGGTCAGGAATGCCTATTGGGCCTTGTCTCAGTTTTAATTAGGTGACCAATTCAGGGTTAACTTGGTTTGGTTTTGGAAAAAGTAACCATACTGATAGATATTATAATAATAATTCTCATTTTTGTGAAAAATTTGATGTTTCTATAATTGGGTGTTATATGAGTCAGTTGTATTAATTTTTTAAACAATTTAAAAAAAAAATTCATAATTTAATATATAAAAATCATTATTCATTTATTTTACAACACAATATACTCTATCATTTTAAAAGATGAAATTTAATTTTTGAAATAAAAATTAAATCAATACATATCTAAATAATAAATGGGATTAATATTCTTGGTATGACAAGGAATATAATAATGGGTCAATATAAAATTATTCATTTCAAAAATCTATGATTGTTTCCTCAAATGTCCAGCTCAGTTATTCCATCTCTACTGATATCATATTATTCCACCTCAAATAATCATATATTATAAAATATATGTGGTTCTAGATTTTATATTTATATGTTATATTAACATGAATTATAAATTTCCAAACATATAAACATGGACCGATTTTACTCAATAACTAATGCACAATATGCTTCCCCTAGAATCATTGATGGTGTAGAATTCCTCCTCTAGTGGATCTTCTTGCCACATACAATACATATTGAATCATATTCCTTTTTGTTCCTCTATATCATATTCTTCATAGAATTATGGTTCCCTATATCATTGAACTTGGAATAAATTTTCAACACCTTTTCCCACTTCTTATACTTCAAATTCAACTTCATAGTAGTGGTCTTGTCACACAACATGTCTTATGAACATAAAAAATGATTAAGCTGTTTTGATGGTGTATTCTCTCTATTTTTCATATTATTATTGAAAATAGAACTAGATATGGATTTCTTTAGTGAGGATAGATGAAGATCTTTGTGAAGTTCATCAGGGATACTAAAACACATGATGTCTAGCCACATAACATAACCAGTCAACTTGAATGCATGGGACCCTGCTAGTTCTAAAACTCCACGATTTTATAAGAACAATGCATTGCTAATCTCATATCTCATTGATCTTATATGCTCTTATTAGATATCCTTTGGATTTTAAACAATGTTGAATGCTTCCAAATCTGCATATTGATTTTAAATATCATTGAACATGGAAGATATCATTAATAATTGGGCATATATAGTGTTATCCACTTTATTTAGATAGAGATAAACTTAATCATCATTATCCGCTTTAGCAAAGAACCAATGATATGGGTTTTCTAGCATGTACACCTTCATTACATGCCATACTACAATGTACAATATCCTATACCATTCTTGGAAATACCCCTAGTGAGAAGGTTATCCTACTAATGTATGGATAACAATGAAGTTGTTAATGCCAATTGATTTTACACTTCCATAAATTAATATAAGATACCAAATATTAGTTTTGATTACACAATTAAATTCATAAATTTATATTTAATTAAATGTATTATTAATCTCCCACTATATTTCGAAACAAAATATCCCACACCCTATGTTTTTGGAAAATCTTTTGATTATGATATTTTATTAGAAAAGATCTATAATAACATTCTCATAACCCAGAAATCGGCATTAAATGTTATTTGAATGGTTTTTAGGGAGGTGTAACATTCCAAAAACATTAACTCATAATTCCTTGATCTGTTGAGGGGAATCTCAAATCCCCAAATCTTGTTCGAAATATCTCATCATCCTTTCCCCTTAGTTACATCAATTAATAATTCTTCTGAAAACCCATGATGTAAGATATGTTAATTCAACTGAAAACATCATGTTAAAATTTCAATGATAATAGAAATCCCAAAACTGCGGTTGGATATGAACATTAAACTATGAGGTAATTTAAAATGTATTAATTAAAAGTCTAACATGACTTAATATTTGAGTTGATAGATTTATATCATTATGGGTTAATCTAATTTTATCATTCACATGACTTGTTAATATAATTTAATTTTTTTACTTATGTAATTAACCATGTATTGTAAAATAGTTACACATTGTCTGATAAGATTTTATTCTATCTTGCATGATTTTGTAATTCATTTATTATATGAACATGAATAATTAAAAAACAAAAATAAAATAACCATAAAAATAATATCATTAAATATATGTGAAATGAAAATGAGTTTCACTAATCTATAATTTATTAAGAATATGATAAACTAACAATTTTTTCAAGGGTAAAACACACCAAAAACTATAAATTTATTTTCTTGTAGTATCCAACATTGTTCCTATATATCACATTTATTTTTTCACCTTGTATGTCAAAAATAGACTTCCTTATCTAACATGGTTACATTATCCTTAAAGAATCTTTTTCTCAGACATTTTTGATGTGATCCATTGGATTAGATAAATGGGTTCACATAAAAGAAACCACATGCATTTGATCCATTACATTATAAGGGAGAGGAGATGACATGAAGTCAATCAATAATAATTTAAAAATAAGAAATTAATGTAAACCAATCACATACATTGGAGGGTCTAATATCCTGATCGTCCACAAATCATTAAAATGGCATACATTTTCAATTGAGATAATAATTACATCTACCAATTTAATAATTTATATAACCTATTACTATTTAATAAAATTTATTTAATTTTAAATTAATTTCTTATAATTATACTTTACACACCATAATATATAATTATAAATAATATTAACTTCATTTAAAACTAATATAGTACATAAGTGTACTTGCAGTAAACTTGTTTATTCAACAAAATTATAACACAAGAATAAATTTAATATATAATTGTTAATTAAATTTCAGGGTGTGTACTATAGAATGAATGAAACAAAAAAATAATAATCAATAGGTTTAATTATACATTTAATAATCATTTTAGTGAAAATTTGAGAACATTTTGAACCACATACTATAAGAAATTTGAAGATGTACATGGAGTTTACATCTCTTCTACCAAAGTCCATAGCACACTCATTTAGTCTCACTATGATTCCTATTATGGATGTGTTTGAGATACATGGTGTGTATGAGGAGTACATAGTTTATAACATCAGATTTTTGGAAATGTGTATCACTGAGTGATGTATCTAATAAAAAAATAAATCAGACACCTTGTGTTCTTAGGAAAAAAGATGACAGGGGCCATATAAAGTTAAAGATAATTACATTTTATATAGTTTGATATGTCATGTTCAATTATTTGAAAATCTATACGATAATTCAATATACTCAGATCATTGATCTAATTTTTTAGGTCTGGATAGATAGATAAATATATTGATATGAAAACCAGAGTATAAAACATGAACTCAAGATGTACAAGATGTGTACTATGGTTTTTTCAATGTATATACTTTTTCACCTCCAAATGGTGTCAATAAAAGTGTTCAACATTTTTTATAATTAAATGATTACTGTTTATGCTAATGAGAGTGGGGAAAAAAGATATGATGGTGCTAGATATTATAATTAATAATTTTATGTAAAATAATACACAAATTCATGGAAATAATAAATTAATAACAAATAATTAAAAATTAAACATAAAACCACTATGATACAACTTTTAGGTTCCGACCACAATAGAGGAGTCCATTAATGATTGAAACTCGTATTTTATTAATAACTAACATGTAATAATTTCTACACTTGATCAAAATTTGAGGTCTGATAAATATAGTTCATCAAATAAGTAAATTAAAATGTTGAAACCAAATATGACGATCTCACCTAAAATGTATAATTAATTTATTAGAAGATATGGAATTACATTAACTTTTTGTTTTTCATTAATTGATTATATGATCAAATAAAAAATGTTTAACCATCCTTTTGATGTTGGATGAATGTTTATAATCACTCTAGATATGATCCACACATGCACCACAATCTCTGAAGGATTCTTTATAGTCATTAGAAACTCTCACATCTGATCCTAATCACCTGTTTTTTTAATGGATGGTCACAAAATAATTCCTCATGGGATATGAGTAACTCTTTATGATCATTCATTTTCTTGATAGATGAAAGGATGAGAGCACTCTTGATCTCGTTATCCCCCTCGAATGGTTAAGAGAGTCTCACTATATCATTTTTGAACACCCACTCTGTTTTATCAAATATATATAATTAGATATATATTATGGTAGATTTGGAGTTTAGAATTACATAATAAACCATTTCCAACATAAATATTCTTATTTGACATCGTGTACTTTAGTAAAAAATATTATTAATAACATGACATGTGCAATAAATTTAACAACATATAAATTAATATATTCAATATTATTTCAAATCATCCCTTTAAGATCTGTCCTCCTTCCCTCCTCATTATTTATCAATCCTTGAATAGTGAATATTTAATAAAATAAATGTCAATTTATTAGAGTATTTATAAACTAATAAATATTATATTCACTTCATTTTCATATAAAAATTCATTATTATTATTTAAATCAATTATACTTTTGAATAAACTGTGATTCTATTAAAGCAATCAACCAAACATAAAGAAATATTATCTACTCAAACTTATTAAATTCAATAGATTAATTTAACTGTTATTGTTGATACACAAAGTGTGTGATGGTCTCAGACTCTATCTCAGTGGCATTAAGCATGCCCACCTAATGTCTGAAGATTGAATCTAGAAACACACCATGTAATCCATAAGGAAATATGTTAATGTCAAAATTATTTCCAAACTTTGATAAACATTTACCTTATACTATAAATCTTTTATAACAATGTTTATAAAAATGTACATTTCATTTTAGTGACATCATCATATATTATTGACATCACTTTTATTGAATTTCCAAAAAAACATAATGGTGGAAAACCTTGTCCATGGATTTATGTATTTCATTCCATTTCCATCAAAGGGAATGAGATATCATCTTATTTAAAGGGAAAAGAAATAAGATCTTTTTCAAATTATGAATTAATGAAATATTACTCATGATTCACCAAATGCATCAAAATTTTATCTGAATATATTTCATCATGGTTTTCATCATTACATTAATGTATGTACGCCATGATATCCATTAATGATAATCATAGATTCCAATGACCAATACATATTTCATTAGATCGGAATGACCAACGATAGATGGGAATTGGGATTTCCTATTAATAATAATGTTCTCATAACCTCATATCTTAGATATTACAATGGGATAACACCTTGAGAATGTGTCTCAATGTCTTATTGTCCTTTTAAACATGGAATAAAACATTTTCAATTTTATATCCAACAATATCATCCAGCCATACATTATGGTTCAAGAATAATTTTCAAAACCTATATTTTATCATCATTGTAGGAACAGATATAACCGTTCAACATGAAAATCATTATATAAAAATTATCACAAACGAATATCTTTAATAAGAAATTTCAATATTTGATAAGAAAATTAATTTAATTATGAAATAAAATTTTAATCAAGTACTAAAAATGGTTGTTCTATGGTACCAACTCAAACAGATATTCCAAATGTAATGAAGGTATAAGAGAATGTGATGTTTACTCTACAAATTAATGTTTATTTCAACATGGTTATCATAGCTATCAAGGTATTTATTTCAATGTTGTCCTATGAAATCCCCTAGGAGAAAAAAAGTGGATGATGTATTGAAGATGATATATTGAGTTGAGATCCAACATTGATTCAACCCAATAAGGTACTTAATCAATTTTGATCTATTCCACAATTATGGATAACCCAATCCATGTATCGATGAAAATGTTCATATACATCAATATATTTTTTCTCATCAAGGAGTGAAAGGAATAACCTTTGGTACGAGGTTTATGTTTCAAGATAATATTGATGATGATGAATGTGGGGGGATGATTTAATTCCTTTCCTAAAATATGAAAAAGGGGAAAGTAAAGGATGATGATTTTGGGTTGGTTCATCTAAACCATACATATTCCTCAACATAATGAAATTTGAACTTCTACTATACTGACATGATTTCATATATCTATATTTTCTAGGAAGAGTTGTTGAATGAAGTTGGAGATGTGATGCATTGGGTGGTTATGCATGAAAATTACATGGGTGATTGTTCTAAAGAAGCACATGTGGATTCAGTTGAATGAAAATAAGAAAAATAATAAATAAAAATGATTATAGAGATTTGACATGAAAAATTTTAATGTAAAAGTTTTCAAAAAATATTGGTTTCAATATTTTAAGACTCGTTAATCAAGAGGGGAAAATATTATTATGAAAGAACATTGTCAAAAAAAGTAATTTTATATTTTTTTTCTATTTTTTTAATTATGGGATTTGAGTTTTTAACATTTGATATATTTATTATATAAATTGAAAATAAATTGGTTTATTTTTTAATAAGGGGTATCCCAAATTTTATTCCAAAAATAGGCATTAAAAAGGATGACTCAGAGGTATTTTTTTTGGAAATCGAATGAAATTCATAATTATAATAAATTTTTTCAAGAGATTATTAACATATGAATGTAATGGATTTAAAATTATAAAATAAGTTCAAATTCAACCTCTTGTGAAACAAGTTGATTCAAATATGTATAAAGTTTTATTAGTGTATTTAAAATGTTTTATTTTTATCAGAAAAAATAATTTTGATGTTATATTCTAATGGTTTTGTATGAAGTTATTGAAATCATAGGTTATCTTTTAAAATTTAAAATTCAATATAATTTTTGTGTGTCTCTTGGAATTAAATTATTAAAGTCATATCACTTGTTTTTTTTCAAAAAAAATTATTGTTTCCTACATCAAACATAGTCTTAGTTAGCCTAGAGGATTTATTTTTTTCTCAAGAAGAAAGTGGTAAATTTACTTTGTAAATCTTTTGAGAATGTGTAGTAGGAATATAAATTAGCTATTATACAATATGGTTTCAAAATTATTTGATAGTCAATATCAGGTAGATGTTGGATTATGATGTTTTATTGAAATCGGTAGATAATAAATCCCCAATGAGGGATATAAGATTTCATTGTTTCTTTTCTTATATTAAGAAGAAGATGGAATAAAAGTGTATCCCTATATCATCAAAATAAAGTCTTCAAAACCCTTTTCATTAAAAAGTCCTTTTATATTTCATTTTTAGTAACTGGTTGTAGATTATATAATATAAAGGGAGATAACATACTTCCATGGATGTAATAAATAAAGTGCAGATAACATATTTTGGTTATTTTCAACTATCTCCAAAGAGGGAGATTATTAGAGATCCCGCAAGATTGAAGTTTGATTTTTTACAATAATTATGGTGAAGGAATTTTGTGGAAAAACAATAATATTTTTATGTTATTAAATTATGAAAAATGATTATTGTTCATGTGGGGTGTATCTGGAAACATTTCAGAAGTGAAATTTGTTTCCCATGAGTGCTAGCTATAGCAAAATTGGAAAGACCACACTATTGTGGTGACCTTAGAAGTCACCATTGTTACACCATAGATGTATTCCCATAATGATGAGAGTTTTTATATTTCACTAATGATATGTTAGATGGTTTCCTATTCCATATTCACATTTTCATCACTGTAAGGTTATATATAATATTGAAAAAATATTGTTGAGTTTAGGATCAAAATAACCAATTGGGCCACCATTGATCATTCATTTGATGAAAAAGCACACACATAGGTCATCATACACATGGGAGTAGTGTTTTTCTTTATAAAAGTGTTATCGTATAGGAAATAATGTACTATAGGGAGTGGAAGTGTGGAGGATTCTAAGAGTGGAACCCATTACTCAAAATGGGGAGTTAATGAAATAAAGAGGTTGTATTCTGTGAGAAAGATGGAAAAATTTATGATGTGGATGGGGAGTTATCAGGGTACGCCATTGAAAAAATCACCATGATAGATAATTGTTTTTCATATGAGGTTTAGTAACATTATAATTTTCTAGGTGGACACTCCAGATTAGATAAATTTTTTTAGAGTTTCTTTATAGATTAAAAATTCCTTGCCACAACTATGCCTTATAACTCAAAGTGTCTGAAAATGGCCGAAGAAACATTTTGGTTCATTAATATTATAGGTGGACACAATGCCATAGAATTTGATAAGAAATTATTTTTTAGGCTTGTAGAAATTAAGATAATATTTTTCAAAGGATATCATGACATAATGGAATTAAGAGACTAGTTTTTTGAATATTGTAAATAATGTAAGGCCACTCCATAGAGTGACCGACCATGTAATAGTGTCCCATCCCACACCATAGTTTTCCATACCATTACATATAAATTTATTATGAATTTAATAGTCAGTATAATAGATGGAAACATACCACAACCATGGGATTTCTAAATTTTAGATTTGAAGACCGTTCCACAAATATGATGTTTCATACACTTGGTAATTTCACTAGAATCTAAATGAAATGTGGTCATTACATTGGATCCATCATTACTAATGATTCAAAAACACAAGATGGCCTAATTTATTTCATGGGATGGTCGGCACGATCCTAGGAAATAAGTGATTTTATCCCAACCATTTTATTGAATGGATATAGTTTAATTCTCAATAAAAAAACTTATATTAATTCTAGAGAAGTAATTTATGCTGAAAATTAAAATTCCATATCTGATTCGCAAAGTGAAAGGATATGACATTCCAATGATGTGAATGATTTCTCGAAGAAGTTCTATCATTTGAAAACGAATATGAGATGAGTGGATAGTTATTTATTGTTATTAAGAAATTATAAGGAAGTTATTCAATGGTATTTTTGATAGTAATAAGTAATTTCGTTAAAGTGTTTTCAAATAATTATGAGATAAAGATAAGAAGAAAATAAACTAAGCATCTATCAAGAATGATGTTTTCATCCCCTACTATTGATAATAATAAAGGGACATATTTGTCCATAAACTATGGTTGGGTCCTTTCCAAAGGAGTGGAAAAAAGAAGAGGAAAACAGTTATTCTTTCCATCGATAGTGACCCAAAGAATGAAGGTTATAGGGAGTGACACATGATATGTAATTACTTCCCTCTAAACATGTTGGATAATGTGTCTATGAATAGTACTAATTTATCCCAAATAAATAAATGTGAGCTTACCAATTATTTTTTACCTACACATTGTTGGTGATAGGCTCCTTGGAAAAAACCTCAGTGGTTCACCTTATAAATTCTTATGTCAATATTTATTTTTTTATATCATAAAAAAATAAACGAGAAATCATAAATATTATAATATTAATCACCCCTCCCCTACCCTAATAAATAATAACCCTAATAAACACATGACATAACCCATTATAAATTTTCTATATTTCTAAATTTCTTCACTATTCTAATAACATTTCTCTACAAAATATTCATGTGTCACTGAATTAATTCAACAATCTTTCCCAGGAGCCTGAAATGTTATCATAAGAAGAAACCACTGACAGAAGAGGTAAAATTATCGACTATCCTTTTTCGGATTTATTATTCATCTACCCCTAATTTTTTCCATCAACCTAGACATTTATAAATAAATATCCAACATATACTGAGATTTATTATTATGTTGTAATATCTATAATATTTCCTCCCTTATTTAGATTCTTAAATGAAAATACCATATGGTTTTTTCACTGTATGTAGGAACAACATACTTATTTTTTCACCACAACAATCAATGATAGTGGTAAAAACATTATTATAGTTAAATATGACTATATAATGTATATTATAACTTATTTAATGTTCCTGAATTAATATACAGACATAATATTAAATAAAATTAAACGAGTTCAGGAGGGTTAGTAATACCACCCAAATGAGCTTACTGTATAATTTTTACATTCCTACAACCTGAAATTACCCAATTTCAGGTCACTTAGGGATATTTGAGACTACTTAAATTATTTATGGACGTGAATACCATTTAAATTCACATATGTATTTGTATTCTATTTTTACTACAACATGATTAATTATCACTAAGTTATTTGATCATGGAACCATGAAACTAACACCCTGAATACAAAGATATTAGTTTATATATCTGAATAAAATGGTTGTAAATGAGAATATTGTATTTATATTAAATTATATATAGATTAAAATGTATTTGGATTAAGTAGTTAATGACTTTAATTTAAATATTCATGTCATTTAGTGCAGTTGAAGATCAATTATGGAACATAAGGTTATGGATCTCTCTGAACCCCCCTTTATATTTGGGTTAGGACCCATCTCTCTCAAACTCATATTATATCTCTCAATTTGATGTTATGGAATACTTATAAATAATTTATATATTTCAACAATATATATTCCAAGCTAATTCATCCTTACATCCATACATTAATATATTCCCTTATATAATTTTTCAAACTCCTTCTTTAACATCATTCCTAATTAAGGGGATGTTGTCCTTACCAATATTGTTTTATGTAACAATCAATTATTTTACCTATTCCAATTAATAAATTGTTGAATAATTTAATAATTTTTTGTACAACCATTCTGGTTTACAAAATGTTTTCCAAAAAATTCTATACTACTTATTTCTGAAAAATTCATTATGTGATTCATTAAAAGTTTTTTTAGTAAGTCAATTTTTATACCAAATCCTCTAAACTTTTTCATGAAATGTTTTCCAAATGGACCCCTTATTTTGGGAAATATTTCTATATAATAAAATATTAATATAAAAAATATTTAATTACTTACTCTCGTAGTAATATTTATTAAATATACATTGATTATAAAATGATGAAACATTAGCCAACACATTTATTTCCATGGGTTAATCCTATATTTATTCTATATGATTGTTTTCCTTTTATAGAACCCATAAGAATATAGATGTTATGATTGGTTAACCATGATATCTATCCAATGAATTGGTGATTTTTTCCCCATGAGATGGAATTTATGGGATTATGGAGTAACTCAAGTACATAATTGGACATTGTCCACTAGGTAGAGTTGTTTTGGTAGTTAGCTTTGAGATATTGTTAGGTCATGTTATATTTTTATATCTACATTCATATGTTATGATGAACTTATTATAGTATAAAAAATTCTCCAATGTGATTATTCAAGATAATTATCTTTTATGACTTCATGTTATGTAATTTTACTTACATTTTATTCATCTTTATCATGTTCATTCCCTTAATAAGATTTATATATCACCCATTCTTTTTATTTATTCCCCAGTTTATCCAATGTAGTTTTAGGATCTCAATGTCATTTAAGATCTCAATATGGATAATAAAATATATAATTCAAATTCCATATTTTATTTGATTCATTATCAATATAGTCTTAAAAAAACTAGGCCCCGTGATCTTTAGGTTATGTTTCTTTGATGATTATGTTAAAAATCATGTACAAATATGTTTAAAAGACTAGGGTAACTCTATATTTATACTTATTTATAATATTAACAAACATCACAAACTATGTTCTCACCCAAAACTCATGTCACCTTATTTTTTTTGGATTCTAATGACATATTCTCATAAACTATTGAATGAAAAACCTAGAAAAATTATCATCCTTGGTGTCTCCCAATATAAATTTCACAATGTGAAATGTCCATTGGAATAATGAATACTGAAATAAGAATGTAATGGGATCCATAATATTGTTAATATCTTCTAAGAAAAATACCATTTCAGGATCCCTAAAACCCCTATAACACTCATAAAACAATGAAAAAGTCCTAACAACTTCTAGAGAAGTCCAAACAGTAGAAACCATAATCAGATCCACATTTCTCAATGTGATCACCTCACTAAAATTAATAAACCAAATTTATTATAAAATTCACACACAAAATTTTCTTGGATTTGTATATGCCCAGTATCAAAAGGATGAAAGAAATTACATGGAATCATAGTAACACAATATCCGAATGATTTATCTAAAAATTAGAGTTAATAAGTAATGGATGCATAAGAATGAACTCATCCCAGTGTGTCCATAAGTAGAAATCCATGATTAAAATAATAGAGATATACAATGATTAATAGAACAAAATGAGTCCTAATGAATATAATGAATATTAAGACAAACTTATATCAATATGCAACATCATACCAAAGAAATATTGGAAAAGGGAACATCAAAAAAAATCTATATAGTTTATTAGGCATTTAAAACATAAATTAGACATAGATCATCCAAAAATAAAATTAAACTTGAACTATACATAAACCAAACCCCCCCCCCCCCCCCCCCACAACCCCTGGTTTCTCAACATATCCTAAATCACCCTTCTACTTCCTAAGAGAGAAATAACCTACTTGAAATTATAATTTGGTACTTCTATACAATAAAAGGAATACATGCACAGATGTGAAACTATTTTTAAATGGTGTGATATAATATGTCTAGTATGTTCTTACCATGGAATATTTGAAATCTATTAAATAAATAAATTCCTAAATAATAAATATTTATATAATAAAAAAATTATACATTCTATTTTATAATAATTTAATAAATCAAACAAAAAATTTAAAATCACAAATAAATCATTTAATTCAAGTAAATAAATTTTTTTCTCCCATTGTGGATAATACTATTTAACTATGTAAAACTAAAATACTGATTTTCTCTTTTCAAACTGTTATATAATCACAAAAAACTTTGGCCAACCATTTTCTATTTTAAATTTGGTAAAGATCTCGAAAACCCTCCATTAAAACCCTATTTAAAAACATAAAATTCCATTTATGAATTTAATAAAAATTTATATGTGACACCCTATGCTATTATAGCGCATTTCCTTTTGAATAATGCAATAGTTTGCATTGTACGCAACTTCGAGATTCAAACACAGCGCGACCAATCAAACTAGTCATTATGAATAGTAATACCCACTTTTCGAAATTTTATAAATTGTTTCGTTCAAAATGGAATTCATTTTTGGATTTAGAATATCAAAATTAACTTAGGGTGAATTTTTGGTATTTTTTTGAAACCATCAATTTTTTGATGAATAGTGAAAAAACACTGCGTTATTGGTTAAAACAGAACATTTATTTAAATAATTAGTTATTTTAATTTAAATTATTTTAGGTCAAAATAGAGACATAATATATATATATATGTTTAAATTAATTCATTGGATTCATTTTACATTAAGTTTAGATATATAAAATTTTATCGAACTTTTAACCGTCTTTTACCCACCTCCTAGGAACATTTGCAAATTTGAATAAAATGTCCTTTTACTGCTTCTGTGAGCTGAATTTAAAAAATCAGCGAGACATTGTTAATATTAGTATGTAAAATGTGGTTCAATAAGATAAAAATAATTTCTGATGAATAGTATCTTTTGACTATTATTTACCGCAGTTAAAAATAAATTGGGCAATTAATGGTAAAATCATAACATAATTACCCTAACACGTGTCCTAATTATATTTTATAAGTATAATTCTACAAAAAAACAACTTTTTGAATAAAATATGATCCTTTTTGGTCCACTTGGATTAGATTAGGACATTTATTATTATTTTATTTAATGAAAATTTTAATGAGTAAAAGTAAATGTTCAATAACTAAACCATTTTTAATACATACTTATACATAAGATAAATTAGACTATAAATATTCATTAGAAATATAACATGATTTCTTACATACTGGTATTGTATTTATAATTTTTAGACATTAAATAATTTAATTTATTTATGACACAATTATGACACAATAATTACCTTATTAATGAAATATTAAAATAATTGATATTATACATATCCAAATAAATGTAAATTGAGACATATGATGAATTACACTAATTTTATAGGTGAATATGACATGTGAGGGTTGGTTAAATAAATTTTATTTGATGTGATAATGTTTTTATGGATTTCAAAAAAAATAAAATACTAAATAGTGTCATAATTGACATAATAGATTTTTTAAAACAAATATTATATTATTAATTTATATAATATTCCTAAATATCATAGGTCCGGCCAAAATAATTATATAAGATTATATATATTAATAATGAACCCCAGTGGGTTCCATTGTCTTGTTATAGTTTTTTTATTAACCATATAATATAGAAATACAAAGAGATATGACAAATGTCAAACTATTGAACTAAGATTTAAATATAAATGATAAGGTTAATATGATGACCTAAACTTGTATGAAACCTATTGGTTGGGAGTTTTTAGACCCGTACCAAACATAGGATTTATATAATTTATTTTTTAACCATTATAAACCGAAAATTATTTTATTCTAAAATAATATTTCATACTTTTCCTAAAGCGACCCTAACCTCTCTTATAAAAGGGCAGTTCCCCTTCTCTCAATTTAACACCTCCAAAACCATTTGTATCGGCCCAATCCTACCCAAATATCCTCCCAAATATCCTCCATATATCCTAGATTCCTTCCTTGTGTCATAAAGCCATCCTAATAGTTGTTTTGATCAAATCAAAAGGAAGACCCCGAAGAAGAGGTAAATATTTCATCAGCACTTTCATGTTAATTTCTTCTTCCACTTCCTCTTTCTTTGTTGATTCCATTCTAAAATAATAAATCCAGTATCTTATATATACTTTGGTGTTATTATAAAAATTTTATAAGCATATTCATTATTCTATCAATCTTATAAATGAAAAAGTCATCATTGGTCCATACATACGAATTACAGTCTTTACGTCATGATGTAGTGTGTTATTCAAACACTTCATTCTTTTGATGGGTATAATAATGAGTATAACTGATTTAAATAATAAATAAAACATTTTAATGATTCTGTATATATGATATAACATCCAATTACATACAATTTATCCTTCAATATAATGATATTTTCGCTCATGTGTATGTACAGATTTTTATCTCAACGAATGTGATGAGATTCATTACACATCATAATCAATCAAGAATAATTTTCATTTTATGATTAAAAATAATATTTATGAATATAATATAATTCTATATATGAATCAAATACATCCTATCCATAACATATATGGCTTACGTAACAAAACATATAAAGGACAACGAATCAGTTAACACTAGAAACAATGATACAACAAAAATTTTATTAACAAAGAAATATTATAAGATCATATATGATATCAAATTTATGTATATAGTTAATGTATAATTTAAATAAAATGTTTTAAAAATTATACATGAGATTAACATACCATCTACTAATGAAAATTACAAGGTAAGGGTTAATTTCATAATCTCTTTATTATCCGAGATTGTTTTCACCTAAGTATATAATGGGACCTCTTTATCATCCACATCTGTGTTTTCATAAAAATTTAATTATAAACATTCTTAAAATTTACTAAACTATGGTTTAAACTCATTTATACTGTTACTTGACCATATATGTTTTGAAAGGAATCCTTCTATCATTTTCCAAACAAGGTGCTTTATGACCTTTTCGACAATATTAAGGTATGTATGCCTTTTTTTAACTTATATGGTGGGTGCAGCTATAATCAGCCATTATAACATCGTCGAAGTTTCCCATACAAGATTATAAGAATATTTTAAAAATAAATGTATTATTTTATAATTATATAAATTTTAAATGATTTCAAAATTAAAATATATATTTCTCTAAACAATGTTTTGATTTCATATATGTCCATATCCTTTGATGGATTTTATGATTATTTGTAGTTTATTTATTATAATACAAAACATCCATATTTTATTGATGGTTTTGTGATTATTTTGACTATGGATGTATAATTTTTACACCATTCATGGTTAATGGATAATGTATTGACATTTCCTATGCTAGTTTTAATGAAAATGTTTATGCTCTGTTTGAACCCTTTTTATGTGGATTGCATTGGACTTAGTAAGTGATGGGTGGAGCCTACTATAGCACTTCGATGAATCGGTAGGTCTCATGTGATGAACTATTGTTTTGGAAACTTTCCTTGAAAAAATCTTATTTGTAGTCTTGGCATAAGGCCTTGACTATGTGGTTATGAAGTCTGGCATTATGCATTACATCATTATGAAAGTGGCTATTGATATTTCATGTGATTATTCGACTAGTAGAATATCAATGTGAAAAAGTAAATGGAATTATTTGATTTTATATTTTCCATATTATTCTGCTGATTATGTTTAAAAAGATTTTGTTTTATTCTAATACATTTCCCTAGATATTTATGCTTATTTATGATAATTTTCACTATATTATTATCCTTAATGAGCATCTAAGCACACCCCTTTCTATGTTTTATTTTTATGAGGATGTGAAGAAGAATTTTATGGTTGAACAATAAGGATATTCTAAGGATATAAGTGTGTTAAAAATGGAACAAAATGTTGTTGATGATTTTATTTCATGATGTAATGTAAAACTTATAAATGTATCTAGTACTTCCAAGGATACAAAACTGATAGGTATTTTGGGACAGGATTCCTTATATCATGCCAATGTTATTTAATAATGCACCAACTCTGTGTAACATGGGTCTGGGCATTACAGTTGGTATTAGAGGAAGTTTAGTAAAATCATTGTAAACTAGATTTAGAAAAACTCTGATTAGAAAACACTACCCTATGATATAATTTGAGGATTATTATAGAAGAACATCCTTAAATTTTGGTACTATTGTTATTTAATGAGCATTACAACCAATACATACCTATCTGAATATGAGCTGGTAGATGTGGCTCGATCACAGATATACCTAAGGGTAAAACCCAAAAACACCTCTTTGAGCTAGACTCGAATAGGAACTCGTGCACAATAACAGGCCTTGCTGCACTCTTGGTTACTACACTCCCGGGGGATAGGCTTAGGATAATTCTCATTTTCATTAAAAACCATTATAAAGGGTTTATGAGTATATACATACTCAATGAAATAAAATTTATGATTACGGATTATTTCCATAAACTATTTAATTTATGTTAAGTGTTTTATAAGTCTGTAATTATGTATTGTGATTCAAAAACTAATCCAGTGTATGCCATTATTTAGAAATATAACCTAGTGGATAGAATGGAAACTGTATCAACACATGTAATACATTTTTGTATCACCCTCATACTCAATATAACTATAGTGGAGCAGGGGATGCAACTGGTTCTGATCAACATATCAACATACCAAGACTTCTCACTCAGGTTATGAATAATAACCTTACCCATATGGTGCACCCTGATCCACAATGTGGAGGATCAAGGTTAGAAAACTTCATGAAAAGACAACCATCAAAATTCAATGGGAGTACAAATCCATTAGTATCTAAACAATGGTAAAATTTTTAAGAGAAAATATTTCATGCTTTGTGGAGTAGTGAAAGGAAAAAAGTTGTTATGACAGTTTATTGCCTCCTGGGAGATGCAAATCAATGGTGGTCATTAATTCAAAACAGAAAGGAATATTATAAATTAAAAAATATAGAATGGAGGGAGTTTAAAGAGATTTTCATAATAAAATACTTTCCATGTGACCATTGAGTGGACATGGAAAAGAAATTTTTGAGTCTAAGGAAAAAAGAGGATAAAAATGTCGCAAATTATGAGGCTATATTTACAAAGATATCTAGGCATGTTGTCGATTATACACATAACCCAAGGTGTTTGATTGATCAATTTTTTTGATGTGTTAAAACCATTTCTCTAGCGATCAATTGTCTCACAGTCCTTCTTATCATACGGTGATATTGTCTCATGTTCTATCAAGAGAGAAAAAGAATTCTCGAAGTCTTACGAATTTAACGCAAAGGAGGAGAATAGGAGATCTACTGAACACTCTAGAAATGGAAATGAGGGGAAGAATGGAAAAGTATAATATCCATCCTATGGTAAATGTGGGAAGAAATACCCAAGTACTTTTCTGAATGGAATGGGAGTCTATTACCAGTGTGGTAAAAAAGGCCCCCAAGCATGTGGTTGAAAGGGAAAAAAGTTGATTTTGAAGGAAATAATTGTAGAGAAAAGGGGAATTATGAAAATGAATGTCCTAAGCACCAAGGTAACATACCTTAGAAAAATAAAAGGGAGCAATTCCAAGCTTATGTGATCACTACTATTGAGGTTGAAATCCAAAAGACATGGTGGAAGGTAATTAAATGGTTTCATCATGTTTAGCCATTACTTTATTTGACTATGGACCATCGCATTGTTTCATATCTTCCCAGATTTCTAAAGAAATTAGATATTTACAATTTGATTTAACAAGGGATTTTTTAGTAAAAACCCCTTTGGGAAGTATCATTGAAACAAATATTTGTGAATCAGTCCCCTTTAAGGAATATAAATGATATTTATAGATTGATCTAATAATCATACCCCTGATTGAATTTGATATAATCCATAGAATGGATTGGGTTTGGGACCATAATGCTAAAAAATTTTGTAAAAAGAAGGATGATACAATTCTCGATGATGATAAGGAGTACCTTATCACTAGAGCAGAAATGTCACCATCTAATTCTTATCTTGATCTACCCCGAGTAGCTCTACTAAATTCAATTATTGGGGAGGATGAGAATTAAATAATTATGGGTGAGGAAAAGAATGTTTGAATTGAGGATGTACCTATTGTTCAATAATATTTTGATGTGTTTCCAGAGGATTTACCAGGACATCCTCCAGAATGAGAAATTGAGATTTCCATTGATTTAATTCCTGGTTCAAGGCCCATATCAGAAACCCCTATAAAATAGCCACTGTGGAATTAGTGGAACTAAATAAACCACAAGAGGAATTGAGTAATAAGGGATTTATTCACTCTAGTGTTTCTCCATTGGGAGCCCCAGTCCTTTTTGTTAAGAAGAAAGACGGATCTATGAGGTTGTGCATTGACTACAGGAAGATCAATGCTATAACAATAAATAACAGGTATCCCCTATCTCGCATTGTTGATTTATTCGACCAACTTCACGGATCTCAATATTTTTCTAATATTGACCTTAGATCCGGATATCATTATTTGTGTGTGAATAAGGAAGAAATTCCAAAAACCGCATTTCGAACCAGGTACGAGAATTACGAGTTTACAGTAATGCCTTTTGGATTGACTATTGAACCATCTGTCTTCATGGATCTAATGAATATAGTTTTCAAGGAATATCTTGTTGAATTTTTAGATGTAATTATTGATGATATTTTGGTATAATCCTAATGCTACAAAGATCAGGAAAATCACTTGTGCATTATTCTGAAGACTCATAGAAGAAATAAAGTATATGTGAAGTTTAGCTAGTGTGAATTATAGATTCCTGATAATTCATTTCATGGCCATATTGTATCTAAGGATGGAATATCTATTGATCTGTCGAAGACCAAGGAATCCAATAATGTCTAGCACCAATGATTATAACTAAATTATGCAGTTTTATTTGTTTAGGAAGTTATTATTGGAATTTTGTCCAGACTTTTTTCCAATTGGCTAACCCATTAGTAAAGATCACCCATAAAGGGGTTAAATTTGTTTGGTCAAAAGTGTGTGAATAATTTTTTGAAGAACTGAAGAGAGTATTAGTTAATGCTCCTATCTTGACTCTACCATCAGGGAATGAAGGGGTTTGTTATTTATAGTGATGCTTCAAATAAAGTAGTTGGTTATGTCCTTATAAAAAATTATAGAGTTATGGACTATCCATCATGACGACTAAAAATTCATGACAAAAACAATCCCACTCATGGTCTTAAGTTTTCAATTGTAATATTATCTCTAATGATATGGAGACACTATCTCTGTAGTGAAAAATGTGAGATTTATACTATTCACAAGAGTTTGAAGTATATTTTCTCACGAAAGAACTCAGCATAAAGCAAAGATAATGGATTGAACTACTCATGGATTAGGATTTCACTATTCACTACCTCCCAGGGAAGGCAAATATGGTTGCAGATGCTTTGTGTAGAAAGGATCATGGAGTTTTGAACAAGATAAGAGTTGTAAGGGATCCTATTTTCATAAATCTAGTAAATATGGATATGGTAATAACCTTGGAAGGTGAAACATAAATACTTCTTCAAATGGTTTCCAATCCATCTTTACTAGAAAAGATAAAGAGTTCTCAGACTGGTGATGAGGAGTTTCAAAAGAAGATTAATGTTGTGAATGATAAGATAATGAGTGACTTTTTATATGAAGATTAAATTTTGAAATTTGGAAAGAGGATTTGTGTTCCCAATATAACTGATATAAAAAGGGAATTTTTGGATGATTCTAATAGATCCAAATTCTCTATACACCCTGGAAGCACCATGATGTATAGATATTTGAAGGAACATTTTTGGTTGGACAACATGAAATGAGAGATTGCTGATTTTGTGTCAAGATATATGGTTTTCCAACAAGTAAATGTTGGAAAACAACATCCTAGAGGAGTCATGCAACCTCTTACCATACATGAGTGTAAATGGGATGATATTATGATGGACTTTGCCAAGGGGCTATTAAAGACACATAGAATGAATAATGAAATATGGGTCATTGTTGACCATCTTACCAAGTCATCACATTTCTTTTCTATAAGGGAATATTTTACACTTGAATGTTTGACAAGACTATATATTATTAAAGTTTTAAGACTTCATGGAGTCCCCTATCAATTTTTTCTAATCATGATCCCCATTTTACATCAAGATTCTAGAAAATTCTTCAGAAATCCATGGATACTAAAATTTTTTTGAGCACTGCTTCCCACCCTCAAACTGATGGACAATCATAACAGACTATTCAAAAAATAAAATACATGTTGAGATCTTGCTCACATGACTTTCAAGGTATGTGGGATCAAAATTTACCACTGCTATAATTTTCCTATAACAATAGTGTCCATTCAAGTATTTAGATGGCTTCATATGAAGCGTTATATGGAAATATATGTCTCACACCAACTTTTTGGGATGATGTTGGTGAAATAAAAATTGTAGGCCCATAACTTGTTGTGGAAACAATGAAAAAGGTGAATGTTATCCAATCCCACATCAAATATGCTCAATATAGGAAAAAGAGCTATGCGGATAATTGAAAAAAGGATTTGGAATTTCTGGTAGGATATCATATTTTCTGGAAGGTATTTCCATGGAAGGGTGTTATCGATTTTGGTATGAAGGGTAAATTGAGTCACAGGTACATCAGACCTTTCAAAATTCTAGAACTAATTGGTGTTGTAGCTTATCTTTTGGTAATGCCTCCAAGTCTCTCCAATGTTCATGATGTGTTCCATGTATCACTATTATGAAAATACATGCCTGACCCAACGCATGTACTCACTTATAAAGAAAATCAACTAGAACCTGATATGTCTTATTGTAAAGAGCCTGTCAAAATTCTTGACACAAGAGAACAAGTGCAGAGAAACCGGATGACTCGTCTGGTAAAAGTTCTATGGAGAAACCATAAGATGGAAGAGGAAACATGGGAACCATAAGAACATATGATTAAGAACCACCCGAATCTTTTTGTGTGGTAGTATTATAGAAATTTCATGGAAAAAGTTATTTGATGGAGGGGAGAATGTAACACCCCAAACATCCACGGTATGTTTCCCTTTGAATAATGCAATAGGTTGCATTGTACGCAACTTTGATTTTCTAATACACCGTGACCAATCAAACTAGCCATTAGGAATAGTAATACCACCTAATTGAAATTTTATAAAATTTATCTTTCAAAATAGACTTTATTTTTGGATTCAGAATATTAAAATTAGCTTAGGGAGATTTTTTGGTATTTTTCTTAAAACATTCAATTTTTGATGATTTGTGAAAAAACAATGCATTATTGGATAAAACTGACTTTTTATTTAAATAATTAGTTATTTAATTTTAATTTATTTAAGGTAAAAATAGATACGTAATACATATATATGTTCAATGTAATTCATTAGAGTCATTTTAATATATGTTTAGATATATAATATTTTATGAAACTTTTTTCCGTATTTTACCCACCTCCTATGAGCATTTGCAAATTTGTACAAAACTTAATTTTACTGCTTTTGTGAGTTGACTATCAAAAATATGAGAGAAATGGTTCATATAATTATGTAAAATTTGGTTCGATAAGATTAAAATAATTTTTCGTGAATAGTAACTTTTGAATTTTATTTACCGTAGTTAAAAAAAATATGGTAATTAAGGGTAAAAATGATATCATAATTACCCTAAAACCTGTACTAATTCTATTGTCTAAATATAATTCGACCAAAACAAAAATTGGAATAAAATATGATCCTTTTTGGTCCACTAGGATAGGATTAGGAAATTTATTATTATTCTATTTAAAGAAAAGTTAAAAGAGTTAAATTCAATGTCTAATAACTACACCAATTTTAATATAGGGTTATACGTAAGATAAATTAGACTATAAATGTTCATTATAAATATAAAATATTTTACTATATAATGTTATTTTATTTATAATTTTTATAAATTAAATAATTTAATTTATTTATGACACAATTATGAAGCAGTATTTCCCTTATTAATGAAATATTAAAATTATTGATATTATAAATATCCAAATAATTGTAAATTGAAAATTTTGATGAATTAAACTAATTATCTAGGATAATATGACATGTAATAGTTGTTTAAATATATTTTAATTGAAGTGATAAAGTTTTTATGGCTTTCAAAAAATCAAATACTAAATAGTGTCAAAATTCACATTATTGAGTTTTTAAAACAAATATTATATTATTAATTGATATAATATTCCTAAAAATATATGTATCGTCCAAAGGACTTAGATAAGGTTATATATATTAATAATAAACAACATATAGTTCTCTTGGAATGTTATAGTATGTTTATTAACCATATAATATAAAAATACAAAGAGACATGGTAAATGTTAAACTATTTAACTAAGAGATAAATCTAAAAGTTAAGGTTAATATGATGTACTAAAATTGTATGAAACCGATTGGTTGAAAGGTTTTAGACCCATTACCTCCTTATATTTTAAATAATTCCTTTTGGTGCCATTAGAAACTGAAAATTATTTTATCATATAATAATATTTCAATCTTTTCCAAAAGTGACCCTCACCTCTCTTATAAAATGGAACTTCCCCTTTTCTTAATTTCACACCTCCAAATCCATTTGGTTCGGCCATCCCCTGCCCAAATATCCTCATAACATTACTCCATTCATCATATAGGAGTTATGCTTGTTAGAAATCTAACCTATTGAGCCCTTTTGATCCAATAAAAAGGAAGTACCCGAAGAAGAGGTAAATATATCGTCACCTCTTTCAAGTTCTTTTCAACATCCACTTCCTATTACTTAGTTGTTTCCATTATAAAATAATTAATTCAGTATATAATATATAATTTGATTTTATTATAAAAATTTTACAACCATATTCATTATTCTATCCATCCTATAAATGACAAAGTCACTATACGTGTGTACGTACGGATTACCGTCTCCACGTCGTGGTGTAGTTTGTTATTCAAACACTTAATTATTTTGATGGGTATAATAAGGAGTATAAATGATGTAAATAATATAAATAACCTGTTAATAATTCGGTATATATGATATACCATCCAATTACATACGATTTCTCCATCAATATAATGATATTGTCGCTCGTGCGTACATACGGATTACGGTCTCCACAAACGCGATGAGATTCATTTCCCATCATAATCATTGAAGAATAATTTTCATTTTATGATTAAAAATAATGGTCATGAACATAATATCATTATATATATGAATCATATACATCCTATCAATAACAAACATGACTTACGTAACCAATAATATAACGTACAATGTATCAGTTAACACCGAAATAATGATACTACTAAATTATTATTAAAAATCAATATTATAGGATCATATATGATATCATATTAATGTATATAGTTATTTTATAATTTAATAACAATATTTTTACTATTATAAATGAGGTTAACATACCATATACTAAGAAAAATTACAAGGTAAGTGTTAATTTTACAATATCTTCATTATTCGAGTTTGTTTTTACGTAAGTATCTTATGGGACCTCTTTATCATCCACATCCATTTTTTCATGAAAATGTAATTCCAAACATTATAAATATTGACAAGACTATGGGTTAAAGTAATTTATACCATGATTTGAAAATATATTTTTTTAATTGAATCTTTCTGTCATTTTCTAAACAATGTACATTATGACCTTTTCGGCAAAATTAAGGTAAGAATGTATTTTTTTAGCTTATAAGGCGGGTGTTGATATAATATACCATTATAACATCATCAAAGCATACCATAAAATCTTGTAAAAATATTTTCAAAATAAATTTCTTCTTTTATAATTATATAACTTTTAAATGATTTCAAAATAGAGAGAGGTATTTCTTTAAAAAGGATTTGATTTAATCTATGTCAACATCTTTTGATGGATTTTAATATTTTTTGAAGTTTATTTATTATGATAAGAAACATCCATATATTATTAATGGTTTTGTGATATTTTGGACTCTGGATGTGTTATTTTTACACTATTCATGGTTTATGGATAAATAATTGAAATTTCGTATGCTAGTTTTAATATGAATATTATATTATGATTAAACCTTTTTTTATGAGGAATGCATTGGACTTAGCAAGTGATGGGTGGAGCCCACTATAGCTCATCGATGTATCAGTAGGTATCATGATCCTAACTAGTGTCTTGGAACGAGGCCTTGAAAAAATCTTATTTGTAGTCTTGGAACAGGTCCTTGACTATGTGGTTATGAAGATGGAATTATTGATATTGCATGTGATTATTAGACTAGTATAATATCCATGGGAATAAGTAAATTGAAATATTTGATTTTATCTTTTCCATATTGTGCTTATGTTTAAGTATAAAATTATTATTTTTTAGTCTAATACATTTCATTAAATGTTTATGCATATTTATGAATGTTTTCACTATATGGTTATCCTTATTGAGCATCTGAGCTCACCCCTTTCTATGTTTTATTTTTTCCAGGATGTGAATAAGTATTTAGTGGTTGACCTATAGGGACAGGTTATGGGTATAAGTGTTTTCAAAAGGGGACTATATGTTGTTGATGTTTTTATCTCATGAGTTAATTTATAACATATGTAGGTATCTACAACCTCCTAGGCTACTAAACGGATCGGTCATTAGGAACATGATTCCTTATATCATGCCAATGTTATGTAATAATGCACCAACTCTAGGAATCTTGGTTTGGACAGTTACATTATTAGACCCCAATTTCAATAATATATAATAAATTAAATTAATTATAATATAAATTTTTATATATTAAAAGAATCACAATGGTAAAATATATGAAAAATAATACCTTAAAAGGAACCATTGAATAGAGAATAATAGTAATGGGTTATACCCTTGGTCCTAATATGAAAAACTTCTAACAAAACTAAAATAAATTGGGACTAACTTCTATATTAAATAGTGTATAAATCAACACAAAACACCCAATTATCAAAAACTATCATCTTCAATGGAATCCCCCACCAAGAACTAGTATATCACATGACTTGGGGGACACTATTCCATGTGTCACATAAAATAGAGTACCATGAATCAAGATACCACACTTAGTTACAATGGTACCCATAACTAATCTATTGTAATGGTGTGAAATTCATCCTAGAAAGATAATTATGTCTGATAATAAAAACATAATCATTTCATATATCCTCACATCAAATTTCCTTGAACGAAACATCCTAGTTTCACAACATATCAACATAACAAGACAATGAAAATATCATAAAGGGGGAAATAAGAAATAAAGGTAAAAATACATGTCAAAAAATGGATTTCAAAACTTATATAAGTTAAAAAAATGTAACAATCTGACTCCAGAATCCCTGAGGTAGTGCGTTATTCTATAAAAATGGTATGATTACAAGAAATCAAGTCCCGAAGAAATGACTAGGTTAGCAGCCTTTGAAAATAGATACAACCATGAATGTTACATTATACGTTAAAATATAAAACACAACATAAATAATACTTTGAAAATTCCATTATTCCACTAGCTTAGCCCTACATTTCAATAATAATGCACTTTGTGAAATCCTAGTAAAATAGAAATTGATAAAGGGGTGAGATTAGATACTCAGTAAGGGTAAATAATTTAGCAGTAGCTATAAACATTTAAAGAAAGATGTGTAATAAAAACAAACACATTTTAAACATAAAAATGAACATAATTTGGAAAAAATTAATCAAACATCACTATATAAATATGAAAATGGATATTCTTATAGTCAAACAATCGTATGTAATAACTAATTATATAATGAGGGAATGCATAATGCCAGACATCATAACCACATAATCAAGGCCTCGTTCCAAGACTACAAATAAGAATTTTGACAAGGCCTTGTTCCAAGACAATAATTTGTCTCATGAGACCTACTGATGCATTGAGGAGCTATAGCAGGCTCCACCTATCACTTAATAAGTCTAATGCATTCCTAATATGAAAAGTGTAAATCATTATATAAACATTCATATTAAAACTATCATATAAAATGTCAATAATTTAACTGTAAACCATGAATGTTATAAAAATATCATGTCTATAGTAAAACATATCATAACTCATTCAATACAATAAATAAACTCCAATCATGAATAATATCCATCAAGGGATGTTGACATAGTTGAAAATGATTAGTAAAACTCTTGGAGGTAAATATCCATTTTTCATAACATCATTTAAATATGAAACATTTTATAAAAGAAGACATTTAAAATGCGTTTTTTGAATCAAAGTGTCCCATAATACTTGGATACTTCTGAATGGATTTAACCATTTAGAACATTCATATCTATATAAATAATTCCTTAAAACTATTTTTCAATCATTGACATTAATGAGAATTATTTAGAAGTATAAAACATTAAACCATTTAAAATGATGTTTTTGTTAAAGAGTCCATAAAATTCTTTTTGAAAACTCTTTTATGAAAAATGTAAATAGGTAATAAATATGTCTGACTAAAAACATACACATAAATAATCTCAGATAATAATGACATTGAGGAATTAACCATTACCTTGTACTTCCCTTTGGTCAAGCGTACATTTAAACTCTTTTATAATGACAATATTATGTTATTAAACTATAACAGAACCATATTCATATTTATGAGATCATATTTGATTTATTTATGGCTTCAAACTCCCCATTTAATAATAATTTCTATCATAAAATAATATTATTTGTGATATTCACTTTATTGTAAATGTATTAATTTCTTATTCCTGATCGTATCACTTATATCATGAATTAATGGCTTAAAAATTATTACACATTATTTATGAATCATATATATGAATAATATAAATATGTATAATGGATAGATATATCAAATCTAAAGCATTGTTTATGGAGATAGTAGGTCTTACGTAGGCATAAACGTTGTTTCTGTTTTCATATCATATTGAACAGAAGTAAGTGAATGATATATATGTAAATTCTTATACACAAAAACATATATGTATATATATATATATATTTATTTATATATTTATATTATAACTATTATTTAATATATAACAATCTTATTATATATATATATTTTTATAATCATCATTGAATGGTGAATGTGGAAATGAATCTCATCGTGTCGTGGAGACGGTAAGTTGTACATTCGCATTAGCGACAATTTCATTATATTAATGGTGAAATAATATTTAATCGGATGGTATACTATTAATATAGAATAAATAACATGCTATATTTATTATTTATATCAATTATACTCATTATTATAACTATCCAAATAATGATGTGTTGAATAACTAACTACTCCACGATGTGGGGATGGGAAGTCGTATATACGGACGTATGGTAACGTTGTTATTCATAGGATGGATAAAATTATGAATATGGTTTTACAATATTTATAATAAATTATCAAAAAAATGGAAGGCACTGGATTTATTTTTTTGGTATAGAAACAACAATGAAAGGGGAAGTGGAAGGGAAAAGAACACTGGAAGAGGTGATGAAATAATTACCTCTTCTTCGGGTGATTCCATTTGATTTGAACAAAAGGTCTGATTATGTTGGATTTCTAATCAAAATAATGACTATAGGACTAATTGAGGTTAGTTGGGAGGATATTTGAGTAGGGGGTGGATGATTCAAATGGATTTGGAGGTGTGAAGATAACAGAAGGGGAAGTACACTTTCATAAGATAGGTGGGGGTCAATTTTGGAAAATCAATAAATATTATATTATTATTAAATCATTTTCTATTTATAATTGATCCTAATGTATTAATTTACAGGATAAGGTGGGTACGAGTCGAAATATTTTCAACCAACCAGTTTTAGACAAGTTTAAGCCGCCATATTAACCTTATCTTTTAGATTTAACTCTTAGTTAAATGGTTTAACTTTTACCGTGTCTTCTTCTATTTTTAAATTACATTGTAAATAAACATACTATAAAATTATAAGGGAACCTAAAGTGGTTCATTAATGATATATCTATCATTATATAATTCCTTTGGCTGAACCAAAAATATTTAAGAAGATTGTATCACTTAATAATATAGTATTTTTTTTTAAAACTCAATTATGTCAGTTTGGACACTATTTAATATTATGTTTTTTTGAAAGTCAAAAAAACATAATTACTTCAAAAAAAATAAACTAAATCAACCATAACATGTCATATTCACCTAAAAATTCGTGTATGGAATCATTGTCTAAATTTATATTTATTTTGATATTTATAATATCTATGATTTAAATCATTATTAATAAGTTAATTACTGCATCATAATTGCATCATAAATAAAATTAATTATATAATGTCTAAAAATTAAAAATTAAATATCATAATTTAGTAAATTTCATTTTCTTTCTAAGGAAAATTTATAGTCTAATTTATCTAATGTATAACCCTGTATTAAAAATGGTTTATTAATTAAAATTTCAATTTAACACTTCTAACTCTTCATTAAATAAAATAATAATATACTTCCTAATCTAATCCCAATGGATAATATTTTATTCCCAAGGTTTATTTTGGTTGGAAGACACTTATCCAATAGAATTAAGACATGTTTTGGGATAATTATAATTTTATTTTAACCTTTAATTACCGCATTTACTTTTAACTGTGGTAAATAAAATTCAAAAGATACTATTCACCAAAACTTATTTTAATCCTATTGAACCACATTTTACATACTGATGTCAGCCATGTTTCTTTTATTTTTGAAATTCAATTCATAGAAGTGTAGAAAATATGATTTATGGAAATTTTTAATTATGCCTAGAAGGTGGGGAAAAGATGATAAAAAGTTCCACAAATTTGTATACATCTAATCTTATTATAAAATGACTCCAACTATTTAAATTGAAATAATATAGGTATTATGTATCTATACTGGCATTAAAATAAATTTAAACTAAAAAATAATTATTTAACTAAAATTCGGTTTTAGACAATAACACATTGTTTTTAACTATTCATCATAAAATGAATATTTTCAGAAAAATACCAATAAATAAAACTTAGCTAATTTTGATATTCCAAATTCTAAAATGAATTCTATTTTACTAAATTAACAACTTATGAGATGAATTGATAAATATAAATTTTATTCCTGTTGTGAAAACCAGAAAGCAAGTATTTGAGAAGGAAAAACTATCAAAAGATTCATATGTGTTTATATCCAATTTAAATGTGAAATTTTCTCTAATGACCAATATTGGCTTAAATAAAAAAAATCTAATCTAATTATACTTCAAAAATATTCAAATGTATAATTCAACACTATATATTATTTTTATTAACAAAGTTGTTTTCAATTAAAATTTTGTATCTTTCACTATTCAATAAGATATAAAAGTTATCAGAAAAACATAAAACAATATATCCAAACTAAATTTTTATTTCCTTCTTATAAAGAATAATTGTATTTTTTCAAATTAAATTTATTAATGTCTCAAATATTGGACATAAAAAGGGTTTTCCATTAAAAGGTGGTAAAATTGAATTTTTTAAAAAATAATTATTTTATCTAAAAAAATGAATTTGACATTATATAATGTCTGAGAAACACATAATAAAATTGTTAAAACTATATGAATCATTTATAATTCAAAATGTAGTTAATACTATTCACAACTGCATTTTGAATTTCTAGTTTAGTAAGTCATCTTGTGTTCGAACTATGTGTTGCGTGTAGCGCAGGAAATTAAATTACATAAAAAAAGACAACGTACTATAAAATAATGTGATATTATATTATCCCCTCTTGAAATAAATTGTGTCCTCGCAATTTGAAACATTAGTTAGAAAATAAAATGTTAGAAATAGAATATACCATTGTGGAAAAACCATATTGGTTATAATGTAAATAAAATATAGACTTAATATGAGGGAAAGGGATATGAGAAAGTCACCAAAATTTTTTATTTTTGAATAAGATTACATTGGTAGAAATTTGAGACACATAATTGGAGGAAAAACATAAATATTTATAGGTATTAATTTTGGTCATTAATCACAAAAAAGAGAACAATAAATAGAAAATTAGGGCCTCAAAGCTATAAATCTATGATGACGTAAAATATTACTGGTTCATCAAAACATATTGTATTAGGATAAAACATTTTTTGTTTTAAAATCCTTTCCCCTATGTTTAAGTATTAATTCTTTATAGAGTAAGAAAAAAACTACTTAACAAGTAGAGTTCCATCCTTTAACTAATTTCATCCACAAACTCATCATTCACTCCAAAAGATAATAGAACTCAAAAATATTCTATTTATCCATATCATATAGGGTTTTAAAAAAATGAATTTATAATTCATCTATAATATAATTTAACAAACTATATTATACAAACTAAGAAATCACATAGGCCAGTGGTATGTGATGCACCCTTGTCACCCTTCAGTTGTGGGTTCACATCTCACAGTCTTGTTGAACAAGATGGGTTGTCGCCAGACCTTCGGGTTGTCCTTTTTATTAAATAAAATCCAAAAAAAATCTTATGAAATTTTTTTACATTAAACCATAGTATAAAATGCCCAACTTAATCCATTCCAACCTTTATACATAGCCAAAATACTTGTGTCCAAACTTATAGTCCAAAAAATTATAAGGAATGTCCACATATCATAATGAAGATCTCTTTTTTCCACATTGTAACATATAAATACCTTCATTGTGTACTCTCTTAAAACATGGTAACACCCTGAATTACCATAAAATTATATTTATTTCATTAATGATCCCTTATTACATATAGAATACAATATATATTCCTTATATGAAAATATTTTTTAATACACCAACAATTATAGAATAAACAAACCATTAATCAGTTCTAAGGTAGTCAAGAATATCCAATATAAAATATCTGAATTTACCATCTCAGATTCAAGAATCACTACATCAGTATCAGGAACGTATTATGGTTTATCTTTCCTTCATCAATGTATTTTTCAAAAAAATTATCTTGGTGTTGAATCACTTTTCATAGTACCATATATTCATAAAATCACAATGAAATAGTATGGAAGTACAATCCTAATTTATTTCTATAATTAATATTACCAATACATCATTGATAAAACACTCAAATGACATAATTATTTTAAAAAATAAGAATACTAATTATTCATATTCATCTATTTTAATATCATAAATTGATTATTATCCAAAAGCATCATTTGGGGTATACATTGATGATTGGGACACTTATTTGCGTAGTGTCCCAACTATTTGAGGTGAATAATTGTACATTTGAATCCTTTTTCTTACCCTCGCAATCACTTACATAGTGTCTTTTTTCCCCACACATATAAAAAAACTCACTTTCCATTCATACATTTACCAAGGGGATTCTTTCCACAGTTTTCACATATGGTAAAATCTATCATTCCCTTCTTCTCTTTATCTATATTTTTCTATACCATCCTTTCCTTCTCAGGATTCCCTTCAAATCCATAGGACTCAGGTAATTCTTTAAATAACTTATTTTCAAGAGATTATATTTCCTCATATGATGAGATAACATGGGAGGCTATTTCTCCTCAAAATGTTGGCTTAACACCATGGAAGATATGATTCATCTTACTCTATGGACAATGTGTACTTTTGGAGTTCACATTCCTTCTACTGGGTGCCATTTTTATATAAAGAAATACACTAGGTTAAATCATATCATAATATGTAATCCAAAAACTAGAAAAATTATATACATTGATTGAATGTTTTCACACATCTAGTATGATAATCATAAAAATGGTGTCTCTGCTGACATATTTACACATAAATCCTTCATAATTATTTGTAAATAAAATGTGAATTATCCAAGCCATATCCCCTCAGGAGTGTCAAACCAGGTGGGTAGTAAGGCCTGGTGTCATGTACGAGGATACCCCAGGTCAAGCCCGAAACTCCATGTCGAAGTTTTCACTCTTAGGTACATCTATTCTAGAACCACATCCACTTGTAGTATCCAGAAATGGATTTATAACTTGGAAAACACACATAATATCAAAATTACAATTAAAATTGGATGCACTTAAATTCTAATCATCAAATTCTATCTTAATGTATTTTTTTCTAATCAAAGTATTCCTAAATCTATTTCCAAGGTAGTTTCTAAACTTTCTCTAATACAAACTGTAATGCCCCGACACCAAAATCCCAGAGTCGGTGCATTAATTTTATACATTTGCATGATTACAAGGAATCATGTCATGAAGGACTAATCAGTTAATTAGTCTTGGAAAATAGATACAAACATGAACATTACATTAAACATTAATACAAATTACACATTATAAATAATCCTTTTAGAACGCCATTATTCCCCTAGCTTACCCGTGCATATCAATAGTAAAACATTTCTTGGAATCCTGGGAAAAAAACATAATAAACGGGTGATCTCTGATGCTCAGTAAGGGTAAATAATTTATTGGAAGTTATAAAAAATTAAGGCATGATTTGTAATAAAAAAATATCCTTTTAAAAATAAACATGACTATAATATGTAAAAAGTAAATCAAACATCACCATATAAATATAAACATGGATATTATACTAGTCAAACAATCACAAGTAATAACTAATTTCATAATGAGGGAATGCATAATGTCAGACATCATACCCACATAGTCAAGGCCTAGTTCCAAAACTACCAATAAAAATTGTGTCAAGTCATTTTTCCAAAACACTAATTTGTCTCATTAGACATATTGATGCAACAAGGGGCTATAGAGGCTCCACCTGTCACATACTAAGTCCAATGAATTTCACATATGAAAAGGGTGAAACATAACCTAAACATTCATATTAAAACCATCATACAATATTTCAATACATTAACTATAAACTATGAATGGTATAAAAATATCACATCCATAGTAAAACATATCATTACTCATTCAATATAATAAATAAATGCCAATGATGAATGATATCCAGTAAGGGATGTTGACATAGTTGAAAATGATCAGTAAAACTCTTTGAGAGAAATATACCTTTTTCATGGAATAATTTAAAATTAACACAAATATTAAAGGAATACATTTAAAAGACATTTTTTACCGATGTTTCCCATCCACTTATAATATTTTTAAAGGATATAACATTTTAAAACATTTGCATCCATTAAAATAAATCCATAAAACCATTTTGAAAACATTGAAATTAATGAGAATGGTTTAGAAGAATAAACATTTAAACCATTTAAAATGATGTTTCAGATATAGAGTCCCTTAAAAATAAACCTTTTTAAAACTATTTTAGGAAGCATTGACATGGATAATTAATATTTCCCAGTAAAAACATACACATAATCAGTCTCAAATAATAATGAGATTGAGGATTAACACTTACCTTGTACTTTCCTTTGGTTGAGGGTATGTTTAACCACATGTATAATGAAAATAGTTTGTTATTAAATTTTACCAGAACCATATTAATATTTAATATATCAAACATGATTCATTTATGGATTTATACTACCCAGTTAATAATAATTTCGATGCTAAAATAATATTTTGGGTAATAATAACTTTCTTTATCATATGTGATTTAACTTATTATTCCTGATCGTATCACCTATATCGTGATTTAATTTCATCTAGAATATAAAACATTATTTATGTATCATATATATTCTAAATATAAATATGTATAATAGATTGATATATGAAATGGAAGACACCGTTTATGGAGATGGTAGGTCGTACATATGCATTAACATTTGTTCTCTTTTCAAATCATATAGAGTAGAAGTAACTAAATGAGATGTATTTAAATACATACTTATATATATATATTATCATTATTGTCTCCTATATTAAATAATTATTAAATATATAAATATATATTAATCATTGTTTGAATGGTGAATGTGGAAATGAATCTTATCACGTCGTGGAGATGATAAGTGGTACACACGCACAAGTGCTGATATCATTCTATTGATGGTGAAATATTATGTAATTGGAAGGTATATTATATATACATAATCATTAAGATGTTATATTTTTTTATATCAATTATATTCGTTATTAATCCCATCCAAATAATGAAGTGTTGAATAACAAACTACACCACGATGTGGGGACATTAAGCCGTACATACGCACATATATTGACTTTGTAATTCATAGGAAGGATAGAATAATGAATATAGTTGTAAAATATTGATAGTAACATATTAGTATTTATAAGGTACCAGAGTTATTATTTTGGTATTGTTTCGGGTCGATCTCGAAGAGCCCAACATTTCCGTATCCGATGACACATGGACCTGCTTTCCAAAGGCAGACGTTCTCCGGGTGGTCTGACCAGTGAAGCTTCATAACTCACATTGGTCGAGAGGATGGGAAGTCATTCTCATCACATCCTTTTGGGGGGAATTATTTCCTATTGTAGGACTCTCTTATAGATTTAATACGTAATCATATGTTCGCGAATCTTTGGTTTATACCCAAGCATAGTATCCATGGACTTCTCCTGCTGGGAAATAGTTAGATGGACGCAGGGGTTCAAAATCATTTACGCCCGAGGTTTACCATCCCTCGTTGGATTAATGACCCCGAGGAGTCTAGACTCATTGAGGTGGTACTAGGAGTGGTGCGGCGAACTGATGTAAGATAGTCGGATTGACTGGTCATTGGGCTTGAACCTCAAGGAGGCTTCCTATTTACCCTAACTAGGAGACAGGGACCAAAGTACACGTAGTTCGAATTGGGGTGTTGGAGGACCGACGTGAAGGTGGACCCGGGTGTCCGATGGTGATCGGGCTTGAACCTCTTGGAGGCTTCCTATGTATCCCTGTGGTGGGGAATCAAATTCCTCTTAGTTCGTAATGAATTGGGGATTACACTCTGAGGAGGCCCATGGTGATGGAATGGGGCTTACACACTGAGGAGGCCCATGGTGATGGATTCGGGCTTACACTCGGAGGAGGCCCATGGTGATGAGTTGTGGATTACACTCGATGGAGGCCCATAGTAATTGATTGGGGCTTACACTCTGAGGAAGCCCATAAGAAGATGTCATTGTCGATTCTTACTATAAGCCCACTCTTGAGTCATTCTCGGTGTGAGAAACAAGAGGCAGTAGCGACCAGACGATCACGTTGCGAAAAGTGTGTCCGTGAGAAGTGGAGTGGGGCTTACTCTGGGATGGACGCCCATGGGGATGAAGCGCAGAGGGAGAGGGAAAGAGGTTATCCTGTGCCCATAACCTCTCTTATTCCCGGGGGAATTATGGAAGTGCTTGGGGGATTCCTTCTGATGGGTATTTTACAACCCCCCCCCCCCCCCCCCCCCCGAAGAAAGAAGAAATGCACCGGCCCCAAAAAGTGGAGGAGAAGAAAGGGGGCTCCCGAGCTCAGACTCTACATTAACGTGGTAATGTGAATGCATTAATGTTTTTTAAATCTTATAAAGTGTCGGAGAAACCCCTTCCTCCCTATTTACAGTGGGTATGTGAACTCAAAACGGGGCACTGATGCACCTGAAAGATACATCACACGGGTCTGGTGGCTCTGGTGGAGGCCTTGGCTCGGGACTGATGAGTTGGCCAATGAGGGATCCGCGGAGGATCAGGATGGATTGGAAGAAGTTTATCTGGATCAGGGAATGGGAACCCCAAAGGATTTTTCGGGACATGTGGGTATATGGGGACTGGCGCCCTTCATGTAGGGATGTGTTACGCGGCTGGAGAGGTCATCCGTGAGCCAGGGTGGTCTGCGGACTGATGGGCACCCCACGAACCAGGGTGGATCGCAACCTGGTGGGCATCCCGCGAACCAGGGTGGTTCGCGGATTTGGGGTTGGCCCACGTACCGGGCTAATATGCAGTGGGATCGATGCAAGAAGCAACCAAGGGTGACGCTGGTCGGGGGTTCATTGGTCGGGGCTTTGCCCGCGTTGGAGGGTGCTACGCGGTGCGACAGATCGGAAAATGGGCATAAACTCTCTGGTCTGTGGGGAGTGCATCCACGGAGGGGCCATGGTTTTCTGTCTTCTTTTCTTTGTTATTCTATGTTCGCGGTTCACCAAGTTATTATGCGGTTTTGGTTGCTTATTAATTCGCTTCCAGGTTCATACCTCTTTTGGTTCATGAACTGGAAATTTGCTATTTGGGAAATCTTAAGCTCCTTCCATCGAAATCCTTCTAACTGAATCTGATTGATCTCCTTTCTGAATCCCCCTTCTCTTTTCTCTTGATGTCCTTTTATAGAGTGGGGTAAGGGATGTATCTATGTTCATGAGGAACCTTTTGCAGAGGCCAATGATCGGAAACCCGATTCACGGATGAACTGGTCAATCCACAGCTTGTGGGGGGCATCGAGCACATCTCGCCCTGCGAACAAAACGAGCTAGAGGAGCGCTTCACGACTACAGAGGGTTCCACCACCATTCCGTGAATGACAGCGGATGCGGACAGGTCGGTTGAGGCGGTTCGCGGTTGGGGCGGTTTGTGACGGCGGACCGGTTCAGTGTCTGTCCTGCTTCACGCCCATGGAGGATCTTCGCCTCCATTCCACGAATGACAATAGTCCGCAGAGGGGGTGCTTTTTGGAACTGGTCATGTGGCCACATCATTTGGACCGGTCTGTGGACCGGTTCGGCTTTGTGCATCCTTTGAGTTTTCTCCATTCTTCCCCTCAATTCTTTGGGGGAATTGGGTAAAATATCCTTTGTGGATTTTCAGGACCCTACAAATTCCCCACATCGGAATGGGGTCCGATTGGAATGAAGAGGAGGCCATTCTGATGCAGAGTGGTCCTGAAACATGTATGGTTTATAGTAGAGGGGTGGAACCAGTAGGGGACCACGCCTATAAATATGGGGGGGGTGTATTTTTTCGGATTCTTCGCGAAACCAGAGCCCTCTTTCTTTTTGTTCTCCGCGTGCTCATTCCTTCGCGAAATGCCTCGTTCGTGAGCTAGATTCTATTTCTACGAACCATTCCTCATTCACGGTCGCCTTCACCCACGAACTAATTTCCCAACCACAAACCAGTAATTTTAATTAATTAAAAAGTAAGTCACGACTGGACGTGGAGGAACTTTCTTTGCGGTTTCGATGTTTCGAGGACTGAGGTCTTGCTGACTGGAAAAAAAAATTTAAGTCCTCTGAACTTAATCACATAAATCTGGGATTAGGATCCTGTAGATCAACTTGGTTCGTGGTTTTCTGTCCAACGCCTCATGGGCTAGCATCCCGCGAACCCCTTCCATGTAGGGTTGGTTCACGGGATGCTGTCATCGCGAACAACTTTATGAGGCCTTCTCACGAAGGCTTCTCAATTTCTTTTCCATAAAACCAATATTTTTGTCCATGTTTTATTACTCTAGACAAACAATTTTACTAGTTTCTATAATACAGGGAGAAAACATGGTTCCTCCTCACCATACACCCAGGCCTGCTTCCGAGCCTCTCCCGATTGGCCCAAGTAGGCATCTAGATATGATTCGTAGAGCAGAGATCATCAAAGAGGACCCTATTCGGTCCATCATTCCATATTTTGGTGTCTTGAAGGAGTTCCTCTCTCATGAGCTCTTGAGATATCCACTATAAAATCTACTTCCACTTTACGGATTTGGTCTACAAGACATCATCTCAATCCCCCCTACATTCTCAGGTCTTCCGTCACCTTACTTGGATGCATCACCGAAGTGTATTCAGGTGAACCTCACCCAATCAGGGGAAATAATCTCTGATCCTGACCTGAAAGATACCTTCATTTTGAGAGGATATATCTAGACCTAATGAAATCAGTACACACAAGACTTCTCTCAAGAAGCTATCATAAAGAGTTACCCATCCATAATCAAGCTTGCTTGAGTGGACCCTAACGCGGGGTGGATTTCTAGGTGGGATCTGCGGTCTGGTGGGATTTTCTCGAATGACTGGGCCTAGGCATTTTGGGTCCATCATCATTTCCTGGAATCTCCCTAGTCACTGGAACCAGTCAATTTGTACTTCGTAGCATGGGCCTCTCAATTTTCTATCTACCCACCATCTTTGATCCTGCCTAACCTGCTTAGTCGCTGGTGTTCATGCATTAATACTTTTCACCTTGCCCATGGAGAAGTTGGCATTGGTCTGTGGGACATCTATCAATTGGGAGGGCTCCCAATTATCAGTGAGATGTACGACGAGTTTCTTCCCACTCCTGGTGCATGGGAGGACGTCGAACAAATTCCTCTGTGGGAGAGGGATCTGCTTGTTATAGCGGAGATATCACAAGGTCAGGCCTTGCGTGCTTGCTCTCTTATTCCCTATAGCACCTAGATAGGGTCATTTCTGAAAACAATTGGTCATGTGTCGAAGATCAAGTGCCCCAGGACCCATCCTTCTCAACAGTCATGAACCATCCCAGGTTCCACTGGGCGGTTCTGGATGTGGGCAATTACATTTCATGGGGTTATGAGTTATGCACCGGTGTGCCGCCTATGCTCCGGCTGGCAGGTATGTTTTCTATGTTTTTGAGTGGGTGGTTATTCCCTTCTTGGGATATCAACCCAGGTGTCAGGTCTTTCACCTTGATGATGGCAGTTGAGTTGGAAGAAGGTCATCTGGTGAATTTGTTCATGCCCACTTTGGCTCGTATTTATGAACTTCTGAGTCACATGCATGAGGGCGGGTCACCCTTCCATCTAAGTGGGCCATTTCAATTCTTATATGGCTAGATTGTAGATCATTTTCATTCTTATGAATGTTGTCGTAACACGGTCATCCCGCTTCCTAATTTTTAGCCTACCCTGCTTGATATTGCTGGGGTTCGTCTGAAGTCATTCAATTCTGATGAAATCATCGAGCTCCAGAGTGACTTCTCCCAGTTTTCCTTCACTCCCTACCCTTCCCCTTGTAGCGTCATGGTTGATAACCACCGAGGGAGCCTGGAGGATCTCTCTTACTAGATTTCACTATGGGATGGGTTTTTGTCTGCACGAATCGATGGGGTTTTTTTATGTGAGTTATACGCCCCCCATCGTTTCTCTCTCTAATTTGGATGTAGGAAAATTCAAGTTTCCCTTCCCCCTCCTCGATCTCAAGGACTGTACCTGACCACTCTCTGTCAATGTTGGTCGATGCTGATGCGGGAGGGATATGACACAAGAATTATCTTGCCTGATACGGGAGCGGCTGCTAGAATATCCTTGGAATATTCTAGGATGTGGGTAAAACATTACCCCAATGGGATCCTGGGGAAGGTTGTCCAGCAGGTTCCCAAGTCTGGAGTCATTGCGGCTATTGTGCCTATCGTACCTTCCTCATCAGCTCTGAGGGAGGACCGATGAATGGCTCGTCGGTCAAAGCGACTCAAGGGATTCTCTTCTCCCAGCCCCTCTGTGGTCGAAGTTCAGATGAACCCAACCTTCTTGGTCATGGATTAGGATGACCCGGTGTCTTTGGCTCCTAACGAGACAATTCCTGCAGTTTTACCGACCAATACCGGACTCAACAACTTGATTCGCAAGCCTGAGGCGAGGTTAAAAGATTCAGAACTTCCAGCTTTGGAATCGTCTTCTAGCATGCACATGCATGTGCTGATTGCAATGCCAGACTTTTCTCTCGTGCTATCCAGCGAGGATACCAAAGATCCTCATGTCATGATCGACCACCGAGAAGTGTGCAGGTGGTCATGGCCCCAGATTTGCGAGATTGTTGCCAAAACTCCTCTACCTAAGATGGAAACAAAAATAGAAGCTCTTCGACAGCTCTTCTTGGGTTTGGGGTCAGGTGGCTTTAACTATCGGTAGTTCCATTCTATTACTTTTCAAGTTTTCATGGCCCATGAGGAAGTTTCCACTAGTGAACACAAACTTTCTCACCTTGTTTCCGCTCATTGCGGGACCAGAGCCTTAAAGGAAGCCATGGTACAGCTCCATCAGCTGATAGCGCAGGAGGCGATCTCTCGAGATCAGGCGGACATCCTATTGTCCGAGTTGCATGAATGTGAAGAACGGGAAGTGATGTTGAGGGATCATTTATCAACTAGGACTGGTCATCTTGAAGCCCCCAGGAAAGGGTTCAATGATCTCCAAACAACAGTGGATAATACTCGTTTGGTTGCTGAGGTTGAAGCCATAGAGAAGGTTGTGCTGGAGCAGTCTTGCAATAACCTTCGCCGCTCGGTTGTTGATCTAGTGGAGAGAGCGAGTCATGATCCTTGATGACTATCATATCAATTCTTTTACTCTCTATTTTACTTACCCATCATTTTTTCTGAGGGAGAGACCCCAGCTTTTGGATGTCCTCCCTTTTTTTCAAACGGAATACATTCTCTATCAATATATTATCACTGTAAAATTTGATTGTTACTAGAACAATTGTTGTGTAAATAACAACTCACTGAATCAGAATTAATCATAACACAGGAAAACAAACTCTAACTTTTGCCTGGACCATGGGATCTAGTGAGCATAGATTGACTATTACTAGGGTTTTGTAGAAAATCCCCACAAACTGTTTGTCTCTTATTTTAATGCCCTAATTTTTCCTAGGCCCATTTAGTGTGGACTCATCAGGTATGGCCTGACTTTTTCTTAGGTCGTCCTTTTTGGTTTTTTGGCCTAATAGTCTTTGTGCATCTTTTTGTGAGCGGTTTAAAGTTCCACCATCAAGACTATCATTACTGATGTTTTAGGTCGAACAACTTTGACCATGTATGGTGGGTTGAGGGCCCCAATGAGGTTTGGTTGATTAAAAGATGTCTCAATATTCTTTAGATTCATGTAGAGAGAGTATGATTAGATTTGAATGACATGTAAGGCATGTCTCAAGGCATGGGAGCCGTATCGGCGTGCAGAGGTGGGAAGAGCATCGCCTAAGGAAATCTTTCCTTTGGTAGACAGGCCATGGGTGATCTACATATAGAGCCATTGAGGGCATGATATGCATTGTCGTGCAAAGGTGTCCTTATGTTAATGACTCTCCATTTCTGATGGCCATATGACTTCATGAAATTCTGGCTTAGGGAACCCATCATGGGTGGCTTGGAGAATTATGAAAACCACCGAGGGTTTCTTGGAAAGGGTATGTGACGTCTGAAAAGATTTTAGAACATCTATATCAATCAGGAGTGTAGAATCGAGGTTCCTTTCCTACGCATTTATCTAGTGTTAAGGACGGTTGGGGCTTGGAGCAGTTTAAAGTCATGCAGCTGGGATATCATCTAGAATGGAAGAGATCCTCCTTATCCTTAGTAATCTCATCAAAGATGTTCCACCATATTAAGGAAGGGTTGTGAAAGGGGATGTTAAACTGTACCTCAGAGGGTTTCCGAATCGTAGGATGAACATAGGGGCTCAGGGGCCAAGAGGCCTACAGAGACAAGCATTTCCTAAGTAAATCTTTCCTTTGGTAGATGGGTCAAGGACTGTCAATATGAAGAGCCACTGAGGGCATGGTATGCATAGTCATGCAAAGGTTCCCTTGTGTCAATGATTTTATTCTTCCGATGGTCGAGCAACTCCAGGGAAGTTGAGATTAGGACCACCAGGGGTGGCTTTTGAGAATTAGGCTTTCTTCTAAGTATGGAGTATGGTTTATGAGGAGAGGGTGTCTGGATACGGGAGGAGCATCTAGGACAAATATCCTGAGAATGGGTGAATTCATTCCTCCTCATGCTGGTGTGAGACGGTGGTTCGTGCAGGTATGACCCATGCACTGGGGGATAGGGAAAAGCCTTTGTTACTTACTGAACCCATGACATGTTTGGCCATGCAGTTTAACGTCATGTGGTAAGGGAGACTTCCGTGCAGTTTATCATCATGCAGTAAGGATGGGGGGTATTAATAAAGGATTCTTGTGCAGTTTAACGCCATGCAGTAAGGACGGGGGTATTTTTAAACCATTGAAAATGCTTGTTGTTAAAGGCATTTCCCGGGATGATTAATTATTGGTCTTTGCAGATTTATGCCAAGTGGCCCAGATGATCCTTGCAGTTTAATGTCATGTGGTAAGGACATAGTTGCAAAGGCCACTCTTCACCAGAATTCAACTGGGCTTTAACATCCCGAATACCCAAGACGTGGAGATGGGTTAATGGTGTAAATCATGGTTATGGGGCCTCTTGGATCAGGATAAATGATATGAGGGCTCTGATGCCGGTAAGTGTACGGGGATAGGAATAGTGTCGCCTACGGAAATCTTGCCTTTGGTAGACGAGCTAGAAGATATCAATATGCAGAGCCACTGTGGTCATGGTATGCATAGTCATGCAAAGGTGTCCACAGGTCGATAACATTCCACTTATGATGGCCATGAATTTTTATGATGATCCATAATTATTCGAGCCACGAAGTCTATCATTTGGTAAATAATTGTCTGGACATGTCGGTGATGTTCATACCTGGTTTCTGTTAATGTTTAGAGAACTCCCTGCACTAATTTATCTTACAAGAAGGGGTGTACCTTTACTCCATGTAGTTTGACGTCGTGCGGTAAGGACGAAGTACTCATAGTTTAGCGGTCAAAGAGCTCAGAACATTGGGTGACTATTGCGGCAGTCACTCGAAGGATAACTGAGTTACCATGATTTGATATAATCTGAACAAGGTGGGAAATGAAGGATGTAAACTGCAACTCTAAGGTTTCCCAGATCAGGAGATAGGGTGTGGGGGCTCTGAGGCCAGTAAGCATACGGAGCTTGGAAGTGTGTCGCCAAAGGAATTCTTGACTTTGGTAGACAGTCCAGGGGCTATCAATATGAAGAGCCGCTGAGGGCATGGTATACATAGTCATGGAAAGATGTCCCCGGGTTGATAACCTTCCACTTTCGATGGCCATGAATGATTATGAAAACGAGAGACTTCTCACAGTACATAGTTCGACATGTGGGGATAATTGTGTCTGAGAAAACAAGAAACATCTTCACTACAATTGTACGTTGAGTCAAAGTAGCCTAGTCCTGGCTTGATGTTCATAGATACAGGTCGTCATGTGAACCACGAGCAGATACATAGGCTAGCCAGGTAGGGATACCCTGGTGATGTTTGGATGTGAAAAGGGGACAAACATGTAAACCACTGTGCCATAAATTTCTGGATCGGGAGGTATGGTATGGGTCTCTGAGTCCTGTAAACGTACGGAGCTAAGAATAGTGTCACTTGGGGAAATCTTTCCTTCCGTAGATGGGCCAGGGGCAATCAATATGCAGATCCGCTGAGGGAATGGTATTCATAGTCTTGCAATGGTGTCCACTTGTCGATAACTATCCCCTTATGATAGCCATGAATGGTTATGAAGATCCTTAATTATCCGGGCTGTGGAGTTTGAAGTATGGGGAGGATGAATCTAAATGTGCAAGGAGTATTTTCACCATATTTTGTCATACATCTTGGGTGGTTTGAGATGAATTCCGTGTAGTTTAACACCGTGCGGTGAAAACGTGGTCCTTGCAGTTTAACGTCATGCGGTGAGGATGAAAAATACACCGTGTGCAGGTCTGGTACATATTCAGGGGAAATGGGCATTAAACATTCATTATTCATGCAGTTTAATGTCGTATGGTAAGGATTCAAAAATACACCCTGTGCAGGTCTGATCCATACACAGGGGAAAGAGATCATTTTAAAAGCTCATTATCCATGCAGTTTAACGTCGTGTAGTGAGGATACAAAAAAAATATAAAAATACTCCCTGTGCAGGTCTGGTCCGTACATGGGGGAAGGGGCATTTTTTTAACTCTTATTTGACGGTTGAATGGGCCAAGATTGGGGACCTTGGCATTGCTACATATCATGTGAGGGAAAGAATCAATTCGTACGTAGTTCTTTGAAAGGAGTACACCCCATGAAAGTCTGCTCCATACAAGGGGGGAGAGGGAATTTTTAAAACTTCTTGTCCAAGAAGTTTAACATCGTGTGGTGAGGACAAAATACTCTTAGTTTAAGGTCATGGATTTTGGACCATTGGGTGCTTGGCAGTTTAACGTCATGCAGCTCATATGAAGAATACACCTCGTGAAGGTCTGTTCCATACACTGGGGGAGGGAGAATTTTTGTTTGTTATTATTATTTGTATATTTATTTTTTAAATTTTATTATAGGTGGTGGCTGGGCCAGGATAGGTGTCCTAGCATCACTAAGTATCTTGTGAGGGTAGGAATCAGTCCTCACGTAGTCTCTGAAATCCGTGCAGTTTAACGTCATGCATTATGGATGAAAAAGACACCCTGTGCAGGTCTGATCCATACCCGAGGGAAAGGGGGACATTTTTAGCATTAATTCGGGGGTGGATAGGCCAAGATGGGGAACCCTGGTGTCACTACATATCATGCGAGGGCAGGAATCATGCCTTATGTAGTTCTCTAAAATCCGTGTAGTTTAACATCATGTGGTAAGGACGAAAAATAAACCCCGTGCAGGTCTGGTCTGTACACGGGGGAAGGAGGACATTCTTAACTCTTATTATTCATGCAGTTTAACGTCGTGTGGTAAGGATGAAAAATATACCACGTGCAGGTGTGATCCATACATGGGGGAAAAGAGATATTTTTAACTTCAATTCGAGGGTAGGTGGGCCAGGATGGGTAACCCTGGCATCACTACGTATCCTACGAGGGCAGGAATCAATCCTTATATAGTTCTCTGAAATCCGTGCAGTTTAACGTTATGTGGTAAGGATGAAAAATACACCCCGTGCAGGTCTGTTCCGTACATGGGGGAAGGAGGACATTCTTAACTTTTATTATCCGTGCAATTTAATGTCATGCTGTAAGGATGAAAAATACACCCAGTGCAGGTCTGGTCTGTACACGGGGGAAAGAGGACATTCTTAACTCTTATTATCTGTGCAGTTTAACGTCGTGCGGTAAGGACAAAAAATAAACCCTTTGCAGGTCTGGTCCTTACACGGGGGATGGAGGAAATTATTAATTCTTATTATCTGTGTAGTTTAATTTCGTAGGGTAAGGACGAAAAATACACCCCGTGGAGGTCTAGTCCATACACGGGGGGAAAGAGGACATTTTTCACTCATATTGTCCGTGCAGTTTAACATCGTGTGGTAAGGACGAAAAATACACCCCGTGCAGGTCTGTTCTGTACACAGGGGAAGGAGGACATTAATAACTCTTATTATTTGTGCAGTTTAACGTCATTGAGAAAGGATGAAAAATACACCCCATGAACGTCTAGTCCATACACGGGGGGAGGAGGACAATATTAACTATCATTATTCGTGTAGTTTAACATCATTCGGTAAGGATGAAAAATACAGCCCGTGCAGGTCTGGTCCATACATAGAGGAAGGAGGACATTCTTAACACTTATTATCCATGCAGTTTAATGTCAAGCGGTAATGATGAAAAATACTCCCTTTTCAGGTCTAGTCCGTACACGGGGGAAGGAGGACATTCTTAACTCTTATTATCTGTGAAATTTAACGTTGTTTGGTAAGGATGAAAAATACACTGGTGTAGGTCTGGTCCGTACATGGGGGAAGGAGGACATTCTTAAATTTTATTATCTGTGCAGTTTAACATCGTGCAGTATGGACGAAAAATACACCCCATGCAGGTCTGGTCCGTACACGGGGGAAGGGGGAAATTCTAAACTCTTATTATCTGTTTAGTTTAACATCATGTGGTAAGGATGAAATAAAACTTTTTGTCTCTATGCGAAATACTTTTCAGGAATCTCGCATTGGTAGGAGCCGTGGTGAATTTTCCATTCATGGAGATAAGGGTTTATGCTCCGTTGGAGTAGACCTTGTTTACAACGTATGGTCCCTCCCACATGGGCTCCAGCTTTGGAGGTTTCCTTCTAGGTATCATTGGGGTCTGGAGGACCAACACCAATTCTCCTTCCAAGAAAGATCAGGGACAGACATTTTTATTGAAGGCTCATGCAATCCGATTCTGGTAGTCTTCCAGATGGTGCAAAGTATGCAGTCGCTTCTCGTCCAGCTATTCCAATTCACCAAGCCACTTTTCTGATTGCACATCATCAGATAATTGATCATAGATGGCAACATGGAGTGAGGGATGTTAGAGTTCAATGGGCATGACCGCCTCTGTTCCATATACCAGTGAGAACGGGGGGAGGGGCGAGTAGCGGTGCAGATTGTGGTTCGATAAGCCCACAATGCATGGAGGAGTTTATCTGTCCAGGACATCTTGTTATTGTCCAACATTTTCAGAAGAATGTTGGACAAGGTCTTGTTGAAAGCCTCTATATGTCTGTTTCCCGTTGTGTGGTTGCGGGATGAGTGGTAAGCCTTGATACCGTATTCTTGGTATAGTTTCTCCAATTTAGTAGAGCAGAAGTTGGTGCCATTATCCGTCAATATGGTACGAGGGACACCAAATCATGTGATGATATTGGTTTTCACAAAGCTGACAACGTTTCTTGCCCCGACTTCCTTAAGGGGTACAACTTCTGCCCATTTGGAAAAGAAGTCAGTTGCCGGGAGGATATACTTCAGCTGTTTGGCTGTGGCGAGGGGATATGGTCCCATGACGTCCATTCCCCAGATGGAAAAAGGCCAAGAGTACTTGTCCTGATGAAGTAATTTTGGGGGTTGGTGTATGAAGTTGGCATCAATTTGGCACAAGTGGAATTTCACGGTAAAGTGCTCGCAATCTCATGCCACTGTGGGCCAATAGTACCCAAGCCTCCGAACCTGATGGGAATGCTTGGTCCCTGGATGATGTGCACCACACACTCTGGCATGCACTTCAGTCATGACAACGTCGATTTATTCTCCATCAAAGCATCTGAGGAGGTATACGTCGAGGTCTCATTTGTAGAGGACCTCTTGCTGACCCGTGCCGCCATATAGGACAAAGTTAATTGTCCTTCTCTGTATTTTCTCTCGATCAGCCATGTCTGATGGAAGTTCTCCCCGTTGAAGGTTGTTTCCAATGGGGGTCATCGAACTGGTGGCAAGAGTTTATGGCTCAGGGACAGGACAGATTTTGTGGATCTCCTCCGTCTTGGTCTAGACAAACGACAAGACCATTCGAAGGTGAGCAATACTGATTAATGTTTCATCCCCGTCTCGGTCGGCTAAGGCTATGGCCGCATTGGATAATGTGTCGGCCTGGGAATTCTGAGACCGGGGAACATATGTCAATGTGGGTTCTATGGAAAATTCTACCATTAACCCCCAGACATGGTCAAATAGGGGGATCAGCTCCTCCTTTTTAATAGCACAGTCACCACTGACTTGCTTAATGACCAGTTCTGAGTTACCTTTTACCTTAAGGTGTTGTACTTATGCATGGAGTGTGAGTTCCAGGCCTGTAATGAGGGCTTTATATTCCTCTTCATTGTTTGTACATATCTCTGATAGGAGGAAGGAATTTGGAAAGACTTCCTTTTTTGGGGACATGAGTATTATCCCCAGGCCCACCTTGTTAAATTTGGGGTCTTCCTTCCTCTTCCCGGTTGGGCTTCCGGATGCGCCGTCGAAGTACATTACCCATGTTGGGAGATCCTCTTGAACCGTGATGATTTCTTTATCTGGTAGATTGATGCTCGGTGTGGTAGTCCCTAATGTGGGGTGCTCTACCAAAAAATCTGATAATGCCTGGACCTTGATGGATTTCTGTGGCGCAAACCAGATTTCAAACTATTGCAGGATGACTACAAATCGAGATAGGCACCAAGTCAGCATCTAGTGGATGAGGATGTACTTTAGAGAGTTGTTATGCAAGACCAAATGGACTTCATGATGCTGTTGATAATGTCGCAACTTTTGAACTGCGAAGAGAATGGAAAAACAGCTCTTCTCGATGTTTGAGTATCGATTCGTAGCATTAATCATCGTTCTGATGAGGTAATAGAGACTGTTTTCACTGTCGGTGTCATTCTTTTGCATGAGGAAGGCTCCTATTGACAGCTCTAGGGCCGTCACGTATTAGATGAGAGGTCTTCCTTCAACTAGGGGCATGAGAACTGGTGGACTTAAAAGGTACCTCTTTAGGCTATCAAACGCCTCTTGGCATTCATCTGTACATTGGTACGTTACTCGCTTCTTCATTAACTTGGTAAAGGGAAAACATTTGCCTACCAGGTTGGCTATGAATTGCCTGATATAGGCCAAGTGCCCTTGGAATGATCTCAACACATTAAGGCTGCAGGGAGGTGGCAAGCCAAAGAGATCCTTTGCCTTTTCTGGGTCGACTTCGATGTCGTGATGGCATACAACGAAGCCAAGGAAATTCCCTAAGATAACCCTAAAGGTGCACTTCGAGGGGTTCATCTTCAGGCTATGTGTTCGAAGTTTTTTGAAGACAGTCTCAATGTCTGACAGGTGATCTGAGTGCTGTCATGATTTGACCACCAAGTCATCTACATAACATTCGACGAATCTCCCCAGGAATGGTTTAAAGATATGATACCTGGCATGTTGATATGTGGCTCCAGCATTCTTGAGACCAAAGGGCAAGACCTTGTAACAGATTACTCCTTGGGGGCTCGGAAGGTGGTAGCTTCTTCCTCTTCTCGGGCCATCTTGATTTTATTATATCCAGAAAAGGCGTCCATGAAGGATAGAGTATCATATCCGGCCGTCACATCGATTAATAACTCGGTGATTGGGACCGGGAAGTCATCTTTCAGGCAATGATGATTGAGATCTATGAAATCTATGCAAACACGGATTTTCTCATTCTTTTTCGTGACATGGATGATGTTGTCCAACCAAATGGGGTACCAGACCTCCCGAATGAATCCTACATTAATGAGCGTAACGACTTCAGCCTCTATTTTGGCGGCATGTGAGGGATGTGTCCTTATGGTGGCCTGTTTATATCCCCGGTGGTCTTCTGGAAGACCTAGGTGATGCGTCGTCACATAAGGATCGAGTCCCAACATTTCTGTGTCATTCCAGGGAAAAACATCCTGATATTGCTTTAGGAAAGTTGTATATGCCTCGTTCTCCTCGGGGGACATGGCTGCACTAATGAGTGCAGGTCTCGGATCTTCCTCGGTACCAAGGTTTATTTCCCTGATCTCATCCACCATGGTGGAGATACCCTCCTCAAATGCGGTAGGTGCATCCCTAAGATCTTCCTCCTCTTCTTCTCCCAAATCCTCGTCCTCTTGATCTGATGGTGGGAGAGATCCCAACACAGGTTCATGGGAATCTGGAGGTGAGGGAGAGGCATCGTGGGAATCCCTGGTCGAGCATTCGTCACCAGATTGTGAGTTGGAGGATGTTCCCGCATTGTCATGATCGGCCGTTGTGGCTGAAGTCATGAAGATAGCTGAGTGTGTGTCTGAACTTGAACCCCTGCTCTCAATATGGTTTATGGGAAGTACGTAGTCTCTACCAAGATGCCAGAGGGGGTCTCCAGGAACCACTTCCAGACCATTTGGTGCAGGGATCCAGTCAATACCATTGACCAAAGCCTTCTTCCTCTTTTTCTCATAGAACCCGACGTCAATGTAGTGTGACTCGGAGAGCTCAAAAGGGGCTTTGTCGGCGTGCAGTGTCCCACATTGCACATTGACGTAGTACATAATACACTAGTGGTAGGATGAAGGAAAGACCATTTGCTTATGGAGCAAGGGCCATCCCAGCATGGCATTGAATGTCGTGCTCTATCGGACCACCAGGAATTGCGAGTAGGACACAAGGTCTCCAAAATGAGTCTTTAGCTTGATTTTCCCACATCTGCTTCAGCTCACTCTTGTCGTAACCTAGCAGTGTTGTGGATGAGGGTATTAAATCACCCTCACTGTAGTCCAACTTACGATGTTTCTGTAGGGGAAGGAGGTTAACTCCAGAGTTGTTGTCAATAAAGGCTTTGTGGATCTCAACATCATTTAGTGTTCTAGACACATATAGTGGTTGATGTGTCATTGTATGATGTAATCGTCATCTAGATCGGTGAAGGAAATCACTGGATTGCATTTAGTCGGGCCCATATCCATCCAGTAAATATTGGTGGCATCTACCTTGGCTTGAAACTCCTGTAGGATGAGCAAGGCTTCTATAAGTGCCTCCTTGAGGTCGGCTGATAGACTCAGGGAATCTAGGATCGACATCATGGCTGGTACTGATGCCCGCTGCTTAAGGATGTCGTACTTTTGCTCCAACGACGGATGCTTCTCCACTGGTGATAGAGTTCTAACAGGAGGCTTAGGAGCTGTAGTACATGAAGAGGAGGGACCAGTCACGGGGTCAGATGTCGAAGATGTCCCCACGTTCTTGTGACTCGGCCCAATCATTCTGTTTGTGCGCACTATGCAGCTAGACTCTTGTTGCTCCTCTAATGGGTATTGCAGAATAACGAGGCCATGTTGGCTACTTGGGGAGAGGGACATATTTTCATTCTCCTGCTGAGTTCGTTGAAGGGTTCTCCCATGGGTTTCCACGATATTTAAAGTTTGGGCCGAGTTCCAACTATAGGGTTGGTTTCGGCCGCGACTCCGCCTTCCCTGATATCCCCTACCTCTACGATTCCTCATCCCAGCTCCTCGTATTGGGAGCTCGGGTTCATAACCATACCCTTCATCAAGGAATGATTCTATAAGATGGATGACGTTGATGGAACCAAAGATTGGCTCTTCATCCTCTTAAAGGTCACCCTAGACAATTTTCCCAGATGGTGCCGTTTGGTGGGTCAGTGCCCGTGGTGCCAAATTTGAGGGTATGAAATATGACAGCGTCAGGGCTAACTATGGCCTCGATGAAGACTAATCATGTTTCCCTTGTCTCCTCCATTTTTGATTACACCTAGATAACCGGATTGTGGAGGGTTGTGAGGCCGATAGTGTTGGTTGTGCGGCATCAGGGGTTGTTGGTGGCAACACCGGCTGCTGTAGTTGAGCTCAGAGTATGCCCTAGGCTTGATTGATAGTGTTCTGAGTCATCCAGTTATCAAATTTCTATCCCTTCTTACTGGTGACTTCCCGCCACCCCTCCCCTTCATCAGAGCCGGTGGTAGAAATATACGTCACATGTGCTGGGTGTGTTCCCATCTCAACGTTCCCAGAGTCTATCATCCTTTGCAGGAGGTCTTTGAAGACGAATCATTCTCGAATATTGTACCCCAACATTCGATGGTAGGGACATTAGTCTGCCATGTCGTCACAACAAAATTCTTCAGGATTCCTCGGCTCCAGGAGGCGGAGCAAGTTGCAATTCATGGCGGCGATGAAGTAGTCGCAGACATGGTCCTCTCAGAACGAGTATTCTTAATGTCTTCGTTCCTCAAACTAGTTCGGCTTCGCCCCTTTTTGATCGTCCCACCTAGGCGGAGGCGTCCGCTGATATACAGGGGTCCCTTGACGATTTGGTGTAGGCCTTAGCGGTGGAGCAGGCACAGGGGAAGGCTTGAGCATGACAGAGGATGCTTTAGTTCTCGCTGCTCTCTTTGTGGGAGCCTGCGAGGCTATTCGAGACTTAAATTTGGTCCACTGCAGAGAGTCCTCAATTCTCTGGCCAATGGACAATAGATGGTGGAAGCCAGTGGTTCACTCCACTGGTATGAGTAGTGTTCACAGCTCATCTCGATGATTGTCGAGGAATATGGCAAGAAACTCATCATGAGGCATTGTCATGTTCAGAGAGTAGGTCAGACCATTCCATCTAGCGATTAAATCTTAGACCCTCTCGGTCTCCCTCTGCTTGCAGTTCATGAGGTCGCTGACCATTGACTTGGGAAACGTTGAGCTAAAGTGGAACAAGAACTACTTCCAAAGGTCTTCCCATCTTTTTATCAACTGGGTTGGCAGACTCGTATACCAGATGAAGGCGGATCCTTGGAAGGTCCACACGAAGAATATGATTTTCACTGCTTCTGGTTGTTCCAGAGTCCCCATCCTAGGGTCTCAAAAGGATGCGTTTTACATCAAATGCTATTCTGGATCACCTGATCCTTTGAAGATAGGGAATACACGGCTCCCAAAATTGGGTGGAGGAGGTTTGTTTCTCACCCAATCCGGGTAGGGCTTCCGCTATGGCTGTATCGGAGCGCGTCGACCTTCCATTGCTTCCAATCGAGCCGTTAGTGGCTCGATGGTGCTGGTGAGTCCCTAGTTAACATCCTGATGGGCCTGGTCTTGGGAATATGCAGCATGAGGCATTTCTCGAGGATCTATCTCGGTTGGCGCCTGGGGTGCTTGTGCCATTTGTGACACCTTCGGATGGTTTAAGCATACTCGCTCCGGTTGCTTCCTGAGAGGAAGGAATTCTTGGTATTCATCTAAATCCACATTTAGGTAGTTGTACGGACAAGGCACCTCGTTGGGAAGGGTAAGACTAGGTCCCTAAGGTGCACTTACTGGGAGAACATGATGTGGGTCCTCTCATGACGTGATTTCAATAAGACGGTTGCTCTGATGTTGCTCGGTGTTAAGCCGCCTCAATTCTTTCATTTCCTCTTCTTATCGAGTGAACCTCTCTTCGAGCGTATGTGGCTCATTTTTGTCGAGATAAGGAGGCAGGTTAAAAGTAATCATTCCCTTATTATTATCCTTATTGGAAGCTCGCAGGGTCAATAGAGGAAGGATAGCTGAAGGGGTATCCATATTTAGAGCGGCCCTCTGGTTCTGGGTGTGCACACCTGGTGGTTGGTTGTGAGTCACAGCCTGACCGGAACCATATTCTCCCTATCCATACTGATTTGCATAATCTTTAGTACTACACATAATTTTAGCCTCTATGGCATTGAAGGATGTGTATCTTGGGACAGAGAAGATGTCATATTCCAAATAGGAAAAAGATCTCCTGCGTCTTTTATTAGTCTTCCCTTTCCTGTCCCGAGATTGCTTTCAGGCTCCATGACGAAGGCTGACGCGAAGAGTTCTCTGATGTGATCTTATGGTACGGATCCCTTTCAAAGGGGATGATGATTCACCTGACGGGATAAGGAATGAACCTCCTCTTCTGACCGTCCTCCCTAGAAGAGATAATATTGATTCTCATTGGGGAGGTTGTTGTTGAGGGGGTAATAATGACCTGGCCCTGAGGGCTATGGTTGGATCCGTTCCTTGGACGTTGAGTCTCTTCCTATTTTTATTGGTCTTATGGGGGAATTTGTTGTTAAAAATTCCCCCAGCCCTGCAGGCTGGGGTTGACCCTAGATTGTGGTAGTGGTTGTGGCTATCCCTACCTGCCTGATCTTGCGTGACCCCATTCGGGGGTGAACTGGGTTTGGTGTCGAGTTCTATGAATCAATCCCTTATGGGGAGGTAGGAAAAGGTCAATGATTGGCCTCTCTTAGGTGAGAGTCCTGTTGTATACTCTCGGTGGCCCGATTTAGGAGGTTTTGTATGGCTTGTTCCTGTCGGGCCTGACGCTTCTGGGACTTAATTAAGGCCCGGATCTGTTGGGTGTGTTGCCTTTCACGAACAGGGAGACCATTCGATTTATGTCTTGATGTGATGATGTTGCAAGACACCATACCAAATGGGTTGTTCTGGGCGGGGAGCAGAGTGAAATTCATAGCTCCATGTTCTCCCCATCCCCTGATATGGACTCCTGTCGGGGTGTCACTGATGAGGTGACGCAACCGGTGTAGTGCACAAAGGCAAGCTATCTCCATGTTTCCTTTACGCCTCTCAGGTCGCTGTTGTCATGCCGATGGATGAGCTTCCAGGTTGATGTGACATAGGAGGTCTCCTATTGTATTAACATGGTCTAAATACCCGTTGTAGGGTAGAAAACTTGATTTCAGTCGGCAGAGGGTTGTCCATATATTATGGCGGATGCCGTGTACGCATTCTTGCAACAACTCTCTGGGTTTGTCGAACTGAGAGGTGGTCGTGGGCCAAAATATAACTAGTATATAATCCATGTCCAGTCATTTCCTTAGGTGAAACATGTTGGCATACTCCTCCTCTAGTGATTCTTCTACATGGTCAGCCCAACTAAGACGCCCGCTGATAGTGTAGTCCGATGCAGTGGGACTGGATGGTGCTGAATCATCATGTGGGCGATTCCGAGGTGGTTTAGAAGATGAACGTGGCCCTAGAACGTCTCCCGATTGAAGAAGGATGTTGTTGGAGATTAACTGGGAATCTGACATGCTCGATCCCGTCCTTCTGAGTTCCTTGGAATATGAGGGATTTATGTACTTGATTCGGCAGGGGGAGGACGTTCATGTTGATATGAAATGTCATTGTGGGGAGGATCTTCACAATGCCGGATGTAATGGCGAGGAATAAAACTAATACTTGACACCTCACTGCATAGATGAATTTTGCAGTGCAAACCCTGGGGAGGACCTCCAAGGCATGTTGCAACAAGGGGAGGACCTTCTGGCTGCGTAGCATTGTTACGGGGAGGGCCTTCACAATAAATTCCATTATGGTGAGGATGGCCATCATGGTTTGACTTTCGATGTGCATTCTGGGGAGGACCTTCAAGAAACACTATAAAAAGGGGAGGATATTCTTTTTTCTTGGGGCCACTGTGGGTAGGACCTTCGCGATGGCGGCCATTATAGCGATGACTACCATCAAAACTACTGTAATGGCGAGAACAACCATTACAACGCCGTAGGAAGAATTTATATGGGGTACACCCTGGGGAGGGCCTTCATAATGTGCCGCAATGAGGGGAGGGCCTTCTCGTTGCTTGACGTCTCTACAAGGAGGACCTCCGTTATCAGTGTGGCGAGGACTACCACCGTGATCTGATGCCTGGCTGCGTGGAGTGTCGTTGCAGCGTAACGCTTGGGGAGGACATTCAGGGTAGGCTACGACAAGGAGAGGGCCTTCTTGTCATGATGAGACGTCACTGTAGGGTGTTCCTCCATAGTTGTGACTATGATAGCGAGGACTACTTTCATAATATGTGGTCCCACTGCATGGAGAGTGCTTTTAGTGTTTACCCAGGGGAGGGCCTTTAGGGTGGACCGCATCAAGTTGAGGACATTCTTGCTGCTCGATCTTCTAGTCACGTGGAAGGTTTCTGTGACTCACATCAAAAGAGGAGCTCTCGTGATCGATCATTATATGCCCGCGGTGGAGGCCCCCACTGGTGCTCTGGGGAGGACCTTCAGAGATGCTAGTAGCGATATTGCAGGGAGGACCTTTTCAAATGCTACTGCCACTCCCATAATATGGTAATGGGTGGGAAGTGTTCTGAGCCTTTGATATACGCATAGTGGCATTGGTAACCCTAGTGTTTAGAAGAACGGAGTCATGAACCCACTCTTTATTTTCGGGCTTCCTTCGGCACGTTTGGGGCGCTTTCTTGCGGGCAGTGGGGACCATCTGCTACTGAAAATGGCCTTCACCTTTGGGTACCTGTCTAATTGGGTCCCATGATGCGTCTGGGATATTCCAACAAACATCTTAAATTTTATCAGTGATATATGCCTGCTTTGGAGTATCCACCATGATGGATGGGTGTCCCCCAGTTGGAACGAGTGAAGATGCTTGATCCTGTTTCCCTTGCATCGCAAAATATGGTCGGCGACCCTCCTGGGAAGAAGCATGGATGCAGATATTCTCCAAGGTGGATGTATCGTCTCTTAGATGAGCGCCTCAATTGGGGAGATGGGCTCACGGGCCCGAGTCCTTGCTATTTTCATTGATGAAATTACACTTTGGTAAGTCTGCAAGATATGATCGGGGATCGATACCAGCTCCTCCATCATTTCTAGGATATGCAGAGAGACATCGTTGGCTAGAACAGGTATGAAGGCCCATTCCAGTATCAGAGAATGAATATCCTGCTCCTATCCTCTAGTGGTCAGTGGGAACTGACAATTCTTTTGTGTCGGGGCAGGTTAACACATCTTCCCTTGTATCAGGATATGCCAGTTTATCTCTCCATTTTCCACCACATCAGGATGGCAGACTTTACTTGCATCTGCAGGGAGCAGGCCCTACATATATTGGTTTCCCACCGTATTGATTTGGTGGCCTTTATTGGCGGGGAGACGTGCCTGCCTATGAGTTACCACCACATATGGATGACATGCTTTGTTGATCACCACCACATTGGGATGGTAGGCATTAAAAGCATCTGGTAGGAGCTGGTCCTGTAGGTGATCGGTTTCCCCCACATCTTGTTGGTGGACTTCATGACCCCGGGCAGGGAGAGGTGCCTGCCGGGTAAGTGCCATCCTGTTTGAGCGACGGGCTTGATGAAGCTCGGCGGGGATGCACGCCTACTCTTATGATGACACCATATCTAGATGGCGGGCTTTGGAGGAGCGAACAGGTGTATGTGCATGTTTCTGATGCGTCTCTGTGACTAGGCAGCGGAGCCCCTCCTCGGGGATAAGGGTGATGAACGGTCCCCGATTGTAAGTTTTCCTCCCTCATTGGGCGGTCCGAGGGGCCAGAGCTTGGGGAGCGTGGGCTTGATTCCCTGGGGCTACATCCTCATGAGCGTGAGAATGTTGAGTCGCGGTGTGACCATGACGACGTCTTCCGGTGGGGGACCTTGGAGCAGAACCCCCGTTTGGTAGGGATATAGTCTTTAATATCGACCTCATCTGCCTCCATAAGATAAGGGATGTATGCATTGTCCCATTCTATGGATAGACTCACGAAATGGTTGGAGACAACAATAGGGGCTATCTGGATCCGCCTTTTTGACCGCTTCTTGGTAGGCGACCGGCGAGTTCTGGCGGATTAGAGGGCGTGTATGGCCACCTCCACCGTCGGGAGAGTACCATTCACGTGGTACTCTTGGATCAATGCATCTGAGACCCAGCGTTGAAGACGCTGGGTAGGTGACGAGGTTCTCCATTGGTGAGGACGTCCTATCATTGCGTAGTTGGAAGCACGCGCTTGTGTGTTCCTTCGTGATGCTATTGGATCGAAGGGAGTTCTGTGTGGTACCTCTAGAATATTTTAACAAATACTAACAACAAACCCATCAAAGCAGCATCTCATGATCCCTTTCCCAATTAACGACCTTTCTTGGCCCCCCTTGTGAGTATAAAGGGGGCACACAATGGAATTAGGTTAAATCCGCCATGCTTGGTTAAAGATTCACGTCGGGTTCACCATTTTTGTTTCAGGTCGGTCTCGAAATGCCCAATGGTTCTGTATCCGATGACACGTGGACCTGCTTTCCAAAGGTAGGCGTTCACCTGGTGGTCTGACCAGCGATGCTTAAGAACTCACATTGGATGAGAGGATGGGATGTCGGGCTCATCGGACCCTTGTGAGGGAAATTATTGCCTGTTCTGGGACTCTCTTATAGATTTAAGATGTATTCATATATTCGTGAATATTTGGTTTATACCTAATAAGAGTATCCACAGACTTCTCCTGGTGGGAAATAGTCAGATGGATGTAGGGGATCAGAATCATTTATGCCCGTGGTTTACCATCCCTCGTTTGATTAATGACCCTGAGGAGTCGGGACACATTGAGGAGGTACTAGGAGTGGCACAATGAAATAATGGTAAGATAGTCGGATTGACCAGTTGTTGGGCTTGAACCACAAGGAGGCTTCCTACGTACACTGCCTAGGAGACAGGGATCAAATTCCACATAGTTCAAATTGGGGTGTCGGAGGACCGATGTGATGGTGGACCCAGGTGTCCGATGTTGATCGGGCTTGAACCTCTTGGAGGATTCCTACATATCCCTGTGGTGGGGAATCAAAGTCCTCGTAGTTCAAAATGGATTGGGGATTACACTCTATGGAGGCCGATGGTGATGGATTGGGACTTACAATCTGAGGAGGCCCATGGTGATGGGTTGGGGGTTACACTCTGTGGAGGCCCACGGTGATGAGTTAGGGCATACACTCTAAGGAGGCCCATAGTAATGGATTGGGGCTTACACTCTGAGGAGGCCCATAAGAGGATTTCATGGTCGATGCTTACTCTAAGCCCACATGAGTCATGCTCGGTGTGAGAAACAAGAGGCAGCAGGGACCGGACAATCACATCGCAAAAGGTGCGTCCGTGAGAACTGGAGTGGGGATTACGCATGAGGGAAGCCCAGAAAGTCGGGGATTACTCTAGGATGGACGCTCATGGTGACGAAGTGAAGAGGGAGAGGGAAAGAGTTTCTCATGTGTCTGTCACCTCTCTTGTTCCCAGGGGAAGTACGGAAGTGAATGGGGGCATCTTTCTGATGGGTATTTTACTACCCCCCAAAGAAAGGAGAAATTCCCCGGCCCCAATAAGTGGAGGGGCAGAACGGTGGCTCCCGAGCTCAGACTCCACATTACCATGGGAATTTGTTCCTTGGAATGCTTTAGAAATCCGCTCAAGGGTCGGAGCAACCCCTCCACACCTGTTTACTGTGGGTATGTGAACTCAAACCGGCGTGTTGATGCACCTGATGGTTACATCACACAGGACCGGTGGCTCCAGTGGAGGCCTTGGATCGTGACCGATGAGTAAGCCAATGAGGGAGCTGCGAAGGATCAGGCTGGATTGGAAGGAGCTTAACTATCTCAGGGAATGGTAACCCCGAAGGATTTGGCGGTCTACGTGGGTATATTAGGAGTAGCTCACTTTGCATATGGAGGTGCTACGCGGCTAGAGAGGCCACCCGCGAGCCAGGGTGGTCCGCAGACTGATGGGCACCCCGCGAACCAGGATGGTTCGCGGCCTTGTGGGAATCCCGAGAACTAGCGTGGTTCAGGACTTTTGGTTCGGACTGTGTACTGGGCTGGTATGTGCTGGGATCCATGTGAGCAGTAGTGACCAAGGGCGACGCCGGTTGGGGGTTAGTCGGTCGGAGCTTTGCCCGCGTAGGAGGGTGCTACGTGGTGTGATGGATTGGAAAAGGGTTATAAACTACCTGGTCCGCGAGGAGTGCATCTGTGGAGGGTCCATGGTTCGCGGTCTTCTTTTCTTTGTTATTTTATGAAATGGTTCACCAATTTATTATGTTTTTTCGGTTATTTTTTAATTCTATTCCAGGTTCATACCTGTTTTGGTTCGCGAACTGGAACTTCACTATTTGCGAAATCTTAAGCTCTTTCCTTCGAAATCCTTCCACCCGAATCTGATTGATCTCCTTTCTGAATCCCCCTTATCTTTTCCCTTGATCTCCTTTTATAGAGTGGGAGAAGAGATGTATCTATGGTCATGCGACACCTTTTACGGAGGCCCATGATCGGAAACCCGATTCATGGATGACCCGGTCAATCCGCAACTCACGGGGGGCATCGAGAGAATCTCCCCCATTAACAAAAAGAGCTCGGGGAGCACTTCACAGCCACAGAGGGTTCTGCCTCAATTACGAGAATGACAGAGGATGCAGACCGGGTCGGTTGAGGCGGTCCGCGACTGGGGCGATTTGTGGCGGCGGACTGGTTCAGCGTTTGTCCTACTTCGTGCCCGCAGAGGATCTCCGCCTCCATTCTGCAAATGACAATAGTCCACGGAGGGGGTGCTTCGTGGAACCGGCCGCGTGGCTGCATCATTTGGACTGGTCTGCACACCATTTTGGCTTTGTGCATCTTTTGAGTTTTCTCCATTATTCCCCTCAATTCTTTGGGATAATTGAGTAGAATTTCCTTTGCAGATTTTCAGGACCCTACCGTTATAAAAATATCAAAGAAAGAGGAAGTGGAAGAAGAAAATAACTTTGAAAGAGGTGATGAAATAATTATCTCTTCTTTGAGTGTTTCCTTTTGATTTGAACAAAAGGGATACTTAGGTTGTATTTATGATCAAATTAATGCCCTTAGGTCACACTGGGGGTAGTTGGGAGGATATTTGAGCAGGGGTTGGCCGATCCAAAAGGTTTTCGAGGTGTCTAATTAGGAGAAGGGGAAGTACCCTTTTTTAAGAGAGGTGAGGGTCACTTTAGGAAAAACTTGAAATATTATTTTATTATAAAATTATTTTTGGTTATTAATGGCTCAAAATAGATTTATTTTGTGGATATGGATTGGATGGGTCGAAATATTCTAATCCAATATGTTTTAGAAAAGTTTAGGTCACCATATTAACCTTATCTTTTAGATTTAACTCTTAGTTAAATAGTTTAGCTTTTACTAAGTCTTCTAGTATTTTTATATTACATGGTTAATAAACATACTAAAAAATTCCAATAGAACTTAAAGTGGATAATAAATGATATATCTATCATTATATATGTCATTTTTCTGAAAATTATATTTTTTATGAATATTATTTCATGTAATAATATAGTATTTGGTTTAAAAACATATTTATGTCAATTTTGACACTATTTAGTTTTTGGTTTTTGTGAAAGTAAAAGAAACTTCATTAAATCCAAAAAATACATTAAATAAACCCTGAAATGTCATATTCACCTGTAAAATTCTTGTATGGCATCAAAGTATCAATTTACATTTATTTTGATATTTATAATATCAATTATTTAAATATTTTATTATTATGTAATTAATGGGTCATCATTGTGTCATAAATAAATATAATTATTTAATGTCTAAAAATTATAACTAAAATACCATGACATGGGAATCATTTTTATCTTTCAAATTAATATTATTTTCTATTTTATCTTATGTATAAGCCCATATTAAATTATTTTTATTTATTAAAATTTGAATTTAACACTTTTAACTCTTCTTTAAATAAAATTATAATAAATGTCCTAATCTAATCCATGTGGAAAAATAGGATCATATTTTATTTATAAGGATGATTTTGGTCGAAAAAAACATATGCAATAGAATTAGTACAAGTGTTATGGTAATTATAATATCATTTTTACCTTTAATCACCCTATTTTATTTTTAACTTCGGTAAATAAAATTCAAAAACCTACTATTCACACAAAAATATTTTTATCCTATTGAACCAAATTTTACATACCAATTCCAATCATGTCTCTTGGATTTTAGAAATTCAATTCATATATGCGATAAAATTACGTTTTATGAAAATTTTAAATGTGCCTAGAAGGAGGGTAAAAGATGTTAAAAAGTACAATAAAATTTTATACGTCTAATATTATTATAAAATAATTCCAATGAATTAAATTTTACTAAAATAATAATTATATATCTATTTTGACTTTAAAATATATTTAAATAAAAATTATTATTATTTATATAAAATAAGGTTTTAAACAATAATAGAGTGTTTTTTACTATTCATCGTAAATTGAATGTTTTTAGAAAAATACCAAAAATATACCCGAACATAATTTTAATATTCTAAATTAAGAAATTATTTCTATTTTACCAAATTAAAAACATAGGATTTTCATTAATTAATTTAAAATTAAATCCTGTGGTCAAAACCTAAAAGTTGGTCTTTGAGAAGTAAAAACTATCAAAAGATTGATATGTATTTATATCCAATTTAAACATGAAATTACTTCTCATAAAAAATATTCTATTAAATGATAAAAATATAATCCAGTTATACATAAAAATGGTTCATATTTATAATTTAATAGTATAAATTATTATGATTAAAATAGTATTTTTGTTATAATTTAGTATCTTTCACTATTCATTAAAATATGAAAGTTATCTGAAAAACATCAAAAATTTATCCAAACTAAATTTTTATGTCTTTCTTCTAAAGAAGAAGTTTATTTTGTAATATTGAATATATAAAGGTGTCAAATATTGGATATAAAAATGGTACTCAATTAAAAGGTGCTAAAATGGCATTATTTTGAAAAATACTTATTTTATTGGAAAATTTGAATTTGTTATTATATTATGTATAAGAAACCCATTAGATAGATGTTAAAATTATATGGAGTATTTAAAATTCAAAATATTGTAAATACAATTTATAACAACTTTTTGAATAGATAGTTTGATATGTAGGGGTTTGTTCGAACTTGGTGTTTCCTAGAGCCCAAACTATTTAATTACTTTAATGAGACAACGAACTATGAAATCCCGAGGTGTTACAAAAAGATTCCTTATATGAAATTCCACAATGAGTTCCTATTAAATTTCATATATTTGAAATCTCAAAAATTTAAACACTGTTAGTATATATTTAGGTAAATAATACATATTCTAATTAATAATATTTTATTGAAATCCCATATAAATTAAAATTTCCATTTAACTAAATGAACTATATAAGTCATGGATTTCCTCTACTAAAAATTAAAATATGGTTAAGTCCCTTTAGTTTTATCAGACCCAATTAATTTAAACCATAAAATTTTTCAAAAAACCTTTTACCATGTAAATACATTTAAGCCAAGACAAATTCTAGAAATACATATGGAAAATACATTATACCATGCTTTGATTTCATAAAAATATTTTTTATCCCATCATAGAGTTCAACTATTGACATCTGTGTATTGAAAATAAATTTATAAAACCCAAAAATTTCATTATTTTTTATATGGATAGGTTTTTAAAAAAACATACCTCAGTCCTAGTGGAAATAAATCATAGTGGTCCACCTTGGATGTAGAACACCTAAATAGGAAATAAATCCCCATTTCAAGGCCCAAATGTGAAAAACCAAGGGTTACAACCAAACCAAACCCAAAAGATTTCATTAGCATTGATTAAACTTCAAGGGAGAATGTGAATCTCAATAAAAATTGAAGTGTAAAAATAGTATATAAAATGGGAGACTGAAAGGAGAGATTAACAAGGGGGACCACATGGAATCTGGAGATGTAAAGGAAGAATATAAGGTAAAATGAAATGTTTCACCCATGTCCTCTAATTAGATTATCCACATGATTTATGAGTTGTATTTGGAGAAAACCTACCTAAAATCATGTTGGGAACTTGGGTTATTTAACATTTTAATTAAAAGAATGTTGGTCGCACAATCTATCCACACAGTTAGATCTTTTTCACGATACGTAAAATAACCCTTGAAAGGATCCCCCACACCACACATTGTCTGTCCATAAGGTTTCTCTAAACTATTCAACAACTATTTGTGTCACCACCTCCCCCCCCCGACATAGAGAAATTTTATTCTCATTTTCTATTAGATATCCCCTGAAACATAAACACCCATTTTCCAACAATTTGTAATCAAATATTAAAAACTATTTTACTATGCATGATTGTCCCTCATGGTATCCCATAATCATAAACATGTCGTGCAACATTAGAGAACCACTATAAATTCATTGATTTCATTCGAACCCTCCCCCCCCCAATATTCAACAGTATACCATAATTAAATTATAAAAAAAATATGGACACATGGGGTATTGAATTTTTTTCTTTTATTAGAGTTTTTAGTCATTCCATGGTATTATATATAAATATATGTCAATGTTAAAACATTATGTTTTGATATATTAAAATAAATTCAAACATTCATCTTTTCGATTTTTTCTTGTATTGTGCTAGGAAATATATTTTCTTACTTATGAGTAAATAAAGATAATCATTATTCTCTAATGAAACTAACAAAATAATATTGGTTTCCAGTCTTTGATCCTTTTATATATTTAATACCCTGGCTATATAATGGCTGATATATAAATCTCATATAATTGATTCATTTTAAAGGGAATAGATATTAATTGTGATTCTAATTAACTAACAAAACAATAGTTACTCAAAAATGTTTTTCCATTATAAAAAATGAAATTATTATATTTAATTAAAATATTAATGATCACATTCCTATAAATTTATGAATCAATTTTGCTTGCAGTGTATCACACATTATGTGTAAGTTATTTAATGCTATTTTTCACTAAGATTATTTCATATCCTTTATTTTATGTTTCATTTTATAAAATTCACACTATCAGACATCCATAATCAATGATTTAGGTCCAAGGATATTTCATATACAATATCTTTTCAACAAAAAAATTATTTTATCCCAAATAATAAATCATCCAAATTTTGTAATTTTTTATGAGGAGCATAGATGTTTAGAGTATGTAGTTTTGATAAGTTTTTTATTAATTTTATAAATATTTTCATTCCTAATTTTCTATATTTTTTTTAAATTCTTGTTTTTTAAATTTTTTTCACTGTAGGGTTTTTGTATGAATTTTTCTAAGCTATGTGAACTAGAACCCTTATAACCAGAACAAGAATGTTTTCTACACCAAAAACATCATGACATATGGATAGTCTCATTAATATAGGATATGAAATTCATCAAAAATAGTATAGTCCATTTATTTTAAGATGTATTGATGAATTGGAGTCTAAATTTAATGATATGTTTGAATATAATGGACTTTAAAAAAACAAAACTCTGATGATAATAAATACCAAGTGGTTTATACATAATTTTCAATTAGAGGTCTTAATATTAAATTAAAATGTACATTAATACAGTTATTACCAAATTCCAAGAACATGATTCAAAATATCCAATTAATAATTAATGTGAATTCCAAAATGTATTCCCAATATTGAAACATACAAAAGTAGGACCAGAATTTTAAAAACATTAGGGTTTCCCATTCTTGTAAACATAATTTGAAAAGGATTAGATATATAATGTGAACATAATAATTAGAGGAAGGGTAGAAATGGTTCGTAATTTTCATCGAAAATTATTTAAATCCACATGAAGAAAAAATTATGGTATAAGTTTTTTGGAATAATATAATCTCACAAAAAAATTAATGAATAAATAGAAAATTTCAAATAATTTATCCATACAAAAATAATAATTATTTAACATTAAATCTGACATTTTTATGTAGGGATAATTTAAATGGATCATAATATAATTATATTAGCTATAGGTAGTGACTTTTAGAAAAGAAAATAATAATGGAATGTTCCCTCATCACAAACATGGTTCAAAACACCATGTAATTTAATTCATTTTCATGTGTTCCCATTAAAGAAGTTTATAGTTAAAAACATATACTATGAATAATAGTATAGACACCATGATCTATGAATTAAGAACACCATTCAAATAATTTATTTATTATAAAAAAAATCATCCATCATTTTTTAGATTGTGACATATATTCTTCTATTCTCATTTTACCAACTAATCCCCTCAAATAAAGGATTCATTTGAGTGTTTTGTAAGTATCTATTTCAAATTTCCATAAAAAATCCTTAATTAAAGAACCATAAATACCAAATTCCTGCATATAAATGTAAATTTATTTTCATTTTCAATGGTAGTTCTCATTGACAACAACAGTTGAGGTTCCATATAGGGATGTGCAGTTATACTCTATATCATCAAGAAATCACTTAAATGAAAATACAATTCTAACCTCCCCCTCAAATATCTGATTCTGTAAATGGATATTTAATTAATCTAATTATAAAAAAGAAATTATATTTTTTTAACAAATATATATATATAGTAAATAAAATGGGATCACTAGATGAATTCATACAGGATATAAAAATTTAAGGATTTTGTAACCATCATTCTCAGCCTATAATCAAACAAAGGGATAAGGAATTTTTTTGATAATTTTCTATATATTTTTTAATAACCAATACAAATATGTGTAGTACAATCAATTATTTAAATTCCACGATTCCAATAATATGATTACTAAGTAATTGATATATTAATTACTCATAGGTTACCCCAAACTATAACACAAAAAAACAAATATTGATAATGAATGATGGGTGAGATTTAATAAGTATGTTATAATATTCCTTTATTTTTTGTGGTAAATTACATTCCATGGTACTGTAAATTTTTAAGGATATTTCGCCCACTATTGGGAACTCTATGTGGATGAACATGTATAATTTGTAAGAAAGATCAACTGAATTAATTATACTACTACCTCAATTAAAATATAGGGATACTTGAATATTTTCCATTTCATATATCTTTGTGGTATTTCATTTAAAATTAAATGATTGCTTTTGGTTATTTAATAAATTCAATTCCCAACATCATATTATTGTATTTATTGTTTGAAGAGCTGTAGTAGAGAGGTATATTAATTCAATTATAAAAACAAATCCCCATAAACATAACTAGCATGATAGTGGATTACATGGTGATTGTTAAAATATTTATATTTCATTCTAAGTTTTATGTAATAAAAATTGAAAATGATTGAATTAATGAAAAAATATTGATCATTTTTTTAAACCGTTGTGAAAACATCTATAACCACAATTTTTATATATATATATATATATAACTAACATTATCGTTGAATTTTTTATCTTGACATAATCAAATTCAGTACTCTTTATTTCATGATAAATCCATTGAAAGAACATTTTCCTCAACTAGGAAATTTTATTAATGTACTTTCTATTCCAACAAACTGGTCACTTCTCTCCTATGATCCCATTCAAAATATTTCTTCATTAATAACATGTTAGGATATGACTATAATGGTGAATTGTGTAATTTTTTTATTAAATTATTTTTTGTTTATTATGATATGGTTTATTATGTATAATGGGTCTAATAACCATAGTTGATATGCCCACCTTTCAAAATTTTATTCCATATATAATAATAATTAAATTAAGAATATGGATGCAATCATGGATCACCCTCACCCACACATATATCTCTTTCAATCCCATTATAACACCCCAATGTTTGGAAAATAAATATTGAATGGATGAAACCCTGTTTCCCCACAAAACAACACATTTTATAATCTTGCTATTATACACATCATTGCCCCTATTTTTTTTTGAATTTCAAAAAATGGTCATCTAGAGTTGTGGTCAGTAAGTAATTTGGAATATGATAAAACATACATGATTTTAGGTGAATAGTACAATACCATTATGAATAGTAATTAGAATAGTAATATGACCCTTATGAATAGTAAATAATTATTTTCTTTTCTTTTCTTTTGGTAATGATATTATGAGTTCTTAATTAATTTTTCAATGTGATATAAAACCAATATACCATTAAAATTGTTATTGTTTAATTCAATTGTGAGTTTATTTAAAAATTAATTTAATAATATTTAGAAAATTATTTTTCAAAAATGAAGTTCATTTTTGAATTCTTCCCATCAAAAAATGGTAGGAGTGATTTTATTGATTTTTTTTGAAATTGTTGATTTTTTTATGAATAGTGAAAAATGCTAAAATACCCTATATACAAATTATTAGTTGAATACACAATTTATTACATCATAAGTGATGTAATTCCACATGGTTAGAACTCACATGAACTAATTAATATTATGGGTCACATGAAATAACAATATTGGTTTTCTTGAGGGAAATAATAAATTAAGGAATAAAATATTAAAAATTCACTCCTCTCCTCCACTATAACCCCCCTAACTTCCTCTTCTCTTCAATCATATAATACTTGAAGCTCCTCAAATATATACCCAAATAGCCTTCCCATGTAACTCCTCATGTCAAAGAATCTCTTGGTCTTTCAAAAAGTCCAAAACCCCTTCTCTTAAGGAGGTTCTCAAGGAGGTTATTTCCAGAGGTGAAGCACCATTCTTTTTAAATTTGTTTCATTTCAGCTTATCTTATTTTTTGTCCTATTCTTACCTCCACTATAAAAAAGACCATAAAAGCTCCAGTAACACATATATACTATAATTTTATCATGATAATGTATGAACTATCATAAATAATCTTACTCTATCCCTTTAATTTTTTAAATGAAATCAACATCCAAGAGGTTCCAATTTATAACCATCACAAACAACGAAGTTTCATTCTTCAATTTATCCTTCATTACTGGATGTGAAAACATTTTCATGGTTGAACCAGACATTAATATTTTTATTATAACCTAATTAATATTCTGAAACCAGTGTATCTATATAATATTAAATTATATGACAACACTAGTTTCTTATAAACAAAATACTCCTTAAATAATCTAAGTGATTATCATTACTAATTCATCTAATGAATCATCATATTTTCATGTAACCAAATTATAGAAATGTCCATTAACACATTTTTTTCCCATAAATAATACTTAATTTCAACTATATAGATTTACATCCTTTCCACATGAACTCTATTACATAAAAACTAGCGAACAAATTATGAAAATCAAGAAAATGAACACTCTCGAACGATGGAATTCAACATAACAACATCTCAATAATGACATAAATGAACTAAAAATAATTATGATAATATAAATACATGTCTAATAGGTTTTTGAAATAAGTTAATAATAAGTGTAATTTCATATTCCAAGACCTTATGTTCATGATCTGAACACAATCGGACATAAGGTAAGGGGTTTTCCACCCCAACCCCCATTTTCATTCGTGTTATTTTTATTGTCTAATTACCTCAATGAAAATATTGGGTATTATTTTGAAATAATCATAAATTATGATTGAGTGTTATATATATGTATTAATACCATAATCCTAATTTTATTTAATGGGATTTATATTTTCTAAATGGATCTTTCAAAAATCCTTCCGTAAATACAAGCCCAATTCAATGGAATTTCTCAAATTGTTACCCATTTCCAAGGGAACCCTATAATCTATATTTGGAAACCATTATATTTAAAAAATCAATAATTTTATTATAAAAATACTATCTTACTTCACTTTTGGTTTTATATAAATATTTTAACAAAAGAACTCTTCTTTTCAAAGTAAAACTTTATTTATCTCAATAATTACACGAGGATTTTATAAGAGTATCTTCATCCATTTCAAAAAAATCATTGATTATCTTGTATTATTGTGATTAATATTTCATGGTATCATATATCATATTTAATTTAACGGTTTATGATTATTTTGGATGTGGAAGTTTTATCTTAAAACCATTCACCAATTTAATCTAAATGGTTAGTGTTTATGCTTAATGTTCTGGGAAAGTTATTTGCATTTTATAAATTAGTTTCAATATGAATCTATATGTTTCTTATATTTATCAAAATTTATATGTGAAATTCATTGTATATATATAGTTTCGGGAGGGGACCGTTGTCTCCCCTCAGTGTATCAGTAGCTCTAACAAGACATACTACGCTCTTGGCCCAATTCCCGGACAAAATGATTATTTATGGTCTTCGCAGGAGTCCTTGTTTGTATGGTGATGATGTACCACATTATTAATTACCTCACTATGAAAATAGTATTAGTGTTTTATGTGGTTATTCGACAGGTAAAAAACCAATGATTATGTTTTATTATGGTATTACTTACTCATCTCTTATTCCTTTCATAATGTGTTCATGTTTTTGCTAAAGAAATATGTTTTTAGTTATTCAACATTCCTAATTTTTAAATATCATCCATTGTATTTCTTATCGTTACTGAGCTATTGAGCTCACCCCTTTCTTATGTTTCATTTTCTCAGGACATGAATAATTTTATTATGAATGATATGCAGAAATAATCAAGGAGTTACAGATGTTGTCTATGTAGTTTTTATGTTGTAATTATTTTCAAGTTGTAATGTAGAACTTATTTATGTATCTTGTTTACAATAATACCAATCTACTCAGTCCGTTAGGATGAATATTCAATTTTTATATGCCAATTTAATCAAATATGGAACTGAATCACGGCGACTGGGGTTGGGTACTTATAGTTGGTATGAGAGGAAGTTTAATAGAAACCTTTTAAACTAAATTAGAAAATGTAGATTAGGGAACAAATACCTAAGGTAATTTTTGAGGAAAACATACAAAAACATCCTAGAATCATTGTGAGGAATATATTATGTTCATACTTCTAGAAAAATAATCCCTATCTGGATACAAACAGGTAGATGTGTCTCTGGCACAGATAATCCTAAGAGTGAAAACTCGGACAAGGAGTTTTGGGCTTGACCCTGAGTATCGTGGTATACGACAATAGGCATTGGTACACTCTTGGTATTGAAAATATTGTGGTATATTCTTTGGATAATTCACATTTTTTACAATCCATTATGAAGGATTTAAATGTAATTTTTTTGTCAAAGATACCATATTTATTATTAGGAGGTTATCTCTATATAGAATTTTAATTTAGGCTATGTATTTTTTTCTACATTGAGATTATACATTATGATTCATACCCTAATATAGTGTATTCCATTATGTAGAAATGGATCCTAGTGGAAGTAATGGAAACCACTTGAATGCACGTGTCTAATGTAGAGATTTCTCTCTGAAAGAAGATAATGTTGTTGGATATGGTGTTCTGACTGGTGATGAGAAACTTATAATTATAATGGGACAACTTACTCCGGTAACGAATAATACCCTTAACATTATGGAGAATCGGGATCGACTATGTGGATGTGCTTTATTAGATCACTTTATACACCAACATCCTCCATCATACAATTGGACTTCAAACTAGTTTGTAGTAGAGCAGTGGATATATTCCCTAGAGAATATATTTCTCTCTCTGGGATGTAAAAAAATATAGAAGGTTCTAATGTCCATTTATCATATATTAGGATATGCGGATCAATGGTGGTTGTTAATCCAAAACAAAAATGAGTATGAAGAAATAGAAGAGATAGAATGAAATGATATTAAGGAAATATTCCTAGAAAAATGTTTCCATCATAAACAATGAGACGATATGGAGAGGAAATTAGTGAATTTGATGCAAACAGAGGAGGAAAATGTCGCCCAGGATGAAGACAACTTTACAAGGATGGAAAGGCATGTTACAGACTACATACATAATCCAATAAGCAAAATAGATTTATTCTTTTGTGGTTAAAAACCATTCCTATAAAGGGATCTAGTCTCTCAATGTTTCTCATCATATGAAGATATAAACGTGAGTGCTATCATGGTATAAAAGGAATTTTTACGTCTTATGACATTAAAAGAAAATAAGAGAAGAAGAGGTATGCTGAAAAATCTGGAAAAGGTAATTTGGAAATGGAAAATAAGGGAAGAGTTGAACATCCATACAATATTAATTATTGGAAGAAATACCCTAGAACTTGCCTAAAGAGGATGTGATTCTATAACACATGCAAGGAAAAAGGCCACCTATCTTAAGACTGTAAGGAGAAGAATGAATCTATCAATGTTCAATGCTAAAATTTCATGGAGATGAGACGTTATTCAAACAAATTTACTATGTGTTAGAGAAATGTTCCCTATAGAAGTCCATGGGGGAAAGTCCAAGCTTATATGGTCACAACTATGGAGGTTGAAGTTCCTAACAAAGTGGTGGAAGGTACTATAATAATTTCATAAAACATAGCCAATACATTATTTGATTCTATTTCATCACATTCTTTCATATATTCCCAGTTTTTCAAGAAAATAAGATATTTAAAATTTGATTTAATAATGGAGTTGTCAGTCAAAAGTCCTAAGGGGAGTATCATAAAAACAAAGTTGTGTCTGGAAGTCCCCTTTATGTCATATAAACATGCATTATCTTCTGATTTTATTTTCATACCCATGAATAAATTTTATATAATATTTGATATGGATTGCCTTTCGAACCATGATGAAAAAAAATTCAAGAAGAAGGAGGTTATAATTTTTGAGGATGATGTGAAATTCATTATCTTTAGTGAAGATACATCACTATCTGAATCTTATCTAGATCCACCCCCAATAGCACTACTGAATTAAATTATTAGGGAGGAAGGTAATGTAATCTTTATAGGTGAGGAGAAGAATTTTTAAATATAGGATGTACCTATTGTACAATAAAATGTTGATGTGTTTCCAGAGAATTTACATAGACATCCTCCTGAGTGGAAAATTGAGTTTTCCATTTACTTAATTTCTGGTTCAATAACCATATAAAATACACCTTATAGAATGGTTCTTGTCTAGTTAGTGGAAATAAAGAAACAACTAGAAGAATTGAGTAATAATGGAATTTTTTTCTCCCAAGTGTTTCTCAATATGGACCCCCTATTCTTTTTTATAAGAATAAAGATGGGCCTATGGTTTTGTGCATTGACTACAGGGAGATCAATGATATAACAGTGAAGAAAAAGTATCCCCTACCTCACATTGATGATTTATTTGATCAACTTCATGGTGCCCAATATTTTTGTAAGATTGCTCTTCGATATGGATATCATCAGTTTCTTGTGAGGAAGGAAGCCATTCAAAAAATAGAATTTTGAACCATGTACGGGCATTATGAGTTTACAGTAATGCCTTTTGGACTCACTAATTCACCCTTTTTTTCAAATATCTAATGAATAATGTTTTCAAGGAATATCTTGATGAATTTTTTGTGGTGTTTAGTGATGATATCTTTTTAAAAACTAAAATCAATAAAGATCATGTAAATCACTTGCACAATATTGTAAAGGATCATTGTAGAAATGAATTATATGGTGCATCCTAAAAGTTTGTATTTTGGATTCAATCAGTTTCATTCCTTGGACATGTTATCTCTAAGAATGGAATATCTGTTGACCCTGTGAAGACAAATGTTGTTCATGAATGGCCTACATTAACAAACATTACTATGGTGCATAGTTTTATTGGTTTAGTAGTATACTATCGACATTTATTTCCGAACATGACTCTTTTAGCCAACCCAATGACCTACCTCACATGAAAAGGGGTTATGTTTGTATGGAAAAAATAATGTGAAGAATGGTTTAAAGAATTGAGTAGAAGATTAGTGAATGCTCAAATCTAAACTCTACAATTAAGGAATAATTTATTTCTGATCTATAGCGATGCATCAATGAATGGAATTGGTTGTGTTCTTATGCATAATGATAGAGTGATTTCATATGCATCTAAGAAGATAACAATTAATGAACAAAACAGTACACCTTATGGTATTGAGTTATTAGTGGTAATCTTTACTCTGAAGATTTTAAGACATTACCTCTATGGAGAAAAATGTGAGAAGAATACAGATCATAAGTGTTTGAAATTTATTTTCTCCCATAATGAACTCAACATGAGACAATGGAGATGGATTGAGCTACTCCACGATTATGATTTCACAATATACTACCACCCAAGGAATTCAAATAATGTGGGAGATTATTTTTTGTAGAAAGAATCAAGAATTATGAAGAAGATAAGAGTTTAAAGGGATCTTATGTTCATGGATATAGTAAATATGGATATGGAAATTATCATGGAAGGTAAAACATCACTACTTTTTCAAATGGTTACCAAACCTACTTTACTAGAAAAGAGAAAAAGCTCTTAGGCTGGTGAAGAGGAGTATTAAAAGAAAATTAATGCTGTAAATGATGGGAAGTCGTTTGACATCATATACGATGGTGGATTTTTGAAATTCGGAAAGAGGATTTGTGTTCCCTCAATTCATGATCTGAAGATGGATCTATTTTATGATTCTCATAGTTATTATTTTTCAATGCACTGTGTTAGAAAAAATATGTATAGAGGCCTAAATGAACATTTTTGGTTGGAAAACATGAAGAGGGAGATTGCTGATTATGTGCTGAGATGTTTTTCTTGTCAACAGGTGAAGGCTATAAGACAACATCCTTGATGAGTCATGCAACCCCTTCATATTATTATGTGGAAATGGGATGGAATTATGATGGACTATTTCATGGGGATACTAAAGAAAACATGAATGAATTATGCGATTTGGGTCATTGTTGATCATCTTAAAATATCATCACATTTTCTTACTCTAAGTTAGATTTACCATTTGAACATTTATCAAGACTATATATTAATGATGTTATAAGACATCATTGGTGTACCCTTATCAATTGTTTCTGATCGTGGACCCCATTTTACATCACAATTCATTAAAAATTTTCAGAAGGGCCTAGATATTAATCTTCATTTGAGCACTACCTACAACCCAAAAACTGATGGACAATCAGAACCGACTATTCAAACCTTGGAAGACATGTTGTTGTTTTTTACACTTTACACTCATGCATTATGGTATCAGTATTTACCTCTCCTATAATTTTTTTATTACAATAGATTCCATTTATTTATTCATATGTTACCATATAAAGTGTAGTATGGAACAAAATGTCATCAAACAACTTGTTGGGATGATGTTGGTGAAGGAAAGATTATAGGCCAAGAACGTGATGAAGAAACATAAGAAATGGTGAATATTATAGAAACACATATCAATATAGCTCAATGTAGAAAAGATAACTATGTTGACAACCGATGGAAGGATTTGTAATTTTGTGATGCATATCGTGTTCTATTAAATGTATCTCCATGGAAGTTTTTTATACGATTCAGTAAGAAGGGAAAATTAAGACCCAGGTACATCGGGCCTTTTGAAATTTTTTATCAAATTGGAGCTGTAGAATATTTTTTGGGAATGCCTCCATGTCTGTCCAATGTTCATAATGTGTTCCATGTTTCAATGTTAAGCAATACATGCCAGAACCAATACATGTACTCACCTATGAAGAAATAAAACTGGAGGCTGACCTATCTTATTGTGAAGAGCCTATCAAGATTGTTGATACAAGAGAAAAATTATTGAGAAATCAGATTACATTTATGGTAAAGATTTATTGGAGGAACCATAAATTGGCGGAAGCATCCTGGGAGCCTGAGGAGATTATGTTGAAGACATACCCGAATCTTTTTAGGAAACATTTTTTGAATTTAGAGGATGAAGTTATTAAAAGGAGGGGAGAATGTAACACCCAAGGTTTTGAAAATAAATATTTTATTCATCATACACTATTCTATACAAAACAATCCATTTTATAATCTATCCGTTAAACCCAACTTTGCCTCTACTATGATTTGAATTTCAAAAAATGGTCATCTAGAGTTATGATTAATAAGTCATTTCAAGTCTGGTAGAACAAATTTTATTTTTAGTGAATAGTAACATACCCTTATGAATAGTAATATGAATATTAATATAACCCTTATTAATAGTAAAAAATTATATTATTTTATATTCTTAAGGTAATAAGATAATGAGATTTTAATTAACTTTTCAATGTGATATTAAACTAATTATACCATTAAAATTGTTATTTTTCAAAATAACTATGAATTTATTTAAAAATAAAATTATTAATATTTTGAAAATTACTTTAGAAAATGGGGTTCATTTTTTAATTCTACACAAGAAAATTTTAGTGATGAATTTTTTGGATTTTTTCTGAATTTTTTGAATTTTTGATGAATAGAGAATTATGGTAAAATATCGTATATACAAAATATAAGTTAAATACACTATTTATGACATCATAACTAATTTATGACCCCATGGTTAGAACTAAAATGAACTTATTAATATTATGGGTAACATGAAACTACACAATTGTATGTCTTGATGAAAATAATAAAATAATGAATAAAATATTCAAAATTCACTCCTCTCCTCCACTATAACCCCCCCTCACTTCATCTTAACTTCACTCATATGAGCCTTTAAGTTCCTAAATTATCATCCAAAATACCCTAACCTATTCACTCCCCACGTTCATCATTCTATTGGTCTTTCCAAAAGACCAAAACCCCTTCCCTTAAGTGGTTCTAAATGAGGCTATTTCAAAAAGTAAACCACCCTTCTTTTTCATTTAGTTTCATTTCAATTTATCTTCTTTTTGTTATCCAATCCTCACCTCATCTATCCAAATGAAAATTATAACTCTAGTATCATTTATATACAATAATTATGTCATTTTAATGGAAAAACATTCATCATTATTCGTACTCCCTCCCTTTTATTTTATAAATGAAGTCAATGTCCATGAGGTTCCAATTTATAACCTTCATGGATGACGATGATTCATTCTCCAATTTATCCTCCTTTGTTAGTCATGAAAACATTTCTATGGTTGAACCATTCTATAATATAAGTATTAAAACATATTTAATAATCATAAACTATTGTATGTACATAATATTAAATCATATGACCAAACTAGTTCCTAATAAACCAAATACCTATTAAATAATCTTTGTGATTTTCATTAATAATTCATCTAATGATTCATCCTATTTTCTTTTAACCAAATGATAGAAATTAAAATTAACACTTCAGAATGTTCATAAATAATATTTAATTTCAATTCTAGATAATTTCTTCCATTCCACATGAACTCGATTAGTTAAAAACTGCTTAACCGACTATGAAAATCATGAAATTGAACACTCCAGAACTACAAAATTCAATATAATAACATATAAATAAGGACATAAATGAACCAAAGATAATGATGATAAACTAAATAGTAGTATAATTGGTTTAAAAATAAGTTATTAATTTGTATAATTTCAAATTCCATGAACTTAAGTTCAAGAGAGGAACACATTCGGACATAAGGTAAGTGTTTTTTTCACCCGAACCTCCATATTCATTCGGGTTATTTTTATTGTCTGAATACCTCAGTAAAGTATTTTTTTATTACTATTTACTCATCATATTTTATTTTTAGTGTTCCATATATGTTTACCAAACAGAATAATATATTCCTTTAAGAGGAATTATATGTTCTAAAAGGATATTTCAAAAATACTTCCCAAAATACAAGCCTGATTCAAGGGAATTTATGTAATTTTTACCCATTTACCATAGCACACTATAATATATTTTTGGTAACAATTATCTATATAAAAACACTAATTTTATTCTTAAAATAATATCTTACTTCGCTTCTAGTTTTATAGTAGTATTTACCCAAAAGAACTTTTCTTTTCAAAGTAAAAGGGTATTTATCTCATTAAGTACTCGAAGAATTTATAAGAGTATCTTCATCTATTTCAACTCTCAGGTTGATTAATATGTATTGTTGTGATTAATATTTCATGGTATCATCTACCATATTAAATTTATTTATTTTTTTTATTTTTTCCATGGATATGCAATATTAAAACCATTCACCAATTTAATCTGAATTGTTGGTGTTTATGATTAATGTTCGAGGAATGTTATTTCATTACATATATTAGTTTCAATATGAATTTATATGTTGTTTATATTTAACTTTATTCATTTTAGGAATGAATTGGACATATAATGTTTCATGTGGGGCCCACTATAACCCCTCAGCGCATCAGTAGGTCTCATGAGACAAACTATGGTTGTGGCACAAGGGCTTGAAAAATGATTATTGATGGTATTAGAACATGGCCATGACTGTATTGTGATGATGTCATGCATTATGCATTACCTCATTAGTAAAATACTATTTATGGTTCATGTGGTTGTTATACTAGTATAATACAAATGAATATGTTTTATTATGGAATTACTTACTCAAATCTCATTCATGCCCTAATGTGTTCATGTTTTTGTTAAAGAAATATGTTTTTAATTATTCAACTTTCCTAATGTTCATATACCATCTACTGTATTGATTACCCATACTAATAATTTGAGACCACCATTTTCTTATGTTTCATTTTCTCAGTATATGAAGAATTTTATTATGAATGACATGATGAAATAACCTTGGTGTTATGTATTTTGACTAAAGAGTTTCTATGTTGTATTTCATTTCATGTTGTATGGTTGGTCTTATATATGTATCTTTTTTCCAATAATACCGAAATAATTGGTCTTTTAGGATGCATATTCCTTATTTATATTCCAATTTAATCAAATAAGTGACAGGCTCTGGGAAACTGGGGTTGGGTCCTTATACCCATCAATCAAAAATCCCAGAGAAATGTTTGTTAAACCTCTACCACCAAATATAGAATATATATTCCAAGAAAATTGAAACAATTTTTCAACCATAATTAACAGTTAGATCCCTCTAGAGAATAAAATATAATTAAAAAAACTTTTTAAGAGAGTATAAAAAACACTATAGTGGGTTTGTATCGAAAATCCTAATTTCACCCATCAATTTTCATGTATCATATAGTATTAAGTGATGATGATAATTTATTATGAAATGGACAAATAAGAAAAATCCCATTAGTCATTAATGTCATTATAAAGGTTGTAATATAATTATTAGTATCAAGTATAATTTATTTTATATCTTATATCTATTGGGTAAATCAGTTGTAAGAATTATATATGAAAACCACTTCAACATCCATTTAAAATGAAAATAAAGAATTGGTTCTAACTCATGTAATTTTTTTTGTTCTGTCTGTAATGACTATAACCAGCTAAACCCTCACATCAAAAGTATCATTTCCTATGATAATTTATAGACATGATTTTATAATATATAGTGGGTACTTATTACTACAGTTTACATTTATGTATATTTTCAGATCCATATTTCCTCCAGAATCCTGATAATACAATATTCACATACACCTTCAACACATATTCATATAGGATGATTTCATTTGTAATACTCTAATTCCAATATGCTGATGAATGGATTTCATTTTCCTTATTACTAAAACAAATTTATTTTCTTTTTCATGTTTTATTTCACCAAATATGGTTACTTCTTTGATTAGACTATCAGGAGTTTATATGTTCTATCATATAGATGTATTGAAATGGTCCATGTTTTAAATAATGATAAATATCATTTGATTGTCCAAAAGGGATATTAATTTAATATTTAATTTCATGTTATGGTATCTAAGTGGGAAAAAGAAAAGTTGATAACTTTTTTCACAACGTATTTTCAAACATGTGTTAAATTTTTGTTCATTATTTGGATATGAGATGTTTTTCATATTTGTAATTTTTGTATCATTGAAATCTTCGTAACATTATAACTCTAAAATTTGGTTGAATTTTTTTGTTGAAAAATGTGTGTATGAATTTATTAAATTGAATAGTTTTCTAACTACATCCCTATAACCAATCCATAATAGAAGGATTTACCAGTTGGGATCATTTATAATGCTTTCAAATATATAGTTAGTGAATTTTTATCATAGTATACTGAGAAAGAAAATTGCTTCATCAAGTTATCTATACAATTGTATATACCATCTTTAGAAAAATAAAAAATCATATTTGTAAAATTTCTCTCAAATTTTGTTTCTACCTAAAAATTAATATCTTTGCTTTTGGGGACTAATGTGATATTATTATCTATACATTCAACCTTTTGGTTTCTTCTTTAGAAGTTATAAAAGAACTACATTTCATTTTTTGTATGACACTTTTATATAAATTTTATGAATAATATATTTGTAAAGACCAGGAAATTTCAAGGAAATTTTTTTTCTTAATTTTTTTTGAAATTTTACAAGAATGTAGTTTCTGACGGCACCTGATTCTGAGGCCCGGTGTGCCCGGAATCATTTTCCAAAGTTTAGCTCGGGTACGTTCAGTGAACGAATGAGCGGGTTTTGCTAACTTTTGAACCGGTGCTCGGAATTGAAATCTGAGGGCACCAATGAACTTGCAGCACCGGTATTTGCTTAGAACCACCTTTTCCGGAGTTGCGTTTTCTCGGGTGTGGTTTTTATTTTTTTGGGGTAAAGTTAAGGAATAAAATAAAAGTGGTGCAACCGATCTTTTATTTTATTTTACTTAAGTTAAGTTATGTGGATGATGTGGGACCCAAAATATCCTACCCTCTTGATAGGATATTTGTGGGGTGGGGCCCACACGAGCCCCACCATTTCTTTTCTTCTATGTAACGCACCCCCCCTTTTAAATGAAGTCAACTCTTACATTTAAACTGGATATTAAATTCCCCAATTAATTGGGCTGTTTTAAACTCCTCAATTAATTATTCGTTTAATTTCTTTTGAAATTCAAAAGTTAGCATGTGCATTAATAAAATAAGACAACTCTTATTTTATTTCTGTTGGAGCTTTTTGCGTGGAGAGGATTGGGAGAAAAGCCCTCTTCTTCGACGAAGAATGCGAAGAACGCGATGAACGCTTCGACCTCCGACGAAGAACACCAAAACATTGGAGATCGAATTCCGCGACACTTCTTCAGCGATGCTCCTTCCGTGATGCATCTCCGCGACGCGATGATCCCCCCTTCTGCGACGCCTTCTTCCGCGACGTGCAATTCCGCGACGAGCCTCCGTTCAACTACGCTCGAGGTAGGGAATTAATTTGTGAAATGTTAATGAACCCCATGTTACTTCCTTCTAAATCAAATAATGCACATCAACTCATCATTAAGATGATCCACGGAGAATATGTTGCGGGTTGGTAATTCTTGATTGCGCAGAAAAAAATGTAGGGGGATTATTTTGAGAATGGTATTATTCCCTTGGTTGTTACTTCTAAAACAAAGAACTCGGATCAACTCATCATTAAGTTGAACCGCGAATGTTTTATTTTGCGGGTTGGAATATTGGTATGACTGTTTTTATTTAAGAGGTTGTAGGGGTTTATTTATTTCGGTTGTTCCTGATTAGTTCATCGTTTGTTTATCGTCTATTTTGAACCGCCTATTATCGCAATAACGGGAGGAGGTCGGATGGCACAAACATGGGCGACCCACCTCCCCCTTGTTGGATGATTTTTGTTGCGGCTTGTGTAAGGCGGCGCGGTTCCAAACCACTGCGCGGAAAATGTTAAAGAAAGGGCGGAGAAACACAGCGCCGTCACACCACACCGTTGGAAACAATCTAATCAGCGGCGTTGTCGCGCCACGCCAAAGAACCTTCAAGGAACCTCAAAGCACCGCGGCCGGAGCGGGGCCGCGGCGGAGGGGTGGAACGCCGCCGCGCCGCGCCGCGCCGGACGGACCAAGTCCGCGGCCGTTTCCGGGCCGCAGCGGAGTAGGGGAACCAGTGGCCGGTTCCGGGACGCCGGCATCAGAGCAGGGGGACCGGCCTTACCGGTCCCGTGTCGGCAGCAGCCGGCAGGCCGGACGGTTAGGGGAAGAGCCGGGGGTTACAAACCCCCGATGGCCAGCTCGAGCGGCTCCCCATTATGGGGGCCATGGTTACGAAAATAGGGGGTAGGTGCCCCCCCCCCCCTCATCGGCTAGGCTGTTCGGCCGAGCCACCTGACCAGCACGCCGGGCTGGCGGGCCGGCTGCCATGGCCGGGTGGGGCCCCGCAGGCCGGGCCGAGCCGCCCAGGCCGGGCCGGGGCGCCCAGGTCGGGCCAGACCCGGACCCGGGTCAGGTCGACCCAGTTCGGGCCGACACAAGGGGGGTTGGGCTGGGCCGGGTCGGGCCCAGACCCCCCATTTAGGATTGTTTCCATTCAAACACCCATAACATGGGCTACGAACCTCCGATCGATGCACCATTAGTTGCAATGTGATCCTTGGATCGAGACAGATGTTTTGGTATATTACACTCAAGGTTTCGAAGAAGTTTGGGTTCGGCCGTGTTGGTTCAGATACGAAACCAACCGGGCCCTCGGAGCGGAAACGCTTATATCATGAGCTCCGGACATCCGATTGACGTACCGTTGACTTTGTTGGATTCCATTTGTCAAGACGGAACTTTTCGCATACTCCGCTCGAGATTTGGATGCAGTTGGATAGTGTCCGGGTTGGATTGTACCCAAAATCCAACCGGGCCCCTGGAACGGAAAAGCTGATAACTTTGAGACTGGACGTCCGTTTGACGAACCATCAGTGGTGTTAGTGATCTCATCGATAAACGGTCCCTATGAGTATACACTATGATATTCTGGGGTATAGTTGATATACGACCGAGTTGGTTCGCAGACGAAACCACTCGGGCCCCTGGGACGAAAAGGCTAATAACTCACAGACCAGGTGTCCATTGGACGCGCCATTTGTTGCGTTGAGACCCCTATGAAGAGGAGGTACTTTGAGATACTTCTTCATTGGACTTTGAGATACTTGGAGTATCTACCTGTAGCTCATGGAGAGGACCCTCCCTGAGAGGAGCGTTCGGAGTACGGAGACCGTGTAGCCGGATGAGACCTGACGACTGCTTGACCGACTCGACATGGAGTGAGTCGACTAGCACAAGGGATAGAGCACTAATTTGTTGGGTGCAGAACCATGGCGGAAGGAGCACTACCTGTGTGATAGTGCAGACCCATGGCGGACGGAGCACTACCTGGGTGATAGTGAAGCCCCGCGGTACTCGTCCGGAGAGTACCTCTGTAGGCTGTTAGGGGGTGTGTGTCACGACCCGTCCTCCGGGCCCGTGCCGTGACTACCCCAAGCCCGCCTTCCATAGGTCAGGGGCTGGAGACTAGCACCAAAGGCATAAATCCTGATAACTGGGAAGGCATTGCCTTTATAAAAGTAAACAAAACACCACAGAGTACAAGTGGAAGAAAAACACTAAGTACAAAAGAAAGTGCTGAAAAGTAAATGGGCCAGAATACAAACCCAAATGTAAGTACAACTACAACTGAACAAGTACAACAGAAAAAGACATCAGCTGGAAGAACGGAGGAAGCTCCTGGGTCATCCTCCTCGGATCCAACCAGAAGGGTTGGTACAGATGGCGCAGCTCCAGGATCGTCCACCACGGATCCTACCTGAAGGGTAGGTACAGATAGCCTCTTCAACGCTCTCACCCGTCAGCCTCCTCCGAGTGTCGTCTCGCTGTGGAGTCCACCTCCAGGTACTGACTCGTCGTGTAGTCCACCTCCGGGTACCGTCCAGTCCTCGAACACTCGGCCTCCGTCAGCACTGCCCGTCGTCTGCAACTAACACAACGAGGTGCGGGCATTGCCCGTGAAGGGGTGAGTATAATGATACTCAGTAGGGACCCCAAGACCCTCAATGTCTCACTAAGCCAACAAGGATAACCACACAGATGATCTCAACAGATAACCACTACTTATGTATATTCCATGCATATACCTAAGTTATCAAGTAACTCATCTCAATCATGGGGAAAACACCAAGATCATGAAATCAATGGATACCCACTACCCAGGTATATGCCCATACATATACCTAAGTTATCAAGTGACTCATCTCAATCATGAGGTAATCAAAAAGGTCAAAAGTCTCAGCTCAAACCAGGATTTTCATTATCGAAACCGAAATTGCTGAAGAGCTCCGTCTCTGGAGTGTACAGTGTTATTGTCACGACTCCGAGATACTACTAACTAACCTAAGACTGCTGAGGTACTCCTCCTGTCGAGTACTGTGGGTCTGCTTCCAAAACCGGGCGCCCCATCCACTGTGGGTCTGCCGCCAAATACCGGGCGCTCCCCCTAATAGCCTACAGAGGTACTCCTCCAGTCGAGTACTTCGGGTCTGCTGCCAAATACAAGGCGCTCCGTCCGCCATGGGTCTGCCGCCAAATACCAGGCGCTTCGTCCACTGGGCTAGTCGACTCACTCCAAGTCGAGTCGGTCAAGCAGTCGTCAGGTCTCAGTCGTCCACACGGTCTCCGTACTCCGTACGCTCGTCTCCAGGAGGGTCTGCTTCACGAGCTATAGGTTGATACTCCAATTATCTCAAAGTCCCACGAAAGTATATCTCAAAGTACTGCCTCGTCATAGGGGTCTGAACGCAACAGACAGCGTGTCAATCGGATGCCCGGTCTGTGAGTTATTAGCCTTTTTCGTCCCAGGGGCCCAGTTGGTTTCGTGAGCGAACCAACCCGGACGTATCTCAACGGTACCCCGAACTCTCATAGGGTATACTCATAGGGACCGTTTCTCAATGTGATCACCAACGCCGCTGACGGTTCGTCAAACGAACGTCCGGTTTGAAAGATATCAGTTTTTCCGTTCCAGGGGCCCAGTTGGATTTTGGGTACAATCCAACCCGACCACTATCCAACAGCATCCAAAACACGGGCGGAGTATGTAAAAAGTTCTGTCTCATCAAGAGGAATTCAACGAGACATACGTCGCATCAATTGGACGCCCGGTCTGTGAGTTATTGGCTTTTTCGTTCCAGGGGCCCTGTTGGTTTCGAGAGAGAACCAACCCGACCATACTCTGACGGCATCCAAACCTCGAGAGGAGTAATCCAAAAGATCCGTCTCATTTAGAGGAATCAAAAAAAGTTGACGGCACATCTATCGGAAATCCGAAGCTCAAGATATGAGCATTTTCGCTCTGAGGGCCCGGTTGGTTTCGTGTACGAACCAACCCGGCCAAACCCAAGGTATTCCGAAACCTTGAGTGTGATATACCGAAACGAACGTCTCTATCCAAGGATCGCATCGCCGCTGACGGCGCGTTGTTCGGTGGCCCATAGCTCAAGATACGGGCAAAAGACTGAAAACAGTCCGAAGACGGAGGTATGGGCCTAGACTGACCCGGCCCGACCCACCCGGGGTGGGCCCGAATCGGGTCGACCCGACCCGGTTGGGCGCGACCCGGCCGGCGGGTCGGCTCGACTAGGCTTGGCTCGGCCGAGCGGAGTCCGGGGGCGGGGGCGCGCTGCCCCCGCGTGTGAACACACGCCCCCCCCCCCCCGCGGGGGCCGGCCTCGGTCAGCGGATGCGGCATTGCCGTGTCCCGTGTGCGCCGGCCCCGCGCGACCGCGGGTCTGCTGGTGCCGCCGCCGCCATGGCTTAAGCCGCGGCGGCTCTGTCTGTTGGCACGCCAGGGCACCGCCGCCTTCGGCCGCCGGTGGATTCCGCGGGCCACCAGAGTTGCTCCGGTGGTCCGATTCCACTCCCGTCTGCGCCGTAGCTCCTCCCGGGTCCCGTTCTTCACTGTGGAATCAACGAATCACCCCTGCGGCATTTTTTGTCATCACCCACCAATCCGCGCATCAACGAAGAACTGTAGAGGTTTGTCGGGCCGTGTTTGTTTGGCCCTCACACTCCGCATTAGGTGATAACAATCGGGAAGAAAAAAATAATCCACACATGGAAAACAAAACAATATACAATTTTAATAAATTAAAATTGCTCTTGATTCAGGTTCTTTGTTTTTAGGAGGAAACAACCACGGAAATAAATTCATTTCACAAACAAAACCCCTACCTCAAGCGTCGTCGAGTGAGGGTTCGTCGCGGATTTTCTCGTCGCGGAAGAAAGCGTCGCGAAAGGAGCATCGTGGAAGAAGCGTCATTGACATCGTGGTACACGGCGTCGCGCCTTCGATCTCCGAGGGTTTGGCGTTCTTCATCGGAGGTCGGAGCGTTCTTCGTGTCTTCGTGTTCTTCGCGTTCTTAGTCGAAGAAGAACGCTTTCCTCCAAATTATCTCCACGCCACCAGTCCAACTAAATAAAATTAGTTCAACCCTTATTTTATTATTGAACTAAGCTTTTGAAATTCAAAAGATAAGAAACGATCAATTAATTCATTGAATTAATTGTATCAATTTAACTGCCCAATTAATAGGAGCGTTTATTTGTTTAAGAAACGCCCCAGTTGACTTTCATTAAAAAGGGTTTTCGCGGGTGCGTTACATAGCGGAAAAGAAACGGTGGGGCTCGTGCGGGCCCCACCTCACAAATATCCTACCAAGAGGGTAGGATATTTTTGAATTATACCCTATCCTCTTTAACTTAGCTTAAGCAGCATTAAGTGGCTTTCAAGTGGCTTTAAGTGAAATAAAAATAATGTTGTCGCACCACTTTATTTTATTTCTTAACTTAAAGACCAAAAATTAAAAACCACACCCGAGAAAACCCAACTCCGGAAGAGGCATTTCTAAGAAAATACCGGCACTACGATTCCATCAGTGCCCTCAGAATTCGATTCCGAGCACCGGTTTAAAAGATAGAAAAACCCGCTCGTTCGTTCACTGAACATACCAGAGCCAAACTTCGAAAAATGATTCCGGGCACACCGGGCCTTGGAATGAGGTGCCGTCAGAAACTGCGTTCTTGTAAAATTCTAAAGAAAATTAAGAAAAAAAAAATTTCTTGAAATTTATGGATCTTTACATCACTCCCACCTCAGGGGTTTGCGTCCTCGTAAAGCTTTAACACAAACTAGGGTCACAAATGTGGTACAGAGAACGCATCTGAGCCTTCCGCTCCCATGTTCTCACCTGGAGGTTCCTATACTGCCAGAGAAAGTGTAACCAAGGAATCGATCATCCTCGTAGGATCCGCTCCTGTCGATCTTCGATCCCCACTGGAACCTCTGTGAAAAGCACTCCATCGCCATCGTCCAGATCCTCATGGTCGATTATATGCGAAGGGTCGAGCACGTACCTCCTCAATTGAGATACGTGGAAATCGTCGTGCACCTGGTGCAACTTTAGTGGATGGGTCATGTGGTAAACCTCCCCGCCTACCCAGCTGAGGACTTAGAAAGTTCTATTGAACCTCAGAGATAACTTGCCGCCTAGGCCACATCTCCGTAAACCTTGTCGAGGTGAGACCTATATAAGGATGTGATCGTCATCCTCAAACTCATGAGGCCTCCAATTCCTGTTAGAACTAAAACTCAATTCGATTGCTGCCACCTGGCTAAGGATGACTGACTCAAAAGTGATCGGTCGCACCCTCCTGAGCATGAGTTTATCCTGTGTCGCCTGGGGTCTCCTTTTCGCCGACCAAGGAAAACCCATCCTGACGTCGTAGTTAAACCACAACCTTTTTTCCTAATACCGTCAATTTGTGTATGAACTGTGATTACCCAGTCCATACTCAAACCAACGTCGTAAGGCCTCGACGCTGCCACCAAGATATTCCAACCGAAACTCTCGCCTTGAGGGTCTGACCACACCGTCGGCGTAAGTGTGATTATCGAGTCACCTCCCAAGGTATCTCCCGATGTGAGGGTCAAGTCCACGGCTTACCGGAAACTCTAGGTCTGGGACAAGATTTGTGAAAGAGAGGAATGATTCATATCGACGTCTGTTACTACAACAGATAGTAGTTGACACAGACTATCCATTGAATCATTTTTAGAGCCATTGGGTCACACTCCTTGACCGCATGCAGCCACACTCTTCCTTCGACCTCCAGCTCCCTGAGCCTGGTGGGGATAACTAAGGTGGGTGGTTGTAGCATGTTAAGATGTACACCACCTCATGCTGCTCTCCTAGCTCTGCCTCCACGTCTTCTGCTCCGCAGACTCATCTCTTCATAAAGCTTCCTCTTCTTTAAACATTTAACACGCTCGAGTCTCTTAGACTGGAGCTGGTTTCCTGTTTCTTACAGCAATGTGCAGTCTTCATCCGCTCCTGGATGATCTTAAGGAGCTGCTAAGATTTCTCCTTTGGCGAAAAGAGAAAATCGGTCTCATCCCCTGGATGAACCACATTCATTTCCTAATACAGTCAATTCTGACATGAATGATGCATTCATTCCATGGATGACGTCGTAAGGTCTCGACGTAACTACCAAGAGATCCAACTGTCACTCTCGCCTCCAAGGGTCGAGTCACACTGTCGGCATCAGTGTGAGGTAACTAGGTCTCCTCCAGTAGAAATCTGAAAAGTGAGGGTCAAGTCAATAGTCTTAACCGGGATCACTTAGTATCAACCAAAAAAAAGGACAGGAAAGCAAACTTCACAAGATAAGTGTCTTTTCATTATCGCAGCTCATAGTACAAAGACACAAATGTAACAAAAAAAACTAGAAGCAACATGATCAAAAGGCTCCAGGTCTGGAGCTAGTCCTGCTCCTGTCCATCTGCTCTCGGAGCTCCAGGACCATAGGCCTTAGCTGCCTGAAGCTGAGCTCTCCCATGTCCCCCTGTCCCCTGCGGTTGGGGTGGGCCTCCAGGTGGTGGTGGTGGCAACACCCCGAAGCGTCGTCCACCTCCAGCTGCACGTCCAGCTCCTCTTCCAAGGTCTCCTGCTCCTTGAGGTCTGCCCTGGTCGAACCTATGCCTCTGCCTAGGAGGTACTTCATTTAACTGCTGGTCATCTTCATGGCGGGTCAGACAGTCACGTGCCATGTGACCAATCCCGCCGCAGGAGTAACACTGTCCACTCTCGGCACGACTGGCTCTGACTCCACCACGGTTCCCCCGCACAACTGAACCTGAGTCGTGCAGTCGGCCACTGGTAGGTCTGGTCCTCTTGGATATCTGTGTCATCTGTCTACTGTCTGCTGCAGAAGACTCTGCCGCAAGCCGGCTAGTGGTGGGTCATGCTGCTGGAGACTGCATAGCAAGGAAACTCTCCACTTAGAGGGCTCTCTCCAACACCCCTGTCTGGGTCAGAATGCTGTGAGAAAAAATAGAAGCTCTAATCTCCCGCCTGAGCCCCTTCTCGAAGGTTCGGGCCCTGAAGAACAGGTCTCATACCATATCTGTGGAGTAGCGAGAGAGGTCTGTGAACCTCGCTGAATACTCTGCCACTATCATGCTGCCCTGCCGCAGCTGAAGTAGCTCCTGTATACGCACCGCTCAAAGGGTGGCTGGTACAAACTCTACCCGGAATAGGCTCTCGAAGTCTTCCCAAAGGAGTGTCGCCTCATCATGCATCTGGAGCATCAGGCTCCACCATCTGCCTGCTGATGCCTGAAGAAGGCTGGCAGCAAGGATCACCATGAAGTCTGCTGGCGTTCCCACTAGCCTGAAGACTCTCACCACAGCCTCCAGCCAATCCTCAGCCGCCTGCGGGTCCATCTCTCCCCGGAACCTCGGTGGCCTCTGGCGCTGGAACTCATGCAGTGCGCTCAAGTGACTTGCACCCTCTGCTGCTGGGGCTGGTGGCATCAGTGGACCAATGGGTAGTAGTACCGCTGGTGCCTCCGTTGGTGCCTCAACTGAATAGAGCCATGTACTGAGGCCACGTCGCTCGGCGGGCTGTCAGTACGAACAACTCTCGGGGCTCTAGCTGGTTGTTTGTGGGGAGGCATCTTGAAAGAAACAACATGACACAGTCAAACGATTATACCTGGTTAGCTGACCTGGTTTGAGCTGACGTTTAAAAACTTCTGGAAACACACCCGCAAACAGTGTTTCCGTGTACAAAGTCGGAAATCAGTAGTCAGGGTCCTGGTGTACGGATACATCGGCTGCCGCACCAACACTGGACTCCCTGAACTGAAGACCACACTCGGTACCCTTAACACTATTCCTTAACATAGAGAAAGATCAGAGTCCTGAATTCTGCGGTAGAACCGAATTCCTTTGATACCAATTTGTCATGACCCGTCCTCGTGCCCCGTGCCGTGACTACCCCAAGCCCGCCTTCCATAGGCCAGGGGCTGGTGACTAGCACCAAAGGAGTAAATCCCGATAACTGGGAAGGCATTGCCTTTATAAAAGTAAACAAAACACCATAGAGTACAAGCAGAAGCAAAACACTAAGTACAAAAGAAAGTGATGAAAAGTAAATGGGCCAGAATACAATCCCAAATGAAAGTACAACTACAACTGAACAAGTACAACAGAAAAAGACAACAGCTGGAAGAACGGAGGAAACTCCTGGGTCATCTTCCTCGGATCCTACCTGAAGGGTAGGTACAGATGGCGCAGCTCCTGGATCATCCACCACGGATCCTACCGGAAGGGTAGGTACAGATAGCCTCCTCAACGCTCTCGCCCGTCAACCTCCTCCAAGTGTCGTCTCGCTGTGAATTCCACCTCCAGGTACTGACTCATCGTGTAGTCCACCTCCGGATACCGTCCAGTCCTCAAACACTCGGCCTCCGTCAGTACTACCCGTCGTCTGCAACCAACACAATGAGGTGCGGGCATAGCCCATGCAGGGGTGAGTATAACGATACTCAGTAGGGACCCCGAGACCCTCACGGTCTCCCTACACCAACATGGATAACAACAAAGAAGATCTCAACAGATAACCTCTACTTAGGTATATGCCATTCATATACCTAAGTTATCAAGTAACCCATCTCAATCATTGGGAAAACACCAAGATCATGAAATCAACGGATAACCACTACCCAGGTATATGCCCATACATATACCTAAGTTATCAAGTGACCCATCTCAATCATGAGGTAAACACAAAGGTCAAAAGTCTCAGCTCAAACCAGGATTTTCATTATCGAAACCGAAATTGCTAAAGAGCTTCGTCTCTGGAGTGTACAATGTTCATGTCATGACTCTGAGGTACTGCTCACTAACCTAAGACTGCTGAGGTACTCCTCCTGTCGAGTACTGCGAGTCTGCTGCCAAATACCGGGCACTCCGTCCGCTGTGGGTCTGCCGCCAAATACTGGACGCTCCACCTAATAGCCTACAGAGGTACTCCTCCAGTCGAGCACTGCAGGTCTGCTGCCAACTACCAGGCGCTCCGTCCGCCGTGGGTCTGCTGCCAAATACCGGGCACTCGGTCCACTTGGCTAGTCGACTCACTCCAAGTCGAGTCGGTCAAGCAGTCGTCAGGTCTCAGTCGTCCACACGGTCTCCGTACTCCGTACACTCATCTCCGGGAGGGTCCGCTCCACGAGCTACAGGTCGATACTCCAAGTATCTCAAAGTCCCACAATAGAATATCTCAAAGTACCGCCTCGTCATAGGGGTCTCAACGCAATAGACAACGCGTCAGTTGGACGCCCGGTCTGTGAGTTATTAGCATTTTTCATCCTAGGGGCCCGGTTGGTTTTGTGAGCGAACCAACCCGACCGTATCTCAACTGTACCCCGAACTCTCATGTGGTATACTCATAGGGACCGTTTCTAAATGTGATCACCAATGCCGCTGACAGTTCATCAAACGGACGTCCGGTCTGAAAGATATTAGCTTTTCCTTTCCAGGGGCCCGGTTGGATTTTGGGTACAATCCAACCCGGCCACTATCCAATAGCATCCAAAAAACGGGCGGAGTATGCCAAAAGTTCCATCTCATCAAGAGGAATTCAATGAGACAGACGGCGCATCAATCGGACCCACGGTCTGTGAGTTATTGGCTTTCTCGTTCCAGGGACCCGGTTGGTTTCGTGAGCGAACCAACCCGACCACACTCCGACATCATCCAAACCTTGAGCGGAGTAAGCCAAAAGATCCGTTTCACTTAGAGGAATCCAACAAAGTCGATGGCATGTCTATCAGACGTCCGAAGCTCAAGATATGAGTGTTTCCATTCCGAGGGCCCAGTTGGTTTCGTGTACGAACCAACCCGGCCGAACCCAAGGTATTCGAAAACCTTGAGTGTGATATATAGAAACGACCGTCTCGATCCAAGGATCGCATCACCGCTGATGGCACGTCGTTCGGAGGCCCGTAGCTCAAGATACAAGCAAAAGACCGAAAACGGTTCGAAGACGGGGGGTCTGGGCCCGCACAGACCCGGCCCGACCCCCCCTGGATCGGCCCGAACTGGGCCTACCCGACCCGGGTCCGACCCGGTTGGGCGCGACCCGACCCGGGTCCGACCCGGTTGGGCGCGACCCGGCCGACGGGTATGCTCGGCCCAGCTCGGCTTGACCGAGCGGCCGAGCGAGCGGAGTCCGGGGGCGGGGGCGCGCTACCCCTACGTGTGAACACCCCCCCCCCCCCCGCCCCCCCGCGGGGGCCGACCTTGGTCAGCGGACGAGGTATTTCCGCGTCCCGTGTGCGCCGGACCCGCGCGGCCGCTGGTCTGCTGGTGCCGCCGCCGCCGCCGCAGCTCTGTCTGGCGGCACGCTGGGGCGCCATCGGAGTTGCTCCGGTGGTCTGATTCCACTCCCGTCTGCGTCGTAGCTCCTCCCGGGTCCCGTTCTTCACTACGGAATCAACGAATCACCCCCGCGGCATGTTTTGTCATCGCCCGCCAATCCGCGCATCAACGAAGAACTGCGGAGGGTTGTCGGGCCGTGTTTGTTTGGCCCGCACGCTCCTTGTTAGGTGATAACAATCAGGAAGAAAAAAATAATCCACATATGGAAAAAAAAAATATACAATTTTAATAAATTAAAATTTCTCTTGATTCAGGTTATTTGTTTTTTGGAGGAAACAACCACGGAAATAAATTAATTTCACAAACAAAACCCCTACCTCAATCATCGTCGAGCGAGGGTTCGTCGCGGATTTTCTCGTCGCGGAAGAAAGAGTCGCGGAAGGAGCGTCGCGGAAGAAACGTCATTGACGTCGCGGTACACGGCGTCACGTCGTCTATCTTCGAGGGTTTGGCGTTCTTCATCGGAGGTCAGAGTGTTCTTCGTGTTCTTCGCATTCTTCGCGTTCTTCGTCGAAAAATAACGCTTTCCTCCAAATTCTCTCCACGCCACTAGTCCAACTAAATAAAATAAGTTCAACCCTTATTTTAGTATTGACATAAGCTTTTGAAATTCAAAAGATAAGAAATGAACAATTAATTCGTTGAATTAATTGTAACGATTTAACTTCCCAATTAATATAATCATTTAATTGTTTAAGAAATGCCCCAGTTGACTTTCATTAAAAAGGGTTTTTGAGGGTACGTTACTTAGCGGACAAGAAACGGTGGGGCTCATGCGTGCGCCACCTCACAAATATCCTACCAAGAGGGTAGGATATTTTTGAATTGTACCCTATCCGCTTTAACTTAGCTTAAGCTGCTTTAAGTGGCTTTTAAGTGGCTTTAAGTGAAATAAAAATAAAGTTGTCACACCACTTTATTTTATTTGTTAACTTAAAGCCCAAAAATTAAAAACCACACCCGAGAAAACGCAACTCCGGAAGAGGTGTTTCTAAGAAAATACCGGCGCTGTGATTCCATCGGTGCCCTCAGAATTTGATTCCAAGCACTGGTTTAAAAGTTAGAAAAACCAACTCGTTCGTTCACTGAACATACCCGAGCCAAACTTCTAAAAATGATTCCGGGCACACCGGACCTCAGAATCAGGTTCCGTCAGAAACTACATTCTTGTAAAATTCCAAATAAAATTATGAAAAAAAAATTTCCTTGAAATTTCCGGGTTTTACAGTGTGCACTACTGTGTTTGGGTGGCATACCCCAGAGGGAAGCACTACTGTGTTTGGGTGGCTAGCCCGTAGTACTCGATATGAGGTGTACCTCAGCAGTCTTAGGTTAGTGAACAGTACCTCAGAGTCGTGACAGGACCACTGTACACTCGAGAGATGGGGCTCTTCAGTAGTTACGGTTTCGATAATAAAAATCCTGGTTTGAGCTGAGTCTATGACCATTGTGTTTACCTCATGATTGAGATGGGTCACTTGATAACTTAGGTATATGTATGGGCATATACCTGGGTAGAGGTTATCTGTTGATTTAATAATCTTTGTGTTTCCTCATGATTGAGATGGGTTACTTGATAATATAGGTATATGTTTGGGGATGTACCTAATTAGAGGTTATCTATTGAGATCTTTTTTTGGTTATACTTGTTGGTTTTTGTGAGACCTTGAGGGTCTCGGGGTCCCTACTGATTATCGTTATACTCACCCCTACACGGGCTATGCCCGCACCTCGTTGTGTTGGTTGCAGATGACGGGCAGTGCGGACGGAGGCCGAGTGTTCGAAGACTGGACGATACCTGGAGGTGGACCTCATAACGAGTTAGTATCCAGAGGTGGACTTCACGACGAGACAACCCTCGGAGGAGGTTGACGGGCAAGAGCATTGTGGAGTCTATTTGTACCTACCCTTCAGGTAGGATCCGTGGTGGACGATCCAGGAGTTGTGCTATCTGTACCTACCCTTCAGGTAGGATCCGTGGTGGATGATCTGGGAGCTGCGCTATCTATACCTACCCTTCAGGTAGGATCTGAGGAGGATGACCGAGGAGCTTCTTCCTTTCTTCCAGCTATTGTCTTTTCTATTGTACTTTCGTTCCGTTGTAGTTGTACTTTCAGTTGGGTTTGTATTCTGGCCCATTTACTTTTCAGCACTTTCTTTTGTACTTAGTGTTTTGCTTCCGCTTTTACTCTGTGGTGTTTACTTTACTTTTATAGAGACAATGCCTTCCCAGTTTTCAGGATTTACGCCTTTGGTGCTAGTTGCAAACCCATGCCCTATGGAAGGTGGGCATGGGGTAGTCACGACACAGGCCCCGAGGACGGGTCGTGACAATATTGATAAAATATTATAAGATGTTGTTATTTGTATGATTTTTAAGATAGATTCAACATTTAAAATTCTCACATCCCAATAAATTTTCATTAATGGAATATTCCATTATTATAAAATGTATTTAATTTAAGATGATTTTTAGGGTGTGAAAAAAATTAATCCTTTTTAGAACCATCACATATTCATATTGAATGTAATAAAATATTATAACATAAAAAATATACATATTGTTTTTTTACATTTCATATGGAACTTACGTTCTGGTGTACATGAATTGATCTAGTCTAAAATTATTTAATTATTGATAGTGATTTATAGTTTATCCTTATTTTTTCTCATACTACTTTAGGTGGGATGGGTAACATAGGCCTCTAATGAAATGATCTACAATCTTCTATTTTTTCCATATCTTCTAATGTTATTTTGATATGAAAATGTTTTGGGTAAATATATTTCTCATTATTAAATGAGAGGTGGGGTTATTAAAAAAAGTGAAATTATGTAACTTATTTAGTTATTTCGGTAAAATCATAAATTTTCATCTTATTTAATTTATGATACAATTTCCTAGTGAATTTTTGAAACATGTATATTCTTATGACTCATGATCATTTTTTAAATGGGTTGAAACATGATCCATGAATACATATGACTTAATTATTACTGTAGATTTTTTCAGAAAGAAAATGTTTTATAGGATTAAATTGAAAATTCATATAATAGGGATTTGGGTTCTCGTTTTTGTTACCACACAATTCATATCCTTTACAATTGGTATAGTGTGGGAAATTGAGATCCCTAATCTAATGAAAATTTATTTTTATAATATATTTAGGCAAAATAAATACATGAAATCAATTTTTGAAATTAATATGAATCCTTATAGTATGAGACTAAATAATTATTTATAAACCTACTATAAAACATTTAAATATCTTATCAAAATTTCATTTTAAAACATTATTTTTTCAAGAAATTGTCACATCACTGTTAATAAATATTACTGAGTGTGCCATACCATAATGAAATGAAATGTTAATCTATTAGGATAATATACTAAAAGGAAATTATATATTTAATATTTTGTAAGAAATATAAGAAGATTAATTTTTAAAATCCTGAATATAAAATATCTTAATAGTGGTATCCCATGGCCTCCTCTTCTTTTAATACCAATTTTCATTTTTTAAAGGCTCTCTTATTCAATTAAATGATTAATCTACATCCAATATATATATATTCAATCATGTCTTCCCACATGACATAATTATTTTCTATAGTTTTTTGTTTTTGAGAATAAAAAATAAAAAAACCCATTAGAAATTCAAAATCAATGGTATGTTTTTGAGGGATCATGGAAACATCTAACCCAATATTCAATGATCTCTCTCTCTCTCTACATATATAATAAATTTAGTGTTTCTACCTTTTCCCACAGTGATCCTTAACATTTTTTATTGGTGAATATCCTTTCTCATCCTCCCCCCATTTGGAATCAAGCATCAGTTAATTCTTGTCTCCCAATTGAAATCTATGTTATTATTTCTTATTTTATTCACTAAAAACATTTTCTATATAGGAGTGGTTCATTTTTTAGTTCTGATAGGTGAAAGTCACATTACACTATTTCTTCTCTATCAGTCAATCCCACTAGGATCAACTCTATACTTGGTCGAGTTTGTTGGTGATTAAGAAGATTTTGGTATTTTAGTGTCGATATTCAATTAAAGATATCATAAATTGTTAATCTGATGGAATTATTCCATTTATTATTTTCCTTTTTTTAATGGTGGGATCTAATTTACTACAATGACAAACATTATTCTCTGTTACCCTTTTTCTCATTCCTTCGATCCCATCACACATACCTAATTTTTTTCACCCACGATGAATTATTTAGTGGATTGTAATAGTAAAGGGGGGATTGGTTATAAGAAGCATGAATTATATAGAATAGATCAGTTATTGGATTTACTAATTTTTTGGGTGTTGGAACTTTTCATTGCCTGTCTGCAACGAAGTTAAGGATGATGTTTATGGTGTTGTTAGATTGGGAATTTTGATCTTCCCTATGATGGTAGAATGGGTCTCGAATTAAATGATGATTTTCCTATAATGAAATATTATGATATCAAGTCCATAATATGATAAACTATTCTCTAACATCCTAGTCCAATAATCACATTCCTATTGGCATGATATGATGGTTATTATAGGGGATTTGGGATATAATGTTCAACCAGAAAACAATTACTAGATGGAATAATTATCAGAGGAAATCTTCTCGCTTGGATCCGTTTTGGTAGTCCTTCTTGTAGTATAAATTATGGATATGGATTTCTTGAAGTTTTTTTTATTTTTTCTCAATATATTATCTTTAAAGACCCATAAAATTCAAGGGAATTTTTTTCTTAATTTTCTTTGGGATTTTACAAGAACGCAGTTTCTGACGGCACATGATTCCGAGGCCCGGTGTGCCCGGAATTTCTATCCAAAGTTTAGCTCGGGTACGTTCAGTGAACGAACGAGCGGGACTTCCCAAGTTTTGAACTGGTGCTCGGAATCAAAATCTGAGGGCACCGATGAAACCGCAGCGCCGGTAATTGCTTAGGAAGACCTTTACTGGAGTTGTGTTTTCTCAGGATGATTTGATAAAAATTAGGGAATTAAATGTTAGGTAAAATAAATTGTGTGAAAATTTATTTTATCCATGGTAGTTTAATTCTCTCAAGGTAAGTTGTTGGTGGGGCCCACAACCACCCAACTTCCCATGTGAGGTTATGAGGGCGGTGGGGCCCACACGAGCCCCCATCTTCTCATTTTCCCTAACTCCACTAATCTCCCTCTTATGTGTGTAACCCTTAAAACATCCCATTTAATTTTTAACCTTTCCTCTCCCCACATTTATTCAATGCCAACTCTTTAATTTAATTAAGTGAGTTATGTATTTGAAATGTGTATTTTTTAAAGGCATGACTTAAGATAATAAAATGAGAGGGATCCTATTTTATTAGGTTGGCTTGTGGTGTAATGGGATTGGGGAGAAAAAACTCTAAGTCTTGAAGTTCATCTTCTTCCTCATCGAAGAACGCGAAGAACGCCGAGCCTTCGATGAAGAACTCCATCAACACAAAGGGGAGTTCGTCGTACCATCTTCTTCCCTCTCCACACCCGGTGAGAGACGCCATCCTCAGAGATCGACGACGTGACGTCGTGAACCGCGACACCGACGACTCTCTTCTTCGTGACGCTGACGACTCTTACAGAGTCTTCTTCCTCGACGATCTTTTCCGCGAAGAACCTTCATTCAAGCTATGCTCGAGGTAGGGGTTTATTTATTTATTTTTGTTTGTGATTACTACTTTGACGTTATTCGTGGAATTTGACCAATTTCTATCGATTAACGAGAGGGGGCCAAACCGCACAAACATGGCCGACCATCTTCCATTATCCATGTTGGTTTCTAATGTGGATTGGAACGGAATGGCGTGGTGCCGTCGCACCATGCGGAATCGTGCGGCAAGGAATGCGCGGCGCAGTCGCGCCGCACCGTGAAATCGAACAAGGACGCGACGTCGTCGCGCCGCGTCGGAGAATCCCAAAGACACCACGGTCGGAGAGGGGCCACGGTGGAGGGGCGCGGCGCCGTCGCGCCCTGCCAGATGAATCAAGGTGTCGGCTGGTTCTGGGCCGCGGCGGAGCAGGGAGACCGGCGGCCGGTTCCGGGCCGCCGGCGTCGGAGCAGGGGGGACCGGCCGTCGCCGGTCCCGTGGCGGTAGAAACCGGCCGGCCGGGGCCAGCCGGCCGGACAATGGGAAAGCAGGGGGTTCAATCCCCCGGCCAGCCAGCTGAGCGTCCCCCATTATGGGGGGCCGCGGTTACAAACCAGGGGGGCAGGTGCCCCCAACTCCAAACGGCTTGGCGGTTTGGCCGAGCGCTTGACCAGCGCGCTGGGCGCGCTGCGCCTAGGCCGGGCCGGCAGCCTAGCCGGTCTTCCAGGCCGGGCCATGCCCAAACGGCCCGGACCTGGACCCGGTTCGGGTCGACCCTAGGGGTTAGCGGGCAGGGTCGGACCGGGCCCGAACCTCTTATTACCGAATCTTTTTTGGTCGGACGCCCATAGCTTGTGCTACGAGCCTCCAATCGACGCACCGTCAGTTGCGATGTGATCCTTGGATCGAGAAGGTCGTTTCAGTATATCACACTCAAGGTTTCGAAATAATTTGGGTTCAACCGAGTTGGTTCGTACACGAAACCAACCGGGCCCTCAGAGCGGAAACGCTCATATCTTGAGCTCCAGACGTCCGAATGACGTACCATCAACTTTGATGGAGTCCTCTAAGTGAGACAGATCTTTTTCCTTACTCCGCCCAAGGTTTGGATGTAGGTGGATTACGGTCGGGTTGGTTTTGCCATAAAAACCAACCGGGACCCTGGAACGAAAAAGCCAATAACTCTCAGACCGGGCGTCCGATTGACGCGCCATCTGCGACGTTGAGTTCCTATTGATGGTATGGATCTTTTGGATACATCAAGTCTGGACTATGTGTCAGTTGATGATCAGCCTCTCGGCTCATGGAGCAGACCCTCCCGAATGAGCTTACTATGTGCGGGAACCCTAGTGCTGGCTGCGTTTGCGTCTGTGACGACGACGACGACTATACATAGATCCTCAGTGGATTTGACGGCGAAAACTACAGCACTCAGCGATCCTATGTGGATCAGTGCTACCGATCCTGTGTGGGTCCGATCCTGTGTGGGTCTGCGCTCATCGGTTCTGTGTGAGCCAGCGCCTACAGATCCTGTGTGGGTCCGATCCTGTGTGGGTCTTTGCGAGGGTTAGTTACCTATCGATCCTGTGTGGGTTCGATCCTGTTTGGCTCTTTGGGGCGGTTAGTTACCTATTGATCCTGTGTGGGTCTTTGCGGGGGTTAATTACCTATCTATCCTTTGTGGGTCAGATCCTATGTGGGTCATTGCGGGGGTTAGTACCTATCGATCCTTTGTGGGTCCGACGGCTTAGATGAATCAGTGGCAATATCTGATCATCTCTATTATCATATGAAGAATTATACCTGTGTGAGCTGAATCCTGTTTTGCTTTCCATTGTAGATTTTTTTATGATATCCTGTGTGGATTACATTTTTCTTTACTTTGTGGATTGTGTTGTGCTATCCTGTGTGGATTACGTTTTTCTTTCCTTTGTGGATTGTGTTGATCTATCCTGTGTGGATTACGTTTTTCTTTCCTATGTGGACTGGGTTGTACTTGGGCTCAGATATTGGAGACGAACGAGAATTAATGACTTATGTATATGTATGGGCATATAAATAAGTAGTGTCAGATTATACTTTGTGATTGTATCCTTCCTTTGTGGATTATCCTTTGTGGATTCTGGGAGACATATGGGGGTCTCGGGTCCCTACTGAGTAGCTTATACTCACCCCTGCACGGGCTATTCCCGCACTACGTTGTATTGGTTGCAGACGACGGACAGAGTTGGTCGTGGTTGAGGCTTGTGGAGCAGGACGGTGCCTAGAGGTGGACCACTGGGCGGGACGTACTCGGAGCGGACGGCTTGACCCGAGGAGCTGTGGAGGCTATCTGTACTCACCCTTTAGGTGGGATTTCCAGTGGACAGCTCGACGTTGCGGCTTTACTTTTCAGTTGTTGTTTTCCCTTCCAGTTGTACTTTGCTTCAGTTTGGGTTTGTATACTGGCCCACTTACTTTTCCGCACTTACTGTTGTACCCAGTTTTTACTTAGTGTTTACTTCTACTGCTTGCTTGCTCTGTGGTGTTTGTTTACTTTACAAAGGCAATGCCTTCCCTTTTTACTAGGATTTACGCCTTGGTGCTAGTCTCCAGCCCCTGGCCTATGGAAGGCGGGTTTGGGGTAGTCACGGCACGGGCCCCGAGGATGGGTCCTGACAAATTCGTATCAGAGGAGTTCGGTTCTACCGCAAAACTCTAGACTCTGATCTTTTTCTATGTGAAGCAATAATGTTACGCGTATTGAGTGTGGTTATCAGTCCAGGGAGTCCAGTGTTGGTGTGGTGACCAACTTATCCGTACAACAGGACCCTGACTTATGATTTCCAACTTAATGCATGAAAACATAGATTGCATGTGTGTTTCATGTTTTCTATGTGATTACTTGTGTCAGCTCACCAGGTATACTGTTTTGACCGTGGAACACCTGTTTCTTTTCCGGATGGCCCCATGACGGTAGACTACTAGGGTTCCTAGATTTGTGCGTGACGACAGCCCACCGAGCGATGAGGCCTCGGTACAGGGCCCTTTGACAGCTGAGGAAACGGCGGTTCCATTACCCGCTGATCCACCGATGCTTCTAGACCCAGCCGCTGACGATGCACGTCGCCTTAGTGCACTACATGAGTTCCAGCACCAGCCACCACCTAGGTTCTGCTGGGAGACAGACCCCCACGCAGCCGAGGACTGGCTGGAGGCAGTGGTGAGAGTTTTCAGGTTAGTGAGGACACCAGCAGACCTCATGGTGATCCTCGCAGCGAGCCTACTGCACGCGGTAGTAGGAAGATGGTGGAGCTTGAGGCTCCAGGTGCACGATGAGGCATCTCTTCTCTGGACGGACTTTGAGAGCCCCTTCCACTCAGAGTTCGTCCTAGCCACCCTACATGCGGTGCGCATCCAGAGGCTTCATCAGCTACGGCATGGCATCTTGATGGTCGCCTAGTACTCGGCGAGATTTACCGATCTCTCATGCTACTCGACAGACATGGTATGGTACCCATTCTTCCGGGCCCAGTCCTTTGAGAAGGGATTGAGGCATGAGATCAGGGCATCACTGATATCCCTCAGCATTCCGACTCAGGCAGAAGTACTGGAGCGAGCCCTTCTCATCGAGAACTTTCTTACTGAGTCTACACCAGCGGCGAGACCTACCGTAGGGCGACAAGTAGCGGAGTCTTCTGCAGCTGACAGTAGATAGATGTCGCAGAGGTCCAAGTGGGCCAGACCATCGGGCAGACGACCACAGGATACAGGCTCGGAGGTGCGGGGTACACGCAACAGAACCAGTGTTACGAGTGGAAGATATTGCTATGCATACGGCGGGCATGGACACATGGCTCGTGACTGCCCGACCCGCTATGCAGAGGAGTAGCAGACGGTTGAGGAACCACCTAGGCAGAGGTAGAGGTTCGACCGTGGCGGTCCGTAGGGTGCAGGCGGACGAGGCAGAGGAGCTAGCCGAGCAGCAGGTGGTGGGCGACACTTTGAGGCTCTTCCATCACCACCACCAGGAGGTCCACCCTGACCTCAGGGGAGAGCACAGCTTCAGGCAGCTGAAGCTTACGATCATGGAGCTCTAGAAGCGGGTGGACAAGTGCGGGTCTACCTCTAGGCATAGAGGACCTTGACCATAATGCCTCTAGCTTCTTTGTTTGTGTTGCCTTGTGTCCTTGTACTTTGAGTTGAGGTAATAGAAGATGATTGCAATAGTGACATTTTCTTTCTTGCCTTTTGTTTGTTAATAATAAGAGGTGCCGGTTAAAAAACTGTTGACTTGACCATCACTTGCATGATCCTTACTGGAGGAGACCCAGTGACCACACACTGATGCCAACAGTGTGACTCAGCCCTTGGAGGCGAGAGTAACTGTTGGATCTTTTTCTAGTAGCGTCGAGGCCTTACGACGTCATCCATGCCATGAATTAACTAATCATGATGGGATTGACTGTAATAGGCAAGTAACATGGTTCATCTAGGGGATGAGACCAGATTTCCCTTTTCGGAAAAGGAGAAATCTTTGTAGCTTTTCAGAACGTTAAGGAGGAAGGGGAAACCCTTCGTGTGGTCAGACATATGTCAGCAGAGATTCCAAGAGCTGAGACAGAGATTGACCAGTGCCCCTAGAGGCATGGATAGAGATGGAGCATCCTTCCTTCAGTCTCTCACAGTCACCCTCCACTACTACAGCGGGTCATAGAGGCACAGCGTGGGGATGCTGACTATGAGACACAGAGTGCACAGATATCCTCAGTATAGGGATCTGATGGTTTCTCCTTTGGAACAGAGCACGACTTCCTTTTCCGAGGACGTACCTTGGTAACAGTTGCCTTACGGGAGGAGGTGATGAGAGAGTTTCATACTTCTCCTTTGGCGGTACATCCAGGAGTGGCGAAGATGTACCAGGATCTCAGACGAAATCACTCGTGGCCAGGCATGAAGAAGGTTTTGGCGGAGTTCATTTCTCGATGTCTCACCTGCCAGTAGCTGAAGGTAGATCACCAGGTACCAGCAGGCTTGGTACAACCCTTGGAGGTCCTGGAGTGGAAGTGGGACGGGATATCTATGGACTTAGTGACTGGAATTCCACGCACTTCCAGAGGTCACGACTCCATTTGGGTGATTGTCAACCGACTCACCAAGTCGGCACAATTCATACCCATCAGAGATCACGGCTCAGTGGAGAGCTTGGGGCGTCTCTACGTTCAGGAGATTGTACGGCTTCACGGTGTGCCATCATCTATCATCTCTGATCGAGATGTTCGCTTTACTTCCCGGCTTTGGAAGGGGATGCAGGAGGCGTTCGGGACGCAGCTATGTCTGAGCACTGCCTTTCACCCTCAGACGGATGGTCAGACGGAGAGGACCATTCAGACTCTCTAGGACATGCTCCGCGCATGTGTCCTCGACTTTGGTCATAGTTGGGAGGACCACCTACACTTGGTGGAGTTTGCGTACAACAACAGCTACCACTCCACCATCGGGATGGCACCATATGAGGCGTTGTACGACCTACCTTGCAGATCTCTTTTGTGCTGGACAGACCCTGGGAAGTTAGCACTTGTGGGACTGGAGATGGTCCAGGCCATGACAGAGAAGGTCCAGGTCATCCAGGAGCGGATGAGGACAGCTCAGAGCCGGCATAAGTCCTATGATGACAGGAGGCAGAGGCCAATAGAGTTCGAGGATGGCGACCATGTCTTCTTGCGTGTCTCACCTTGACGTGGAATACAGATATTTGGCCGAGGCGGCAAGTTGTCTCCATGCTTCATCAAACTGTTCCAGGTCCTCAGCAGGATTGGAGAGGTAGCTTATCGTTTGGCTCTACCACCTCAGTTGCACCGAGTGCATGACGTCTTCCACGTATCTCAGCTGAGGAGATACGTGCACGACCCGTCGCATATCATTGACCATGGGGAGATAGACGTTGATGATGGGGTGACTTTCTCAGAGGACCCTGTGGAGATCGAGGATCAACTGGAGCGGGTCCTACGTGGACGGTCGATTCCTCTAGTGCGCATCAGATGGCAGCATGGGAATTTCCAGGAGAGCACTTGGGAGCAGGAGGATCAGATTCGTGCTCAGTACCCACATTAGATTCCCTATTTTATGATGTATCTTTACCGGGATGTAAAGCCCTGAGGTGGGAGTAAAGTAAAGACCCATAAAATTCAAGGGAATTTTTTTTCTTAATTTTCATTGTGATTTTACAAGAACGCAGTTTCTGACGGCACATGATTACGAGGCCCGGTGTGCCTGGAATTTCTATCCAAAGTTTAGCTCGGGTACGTTCAGTGAACAAACAAGCGGGATTTCCTCACTTTTGAACCGGTGCTCGGAATCGAAATCTGATGGCACCGATGAAACTGTAGCGGCGGTAATTGCTTAGGAAGACCTTTACTGGACTTGCATTTGCTCAGGAGGATTTGTTAAAAATTAGGGAATTAAATGTTAGGTAAAATAAATTGTGTGCAAATTTATTTTATCCATGGTAGTTTAATTCTCTCATGGGAAGTTGTTGGTGGGGCCCACAACCACCCAACTTCCCATGTGAGGTTATGAGGGTGGTGGGGCCCACACGATTCCCCATATTCTCATTTTCCCTAACTCCTCTAATCTCCCTCTAAAGTTTTTAACCATTAAAACCTCCCATTTAATTTGCAACCTTTCCTCTCCCCAAATTTATTCAATGCCAACTCTTTAATTTAATTAAGTGAGTTATGTATTTGAAATTTGTAATTTTGAAATGCATGAATTAAGATAATAAAATGAGAGGGATCCTATTTTATTATGCTGGCTTGTGGTGTAAGGGGACTGGGGAGAAGAAAACTCTAAGTCTTGAAGTTCATCTTCTTTGTTGTCGAAGAACGCGAAGAACGCCGAGCCTTCGATGAAGAACTCTGTCACCACAAAGGGGAGTTCGTCATACCGTCTTCATCCCTCTCTGCAGCCGGTGAGAGACGCCATCCGCAGAGATCAATGACGCGAAGTCGTGTACTGCAACGCCGACGACTCTCTTCTACATGACGCCGACGACGCTTACAGAGTCTTCTTCCGCGACGATCTTTTCCGCCACGAACCTTCATTCAAGCTACGCTCGAGGTAGGGGTTTATTTATTTATTTTTGTTCGTGATTACTAATTTGACGTTCTTCATGGAATTTGACCAATTGCTATCGATTAACGAGAGGGGGTTGGACCACACAAACACGACCGAACCTCCTCCATTATCCATGTTGGTTTCTAATGTGGATTGGAACGGAATGGTGTGGTGCTGTCGCACCACGCGGAATCATGTGGCAAGGAATGTGTGGCGTCGTCGCGCCGTGCCATGATATCGAACAAGGACGTGACGCCGTCGCGCCGCATCGGAGAAACATGAAGACACCACGGTCGGAGCGGGGCCGCGGTGGAGGGGTGTGACGCCGTCGCGCCGCACCGGACGAATCAAGGACGCGGCCAGTTCCTGGCCGCGGCGGACCAGGGAGACATGCGGCCCGTTCCGGGCCACCGGCATCGGAGCAGGGGGAACCAGCCTTCGCCGGTCCCGTGGCGGCAGAAACCGGCGGGCCAGGGCGGGCCAACCGGACAAGGGGAAAGCTGGGGGTTCAATCCCAAGGCCGGCCAGCTGAGCGGCCCCAATTAAGGGGGGTCGCGGTTACAAACCAGGGGGCAGGCGCCCCCCACTCCAAACGGCTTGGCCGTTTGGCCGAGCGCCTGACCAGCATGCTGGGCGCGCTGCGCCCAGGCCGGGCCGGCTTTCTGGCCGGTCCGCCAGGCTGGGCTGCACCCGGGCTGGGTTGAGCCGGGCCCGGAACCGGTTCGGGTGGACCCGGTTCGGGTCGACCCTAGGGGGTAGCGGGCAGGGTCGGACCGGGCCTGAACCTGTTAATACCGAATCTTTTCCGGTCGGACGCCCATAACTTGTGCTACAAGCCTCCGATCGACGCAACGTCTGTTGCAATGCGATCCTTGGATCGAGATGGTCATTTCGGTATATTGAACTCAAGGTTTCAAAATACTTTGGGTTTGGCCGAATTGGTTCATACATGAAACCAACCGGGCCCTCGGAGAGGAAATGCTCATATCTTGGGCTCCGGACCTCCGAATGACGTACCGTCGACTTTGATGGATTCCTCTAAGTGAGACGGATCTTTTGGCTTACTTCGCCCGAGGTTTATGATGCATGTGGAGTACGGTCGGGTTGGTTTTTTCCTAAAAACCAACCGGGCCCCTGGAACGAAAAAGCCAATAACTCTCAGACCGGGCATCCGATTGAAGCGCCATCCGCGACGTTGAGTTCCTGTTGACGGTACGGAACTTTTGGATACATCACCTCTGGACTATGTGTCAGTTGATGTATCAGCCTCTCGGATCGGGGATCAAACCCTCCGGAACGAGCTTGATGTGTGCGGGAACCCTAGTGTTGGCTGCGTTTGCGACTGTGATGACGACGACGACTGTACAGAGATCCTCAGTGGATTCGACGGCGACGACTACAGCACTCAGCGATCCTACGTGGATCAGTGCTACCGATCCTGTGTGGGTCTGATCCTGTGTGGGTAAGCGCTCAGCGGTTCCATGTGAGCCAGCGCCTACAGATCCTGTGTGGGTCCGATCATGTGTGGGTCTTTGCGGGGGTTAGTTATCTATCGATCCTATTGGGTCCAATCCAGTGTGGGTCTATGGGGCGGTTAGTGACCTATCGATCCTATGTGGGTCTTTGCGGGGGTTAGGTACATATCGATCCTTTGTGGGTCATATCCTATGTGGGTCATTGCGGGGGTTAGTACCTATCGATCCTTTGTGGGTCCGACGACTTAGATGAATCAGTGGAAATATCTGATCATCTCTATCGTCATATTAGGAAGTATACCTGTGTGAGCTAAATCCTATTTTGCTTTCCATTGTTGATTGTGTTGTGCTATCCTGTGTGGATTACATTTTGCATTCCTTTCTGGATTGTGTTGTGCTATCCTATGTTGATTACGTTTTTATTTCTTTTGTGGATTGTGTTGATCTATCCTGTGTGGATTATGTTTTGATTTCCTATGTGGACTGGGTTGTACTTGGGCTCGGAAATTGGAGCCAAACGAGAATCGATGACTTAGGTATATGTATGGGCATATACCTATGTAGTGTCGGATGTTACTTCGTAATTGTATCCTTCGTTTGTGGATTATCCTTTGTGGATTCTGGGAGACCTATGGGGGTCTCGGGGTCCCTACTGAGTAGTTTATACTCACCCCTGCACGGGCTATGCCCACACTACGTTGTGTTGGTTGCAGACAACGGAAAACGTTGATCGTGGTTGAGGCTTGCGGAGAAGGACGGTACCTAGAGGTGGACCACTGGGCGGGACGTACTCGGAGCGGATGGCTGGACCTGAGGAGCTATGGAGGCTATCTGCACTCACCCTTCAGGTGGGATTTCCAGTGGACAGCTCGACATTGTGGCTTTACTTTTCAGTTGTTGTTTACCCTGCCAGTTGTACTTTGCTTCATTTTGGGTTTGTATACTGGCCCACTTACTTTTCCACACTTACTGTTGTACCATGTTTTTACTTAGTGTTTACTTCTACTGCTTGCTTGCTCTGTGGTGTTTGTTTACTTTACAAAGGAAATTCCTTCCCTTTTTACCAGGATTTACGCCTTGGTGCTAGTCGCCAGCCCCTGGCCTATGGAAGGCGGGCTTGGGGTAGTCACGACATGGGCCCCAAGGACGGGTCGTGACAAATTGGTATCAAAGGAGTTCGGTTCTACCGCAGAACTCTGGACTCTGATCATTTTCTATGTGAAGTAATAGTGTTACGCGTATTCAGTGTGGTTATCAGTCTAGGGAGTCCAGTGTTGGTGCGGCGGCCGACGTATCCGTACAACAGAACCCTGACTTCTGATTTCCGACTTAATGCATGAAAACATTGATTGCATGTGTGTTTCATGTTTTCTATGTGATTACTTGTGTCAGCTCACCAGGTATACTGTTTTGACCGTGGCACACCTGTTTCTTTTCAGGATGGCCCCACGATGATAGCCAGCTATGGTTCCTAGAGTTGTGCGTGACGATAGCCCACTGAGTGACGAGGCCTCGGTACAGGGCCCTTTGATAGTTGAGGCACCGGCGGTACCATTACCCACCGAGCCACCGATTCTTCCATCCCCAGCTGCTGACGATGCATGTCGCCTTAGTACACAGCATGAGTTCCAGTGCCAGCGACCGCCCAGGTTCCGTGGGGAGACGGACCCCCAGGAAGCCGAGGACTGGTTGGAGGCAGTGGTGAGAGTTTTCAGGTTAGTGAGGACACCAGTAGACCTCATGGTGATCCTCGCAGTGAGCCTACTGCACACGACAGCAGGCAGATGGTGGAGCTTGATGCTCCAGGTGCACGATGAGGCATCTCTTCTCTGGACAGACTTTGAGAGACTCTTCCGCTCGGAGTTCATCCCAGCCACCATCTGTGCGGTGCGCATCCAGGAGCTTCTTCAGCTACGGCAGGGCAGCTTGATGGTCGCCCAGTACTCTCCGAGATTTACCGATCTCTCGCTCTACTAGACAGACATGGTACGGGACACATTCTTCCGGGCCCGGACCTTTGAGCAGGGATTGAGGCATGAGATCAGGGCATCACTGATCTCCCTCAGCATTCTGACTCATGAAGGAGTACTGGAGCGAGCCCTTCTCATAGAGAGCTTTCTTGCTGAGTCTACACCAGTGGCGAGACCTACTGCAGGGAGACACGTAGCAGAGTCTTCTGTAGCCGGAAGTAGACAGATGTCGCAGAGGTCCAAGCGGGCCATACCATCAGGCGGACGACCACAGGATACAGGCTCGGAGGTGAGGGGCACACGGAACAGAACCAGTCTTACGAGTGGAAGACAGTGTTATGCATGCGGCCGGCAGGGACACATGGATCGTGACTGCCCGACCCGTTATGCAGAGGTGCAGCAGATGGTTGAAGAACCACCTAGGCAGAGGAAGAGGTTCGACCGTGGCGGTCCGCAGGGAGGAGGTGAACGAGGCAGAGGAGCTGGCCAAGCAGCAGGTGGTGGGAAATGCTTTGTGGCTCTACCAACACCACCCCAGGAGGTCCACCCTGATCTCAGTGGAGAGCACGGCTTCAGGCAGCTGAAGATTACGATCATGGAGCTCTGGAGGTGGGTGGACAAGTGCGGGTCTAGCTCTGGGCATAGAGGCCCTTGACCATAATGCCTCTAGATTATTTGTTTGTGTTGCCTTGTGTCCTTGTACTTTGAGTTGAGTAAATAAAAGATTCTTGCAATAGTGACGTTTGCTTTCTTGTCTTTTGTTTGTTAATACTAATAGGTGCCAGTTAAAAAATTGTTGACTTGACCCTCACTTGCGAGATTTTTACTGGAGGAGACCCAATGGCCACACACTGATGCCGATAGTGTGACACAACCCTTGGAGGCGAGAGTAACGGTTGGATCTCTTAGTAGTAGCGTCGAGGCCTTACGATATCATCCATGCCATGAATTAACTAATGATGACGGTATTGACTGTATTAGGCAAGGAACGTGGTTCATCCAGGGGATGAGACCGGATTTCCCTTTTTGGCAAAGGAGAAATCTTTGCATCTTTCCAGAACGTTAAAGAGGAAGGGGAAACCCTTCGTGTGGTCAGACATATGTCAGCAGAGCTTCCAGGAGATGAGACAGAGATTGACCAGCGCCCCTAGAGGTGTAGATAGAGATGGAGCAACCTTCCTTTAGTCTCTCACAGTCACCCCTCCACTACTGCAGCGGGTCAGAGAGGCATAGAGTGGGGACGCTGACTGTGAGATGCGGAGTGCACAGATATCCTCAGGGCAGGCACCTGATGGTTTATACTTTGGAGCAGAGCACGACGTCCTTTTCATAGGTCATAACATGGTAATAGTTGCCTTACGGGAGGAGGTGATGAGAGAGTTTCACACTTATCCTTTGGCGGTACATCCAAAAGTGGCAAAGATGTACCAGGATCTCAGACGATAGAACTGGTGGCCAGGCATAAAGATGGATGTGGCAGAGTTCTTTTCTCGATGTCTCACCTGCCAGCAGGTGAAGGCAGAGCACCAGGTACCAGTAGGCTTGGTACAGCCCTTGGAGGTCCCAGAGTGGAAGTGGGACGAGATATCTATAGACTTCATGACTGGACATCCATGCACTTCTAGAGGTCATGACTCCATTTGGGTGATTTTCGACTAATTCACCAAGTCGTCACACTTCTTACCCATCAAAGAGCAGGGCTCAGTGGAGAGCTTGGGGCGTCTCTACGTTTAGGAGATTGTACGGCTTCACGGTGTGCCCTCATCTATCGTCTCCAATCGAGATGCTCGCTTTACTTCCCGGATTTGGATGGGGATGCAGGAGGCGTTCGGGACGCAGCTACGTCTGAGCACTTCCTTTCACCCTCAGACAGATGGTCAGACGGAGAGGACCATTCAGAATCTTGAGGACATGCTCCGCGCATGTGTCCTCGACATTGGTCGTAGCTGGGAAGACCACCTACCCTTGGTGGAGTTTTCGTACAACAACAGCTACCACTCCACCATCGGGATGGCACCAAACGAGGCGTTGTACGGCCAACCTTGCAGATCTCCTTTGTGCTAGACAGACCATGGGAAGTCAGCACTTGTGGGACCGGAGATGGTCCAGGCCGTGATAGAGAAGGTCCAGGTCATCCAGGAGTGGATGAGGACAGCTCAGAGCTGGCATAAGTCCTATGCTGACAGGATGCAGAGGCCACTAGAGTTCGAGGATGGCGACCATGTCTTCTTGCGTGTCTTACCTCGACGTGGAATACAGATATTTGGCTAAGGCGGAAAGTTGTCTCCACGCATCATCGGACCATTCCGGGTCCTCAGAAGGATTGGCGAAGTAGCTTATCACCTAGATCTACCACCTCAGTTGTACCGGGTGCACGACGTCTTCCACGTATCTCAACTGAGGAGATACGTGCACGACCCGTCGCATATCATTGACCATGGGGAGCTAGACGTTGATGATGGGGAGACTTTAGCGGAGGTCCTGGTGGAGATCGAGGATCGACAGGAGCAGGTCCTACGTGGACGACCAATTCATCTAGTGCGAATCAGATGGCAGCATGGGAATCTTCAGGAGAGCACTTGGGAGCGGGAGGATCAGATTCGTGCTCAGTACCCACATTTTTTTCCCTAGTTTATGATTTATCTTTACGGGGATGTAAAGCCCTGACGTGGGAGTAATGTAAAGACCCGTAAAATTCATGGGATTTTTTTTCTTAATTTTCCTTGGGATTTTACAAGAATGCAGTTTCTGACGGCACATGATTCCGATGCCCGGTGTGCCCGGAATTTCTATCCGAAGTTTAGCTCAGGTACGTTCAGTGAATGAATGAGCGGGATTTCCTATCTTTTGAACCGCTACTTGGAATCGAAATCCGAGGGCACCGATGAAACCGCAGCGCTGGTAATTGCTTAGGAAGTCCTTTACTGGAGTTGCGTTTACTCGGGAGGATTTCTTAAAAATTAGGGAATTAAATGTTAGGTAAAATAAATTTTGTGGAAATTTATTTTATCCATGGTAGTTTAATTCTCTCATGGGAAGTTGTTGGTGGGGCCCACAACCACCCAACTTCCCATGTGAGGTTATGAGGGCAGTGGGGCCCACACAAGCCCCCATCTTCTCATTTTCCTTAACTCCTCTTATCTCCCTCTTAAGTGTGTAACCCTTAAAACTTCCCATTTAATTTTTAACCTTTCCTCTCCCCACATTTATTCAATGCCAACTCTTTAATTTAATTAATTGAGTTATGTATTTGAAATTTGTAATTTTGAAAGGAATGACTTAAGATAATAAAATGATAGGGATCATATTTTATTAGGTTGGCTTGTGGTGTAAGGGGATTGGGGAGAAGAAAACTCTAAGTCTTGAAGTTCATCTTCTTCCTCATCAAAGAACACGAAGAACGCCAAGCCATCGATGAAGAACTCTGTCACCACAAAGCGGAGTTCGCCGTACCGTCTTCTTCCCTCTCCACAGCTGGTGAGAGACGCCATCCTCAGAGATCGACGACGCGACGTCGTGTACCATGACGCCGACGACTCTCTTCTCCGTGACACCGACGATGATTACAGAGTCTTTTTCCGTGACGATCTTTTCCACGACGAACCTTCATTTATGCTACGCTCGAGGTAGGGGTTTATTTATTAATTTTTGTTCATGATTACTACTTTGAGGTTCTTCGTGGAATTTGACCAATTGCTATCGATTAACGAGAGGGGGCCGGACCGCACAAACACGGCCGACCCTCCTCCATTATCCATGTTGGTTTCTAATGTGGATTGGAATGGAATGGTGTGGTGTCGTCGCACCACGCGGAATCATGCGGCAAGGAATGCGCAGCGCCGTCGCGCCGCGCCGTGAAATCGAACAAGGACGCAACGCCGTCGCGCTAAGTCGGAGAAACCCGAAGACACCGTGGCCAGAGCGGGGCTGCAGTGGAGGGGCGTGGCGCCGTCGCGCCGCGCCGGACGAATCAAGGCCGCGGCCGGTTCCGGGCCACGGCAGAGCAGGGAGACCGGCGGCCGGTTCTGGGCCGTCGGTGTCGGAGCAGGGTGGACCGGCCGTCGCCGGTCCCGTGGCGACAGAAACCGGCCAACCGGGGCGGGTTGGCCGAACAAGGGGAAAGGCAGGGGTTCAAACCCCCAGTCGTCCAGCTATGCGGCCTCCATTAAGGGGGGCCGCGGTTACAAACCAGTGGGGCAGGCACCCCCCACTCCAAACGGCTTGGCCGTTTGGCCGAGCGCCTGACCATCGCACTGTGCCCAGGCCGGGCCGCGCCCAAATGGGCCGGACCCGGACTCGGTTCGGGTCGACCCTAGGGGGTAGAGGGCTGTGTCGGACCGGGCCCGAACCTCTTAATACCGAATCGTTTCCGGTCGGACACCCATAACTTGTGCTACGGGACTCCGATCGACGCACCGTCAGTTGAGCTGCGATCCTTGGATCGAGATGGTCGTTTCGGTATATTGCCCTCAAGGTTTTGAAATACGTTGGGTTCCGCTGAGTTGGTTTTTACACGAAACCAACCGGGCCCTCGGAGCGGAAACGTTCATATCTTGAGCTCCGGACGTCCGAATGACGTACTGTCGACTTTGATGGATTCCTCTAAGTGAGACAGATCTTTTGGCTTACTCTGCCTGAGGTTTGGATGCATGTGAAGTACGGTCGGGTTGGTTTTTCCATAAAAACCAACCGGGCCCATGGATCAAAAAAGCCAATAACTCTCAGACTGGGCGTCTGATTGACGCGCCATCTGCAACGTTGAGTTCCTATTGACAGTACAGAACTTTTGGATACATCAACTCTGGACTATGTGTCAGTTGATGTATCATCCTCTCGTCTCATGGAGCGGACCCTCCCGAACGAGCTTGTTGTGTGCGGGAACCCTAGTGCTGGATGCGTTTGAGACTGTGACGACGATGATGACTGTACAGAGATCCTCAGTGGATTCGATGGCGACGACTACAGCACTCAGCGATCCTATGTGGATCAGTGCTACCGATCCTATGTGGGTCTGATCCTGTGTGGGTCAGTGCTCAGCAGTTCTGTGTGTGCCAGCGCCTACAGATTTTGTGGGGGTCCGATCTTAGGTGGGTCTTTGCAGGAGTTAGTTATCTATCGATCCTGTGTGGGTCTTTGGGGCGGTTAGTTACCTATCGATCATGTGTGGGTCTTTTCGGAGGTTAGTTATCAATCGATCCTTTGTTGGTCAGATCCTATGTGGGTCATTGCAGGGGTTAGTACCTATCGATCCTTTGTGGGTCCGACAGCTTAGATGAATCAGTGGCAATATCTGATCATCTCTATCGTCATATGAAGAAGTATACATGTATGAGCTGATTCCTGTTTTTCTTTCCTTTTTGGATTGTGTTGTGCTATCCTGTGTGGACTACTTTTTGCTTTCCTTTGTGGATTGTGTTGTGCTATCCTGTGTGGATTACGTTTTTCATTCCTTTGTAGATTGTGTTGAGCTATCCTATATGGATTATGTTTTGATTTCCTTTGTGGAATGGGTTGTACTTGGGCTCGGATATTGGAGCCGAACGAGAATTGATGACTTAGGTATATATATGGGCACATACATAAGTAGTGTCGGATGTTACTTTGTGATTGTATCCTTCCTTTGTGGATTATCCTTTGTGGATTCTGGGAGACCTATGGGGGTCTCAGGTTCCCTACTGAGTAGCTTATTCTCACCCCTGCACGGGCTATGCCCGCACTATGTTGTGTTGGTTGCAGAGGATAGACAGCATTGATCGTGGTTGAGGCTTGCGGAGCAGGACGGTACCTAGAGGAGGTCCACTAGGCGGAACATACTCGGAGCGGACGGCTGGACCCGAGGAGCTGTGGAGGCTATTTGTACTCACCCTTCAGTTGGGATTTCCAGTGGACAGCTCGACGTTACAGCTTTACTTTTCAGTTGATATTTTCCCTTCCAGTTGTACTTTGCTTTAGTTTGGGTTTGTATACTGGCCCACTTACTTTTCCGCACTTGATGTTGTACCCAGTTTTTATTTAGTGTTTACTTCTACTACTTTCTTGCTCTGTGGTGTTTGTTTACTTTACAAAGGCAATGCCTTTCATTTTTATCGGGATTTACGCCTTAGTGTTAGTTGCCATCCCCTGGCCTATGGAAGGCGGGCTTGGGGTAGTCACGACATGGGCCCCGAGGGCGGGTCATGACATTATCTATATATATGATGAAGGTGTTTCATTTTATACTTTAATAGGTTTTGATGTGTTAGTTCTGGGTTTATTTGATAGGGGAAATGTTTAATTTTAGTAAGGCTTCAATTGATAAGGTAGATATTTTTTTAGAGTGATCATGACTTTCAGGGAACAGTTTGAGGAAGGTAATGTTGGATCTTATATCATGTGGATATAGTGGATCTTTATCCAATAAATAATTTTGTTTCATCTTTGAAATTTTAATTTGTATCCTATTGATGTCTTCGGATATGTGGTGAAATGGAGATTAAGTTGCATCCAATTATTATTGAAATGTTAAAATGGTTTACAAGGACCGAGTATTAGTTCCATGGATTTTTAATTTTAGTTTTATTTACTTTAAATTTTTTCCAGGATTTTTGTCTGGGATTTACCTAGTATAGTTTATTTTTTGTGGGTTCATACATACCCAAAAATTAGAATTTTAATTATAGACAAAAATATTGATTCTAAGAAATTTGTTTTGACTGGAATTACTAAGCAATCCTTTCACTATCACTTATTGAGGAACTCCAATTAAAAGAAGTAATATGTTAATAAAACAATCAGGCTGAATATTCATTTCTCATAATTTGTTTTTATTTTCAGTTGTAAGATTATATTTAAAATTTAAGGTGTGGGGGTTGATAGTTTTTAAGTCATCTATGACTCTTATATTTAAGGAACTTAAATTAAAACATAAAATATATTTTTTTATTCAATTTGATATGTTTTTTATCCTTTATATTATAGAAAAATCATATAGAATTCAAATAAAATATCTTTATTTAACATATAATATTGAAAATTTAGGAACATTTATTTTAAAAAATATTAAAACAGTCAATCTGAATTAATTTCTTTGTTGTGGTTTGATCATGACATGGTATTTAACATCAATGAATTATTTTAGTAAAAATGGATATTTTTCAATTTTATAAAATATTATATACTGTCAATATCTAATAAATGATAACAATAAATATGTCACGTATTTATGGTAAAATTTCTTATAATATGTCCTCCACCCATTATCTCATATAACCATGAACTATGAATCTTTCATATATTAATAAATGTATATGTGTTCCAACTTGAATTTAATTTACATATATGCAATATTTTACAACAAATGATTTCATATACATTTTATTTCATGAATTTACATAAATAGACTATGATTGATACACAATTTTTTCATAAAAAAATCCTAAAATGAGAATATAAAATAAAATTATATGTATATATAAAAAAATGTAGTTAAGGAGATTTTGAGGATTTTATTTTGGGAATTATTAAATAATCAGTTTTTGAATGTTTTAATTAAAAATATAGGATCATATTCAATTGAAAATAATCAGGTAATCAAAAAAATAATTAAATTGAACTATATTTATCAAATAAAAGGAAAATGGAATATTATTAAATGTTCATAACAAAAATATAAATGAATATTTAATGTCAAATATGAAACATAAGTTACCTCAATAAATTATTATCATTAAAATCCAAAAAAATTTTGTAAATAAAATTATTATAAACATATTTCATTCTTTATTGAATAAAATTAATTGTGTGGAACCTATATTTCACATAGGAGATTTTGTGGATTCAACCATACACCTCGTGTCCTCACATAACTACCACTTTAATTGGGTGGTATAGTGTTTTATGAGATATATTTTAATAAATCCACTTGATGATAATATCTTTTTATTATTGAATTAGAATTTAAATATTTTATCATTGATCTCCCTTATTTTGCCTTTATCCTATTTATCTATGACATTTATGTAGGATTTATATCACTAATCAATGACGGATTCGACCTAATTTTCCTCTAAAATTATTTCTATCTATTCAGATCGAATTTATAAAGACTTACTTTTTTTCAATTATTATGAAATTTCATTAGATAATAGTGAAATGAAGTTGATATGATGGAGATTATTTACATGATGTCTATTGGATTTCAAGGAGTGATAAATATGTAAGGTTTCATAAATTTTCACTTTTGTAATGTGTATTTATTGAGCCATGAGCTAAAAACATCATTACATATCCTCATTTCCAAAATATAAACATTACGTTTCAAAATTAATCTCTCAATCAAAAGAATGAAATATTTATAATAATTGGTGATAAGTTAAAAAAATATATTCTACAAAACTCATGAAGATTTCACCATAATCATACTTCACTAGACACCCTTATAGAGTTCTACATATGTTACACTAGGTGATTCATCTATGGGATGGGTATTTGGTCAACGAAAGACGCATTTTGATGCTGCTAAGCATGGAACTGCTGATAGTCTGGGTGATTCATCTCTGGGAAGGCAGGCACGAGCATCCCCTAATCCATCTATTTCTTCTATTTTTGATAAATTGAAGCAAGATCTTATACTGAATACTATAGTGGATCATATTTATATGGATGAAGCTAGTCCTGGTAATGGAATTGGAGGCACGTTGGGAGTGCATGCTACTTCAGGGAATGTATTTCAGCATGAGGAAGATCTTGTTGATCAGTATGATGAAGGAAGGGGTGATTGTGGGCTGATCAAAGCTAGTGTTGCTGAGCAGAAGGAGGGAGAGATGGAATTGAGATTAGTTGGTGGGAAATTACACGCTGCACTCCCTATTTGTCCAACCGTTAAGTATTCTCTTTTGCATCCTATTTATGATTGTGGTTTGATGATCAGAATTGATATTTACAACTGATTTAAAGAATTGGGTCAAGATGAGATGTATGGGTGTCCTCAAATAATCGAAGTCCACAACATGCAGATTATTAAAGAGGGTTTATGTGGAAGGAGGAGGATACTGGTCATGTTTTTGTGTAGCCTCCACGATGTTTGGAAATGATTGATCTTAATGGGAAATATGAGCAGAAATAGACCATGATTGATGCTTGCCAAGTTGTGGTCATCATTGGAAAATGGGTGAAAGTCTCAGAAAGTGAAAAAGAAAATAATTGTGATTTGGTCAAGCCTTCCATTTGTGATATTGTCAAGGATGGGAAGAAGAAATCTGGAAATGAGGAACCTCCCCTAGTTAAAAGAAGAACGATGATCGTTTATTCTAAATTCCCAAAGCCTGTGTCAACCAGGTCCTCTGCCAGGAAATCCTCTAAGGAGTTATTATCATTAGAGGAATTGAATCTCAGATGAAAGTATGCTATGGTCCTGAAGCAATACAAAAGCTCTAAATGGGAATCGACTACTGCCGGGGAAGTCATATATCATGGGTGTGGCGAGGGGTATGACATATATGACATGTAACTGGTTTTCCTTGTTTGTTGTGTTTATTCACTATACTATTACATTATTTATAAATGGCCAGAGGATTTACACTTAACTGAGCTTTTCTGGTTTTTTATACTTATCTTATTTACACGTGGTATAAAAATATAGTAAAGGGGTGATCTTAGAAGATCAGTAGGGGAAAAATGTTTTTAATATTTCATCAAGGGATAGATCAAAATAATATTAGAGAATACGATAAATTGATATGTATCTTATTTAAAGAACATGGACCAATAAGGGTTCATTGTGCTTTATTATATAAGGGCATCTAATCTCAAATAAGTAATCATTTACCAAGGCATAAGAGTGTGTGATAATAAACATGAACCAAAAAGCATAACAATATTAATTTGACATAGAAATTCATACTTTATGAATAAATGAAAAATGTAATCATGTTCATATATAATATTTAAAAAAATATACATGATCATGTCCATGAACAACGAAATTAGAAAATATGTACACAATCATGTCCACATACCATCATCAGAACAAATCCATATGTGATCGTGTCCATGTATAATGATGTGAAAAAAGTATAAATGAACATTTCAATACACAATCATGTTAAAATTAATATATAATCATTTCTTCAAACTATCATGATAACCTGTCTGTATGTGATCATGTTCATATAAAATAATGTGGACAATTCTATACGAGATTATTTGCAGACACAATCAATTAAACAATGATATATGTGATAATTTGAATTAAAAATAATTTTAAATAAATAAATATATATATATATATATATAGTTATTTCCTTGAAAAATCATTTGATAAAATCTATAAATGATCATGTCCATAAATAATCATGTGATGAAACCAATAAACATTCATATCTATGAAATATCTTTTGAACAATATTATAGGTGACCAAGTCCTCACACAACATTTTTTTATCATGTGATAAAAAAAATTCATTTTTGGGATATATTAGATCCCCCACATAAATAATCATTAAATATTTATTCCACATGAAAAAAATCAGTAAACGCATCATAAATAAGATAAGGAACAAACAAATTGTTCCACAACAATTCCAGCTGGTATCACAAAAATTGACCAATAAAATGTAAACGGTTGATAATAGAAATTCATTTACACCTAAAAGAGTATTTCATACATCAATTATGATGATTTCCCATGTAATTTAACATCTAATTGAATAAGTTTATTATATATATTGAGAATAATAGAAGTTAAATTCTAATGGCTTTTTTTTAAATTTATTATATCTTTGGAATAAATGTAATGTTTTTTGTCACATTAAAAACACATTTTCAGTAATATCATATTTAATAAACTAAAAATAGAGAAATTTCAAAATAAATATTTGGAATGAAACCTAAATATTGAATTACTAGAATGATATAATAATTTCAAGAGGGATAAGTGAAAATTTTCGAATACATTTATTTTCATTTACAAATAATCTCCTACAAAGAAGCATTGAAAAAGATAAATAATGATTCCAAAGGTGATGTGGGAACTTCGGAACACATTTAATTTTAAAATTATTTATCAATATTATATCAATTATGTAATATAAAAATACCAAAATAAAATGTGGGGTGGTTGATAAGACATTTGATTTTGAAATTATGGAATTACATTTTATTATTTTCATATGCCATTTTTGAAATCCAACATTATTAAAATATGTAATAAATTTTTTCATTGAAAATGGTATTGGAAATGAAATAAGTTTACATGAGTGAATAAATATTTTAATTCAAGAAAATAATGGGGAAAATTAATAAATAAAATGAAAATGGTGGAAAATCCATCTTTAAAGGAGTTTACTTTATTTCATAAAAAAGATTCGCGTTTAAGAGAATTAAATTCATCGTGGATGACGATTTTGGGTGAAAAGAGTTATTTTCCCCAGTGGGAAACAAAAATGAAGTAAAAAATAAATCATTAGGATGATAGAACCAATAATGGAAGAAATATGTTCATGATTAATTATTATAACTCTATACACGGTGTTGTGTTAAGAAAAACTATCACATCATTCATATTTTTTAAATTCAAGGCCATATAATGAAAGAAAATGATTTGTCTCATTAAAAACCATAAATAAATTGTTGTTTCAAAATAAATTCATTAGGATATAATTAAACAATTTAAAATATATCATGATGTAGAATGATAAATATTTCTAAGGAAACTAAAATTGAGAAAATGATCCACTTACCCTAATTTATGACTTCCACAAAAGTTTCTGAATCTCATCAGAACCATAAACTATCTCAAGAATGTATATATTGAAATAAAGGGGTTAGGAAAACAAATTTTAAAAAATATATAATGAAATAGATATTGTTTTCTTGGAGGAAAATAATGTCAGAGTTTTTGGATGAAATTTTATGGGATATGAGTTGCCAGAAGGGGTGTAAGTGTTCCCAATTTGTAATTAAAGAAAAAGGTATTTTTAAAATACACATTATTATTAAAAAATGGAATAATAGTATTGAAGTTTCAATTGATCAAAAATATAGATTTAATGGACTTTGGGGTGAGATATGGTTAGTAAATCCTCCACCTCTTTTGTTACCACATGTCTTAAACTTGCTTCTTCCCTTTTTCTAAATGTTTTTTTTCATTTCAGCAATTTGGCTTTTACCATATTAGATAATATATATCCAGGTTATTTATTTTTTAATAAAAATATATTGTAACCGTTGTTAAATAATTATAGCGTGATGAAATTCAATTTAATCCCCATATAATCTAATTCAATCAGTAAATAATAGAAATTAGTTTATAAATTTAAACACTTAAAATTTATAAAGACTTTTTTATTGAAAAATGTGTTTCCCCAATTATGCTTTCCAAATCATATTTATTATTAATTACAAACTAGATAATTGACAAAAAAATTTTTTACATTTGAAAAATAATATCATATAATTTATATAAAATATTCAATATTAATTTATTAGATAAAAATTAGTCATCATTAATACAATAATCCCTCGAAAAACATCCCTTTTGACTTTATCATGGTTATTAACCTCAATCATAGTAATCATAAATTTATTTCAATAATGAATTTAAATTATTACATTATATGAACAATATGATCAAAAAAATTGAATAAATTAAACAATATTTGGTTTTACTAGTTATGAATCCCAATTTTAAATATAAGCGATGAAAAATAGTCTTTAAAGAAAAATTTTACTTAATATACCAAATTATAAAATATGGATTTAATAGTAAAAAAATAGTGTATAAAAAGGATTTATTTTAATTTTAATATATATATATATATATAAATACATTTTTAATTAATTTTATATAATTTTTGTGTTACGATAATGTCTTTAAATGGTGGTATTATAAAATTTATTATTTTTTAAAATTAACATAAAAATAAAATATTTGAATTTTAAAATGAAATAATTCACTAAAGGATATTTATGATAATTTTAATTTTAAAATGAACTTTATTTTGAAATTTAATATTCTAAAATATTAAAATTTAGAATTTAAATAATATATATATATATATATATATATATGAAAAAAACTTTTATTGAAAATTTACATTTAAATAAATTATGTTATATTAATCACATTATTGTATTAATTTTCTATGTTATTATAATATTTTTATATTACTAATGGTTTTATTATTCTATTATTTGTTTAATAACAAATATATAAATTCTAGTCTTAGTTTTTTTCTTTTAGATCAATTTATCAAGAATAATATTTATTAATGGAAATATATATATATATATTCTGAAATAATGGGGTAAGAAGATAGTGGTTCCCCTTACAATTAATAAATTGTACTATAATAATTTTAAATGTCATTATATATGGTTAGAAGCTAATATATCCCATAGAAACACATGATATTTCTTCTAATGAGATGTACACCTTACTATCCATTGTAAAAAATGAGGAAACTATTAATCCCTAAAATATTTCAATAGTTGTTCGTAGGGTCATACCTTCTATAACATCATTTTCAAGGTCCTTTTTCAAACCAAATAAAATAACTAAAAAGGATATGGTAATTTCTAACCAAATAAAAGTAAATTACTATATGAATTTAAAAATTCATTCTAGATTTCTATTCTTTAAGGAAACTATAATTTCAATCTATGACACTTTTGATTCAACTATGATATAATAGGACCAAAAAATAAATCGTTCAATTTAACCTTTATTGTTTGGGACATTTTATTATTAATATATCTTCCCTAACTCATCATCAAGTTCAAATAAAATTAGATATTACTTATTTGTATTTAAATAGAATGTTAATAACATATGAATTACCTCTTGGAGAGTCTATCTTGGTGTGAAGTGTTATCCACACTGATCATGAATCAAAGTGGTGATTGAGTTGATACTAAACTATGATTTTTTTCTAGTGATTCCTCATAGGATAATATATTCCACATCTTCATCCACTTTCTAGTTTCCATAAATGAAAATTATTCTTATATTCCATACAATATCTATTTTTTAAAAAACATAACAATGTTTTCCAATACTTATATTTATCCCTCAAAATTTTCTAAAATGTTTCCCTAAATTATTTCATCCTAATAACCAAAATAACTAAACTAATCTAAAAAATAAACATGAAAATCTCTGATATCAACAATATAAATTGGATAAAAATATATCTTTATTTTATATATCTTCCATACATTAAACCTATACCTAAATATTGATCACAAAATACCACGAATAGAACATTTAGTGTTTTTATGTATCAGTTACAGAAAAAAATTATTCTATGATAGTCATCAACATTTCTCTGCAATTTATCATCTCAAGATGTCATTCTAAACTTGTTATAGTTTATAATTATAATATTATCAGGGGAAATTAATTTTTAAGAAAGCAGTGAACTCAGACACTCTATATGGGAAAATAACTCAAAAATATTTTATCAGGTTTTAGATCATAAAAATATGAGAAAACATTAACAGGGGATAAATATAATATTAATATAAATTAAAAATAAGATTATTATATAATTCTATGTCAAATAAAATTTAATCTCAAATGAACTACCATCTATCAGAAAATAAGTTTGTGAGGTAATAAACATGAAACAAGGAAAATACTAATCAAAATATGACGCTGATTATTTTTAAACGTACTATAAAACATGTTATTGTGGATAATGAATCATTTGATCATGTATAAACATAATATTGTGAACATACATAAGTGTGATCATATCCATAAGAAACATTATTATATATTGAAGTATGAAAACATAATAAATTAATTGGAGGACAATATAGGACCCCAAATACGGATCATCTATATATATGTGTGCCACTTGAATGAAATATTAAAACCCCATAAAGAATCCATGGATGAATAATGGGTTTCACAAAATCTTTAGATTCTAAATAAAAAAATAGTCTAAAATAATGTAAAAAACTGATGTAAAAAATTAAATCACCTACAAAATAGTATATCAAAGTATCATTCATAGGGTTTTTAGTATTAAAACATCCATAAAAATAATAACTTTAGAGATAATGAGGAAAATGGTAGTGAAATCCTAAAATAGTTTTTAGAAATTTTTTTTATCTGTGGTGTAAATTATAAAATCCTGTTAACATTAAATATTTTTTTGAAATGGTCACGTTTAAATTATTGAATACAATGAATTTTGAAAATTAACATTCAAAACAAAATATAAAAAATAAATCCTTTTAAAGAACTAATGGTTTTAAATGGGTAATGTGAAAATGTTTTCAACTATCTTATTTTTTATCAAATTATGTTCAATAAAAATCCATTGAGATCGAAAAATTTGTTTCAATAATGTGAAGAGATAAATTTGGAAAATAGTTTTATTTAAAAAATAATCATCAATAATGGATCGTTTAAATGAAAAAAATCATATAAAACTTTAAATGTGGATTATAATATGAGAAATATTATTTTAAAATGATGGAAACATTTTTAATATTTTTAAATACCATTATATAAAACCCACATTATAAAAAGTGGTAGTAAAATTTCCAATTGAAAAGAGGTAATGGTAATTAGTAAGGTTAGATGATTATGAAAATATTTTTATTTAATGAAATAATTGAAATACAATATTTAGGAATAATTAACTTGGATGTAGATGAAAACATTCTTCAAATTATGTGAGTTGTTTTTCTAAAAAATATTTTATTTTTTTGGTATTATATTCCTTGATATTAAGGATTTAGAATAAAAAGTGTTATTTTTCCAACTGATAAGAGGAAAGTACCAATAAAAAATAATACTATGAAATAAATAAATATTGGAATAAATAAGTCCAATAATATTCATTTTAACTCAATGAGAGTATTTGAGTTAACAAAAACCCTTATATCATTGGAATCATTTAAATTAGATTCCATTTAACAAAATTAAATCTTCAGGGTTCACTAAACCAAATAAATATATTGAATATGGTTAAACACATTCATTTTAAATTAGTTATACCAAAATAAATATACCATGGTGAAAAATAATAATTATATCTCAAAATGTTAATTTTTTTAAAAAATATCTAGTCAATGTTCATAGCCTCTACTAATCACTGTATCTCATTGGGACATTTATCTTTCTCTTGAAAGAATCCATAAAATTTAAGGTATTAATATGAACAATTGAGACTATAGGATTATGAACATGGGATATGTTTCAGGGATGATAAAAATTATAGGGCATCATGGTGAAATTGGCAGGGGTATGTCTGGCTTGTAGTGTTGGAAGTGTTCCCCATTTATATGTGTTCAAAAAAACATTTCTGAATACAAATTATTTTTAAATAATAGAATAACACTATTATTGTGTAAATGAATCCAAAACATTATTTTAATGAAGTGTGGGGTGATCAATGCTATAGAATTCCACCCCTACTCATTTTCCAACATTTTCTACACATGTTTCCATCCTTATATTAATTGATTTTCACATTTTATAATTTAGGTTTTTAACAAGGAGACATATGTTTCTACAATAATTTATATTTAATTAAAAATACATAGTAACACCTCTTGCTAAATTTTGGTGTGAAGAACATAAATTTAATCAGCATATAATTGAATCTAATTTATATATATGGTAAAATTTATTTTTAAATTAACACCTTTAATATATATATATATAACTATTTTGGGGAAAAATATTATTTACACCATTATGTGTTATAAATATTATATAACAATAAGTAAAAATTAAATGAGGGATAATTATTTGTATACATCTGGGATTATCACATCAACAAAATTATATAAAATCAGAAAATTTATTAATTAGTTACAAATTAAACAACTATAAATAAATAATTCATTTATAATAACCATTCCACCATTATGATGGTCAATAAAATTAATCATATTAATCATAATATTATTCCTAAAATGATTTTTTAATTATTATTTAATATCAAAATATTAATCTAAAATACGATGTTCAGTTTGTTAGACTTAGTTTATGTATATGATGAAGACCATCTTTTTTTATAAATAAAGACAAATGTTCTAAAAGTATAATAGTACTTAGTATTTCAAAATATTAAATCAATATTTTATAAATTAAACACAATTTATTCCAATGAATTATTCCAATTTAAATATATATATATATATATATATATAATATTTCAACATCATTGATTTTATTCTTTTATTATTATCAATCTATAAAATTAATGGTATTTACAAAATCAATATCTATTTACTATTCATCAAGAAATCCATTATTTTATAAAGTTTGAAAATTTTAACCATAGGAAATGTTTTATGTGTGAAATTCCAAAATGATGTTCATTTTTTCAAATTATAATTTTAAAAATTATATACTTACATTTTCAATTGAAATTCAATATTTGTAAAGAACAACTACTTTTAATGAATACTACCATTTTAATACATTGTGTGTTTTTAAAAATATTTTTAATTCATTTTATTATTCATTTCAAACATATTTACATAATAAATATTTTATTATTATTAAATTTTATTAATAATTAATATTTCATGAAACATTTTCATTTAGTGATGTGTGTGGATAAATATATCAACCTTAGTGTTGATTTATAAAAAAAATATATGTGTGTGGGTCTTTGTGTGTTCAAATATCATTTTGAGTTATAGTCTTTGTGGTTTAACAGATGGATTTTAGTTAAATTAGAAGAACATGTATGTTTATTTTGAATTTTAGTAGGGAGTTATTCATATCATTTTTTGGGTTCATGTTGGGTGTGAACCATAACATATTTGTTTAATTCACATTGATATTGTATCAACCATTGGGAAATTTCCTTTTTCTTCATAATTTATTTGATTTAGAAAGTAACTTATTATTATTAATAATAATTTTGTTTCAATCCTTATTCATGATTATCAGGATTATAATTTTTTTATTCTTTATGTGTTCTAGATCAGATTGATCAGAAATATTCATAATGGGGATAATTAAATCATTAAAGGCGTGTGGTCCCTCATTTAATGATATTATGTTTACAAAAAACCATTTCAATAATTTATAAGTGATAATAAGTGGGTGCTAATGACTCATGTGATTGTTAAGTGGGATTATGTGATTAGTGAGAGTTGGGTATAACCTTTTATGGTTTGGGATGTGATCTATCAAATGTTATCATAGAAATTGAGCTATATATTATATATTTTTATGAGGATATTTGTAATTATATTATAACACAAAAATATAGTTTTTGTATTTGAGTAATAACTTAAGAGGCCAAATGATGTCTCGCCAAAGGCAATGTAATGAATTATTTAGTTTAATGTACTATGGTTTATCCATGAATTGGGTTTTGTAGGAATTGTTTTTGGTTTTTTGAAGATTCGACTTTTTCTTGAACATATATTTGTTTTCATTCGTTTTTAGTTGATAAAGATGGTGGTCAATTAAATTAAAAATTTCAAAGATGTAAATATTTTGATAAATTATGAAATAATTAAGTTATAGTATGTATCATATATATCCAATAATTATGTCAACGTAAATGAAACATGGATGAATGGACAAAAAAGATGGTACTCATGTCTTATTATCGTTAGGAAGTTTTTTTTTATGATTTAGAGTTTAGTATTCAGAATATTGTTTCCCTATTAATAATGACTAGAACATGTGTTTTTATGTTCTTTCAAGTGTAAAATTGTTTACAACAATGAATTAGATGTGAATAATGCTGATTGTAAGAGGAAGCGATCTTTAGAATTGATATTCAAAAATTAAAAGAGGAGGAATATATAGACCATTAAAAATAATATTTTCCATGATTACGATTTAGGGGGAATTATTGAAAAGTCCATTAATGTCTTATTATTTAATGTTTTTTGTTTTTAAATTGATTAAATTTCTAATTAGAATTTTATTAATTATTATACATTGAATTATTATAGTTAGTATTTGTGGTGGGCCTTTAATTAAAAAATATGCCAACCATTTCAACCTAATAAAGGCCAAATATGAAAATAAATGGGATAAAGGCACAACCATATTATACCAAACCCATGCGTGGTGTATCCAAGGTGGTATATTATAGCAGAATTTCATAGTAGACACATAATGTTCATAGGAAGGATTAGTCGGTGCATCGTGCCTCCATAGTGTTCACGGTGGTATGAAAATGTGAAATTGGGATAGTGGGCCCATTTTGTTGGATGAAACTAACATAATGAAAGATTAACATATATAGTAGAGTTAGACCAATTCCAAACCACATGTGGGTTGTGAAATCAGCTTTATTTTCATCAATATTAAAATTAAGTGGTTATATTATAGCTGTAGAATATTCATTTATCCAATATTGCATAGGAATCCATATAGTAATTGTTTTCCTCTCACAAAAAAACATAACATGATTACGATATTTAAAGAATGGCCACCTTTAATGATAAAAATATGAAATGAGCATCATGCATGATTACCAAATCAAGCCTGAATAATTATATTATATCGATCGATATAAATAGATTATATTATATGGATGTAAATTCAATAAATAAAGTTGAAGAATATAATGGTATAATATTAAGAATAACAGTGAAATATTTGAGTATGTGTGGGTCCATGGAGTCAATAGAAGAGGTAAAACTATTTTTCAGTGCACATAAACTCCTTACTATGATGGTAGAATCTAGCCTCATATAAGAATAAACACTATTTTTTTCGATCTTGAATACTTGAGAAACCCACATAGAATATTTTAATTTTTCTAACATCATTAAAATTAAAATCATTTAATAACATTGTATTTTACTTGGGATTATGAGTCGGTGAAAAGTTGGTTACCCTCAACAATAAATACCAAATCCCCATTTTGGGTATTTCTATTATGACTACGATTTATACATTATCTATTATTTTAAACATTCAACCTCTTTTTAACTAACATGATGAAAACATTAATTCCATGAGAACATATATAATGTGAAAATTGGGACTTTTATGCATTTCTTTTTATGATTAAGATGAATCGCATTGTGTTTTCATGAAGAATAATGTCCCCTTACTATCCTGTTATGTTTTTTTTCCTTCAGAGCTGCTTGATGAGTGATGTTTTCCCAGAAAAGGTGTTTGTATATGAAAATAACAATATGATATATTAAGATGATGTATCATGTACTCAGTAAAAAGAAGAGGAAGATGATTTACTGATGCTCTCATTGTTGTGTGGAGAATTATTTCTGTGACGTTGAATTTTCATAAAGATAAAATAAGGAGGTGTTATTCATATATATTCTATTATGATAGGATTTATGTAGAGAAGATAATTTAAAACTTTATATGTAGAATGAATTATAGATATGAAATTTGGTTTACATAAAGATTAAGGTGAAAGAGGCATTGGTTCATCCTATTTTCTTAAAAAGAAACTATGAATTGATTGGAAATAGGGCACACATCCCATTCAAAAGGTGTGAATTCATGGAATTTCCAAAAATTTTCCCAAGAATTGTGATAACCAATCCATATTTGTAAGACAAAACTAATGAATATAAATAAATATAATGTTATATAGTGAAAAAATCACGAGATTAATCATAAAATGCAAGTAAAATAAGAAGGGTAATAAATTGTTATTATATAATGATTTCTTCATTGATTAATTAATGCATGGTGATACACATTCACAAGAACACTGTTCAGAGGAGTTTGAGGAATCTGACAGATAAATAAAATATCGCTTATTTTTTTCATAAATCAAAAGAATAATAAGATTTTGTGACCAATTAAAATATGTTGATTATAAAGTTTCTCAAAGATGAGTTCTTAGATAAATGAATCCACATTATATTCCTATATCTAACACTCAATTAGAGATAAAGTTATATTGATTATATATTTTCAGAAGATGAAAAATAGATGACTGAGAAACAATTATTTTCCTAAAATTAATATAAAAATAGTTCCTTGATCACTGTTATGCAAGTAATAATAGATGAAGATGGAAGTAAAGGACAAACAAGTTCTATGAAATCCATCATAAATTTAAATAGGTTTAATATTTTCATGGTGTTAAAAATAAATTAAAATAATAAGATAGTTTGTACATGACACATAAATAAAAGGTAAATAAAAACATGCACTATCATTTCACAATTGTGAAACACAGTTGAGCGGTAATTCATTTCTTTCTACAACCATTTTCAAACTATTTTTTTCTAGTAATTTTGAGTTATTGGATTATTTATAACCATCAAAAGGAATAGATACTGATATTGAATAGTGAACCTTATAAAAATACAATTTTCCATATTTGGCGTCATTAATATACATTCATGTGATAAGGTAATGAGTATAATATAATCATGATCCTAAATGTTCTCAAAGGTATAAGGTATAATATTTTTTAATAGATTATAAAGTTATAGAAACTTATTCCCCCTACCACAATAATGTTTTTTATTTCCCAAAGTGGTCCTCTAATGTGTTAGCAATTCGATTTATGGAGGAGATTCCATTGGAGGGGTGACTGAGGAGAAAAAATATGAAAATTCATTCTATTAAATGGTAGATTAAGAAGAATATTTTAATGTCTTATAATGCATTCGGTATCAAATTAATTCGATGGTATGATTTTAATCTACTGTTCCATGAATTTTAATGATGAGTGAGGATATAAGGGCCATATCACTAGAGTGGGGTGATTACAGAGATTTGGAGTTCATAATGAGAATATTAATCCTATCATATAAATAGTTTGTTTTATCTAAGGGGTAAGATTTTCAGACATAATGATATTTTCAACATGATTCGTGACATGTCACAACAAATGGTTATGATTTTGATATGGTGACACCCATATTTTTTGGTTATTTTATCCATGGTTTTTATGTTATGTGATACACTAATTGACATAATGAGAGAATATTTATTCTAAGTGCATTTTTTTGGTGATATATAGATGATAAATATGTGTACAATCAACAATATAGATAATTTCATAGAATAATGAAATGATATTTACATTCCTTGTCTGAGTGTGAAGGGTTGTATACAATCCAAAAAAATCTCGTTAAGATTATGATGGGTTTCTCATAGGCAAATCTTCCTCATTCTAGGAGAACTATTAGTATGTGTTTTGTTATTGGATATATAAATCATTGGTCAACTATCCGCATAAAAATGGTTGATTTACAATGGAGTACTAGGGATTAGATAAGATCAATGCTTACCACGTACTCCATATTTGACAATAAGGGATGGATGTTGTCCACATGATATCAATAAATCTATAAAAATATAAACAAGATTAATATGATCATTGCTTGATATCATGGGATGGAAATTATGAAACCAATTCTTATGGGACTATATAGGATGAACATAAGCTAATTAATATTTTCATGCTTATAGGGGTGGATAACATCCACTTGATGCCTTTGAGACAAAACATAATTGATGTTTCCCACCCAATCCTTGAGTGATTACATTGGAGGGAAAATTTCCATTGAGATCATATGATACCAAACCTGATGAATAAAAACCACCCAAACCATATAATATCACACTAGAATATGTTGGACAAAGAATGCTTATAAGGCATGATTGGATAAGTGTAGGTAATCCAATCCTAGTTAGCAATTACATAATGGATGTGGGATACTTGTCACCTAGTGGATGATATTTTGAAACCCTATACAAATTTTTATTACTAGGAATGAAATTTTGTGGACAATATTGTCATATATCCAATAAAATATGATGTGTGACACCAATACTTTATTAGTAAAATGATTATGTTCCATGTTAGTTATAACCATAGTGGAATAATTGAAATATATTTAAAATTTATTAAAAATAGTATACTATGTGGAATGATATCAAAATAAATTGAAGGAATAGGGTATTGTATACTCAAATGAATAATGGTAATATAAATAATCATATCATTCTATAGATATTAAATATCGAGTAATGAAATTTATCAGAGGATAAAAAATATGAGAGAAAAGGGTATAAAAATTTTCAATTTTGTAGAATCATGATCAACTAACACTTTATCAATTAACAATTAATTATCTAGCTTTGAGATTTTTTAAGATGTGATTTCTTTTCAAATAATTTTTTGGGTGTAATTAATTTACAAAGTAAATCACTTATGTGTGGGAAATTTTACTAAAAATACAATATTTTTTTAAATTGCATGACTTTAATATTATTCATTGTTTTTTATATTATATAAATAGTCATACAGGGAAAAACATTTATTTTCATGTGAATAAGAAGCTCAAATTGATCATAAATGATTATAAACTCACTTGTTCCTGATAAATTTAAAATCAAATTTCTTCAGGTTTCCCACTCATGATTAGTGTGATGAATTGGTGGTGAAAATCTGGAACATATGATCAATGGTAGAAAAATGAAGTACATAAATTAATACATTAATCTAAATAAATAAGAAATATATTATGTTATTGTTTTAATTAGTACATAGTAAATAAAAATCAATAGTTCCTTCTCATTTTCATACATCTGGGAGATGATGAAAATATGTCAAAAATGTATGAATTAAGGATTAAAGAGGTTGTGTTATTCTAAATCAATATAATTATGTTCCCTAAAGAACTAATTGAACCTGAAATGATATTAATTTTTTCTCATAAGGGGATGGGGAATGATTTTTTACTATTTCCACTAATCATAATAATAGTAACCTATAATTTTGATTCGAGATAATCCTTCAGATATCCTTCAATTGAAATATTATGGGTGTTTCAAGTGATGAAGTAGAACAAAAATTATATTAAATCCATTTATTAGTGAATTGTTTCAAAATAAAGTGAAATTAGTATGATGTTATATGAAATGTTTCCATATAAAAAATAATAGAATAATGGATATTCAATTACGGTCTTCTATCATTGAGATATTTAACATCAAGTACCACTATAGGAGATACTAATAAGAGACTACTATATTACAACAAAGATGGTGAGAGTAGAAGATTTCTATTTTTTGAAACACTCAAAGTAAAGATATCTTCATAATGTGTGTGTGATAATAATAGAGAGATAAAATTGTATATTTTGTTTGTATTAGTTTCTTCTAGATAAAATGACATCATCTCAATAAAATATGTGTCTATAAGGAAAATAGTGTTGACCAAGAATTTAATCTGTAAAAGTATACAACAATTAGAATTTCAGGATATGAAATTAATTAGATTAATTATAGTAATGTTTCTAAAATATTAGAAAGACTCTGATGTTTGTAAATTATTATACTACTATGGAGAAATTATTTTTTATACATGGATTCCAAAAATAAGGTATAGGGATATATAAAAGACATAAATCCATGTGTATCTTGTTTAAAAACTACATTAACTTGTTTGGAAGACCATTTAAAAAATGTAAAAATTAGATGTAATCAATGAGAGAGATAAATGGAATGTATTTAAAGATAGTGTTTAATGGATTTCATTACAATTTTATGTAAAGAAAATTGTTATGTATTGGTTTTAAAAATATAATAGTCTTAGGATTTAATTCCTACATAGATTTATCTCAAAATAAAATGTGATTGATGGGGTGTTTATAGGGAGAAAGTTGAATATAGGGAATTTATTTTTTTAGTATATTAACCCGTTTAGTGGAATATGGATATGATAGAAGAAAAAATTCAACATAAGGGGATGTATCATGAATATTACCAGTGAGAAACTTATCTTCTCACGGTTATTATTTTAATTTTATACTATGAGATTTATTGGTTATATTGTTACTAATAAATGCATAATGTTGAGTTATTGAATATTGTTATTGGTTTAATGAATTGAATAATATCTAATGTTTTTTATGAATACATAAAAAATTATTATTTGACTTCTATGTATTTGATCTTTTATGATGGGAGATAAAATAAGAATTCAAATCTATCATTTTCACTATATTGAAGAACATGATATTTTTGATGTATGATGGTGACATAAAAACAAAGGGATCATTTAAATTATACTTTTTGAGGATAGAACTACCTTGGTACATCTTGTTTTAGATACCATACATGGCCTATATTTTTATTAAAAACCATAAGAGTATGTAAGTGGCCGCTAAAGGGACTCAGTGGTCATGCACCTATCGAATCAAGTAATTTATGTAAGAAAAATGAAAAATAAAAAGTCTATGATCAAATGTTCCATTATTTTCACCTCAATTAATCAAATAATTTTTTTTATAAATGAAAATATTATTTTTCATGAAATTCATATTGAATACATATTAGCTTTTATAATAAATAAAATTCATTCACACATTAGTCTATAATATTATACTTCTTTTCAAAGAGTAAAATAGAAATTGTAAACGATTTCAAAATTTCTCTATATATATGGATTACCTATCTTACACTCCGCATTATAATAAATCACTCCTCGCCTCTAAAATCTAATTTCAGTGAAATATATTAAATTGAAGTAAAATTTGTTCTCCAAAAACAACATTGATGTTCTAACCCCACGTCACCGCATCCCCATCAATAATTGGAGAATCACCGATCATCTCAAATGAATAATGAAACACAATACATCAGTTATATCCCCCCCTAAAACGTCATTTTCACTAAGTGATCAATATAATTCTATAATATATCATGAAATTATAAAACTCTGGAAGATTATTTATAATTTAAGATTCCCATATTATAATTATATTTAATAAATTAGATGTGGTATGATACAAATTGCTTATTTGTGAAGTGGGAACAAGATAAATTTCTACATAATATACTCCATGAAAGATATAATTTTCAATTATTTACATCTTTCACATGTATAGTTTCTTTTAGTCTCCCCATAAATACATGAATCTCTTTTAATTCCCTTCATAGAAAAGATAAAAACATATACATCAGAATTAGGTGTTTATCCTTTTATATTACATAGTGATGTTGGTTTGAGACAAGAATATCAAACTAGAAACCCATTTAATTTTAGCATTATCGTATTACAAATTCTTCATGCCTTCTCCAACATTGACTTTCTAGACATCAATATTCCTAGGAAAAATAGAATTTTCTGAATTTGATGATTTATTTTATTTTTTAAATGACTATCTCAAACCATATACAAATTCAATTCCATTCTTTTGTGCTTATAAAAACTTTTTAAAAAATTACATATTTTTTTCTATATGGTTAAGCATTCCATTAGAGCATTCTCAGCATTATAATTTTATGAAGACTTTATTTTCATTCCATAAACATTGGAAGACTCTTTCATAAGTTATTTTATTTCATTTTTCATCCACTCCTTCGGTGTGGGTAACCATGTCATTGATTACTTTGAAGTATGTATGTTTTATTTTCACCTTTCTTAAATTTCCACAATATCATTCTAGTTAGCCATATTAAAAAATTCTGGTTGTTCTTTAGATATGTATTTATAAAAAACAATCTTTATAATTCTATTTTTTATTGATACATTTTATAGTTTTAAAATTATTCCACTAAAATTAATATTCATGGACTATTTTCACTGGTCTTTGATGTCAGTTTTTCTCTCATAGTCGAAGCATCTCCTTTATTGTTTGAAATTACTTTAATATTTCTTCTGGATTGTATTATTATTTATATTTTTCTTCTAAATATACCGTAATAAATACATATAATAATTTATTTAATGTTTCTTATTTAGTTGTTTTTCTTCTCATTATGATATGTATCATAACTAATATGTTTCTTCCAAAACAATCCCTTACTAGGACCACATGTGTTTTAATTTCCATTATATTTCAATCGGATTTCAAATTTTTTTCTTTATTTATTTATTTACTTTTTTGTTTTAAATTTCCTATATATAGTATTATTTATATTCATTATAAATGAACTATTCATTTAGAATTAATTATTCATATTTTAATGGTTGAAAAATTATTGGAACAATTAATGGCCTTATATAAATATCATCCGCAATGAAAAATATAATAAAAAATAATGATTTATTTCTTTTGAAAGATTCTTTTTGGATATTAAATGATTCAATTTATCAGATAATTGTTCATTTGAGATTTTCTAGGGAAAATTAATTTTATCTAGTTCCCACATCCATGATTTTTTATGTGATGTGTTTTAAAAAAATTACCTATATTTTCCCCTATTTAGAGTTGTAAAACATATTTTTATATAAAAATCATAGTATAAAGAAACTATTTTGGGTCATGGGTTAAATTATTCTAAGAGAAAATAGGTTTAATTTCCCTAGAAGTTATCATGATCCTTTTTCTAATAATATAATTTCTTTTTGTGGATAGAAACTGATAAAAAGAATTAATGTAGTCCTAATTATTCTAAGAGGCTTAAAAACTACAAAATTATATATCTTACTAGATTCTTAGTTTATTTTAAATTTCTAAAAACTATATAGTAAATATATTTCAATTAACCTCAACTTAGATCAATCCTTCATCCACTTCATTATTTTTATTTCCAATCTAATATTCATGAATTACTTTTCCCTCATATAATAAATTTTCATCCTATATTATCCTTTTTTTAATTTATAGATACTAATGTTAGATAGATATATATTTTTTTTGTATTTATCATAGTGTTTTGATTGCTTTATCAAATCCTTTATCAGTAAAAACTTTCTCAACAAAATTAATTTTAAATTTTTCTTCAAAAAAAGTCTATCATTATAAATTAATACAAATTTCCATTTTAATTCAATATGAATATTGAGAGTGCTAATTGTTTTAAATTTTATCCAATTCTCCTACCATTTTATGAGCATATAACTCCAAATATGTACATCCTAAATCTAAAAAGGACATTTTTTATATACTCATTTTCTTTATCACGATAATATTAAGTGATTAAATATGTAAATTCTTCTCATATATTCCTTGAGAATATTAAATTATATAAATATCAATAGAATTAATATAAAATTTACCACATTTTATACATTAATGTAGTGGAATGTTTTCATTCTCCTGTGGGAATTTTCCTTAATTCACTACTAATTTCATATTTTTCTTCTTCTATTTTATTATATCAACTCTTCATAAAGGCGTTGTTAGATAAAAGAATTTTATTTTCCACTGGAGGATGTTTTTTAACAAATGTAAATGTAAAAATGCATATATTTATGATTAAAAATGGAAAATAAAATAATATCTACCATTAGGAACATAGATATAATTGATACCGCTATAATTTACAAGGACAGGGAGTAATTGCACTTAGAGGGTGGTGAATAATTGTGATCTAGTTTTACAGATTTATATAAACTTAACCTTTTATTAGATTTTATATAGAACCTATTCCACCTTTTAAGATTAATAGAACTATTTTTCAAAACACATCCATTCCTTAGACCAAATAGTCTATAAATAAGCAAAACATTTGGTATTATTATGAGGCATACCCTGGATGTGGCTGACTACATCATTGTTTTGTTTAGTTATAGACCAAGATATAGATTTTATCATTAATGCATATAAATTATTAAAATTGGGTGATATGGGATTATTAAACACTCAACTTCTATGAAATTAATTTTTAAACCAATGTTAACCATAGGTAAGGTTCAACATCAACATCCTTGTGAAAATCCATTAATACCTTGCTACTGCATTCAGTCTCCTTACTGGTTCATTATAATTTATCCTACAACTCTTGAATAAATCATATTATGAACTAGTAATTGACTAACACTATATAAGTAACTTCAACTACATGAACTTTTGGCTATTTATCATTCAAAATAAATTAAATATTTATTAATTTATTCAACTCAATGTATAATCAAAATATGTAATCATTGATTTATAAAAAAATCCAAAAAAAATAATTTTTTAACCATATATTGGATTGGGATATTATGGATTATTCTCTAATATCCAATTCATTATATTCTATAGTAATCAATTAATTAAATAAAATAAATATTTTTATTATAACCATATTTTAATATAATGTCACTCTTGAAGCCTTTATTTAATTTTTTTTCTTAAATTCAAGTGTCTCAACTCTCTTTATCATTGGTAACTACTATGTTATTGGAAGATGAATTCAAAAACATAATTAATTACATTTAGTTGATATTTAAAAAAATATTGTTGAAACCTGTTGTAAATGTTTCATTATGAATCTCTTAGATCACATAGATTTTTCAAGAAAATAGTGTTCATCGTGTGGTTTTTTAGGAGAAAACCTTTAAGGTATCGTTGAATATTTTTTGGGTTGATTGTTTTAATTGTAAAAGATGATGTATAATGTCATTTTTTGAGTTTGATTATGGTTTTTTACAAGGTTTTTTAAAAATGATCCAATATAAAGCAATGGATTCTCTTGAGGTGGTACAGATTGGTGTGTATTCATGGTGGCCTTGTTTCCTAATGTTTGCCAAATTTTTTTGGACCTATATGTAGATATAAAATCAATCATTGTGGAAGTTTTATTTCTATGAATTCCTTTTAAAAATAAGGAAATCTCATATATTTCATTAATATTTAAGTTTCATGAATAAATAGATCATTAGAAAGGCATCAAGTGCTACGAAGGAAGGGTTTCGTGATGGTTTGGAGCATCACAATCATGTGATAAACAATTGTACCTTTTATTACTACGACAAGATCCAAGAACAAGAAAATTTCCCTGGATGTTCAATAAAATCTGTAGTTCAAGAGAAAATATGGATCTTCATAAAAAGTTAATGATGTGGATGGAAGCTTATAGAAATGGAGGAAACACCTAAAAATAGGCCTCTACCAACCTCATTTGACAATAGTGACCCTCAATGAAAATAAAGTGGCTAATATTTCTGGAAGTTTCTCCACAATGGATTCTATATCAAAAAAGATCACAAATAAATGATGTTCTTGAAAGATATGAATGCAGATAGAAATATGTATGTGTCAAGAAACTATTAATGTTTGTAAAGGCTATAAAAAGCTGAATAAATGTTGAGATCTTTATGAAGGCTAAGTAAACATAAAAACATTGTTTTGGATTCACTATAGGATGATACATTTAAAAGTACACATTAGATTCATGAAAGAGGTGATCTTCATGAAAATTTGGGGGTTTGTGAATGTAGTATATACTTGAGAAGAATTGGGCAGTTTCATGAAGGTTGTGTGAGATTCCTGAAGGTAGGGAGCATCATAAAAGTATAGAAAAGGAATTTCCTAGTAAAATACATGATAATGTGGTATTCATAATGTGGAGAAAAGAGTAACTTAATGATATACCAAATTTGATGTAAAACATATTGATTCAAGTGATCAAAATAAGATTCTTTTAAAGGAGAAGTGAGAACAAATAAATTGAGAGAGCAGTGAGAATTTATATTGTGATTGGTTGTAAACCTAGAGGGGCAGTGAGTCTAATCTGAACATTGTATCGGTATTGATCTTGGGAAAATAAGTGATTTATTCCAAACACTATTTTTTTAGAGTTAGTGGATTTGGTGCATCATGAAATTTTCTTTGTATGTATCATGGATGTATCAAAGTGTGCGTAAACCAACGAAAATAACTATGTCTCATTTGTTATTTAATTTATTTTCATAAAATGAAATAAATAATGGGGGGGATATTTTTTTATTATCAATGAAATTATATCTGAACAGTCAATTTTTATGATCAATCATACCATAATTCACACTCCCCCTTTGGTTATCTAACCTAGTTGGGATAAAAGTATTTCTTAAATACAATATAACAGAAGATCTTTCTTAGTAAATTAATTTGAAGGATGTGTATAATGTTAAATGAATCCTCTAAAGTAATTATTACTATAATTAATAGAGATAATCACTTCTCAAAATAATTATCCAAAAATCACCTTACAAATGAAATTGTCAAGGTGAATTTAGAGTTATTTCCAACCCTTTGAATAAATCCTTTTCTCATTCTATTTTCAAAGTACCTTCACATGTCAAAAGAATTTTAGATCACACAAACAATAGAAACACATGATATCTATGATTATAAATAGTTTCCATGATTTTATTTTGTGGCACATAAATTCATTGTAATTCATATGTTGACACACCCATAACACCCACATTGATAAAATTATACACTTTTCTCCATGTTTTTATAAATATCATTCCTTATAAAAATTTAAATTTTCATTATACTAAAACATATATGATGTTTTCATCTCATCTTCTCCACTTCCTAAAATCTGCACATATATCTTTTATCAAATTGAAATTAAATAAATTCTAACACAAAGTAGTCCACACAGGTGAAAATTATAAACATCACTACTTTGCCAAAAATAATTCATCATATATATCATTCATTTATACACGAAACATTTTAACACTATTGGATTTATTTCAATAAAAGTATTGAAAAAGGTTAAATGATCTTAATTTTGATAATCTTCTTACGGATTCTCAAAAAAAACCATTATTATTTCCATTTATACATTCTTGCTTTCTTTCAATACATGATTCTCCATTATCATCCCTAAATTTCATTTATTATTCTTTTAATTGGGATTCTATAATTTCACATAATAAACATGTGGACTATACAACATCCAATAAACACATCTTCATAACGTATGATCTTCTCTTATAATTAATAAGTACAACATGTCAACATTAATAGCATAAAAATGCCACTATCATCATTAATCACAATTTACATTGAGTAACCATGATTTTTGTAACATCAAATTATTATCATTGAAAATTATAAATTATAATTTACAATATTTTCAAAAACGTCTTCTTATCCCCACATGTTCAACTAAATATATATATATATATATATATATATATAAGTTTTTATACTTATATATTACACTAAAAATTTTCAATTTCCTATATCCATTAGCTATTATATATTTTGGTAATGTATTATTAAATTCTTAAAGGGTTAACTCATAGATCCCTCCTTTTGAATCACACATTCTTCATCAGTTGTTAATCTTCCTGAATTCTGCATCCTATTAGTTCATATTATAACAACTTATCATCTTAACATTTATCTATAAATAGTTCATCATAATGCTATCATATCTTCAAGGCTCACTTCAACTTCATATCTATTTTATATGTTCTATAATTTTACCTTGTAACTTCCTAAAAAACACCATCCTCTAAATAATGTTTTTTCAATTTAAATTTCTCTAGTATCCAATGATTGTTTCTTTCAACAATATCATCCAAGTCTAATTCCACATCATCTGTTTTTAGGGATTTTAAACATAGTTATGGAGTCACAAACTATTTAACATAAACATGAAATAGAAAAACTGAAAACATAAACACATATCATAGATTTTCACTAAATCCATACTCAACAACAATAAGTTATGGAGAAAATATAGTATGTTTCATCTATCATTATCTAAAATCAATTTTTTCTAGTCTATAATTATCCAGATTTATCTAATGGTAGTAACTCCTATTATAATCCCCCTTATTCCATAACACACTCCATAACCCATTATTAGCACCATGTCTATCATCTACATTAACTAAAACACCCATTTCTATTTACAAGTTTATTAATGAAAAATTAAACAAACACAATGTAACAACCCGAGATTTTATAAGATACATTCATTTTAATTTCATTCATATCTTCTGTTGTACGATACACTAAGATTATCTTGCGCTACACGCAACACCATGTTAGCTTTTTGTATATGCAACACTATTCTTGGCTCGTGTTACACACAATTTCAAGTTCGTTTGAATGAAGTTATTCTACGCAACATTGAGTGTATATATATATATATATTCAACGTATAAATAAAATATGGTTGGATTCTGTTATATGCAACAAAAATGGAGTCTTTCACTACATTAAACCCTAACATGGCTTGCATTACACGCAATCACGAACTTCTTTGATAGTGTGTGTTGTACGCAATATCAGGTTTCACTAAACAATGATATATGGTTATAATATTATTATAAACTAGTCGTTATGAATGGTATTAACTATATTTTGAATTTTATAACATTATTATTCATCTTACATATTTTCTAGAACATGGTATGAGAACAAAATAATTTTTTGGGTAAAATAAGTATTTTTCAAAAAATGCAGTTTTGTCGCCTTTTGATGGCGCACCCACAATAAATCTAGTTTTTGGAATGTTTATAAGTTTAATTTGAAAAAATAAAATTCATCTATGGAATCAGGTTATAAAAATTTACTTTGGATAAAATTTTCATATTATTCTGATAAAATTCATATTTTAATGAATAGTAAAAACACGCTATATTTTAATTAAAAACAACTTTTTCATCGTAATAATTTATATGGTTAAATTATACTATTGAATTGTTTTAAATAATAAATAGAATATATTTTTACCATTTAATATAACTTATTTCATTATCAATAATTTTACATTGAATTCATAGGTTAAATCAATTCAATCTTTGGCAATGTTTTAACTTTTAAAACCTATTCGCATAACAACGGGATTAATTTTAAATTAATTACTGAAACATTGGTGTTTTGAATTTTGAAAAATGGATTCCATATTTGGAATCAGTGGATCAAAATTATGTTAATAGTTTAGTTTTATTTTTTTATATTATGAATAGTAACTACGACAATTTTTATTTACTGCGATTAAAGGTAAATAAGGTAATTCAAGGTTAAAATAATATTATAATAATTAAAAATTACCTTTAAAATTGTCCTAACATTATTGGATGAGTAGTGGACGACCATGGGCATCCTTGGGCCGATTTTGGGACCCCAATGAGCCACTTGGTAGTGAAAATAAAAATTTGGATTAATTAATTTAATGTAAAGACAAAATTGACTTTAACAAAAATCTTTTAGTAATTAATTTTTATAAGGGGTAATATAAGTTATATTTTCGACAATAAATATTATTTGGAAAGCTAAAACGATTACCTACATCATGGTAATTTTTTCATAATTTTTAGACATAAAATGAATCAAATTATGTAAGACACAATAATGATGTAGTGTTTACCTCATTAATAAATGATTTAAATAAATGAGATTATAATGATTAAAATATCATCCAAAACTTGTCCAATTCCAATTGGATGATTTTTTTTCGAATATGAGTCATCTTATCTTCGACATTAATGTGTTTTGGACCTCTTGATGCTGAATATATGTTTATAATAAAATAATGTTTTCACACTTTTTTAAAGAACCCCTCCTCTCCCTTATAAAAGGAGACCACTTATATGCAATTCCTCACACCTCTCAAGCCTTTTGGCTCATCAAAAATATGACCAAATAAGCTACCTACATCCCTGTCCTCCCCTTGTAAGCCTTAAATTAGGTAGAAGACTCTCCAAAAAGTCATTTTGGATCAAACCAAAGGAAGTTACCAAAATTAAAGGTAAGAGTTTCTCTTAAGTTGTTTTCTTTTATTATACTTCTCCAACCCCTAAACTCTTTTTAATACTTTCTTTTGTAACAAAACCAATATCCTAAATATACTAGGATGTTTTTATGAGAAGGATTCAAACTACACTTACACACACCTCCATCTAATGGATGAAGAACATAATGTTTCTGTGATGGAAAACTAACGCCTCACAAAACGATGATTGTTCGATTTTCTCCGACCGCCTATCATGGTGGCCATTATGATGGCACTATATTTATATATAATATATATTATGTTTATGATTTCCTTATTCTTATTTAATTCCCAATTATATCAAGCCTTTACGGTTTCCATAGTCGGTAAATACGATAATCTCATTTGAGGAAGTGTGGACTACCGCCCCCTCAAAGTGATGTGATTCGTTAATAACTTATGTGGGATGTATAAAGGATGTGGTTAATGAAATTATATATGATATTATACTGTAATTATAATATACCTATGTATAATTATTTTTTAATTCCATTAAAATAAGAAATATAAATGAAAGTAGTGTTCATGCGTACGTACGGCTTACCGTCTCCATGAACGGTGTGTTTCATTTCATACCTCCATATGTTATATACTATTATAAATTCTTGTATATTCTGGATATATAATGAATTTATATGATATATAAATCATGATTTACATTTTGGAAGTAAGTAAATCCTGATATAAGTAATAATAACATCATGAACAATAAGTCCAAACACGTACGATAAATAAGATGATTTTACCCAAAACGCTACTTTAACATTAATTTACAAAAGAATGGGTAATATAAAGTCATAATTGAACCATATATGATATCATAACAATTAATATGATTCTTTAATAAGAAAATGACATTATTTAAATCATTATACATGAGGTTCGGATACGTACGAAGCATATCAGACCTAAGGTAAGGGATAATTTTGTAAATCTCATTTTTTTCTGAGATTGCTTATTCGTAAGTATTTACTGGGGTTATTTCAATCATCCATGTCCATGTTTTATAAAAGTGTATTCATGTATGTTTAAATTCCTTTTTACCCATTCTCACTTTTACCCCATGGTATGGAAGGAATCGTTCTTTTATTTAACCTATAAGGTATTTTTTGAATTTTCCGACAAAAGTACGAGAAGAGTGTTTGTTTAACGTATACGGCATGAAAGGATTTTTACGGTTTTATAAAGCCTTATTTTCATGAAGCATCCTCCAAAATATTTCATGACTATTTTCAAAAAAATCTATTTCTTTTAAAATTTCATGATGTTTTGTGAAAAGAAATTGATTTTGAAGAAGAAAGGATATTTTCCTCATGAATTCATTTCAAGTGTTTTATCAAAACCATTTTTCCATATAAGATGAAATTATTTTATATGTGTATATTTCTAGTATAATTTCCCTATGATTTACATGGTTTCACATTTCTTATGTTGATATATCCATTTGTTTTATATGGATTATGTGATGATGGGATGATGTTTATGAAACCCATTTTATTCTTTGGGTTATGATGAATGTTTCAAGTTTATTTTGTGGCACAAGTAAGAATGACATCATTATGAGATGGGTGGGACCTATATCTACCTCCAATTCATTGGGTAAAGATTTATATCTCATGAGACAGACATGGCTAGAACGACAAGTTAAACCGGTTCAGTAATACAGGACTAGAACGAGGAGTGAACTCGATTCAGAAAGGGACTTTGTCCACTAAGATGGTCTTGGCAGCATTTCCTTGGCTAATATGGAAATCATATCATGTTCTTAATGGTTGCCACAATTACATGTTTTATTCCCATTCTATTTTATCATTATTAATGTTTTTTATGATCTATGCCTTACGTACTTCCATGATTTATGTCATTCCTCAAGATTTTGATGTTTAAACATTATGTTCATGTTTTTAAGATCAAATGTATATGGTATGTTTTGTTTTATCCACTCTTACCCTTATTGAGAATTTGAGCTCCCCGTTTTTATGTTTTCTTTTCCCCAGTATATAATGAAAGGTTTTACGTATGAAAAAAGGGAGAAGATCTTTATGGGAGATGTTGAAGATCTTTCACCACGATTAGAAGATTACGTTCCAAGTTTTCAAAGACACTAAACTATTACGGTCCTTGTGTGTCTGTTTTTGTTATGTATTAAGTATTCTACAAAACTAATGTAATGTCCATCTACGTCAAGCTTCAGGTCTCTACTATTGGTATTAGAGGGAAGGTTTAGTCAACCTTTGAAACTAGGATGCGAAAACGTTAGTGAGATCCCTAGAGATATTTCTATGGTATATTTAGGGATTTCCATAAGGATAGGTATACGTATAGGATATAGTCCTAGAACTACGTTAACGATCATAGAATTTAACCTAAGATGTCAGATATTGAAGGTACTCCCCTGTTATAATGTTGTTTTCCCTAGCATGGTATTTTCTTCTCACACTATTATTTTTAGGTTTTAGATGATGGCTGGAACCCGAAGGAACCGTGTTGATCAATGTAATGGACAATGCATGGATTGTCCTCCAGACCAAACCAATGTCATGGGAGATGGAGTGCACAATCTTATTTCTATACTTACACAAGATATGAATCATTCTGGACTTCAAAATGAGAAGAGAAAGGAGGAACATTCTGTTGAATCCTTCATGAGGCAGCGTCCACCTTCATTCAGTGGGTCTTCTGATCCCTTAATGGATGAACAATGGATCAGTACTACTGAAAATATATTTTCAGTTCTACAATGTTATGAGCATGATAAAGTCATCTTAGCAGTATATCGTTTGGAAGGTGATGCTGATCAATGGTGGAATCTTATCAAGAATACGAGGCAAAGAGATGAAATTGAGTCCATGGAATTGGATGAGTTCAAGAACATGTTTTTCAGTAAGTAATTCCCTCATATTCTTTGAACAAAGATGGAAAAGGAGTTTCTTGAGCTTAAGAAGAAGGATGATGAATCTGTTGGTATATACAAAGAGAATTTTACAAGACTTGCAAGGTATGCATCTGTCATTATCATCCAACCTGAAAGTAAAGTTGATCGATTTTTCAGTGGCGTAAAACCAGGTCTTTGAAGGGCATTAGCTATAAGAGACTTCAGTATCTATGAAATTTTTTTGTGTTGTGCTATCAAGGTAGAACTGGAAGTTGGTGTTACGCATCCAGCTCATGGTTTTGACAAGAAACGAAAGATGGAGTTCAAGGAAAAATCTCAAAACAATGGTGAAAATAAGGTGAATGTTTCTTTATGCTCAAAGTGTGGAAAGAAGCATGGTGGAGATTGTCTAAAAGGTACTAGAAAATTTTTCAAGTGTGGAAAAGAAGGTCATCGAGTAGCTAAGTGCCGAAGTAATGGGAAAAAGGTTTCAAATGACATGAATAGAGAAAAGACTTCAGAGAACGCTCCACTAACACTTCGATGCTTCAAGTGCAAGGAAATGGGGCATTATGATAATAAATTCCCTAATCCATGGATTAATGACGATCAACATGAGCAACCTCTTAAGGAAAAGGACAAAGGGAAGTCACATGCGATCACTATCAGAAATTTTGAGTATGACAATGATCTGATGGAATGATTATGTGTTTATGTAAAGGGATTCCAAAATAATGTTGTGAATCTCATTTATAGTATTGTGTAACATTTGAATATCTATATAATCGTTTATTGTGATTTTCGATAATTATATAGTACCAGTAACCCTGAAAAGTGATTCAAATATTTTGGAAAGTAGACGATATGTGCATAATGAAGGGATAAGAAGATAATGAGATGTTTGATTGTATTCATGAGCTCATGATTGATATAAGGACTAAGTGATATCATGGTTTGAGTATATAGAATTTTTAGGATTTTGGTAAGTGGAAAGTGATAACTTTTAACTGCATTCATGTTTTCACAATGGTTCAATGGGTATTCATTCTTCAAGAGAATACATGATTAAGGTATTCACATGTTTGTAATTTGAAAAAAAAGATATATCTTATAATATATTGGGGATAAATGATGGCATTCACGTGATTGTTATGTGAAATTTTGAGTAATCATTTTATTTATACTATGAGCTTGGACCGATGTATTTTAGATAAGCCTAAAGATTGGAATGGATTATGTTGGACATAAGTTAGTATTGTTTAAGGATAGAATTTTTTTTATATTATTGATGGGATGTTATAGTAATGTAGTTTTAGAAAAAGGACAACCTGCAGGACGGGCGGTAGCCCATTGCGTCAGATAAGGCTATGGGAATCGAACCCACAATTGAAGTGCGACTGTCCTTTATCGCATACCAATGGCCTACAGGAAGTCCCTAGGTTGTGGAAAGTAGTTTTATTTTATTAAGCGGTATGATAAATAATGTATAAGTCCATTTTTGGAACCATATACGATTAATATCACTATAACATGGACTTATAACTTTTTCTAAACTTTTGTTTGAAATAGATGGAATGACCCATCATTCTATCACCTGATCTGCTAACGCTTCACGAATAAAAAACTCAACTTCATTTCTTTAAGAGATGAAGTGGAAATTGTTCAATTCATGAACAATAGTGAGATTTTACGAAAATCATGTATGTATTTATTTTAATTCATCAACTTTAGTGTAATGATATAGAAAACCAAAAATGTTGTCCTAGTGCTCTTATATCCGATGAATCAGATGGTACCTTAGATCAACACAAATTTATGGCTTTGTGTTTGTTGGCTTTTTTATAGCCATGTTCTCTACCACTCTCCATCAGAACTTGATGGTTAGATTTTTCTTCCATATCCATATTTTAACCTATGTTTTCCTATATGGAAAACCAGTGATGAGTTACTTTGGGTAATAGTTACATTTCATACTTTAGTTTTTAAAATTACGTCTTAGTATTCCTTTTTACGATTTGGGATTCTATGAATAGTAAACGATTTATAACCCCGACGAATTTTGAGGGCGAAATTCATTTTAAGGGGGGTAGAATGTAACAACCCGGGATTTTATAAGATTCATTATTTTTAATTTCATTCATATCTTCTGTTGTACAATACACCAATATTATCTTGCGCTACACGCAACACCGTATTAGCTTGCAGTATACGCAACACTATTCTTGGCTCGTGTTACACACAATTTCAAGTTCGTTCGATAGATGTTATTCTATGCAACATTGAGTGTATATATATATATATTCAATGTATAAATAAAATATGGTTGGATTCTGTTATACGCAACAACAATGGAGTCTTGCACTACATGAAACCCAAACTTGGTTTACATTACATGCAATCATGACCTTCTTCGATAGGGTGTGTTGTACGCAATATCGGGTTTCACTAAACAATGATAAATAGTTATAATATTATTATGAACTAGCCGTTATGAATAGCTTTAACTGAATTTTAAATTTTATAACATTATTATTCATCTTACTTATTTTCTAGAACATGGTATGAGAACAAAATAAATTTTTCGGGTAAAATCAGTATTTTTTTAAAAATGCAGTTTTTCCCCCTTTTGATGGCGCACCCACATAAAATCTAGTTTTTGAATTATTTATAAGTTTAATTTGGCAAAATAAAATTATTATTTGGATTCAAGATATAAAAATTTACTTTGGATAAAATTTTCATACTATTCTGATAACTTTTATATTTTAATGAATAGTAAAAATATGCTATATTTTAATTAAAACAACATCTTTCATCGTAATAATTTATATGGTTAAAATATAATATTGAATGGTGTTAAAGTATAAATAGAATATATTTTTACCATTTATTATAATGTATGTCAATATCATTGATTTTACATTGAATTCATAGGTTAAATCAATTCAATCTTTGGCAATGTTTTAACTTTTAAAACTCATTCGCTTAACAACGGGATTAATTTTAAATTAATTACTGCAACTTCGGTATTTTGAATTTTGAAAAATGGATTCCATATTTGAAATCAGTGGGTCCAAATTATGTTAATAGGTTACTTTTATTTTTTTATATTATGAATAGTAACAACGGTAATTTTTATTTACTGCGGTTAAAGGTAAATAGGGCAATTCAAGGTTAAAAGAATATTATAATAATTCAAAATTACCTTGAAACTTGTCATAACCTTATTGGATGAGTAGTGGTCGACCATGGGAATCCTTGGGCCGATTTTAGGACCCCAATGAGCCACTTGGTAGAGAAAATGACAATTCAGATTAATTAATTTAATGTAAAGACAAAATTGACTTTAACAAAAATATTTTAGTAATTAATTTTTATAATGGGTTATATAAGTTATATTTTCGACAATAAATATTATTTGGAAATCTAAAAATATTCCCTACATCGTGGTATTTTTTTCATAATTTATATACATCAAATGAATTAAATTATTTATGACACAATAATGATGTAGTGTTTACCTCATTAATAAATGATTTAAATTAATAAGATTATAATGATTAAAATATCATCCAAAACCTGTCCAATTCAAATTGGATGATTTTATTTCAAATATTAGTAATCTTATATTCGACATTAATGTGTTTTGGACCTCTTGAAACCGAAGATATGTTTATAATAAAATAATGTTTTCACACTTTCCTAAAGAGCCCCTCCTCTCCCTTATAAAAGGAGACCATTTCTATGCAATTCCTCACACCTATCAAGCCTTTTGGATCGTCCAAACTCTACCCAACTAAGCTCCCTACATCCCTCTACTCCCCCTTTAAGCCTTAAATTAGTCATAAGACTCTCCAATAAGTCCTTTTGGTTCAAACCAAAGGAAGTTACCAAAATTAAAGGTAACAGTTTCTCTTAAGTTGTTTTTTTATTCTACTTCTCCAACCCCTAAACTCTTTTTAATACTTTATTTTGTAACAAAACCAATATCCTAAATATACTAGGATGTTTCTATGATAATTATTCGAACTACACTTACACACACCTCAATCTAATGGATAAATAACATAATGTTTCCGTGATGGCAAACTAACGCCTCACGAAACGATGATTGTTCGATTTTCTCCTACCACCTCTCATGGTGGACATTATGATGGCACTATATTTATATATAATATATATTATATTTATTATTTCCTTATTCTTCTTTACTTCCAAATTATATCAAGCCTTTATAGTTTCCATAGTCGGTAAATACGATAATCTCATTCGAGGAAGTGCGGACCACCACCCCCTCAAAGTGATGTGATTCGTTAATACCTTATGTGGGTTGTATAAAGGATGTGGTTAATGATATTATATATGATATTATACTGGAATTATAATATACTTATGTATAATTATTTTTTAATTCCATTAAAATAAGAAATAGAAATGAATGTAGCGTTCATGCATACGTACAGCTTACTGTCTCCATGAATGGTGCGTTTCATTTCTTACCTCCATGTGTTATGTACTATTATAAATGCTTGTATATTCTGGATATATAATGAATTTATATGATATATATATCATGATTTACATTTTGGAAGTAATTAAATCATGTTATAAGTAATAATAACATCAAGAACAACAAGTCCAAACACGTACGATAAATAAGATGATTTTACCCAAAATGCTACTTTAACATTAATTTACAAAAGAATGGGTAATATAAAGTCATAATTGAACCATATATGATATCATAACAATGAATATGATTCTTTAATAAGACAATGATATTATATAAATCATTATACATGAGGTTTGGATACGTACGAAGAAAATCGGACCTAAGGTAAGGGATAATTTTGCAAATCTCATTTTTATCTGAGATTGCTTATTCGTAAGTATTTACTGGGGTTATTGCTATCATCCGTGTCCATGTTTTATAAAATTGTATTCATGTATGTTTAAATTCCTTTTTACCCATTCTGACTTTTAACCCATGGTATGGAAGGAATCTTTCTTTTATTTACCCTACAAGGTACTTTTTGACTTTTCCGACAAAAGTACGAGAAGAATGATTATTTAACGTATACGGCATGAAAGGATTTTTACAGTTTTATAAAGCCTTTTTTTCATGAAGATTACTCAAAAATATTTCATGATTATTTTCAAAAAATCTCTTTCTTTTAAAATTGCATGACGTTTTGTGAAAAGAAATTGATTTTGAAGAAGAAAGGATATTTTCCTCAAGAATTCATTTCAAGTGTTTTATCACAACCATTTTTCCATCTAAGATGACATTATTTTATGTGTGTATGTTTCAAGTATAATTTCCCTATTATTTACATGGTTTCACTTTTCTTATGTTGATATATCCATTTTTTATATGGATTATGTGATAATGGGATGATGTTTATGAAACCCATTTTATTCTTTGGGTTATGATGAATGTTTCAAGTTTATTTTGTGGCACAAGTAAGAATGATTTCATTATGAGAAGGGTGGGACCTATATCTCCCCCCAATGCATTGGGTAAATATTTATATCTCATGAGATAGACATTGCTAGAATGGAAAGTTAAACTAGTTCAGTAATACAGGACTGGAATGAGAAGTGAACTCGATTCAGAAAGGGACTTTGTCCACTAAGATGGTCTTGGAAGCAATGCCTTGTCAAATATCGAAATAATATCATGTGATTAATGGTTTCCACAATTACATGTTTTATTCCCATGCTATTTTATCATTACTAATGTTTCTTTATGATCTATTCCTTACGTACTTCCATAATTTATGTCATTCCTCAAGCTTTTGATGTTTAAACGTTATGTTCTTGTTTTTAAGTTCAAATGTATATGGTATGTTTTATTTTTTCCATTCTTACCCTTACTGAGCATTTGAGCTCACCCTTTTTATGTTTTATTTTCCCCAGGATATAAAGAATGGTTTTAGGAAAGAAAAAATGGGGAAGATCTTTATGGGATATGTTGAAGATCTTTCACCACGATTAGAAGAATACATTCAAAATTTCCAAAGACACTAAACTATTACGGTCCTTGTGTGTTTGTTTTTTTATGTATTAAGTATTCCATAAAAGTAATGTAATTTCCATGTATGCCAAGATTAGGGTCTCCACACACAATCTTTTAGTTTATTCAGTCTCACCATTGGGATTTTTTGTTAATTACATTATATTCTTAAAAAAATTATATATGTTATACTTTTATCAATGTAGTTATCCTCATTTACCTTATTAAAATAAATACATAATAATAGTGTAGTGGAAAAATTTTGTCAACACATTGACACCCTTTATTTGGAAAATCAACTTCTCCCCTTCAGTTCTCCACCTTCCATTATTATCCCACATATTTAGACAATTCGTAAATTTTCATTGGATAAGGGTTGATTCATTTTTATCTTAGTAATAAACTATAAAATAATAAATTCAAATTTAATATAATGAATTCTTGTTATATAAAAATATGAAAAATCATCCTAAATAAACATATTTACAAAAATAATATAGAATGTAATTCTAAAACTAATTTTTAATCCAATGTAATTTTAAGATCGATTTATCAACGAATTTATGACCTTCTACATATTAGATGCCCCTTATGGGTTTCTTATTTATATAATTGATCACAGATGATAAAAAATTAATTTTTTCTAGGGATTCACATGATCTTTGTTGGATTAATGTACATCATGACAGATATGTTTTTACATGTTGTAAAAAATTCACAAATTTTGTTTCTTTAGGTATACCAATAAATACATTCTTCACATTCAATACCCTTGATAAAAAAATAAACAGAATTTAAATTTTTTTATAATTTTGTTCTTCATATACTTATTACCTAAAAAATAATGTTGAGTCTTGGATCTCTATAAGTACCCCATTTTTAGTTTTAGCTTATATAAAAATATTCTCAATTGTTTCTCGTTAATCATTCCAGATAAGAAAATTCATAGTATTTTTGTAATTTTTATATTTTACCACTTCATAATTTTTTTGTAAGATAAGACTTCATATTAGATCATAAAAAAATAATTAGTCAATTCATGTGAATTTTTTTTATCAAATTAAAACTATGTTATAAATATGGAATCAATTATATTTGTATATTCTTTGTATTCTTCATTATAAATGTTTATATATTCATAGAATAATAATTTTCATATGAATTAATAAATTATTTTCCGTTATTTATCATCAACCACATATCTCTTTGTGACAATGCCATGCATCCCCCATAAGTGAGTTTATTCTATTTTCACCTTCTATAAAATTCCTTAAAATATTTGAAGTTTCATTTATTAAAAAACTTTTTTATTCTTCTTCAAAATTGTTTTCTACACAACCATTCCATTTAATTCATTATTGGATTGAATATGTTGGTATTTTGATCTTCAATACTCTAAAAAATTTATTCATGGATTATTTTTAATTATCCATGATATAGAAATTTCTCCCATAAATGATAAATGGTCTCTTTTTTTAGACAATCCTTTTTTTTGTTCATCTTTGATGGTGTTTTCATGATAGTTTCCTCTATATTTCATCAAGTAAAAAAATTCCTTATTACTCTACTTATTCCAATATTTTTCTCACACTAATTTAAATTTAGGTTTATCTAGTGCTATATATAATCAGTACTTGTTAAATGTGATGACAAAGGAAATCCTTTAACATTAAAAAAAGCACTGATAAAGGGGGACCTTTTTCAATACTCATAAAAATCATAGATAAAGTGTATATTTATTATATAAATTTAAATTTCATTAAATGTAATATTTTTGTATTTATATAAATTCAATATAATTTTTAAAATATTATTTAGATATGGGTAAATACAATTTTACACTTAATATATAAAATATTTATTAAAAATTTAGATATAAAACAATTAAAAATTTATTTTAATTAGTAGTTTTATAATTATTTTCATTTAATAGAACAATAATAAAATTTGGATGAAATAAAATTTAACCGAATTGGTAAATATTCTATGATTAGTTGAAAACATGAATTTAACTTAATAAGAACATAAATTGTTATCTGGGAGTCCATTTGGGCTCTATAATATATCAAATAGGAGCCTGTGATGCGATACATGCCATGTTTATAGGGGGATACTAATAAATATTCTATCATGGTGAAGAAAATTTTCCATAAGTCCTCTAAAATGAGTTTCTTGATGGGATACAAATTTTTTATATTTGATATTATTTCAGTTTCATCTAATGGAGTCTTCATGTCATTTTATAGTGGTTTCTGAATTAATTAATAGAAATTAAATTTATATAGATATTAGGGTTTTAAAATTTTACGATTTTTTATAATATAATTTTAATTATAATTAAATTTAAGAATATTTTATTTTAATTTCTAATAATCAAACCATTGTATAAATACATTAATTAAAATATTTAATTAAAAATATATTTTTAATATAAATAAATGGAAATAAATATATAATTTGGTTTTTAAGTTAATATATTATCAATTTTAATTACATTATGAAAATGAATTAATTTTCAAATAGGTACCTATAGAGATATTATTAATATATAAACATATATCTGTTAATAAATAAAAATATATTTATATAAATATTCAAATATGTGTCAAGAAATATGTTTATATATTTAAATATTTTTAATTATATGTGAGAAATAAAAATGTATAGATGTGTGTGTAAAAATATGCATCTGTGCACATATATCAAAATTGAGTATATATATCATATAAAATATACTTTATTGATATATAATTTCTATTAAATGAAATATATAAATGTATTTACTAGAAATGATTATGAATAAATTATAAATAATTTATTTCTAAATACACAATTAGATGTAAATATGTAAAAATATATAAGTAAATATATAGAAACAAATTTGTATGGCATGTATAAACAATATATCTAAATATAAATATATATATATATATATTAAAATTTAATTTAAAAATAATTATATAACTCATATGAAATTTTTTATTGTTCATTTTTTTAGAACAATATCTAAAAATATTTTCTACATAAAAAATATATAAATTTATATACGTATGTAAATGTAGATATAATGTTTATATCTGTATATGTGTCTGTATTAATAAACATATATATTTATATATTTATATATTTATATTTATATTCTAATATATATAAATGAATAATATTATATAATATATCTAAATAAATTGAACGTTACATATATGTACATATATATCACTTATAATTATATAGGAATAAATAAAAATAATTTAAAATAGAAAAAAAATTATTAGAGGTGTAGTAAATGGTATTAAAAATATTAAAGGAGGTCACAAGATCAATTCCCAACATGATTAGGTACTTGGAGAATCCATTATTGTGTAGTGGAAGGGTGGGGTTTTTCTCGGGAACTGATCAACAGTCAGGGATGTTTGATAGAAGGTTGGGAATTGAAAATTTTTGAGATATGGGGGTCAGGAGTGTTGAGAAAGGGGGTGTTTTGGTGTGTTAAAAAAATAATTTTTTTTATTTTTTCAATGCTAAAATAATCATTGATAAAGGTTTTATTTATCAACCCTTTTATTAGTGCTATTAAATCCATCCATTATCATCCCTAAAAAATTGCTGATAAATGATTTATTTTGATATCATTCTCAATATCAACTATTCTCAAGTGCTGATAAAACCCATTTTTGTGTTATTAAAGCACAAATCTATAGTAGTGTCATCTTTTCTCATGATCATATAAATTATTCAAAGAATGTTTATTAAATAATTCATCATTATAATGTCCACATGTGTTGTAATTATCAAAATATTTCTCAATGATTTTAAATATGTTCATTCTAGATTAATTTGTTTCCATCTATGTACATTTCATATTCTTAGTTTGATTTTTATTCATCGCAAACTTGATACCCTTTGGTACATACCTTCATTGAATTCTATTTGTTGAATAATTATTCTGAAAATCAATCATTTTATATCAAAATATTCCAAAACATAAATAATATCCAGCATATATTGAACTTTTTCCTTTGATAAGTATTCTGGATGATTCAGAATCATGATGTTTTGTATAAAAATCATTATTCTTTTGAGATCATTGTCCCTGGAAGTAGTTATTTTTTGTTAAAATTTCCATCATTTGTGAAGTGTTGGGTTTCTCATAATTTTTCATGAACAATATTTTCCAAATTTTACTCCCAATACATTTAATAGAATGTGAAATAACATTATTACAAACAATATAAGTTTATTCATGTTTTGTCTTCTTCCCAAAGCATCCAATGGATGTTTTAATAGATTATCTCATTCTATTTGTGTAAAAATTAGGAGAAAATTCAAATTAGAGAATATTAGAATATGTATTCATTGAAACTATTAAATTAGTAGGAGCGTTGTATGTTTCTGGTTATGTATCCTTATGATTTCTTAGTTTAGTGTCTTTATTAGGACACATTAAGCCAATGATATAATTTTGAACCTCAATTGAGCTCAATATAACCTCACATTCTTTCATTACCATTCCAATATAATCTTCATGAATTTTATCACCTCATAAAAAATAATTATGAGGAAACCTTTTCACATTTCTTTAATTTCTAGTTGAGAATATTATATTCCTATTTTTGTCTTGTATATTTTAACTAATGAATTTATAACTCCAATATGAACCCTCTCAGTCAAAAAATTCACACAATATTTTCATCACAATTATTCTTCAATAATATAAAATATTTTTTTATCATTTTATATTGTTTAGTCTTTACCTTCAAATAGTTTAGTGATATTTTTCCATTTGACTAATCACTTTACCAATGAAAAAATTGTATCTTCATCTTCAATATATAATTGAGTTTTCATATACAATAGCCCATTTACGTATGGAATTATTTATATAAGATCATAAGTATATAAATTATTTGATAGTTCTTAACTTCATAATAAAAATAACTACATGATTTTCTGTTCACATTCATTTCATAGTTTATCTTTGATTTTTAGAGCGGATCACCATCAATAGATAAATTTTAACATTTTCTATAATAAATGACTAATATGTCAAATATATCAATTTAATTATTTCTCGACATACCTATATCATTATTCTGTAAATTCTTAATTGGTTTTTCTGAAACATCCATATTAAGGCCAAATGATATAGAAACCATATTTTCCACCAGGGTAAATTATGAATCTTCATAATATTAATAGTTTTTTTGTTTTTTTAAACTAAAACCAAACACTAAAATAGAGCTAAATAAAGGGATCATAGATAGATCTATTACAATTAAAATTCCCAAGGAATATGTACAATTTCATTGTGATAGTGTGTGAATAAATATTAACTCGTTCTAAATATTTTTTTCAACTTATAAATTTACTTCATTTTATATCAAATTGATTCAACCTATTAGGAGTAATGGATCTCATAGTTTATCCAATGTATTATCCAAGCCTATTAGAACAAAATTAAATAAAAAAAACATAGTATCTTTCATAGGTTTTCTCCCATTGTATGTTATTACATACCTATTGTTCTCATATTTAGTCTATGATATATATTTTGACATTAGTTAATAAAAGTGATGGAAGTTGGTTAATCATGGATAATTCAACACTCGACACCTATAATGTTTGATTTTACAAAAATTGAAACAACATGTTGGTTATAATATCAACATACCTAATAAAATTATATATTTACATTAACAACATTCAATCACATGAATGATACTTAACACTGTCTCCCAATAGTATTGAAAAAACATCCTTCTAAATATATTTTTTTACTACTAAAAAACAACATCTCTATTCAATTGGGCCTTATTCAAATTTGAATACCAAGAAGATATAACTTTCATTTCAACTCACTATATAACTAAATTATGTAACATTAAATTATTCACACCTTCTTCATTGAAACCAGTATGTTAAACCCTGTATAGGTCTGGGATAGCTGAGAATTATCTATATCAAGGAGTTTATTTTTCTGTTGGAGATCATAACTTCTTCATACCCTTAATTTCCAAGAATAAAACCATAATAATATAAAATGATTTTAATTCTTTCTTGATTATCTACCAGTTACATTATATCTAAATTTCTAACATCATGTTTCGAAGCTATTTTTATCGTCTAGAAACCATTTCTTCTATTAAACTGAACTTTTTAAATATCTGTAATTTAATTGACATGTTGCGTGATTAAACTGATTCCATAACCATTACTCAATTATTATTCACAAACCTCCTACGTTACAAACCATAAATTAATTAAAGGTATTTTATTTCATCGATTTTACACATTTCATAATTTCATATGATCCTTTGTAAAATAATTTTTGATAGTAGTGTATATATTATAATGAATATTCTTGGGTATGTCATCAGAGAATACAATAATATTACCCCTTCTCAAAATCTTTTTCTAAATTTCACCCTTATAATAATGTGATTATGGGTATTTATAGGGAACTCAAAAAATTCTTGTAAATGATTTATGATTAAAGATTTCATGGAACATTTACATAAAAAAAATTCTTTCATTCAAAAAAAATTCATTACACCTAACATCCAAGATTACTAACATCCATGATTCATACGTTCCATGGAACTTAACATCTTCATGTTTTATAGATTCACACCAACATAACATTTATGGTATTGATGCTTCATGTGTATTGGAATTATTTTGTAAATATCCTTTCATACAAACATTCATGCACTAACTTCTTTTATAACACACTTGTTCAATATAATTCATTTTCACACATTCCATACCTCCATGAATTAGCAGTTTATCAACATTAAATGAAATATTTTTATCTCAAAGTCAGTCAGATATGTGAATACTCAATACATTGCATATTCTTTTTAACTTATTCATCTTTCGTATCATTAAATCATACCAGAAATGTTTTTAAAAATCTTTTCCTACATAAACTAATGCAATCAACATTTAGGAATACTCCTATATGCATAAATATTTTTTTAGAGACTCAAAATCAACAAAAATAATTTACTCTTCAACATATGGAATATCCTTAAATACAACATTCATTATCGAAATAAATTACTATTATCAGTTTATTCCCTAAAGGAATCTATCTTTTCAAAACTATTACATATCAACTATACAACTTTTGTTCAACTTTTATTCGTTACTTTTTATTTTATAATATATTCGGAAAGTGTGACATGTAACTATTCAAAACATCTAACTTCAATTTTTCTCCATGAATCATGAATTATTGTGGGTAATATTTATACTTGAAAATATGAATAATTATTATTGAATCATCTTACATTACTCCAAAAACATCTTTTAGAAATTTGTTATGATCCTATAATTTTCTACTAATGTTTTATATTTAATAGTTTTATATTCTTAGTTAACATAATTAATATATTCCCATTTACACGTACATTTTATTTTATAAATTTCTGTCAATTAATTTAAAATTCATCTAGGTATGGATCAAAGATTCTTCTTTTGATTGTGTGTAATCATCATTTGTTACTCATCATCTAGAAAACAATCATATTGGATTTCAACAGTAGACTAAATTACCTTTTCTAAATTTATCTATCATGGGTTCATATTCTGGGTATCACATCTTTTATATTCAGTAAAACATCACAACTACTTCCAAATAAAAAATTCCATTGTTTATCTTCAAGATAAACTCCATCATCTAAATAATGTTTTCCTTCTAGCATTTCTCTAGAATCTAGGGATTCAATATTTCAACAACATCATCCATGTGTAATTCCACAACATCATTTTTTCATTGTTTCTAATCATATGGATTAATTATGAAACAATTCATACTAAACAAGTTTTAGAAATTTCATCCATCATCATTTACCAATTTACATAGAACCAAACTAATTTTCATCTCAATGATCATCACATGTAATGTATCCTTCCAAATAAGAAACTATTTATCACAATAATAATTTACTATAATGTATTTTATTTTTAAGTGTAATAAAACTTTATAAAATACATTATTAAATATCCCCCTTCCTATTAAAATCATCTTTATCCATGGGGAACAACATTCATCTCATCTAAATTAACCAAAACACCTATACATTTTGAAAAGTTTATTAAAAAATTATATAGAACACAAAATACTTTTGGTTCTTCACATGAATATTAATTTATATTATGAGAGTATGAATGTTTTAGTTTTACGATTTAAAAAATATTTTCTTATATTTTATATAATAATTATAAATTTTTACATTCTAGGAAAAATATAAGACTAAGTTTCATTTATTCGTTACTATAATTTAATGTTGTCTAATAAACATGACAGTAATGGTTTATTATAATTTATACTTATTAGTGGTTAGAATGTTTTTGAATTTATGTATCTCTAGATTAATAATATATATATAAATTGATACTTTGGGTTATATATGTTACTTTCATAGAGGCTTAAAAGATATCCTAAAAATAAGCGGTATCATATCACTCATATAATGCATGCTATTGTTGGGATCATAGTTTTATGTGATTCTAGGACTCTACATTATTTTTTTGATATATCATATACATAGGATGTCTAATTTTTTTTATATTTAATTAACATTAATTTTTTGGTATTTTACACAAGTTAGAAGTCATAATAATAGTTGTACATTAATATGTTTTCACCATGGTGATTTATGTGACAAAATAGGAACCCAAAAACTAAATTGTAAGAAAAATTTATACATTAATGGAATACATGAGATATTTTTTTGAGATTGTAAATCCATTAAAAACATGGAGACCTATATTAATTCAAATGAAAATAATTTTCTTGTCCATTATCATCCCGTTATGTAGGATTTGCAATGCTTGGTAACAAATGATTTTCTATTGTAAGCATAAAAAGATATAGGTTACTTTAATTAGAGTATGTGGATGTATATGTCTTAAGATTAGGGTTTAATGTATAAAATAATCATTGATGGCTAGAATACCAAAGTGATAGTTTATTTGAAATCTATATATTGGATTTATGCACTCATTTTATCATTCATCAATCCAAGAGTCTTATATGATATGGTTGGCATGATGGACTACCCAAAAAATATGTTTGTTTGAAATATTATAAAGAGAGATAAATAATATTAAAATATGGATCAAGTCTGAAGAAGGATATGATATACTTTAAAAATATTCTTGATTTTAATGGGAGCACAATACAAAAAATTTCTTGATATATATTTAAAATATGAAAAGAATTTGATAAAAACTTCTAAAAAACATAAAATAGAATCACTATCATTAAACATAATATTGAGTAATATTATAAAAAATCATCTTATTTAAATAATCATATTATACTATTGAATACATTTATGATCTTTTATTGAGAAATAAAGTTAATTATATATATTGGAGGGACATTTTTTCTAAGAAAGAATATTCAGATGATGTAGTTCGTGAATTGAAATATACTTATATTAACAATATGATGTATTATCATGATGTCTATATGTTAATTAGTATTTCTATAAATCAAAATATATAAAACAATTACGAAGATATGAATGATTTTGGGATATTATATAACCTATATAATCTATAAATAACAAACTAGACATTCATGATATAATATTTTTAATGTACTCTTTTGGTCTAGGAGAGGATAAGGATCTTTAGTCTTAACTTATTTACTATTTGTAATTTTGTAGATAAATTAATTAGAGGGAAAGTGTTCCTAGTACATTATTGATCTATACGTGGAATTCATTATGAAATCAAAATCATCAATTTTTTATAATATATATTAAACTACAAGATAAATGAGTTTAAAAAATTTCCTAATCATCCCAATATATTATTAATTACTGATTAAGTTGTGGTAGTTTTAAAATCCTGATCCATGCTGAATCTATGTATTGTAAATAGTAGAATGTTTATATAGAAGGAAAATAAGACAAGTCATTGAGATCCCAATCCATCTTCGAGACTAGTCAAGGGAGCACCTAAGGAAGGGATGTGTCACTATTATGGAATTGACATTGGAGATATAGTTGTCCAAATTGTTTATTAAACTATATGGAAAATAATGTTTAAGAATTAGTGTTATTTAATTACATTGTTTCACTTTTTTTCATTTTCAAACCAATTCCCTTGAATGGCACCAAATATTCTGACCCAAAAACATCAGGAACACATCCCCATGTTCTAGTAGATGTTGATTTGTAGCAAGGGTCCAAGGGGTGAGACTGGTGAAACTATACACTCTGAAAATAGAACAACAACCAATATAACAATAGTGGAAGAAAAATGAGAAAAAACCAATCATGATATAATAATTCCATGATGATATTAAAATGATACATTTTATGATCACTGTATAACTAAAATACTTGACCGATCAACCTAGAGATAACATGTTATTCTGTTGTTCGATCACATAATGAATTTCCAAAAATAGAAAATGGAAATCCCTAACTTAGTACCAAGGGTCCACCATGTATAACTCTATCCATTTACATCTTACATTTTCGTCCATTACACACCCTAATATAATTCTCTTACCCTTCCATACATCACGAGACATAAATTCTATAAGTTTCCTAGAGGGACTCTATAGGGCGTGATTATAAATAAAAGTAGGCCACCCCAAAATATGTCCAAAGTTAAAAATGATATATATATATATATAATTGTATGAAGAGTGATATAAATAGTAATAAAGGTAATCCACACAACATTCCCCATCCATTATCAACCATATATGAGTGATCCATTACCAATATTAGGCAATACCAATGTAGGAAGAGATACCCATGTTCGTTCACAGATGATGTCCACATGTCCTTACAATTAGATTTTTGAAACCTAACATCAAATAACACCCCAAAATAATGTAACCATACTATGTTAATTTCCATTCCTTGATTTTCAATCAATAAATCATATCATATTACCCATCGTCATAAAAAATCTTTACTAACCGTGGGACCAATAACCCTGTAAAGAGCAAGGAATGGAGGCACAAAAACATTATTGAGAGCATCCCATTATCCCTAAAATACCCCATATATATTGTGAAAATACCTCTCCCAATCAATGAAAAAAATGACTCAATGATTCTACCACCACCTCTGGTATATCCCTCTTGAAAAATGATGTCAAAAACCATCACCCCTATGAAACAAAAATATCTGGAGTATATCACCAACATCTAGTTTTCCAAGACACCTAATTGTCCCTATATAATATGAACACAAGAATAATGCCATTATACCTCATTATACGAGGCTATCACCAACAACCAAATTTTTTTATCTTGATGAACATCCATCACCAACCACATGAATTGTCAATAAAAACCATATGACATTGGAAAACCAAATCTCTAAATGGCCTCACAAACCACACTGTACATATAACCAAGGGGTCACCTTGAGGCACGAATCATGACTAACAATACATTCCAAAAACTCTACGTTTACATGAAATTCCCAGATCTATCTTGTAATAACGAATAATATTTCATGAATAAACATTTATTTCCTGCATGAGACTACATCAATTTATCTTAGATGAACAATTGAACCAAAAATGGTTCCATTCATAGTTTGACCCACAATATTAAGAATTCTTGTTATTAAAACATTACATAAAAACACATATAACATAGAAAATTTATACTCCCCACCTACTATGATTTAATGATCTCCATTCAACAATATTACATTTCTAATTCATATTAGATCTAAAGAAATCCAGAAAAAAATAATGGTTCCAAAATAATATATTTTGGTTCTAACACATAATAAATGTTATTCAACTAGATAATAGTGTTTATCAATCCATAACAGTAGTGGGACCCATTAGGATTGAAACTAAAAGTAGGAAAACATTATGTTATATATCTCAAGATGGAAGTGGAAAATGAGAGGGAGAGAGTTATGGAATGTTCCTAGACTAGAATATAAAAATCAGGCCACTAACTAGCCTACTAATTAATTAAATTAATTTTTTTAAAAAAATAGAAAGTTTTAAATAATAAAATACCAAGAATTTTAATTTTATTTTGTACTATATGGTCAACAGTACTATTTTATCCCTGATCATGGCGTGTAATTCTCTATACTTCCATGATGCAACATGCCATTCGTAGGAAAAAAAGAAAACCCAACTCCCCTACTCTAGGAATAATTATTCACTATACAGATCATTGTATCTATCTATGTCCCTCATAACAATAGAAAATATTTATTTTTAATGATCTGTGAATAAACCAAGTGATTATTCTTTTACAAATATATTGTATTCCTATGCAACCCTCAGTAGTCTAAATTATCTTTGAGGTTTCGTGGTCCTCGATCATCCCTAAAAAATAATTTCTATCAAAAAATAATATTGGGTGTGCCCCATGGATTTATTGGAACCATCGACCTATAATGTAATTTAAATGTCACATTTCTTCTCACCATACCCCAATCACCAATGTTATAGTGATGTTTTCTTATTACTATTTAATTTTATCCCTAATAATGATCCAACATCGTGTAACATAATTCCTAGACAATTTGATCACCCATAAAACTCTAACAGGGTCCAAAAACACATGATTGGCCCGATATCTTACATGGATTACCTTTCCTAGATACCTGAGTTATTACCACCTACCCACCAAAAATTATCTGATCTTGAGCTAAATTAAGCCACATAATAACCAACCGTTACATAAACAGATGTAACATGCTAAACACATTCCCCAAAAAGTGATTTGACAAAGAATATAAATTTCAATTCCCCTATTACCTAGAAAAATTGACTTGAATAGATCAATTGATCAATTCGGTACACTTTTCCATATGAATCACATACCATGTCACAATCTAACTGAACCTCTCAATTCAATGAGAGTATAATAGCGATACAACATCCTAAATCCAAACCATCCAAGATTCATTCATCATCCTTCAACATCATAATTCATCTTATATTATACTTTATTATAATTCATCACAAAATTACCATGCATCATATTTAGTTCCCATACCTCATATAGAATCTTTGCATTCCAATTGTCACAAAAGAACACCATGAAGATGTATCTATCACAAAGAATAAAAACTATCATTCTATATACATACCAATCATAATGAATAGACCTCATCCCTTATCAAAATATATCATCTTGATTATATATATAATAAAAAATAACTAAATTTGAGATTCATGTCCTCCTTATGGATTTAGGCTCATATTCGACCATTTCCCCTATTATTTAATAATAGACCAACTAGAATAACCTACATTAGTAGAATAATTGAGGATAATAGCTTCTAGAAACACTCATGGTACTACCTCAGATACCAGAGTCTTACCTGATCCATGACCCTCACCTGATTGTGAGGAAATATAGAAATAAAATTATAATTCCCCATCAAGACATATTCTTAGCACTAATTCGATTAAAAATAACAATTTTACAAAAAATGACCTAACAATCAACATTGGAAACACATAAATAATTAACAACATCAAATGGAATCCATTGATATTTTTCACTAACTACACTTTTTTGAATCCTATTATCCCTAATTCTAGTAATGTAGACATCCCTTACCTATCTATCATGATACCAATGCCTATCTAGGTATACTAAAATTATTAATTTTTGACTCTATAATAGAGGCTTGGTTCACCACATAAAAAAATGAGGTCATCCTAAATTTATTTACTTACACCCTGAAATAATTTCATAAACCATCCAATAATCACCATACTATGGTGATATCATCTTTGGAAAATTCCACTTGAAATCACAAAAAATAATCAACCTTATATTGAATTCAATATCTGATATATCTTAATATATCAAGTGAATGAAATCATATGATCTACATGAAGTCATTTCCTCATGTACACATACACTAAGAACCTATCACTAAAGTCCTTATATGTCATCTCCTCATTCCTACAATCCTATAAATGACCATTACAAGATATATTTATTGATATATTAAGAAAATTTATTTACAACTTCACCCCACACCCAATGGGTATCTTCATCCAATGGAAGTCATCTAAACATAATCAATCCAATACTATACTTCCTAGGATCCAACCTATCTATAAAACATCATAGGATATTTTGATTCCAAATCCATTGTCTAGTATTCAATGTGAGTAACAACTCCCTAATATCCATAATCAATCCTCCATGTTACATGTGTTAAAAGTGATAATCTTATTTTGAAGTCACATTACTAAATCCTTCTTCCTATAAAACTATCCTAAATAATATAAATACTTCACCTATGGCTAATTCTCACCAATTCCTTTATAGTGATAAATCTACTCACACATGAGGTCACCACATCATTACCCTCGTAATGGACATCATCTATGTTGTATCCCACTAAGAACCAAATACTTTTCACTATATAGATACCGGTATTTTGATATCTTAATATGTAATATTGTAACAGGAAGTCAATTACACTATCTTATAAAACTCTATATCCAAAGACAAATATTTTACTATCCGACCTCACCGCCCTCCTACCTATTCTATGGTCATATAACACACACATGATAAACACACATGATACACTTACCAATGAAAAAATGCCCACATAATTCATCTATTTGAGTAGAAATCCACCAATAATTTATATAGGTAACAAAATAGATGTTATTTCTAAAAAATTCAATAACTACTCCCATTTCCCTTCTAGAACCAGAATTAAAATCACAAGAATTAGCATGCATTTTTGTTGACTATTATATTCCTTAAATAATACGTAAATACCATTATTTGTGATAGAATATTTGACCGTTTCCTCATCAACATTGGCATATGATGAAAATAATTATAGACATATTTTCCCAAGTACGCTGGTCAATGAGGTTTATTATCTATGATGCATCATAATATTTGTTGGTTGAGAGGATGGGAAGTAAGGCTAACCACACCCTTTCAGTGGAATTCTCACCTAATCTGGGACCCTATTACATATTTAATATATATTTATGAATCCTTCCCAAATCCCATCTTGGTATCATGAACCCATGTGCCACCAATTCAATGAAAACCATGAGTTTTATGTGAACAATAGATTATATTACTGGATCTCCATCCTTTCAAAATTAATTAGTGAAGACATGTCTTATATTCAAATCTATGAACTCGCAATTTTATCACATTATATAGAGGATGTTATTGTTGTGATGTTGGGATAAATTCCAGAATAAGGGATTCATATATACCATTTTCAAGGGAATAAGAACCCATGTAGACCAGTTCCACTTAATATGACATGTCATATATTTTAATTTCTTTAGATGATGTACTTTTTCAATTATTTTACAATGTTTTGGAATGAAAAACATAGTTAATGGAACCTAGAACTGTTCTTTAAGTGACTTTTCCATGAGTATCCCTTTCTGGATTATCCTAATCATTCATAACTAGAAAAGAAAAAAAATATTGATTGGGGATTACAACACAAAGGTAACATCCCATAATGGGTTCCACACACCAGTTCCATGTGTCGGTTCTCCACAAGACATCAAGAGTACCTCTTTTTATGCTAGAGGCTAATGACTAGTAGTGAGGGTACAATATCGATCATGGGGAGACTATACTCTATTTTGATAGAGTAATACACCTATGGAAATAAATAAACAAATAACAACAAAATGACCAAAGGATCTAATAAACTGAATTGTACTATTATAAAATGAAAACAAAAACTTAAAATAAGATATCAAAATTAAGCATTAGATATGTCATGTTAAAGTATGTGATTTGTGTCAAAATAAAACTAAAAAGTTGATATACTTATAACTACTAAGCGGGTCCTAAAACATGCCCAATTTTCTCATTGAATCTCTATCCCCAAATCCGAAATCTTACATAGGGACTTTACACTAAACATGTATTACAATAATGAAATATATTCAAGTACCATTCAGGAAGCCCTAGTAGGGAGTAAGTGCAACTCACTAGGGCACCACCAATGGTGTCTAAAACAATATCCAAACAATAAATGTGTATGCAGTAATATAATGAAAAAATAAAAAATCATAAAAAATCAATTATATCATTGTCAATTTATTTTTTATTTATGCACATAATCTATTAGGTTTCTTAGGACACATGATCCTAAATACCATCTTCGACCCACAACGAAGTCAAAACTATCCCCAAGGGATACCATGTCTTATAATTCCACTCATAAAATTCTATATATCATCTAATATCTCAAAGTTCCATTGTAATGATTCTTGATCTCAATTCATATTTGAATTCCAATGTAATTATTCATCATTTTATTAATTAATTAAATTAATAATTAATCATCTTAATCCATTTATTAAACTCTACATTTATCCAATCCTCAAAATCTCTTCAGTTTACACATTAATTATTTAATAATATCAATATCATTAATTAACTCAAGAATTAATTAATTTTCTCAATCTTATTAATTAATTCAATTATTAATTTGTCTTCTTAATCTCATTAATTAACTCAAATGTTAATTAAAACTCTCAGTGTTATTAATATACTCAAAAATAAATTTATCTTATCTTTCCTATTAATCAACTCAACAATTAATTAATCATAGATACAACAATAATAATTCAAAAATTAGTTTATGATCTCAATTACCTTGATAAATTATCAATTTAATTAATCAAAATACATAATCCAAATTATCGCATAATTTATTCATTACTTAACCATAAAATTCCAAATCTCATTGTCCTATAATTAATTAATTAATTAATTAATCAAATTCACAGTCTCATTATAGTATTATTAATTCATCATCTAATTATCATAATTTCAAAATCTCAATAACTCTTCAATTAAATTGAAAATTAATTTTCCATATTCCAAATTCACATTGTTCAATCAAATCCCCAATCCCTTAATTATTTCATTTTGAACATTAATTAATTCTATTTAAGAGTAACTAATTAATAAAAAAACCCTATAATTTATAAAATTAAATTCATGTAATTTAAATCATGAAAATGGAATTTGAATAATATACCACCTATCTCAATTAGTTGATGAATTGTTTCCCAATCAAAATATGCAAAAATTGAGTGTCATGAAGACTTATAAGAAGATATGGATCTAAACCCATAAATCAAAATTGAACAGATTGAGATCCTTCCATTATAGATCTAGATCCAAAATACTATATCTAGATGCACAATCCTTGATCTTTATCTAAACAATACATGAAGAACAAACCATTCAATGATGGGGGAAGAAAAAAAGAGGAATGGAAAACCAAGAGAGATAGGATTCTCATACCCAAATGAGTGTAAATCATAGATTTGGGCCTTGAATATTGTTGACTGGTGGTTGAGAAGGCTTAAAATCCATCTGTTATGTTATGAAATTATTAGGGGATTAGTTAGTATGATTTAGTGTCCAATAGGTTGAGTTTTTGTGGTTTAGGGGATTTAAAATCTAATTTTGGGTGAATTTAAAATTCAAAAATCATTTTCTAGGTAGGGGCACATGGTTTCATATATCTATGAACCCTAATGAAAAACCTCTCATAAGGGGATGCATGGTTTCTCTTTTTCGGGTGAACTATTTTAAATATTGAGCGATGACCGTGCAGAAACCCTTTTTTTATGGATGCATGGTTTTATAGTCTTGGGAACACTGTTACAGAAAAACATATACCAACCCTTAACTACCCACTTTCATATACATTTCTCCAAATTTCACCCAAAAAATACCAAATTCCATGAAAAATACTCAACAATAGGATGAAATATTACCAATTACCAGTCTTGAGACATCTATTGAAATGTTTAGGATCATAAAATCTCCCCACCATATAAAATCGTGTCCTATATATGCACTCCCAATCATATCTATGATTTTGAGTAAAAAGTATTAGGCCACTGATCTATCATAACATCTTCTCCCTCCCATGAAACTTTCGTCCCACATCCATGTTTCCACAATACACAAACTCACTAGTGTAAAAAATTATTATCACATCGGTTCTATATAACCGATGATATATATCAATAACGATCCATATTTTATGTCTGTTATTTTATAAACGACGTTAGATAAACAGAAATTAGCTTTTTGACTTCGGTTATTGTATAACTGACGTGAAAATCTAATCGGGCATGCTTTATAATGTTCGTTATTTTATAACCGACGTGATAAAGGAAAGCACGATGCTTTACCACATCGGTTATAAAAAACCGACGTCATAAAGCCAATCTCTGCAATTTATCACGTCCGTATAAAGAGACATATATCACATCAGTTATGAAATAACCGACGTGATAAATAGTTTTCTGCGTTGGTTATTAAATAACCGACGTTATAGAAATTAAAAAAATATTTTATCTCGATGGTTATTAAATAACCAACATGATAAATATTTTAAATGATTTATCACACCCCGTATTCAGTCATTCTGTTTTCTTCGATTGGGAGACATGTGACTCGTCTCTCTCGTGCAGAAATCCTAGAATCGATTCGTCGAAGTCATGCCATCCAGCCTCGTTTTGGCAACATCATTATTCATATTCATTATTATCATATCTGTCAGGTCGACTCACAACACTCATGTAAGGCTCACATGAATCCTTTTCTGTTTTTTCACGTGATTCCCTAATCTAATTTGTTATGATGTTATTTTTCATTGTTCTTGCAATCATGTTTAGTTTCATAGTGTTAATCTATACCATGCTAAATTATTTTATGGTAATATAAACCTATGGATGTGATTTCAAGAAAGTTTACGATTTTGTGTGTTCTATCATGTGTGTCTGTGCGTACAAGGGGGTTTCCAAGGGGGTGGGGGGACTGTGCCAGTAGGTGGGGGTGTCCAGGGGGTAGGGTGGGCTATCCATTTTGGTGGGGGTGTGTAGGGGGTGTCAAAGGGGGTGGGGTGATGTTCAGGGGGGGTGTGGGGGATGTCAAGGGGTTGGGGGTGTCCAAGGGGTTGCGTGGAATGTCGAAGGTGGTAGGGGTAGTGTCCATGGGGGTGGGGTCTGTCCAGAGGGTTCGGTGGGGGGGGGGGGAGTTCAGGGGTGTGTGTGTGGGTGGGGGTCAAATGGGGGGGGGGGGGTTGTCCAAGGGCATGGGTGGATGGAGGCGGGCTATCCAAGGGAGTGGGGGCCTGTCCGGAGGGTTTGGGGGTGGTCTGGGGGGGTGTCCAGAAGGTTGGGGTGTCCAAGGGGGTTGGGGGTGGGGGTGGGGTCCATGAGTGGTGGGGTCTCCAAGGGGGTGGGGGGCTGTCTAAAGGTGTGGGGGCTGTCTAGGGGTGGGGGGATCTCCAAAGGTGTGGGGGTGTGTTCCAGGGGTGGGGGGCTGTCCATAGGGTTGGGGGATGTCCAAGTGGATGGTGGTGTCCAGGGGATGTCCATGGGGGTGGGGGTGGTGTACATAGGGTTTGGGGGATGTCCAGAGGGTTGTGGGGTGTCAAGGGTGTCTATGGTGGGGTAGGAGAGTCTAGGGGTGTGTGTAGGGGTGGGGGTCCAAGGGGGTGGGGGTGTTGAAGGGGGAGGGGGATGTCGAAGGTGGTGGGTGGGGGGCTATCTAAGGGTGTGGGGCCTATCCAGATGGTTTGAGGGGTTGCCCGGGGGTAGGCTATCCAGAGGGTTGGGGTGTCCGGGGGGGTGTCCAAGGGGGTAGGAGGGGGGGGGGGGGGGGGTGGTGTCTAGGAGGGGTGGGGGTGTCCAAGGTAGTGGGGGAGGGGGGTATGTCTAGAGTTTTGGGGGCTATCCAGTGGGTGGGGATTGTGCAGAGTGATGGGGGTTTTCCAAGGTGGTGGTGGTGTCGAGGGGGTGTCCAAGGGGGTGGGGGTGGTTTCTAGAGGGTTCGAGGGGGGGGGGGGGGGCTATCCAGAGTGTTGGGGGTGTCCAGGGTGTCCATGGTGGTAGGTGGTGGAGGGGAAGGCCATGGGTGTGAGGGGGGGGGGGGTCCAAGGGGTGGGGTTTTGAAGGGGGTGAGTGGGTGGGGGTGTCCAAGGGGGTGGGGCTTGTCAAGATCGTTTGGGGGGTTGTCTGGGGGGGGGGGGCTGTCCAGAGGGTTGGGGGTTGTCCAAGGGGGTGTCCAATAGGGTAGGAGGTGGGGTGGGGTGTCCAGGAGGGGTGGGGGTGTCCAAGGGAGTGGGGGGGCTATCTGGAGGTGTGGGGGGCTGTCCCTGTGGTGGGGGTGACCAGAGGGGTGGTGGTTGTCCAAGGGGGTGGTGGTGTTCAGGAGGTGTACAAGGGGGTGGGGGTGGTGTCCCTGGGGGTGGGGGATATGTGTCAGTTGCAATTGACTATTGCATCATTGTTCGTGAGATTATGACACAATGATTTTATTGTTTCATGGATATTAGGCTATAATTTATTACTGTTGTTTAAGGGGATAGGGGTGGGTCAAACTTGATGGGGGTGGTGTCCAAGGGGGTTGGTACAATCTATGTTTTAGGTTTCCATTATTATTTTTAGGGATTCAAGCATTATGAAAAGATGAGGGGTGTTGTAATATGATTCTATTTCGTTATATATATTTTGACCAGTCATTGTATATGAGAAAATTATTGATTCTGGGGGAGTCCATGTCATGGTTTTCAAAGATGTGTAGTTATCATGACCCCATTGTGCCATGATTACAGGCTTTCCACTGTGATTTTCTCCATCCGAGTTTTTATTTTAAATTTGATTTGATTCTCTGGTTTACTCCATTTTCTCCAATTTTCTATCAACCATTGGAGGCCCCATGGTTTTCTTGGATTCCATGGAATTTCCATAAATATGTTACTTATTCCATGTTATTATTCCATTATTATTTGTTTTATTTTTTTCTTTTTCTTCCACTCCTTCTTATCCTTCCGTCCTTCTATTTTTAGGTATGTTTGGTCATTGTTAAATTGATGGATTAATAGTAATCGATGTGTCTAGGGTTATTAGGAGGGTTGGGGGTGTCCAAGGGGGTAGGGGCTATCTAGATGGGTGGGGGCTGTCTAGGGGATGGGGGGATGTCTAGAGGGGTGGGGGTTGTCCAAGGGGGTGGTAGTGTCCAGGGGGTGTCCAAGGGGGTGGGGGTGTCTAGTGGGTTGGGGGTGTCCAGGTGGGTGTACAAAGGGGTAGGGGGTGGGTGTGGTATCCAAGAGGGTTGGGCGGTGTCCAAGGGGCTGGGGGGATGTCTAGAGTGGTGGGGGCTATCTAGGGGGTGGGGGGGCTATCCAGAGGGGTGGGGGATGTCCAAGGGGGTGGGGGTGTCCGGGGGTGTCCAAGGGGGTGTGGGTGGGAGTGGTGTCCAAGGGGGTTGGGGTGGTGTTCAATGGGGTGGTGGTGTTGTCCAAGGGTGTAGGGGTGTCCAAGGGTGGGGTTGGTGTACAAGGGGGTGAGTGTGATTTCCAGGGGTGGGGTGGTGTCCAAGGGGTGGGGGCTGCCCAGAGGTGTGGGGGTGGTCAAGAGGTTTCAAATCGTTAGGATCTGTGTGATTTTCAGTGGTGAATGTATACGTGTTTCAATATTTATACTTCATATTTCTTTTTGACGGAAGTATGAATTTGGTATCCAGTTGCACCGGGATATATTCTTTTTTAATCTTATGAAGAAAGTATTCAAGGTGAATTTAAAATTGTTATATCTAACTATATTTTCTTTTTAAAATCATATTCAAGAATAATTTTTTAAATACGCATATATTTGTTTTATATTTCTAAATTTTTTACATTTAAATTATGATGTTTTTCATATAAACATAAATTTTTCTAATCTTAAAAATATTTATAATTTTGATAACTGTTATAGGTAATAATGAGTTGATGTTGGATTATGACACATCGAAATGATCAATGAATACGAGGAAGGTGTTGATGCATTTTTGGAATTTCCTAAACGAAATAGTCTAAGTAGTGTCATTTTTTTCTTTCCATGCCTGAAATATTTGAATATGAAGATGTTGAAAAGTAGAGAGATAAAAGATCATTTGATTTATCATGGTTTTTATCCAAGTTACAGCTCTTGGATTTGGCATGGTGAAACAGGACGGAAAGTCACTGATGATGATGATTCACAGGACGGAGACTCTGATGAAATTAATGAAGTGATTCGCAATATTGCTACCGAACAAATTGATATATAACCGACAGTTGTGAGTCTATATGCTGATTCTGAAAAACCATTATATCCTAGTTGTACAGATATTACAGTTTTGTCGGCGGTGTTTAGATTAATTAACCATAATGAGAATCATGGATGGAGTGACATATGTTTTATAGAACTACTATAATTGATGAAAGACATTCTTCAAAAGGGTAATGATTATCCAGATTCACATTATAAGGCCAAGAAAATATTATTCCCAATGGGATTGGGATACCAAAAAATGAATGTCTATTTAAATGACTGTATGATATACTGGAAGAAAAATGAATTTCTGTTAGAGTATTCTAAATGTGGGACATCACGGAATAAGGTGAAAGAAACATCACAGGGTGATGTAGAGATTACAAAGATCCCTTCAAATGTATTTTGGTAACTTCTTATAATTCATTGTTTCAAACATTTATTTCCTAATTCACATGAAAAAAAGGCTATGTTGGCATAATTATGAGCGGTTAAGTGATGGAAAAATTCGTCATCCAGCTGATTTTCCACAATGGAAGAAAATTGATGAGCAGTATACTACATTTGGAAATGAAATCAGAAATCTCAGACTAGGATTGGGCACATATGTAATGAATCCATACTGAACCCTCAGTAGAACACATAGTTCATGTCCTGTTTTATTGGTAATTTACAACCTCTCTCCTGAAGTTTGTATGAAGTGAAAATATGTCATGTTGAGTATAATGATTTCTGGTCCGAACCAACCTAGAAATGATATCGATGTTTTCTTATCACCGTTGATTAATGATTTGAAACTTTTATGGGAGGATGGTATTAGGGTGTATGATTCTTATAAAATGGAATATTTCCAACGGCATGCAGTGATTCTTTTCACTAAAAATGACTTCCCAACATATGGAAATTTATCTGGATACAATGTTAAAGGGCACAAAACATGTCCAATTTGTGAACAACAGATTCCATATTGTCAATTGCATCATGGGAGGAAAACAGTGTACATGGGTCATCAAAAGTTTTTGTCTATGGATCACTCTTATAAAAGAATAAAAAAGGCATTCAATGGATCACAAGAATTTGATATTCCTCCAAAACCTTTATCTCATGATCTGTATTTTGAGAGGGTGAAAAAACTTGATGTGACATTGGGAAATACACAGAAATCTGGTAATGATAGATATATTTAGAAGAAAAAAGTCAATATTTTTTGAGCTACTATATTGGATATATCATGAAGTTAAACCTAATATTGATGTCATGCACGTGGAGAAGAATATCTGTGATAGTTTGATTGGAACATTGTTATATATTAATGGAAGGACAAAAGTTGGGTTGAATGCAAGATTAGACTTACTATCAATGGGAATACGTTTGGAGTTAGCTCCCACTCTTAATGGAAGACGAACATTTCTTCCACCGGCTTGCAATACATTATCGAAGAGGGTGAAAATTAGCTTTTGTCAGTGTCTTCATGATATCAATGTGCCTCAAGGTTATTCTTCAGATGTAAAAAATTTTGTCACATTGAAGGAATTGAAGTTTATAGGTATGAAATATCATGATTTTCATGTCATTATACAACAACTTCTACCAGTAAAATTGTGTGGAATATTTCCCATCCGTGTTAGAAAGACTATAATGAAGTTGTGTTATTTTTTCAATTCAATTATTAATAAGGTGATTGATGAGAATTATTTGAACATTTTGGGAGAGGATAAAATTTTTATTCATTGTCAATTGGAAATGTATTTTCCTCCATGTTTTTTTTGATATAATGGTGCATTTAATGATTCATCTAATTCGAGAAATAATGCTTTGTGGACTAGTATATCTTTGTTGATGTATCCTTTTGAAAGGTATATGAAAACAATTAAGGGTTATGTTAAGAATCCATATCGACCTGAAGCCTCCATTATTGAAAAGTATATTTCTGAGGAGGTTGCAGAGTTTTGTACAAGCTACATGGTTGTGGTGCAGCACATAGGTTTGCCTCCATCTCACTATGAACGAGTGAATAATGAGGGAAAGGGGATTCGTGGATTGAATATCAATTTGTTTTCAGATAAATAGATAAAGAAGTTAGAATCATACAACATGATTAACCTTGCTGATTCTCAACCGTATATCAAATTTCATATTAATGAGTTGAAACAATGTCATCCAAAGAAGAATGAAACGTGGATTTCCAATGAGCACAACAAAACTTTTTTGTCATGGTTTAAAAAGACATTTCTTAGTAGATCAGATGTATCAGAGACATTAAAATGGATAGTGGGTGGTACATGTTTAAATGTGATAACATGGTCCAGTTATGTCATCAATGGATATAAATATCATATGAATGTTTAGAACAACAGATGTGTAGTTAAGAATAGTGGTGTAATGGTGTTTGCAGAAGAAATGAATTTTTTGAGTACTAAGAACAAAAACCCAATTTCTGCATCAGGTGCATATTATAGAGTGATTGGAGTCATATGGGAGGTGGATTACATTAAAATTAATGTTCCTATTTTAAACTATAAATGGTTTATCAGTAATAAAAGTGTTAGACACGATGAATTTGGAATGTTAGTTGTTAATCTGAATAGATTGGAAGACACTTAATATTCTTTTATAATGGAAACACATGCAAAACAAATTTTTTATATAGTAGATCAATCATATATGCAGTGGGATGTTGTTTTATAAGGGAAAAACAATATGCTGGTGAGGATGAACATGATAAAGATGCTGATTTATGGGAGAACCCTACTTCCATGGAAATATTAACATAACATAATGATGAGCATGTTGAAGACATGGTTTGTGCCATAAGGAACGATTACAACAAAGAAATTTGGGAAAACAATCCATTTGTACATACATAAGATTACAAGGTAACATTTTTTATTTCTTGATTACATTTATTATTTTCATAAAATGGTATATATTGTATGTTTTTCCTTTATTAAAACATTTATTAAAACAAAATAAGTATATGTTTTTTTTGTTTTAATTTTTTTTAGTTTATTTTATCATGTTTACCATTACATTATTTATAAATCTATTGTTTTTGTTCAGTGTCAATTACATTACCATGTTTACCATGTTTACAAGTTTTACCATGTTTTAATTTTTTTATTTTACTTTATCATGTTTACCATTACATAAATTATATATCTATTATTTTTGTTCCGTGACAATTACTTTACCATGTTTACCATGTTTACCAGGTTTACCATATTTACCATGTTTACCATATTGACCAACAATACCATCTTTACCATTGTTTAACATGCTTACCATATTAAACATGTTTACTATTGTGTAACTTAGTATAGTTTTCTATTTTCTGATTACATCAGTTTTAAAATATTTTAATTTTTATATTTGTGAACTAATGTTTTTTTATTTAAACATAATGACAGATCAATCAATTGATCAACCACATAATTATGGAGATGAGAATATTGTTCATACATCTGGGGAGGATCATTCACAAGCTCCTCTTGATGTTCCCCAATCATAATCATGTGCTCCCATTATTACAAAGAGTTAATGAGTTGGTAAACGTGGGTGCACACATTTACCAAAATTATCACTTGCTCATACGCCGGATCAGAGGATACTCATTGAGTTTGATGGGGATGATATTCCTAGAGGTCCAAATGCTAATGATTTTAAGAGTTCTGTATCAAATCAGGGTAAGAGAAAAGTAATCATTTTTTATGATGTCTAGAGAAGTGTGGACAAAGCGATAATCTCTCAGTTGTGGGAGATGGTTTTGTTAAGATCATTTTCTATTTTTTTCCTATGATTTAAATTCATCTAGTATATGTAATATTTTTAACCTCTTCTTTTATCATATGACATTCTAAATTCTTGGCACTGGAGGAGTCAGGAAAACATGCTTATCGATGGATTCTAGGAGATGGAGGGATTTCAAATCAACCCTCACATCTGATTTCCTTTTTGGTCATTGGAGTCATGAAAATCGATGTCATATATCTCCTTTCATAGATGAAGACACATTGAGAAAGTTTCTTAAAAGTAGAAGAAAAGATTTATTTTTGGTAAGGGCAATGTATACATTTATAATATTTCTTATATAAATGATATTATTACTGTTTTGTTAATGATTTTTTATTCTTAATTTACAGAAGACAAGAAAACCTCATCATGATATCCAAACAAAAAATATATACCCTCATAGTTTATATTGGGGTGGGTATACATTATTGGAAGAACAAATGATGGCAGAAAAATTACAAAAACTAAGAGCTGAGTCTTCAAGCTCTATAGAGGTGGCCCCTCCATCCCCTCCATCTAGACATTAAATATTGAAGAGAGATCTGATGTGCTAAAAGGGGACATATCTTTCGGAAGATTTTAGAATCGTATCTGAGAGGATTGTAAGATATCTATTTTATTTATTTAATTTAACTATTTACATCATATAATTTCAATCATTACAGAAATGTTCAATTAATTTATATAGGATTATCTTGAAGAGAAGAGCTCTCCTAGGGTATTTATAGCTGTTGGGAGGTATGATATTTTATCTGCAACATTAGGAAATCACGAACATCCTGGTCGTGTACGAGGATATCTGGAAGGTGTATTGGTAAGAAAAGTGTTTCAATGTTCTTCAACTACTTACGTTGAGGGTTTTTATAAAAAAATAGAATCCCTGGAGGCTAAACTTGATAATATTAATGAGAAGATGGAGTAAATGATTAGATCATTGGTATAGTCTATGTATGCAGACATGTAACGTCAATTTCAGACTGTAGATCCCACTCCTCCACCACCCCGTATAGACCCCATTATTTATCCACCACCTCCCCCAGTAGCTCCCACTCCCCCACCCCCTGAAGACCCCATTATTTATCCTCCACCTCCGCTAGTAGCTCTCACTCTCCCACCTCAGTCTGCAGACCCCATTTTTTATCGTAATCCTCTGCCGCAACTTCTTACTTATTGCGAGTTGTATGTTGATGATCCTCAACATCAAATAGTTGCATATGGGTTGGTATATTTTATATGAGATAAAATTCATCATCAAATATTAGTGGTAGAGAATAATAGGGTCATTGTACATGATATTATATATAGATCAGCTCGAGTACCATTACCTACAGATGAGGTGACGACAGTTGGACATAGTATCAACCATTTTTTAATTTGGCCATCCAGACTTCTTCGACTCATTACTATAGAGGTATATATGTTATATCTTCTAGTTTATTTTATTTATTAAAGTTGTTTTATCAATTGTAAACTAATATATTTTTATATTTATTTTTATAGGAATATTTCAAAGGTAAAGAAATATTGTATAGACAACAACAAAGACAAACGGCTATGACATCAGATATAGATTATAGTAATTTTGAAATATTGTTAAGATATTAAAATTTTTTGGCGGATCATTAAAAGTATCGAATGGAAGATCATGTTTGTGGACGTGCAATAACTGTGTGGATTATGAAAGCTGATATCATGGTTCTTGTTACTTGAAATAATTTGGGCATCAACGTGGTGCAAATTTTTTCCATGTAAGTCTTAACTCCTTTTCCATACGTTATATTTATTAAAAATGTATACATATGCCTTTTTTGTTTTAGGTATATTTAAGAAATTTGTGAGAAGAATGAGCAGAATGATGTATATGGATTCATGGACATGCATTTCATTTCCTCTTATGAAAGTGCATTGGATGAGGAACAAAAAATGCTTAATACTGCTGAAAGACATGAACATAATATAGTCAGACAATATTGGATGTTACGTTTTTGTGAGAGGTATGAAACACATCTCTCTCAAAGGGTTCATTATATTTTAACATAGAGAGCCACTATCCTTAAATTTTCTTTTATCAATTATCATTGGATGTAAGCGTTTTTATTCCCAAGAAAGAAGACACCTTATTGGATATTCTCTATCCATGGTGATGTATGGGAATGTTTTATTAAAATGTTGGAAAAGTAAGATTCAATTTCTCAATAGTTTTATATATTATAATGAATTTTAAATTTATCCCATTCGTATTATTTTCTAACAGTGGATGGGTATACTTTCAAAAAAACACAAAGAAAAGGAGTGGGAAGATCAAATATGTAAATGTAAAGGTAAATATCCATTTATAATTTGTACTTTTTGGCTTGTTAAATAAAAATAATATATTGAATTTATACTCATTCAAACATAATTTTCATGAAAAACAAGGCGTCATCAAATGCAGATATTATATGTTATGATTTTTGTATGAAATAATAACAACTGGGACAGTTGTGAACATTGACCTTGTAAGATTTACTTTTAAATTGTTACATAATATTTCATTTGATTTATTCATTATACATGTTAACTATAATCCTATTAATTTGTAGCTATTTGATGACCCTCAAACCTATAGTTCTCAAGACGTCAAACACTTACATGTGGAATAGTCAAATTATTTTATAGGTTTGATTGAATTTTTGTTTTTTGTAGAGTAAATTGTAATTTTGAATATTGTCATTGTGATTGTTTATTTGTTAGTAGTTTAGGTTAGATTTAGTTTTTTTAACTTGAAATTTTATGTTTTGAATGTTATATATATGAATGATTGATTTTTATCAACTTCTTGTTTTGGTCTACTTATGATGGTTTTTCATCTATGGATTTTGGTCTGGGGGGGACGGGTTCCAAGGGCGTAAGAGTTTTAGTGGGGTGGGGGTATCCAGGGGTTTCGGAGGGTTGTCCGGTGGGGTGGGGGGTATCTTGGGTGTCCATGAGAGTGGGGGGGGGGGGTAGTCCAGGGGGTGGGAGCGTTTCCAGGAGGGTAGAAGGGAAGTCCAAGGGAGTGGGAGGCTATCCTAGGGGTCTCCAGGGGTGTGGGGGCGTCATGTGGGGTGAAGGGGGTTTCTAGGGGTGTGGGAGGGTTGTCTAGTGGGGTGGGGGGTCTAGGGTGTCCTTGGGGATTGGGGGGGGGGGGAGTCCAGGGGGTGGGAGAGGAGGCGCCGCCATCCCTTGGGCGGCTGAACACCACTGGAAGGTACTCATCACTCCCACATTCGATGCTTGAGCTCGCAAAATGTTTCTCCAATGATTTTTACCTTGTAAACATCATTCATTATTAAACATTGATTCCAGTATAAACCGGGGGAAATTCCTTCATGTGTGAGGGTGTTTTCCCCTGGTTATACTGGCATTGATGTAGTAGAATGAATGATGCTTACTGGGGAAGAAAGCATTGGTGAAATATTTTTGAGAACTCAGGTTTCACATGTGCGAGTGATGAGTACCTTCTAGCGGCGTTCAGCCCCCCCCCCCCCCCTGAGGGATAGCGACACCTCCTCTCCCAACACCAGTAGTCCATGGGCTATCCAGGGGGTGGGGGATGACCAGGGGTGTGGGAGGGGGGGTCCAGGGGTGTGGGTGGGTGGGGGGGGGGCTATCTAGTGTGGTGGGGTTTCTGGTCTGGTTTTGATCGGGTTTTGGTTTGTTTTTCGTCTGGGGGTGTCCAATGATGTGGGGGCATCCAGGGGTGTGGTGGGGGTGTCCAGTGCAGTGGGAGGGTGTCTAGGAGGGTGGGAGGGATTTCTAGGTGAGTGGGGGGATGTCTAGGGAGTGTCCAAGGTTGTAGGGGGCAGTCCCAGGGGGTGGGGGCAGTCCAGGGGTGTGGGGGTGTCTAAGAGGGTGGGGGTTGTCCAGGGGTGTGGGGGGATATCCAGGGGTGGGGGAAGTCCAGGGGTGTGGGGGCGTGTCCAAGAGGGTGGGGGCTGTCCATGGGTGTGGGGGTTGTCAAGGGGGTGGGGGCAATCCAGGGGTGTGGGGTTGTCCAGGGGTGGGGGGGGGGGCAGTCCTGGGGGTGGGGGATGTCCAGGGGTGTGGGGGTGTCTAGGAGGGTGGGGGATTTTCTGAGGGTGTGGGGGCTATCCAGGGAGTTGGGGGAAGTCCAGGGTTGTGTGGGTGTCTAGGAGGGTGGGGGCAGTCCGGGGGTGTGTGTGTGTGGGGGGGGGGGTTGTCCAGGGGGAAGTCTAGGGGTGTGGGGGGGGGGGGGTTCCAAGAGGGTGGGGGCTGTCCAGGGCTGTGGGGGGGGGGGGCTGTCTAGGGGATGGCGGAAGTCTAGAGGTGTGTGTTGGGTGGGGGGTGTCCCGGAGGGTCGGGGAAGTCCCGGGGGTGGAGGGCAGTCCAGGGGTGTGGGGGTGTCCAGGAGGGTGGGGGTTTCCCCGGGTGAGGGGGGTTGTCCAGGGGGTGGGGCAGTCCAAGGGTGTGAGGGGAAGGGTGTCCAAGAGGGTGGGGGTAGTCATGGGGGTGGGGGGGGGGCAGTATAGGGGTGTGGGCAGTGTCCCGGAGGGTGGGGGTTGTCCAGGGGTGTGAGGGGATGTCCAGGTGGCGGGGGGCAGTCCAGGAGTGTGTGTGTGGGAGGGGGGTGTCCAGGAGGGTGGGGGAAGTCTCGAGGGTGGGGGGGGGGGAGTCTATGGGTGTGGCAGGGTGTCTAAGAGGGAGGGGGTTGTCCAAGGGTGTGGGGGCTGTCATGGGGCGGGGGCATTCCATGGGTCTGGGGGTGTCCAGGAGTGTGGGGGTTTTCCAGGGGTGTGGGGTGCTGTCCAGGGGGAGGGGGGAAATCCAGGGGGGTTGGTGGGTGTCCGAGAGGGTGGGGGAAATTCCGAGGGGGGGGGTGTGGCTGTCCAGGGTGTGGGGGTGTCTAAGAGGTTTGGGGGGGTTCCAGGGGTGTGGGGGCTGTCCAGGGGTGTGGTTAGTCAAGGGGTGTGGTGATGTGTAGGAGTGTGGGGGTTTTCTAGGGGTGTGGGTGGGGGGGGGGGCTATCCGGAGTGTGGGGGTAGTCCAAGGGTGGGGGGGTTATAGGAGGGTGGGGTGTTGTCCAATGGTGTGGGGGGATGTCCAGGGGGTGGGGGCTGTCCATGGGTATGGGGGTGCCCAAGGGTTTGGTGGTTGATTTCTAGTAGGGTGGGAGGGGGGTCTGGTCTATTTTGGTCTGTTTTTGGTAACTTTTTGGTCTATTTTGGGGGTGTGGTAGGGTTGTCCAGGGGTGTGGGAGTACTATCCAAGGTCTTGGGGTATACAAGAGGGTGGGGTGGGTTGTCCAGGGGTTTGGGGGGATGTTCAGGGCGGTGGTGGGGTAGTCAAGGGGTGTGGGAGTGTCCAAGAGGGTGGGGGTTGTCCAGGGGTGGGGGGTCCAGGTGTGTGGGAGTGCTGTCCAGGGGGTGGGGGTTTTCCAGGGGTCTGGGGGGCTGTCCAGGGGGTGGTGGGGTAGTCCACGTGTGTGTGGGGTGTATCTAAGAGGGTGTGGGGTTGTCTAGGGGAGTTTGGGGCTATCCAGGGTGGGGTGACCTGTTCAGGGGTGTGGGGGTGTCCTGGGGTGTGTTGGGGGCTGTCCAGTGGGGTGAGGGGGTTTTGGCTAGTTTTTGGTAAATTTTGGTCTGTTTCAGGGGCGTGGGAGGGTCGTCTAGGGGTGTGGGAGTGTTTTCCAGGGGGTGGGGGTATACAAAAGGGTGGGGGGGCGGGTTGTCCTGGGGTGTAGGGGTCTGTCCATAGGGTGGTGGGGTTGTCCAGGGGTGTGGGGGGCTGTCCAGGGGGTGGGGGTATTTCAGGGGTGTAGGGGTGTCCAGGGGTGTGGGGGGGGGGTTCTAGTCTGTTATGGTATGTTTTCGGTACCCTTTTTCTCTGTTTTAGGTAATTTGGCTAGGCATATCAGTTGTTCGGTTTCATTTCAAAAAAATTTTACGTCAGTTATGAAATAACCAGTGTAAAAAATGCATTTTTATTCCTTTTAACGTCGTTTATTTCAAAACCGATGTAATAACTTCTTGGGGAATGGTTTTTATTTTAGTTACTTCATAACCGACATAATAAATTGAAATGGATGGTTTTTTATGTCAGTTATAAAATAACCGATGTCGTCAATATGTTTTTTACGTTAGTTATTATATAACAGATGTTGAAAACCTCTTGGAAAACAGGTTTATCACGTTGGTTATAAAAATAACTGAAGTGATAAATTCTTCGGAAGAGTGTTTTATGACATCAGTTATTATATAACCGACATGAAAGGGTAAATACCATGTCAGTTATTATATAACCAACATAATAAAGCACACCTATTAAGGATTTTCCACGTCAGGTTTTTACCAATCGATGTGAAAAACGCTTTGGATTTGTATTTTTTATGTCGATTTTAAAATACCCGATGAAAAAACTATGTTTATAATGTCTCATGTAATGACATCGGCCAAAAGCCGACGTTAAAAATAAAAAATAACCACTGTAAAAAATGTTTTCAGCACTAGTGACTATTGGAAACTTCTTTCACCACAACACATTCACACTAATATACAACACATGTATCAGATGCCCCTTAAAGGACACATCTTCCTCAAGATCATAATAATCCACATCGATGACATGATGAGTTTCATGGTGATATAACTAATGTTTTGAGACATGGAAAACTTCATTCATAGAAATGTATTTTAGTGGAAGATCCAATCAATATTCAACCAGCCTGATTCCTTCCATAACCTCAAACGGTCCAATAAACGTCGGTGGAAGCTTGCATTGTGTATGTATCCTATAGTGAACCAACCTGGGAAACACCCGAAAATATACTGAATGATTTTCATTAAATTCCAGGGTTCATTGATGTCCATTAGAATACATCTTATTCCTTATATGAGTCATAGTCTTACCATACCTGATCAACTAAACCTACTCGAATGTCTCCTAAATGAGGTAAAATCTCAGCAACTCTAACTCACCAACCTCAAACCATCATAAAGGTGATCTTTATGTTCTTACATAAAGAGCCTAATATATTTCAAATTTGAATAGATTCATTATAGCTATTTTTATAGGGGAACAAAACTTTGTTTTTGTGCTTCTCCCAAGATCCACTGAGTTCAGAAACACCCATTTTATACATATCTTCAAGCACCTGTATTGTTGGAACTGAACTACATCTATCTATTAGTGGAAAGCTATACATAATAAAAACTATGTACCATGTTATTTCTATAAGTCATTCCATTAGAATAATTTAAAATGTGATCCATCATCTCAAATAATAGTCTGCATAACCATGTGATGACAGAGTATCTCTGGAGCATTAAAGCCTATTAACTAGTCCATTGATAAATTCTTCCATATAGGAAAGAAATGATCTAACGTCCTCAATATTTACACAATATCCCAAAGAGTGTTATTTTTAAATACCAATATTTGGTCACCCACCAATAAAAACATAGTCAATAGGTCCCACTTCCACTTTGGGATGGGAAACAGATGTAGTAAACCTCTAGGACACTGATGCAAATCCTTCACCTGATGTTGGGTGTAGCATCATGTCATGAACTTTATTATCTCGTTTATTATGATCGACCACAAAATAAACCATAGAAGGTAACATATGATTTTTTTACACCTGGATATACCGCACACTTCAAGGAATGAAATTACCACATCCAATCCTCGTGCATTATCATAGGCACAACAATATTATTTGTCACATAGATAATATCTCACACATATATCAACCAATATGAATTTCTAGCCCCATCATCAAGTCATTCCCTAAATGATAATCATTCTGGGTCTCATACTATCTTTCCCTGATCCAAATCAAAATATTAGTCTCCACTAAAATTGATAACACAGTCAGCTACTCCAAACTCTCTTTAAACACCACATTCATATTAACAAGAAAAGTCATTATCTTCAACTCATCACTAGACTCATGAATTGTATGAGTATGACTTTTCCCACCCAATGCGTTTGCCACACTATTTCCCTTCTAGGATGTATATCAATTGAATTTATATACTCAACCAATCTCCACTACTATAGATTCAAATCATGGTGTGAGAAGATATATATTATGATCTTGTGATCTGTAAACATTGTAAAATTCTCTCCCAAGAGAAAATGCTTCCAAATCATAAAATAATAAACCACTATAGCCAACAAGAGGTCATACGTAGTGTAATTCCATTATTGTGGCCACAAAAGCTAATATACATACACCACAACTCGAAATCCCTACATCAAAACTACTCCTTGTCATATCTAAGATGTGCCACAAAACATCGTGTCCTCCTCACCCAGCATAGGTAGGATCATGATTTGTGATGATTTCGAGAACACCTAAACTTCTATAAATAATACTCACAATATTCTAAATATTAAAAATTTATCCCCTTTTTGGTCAAGCCCAAAAGTTGCACTTCCAATCATAAAATTTCTAAGACGAATCATCTCTAATTTCTAGGCATTCCTAGAATTCTATGTATGTAAAATAAATTATTAGCATTCTCCCAAGAAACCACTACTTGAACATTATTTTGTTCCAAAGATACACCTTTCTCCAACATGATATGTCAGAAGCAGTGTACATTATCAATAAGAAAATAACAATTATATTTCATAACATATAGACAATACTATATCAGTGCAATCAGAATGAATTCAAGATGTTACGAATTCTCATCATGAGACTTTGACTACATGAGTATTTCATCGATAAACACTACCCAAAATTGATTTGGATACAGAGAGAAGATGTTATTCATCCATTCCATAAACATTTTTGGTGCATACATTATCAAAAATAATAGTATGAAGAAATCATATCAGTTATACCTATTTATATATGTAGTCTAAAGTATATAATAAGTTTGAGATCACAACTGATGATACCTTGATCTTAGGTTAATCGGGTAAAAGACATGACTTCTTTTCAATAGGTCATAAATACTATCTATTTGTAGAAGAGGTTATCAGTTCATCAGAGTCATTTAGTTCAAATTCTTATAATCAAAACACATGCTCAAACTCTCATAAACGTTATTTTCAAAAAACACATGTGATCCCCCATGTGATGTACTCGAATGGATAAAACCATTATCAAATAACTCCTATAACTGAGTTCTATGATCTTGAATCTGTGTCGGTAACATTTTTTATGATGGGATAGAAAATGATTTAGCTACTGTCATGATCACAATGGAAAATTCCATGTCTCTCTTAGTTGGAAACCCAAAGAAGCATTCAAAAAATCATAAAACATTTCCACCGTGGGAGGAAATTCATTATGCTTCACAACCTCATCAGACAACATTAAACTAGCTACCATGGTTGTGAGAAATCCCAATTTCTGGGTAATAAGCCTTGATCAGCCTTCCTGGATATCACACTCTCCATGGTTACCATATTTTCCACCAATAGTAAATGAAAAAGTCACTCAGATATGGTAAAAATCAATATGAGATCAGTATTCCATGAACCATTCCATACCAAAAATTAGGTTGCAGCCTGGCATGTCTGGGATGTAGAGATCCCATAGAAAATGATACTCACCACATCGAGATAACATATCTTGCATAAGAATATTTTCCTAGATTGAACACCCATTGTTATTTATGTTTTCTACAACCCATTCCAGAACTCCATCTCTAGGCTCATACCATTCACAAGTTCTATGTAAATAATGTAATGATAGTGAACAGTATCAAATAAGGAACTAGATAATTTAAAATCTATAAGAATGTTACTTCTCATTATCAATTGTCTGTCTTCTCTATCAAATTGTGTATTTTGTACTATATGTAAATATACTTATCATCATCCCAGTGACTTTGTCCGATTCCCATTCATTGCATCACTCATTTGATATATGAACTTTACCCTAGAAGTATCTTATTTACTACCTCTACCACCACATATAGTAGAGATCATACTCCCATCCTGATATTCTGTAAAAGATTCCCTTCCTAGACTCTAATTCTTTCTAGCTGCCCCATCACTACCTTTATATCATGTGTTCATGCATAATTTCAATAGATGTCTCATCGTAGTGCAAGATCATAAATCCACTGGTGGTATGTAAAATTTTCTATTATTGTTTCTTTTCCTACCACACTGGTGGAAAACCATAAGAGAAAGGTCACGTGAAACATTACTTTCCACTGGGCCACTCTATTTTCTAAAACTCCGACTAGAGATCTAATAACAATGCTTCTTTCTCTCAGAAGACGTACCTCTTGATCAATATGAATTAATCATATGAATTTCATTATAAGCCTCGTTCATGATAAACTTTGTTACAAGATCATAGTTCACTACTTCCAAAAATTTGTTCATCCTAAAGAGATTCACATTGGACATAATTTCACATTCCACTTTTTCCATAAATCAGTTTTTAAAGTACCATCATCTGCTACCAAATCTGGAGAAAAGCATTGCAAATTAGTAAATCGTACAACATGGTACATCACAGAATTTCTCTCTGGATTCAACTTAATGGGCTCAGGAACTCTCTCCTTCCTTAGTTTCTCTGTATATATGTTCTCCTATAACTATATGAGAAGTAAATCCACAACATACAATGAGTCTATCCAGATAGTGATTAAACGTCCTCCCAACACTTAATAATCCTCATAGCATATAAGCATCTATATTTACCCTCTTATTAATAGAAATAACAATGTGGTCAATTATTGTCATTATAGACTCAATCCAGAACTCATCTCCCTTCATTCCACCCTCTCTGGTAAATGTCATAGGGTGCAAAAACTGAAAATCCCCCATCAAGTCAGTCATGCTCTTATAGACCCACCCTAGAACTCTTTCCTTGAATTTCAAGAACTGAGAAATGCTTTCTTGGAACATCTCTCCATTTTCCTCTCTATACAATATTGGTACCTCAAGTTCTACCTTTGGAGAATATTCTTGTTTCATGTCCTCCCATATTCCTCTCAACAAGCGCCGTCTAGAAGGCATAACTACAAAATAAAAAAACAACATAGGATACCTTTTGTTATCACTAAAACATTTATGGGAAGAAATAATAAGGACCAACATGTGTTTTCCCCCAAACCCAGCCACATGGTAAAAAACAATGTGCTAACACTTCCCTTAACAAGAATACATCATGGTTATTCCTAAAAAAGGGTAACTCATATTCATTATTCATGTTTCTCTTTTAGCACCCAATAATCCTCATCATGAATTATAGTACTACCAATTAGACATTATTCACTCTTTTCATTTCAATTTCACAAGAAATGAAAAACATTTCCTGTTCAAAAACATACAAAAACCCCATTTTCCGTTTGTGCCTAAAATGACACATGTCACAAAAAATCATGGGTGGCTTATATGATGCATTTAGACTCGAATATAATTATATAATGGACTAGGATTAAAATATAATAAAAATAGATGCAATAACCACATCAGACAACAAGAGAATCATCGAATGTAAAATAATATTGAACTGTAACAACAATCCATTATATCAACAATTCCAACCCTAGTTTCTTGGAATTTCACTTGTACATGGGGAGGCTACTCTCATACACGAGCTCATAATAAAGTACTGGCTCTTCCTAGTCACCTATCTACCTTTCCTAAATACTAAATCAACATAAATGAAAACAAAATAGGGCTCTATTGCAACTTTGTAATGTCCTGGATAGGGTTCCACGCACCAGTTCCTTGAGTAGGTTCACCACATGACCTCAGTCATGCCTCCCCATATGAAAGAGGATGCTGACTAGTAGAAGGGTTCTAATATGACCATAGGGAGACTACAACATCTTTTAATAGAGTAATACACCAGTGGAAAACAAAAAAACAATAATAACCTCAAAACCAAAGGATCTCATAATGAGAACAATAGTAATATAAAAAGACAACTAAAAATGGACATACAATATCAAAACTAAGTAGTATATATGTCATGATAAATTACATTACACGTTTCAAAATGAAACACAAAAGCAAATACTCTTAAAATTCCATGTGGGTCTTAAAAAACATCAAATTCCCTCATTGTTTCTCTATCGCTAATCAAAGATCTAACTCACGACCTTTTCCCTTATCCTTTCGAGAAATAATGAAATCTATTCAGGTGCTAATCTGGGCGCCCAGGTATAGTATCAGTACAGCTTAGTTGACCCCCACCAATTGTGTCTAGAACAATATATATTCAATACCAATATTTACAATTGTGTAAATAAAGAATCAAAATGAATAAATAAACTATTATCACTTTATAATATAATTCTTTATTTAACCACAATAACTATTACTTTTCTGAGGACACCAAAACCTCAATATCTTCTTCAGCCCATGATTGAGTCTAAACTATCCCCAAGGGATATCATTTCCAAGAGTTCCAAAATTACTATTCATTATCTCATCTTGTATATCAAACTTACATAGTTAACATTCAATATCTCAATTGAAATAATAATTTCATGTCTCCCTTCACAATTTCATTAATTAATTCAATAATTAATTAATCATGCCAATCCCATTAATTATCTGATAAAGTAATTAATATTATCAATATCATTAATTAAATATATAATTAATTAATAATCTCATTATCATTAATTAACTTATTAATAAATTAATCTTCTTGATATTATTAATTAACTCAAAAATTAATAAATCCACTCAATCTCAAGATTTCTCTCTATAATTAATTAATATTCTAAATATTATGAATTAACTTAATAATTAATTAATATTCTCATTCATAGGGATTAATTCAAAAATTAATTAATCATATGTACTTTATTACTAACTAAATAATTATTCTATCAAATCAATTCCCTAAATTAATTACATAATCAATTAATCCAAATATATCATCCCAAAAACCCCGTCATTAATTCATCAATTAGTCATTAAATTCTCAATATCATTATCTGATAACTAATACCTCAATTAATAATTATAATTAACTTTTATAGTGTCCTATAATTAATTCCTCAATAAATTGTTCTGATTATAAAATACAAAAAACTAAATAATTAATTTTAAAAATAATTATCCCTATTCCAAAATTGCATTATTCAATCAAATCTAAAATCCTTTAATGAAATAATTGACATCATTAATTACATATATTTAATGTTTCCAAATTCTAAAAAACCCATATAAATTATTAAATTACATAAACATAATTATTATTATGAATATGGTATTTAAATAATAGAAGACCTACCTCTACTCATTAATGAATGATCACCCAACAAAAATCAAAAACCATTTGAGTATAATAATGATGCAGAATGAGATTTATATCTAAAACACTAAATCAAGATCAAAATAATCTACATCCATAAAATCTACATCAAAATACACATTCCTAGATCTATATAAAAAATGAAATATCTAGATCTATACAAAATAGGAAGAAAAAAACATTCTAGAATGGAAGAATAAATGAAGTGGAATAGGAAACCGAGTGGCATTGGGTTCTCCTATGAGGAGGGGGTATAAGTCATTGATATTGGATTTGGCTAATGGTTAATGGAGGTCGGGAAGTATTGGAATCCATTTGTGAGGCTCTGAAATCATTTTGAGATGATATAGTCTGAGAAAATGTCCAATATGGTGTGTTTTTGGGATTTAGGAGAGTTCAAATCAAATTCTTGGTTGAATTAAAAAGTTTCACATGGTTTTATAATAAGGGGATCACTGTTTCATCTAATTTTTCACCTATTGTAAGGTGTTTAATGGTTTATTCATTAAGTGTGAATGGTTTGAAAAATTAGGTTCCATCAATAGAAAACCCTATAATCTATGATTGTATAGTTTTCTATGATATGGAGCATAGTTAGTGAAAATCAGGCACCAACTGTAAAATTCTCAATTTCTTCCACATTCCTCAAAATTTAACCAAAATACTCCCCATGTTAAATCACAAATTAAAATTACATAATACTACCAAAAGAGTACATGTAATCATTCTTGAGATATATTTATAAAATTTCATGATCATACATCAAATGAAGCCTATATGTAATGAATATAATGAGACTAATTATAACATGAGTTATATGATGAAACCAATAGTAATATCTTTAAAAAATTTAAATGTGAGGAAACAAATGTGAGTATCTTGAATCATGGAATATATAAAGAAACTAAGAAAAGTATCTTGACTCATGGAGTATATGGGTTGAGTTTGTTATAATTATCAAAATGTTATCATGTTTATAATACAAGGTCCTTAAGGACTATTTTACTATATAATATTTCTTCATCTTACTATAGACTAATCTTCCTTCATTTCTAATGATGAAACTTTTTGTAGTTTTTACAATGACTTCTTCTTCAATCTCATCATTCAAAAACTAAAACTATATAATTATTATGATATTTCACAAACAAGAATAATCCTAGTGTCTCTAGTCTATAAACCAATGAAAAATAAATTCAATGTCTATGTCTTCTATTTTAGATTTTTTTCATTTCAATTGAGTCTCTTTTTGTGATGTTACATTACCTTTCTCATTTATTTTTTTTCCTGAAAAATAATTTTTTACTAATTTTATATCAAGATTTAAATATATATAAAGTATTTAATGTAACATTATTTACTAATTTATTGAGTTATTCATTCATATATTTCACCAAATTTCATTTAGAATTTCTGTATCCACCAGTATTGGCATAATGAATGATATAAGAGTTGTTTTCTTCTCTAAACATAGCATTCTTCTTATTTGAACTAGATAGTTCTAATTCCCAATTAAATTATTTGTTTTACTTGCTTTTAATAACATAATTTTATTTTACTAACCACCTTTATTTTTATCATCTTATATATAACATTCTATGTCATCATCAACTGTTTCTAGTCTTATTTAAATAGGTTTGTCAACCATTTTCATAAAATATGATTTTTTCCCTAATAGAAAACTTATAATATACATCAATGAGTTGAATTTTTTCACAAATAATCATTAATTTTTTTAATCCAATCACTCAAAACATTATCTATTCTCTTATTATTGAATTTGTATACATTCTCATTATATAAATATATCTTTACAACTTTCTTATCATTCAGTTCCTTAAATACTCCTACACTTTTTACATTGATCCTAATATAACAAGAACATAATATAACATTTATATATATCCCTATAGTTTTATTTGGAACCTCTTCTCATAAGGTGTAGCATGTGTCTCATGTCTCCAAATACATCTATTTAAAATATGTATACCATTACACACCTCATCTCTCCAAAATAATTTGAAACAATGTTTTTACCTAGTATTGTTTACTCATCTCCAAAATTCTCCAACTATTCTACTATGAAACACCATTTTGATATTTTTTATAATCTCTTCAATAAGGACTCTTAATCTATGTTTTCCAATATACAATTCAAATGAATCACTTTTTTATTCCTTAATATTTTCATATGTCTATTTATTGATCCAAAACAAAATATCTTCATTCACCTTACCTCAAGAAATTTAAAACATTACAATAGCCTCGGACATATAATTGATCAAAAGAAAAGTGTTCATACCTGAGAATTCATCTATGAATGTAATAAAATAAAATCACATTGAGACTATTTATTTATCATTTGACCACAATGATCAATGTGAACAAATTCCAATGGTCTGATAAAAGCAATGTCCACCATATTATGGACATTCTGAGTTCACATTACCTTAACAAATGATCAATTTATTCCATCATGATATCATTTTATTTACGGCAGACCACATACCAGTTCATTTTTTACAATAATATTTATTTTATTTAAAAGTGATTCCTATCTATTTAGATACATAACATATTCTCATCTTTTATGTTTATGTAATTTTTACTAGAAAGATCACTAATCAAGAATAAATTTTCATTTGTTCTACTATATTGAGAAATCATACATCAAACACTTTTACATTTAATTATTCATTTTATTATCTTGAATGTTACCTCAATTCCAACATTATAATGTTTTATAACACTCAAAATGTTATTTTTTATTCCTTCAACATAAAAGAATCTGATTTCAAATTTTTTATAATCATGTAGAGTTGTTCTGATACATTATTTTTCAAGGAACTATCACTAAAAATGTTATTACGTATCCATAATGTATCTCAATTTTTTTAGGAATTTAGAATCACTACAAATGTGGGAGGAAAACCCACTATCAAGTGTATTTTTCTACGCATTCTTACATTCTTTAAATAAAACTTATACCAAGTATAAATTTTCATCACTATGAACTTGAACTGATATCCCATTATCATTGAGACAAAACTAACTAAGTAATATTGCCATGCATTTCATATCTCTATGTATATTTTGATGATACCTTTCACGTAGTTCCCCAAGATAATTAAATTTATTTTATTTTTTCAACATGTAATACTTTTCCATATTTTTATAATTTCATTCTTAATTTTATTCAATCCCAATGAAATTTCTCCCATTATATTACTTACTCTTCTTAGGTAAAGACCTATTATTTTTTAATATATATGATTTACATTAAAAAATACCCCAACAACAAAAAAAAATTGATATTTAAATTTCCACCGACAATTGGAGTTATATCCAAAACATTATGGTCATAATTTGAAATTTGATGAACCATCTTGGTCTAACGTTGTCAATGAATTGGAATTGAATTGTCATTCATGATCTACCATTCAACACACCTACTATCATTAAATTTTAGTTCATTTTTCTTTGTTCTGATTTAACAATAATGAATATATATCACTCCATTTTTTTGTAATAGTTTTTAATAAAATCATGTGTGGATTTTATATGAATTTTATTTTCATCATTAGACGATTAACCATTAACATCAATATAAATATTGAAGTATTTCATGGTCATTTTAATTTATTTCATAGCTGGAAGACACTTTTATTATGTCATCGATACAACTATATATTTAAATGATAGTTTTTTAATCAGTTCCATTATCTTAAACTCAAATTATGTTGCTTTCAACTTGAGATGATTATTTTTATCTATATGATTTCTCTCACATTAAAATTCCTCACTTTTACTGTCTATGATCTCATTATGTTTTATTAAAAAATTATATTCTTATCCTTAAGAATGTTTTTTCTCAAGGAATGATTCAGGTTTTTCTATAATCATGTATTCATAGTTTCTTGTTCTTGAATTATCCACATCACCACTTGATGAATAAATAGTTTTCAAAACATGATCCATTAATTTTTTACAATCAACTTATGTATCTTCATTAGAATCCCTACATGAAATGAATCTTTTTCCATTGCTTTCACTCGTCAAATTTATTATTTATTTTCATTGCAATGTTTTATTACATAATCTTAAATTTGATGATTCTTTAGGATTTTTTCTCCATTTCCATGCATGTTTATTTTCTTCATTTTCATATTCATGATCTACTAGTTTATTCTAACCAAAATTAACTACAAAGAATTCAATCAGATTAATTTTTTAAAATAGTCCATAAAATGTACGTATGTTTTACATTATTCTCTTTTGAATTATTTTCTAAATGAATGAAAAAACTCTTTTATATTAATCACCATTTTTAGAGCCGGAAGAGTCTATGACATCACCGTCATAACATATTTTTCTATTCCCCATGTATTTGAAATAAATATTATCATTCACTTTATTTTTTTAATGTTGATATATTTCCCATTTCATATGAAGTTATAATAGTATAGAACTCACAATGATAAAAATATTCTCTAACATAAAGATATTAATATACAATTTTAAATTTATTAAGAAAATGTATCCTCAACTTATTCTCAATATTTTGAATCTATAATTTTCTCACGAAAGACGCAAATATTAGACATAATATAAATTACATTTGTTAAGATATCATCAACACATTCATCCTATATAATTATTATGTCTTCAAATTTTCATCTCTATATTTGTATCATGACCTATTTTACATTAAAATTTCATTCATAACTACTCTCTAACATATCCCTTATATCCTTTGTAGTTTGTATCCATATAACATTAGTGAATGTATTCTCTGATAATGACATGAATATTTCATTTTGGGACATTATATAAACATCTATATTCTTCATATTATGAAACTCTATATAAAATTGTTTTATGAAGTGTAGAAATCTTACAGTAGTTGCATCACAAACATTTAGTCTAATATATAACAGATATGGAAACACTTGATTCCGCTAACCATGAGTATTTTTTCAAATAAATAATTTTATTTTGATATTGTTAAAATATTTAATATAATCTATTATTAGATTTTTACAACCTGGAACCTACAATAATAACTTGTTATCTAATACAAATTTTAGTACCCATAAGGATCATTTTCCTCCATAGAGAATTGATGTTGAATAAGTGGAGAGTAGTTTTTATAGTTTCATTTCTATAGAAATAAGCCTAAATAGTTTTTTAGAGTTTTAACCATTGATAATTGAAATATCATAGACTCATATGATCATACAGGGAATAGAATAAACAAGGAACACATATATTATTTCATCACTTGAATATTATGATGAATCATACTCCTTGTCCTCGCTATTTTATCTCCCCAAATATTGATTATTTTTATTTAAAGCACAAGTGAGTTATAATTACAAGAGATTATGTTTCACCATGCCACACAAATTAGTATTCACATGAAACATCATAACATCACACCATCGAAAAAAATTAATAAATACAATATAGATATGTTCCCAAAAAAATCAGGATGATTTAGTAAAGAAAGTAAAATATCTATTTCCATGATCTTAAAGAATATGAATGAAAAAATTCCCACTATTTTGATGTGAATTTAACTTCAAAATTAATATTTGATTGAAATCATATCTACTGATACCATAGAAATTTAATAAATTTGTATTACCTATTGACCAAACGTCGCTATATAGTAATATTTTTTTCATTTTTAATTCCTTTTTCCAATAGAAAATATCATTATAATTAAAAAAATAAAAATGATATTTTGAAATGATATTTACCTTTTCAAAAAAGTAAATATATTATCAATTAATTGTACCCAAAATCTATGTTTTTAATTCTTGATCATCTGTTTATTTTTAGTAATACATCCTAAATAATAATACATCTTACATCCACATTATTTCAAAATTTCTATCTAATAACCACCACATTAATATTCTAATAAGACATATTTCATCTTTCTTGTTATGATATTAAAATGCCTCAAACTCTCAACATCCAGAAAATTGATTAATTAAAAAAATTGAAAAATCCATGTGGATTTAAGTACTCATCATTCCCACACAAAAAATATATTTTCAATTTGATTCATGTGGACTTCATCATAAAAAATTCTATATGGATAATTTGGATATTTGGAAGCAATCAGCTATGAAACTATAGGATCATATTCATGTATATCACTAGATCAACTAGAAAAGAGGTTTATTTAGGTGATTTCATCCAAAATACACACACAAAATATTCCCCTATCTGAATCATCTACGTGGATATTCACTAAACAAATTATCATACAGGAACATTATTCAACATATATTTTCACATGTACACAAAATGATTATGTGAATGTATCAAATTACAAATTTTACACAAACATACATAGCCCCCCTTTTATGAACCACAATGTATTCTCAAAAAAAATATAATTTATCAAATATATCATATATATATAGTGATGTTTAATCTAAATACATGATTCCTTTAATACTATTAAATTTTATCTCATCAATTGTCACAATTTTATCCAATGGTGAAAATAAAGGTAAAGCTTTAAAAATTATAAGGACATTTTACTACTTGGACTCCATAGGTATTCTCTGATTGAGAAATGTATCTTTCTTTTCATGGAAAATACTGTTTAAGGTTGTTTTTTTAATAATTAATCCCCCCTAGAATTGAATTTAATTTCAATGAAAATAATATGATTATATAGTAAAATAGAGAATTTTTCGCCAACACTAACACCTTGGGTTAGCTTCTGGAGGTAAATATTCAATATGAGGATGATTAAAAATAATAGTATCTCAAATCAATAATTTATTGGAACCAAGAGGTCAATATTGACCATATTTATTTGGGTCACCAAGATGAATAACCAGCTCGGTGATTATGAGTCACCCTAAATAGGATCACAACACATGTTTTTTATGTCACTAAAGGGATATACGAACTGAGGCATTTGGGTTTCCTAGACGTGTATCTAAACTCAATGAATTAATATCATAAATTTTTAAATAATTGAATATTGGGATATAATATGGAATAGTATAATTATTGAATTCAAAATTGTTTTTATTATAAAATATACTTATATCACTATATATCTTAAGAGAATAGAAATAAAGACACACATTATTCATAGAATGTTCAGAACATAGATTTATCTATTGTTTTTGTACCTATACATAGTGTCCTATTAGAGATAATTGAGTTCTAATGATGGGTATACACTAGAAAATGGGGACATTTTCATATAACCATGGGACCAGGGACACAAAACCGAATGTTGTTGTTATCTTGTCAAGATATTTATCTCATGTAATATAAGTAGGTTTCATAACACAGAGTACTCAAATTATATTATAGTTCAATTTTCTTGAACTAGATGTTATGTAGTATTATGTCATGCGACGAGGATTGTATACCCTTAGAGTATAAGGATACTCTTGTTTTTTTCAAGGTTGGAGGACCTGGAGACCATATCTCAATTTTTCCCTAGGATTGTTTGGGGATCCTAATAAGCATAATATTTCATTATAAACTCCCAAATGTTTTCCTAATCCATTGATATATGTGATGAATTGTTAAGAACTTCTCTATTTCTTAGTCCACCCTTTTCTGTCTCTCCACTTGAAATATTTTTTACCTATTAATTTTTTGGGTGTTCAATTTATCCTAAGTCATGTGAGGTGTATACCTAGAAAATTTAAACTTGAAGTTTTTTCTATAATCCCCTTTATGAGTTTTTAACCATGTATGTTCTATTTTGATATCAATTGGGGGTTTATGGTCATGAATTATTTACCAAGGATGATTTTTTTATGGTCAAAACACATTGACCGAATTAAAGTTATGTTTTAGAATTTATAACCTTGAAGTGTTTTTGATATTTAAGTTCATATGAATTTGACAAAATATAAGGCAGTCCATTTAAAAGGAATGGAATGAAAAAAACAACATGAATTAAAGACCAGGGTTTTTAGGGACTACTCTATAAAGTGTGTCATGCAGTATTAAGTTCATTATGATGGGACCATTATTCCATATTGTTTTACATTACAGAATATGGAATAAATGTCAAATGTGAATTTTAAAAAATTGTGCATCTCATATCAAGTAATTGGGATTGAAATGTGGAGTATAAAAACATGATTTTGTTTGGTCAACACAAGATATGCACAACCAAGTGTCAAAGGGAGAAATAATTTGATTTCATAATGATTCATTTAATGTGGGAAATGATATTCATAAATTTTTTGATTTTTAAACCAACATGATTATTTTGGTTTTTGAATGTATAAATAATATCATAAGAATATGTAAAATAATGGTAAATAGTGAGTGTTAGCATTAGATTGGCTATAATTAATTATGAAACTAGTATCACACCATCATGAAATTGTTCATGGTGTTTCATGTGAATTTTTCTTCTATACCAAAACATTCCTCAAGGGGTTACCTCATAGTACCCATACGGATTGTTCAATTCACCATTAATTTATGGGTTTGTTTTTATTAGTTATGTTTGGTTACCAATAATGTTTAAAATTTTGGAACTAATTTGAATAATTAGCTCAATACTGTGGGATTATAAGTGGAGTATCTATGCTTAATAAATAAAACTTATTTATTTTGAATTTAATATCACGAAAAATGATACTATTAGGTCCTAAGAAGAAATTATATTTCATGTGATACTAAAAGACAACCTTTATTGGCATTGAAAAAATTGATCATAAATGTTGGATTCAACAACACTAAATAGGTGCAAATAACGGCATATTTTATGAGCTCTTTTTTAGTGCTGATACAGCATGCCATTATCAACTATTTTTTAGTGATGATTAAGGATGAATTTTACAGCACTAAAAAGAGATGATAAAGGAACCCATTACCAATTCCTTTTTTAGATATGATTAAGAATTTGGAATAAAATGTTTTTTTCATGCACTACAACACCCCATTTCTCAGTTTGTACAGCTTCGTTTATTAGTTTTCCCCCTCCCCATCCATCCATCACACTCCCTCAAACCCGTACTTAGTTCTCACGAACAACCCCACCCTTACATAGTGCTGTAATGGATCCCCCAAATTCCTACTCACGTAAGGACTTGATCATGTGACCTTCCTTCAGAGTTTCAAGTCCCTTTACCACTCCAGTAATCAGGTTCTGTTTTATGTTTTATAATATCTTTATTTATTAATATGTATTTAGAAGTGTGTGATGTTTATATATATAATGAAAAGTACTTATTTAAATATAAAATATATGAATATTCATTTATATATATAATAATATATATATGTATATATTTATTCATTCACACACATACATATATATAAACATTATATATACATTTGAATAAGTTTATATGTATTATTTTTTTATAGTGTATAAACATTAGTTAGATATTGTTTTAAATAAAATTGGTAATGATTAATTTCAAATGATTTCTACACTTATTTTTAAATAATTGTTAGAATATATCTATATATTGACATATAAATTTCACACATGACATATATATTCATAATTCTATATATATACATATATTTTAATACATGTATACATGTAATTGTGTTTTTAGATATAAATTTTTAACAATTTATTGATTAATATTTACTATAAAAACACTTTTATACTAGATTTAATGATAAATATATACCAATAAAAAAATATTTATATATGATGTACATAAATAATATTGATACACTTACAAATAAACAGATATTTATAAACACACATAAACAATTATATTTATCACATACATGTATAAACATATAAATACAATACATTAATTTTAATATTTTTAAAACAAACTAAAATGTATTTCTATACTGAAACCAAAGTGTTTATATATAAACATTACATGTATAGGTATATATATATATTTTAAAGCATTTTTATAGATAAAATAAAATGAATATTTAATATTTATTTTCATTTGGTTAATAACTATACAAATTACAATTTATCTAAAAATGTTTAAATTTGAATTTATAAAATTTGTTTTTTTATAAATATATATAACCCAATATGTATATATTTAATTATAAATTTAAATAAATTTTGGAAATTGATTATATATAAAAACCATAATACCTATATTATTTCCATCCCTTAGAATAAATCCAGTTGTCAATGAAAAAAGACAATAATCCTCCGTTAAGAGAATATGAGATACTATCAAAAATATAAAAATTATGGTATCCCTAATAAAAACTCTGTTTTAAGTATTTTTGGTATTTTTTTACAATTAAAATAAAATGACTATGGTTTTCCTGGTCAGTACAGTATATATCTCTTCACATGAAGAAAAAATTATATCTATTAGATCACAAACAGACACCCGAATAAAATGTTTTGGTTGTTAGAATTTCAAGTCATGTTTTCAAATTACATAGGTTTTTCATGAATTAATTTAATATTAATGCAATAAAATTATATTTAAATGGATATTATTCTATAATATATAGAAATTTATTAATTACTTTTATTTTTTATATTATTTTATCTTCCATTTTTAGTAAATATCAAACAAATTTAGAGTAATGTGTATTTAGTCTTATCTAAATCATATTTAATAAATTATCATATTTACACCTATATAAATATATTATTATATTAAAGTATTTTTAAATAAAATATTTTTTTAGAAAGATACCCATTATAAGTTCTTGTAAAAAATGACTGATAAAGAGCCCCTTATATCTGCACTTTTTGCTAGCACATATAAAGGGTCCCCTTTACCAATGCTTTTTTATTAGCATTGAAAATGATCCCCCATTTATTAGTCATTTTTTATTTGCATTTATGAAGGTCCCCCTTTATCAGTGCTTTTGTTAGCACAAGTAAAGGAACTACTTTTTTAACACGATTTAGTGATGATAAAGGCCCCCCATTATATTAACTTTTTGTATCACTAATATAGGAGGACATTATTTGATATTTTAACATGTGATAATAATGACTAGAACTGGATAAACAAAAGGTTGTAGTGTGGGGATGATTTAGATATCAAAGACATGATTTTGGTTCATGGAGAAAAAACTATTCATGAAGTGTTTGATCACCCTGAAGATTACTCCACCATGTATCGAACATATTCTTGGGGTAAAGGTAAATATCAAGAAATTATTGAATACAAAATTACTTACTGATATGGAATAAAAAATGTTTATAAGTGATCATTTAAAGGATAATAATATACCTATGGACTAGTTTTTGGTAACTTAAAGGGGGAAAGGATGGTTTTATATAAATTTCTCCATTACTAGGGGTCAAATCAGTATTGGTATAATTTTTCTTGAGATAAATCATCAACCCCAAAATCATTGCATTCTCATCATTACAAGATCTAGTGTGTTCTGAAAACCATAAGTGGAATGTCCTAATGAAAAAAGACATGAAATTTTCTTCATCCACCAATTAAGAGTTCTCTCTTAAAAAAGATTTTGTGTCTCTCTATATTTTTCGATTACGATCATTAAAATAATGTCTTCAAGTAATAGAGTGTAATTTTATATTCCTTTTACTAACTACATTTCGTTTTTATTATCTAATAACATTTATATAAATTTTAGATATTCCTTGTAGATAATGGTAATTAAAAACCTAATATGAATGAGAGATAATGTTACTAATATAGAACATATTGGAATGGGGTAAACATAGTTTCAATTCAGGTTTTATGGATTGAATGTTTTCCTAAGATAAGATATCTTGGAATCGCTATGTGTCTTAGGGAAGTAATAATTGATTGACACATAGTTTTAAAAACATGATACCAAGATAGATCACCTTCTTATATTTATATAGGTGTATTTTTCAAATTTTTTCTTAGTATAATATCCAATCCATGAGATTATTAATCTATATAATATCAGATATGTGGTTCATGATTACAAAATAATTGGGTAAGTTATCCCAATCCCGGATCAAATAGATACTATATTCCATGAATCATTTCATAGATCATTGTCTCATGGAATTATGTTTTTTCATTTTGGATGACCCATTATAATAAGATTAAAGACATTCCTGATAGACCATACGTCATGTTATTTAATATCATGTAACAAGGACTCGGAATTTATGTTTTTGGTTCTCTGATGAGGACATATTCTATGGATTTTTTTAGATCTATATCATCCCTAAAAAATTCATTATAACATAGTATCAATACCATTAATATAACATTATATGAATGGAGAGGTCCTGTTAACCATGAATAAGATAGTGTCACTGTTATTATTATTTTTATAATTTACGAGGATATGATATTTGAATCATTATATATCATATAGTGGTTGAAATAAAGTCAAATATTGTTCTTTCTAAGAGTGGAATTTTCAACCATTGGTTAGGTGAACCATATCACTGGGTCAAACACTCTAGTTTCATTAAAAAAATCATTTGGGAAATGAAATAAATACCATTAGGTAGATTGATCTCTTATATAGAGAGGGTAGTTTTATCTGGGTAATAAATAACATAACATTACTAGTTATTTTTTAGCATTAAAGATGAACCATTATAAATAGTTTTATGTATTTTATGATTGAATAAATGATGTGATTATAAAAATCATATGATGAGGACTTTGTGTCCTGCATATTATGATTATATGATTAGAAAAATCATGGGTTGATTATTATAGTCATATAACATTAACAAAGATTAATTTAGTTTATGATCATGTGACATGGAGTTTCATAAATTTAATATACTATGCATTATGTCATAAAACAGAGAGATATTTTATAGTATTCTGAACACGGGGGAAATATTTTAGAATAATCCTTTCTATAAATGATTGAATTGGGATGATGTAATAAAAAACATTTATTTTTTCAACCATTAATAATGGAGACACTACTGTTCCACCATTAAGAAATATTTCCTAGTGCTAGGAGGCAACATACATAGGAGAGAAATTTTTAGACAATTGGTTATTTCATCGGCTCATAAGAATCTGTGTCATAAACTATTCGAAAGGGGTATGTCTATGTCAACTAATCCCTATTTATAATTGATATGGAAAGAGAAAATAAATGGACCCCCTACAGGATTTTAGATTCCAAGTGGAGAGTACTATTGAATGTGTTGTGGTAATAGTGTATTAGATATAAAAAATAATGATTTTGGATACTTGGAATATGGGATATTCTAATGGTTTTTGAAGAAATAATATATTTACAATCTTGTTAAAGGCATGATATTCAGGAAGGAGGGACTAACCCTAATTAGAATGTAAGGTAAAGTAAACCTCATCGGGAATGTGTTGAAGACATGAATGGTAATGTCAAACTCTTTTTCACTAGTTAAGCTCATCTATGATTGATGTATGCCTGTCATTTAAGGTTATATTTTATTATCAATGGACCACACAGTTCATGGGTATCAGGAATACACTTCATGTAGTGTAGTTTAGGTTTCTATGACTAGGACCTCAGATCATGGAGTTTAATTCCAGGAGATAAGGAAATTGATGGGATAAATATAATTACATACCACTTAGTCAATTTTTAAGGGATCTTAATAGATTTAGAACATGTACTAGTGACACATGTGGCCTCATTTAAAAATGGGGTTGTCTAGGGACCTGGCATTGATAAAGGGAAACCCACACAGTAGAGAAGAGTAATGTCTAGTAGGGAATTTTCATACACAGTCAATAGTGTTGTGTTTATATTGGTAAAACCCACTATTAATTTGAATTTCCAGACACTAGGAATATATTTTTGTATACGAGGGAACTGATCTAGTCCAGTTTAAATGTCTCAAAACACAATAGTGGGTTTACTAAACCATGGATAAATTATCTAATCAAAATGATAGCTCTATATTGAAGTGTTTTCTTACACACATGGGGAATTAATTCCCATTATAGAATAATGAATAAGGAAAAATTTGATATATGACTACCATGTATACAAGACACATATATGATAAGGGTTAAATGTTTGTCTCCTTGCACTAATGTGTGAAAGAAGGCATGTAACATGAATATGGAAATATAATTGAAAGTGAATTTTTATATTCATTCATAGGATTATAGGTTATACCCATGTATTTTTAGAACTCTAACATAGATATAACTCTTATATTTGGAAATAATACCATATATAATAGGTTTATAAAAGGAATTTTAGGTCTTATGGGATGGATTTTACATGTTGTATATTTAAGAATCATAGAGTTTTGAAAAAACAATGTGATTTTTAACATCACATGGAATGGTTTTTAGGATATAAAATCCAATATCATGTGATAGTGATCTTACGTTCTTAAATTATATTTATACCCAAAAAACCGGATCTTCCTTCTTTTAGGTATGATGCATCTCGAGCATGCTAATAAAAGGGTTCATCAAAAGATACCCATAATCTCAGTGATACATTCCCTGTGTGGGAATCTATGGTCCATTTTATGAATAATAATAAAATTGAAGAATGAAAAATATGGATTGATGTTATTCTTGGATTTTATAATAACACCGTTACGAAAAAATGGTGTCTTGATTGAAGACATATAATAAGGACTTATCATAATATTTAACTTTATTTAAATGTAATGCAATGTGTAGAAAACAAATTTTGGTTCTAAATATGTATAAGACTCTATATGAATGTGTGATGGGTCAAGTCACAAGATTAGGTCAGGGGATGTTGAAATCTAGGTGCTGGAACCATTTTATAGATTATGGACATCACTAAATGATATTAATTAGCATTAATCAATCCACACATATTTCTAATTAAAATATTTATGAAAAAATCAATCTGGTATAGGAGCATAGGGAATATATTTTGTTTTATAGGGGATGAAAACAAGGAGGGTTATATGTGGTTCTATATTAGTCTAAATCACTGGGTTGGAACTATAATATTTTCTTGGGCTAGACATGATTAGTTATTATATCACAATGTATCATGTCTGTGTAGGAATATATCAATATTTAGTTCATCAAAAATATACATGGTATTTTATTGCCCTTATAGGTATACCTTAGGTGAAATCAATTTACAACAAAATGGATAGTTTCCCGGTCTTGGAAATATAGAATAAAAAATATGAACATGTTCTCAATTCAGTGATATGTTGTGAAAATTTCACACTAGTGGAGGGTTATTGAGTGTAACACGATATGAGAAGGTAAAACCACACTCCATAAACCTTATATATTGATATAGAACACATATAAAGGGATTTTATATCAAATTTCTAAGATTATTGTAGCTTAGAAAGATGGACCTTTGTTTCTTTTAGTTTAACATAATGCTTCTGGGATAATATAATTCTTCATTTTAGGGAAAAATATTGAGTAAATCGACAGAGGAGATTTTTGTCATGTGAAATGGGCATTGAACCATTTATTTTAATGTATTATATAAAGGATGTAGATATACTATTTTAATATAAGAACGAAAATAATTACATGTTATTTTACATATTTTTAAAAGGATTTTAGGACTAGGTGGTTTATTGTATTACAACCCAAACCTACATTGTATGATATATATTTATACAATAGGGTTGTTGTAAAAACAAGGAAATTGTAAATTTTATTTCATTAAGATATGTTTAATAGTGTTTTGGTTCCTGTGATACGAACCGTATATGTGCAGTTTAAGGTATTTTAGTGAGATTTTTGATTCATGAACCAATATATTATGAAATTTTCTTTATTTTTAGAGTTATAATGATTCGAATACAAGATGAACGAGGTTTTGGATTCTCTCTCTTTTTCAAGCCTTTGATTATCTGATTCATGATAAATCCTTAAATGAAAATATTCTTTTAATTGTATCAACAGAAATTTAGTGGTAAGGAGAATAATTAGGATTATATTTCATTACTACCTCCACAAGACACCTGGTCTTATGGAGCACATGAAGTCCATTCTCCAATAATCATTAAAAATATGTCACCACTTGATCAAGATTAATAATATAAACCATTTTTTTCCTATCATAGAGAGATTATCCATCATGATTCTATCAAATTATTTGTGGGTTATTATTAATGAGCTCACATCGATGAGGAAGATATTGAAGAGTTGGTGGATCTATTGACCCTTATCTATCTTCATTATAATCCTATTATTTTAGAAAAATAAAATTTCAATTATATGTATTAACTATTGAAGATAATGTAATTGATTTCAATGTTCTCTCAAATATATCTCCCAAGGTTTCTTATTAATTTCGAGTTCAATAAAATCATTCACCAAGTGGTGGAAAAAATAATCAAACAGTTGCTATCATTGAAAGGAAAATACATTACATTTAAAATTATTGGAAGACAATCACTAATGCTTCCTCCCTCATGATTCATATAAGCACCAATAAATAATGGAAAATGGTTTAATTTCAATCCTAGGAGGTGTTTCATTAATCTCAATAAAATTTTCGGAGTATATCATTCAATTAATGGATGTCTTGTCAATAATGTCACTTCTAGATATAGGATCACAAAATGTCTCAAGAACATTGTTGCAATCCCAAAGGATTATAAATATAATTAATGTACCTGATTGGGGGGTATGGAAATTATCCCAACCAAATGGGTTAGGGTACATGAAAAAATTAAAATGCCCAAAAACATATGAGATAAAGCGATTCACTGTATAAAAGACATCTACAACAAGGTACTGTAATTCCACCATAGTAATTATATCCCTAAATTAACTCCATAATCATGTTCTGAAGCAATTAATTTTCCAAATGAATTTGAATGATCTGTTCATCATCCCAGAAATACATTTTAGTATCATGTAAGGAACAGTATGATTAATCATTTATGATATTACCTTTCTAAATTCAATGATGGGTTGAAGATGATTGGAGTCTAAGTATATATCATGTAACTTTTTTTTATATTTAAACAAATGGAATTATTTATCAACATGGAATTTTAATGAATCAATTGGGTAAAGGATAAAATCTTTATATATATGTTACAGATCACCAATCACTTATTAACCTACCCTAGTAATAGAATATAGGTTCAACTGTTGAGATGATAATGATTATAGATGCGTATGTTTATCTATATCAAGAGTGAATATATTTAAAAATTGAGAAATTTAATGAGGTATTTGGGATTACATATTGGTAGAGATAGAGTAAAATTTTCCCGCTTCAAATAATGTATGATGTCATTCTGTGGGATATTCAGATTTTTATTATTATGGGGGATGATACCCATTGTACCATTTGGTGGGATTGTGCCTTTTGTTCCATTAAGTTGGGGGAACATATCATAATATTTTGTTGGATGGAACCCATTATACAATTTAGTGGGACCAATTTTGTTCTTCATGTGATTGGGTTATGGAGTCTATATGAGCCTATACTGATTTAGAAATCATAGGGGGTCCCTCTTTATCTATTTCTAACAAACATTGATTTTATTAGATCTTTATAGGATCAGATGTTGAAAGTACCATGGATGGTGATGTATAATAAATATGGTTAATAAGATATTGATCGAGTCATGCTATCATGATGGTATATTATTGGTGCACTAATCCCAAGATTATACAATCTTAAAAATATTTCAAATAATCTAATGGGACATTGTTTAATCTTTTTATTCTTTTTTCGGGGCAATGAATAAAACTTATTTGATAACAAACTTTGTATTTTTCCCATGGTACATGAATATAAACATTTATATTTTAGATAATTTCATTAAATAAAAATAATTCCTATAGCATGTGACCAAGAATAAGATTTTAAAGGAAATATTAGGGGTGGTAATTCTACCCAACCTCATTTTGCTTCTCGATTTTTGACAATTTGATCATGTCGTTAATCATGGCAGTGATGAAGTACCGTGGAACCTGATTATAAATAATAGAATAAATATTAGTACTCCTATATTCTATTCCATGTTGGCCCATAATTTTTATCATGGGTGAAAGAAAATATCCAGTAATTATTCTGAGGGATGATACATACATTGGGGTATATTATTCCCTTTAATCTTTCAACAAAATCACTCTCACCTCTGTTACCTTATTTATTATAATTTGATAGGTCATGGATGTCCATATTCCATATTATTGAGATGTTTTGTAGAATGAAATACTAATTGGTTCTTCCCATATTTTGATAGACCCGGGTGTAATGTTATTTTGCAAATAAATTTTGGGCCTTCTAAGGTCTATATAATGAACCTAAGATTAGAAGCCTCTTTTTTCTTGGGTTCCCAAATTTTTTTCCAAATTCTCAAGAAACATTTGTATGATAGTGTTTTAGATCCTTTATTTTATCAAACATCTAAAATTTGATTCCCAATGTATGGTGGGGGACGAGTCAAATCCACCCAAATAGGATATAGTTTCATCTCTAGTCATACAAAATCACATCATCCATCATGTGAATCCATCAGAGTAGTTGTATTATCTAGTAACTCATGGAATAAAACTTCTTGGTCCATTATCATGTTTCAATCAAGAAATGGTAATTCATGTACCTCTAGTGGTGGGATCTTAAGATAATCAATTAGTCTTTTAGTTGTGTGGGTTAACTGATAAGATATCAAATTGACGAAGTGGATTGATTTTGTATTTATATGATGAGTGTTGTCATCCAATTGAAGGGGGTCAAATAAAGGGAACATGATAGCATCAACAAGATGTCCATAGCTTGTGGGTTTGTATCGCCTGTTAAATTTATCAGTAATCAACTCAACATCTATAAAATATTATTTATAAAGGATCAATGATAACTTGTGATGATATGGTCACACTATTATCAGGTAGTGGGTGGATGGGTAATATTTTTACACCAGAATCCTCGTCAACATTATCATTGTTTGTAGAATTATTTATGAAAATAGTTAGGATTTTTAATAATGTGATGAATATGGTAGGAAACATCGATTCATTTGGGGAATGAATATTTGAGATTAAGGTGTGTCTATGTTTTTAAGATGACACTATAAGTAATTAAATCATTTTAAAAAAGGAAAATTTCTCACATTCGAATACACTGGAGTTTTCCATTGGATTTTATTGTCACCATGTATATTTTTTATGATGTTTGATGTTTCTAGATATATGTTTACAACTCATGAGTTGGAATGGTTAGTTGTCTCTATAAGGCTCTCCATTGGAAAATCATGTGTCTATATAAACTTTACAAAACATTGGTGCAAACCAAATGAGGTTGGATCCAAAATCGAGTAAGGATCACATTTGATTAGATGTTAATTTTATTATTTCATTTGAATGATTGCAACCCAGACACTAACATCTTTAATGTATATCATCCATGTTACCTAGATTCCATGGTTGGAATAAAAAATGATTATAGGAAGTAATTTGTTGAAAACCAAATGTGGTTTCCCAAAGAAAATGAATCATTCCTAAATGAGTGTTTTGGTTTTATTTCTTCTCTTACATCATACAAATATTCTTCAACTATGATTATATAACGAAATTAGTATCTCATATTTACAGACATGTAATTATTTTTTATTAATGACCTATATGAATTATAGTCTTCTACAAATAGATATAACGATGGATTTAAGATATTCATATGATATTTCTGAAATTATTATACCTATGGGGTTATAATATAGAATATTTTATCATAAAATCAAATTCATCGGAAAATATAATGACTGACATGCATAAATTTTGACTACCACCTCCATGACCTTATGAGAGATTTTATTTTATTTTATTATGATATTGATAGTTATAAGGATACATTTATTAAAAATATATTATTTATATTATTTATTATTTATTCTAGAATGGTGAAGTATTTTTTAACTTTCTTTTATTCCATCATTTAAAAAAATGAAAACATCATTCATGTGCACTTACTGCCTACCATCTTCATGAATGGTGTTAATAATTTTTCCATATTTAATATTTATGGATGACTCTAACTAAAAATATAATGAATTTATATGATATTTAAATCTTTCTTTATATTATAATTTTTATTGAACCATGATCAATATTTATTTATCAAAACTATCAAACCTTATATTATATGAAAACATTTTTGTAATCAATAGGAAAGTTGAGTTAAAAAAATTGTTGATAAACAAGTAATGAATGATTTTAAGTAAATATAATATTTTCTGATATAAAATATTATGGTTCTGTAGTATATTAATAATCTGTATATAGTTATTATAAATTAGGTTCAAATAGGTTTGATGGAATTTTTATCTGATGTATGGGTTTCTCATATCATTTTTTACTTCTACAGTAATAAATGTATATTCTCCACTTATTACATTTGGGTGGTGTATATACTAAACAATTGAAATTTTATATCATGAATATATTCATCCTCATTTTATTTAATGTTTCAATCAATTTTATTTCATTCATGGGGCTTACGATTCAGAAGTTACTATAGTAATAAGGGTTTATTTAAAAATATCATCATTAATTACTATTTCTTATTTTTAATACCCCCTTGGGGGGAATTGTTTGGTATTTATTTAATAAAAACTTATATTATTCCATTATTTTTATTCAAGAAAATTTCATGTAATAATACCATTTATTTATATTTCATACTTAAAATAATTGAGAAAACATTTTTATGAAATGGAGACCTTATTTTATTATTTGGTCGAAAATCCTTTTTCTTCTTTATACTGGTTTCCTAAAAATATTTTTTTTATTGAAATTGTATAAATGATAAATTAAATTTATTTTTACCCATTTTTACCTTTTACATAATTATTTTAAAGGATTTTTATTGTTTTTTTTTCTGAATGATGTTCTTTATAACCATTTAACAAAACTGTGAAAATATTTTTTTTATCTTATATTGTATGTCAGAAATTAACTACACTCAAGCCCAATAATATTATTGAAGATTACTTTAAAATTATATATTTTTCTTTTTAATTACATTTCTTTCTATTATTAAAGATTTTTTTTTTGTTTTTGAATGTGATTTTCAAAGTGACAACTGTATTTTCATGAAGAATATTTTATTGACTTTTTATGGTATTTCTATTCGTTAATGAAAAAAACAATACTTAACATATTCTATATTTGGGATATGATGAAACAATACCATCCAAATTATTTATCTTGGTTATTTTTTATCAGTTGGACTTTTGATGTTACATTTTTATACCATTTAACAAATTACACTAAATGGATTATGATTATGTTAATTTATTTTGGAAATTTATAATTATAATTAATCTTGTTTTTAAATATAAATTTTACATAAATTATTTTCACCTTTAAAATACGATATTCATCAAACAAATTATATAATGATTGGGTCCCATAATTACAAATCTTATTGATCCATCGGTAGGACTCATGAGATAAACTAGTTCGGTTATTTGGCTGAAGCTTTAACCATTTTGTATCATGTATTGGAATGAGACCTATATTCCTTTGAAAAAAAATTTACAGTATGATTCAAATGTCTGAAATTATGCCTTCTATTGTTATAAATTTATTTACTGATGTCTTAGTAATTATAAGGGTTTTTATGATATCCTAGGATAACTTTAAAGATCAGGTCCATATTTATATAAATTGTTTGAAAAAAAATTGTACATGTTAAATTATTGATTCCTTATTTAGATTTTTTTACACATACTCTTAATGAGCATTTCAGTTCACCCATTGTTTATGTTTCCTTCATAGTGACTCCAAGACATGTATTATGATTGATATATAGGGTTATAATAGAAGAAATAATGATTTCCTCAAAGTCAATATTTTGTTTTAATTCATGTTTTCAAATGGAATGTGAGTTCCTTGTATCTATCTAGTTTACCAAGGATAAAAACAATTTGGTCCTTCAAGATGCAATTCCCTATATACAGTGCCAATGTAATAAAGTAACACTAACACGAGGTTATGGGTTTCAAACTCTTTATAGTTTATATTAAATGAATGTGTTATTTGTTGATGAATTTTCAAATCTTAATCTTGTATGAATTTTTATTATCTATTTCTACATCCATTATTATTTAATAAACTACAATATTAAATTTATAAAAAAATTGATTAGTTTTTTTAAACAATATATATAATGAAAATTAGTTTATTTTTTTACTTGATGCAGAATTTAAAAAATTAGTTATTTTAACAGTTTAGAATAATTTTATTATTTACCAAAAAAAATTTAATAATTTTCTCATAATTTTTATTTTCAATATTGTATTATACAATTAATTAATTAATCCTTTATATAATAAAACATAATGAGTTTTAACTGTCTTGTTTTTCCTTTTGTTATAATTTATCAATTGTTATTAATTTTTTTTAACTAAATATTTGTTTATTAATTAATTTATTAATAATTATAATCTTCTACACTTCTAATATTTTTTATTAATTTTTTATAAAATATATTTTATATTGAATATTATTTTTATAATTTTTTATAAAATATTTTATTAGATTTTTTACTTAAATAATTTTGTATAATATATTATAATAATTTCATTAAACTAAATAATGTCTCTAAAAATATGTTATTTTGACAATTATTAAATAAATATAATTAATATAAACAAATTTTTATTTAAATTTTTATTGTTTATTTTTATACTAAATAATTTATTGTGAAAAATTTATTAAAGAAATTTTTATTTTTTTTCTTAAATTATTATATAATATTAAAAAACCAATTATATTATTTATATTTATTTTTTAATTTTTAATATATTTTTAATTTTTTTTAATATTTCGTAAAAAATGTTATTTATGATATTTAATTTTCATTAATATATTTTTAATTATGTAGGGTCCTAAAAAATCCTCTAAGGAGATTCTACCCAAATCCACTAAAAATTGGGGCAAATAATCAAGGAAAAGACACAACAAAATAAGGGACCGGTCCGTGAACCGGTCCATGGAAGTGCAACATGGCCAGGCACCGCGAGGCACCCCCTCTATTAACCATTGTTGTTCGTGAAATGGAGGTGGAGAGCCTCCGCAGTCATGAGGCTGTATGGGCGCCAGTCCGAATCACCGTAACGAACCGCCCCAACTGTGGTCCGCGTCGACCGGTTCAAGCCGCACCCACTGTCGTTTGCAGAATGGAGGTGAAACCCTCCGCAGCGGCGGAGCACTCCCTGAGTTCGCCTCGTGGAGGGGGGGGAGCGTTCAATACCCACCGCAAATCGCAGATTGACCAAGTCAGCTGTGAATCGGGTATTTGGTTATGGGCCTCCACAAAAGGATCTGCATGGCCACAGATACATTCTTTTCCCCACTATATAAAAAGAGATTGAGGGGGGAAGAGAGGAGGGGATTAGAGAACTGGAATTGGATTCAGTGGGAATGGAGATTCGGAAGGAGATCAGTTGAATGAAGGCTTCGGATTTTGAAAACAGCGAAATTCCCATCCGCGAACCACAACAGGTATACGAATTAACAATGAATTGGAAAATGAATAATAATTTTGTGAACCACAAACCTAAAAATAACAAAAAAATGGAGAACCGTGAACCATATCCCCTCCGTTGATGACTTCCCCACGGACCATGGAATTTATGCCTCTTTTCCCATCCGTCGTTCCGTGTAGCACTCTCCTACGCGGGCGAAGCCACGACCGAAGAGCCTCTGATCGGCGCTGCCCTTGGCCGCTGCTTCTCGCCTAGAACCCTCTGCGAACCACCCTGTTTCGCAGATTGAACCCGAAGCCACGAACCACCCTGGATCGCAGATTGAACCCAAAGTCGCGAACCACTCTGGTTCGTGGGATACCAATCAGTCCACGGACCACCCTAGTTCGTGGATGGCTTCTCCATCCGCATGGTACTTCCCCACGCGAAGGGCGCCACCACCGATACCTCTCAGTGGATGGAAAAATACTTTGGTGTTCTCATTTCCAGAGCTAGGTAAAATCCTTCCGATCCAGCCAAGTCCTCCGCAACTCCCTCATTGTCATGTTCATTGGCCGCGAGCCAACGCCTCCACCGGAGCCACCGGATCCACGTGGTGTAACATTCAGGTGCATCAACGCGCCATTTTGAGTTCACATACCCATGGTAAACAGGGGTAAAGTGGTTACCCTGACCCATGAGCAGATTCCTGAAGCATTCTTGGGTTCAAATTCCCACGGTAATGTGGATCATGAGATCGGGATTCCCTTTTCTGCCCCTCCACTTGTTGAGGGTTCCTCAGAGATGGTAAAATAACCATCGGAAGGATGCCCTCATGAAATTCAAGAGAGGAGATGGGCACAAGAGCACCCCATTTCCCTCTCCCGCTGGGCTTTGTCACCCCGGGCATCCATCTCGGAGTAAGCCCCGACCCTCTGAGCCTCCTCAGAGTGTAAGCCCCAATTCATCATCTTGGGCCGCTCCATGTGTATTCCCCACTCCACTTCTCACGGACGCACCTTTCGCGACGTGATCCTCTGGTCCCCGCTGCCTCCTGTTTTCACACCTAGCATGACTCGCGTGGGCTTAGAGTAAGAATCGACCATGACATCCTACCCAGGGCCTCCTCAGAGTGTAAGCCCCAATACATCATTCTGGTCCTCCTCAGAGAGTAAGCCCCAAGTCAAAGCGAACTACGGGGACTTTGATCCATGCCAACGCATGGTACGTAGGATGCCTCTACGAGGTTCAAGCCCACTACTCGGTCGTTTCTTCACACTGAGTTCCACCCTCATCTAGCATGACGTTAAATTGTATATATGAACTACGTGGACTTTGATCCCTACCTCCAAAGTAGGGTACGTAGGAAGCCTCCTTGAGGTTCAAGCCCAACCACTGGTCGATCCGATCATCTCCACACCGATGCACCGCGCCACTCCTAGTGCCGCCTCAACCGAGTTCCAACCCTTCAGGGTCATTAATCCAACGAGGGATGGTAAACCTCAGGCATAAATGATTCTGAACCCCAGCATCTAGTTGACCATTGCCCAGCAAGGTTAAATCAGTGGATACTATGTTTGGGTATAAACCAAAGATTCGCGAACATATGAACACGTATTAAATCTATAAGAGAGTTCCGGAACAGGCAATAATTCCCCCCAAAAAGGGTGTGATGAGCCTGAATTCCCATACTCTCAACCAATGTGAGTTCTTAAGAGTTGCTGGTCAAACCATCTGGCGAACACCTACCTTTGGAAAGCAGGTCCGTCAATCATTGGATATGGAGACATTGGGTGTTTCGTGGCCGAAAAGCAGAACAAAACAAAAAATTGTGAACTTGATGTGAATCTTTAACCAAACATGATGGATTCAACATAATCCCACCCTATTACCCCCTATTATCTAAAGGAGGGCCAATAAAGGCCATTAATTATGCATGGGATTATGAGATTCTTCTTTGACAGGTTTGCTCCTGGTATTTTCTAAAATGTTTTGAAGGCACTACATTTAGAACTCCCTTCGATACAATGGAATCGCAAAGGAACTCACAAGCACACATTTTCAATGATACAAGGACGAGACTTCTTCAACAACGGAGGACCCCGTCCCCCACCCAATATCTTCAACGCTCAGTTTCAGATGCGCTGATCCGAGAGTACCACGCGAACGGTACTCTCCCAATGGTGGAGGCGGCCATGCACGCCCTCCAATCCGTCAAGATTCATCGGTCTCCTGCCCAACAGCGACCGCAAAGGCGGATCCAGATATCCCTTGGCACTGTCTCCAACCTTTTCGGGAGTCTATCCCCGGAACGGGACAATGAGTACCTCCCTTATCTTAGGAAGGTGGATGAGGTCGACGTTGAGGACTTCATCCCCACTGAACGGGGGTTCCACTCCAAGGCCCCAGCCGTCAGACGTCAACGCGGTCACACTGCGACCCGACATCCTCACACCGAGGAGGATGTCTCCCTGAGGATTCAGGGCCATGCTCCCCGAGCTTCGACCCCTCGAACCACCCGACAAGGGCGGAAGACGTACAGTCGGGGACCGGTCATCACCCTAGTCCCTGAGGAGGAGCTCCGCTGCCCAACCACAAAGACATACCATGAACATGTACCAACACCTATTCTCTCCTCCCAAGCCCTCCATCTAGACATGGAAGCATCATACAAGCCGACATGCATCCCCGCCAGGCTCCATTAAGCCTGTCGCTCACGCAGGATGACACTTACTAGGTAGTCACCTCTCCCTGCCTAGGGTCGTGAATCCTACCAACCTGATGTGGTGGCGACCCGGCACCTATAGGACCAACTCCCGGTAGTTGCTTCAGACACCTGCCATCCTGATATGGTGGAAAACAACAAAGCCTGCCACCCAGATGTGGCATAAAATCATAGCCGGGCACGTCTCCCCGCCAAAAAAGTCCACTGACTCGATACGGTGGGAAACCAATATATGCAGGGCCAGCTCTCTGCGGATGCAAGTAAAGTCCGCCACCCCGATGTTGCGGAAAATGGAGAGAGAAACCGGCATATCCCGTTATAGGGGTACGTTCGTTCACTTACCCCGACATAAGAGAATTGTCAGTACCCACTAACCAATATAGGACCAGATCAGGATACTCCTACTCCGATACTGGAATGGGCCTTCTTACCCATTCCAACCAAAGATGTCTCTTTTTATATCCTAGAAATGATGGAGGAACAGGTATCGATCCCAGATCATATCTTGCAGAATTTCCAGCATGTAATTGCATCAGCGGAAACAACAAGGACTCGGGCCTGTGAGCCCGTCTCCTCAATTGAGGTGACTCATATACGAGATGAGATAGCCGCCTCAAAGCATATCGGTATCCCCGCTCTTTCCCAGGAGGGTCGCCGACCATATTCCGCGAAGCAAGGGCAACCAGATCGAGCATCTTCACTCGTTCCAACTGGGGGACACCCATCCATCACGTTGGATGCTGCAGAGCAGGCATATATCCCTGATAAAAGTCAAGATTATCGTCGGCGTATCCCGGAAGCATCACGAGACCCAATTAGACAGGGACCCAAAGAGGGTGAAGGTCGTTGTCGATAGAAGACAGTCCCCGCTGCCCACAAAAGAGTGCCTCGAACGCACCGAAGGGAGCCGGAAAATAAAGAGCGGGTTCATGAATCTACTCTGCTAGAAGTTGGGGTTCCCGACACCGCTAAGAACGCATCAAAGGATTCAAACCCTACCCACCCATTACCATATTATGGGAGTGGTAGTAGCAGTTGTGAAGGTACTCCCTACAATGTCGCTACCAGCAGCTCTGAAGGTCCTCCACAGAGAACTTGCAGGGGCTTCCCCCGCGGGCATATAACGATCGATCACGAGATCTTATCTCTTAATGCGAGTCACGGAAAACCTCCACGTGACCAGAAGATCGAGCAGCAATATGGTCCTCCACTTGCTGCGGTCCACCCTGAAGTTCCTCCCCGGGGTATACACTGCAATCACTCTCCATGCAGTGGGACCACAGATTATGATGGTAGTCCTCGCTATCAGAGTCACAACTACATAGGTCCTCCCCGGAGTGATGTCTCATCACGACAGGAAGGCCCCCCCTTGTCATGTCCTGCCCTGAAGGTCCTCCCCCGTGGTCACGCTGTGACAGAATTCCACACAGCCAGGCATCAGGTCATAGTGGTAGTCCTCGCCACCCTGATAATGGAGGTCCTCCCCATAGAGACGTCGAGAAACAAGAAGTCCCTCCCCTTGTTACAGAAAGTTTTGGAGGCCCTCCCCAGGATGTATCCCAGAGATATTCTCCATGCGGAATCAGTAATGGTAGTCCTCACCATTTCTGCATCTGTGATGGTAGTCCTCGCCACCACGGCCGCCATTGCGAAGGTCCTCCCCACAATAGACCAAAGAGACAAGAAGGTCCTCCCCTTGTCACGTCTTTTACTGAAGGTCCTCCACAGGATGCGCATCGAACATCAAGCGATGATGGTCATCCTCACCATAATGGCAGTTGTTGCGAAGGACCCCCCCCCCATTACAACGCTACGTAGCCAAAAGGTCCTCCCCTTACGGCAACATGCCTTGGAGGTCCTCCCCAGGGTGTGCACTACAAAAGTCCTCTATGTATGAGGAATCAAGTAGTAATGGTAGTCCTCGCCATTACGACCATTATTGTGAAGATCCTCCCCACGAGGGCATATTATTTCGATAGGAAGGCCCTCACCCTGACGAAGCAAGAACTGAAAGGCCATCGTATGCCGAGGCACCTAGAAGGATGGGATCGAACATGTCAGATTCCCATCTTGTCACTAGTGACTCCCTTCTTCGATCAGGAGCCGTTCCAGGGCTACATTCATCTTCTGAACCACCTCGAAATCGCCCACCAGACAATTCGATACCTACCAGTCCCACTGCGTCCGACTACAGTGATCGATTTAGTTGGGCTGATCAGGTAGATAAATCACGGGTATAGGCGTATGCCGATATGCTACACCTGAGGAAATGACTGGCCAGGAATGATATACCAGTTATGTTTTGGCCCACTGCCACCTCTCAGTATGACATACCCAGGGAGTTTTCGGAAGAATACATGCACGACATCCGCCACAATCTATGGATGACCCTCCGCCGACTAAAATTTAACTTCCTACCCTATGAAGGGTATGTAGACCACATCAAGACGATAGGGGACCTCCAGCGTCACATCGACCTGGAGGCCCATTCCTCGATGCGACAACAACGCCTTGAGAGGCGAAAAGGGGATATGGAGGCAGCTTACCTCCGTGCACTGTACGAACTACGCCTCCTCATTGGTGACGCTCTGACGGGAGTCCATATTAGGGGATGGGGGGAATACGAAGATCTTAATTTCACTCCACTCCCTGCTCAGAAGAACCCATTCAGTATGGTGTCTTGAAATTTCATCACGGCAATACGGCAATCAGGTTGACCCCCTCCTCGGGAAAGGAAACACACCCAACATAGTCGGGCCTTCAGTAAGTCCCAGAAGCGTCAGGTCCGGCAGGAACGAGCCATTTCAGAACTCCTGAATTAGGCCACCGAGAGCATCCAGTAGGCCTCTCGCCTAAGAGAGGCCAATCAGAAATCTTTTCCCGCCTCTCTAGAAGTGACTAATTCACTGGTGAATTTGGCACCAAATCTGGTTCACCCCCGGATGGGAGCACGTGAGATCAGGCAGGTCCCGATAGCCACAACCACTACAGAAATCCATGGTCAACCCCAGCCTATAGGTATGGGGGAATTTTTAACAAAAAAATTCCCGCGTAAGACCAATAAAACGGGGAAGAGACTCAACATCCAGGGAACAGAGCCAACCCTAGCCCTCAGGGCTGGGGGCATTATTACCCCCCCAACAAAAACATCCCACACGAGATTCGATATTCTCTCGTCTAGGGAGGACAGTCAGAAGAGGAGGCTCTCGTCCCATCCCGTCATATGAATCATCATCCCCTCTGAGAGGAAGGGGCACCGTGAGGTCGCATCACAGAACTCTCCGTGTCACCCTTCACCATGATGTCCGAAAGTAGTCCCAGGTCATAAAAGGGAAGGCCAACTGAAGACGCCAGAGATCCTCTTCCTATTTGGAAGATGAAATCCCCTCCACCCCGCAATATGCATTCATCAACGCCATAGACGCTAACCCTACGGGTGAAACCGGGGAAAATGAAAATCCGGACGGATCGGGAGATGACGGTTCCAGTCAGCCTGTGACTCACAACGAACCCCAGGTGTGCACACCAGGAACCAAAGGTCCACTTTAAATATGGACACCCCTTCAGCTAACCTCCCTTCTCCTACCCTGTGAGATTCCAACAAGGATAAGAATAAAGGTACGGTTACCCTTAACCCGTCCCCTTCTATTGATAAAAACGATCCACTCACGCTCGAAGAGAGGTTCACCCGACAAGAAGAAGAGATGAAATAATTTATGTGGCTTAACGCCGAGCTACTTCAGAGGAACTGTATTATTGAAAGTGCATCCCAAGAAGAGCCACATCGTGCACCCCCAGCTAGTGCACCTCAAAGGCTAAGGTTTTCCCCAGCAGACGAAACACGGCCAGGGCTCTCGCCTAATGAGGCGCCTAGCCCGTCCAACTACTTTGATGTGGATCCGGATGAATACCATGATTTCCCTCCACTCAGGAAGAAACCAGAGCGAGTACGCCTGAACCCTCCGAAGGATCCAAAAACGGCCCGCACACCCTTGGCACCGAAAAACTCGAACCATCAAGTAATGTCTCGGGCTACGCCTGCCCAAGACCGGGCCTAATAGGATGTAAACCAGGGACTCACCAACACCATCGAGGCACTAACAGCTCAATTGGAAGCAATGGAAGGTCGACGCACTTCGATACAGTCAGAGTAGAAACCCTACCCAGATTGGGTGACCAACACACCACCTCCACCCAATTTGGGGAGCCATGTATTCCCCATATTCAATGGTGTTGGAACCAGGTTCTTCAAAGCATGATTTGGTGTATGGTTTGTGTTTGCTGTCAATCCTCAGTGGAAGTTCAGGGTGTGAACAAACAAAGCGATTATACCGTTCAGGAAGAAAACAGTAGTGAAGGTGGCGCTGTTTCCCAGTGTTTGCCAAATTTTTGGGCCTGAAAATCCGTAAATAAAGTAAAGTGTTTTTGGCAACGATACTTGCGCGCCGAGCTCTTGGAGGATGAAAGACTTGCGCGCCATATGTTTTTGAGGATCAGAACATCACAATTTGGCTAAGGAAAGAAGGTCGCGCAAGTGTTGGTTGGGTCGCGCAAGTAACTTGCACGACAGAGGATCTGGAGACAGGACTTGCGCGCCGTCTAGGGACTTGCGCGCCGCCGTGCAGGGGGTCCAGTTTTCCTATAAATACTGGACCACCCCTCCTCATTTCTAACGGAGTTCAAGGCCGAGATATTGTTCGAGCTCTCGTCGCGCAGGTGGTTGAGTCGCGCAGGTAGTTGTTTTGTCGCGCAAGTAGAGCTTGCGCGCCGGTGGTTGGCTGTTCTCCCAAGGCAGTTTGGAAGAGTAAGGAAGTGGATCGCGCAAGTATTTAGTTCAAGAAGGCAGTGTCGCGCAGGTGCTTCAGTGACACTTGCGCGCCAGTTTAGACTTGCGCGCCTGAGACTTGCGCGCCGCCGGGAGACTTGCGCGCCGGGCTTGAAAAGGAGACCTAGACACTATTGAAGCACGCCTGCCTTGCTGGAGCTGCACGAAAGCCGATAAACTACTCGGTTCATTCGAGGAAAAGTGATATTCTTCTTATGGTGAGAATCGGACTTCAATAGAGCATCTACATTCAACAAAGGATGCACTCTTATGCAAATGAAGAAGAGACCTACACGTCTATAAACTGAGTGGGACTTCACCAACGGCAGTGAGCCAGGGGGAGTCAACGGGAGTGACCCGAGGGATGCAGTGAGTTATCCCTGAACTATTGTAAAGGCAGTGAGCCTGGGACAGAGTGTCTGTACCCGAACTTTTGTATCCGCAGCTAGTGAAGCATAGTGGATTTAGGTACGACCGGCAACCTGTCGGCGTATGCTCCTTGGACGTAGCCCTTAGTGGTGAACCAAGTAAAAATGACTGTGTCTTCTCTGTGCATGTGAATGTTTTCATTTTGATCGTAATCATCATACAGGTTCAACAAGTTCCTACCAACGTGGGAACAAGATCCAACAAATTAAAAGAAAAAGTGGTCACCCTGATTCACCCCTCCCCTCTCAGGGTGTCCTGGGGTCCTTCAAGTGGTATCAGAGGGTAAAGGTTTCTGGCGTTGAATCTGACCTTCTTCGTCATGGAAAACGCGATCAATGTCAGGGGAGTCCCTCACTTCGATGGAAGCAATTTCCAGATCTGGAAGAACAGAATGAGATCTCATCTAATATCTCTTGGAATGGAAGTTCTTTTTTCTACTGTGCAAGGAATACATATCACTGATCCAACAGGTCTGGCTATGACTGAAACAGACAGGAAACTTCTTGATGCAGATGCCAAAGCACAGAATGCTCTCACTGCTGCCCTTTCTGATCAGATTTACCTGAAGGTGATGAATTGCACCTCAGCAAAATCTATGTGGGATAAACTTGAGAATATTTATGAAGGTGATAGAAAAGTGAAGGAGGCAAAACTACATGTGCTACACAATCGGTTTGATGATCTGAAGATGCATCCAGACGAGAATGCAGACTCTTTCTTCAATCGAATTACTGAAGTGGTTGGAGCAATTCGGGGTCTAGGCGAAGAAATCAAAGACATTGATATTGTAAAGAAAATATTAAGAAGACTTCCACCTTGTATAATGCGAAGGTGTCGGCTCTTGAGGAAAGAGATCTTTCCAAACTTTCTCTAGATGACTTACTGAGCAGTTTGGTAGCATATGAAATGAGAGTCAAACTAGAAGATGCTACGACTCGGGTGAGCAAGGAAATGGCATTCAAGGCCATGGATAAATTGGAAATCTCAAAGGATAGTAGCGGTGATGATGACGAAGAGAAAGAAATTCTTTCTCTCATTGCAAAGAAGTTCCAGAAGGGGAAAGGGAAATTCAAAGGGAAGTTACCTCTCGCATGCTTCCGTTGTGGAAAAGTTGGGCATATTGCCTCTTAGTGCTTGAAGAATATCAATGATGATGACAGTGAAGATGAAAACTTCAAGAAGCCTCAAAGAAGGTTCTTCAAAAAGGGAGACTTCAAATCTGGTAAGAAAATGCAAAGGAAGAGTTTTGTCTGTGAAGAGGAAGAAGATGACAATGAATTCTGTGATGAAGAAGAACCAGAATTCAAAACTGGGAACCATGCTTCTATGATGGCCACTGTTGAAAAGTCAGAAGATACTGATGGTGAAAAACAACTGATAACTTGTGTAGATCCTGAGGTGCAACTTAAAGATGCAGTTAGTAAGCTTAAGATTAAATGTAAGAGCTGCAATAAGTGGAAATCAATTGTAGAAGAATCAACTGAATATGTTTATCAACTTGAAGCTGAAATTGAACGACTGGAAGAATTTGTGAAGGTATAGTCTAAAATAATTGAAATCAATGATGATGCAGTTGATCTGAAGCTGAGAATTGAAGAGCAAGCAAAGGTCATCAATGACCTCACATCCAGACTGGATGAAAAATCCAAGACTGTTGAGGGTCTTGAGGAGGAAGTCATTACTCTGAGGAGTAAAATGGAGACAGAATCAGTTCCAAAAGAATCGAGGAATAAAATACAGTTCGGAAGATTCTCAGATGCAGAATTACTTGCAAGAGCCAAGTGTGGTTCAGATGGGGTTGGAAAAGTCTTGAGTGATCAAAGACCTGCTTGCATGGGAAAGAGTGGAATTGGCTGTGAGGCTGAGTCATCAACTGCTGGAAGTGCAAAGATCCAAAATAAAGATAAGATGAAAGTTGAACATGTTGAAATGTTACCTAGAGTGCTGAAAAAGGAACCCTCAATCCAAACTAAAAGGAGACCTGAAAATTATCCTCAAACGTTCAAAAATGGCAGACAGTCTTACTATTCTCCCAAGGAAGAAGCTATAAGGAAAAATTCAAGTGAGAAGACATTTCTTCTCATGAAGTGTCAGTTCTGTGGCTATCTGGGCCATACCATGTCCTATTGTGAAGAGGCAAGAAGCTATCTGAATGGAGAAGATATAGATGCTCAACAAAGGAGAACAATTTCATATCCTAAATCTTATAGAAGAAATAATTTCTATGGATATTGTTTTCATTGTTCTAACTTTGGTCATAAGGCCATTAATTGCAGGCAGAGAAGGGACATTGACACCTCATACAGAAGTTCCAGACATGTCAAGTCTCGTCAGCAAGACGATGTTTCTCTTTCAAACAGGTTCTCACCTCTTAAATAAGACTTTGACTATGAAGAACCTGGGTTTGCGGAAGAGATAGTTGAAAGGCCATTAGTTCTATATACTCAATCTAATGTCTCATGGAAGGAAAGGAGGAAGATTGAGAAATCAAACCTTGCAGAGGTAGCTCTCAAAGCTACAAAGAACAACAGTACCTGGATTCTAGATAGAGGTTGCTCATCTCATATGACAGGTAATGCCGGTCTACTAACAAATATCATAAAGAATGTTGATGGTACAGTAAGATTTGGTAATGATGGGGATCTGAAAATCAAAGGGAGTGGAAGTACCAAATTAGCTAATGGAGAACTAAAGAAGACTGAAGTCCTTTACGTAGATGGCCTACGTCATAATCTCCTCAGCGTGAGTCAACTCTGTGACTCAGGACTTGTTGTTACCTTTAATCAGAAAGGCTGCACTATCAAGGGAAAAACTGGCAATTCTCTCATGAAGGGATGCAGAACAGAAGGAAACTTGTATCAGGTTGACAGTGAAGAGAATGTATGTTACATGACTGTTGAAGAAGAAAACAATTTGTGGCATCGGAGATTGGGTCACATCAATCAACAAGACATGGAGAAAATATCAAAATTGAGAATTGTCATGGACATTCCCAACCTGAAGCGTGAGCGTGAAAAATCCTGTGATGCTTGTATTTGTGGGAAGTTGGTCTGCAGTTCATATCGGCCAAAGAAGAAAAAGGCATCTCACCTTCTTGATCTGATTCATACAGATGTTTGTGGTCCAATAAATGTTGTCGGAACTCATGGAGAAAGGTACTTTGTCCTTTTCATAGATGATTACAGTCGAATGGCATGTGTGATGGTCATTCACCGGAAACGGCAGGTCCTTGACTGCATGAAAACATATCGGCGAATCGCCGAGAATGATACTGGACGAACAATCAAAGTGTTGCGATCTGACAATGGAGGAGAATACACGTCCATTGAATTTGAAAATTATCTGGAGAAGCATGGGATACAACATGAGGTAGCTGCTGTGAGAACTCCACAACAAAATGGAGTTGTTGAACGAAGGAATCGACAGGTGAACAACATGGCACGAACTATGCTGATTGAGAGTCGTATTCCACGACATTACTGGAAAGAGGCTGTTCAAGCTGCAGTGTACATTCAGAATTGAACAGGACTTTATATGGGTGAGACGAAGACACCATATGAATTGTGGCATGGACGGAAGCCTTCTCTAAAATACTTTCGTGTTTTTGGAAGTAAGTGCTTCATCAGGAACAAAGAAGGAAATCAGGGGAAATATGGTGACAACGCAGATGAAGGAATCTTCCTCGGTTACTCAATGAACAACAAAGCCTACAAATGTTTCAACAATCATTTGGGAAGGATTGTGGAAAGCAATGATGTTAAGATAATTGAAGAGAAAACCACAAATGCTTCACGGACGTCATATGCTGATGTGATAGAAAGTCCTGAAGAATGTGGACATGAAGAAACTACAAATGCAGAAATAGAAGAAGCTGTTCAAAACACTCATCAATCACATAATGATGTTGACTCAGAAGAAGAATCTAAAGAAGAAACTATGGCTGAAGAGAATACTACTGAACCTCGCAGGAGAAATCGAAGAGCTGAGATTGATCCATCCAACATAATTGGGGATAGGAGTGCACCCACACAAACCAGAAGGATGAGGAATACCACACAATCTGCATTTCTATCAGTTGTAGAGCCATCCTCATTCGAAGAAGCTGCAAAAGATGAATCTTGGGTGAAAGCCATGAATGATGAATTAGATCAGATTGATAAGAATCAGACATGGGATCTTGTCCAGAGACCTGAAGGTCACAATGTGATTGGTACCAAATGGATTTTCAAAAATAAGTTTGATGAGCATGGAAGTGTTATCAGAAACAAGGCACGACTGGTATGTAAAGGATACTCCCAGATTGAAGGTATTGATGTTGAAGAAACCTTTGCTCCAGTTGCTAGACTGGAATCAATCAGGCTTTTCCTTTCCATGGCACTCCAAAGAGGATGTAAAGTATATCAAATGGATGTTAAGACAGCATTCTTGAATGGTGTACTCGAAGAAGAAGTCTACATTGAACAACCGGTGGGGTTTGTCTTGGGTACCGATGAAACAAAGGTCTGCAAACTAAAGAAAGCTCTATATGGTTTGAAGCAGGCACCACGGGCATGGTACTAACGGCTAGATTCATATCTCAAGAATTTGGAATTCAAAAGAGGAGGAGTTGATCACAATCTCTATGTGAAAAATTCTCCAAAAGATCAGTTCATGGTTCTTGTCTACGTTGATGATATCATTTTTGGTGGCAGCAGGCAGAAATCAGTGGATGAATTTGCCAACCACATGAAATCAGAATTTGAAATGTCTATGATTGGGGAGCTCACATATTTCTTGGGGTTGCAAGTAATTCAAAAGAAGGAATACACTTTCATTTCTCAGGAAAAATATGGAAGAGAGTTGCTGAAGAAATTCAATATGCAAGACTCCAAACCAATGTCAACTCCGATTCCTGTTGGAACTAAACTTGGAAAGCATGAGGATGGGAACTCTGTTGATCCCACCATGTACAGGAGGATCATTGGAAGCCTACTGTATCTGACAGCGACAAGGCCAGATATTGTCTTTGCAACATGCATTGCGGCCCGCTTTCAGAGTAATCCAAAGGAGGAACATATGTCAGCAGTAAAAAGAATCATGAGGTATATTCAAGGCACACATAACTTCGGGTTATTTTTTGCTGTAGGCATGGACAGTGAATTATCAGCGTTTTCTGATGCTGACTGGGCTGGGGATGTAGTAGACAGAAAGTCCACTAGTGGTGGAGCTTTCTATATTGGGCATAAATGTGTTGGCTGGTTGAGCAAGAAGCAAGAAAGTACTTCTCTTAGTACTGCTGAAGCTGAATATATCTCCGCCACAAAAGCATGCACTCAACTTCTTTGGATGAAGCAGCAGCTAACAGATATTGGTGCTAAGGTGCAACAACCAATGGTGATTTATTGTGATAACAAAAGTGCAATTAATCTTACGAAGAATCCGGTTCAGCATTCTCGTACAAAACATATTGAAATACGGTATCATTTTATCAAAGAAAAGGTTGAACAAGGCGTGATTAAAATGGATCATGTTGGAACTAATGAGCAAGTGGCTGATATCCTAACCAAGCCATTGTCCGCGGCTGTGTTCGAGAATCATCGGTTGAACCTCGGTGTTCAACCACCTCCTACTGCATAAGGAGGCTCCGGAAGTCCCCTCTCCCCGTTTGTTTTAACTGTTTTTATCTGTTTATGGCTGTGATGCAGGTTTATGGGGGAGATACTATCCAGGGAGAGTATGGCTTGAGCTGAACGTTGAACAAACTTTTCGGTCTTTGGTTTTATTGTCAATGGGGGATAAACGAATAAATTCAAGGCAAGAAATTCTTCTGTGATGAGAAGTGTAAGCTTGTGATGAGAAGTTTAATAAGGATAACATGGGATGGAGAATTTCGTGTACGATTTCAACACACTAAGACCCAATTCAAGCTTTCTCTTTTGTTTTCTACACCGAGCATTGCTCACGTAGACTTAGAGTGTTAGCTGAGTTGATTCTTGCGTTTTGGATTTGCTTATGGTTGGAGATCTATTGAATTTATTCTGATTGCCAACAAACCCAAAGGGGGAGATTGTTGGAACCAGGTTCTTCAAAGCATGATTTGGTGTATGGTTTGTGTTTGTTGTCAATCCTCAGTGGAAGTTCAGGGTGTGAACCAACAAAGCGATCATACCGTTCAGGAAGAAAACAGTAGTGAAGGTGGCGCTGTTTCCCAGTGTTTGCCAAATTTTTGGGCCTGAAAATCCGTAAATAAAGTAAAGTGTTTTTGGAAAAGATACTTGCGCGCCAAGCTCTTGGAGGATGAAAGACTTGCGCGCCATATGTTTTTGAGGATCAGAACATCACAATTTGGCTAAGGAAAGAAGGTCGCGCAAGTGTTGGTTGGGTCGCGCAAGTAACTTGCGCGACAGAGGATCTGGAGACAGGACTTGCGCGCCGTCTAGGGACTTGCGCGCCGCCGCGCAGGGGGTCCAGTTTGCCTATAAATACTGGACCACCCCTCCTCATTTCTAACGGAGTTCAAGGCCGAGAGATTGTTCGAGCTCTCGTCGCGCAGGTGGTTGAGTCGCGCAGGTGGTTGTTTTGTCGCGCAAGTAGAGCTTGCGCGCCGGTGGTTGGCTGTTCTCCCAAGGCAGTTTGGAAGAGTAAGGAAGTGGATCGCGCAAGTATTTAGTTCAAGAAGGCAGTGTCGCGCAGGTGCTTCAGTGACACTTGCGCGCCAGTTTAGACTTGCGCGCCTGAGACTTGCGCGCCGCCGGGAGACTTGCGCGCCGGGCATGAAAAGGAGACCTAGACACTATTGAAGCACGCCTGCCTTGCTGGAGCTGCACGAAAGCCGATAAACTACTCGGTTCATTCGAGGAAAAGTGATATTCTTCTTATGGTGAGAATCGGACTTCAATAGAGCATCTACATTCAACAAAGGATGCACTCTTATGCAAATGAAGAAGAGACCTACACGTCTATAAACTGAGTGGGACTTCACCAACGGCAGTGAGCCAGGGGGAGTCAACGGGAGTGACCCGAGGGATGCAGTGAGTTATCCCTGAACTATTGTAAAGGCAGTGAGCCTGGGACAGAGTGTCTGTACCCGAACTTTTGTATCCGCAGCTAGTGAAGCATAGTGGATTTAGGTACGACCGGCAACCTGTCGGCGTATGCTCCTTGGACGTAGCCCTTAGTGGTGAACCAAGTAAAAATGACTGTGTCTTCTCTGTGCATGTGAATGTTTTCATTTTGATCGTAATCATCATACAGGTTCAACAAGTTCCTACCAACGTGGGAACAAGATCCAACAAATTAAAAGAAAAAGTGGTCACCCTGATTCACCCCTCCCCTCTCAGGGTGTCCCGGGGTCCTTCAAGTGGTATCAGAGGGTAAAGGTTTCTGGCGTTGAATCTGACCTTCTTCGTCATGGAAAACGCGATCAATGTTAGGGGAGTCCCTCACTTCGATGGAAGCAATTTCCAGATCTGGAAGAACAGAATGAGATCTCATCTAAGATCTCTTGGAATGGAAGTTCTTTTTTCTACTGTGCAAGGAATACATGTCACTGATCCAACAGGTCTGGCTATGACTGAAACAGACAGGAAACTTCTTGATGCAGATGCCAAAGCACAGAATGCTCTCACTGCTGCCCTTTCTGATCAGATTTACCTGAAGGTGATGAATTGCACCTCAGCAAAATCTATGTGGGATAAACTTGAGATTATTTATGAAGGTGATAGCAAAGTGAAGGAGGCAAAACTACAAGTGCTACACAATCGGTTTGATGATCTGAAGATGCATCCAGACGAGAATGCAGACTCTTTCTTCAATCGAATTACTGAAGTGGTTGGAGAAATTCGGGGTCTAGGCGAAGAAATCAAAGACATTGATATTGTAAAGAAAATATTAAGAAGACTTCCACCTTGTATAATGCGAAGGTGTCAGCTCTTGAGGAAAGAGATCTTTCCAAACATTCTCTAGATGACTTACTGAGCAGTTTGGTAGCATATGAAATGAGAGTCAAACCAGAAGATGCTACGACTCGGGTGAGCAAGGAAATGGCATTCAAGGCAATGGATAAATTGGAAATCTCAAAGGATAGTAGCGGTGATGATGACGAAGAGAAAGAAATTCTTTCTCTCATTGCAAAGAAGTTCCAGAAGGGGAAAGGGAAATTCAAAGGGAAGTTACCTCTCGCATGCTTCCGTTGTGGAAAAGTTGGGCATATTGCCTCTCAGTGCTTGAAGAATATCAATGATGATGACAGTGAAGATGAAAACTTCAAGAAGCCTCAAAGAAGGTTCTTCAAAAAGGGAGACTTCAAATCTAGTAAGAAAATGCAAAGGAAGAGTTTTGTCTGTGAAGAGGAAGAAGATGACAATGAATTCTGTGATGAAGAAGAACCAGAATTCAAAACTGGGAACCATGCTTCTATGATGGCCACTGTTGAAAAGTCAGAAGATACTGATGGTGAAAAACAACTGAGAACTTGTGTAGATCCTGAGGTGCAACTTAAAGATGCAGTTAGTAAGCTTAAGATTAAATGTAAGAGCTGCAATAAGTGGAAATCAATTGTAGAAGAATCAACTGAATATGTTGATCAACTTGAAGCTGAAATTGAACGACTGGAAGAATTTGTGAAGGTACAGTCTAAAATAATTGAAAGCAATGATGATGCAGTTGATCTGAAGCTGAGAATTGAAGAGCAAGCAAAGGTCATCAATGACCTCACATCCAGACTGGATGAAAAATCCAAGACTGTTGAGGGTCTTGAGGAGGAAGTCATTACTCTGAGGAGTAAAATGGAGACAGAATCAGTTCCAAAAGAATCGAGGAAGAAAATACAGTTCGGAAGATTCTCAGATGCAGAATTACTTGCAAGAGCCAAGTGTGGTTCAGATGGGGTTGGAAAAGTCTTGAGTGATCAAAGACCTGCTTGCATGGGAAAGAGTGGAATTGGCTGTGAGGCTGAGTCATCAACTGCTGGAAGTGCAAAGATCCAAAATAAAGATAAGATGAAAGTTGAACATGTTGAAATGTTACCTAGAGTGCTGAAAAAGGAACCCTCAATCCAAACTAAAAGGAGACCTGAAAATTATCCTCAAACTTTCAAAAATGGCAGACAGTCTTACTATTCTCCCAAGGAAGAAGCTATAAGGAAAAATTCAAGTGAGAAGACATTTCTTCTCATGAAGTGTCAGTTCTGTGGCTATCTGGGCCATACCATGTCCTATTGTGAAGAGGCAAGAAGCTATCTGAATGGAGAAGATATAGATGCTCAACAAAGGAGAAAAATTTCATATCCTAAATCTTATAGAAGAAATAATTTCTATGGATATTGTTTTCATTGTTCTAACTTTGGTCATAAGGCCATTAATTGCAGGCAGAGAAGGGACATTGACACCTCATACAGAAGTTCCAGACATGTCAAGTCTCGTCAGCAAGACGATGTTTCTCTTTCAAACAGGTTCTCACCTCTTAAAGAAGACTTTGACTATGAAGAACCTGGGTTTGCGGAAGAGATAGTTGAAAGGCCATCAGTTCTATATACTCAATCTAATGTCTCATGGAAGGAAAGGAGGAAGATTGAGAAATCAAACCTTGCAGAGGTAGCTCTCAAAGCTACAAAGAACAACAGTACCTGGATTCTAGATAGCGGTTGCTCATCTCATATGACAGGTAATGCCGGTCTACTAACAAATATCATAAAGAATGTTGATGGTACAGTAATATTTGGTAATGATGGGGCTCTGAAAATCAAAGGGAGTGGAAGTACCAAATTAGCTAATGGAGAACTAAAGAAGACTGAAGTCCTTTACGTAGATGGCCTACGTCATAATCTCCTCAGCGTGAGTCAACTCTGTGACTCAGGACTTGTTGTTACCTTTAATCAGAAAGGCTGCACTATCAAGGGAAAAACTGGCAATTCTCTCATGAAGGGATGCAGAACAGAAGGAAACTTGTATCAGGTTGATAGTGAAGAGAATGTATGTTACATGACTGTTGAAGAAGAAAACAATTTGTGGCATCGGAGATTGGGTCACATCAATCAACAAGACATGGAGAAAATATCAAAATTGAGAATTGTCATGGACATTCCCAACCTGAAGCGTGAGCGTGAAAAATCCTGTGATGCTTGTATTCGTGGGAAGTTGGTCTGCAGTTCATATCGGCCAAAGAAGAAAAAGGCATCTCACCTTCTTGATCTGATTCATACAGATGTTTGTGGTCCAATAAATGTTGTCGGAACTCATGGAGAAAGGTACTTTGTCCTTTTCATAGATGATTACAGTCGAATGGCATGTGTGATGGTCATTCACCGGAAACGGCAGGTCCTTGACTGCATGAAAACATATCGGCGAATCGCCGAGAATGATACTGGACGAACAATCAAAGTGTTGCGATCTGACAATGGAGGAGAATACACATCCATTGAATTTGAAAATTATCTGGAAAGGCATGGGATACAACATGAGGTAGCTGCTGTGAGAACTCCACAACAAAATGGAGTTGTTGAACGAAGGAATCGACAGGTGAACAACATGGCACGAACTATGCTGATTGAGAGTCGTATTCCACGACATTACTGGAAAGAGGTTGTTCAAGCTGCAGTGTACATTCAGAATCGAACAGGACTTTATATGGGTGAGACGAAGACACCATATGAATTGTGGCATGGACGGAAGCCTTCTCTAAAATACTTTCGTGTTTTTGGAAGTAAGTGCTTCATCAGGAACAAAGAAGGAAATCAGGGGAAATGTGGTGACAATGCAGATGAAGGAATCTTCCTCGGTTACTCAATGAACAACAAAGCCTACAAATGTTTCAACAATCGTTTGGAAGGATTGTGGAAAGCAATGATGTTAAGATAATTGAAGAGAAAACCACAAATGCTTCACGGACGTCATATGCTGATGTGATAGAAAGTCCTGAAGAATGTGGACATGAAGAAACTACAAATGCAGAAATAGAGGAAGCTGTTCAAAACACTCATCAATCACATAATGATGTTGACTCAGAAGAAGAATATGAAGAAGAAACTATGGCTGAAGAGAATACTACTGAACCTCGCAGGAGAAATCGAAGAGCTGAGATTGATCCATCCAACATAATTGGGGATAGGAGTGCACCCACACAAACCAGAAGGATGAGGAATACCACACAATCTGCATTTCTATCAGTTGTAGAGCCATCCTCATTCGAAGAAGCTGCAAAAGATGAATCTTGGGTGAAATCCATGAATGATGAATTAGATCAGATTGATAAGAATCAGACATGGGATCTTGTCCAGAGACCTGAAGGTCACAATGTGATTGGTACCAAATGGATTTTCAAAAATAAGTTTGATGAGCATGGAAGTGTTATCAGAAACAAGGCACGACTGGTATGTAAAGGATACTCCCAGATTGAAGGTATTGATGTTGAAGAAACCTTTGCTCCAGTTGCTAGACTGGAATCAATCAGGCTTTTCCTTGCCATGGCACTCCAAAGAGGATATAAAGTATATCAAATGGATGTTAAGACAGCATTCTTGAATGGTGTACTCGAAGAAGAAGTCTACATTGAACAACCGGTGGGGTTTGTCTTGGGTACCGATGAAACAAAGGTCTGCAAACTAAAGAAAGCTCTATATGGTTTGAAGCAGGCACCACGGGCATGGTACTCACGGCTAGATTCATATCTCAAGAATTTGGAATTCAAAAGAGGAGGAGTTGATCACAATCTCTATGTGAAAAATTTTCCAAAAGATCAGTTCATGGTTCTTGTCTGCGTTGATGATATCATTTTTGGTGGCAGCAGGCAGAAATCAGTGGATGAATTTACCAACCACATGAAATCAGAATTTGAAATGTCTATGATTGGGGAGCTCACATATTTCTTGGGGTTGCAAGTAATTCAAAAGAAGGAATACACTTTCATTTCTCAGGAAAAATATGCAAGAGAGTTGCTGAAGAAATTCAATATGCAAGACTCCAAACCAATGTCAACTCCGATTCCTGTTGGAACTAAACTTGGAAAGCATGAGGATGGGAACTCTGTTGATCCCACCATGTACAGGAGGATCATTGGAAGCCTACTGTATCTGACAGCGACAAGGCCAGATATTGTCTTTGCAACATGCCTTGCGGCCCGCTTTCAGAGTAATCCAAAGGAGGAACATATGTCAGCAGTAAAAAGAATCATGAGGTATATTCAAGGCACACATAACTTCGGGTTATTTTTTGCTGCAGGCATGGACAGTGAATTATCAGCGTTTTCTGATGCTGACTGGGCTGGGGATGTAGTAGACAGAAAGTCCACTAGTGGTGGAGCTTTCTATATTGGGCATAAATGTGTTGGCTGGTTGAGCAAGAAGCAAGAAAGTACTTCTCTTAGTACTGCTGAAGCTGAATATATCTCCGCCACAAAAGCATGCACTCAACTTCTTTGGATGAAGCAGCAGCTAACAGATATTGGTGCTAAGGTGCAACAACCAATGGTGATTTATTGTGATAACAAAAGTGCAATTGATCTTACGAAGAATCCGGTTCAGCATTCTCGTACAAAACATATTGAAATACGGTATCATTTTATCAAAGAAAAGGTTGAACAAGGCGTGATTAAAATTGATCATGTTGGAACTAATGAGCAAGTGGCTGATATCCTAACCAAGCCATTGTCCGCGGCTGTGTTCGAGAATCATCAGTTGAACCTCGGTGTTCAACCACCTCCTACTGCATAAGGAGGCTCCGGAAGTCCCCTCTCCCCGTTTGTTTTAACTGTTTTTATCTGTTTATGGCTGTGATGCAGGTTTATGGGGGAGATACTATCCAGGGAGAGTATGGCTTGAGCTGAACGTTGAACAAACTTTTCGGTCTTTGGTTTTATTGTCAATGGGGGATAAAGGAATAAATTCAAGGCAAGAAATTCTTCTGTGATGAGAAGTGTAAGCTTGTGATGAGAAGTTTAATAAGGATAACATGGGATGGAGAATTTCGTGTACGATTTCAACACACTAAGACCCAATTCAAGCTTTCTCTTTTGTTTTCTACACCGAGCATTGCTCACGTAGACTTAGAGTGTTAGCTGAGTTGATTCTTGCGTTTTGGATTTGCTTATGGTTGGAGATCTATTGAATTTATTCTGATTGCCAACAAACCCAAAGGGGGAGATTGTTGGAACCAGGTTCTTCAAAGCATGATTTGGTGTATGGTTTGTGTTTGTTGTCAATCCTCAGTGGAAGTTCAGGGTGTGAACCAACAAAGCGATCATACCGTTCAGGAAGAAAACAGTAGTGAAGGTGGCGCTGTTTCCCAGTGTTTGCCAAATTTTTGGGCCTGAAAATCCGTAAATAAAGTAAAGTGTTTTTGGAAAAGATACTTGCGCGCCAAGCTCTTGGAGGATGAAAGACTTGCGCGCCATATGTTTTTGAGGATCAGAACATCACAATTTGGCTAAGGAAAGAAGGTCGCGCAAGTGTTGGTTGGGTCGCGCAAGTAACTTGCGCGACAGAGGATCTGGAGACAGGACTTGCGCGCCGTCTAGGGACTTGCGCGCCGCCGCGCAGGGGGTCCAGTTTGCCTATAAATACTGGACCACCCCTCCTCATTTCTAACGGAGTTCAAGGCCGAGAGATTGTTCGAGCTCTCGTCGCGCAGGTGGTTGAGTCGCGCAGGTGGTTGTTTTGTCGCGCAAGTAGAGCTTGCGCGCCGGTGGTTGGCTGTTCTCCCAAGGCAGTTTGGAAGAGTAAGGAAGTGGATCGCGCAAGTATTTAGTTCAAGAAGGCAGTGTCGCGCAGGTGCTTCAGTGACACTTGCGCGCCAGTTTAGACTTGCGCGCCTGAGACTTGCGCGCCGCCGGGAGACTTGCGCGCCGGGCATGAAAAGGAGACCTAGACACTATTGAAGCACGCCTGCCTTGCTGGAGCTGCACGAAAGCCGATAAACTACTCGGTTCATTCGAGGAAAAGTGATATTCTTCTTATGGTGAGAATCGGACTTCAATAGAGCATCTACATTCAACAAAGGATGCACTCTTATGCAAATGAAGAAGAGACCTACACGTCTATAAACTGAGTGGGACTTCACCAACGGCAGTGAGCCAGGGGGAGTCAACGGGAGTGACCCGAGGGATGCAGTGAGTTATCCCTGAACTATTGTAAAGGCAGTGAGCCTGGGACAGAGTGTCTGTACCCGAAATTTTGTATCCGCAGCTAGTGAAGCATAGTGGATTTAGGTACGACCGGCAACCTGTCGGCGTATGCTCCTTGGACGTAGCCCTTAGTGGTGAACCAAGTAAAAATGACTGTGTCTTCTCTGTGCATGTGAATGTTTTCATTTTGATCGTAATCATCATACAGGTTCAACAAGTTTCTACCAACGTGGGAACAAGATCCAACAAATTAAAAGAAAAAGTGGTCACCCTGATTCACCCCTCCCCTCTCAGGGTGTCCCGGGGTCCTTCAAATGGATCAGGCGATCCAGAGTAGAATTTGATGCACTACGTGTCCTATTGCGACCCTATGATTGGTACTCCAGAACAAAAAGAAGTTGTGAAACTCAGATGCTTCGTACATACCTTGCAAGGATCCACCTCCGTCTGGTATACGAGTCTGCTGTCCCAATCAATAAAGAGTGGGGAGTACCTCCGATAGCAGTTCCTGTTCCACTTCAGCTCAATGTTGCCTAAAACAATGGTCAGCGATCTCATGAACTGCAAGCAGAGGGAGAACAAGAGGGTCTCATATTTCATCACCAGATGGAAAGGCCTGACCTATTCTATGAATAGACCAATTCCCCAAGATGAGATGTTATCCATATGGATCGATAATCGTAGAGATGAGCTGCGAACACCACTCATACCAGTGGAGTGCACCACTGGCTTTCGCCGTCTCTTGGCCATTGCCCAGTGAATTGAGGAATCCCTGCAGTGGAAAAATTAAAAGGCCTGAATAGCCTCGCAGGCTCCCGCGAAAAGAGCCCCTAGAGCTGAAGCATCCGCTTTCACACTCAATCCGGCCCCATTGCCCGCTCCACCGCTCAGGCCTCCACCAAATCGTCAAGGGCCCCCTGCATATCAGCGGCCGCCCCTGCCTAAACGGGATGATCAGAGGTGACCGAAGAGGATCCATTTTGAGGAAAAAAGACAAAAAGTATACTCATTTCGATAAGATCAAGTTCGTGGATATTTCATTGCCACCAGGAACTGCAACTTCCTCCGCCTCCCGGAGCCAAGGAAACTTGAAGAAGTCGGCCGCGATGACAGGACAGATTACTACCCCTACCATCGGATGTTGGGGCACAGTATCCGAGAATGCTTCTTCTTCAAAGACCTTTTGTAGAGGATGGTAGATTCCGGACAAGTCGAGCTGGGACCAGCCCCAGCACATGTGGCATGTATCTCTTCCACCGACTCCAACAGAGAGGAGGGGTAGCGGAAAGTCACCAGCAAGAAATTGCAAAAATTTGATAACTGGATGACTCGGAAGACTATCAACTGAGCCCAGGGCATACTCCAAGCTCAACTACAGCAGCCGGTGTTTCCACCAACAACCCCTGAAGCTGTAGAGCCGACAACATCGGCCTCAAAATCCTCTATGAGCCGGTCATCCATGCAGAGTCGAAGGAGGAAACAATCACAAGAAGAGCAGTCCGCGGTGGGGCCAAGGTTAGACCCGACCCTGGCAGATTTCATGCCCTCGAATTTGGCACCACGGGCACTAACCCACCAAATGGCGCCATTAGAGACAACCGACCAGGTTGACCTGTCAGAGGATGAAGAGACAATTTTTTGTTCTATCAACGTCATCCATCTCATGGAATCATTCCTTGACTAAGGGTATGACTACGAACCTGAGTTCCTTGCATGGGGAGCCGGGAGGAGGAATCGCAGAGGAAGAGGATACGAGGGGAGGCGTAGCCACGACCGAAACTAACCCTATGGTTGGACTCTAGCCCAGACCATCAATATTATAAAAACTCATGGGAGATCCCTTCAATAGACTCCGCAGGAGAGGGACTGCCCCTCCACATCCACAGGTGGCGACTCTGGCTCTATTGTTCTGTGATACCCTCTAGAGGAGGAGCAAGTGTCTGGTCGCCTAGTGCGCACAAACAGACCAGTCGGGCCAAGTCCTCAAAATGCAGGAACACCATCGACATCAGTCCCTGTGGCTGGTCCTTCCTCGTCAAATGCTCCAGCTCCCAAATCACCTGCCAAGACTCTCCTGCCAATGGAGAAGCATCGGCTGAGAGAGCATAAATATGATATCTTTAAGCAGATGGCATCAGTACTAGCCAAGTTGTCAATTCTGGATGCCCTGGGTTTGTCAGCCGACCTTAGGGAGGCGCTTATCGAAGCTTTGATCATCTCCCAGGAGTTTCAAGCAGAGGTATCTGCCGCCAAAATTTACCAGACAGAGACTGGCTCGGATGAATGGAACGCAGTGTTTTCCTTCACCGATCAGGACGAAGATACCATCATGCAAGGACACATTAGGCCACTAGATGTGTCCTCCACACTGAATGGTATTGAAATCCGGAATGTCTTTATAGACAATGGCTCTGGAGTAAACCTCATCCCTCTACGGACACTCTGTAAGTTGGGATATAGTGAGGAAGACCTAATTCACTCGGCCACAACCCTATTGGGTTATGACAAGAGTGAGCAGAAACTAATGGGAGAGATTAATCTGAAGACCCATTTTGGTGACCTGGTAGCCTATAAGGAATTCCTGGTGGTTCGGCAGAGCACAACATTCAATGCCCTACTGGGAAGGCCTTGGCCACATAAGCACATTGTTGTTCCTTCATCATACCACAAGTGTATCAAGTACTGCGCCAATGGACAAAGCGGGACGTTGCAAACTGATAAGGCCCCTTTCGAGCTCTCCGAGTCACATTACATCAACGTCGGGTTCTATGAGAAAAAAAAGAAGAATCCTTTGGTCAACGACGTCGACTGGATCCCCGCTCCAAATGGCCTGGAAATGGTCCCCGATGACCCCCTCCGGTAGCTTGGCATAGATTATGTCCTGCCCATCAACCTTGTGGAAGGTAGGAGTTCATGTCCAGACACGCATTCGAATTTCCTCATGGCTTCAGCCACGATGGCTGACCACAACGGTGTGGGAACGTCTACCAACCCTCAATTTGGGGAAAAATACTGATGCTACGATTCCCAAGATGCCTCTCCCACAAGCCCTTAAAGGCTTAGACCGAAAACTCTCTCCTCGTCAGATCAAGAAGATGAGGACTTGGGAGAAGAAGAGGGGGGAGATCTCAAAGATGAACCACCCGCATTTGAGGAGGGTATCTCCACTACTGTAGAAGAAATCAGGGAAATAAACCTGGGCACCGAAGAGGGCCCATAGCCCACTCTCATTAGTGCAACCATGACCCCCGAAGAACATGAGGTATATACCTCCTTCCTAAGGCAACACCGGGATGTCTCCGCCTAGAATTGCACAGAAATGACAGGACTCGATCCCGAGGTAGTGACGCATCACTTGGGTCTTCTAGAAGACCACCATGTCTACAAACATGCCATTAGAAAGACACACCCCTCACATGCTACCAAGATAGAGGCTGAAGTTGATAAGATCATTAAAGCAGGCTTCATCAGGGAGGTCCAGTACACCATTTGGTTGGACAACATCTTCCCTGCTAAGAAAAAATGAGCAAATTCGTGCCTAAATTGACTTTAGAGACCTTAATCGGCATTTTCCGAAAGATGACTTCTCGGTTCCAATCAACGAGTTGTTAATTGATGCAACAGCTTAGTATGCGGCTCTATCCTTTATGGACAGATATTCTGGATATAATCAAATCAGGATGGCCTGAGAAGACGAAGAAGCCACAGCCTTCAGGGCCCCTCAAGGGGTATTCTGTTACAGGTTCATTCCCTTTGTTCTCAAGAATGTTGGCGACACATATCAGCGTTCCATGCATTGGATATTTATGCCATTCTTAGGGAAATTAGTTGAATGTTACGTGGATGACCTAGTGGTCATGTCTAGACATCGCTCAGATCAACTTTCAGACCTTGAGACCATCCTCAACAAGCTCTGGTAACATAAAATGAAGATGAACCCCTTGAAATGCGCCTTTAGGGTTACCTCAGGGAGATTCCTTGGCTTCGTCGTATGGCATTGTGTCATCGAAGTCGACCCTGAGAAGACGAAGGCTATCCTGAGCCTGCCACATCTTCAAAATATCACTGATTTAAGGGGATTCTAGGGACACCGAGCCTATATTTGGTGGTTTATAGCCAACCTGGCAGGCAAATTTTTTCCCTCACTAGGTAGATGAAAAAGGGAGTCACGTACCAATGGACGGACGACTGCCAAGAGGCGTTCAATAACATGAAGAAGTACCTCTTAATCCCACCGGTGCTCATTCCCCCAGTTGAAGGAAGACCTCTCATTTTATATGTGACGGTCCTAGAGTGATCACTGGGTTCCTTCCTCGCACAAAAGAATGATGCCGACAGCAAAACAGTCTCTATTACCTCATTCGAACCATGATTGATGCTAAGACTCAATACTCAAATAACAAGAAATGTTGTCTAGCCTTGGTCTTCGCGGTTCAAAAGATGTGACATTATCTGCAACATCATGAAGTCCATTTGATCTCATGGAGTAACCCACTCAAGTACATCCTCAGTCTCCCGATGCTAAACGGACATCTATCCCGATGGGCAATCATCCTGCAACAGTTCGACATTCGGTTCGTGCCTCAAAAAGCCATAAAGGGCCAGGCATTTGCAGACTTTCTGGCAGAGCACCCTTCAATAAGGACCACTACACTGGACGCTGAACTACCTGATGAAGATTTCTTGTCGATCCAAGAGGAGTTCCCAGCATGGGAAATGTACTTTGAAGGCGCATCCCAAAGCCCCGCCAGGAAGAGGATGGAGGATCCCAGATTCAACAAAGTGGGCCTGGGGGTAATACTTGTGTCCCTAGAGAAGGCAGTTTTTCCGTATTCCTTCCTCCTGTCAGAGGGATGTACAAACAATGAAGCATAATATCAAGCCCTCATTGTTGTCATGGATCATGCACTCCAGGCACAAGTACAACACCTTAAGGTAAAAGGTGACTCAGAGCGTGTCATCAAGAAAGTCAACATTGACTATGCTATCAAAAAGGATGAGCTGATCCCCCTGTTTGACCATGTCCGAGGGATAATGGCTGAGTTATCCACATAACCGACATTGACTTATATTCCCCAGTCCCAGAACGCTCATGATAATGCATTTGCCGATGCGGCCACATCCCTAGCCGACCCCGACCGGGATGAAACAGTCATCAGTATTTCTCACTGTCGAATGGTATTTCCATTTATTCAAGCTAAGACGGAAGAAATCCACGAAGTCAGTCCTGTCCCCGAGCTGTATGCTCTTGCCACCGACTGGATGACCCCCATCATGAACAACCATCAATGGGGAGATCTTTCATCAGACAGGGCTGAACGGGAGAAAATACAGAGAAGGACAATCAATTTTGACCTATATGGCGGCACGGGTCAGTAAGAGGTCCTCAACAAACGAGGCCTCGATGGAGTGCTCCTCAAATGCGTTGAACGAGAATAAACTACCACCGTCATGACTTAAGTACATGCAAGAGCATGTGGAGCACATCAACCGGGGACCAAGCATTCCCATCAGGTTCGAAGGCTTGGGTACTACTGGCCTACAGTGGCACGAAACTATGAGTGTTTTACCAAAAAATGCCACTCATGCCAGATTCATGCCAACTTCATACACCATCCCCTGGAGTTACTTCATCAAGCTAAGTACTACTGGCCATTTTCCATCTGGGGGATGGACGTCATGGGACCATATCCTCCCGCCACGGCCAAGCAACTAAAGTTTGTCCTCACAACAAGTGACTTCTTTTCCAAATGGTCAGAAGCCGTACCCCTCAAGGTAGTTGGGGCACGAAATATTATCAGCTTTGTGAAGGAAAATATTATCACCAGATTTGGTTTCCCTCATACTATACTGACGGACAACGGCTCCAATTTCGGCTCTGCTGAGTTGGAAAAGCTTTACCACGAGTATGGTGTCAAGGCTATCCACTCATCCCACTACCATGCAGCGGCCAACAGACAGATAGAAGCTTTCAACAGGACCCTTTACAACATCCTCCAAAAAATGGTGGGAAAAGACAAGAAGTCATGGCTGGATAAACTTCTCCATGCATTGTGGGATTATCGAATCACAATCCGCACCACTACTCAGTCTACCCAGTACTCATTGGTGTACAACACAAAGGCAATTCTTCCCATTGAACTCCAACTTCCCTCACTCCGTGTTGCCATCTGTGATCAATTATCCGATGATGAGCAGTCAAAAAAGTGGCTAGGTGAATTGGAACAACTAGATGAGAAGCGGATTCACACTATGCACCACCAGGAAGTGTACCATAATCAGATCGCATGAGCCTTCAACAAAAAGGTCCTCCTCCGGTCTTTCTTGGAAGGAGAATTAGTGTTGGGCCTCCGGACCCCAATGATACCCAACAAGAATCCTCCAAAGTTGGATCCCAAATGGGAGGGACCATACGTTGTACACAAGGTCTACCCCAACGGAGCATATACCCTGATCTATATGGACGAACAATTTTCAACCGCTCCTACAAATGCGAGATTCCTGAAGAAGTATTTCGCATATAAACCGAAGGTGAATTCGTCCTTACCGCACAACGGTAAACTACACGGATAATAAGAGTCAAGAAGGATCATTCCCCCCATGTACAGACCAGACCTGCATGGGGTGTATTACTCATCCTCACCGCAAAACATTAAACTGCGTAGACCCCCCTTCTTTTTTTCTTTTTCTTTTCACGTTGGGTCACCTACGTCCTTACCACACGACGTTAAAATGCACGGAGTTCATCCGAGCGACATGAAGTTAAACTGCCAAGCACACAACGGTCCAATCTCTATGACATTTAACTAGGAGTATTTCTTCCTAACCACATGACGTTAAACTGCACGGACAGGGTGATTTAAAAATGCCCTCTTCCCCTGTGAACGGACCAGACCTGCACGGGGTGTATCATCTTTTAGAGAACTACGTGAGGCTTGATTCCTGCCATCGCAGGATATGTAGTGATGCCAGAATTCCACACCCTGGCCCAGCCACCTCAAAAGGAAAAAACAAAAATTCCCATTCCCCCGTGTACGGACCAGAATTGCACGGGGTGTATTCACGTCCTCACCGCATGACGTTAAAATTCATGGAATCCAATAATACCCTCCATCCTAACCAAAAGATGTTAAACTGTATGGACCTCGTCCTCACCACACGATGTTAAACTGTACGGATTTCATAGAACTACGTATGGCTTAATTCCTGCCCTCGCAGGATACGTAGTGACCTCAAGAACCCCTATCCTGGCTCAACCACTCTTTAATAAATTCCTTCTTCCCCCTGGGTGTGGACTAGACCTGCGCAGGGTGTATCCCTCATCCTCACCGTACGATGCTAAACTACACGGACAACAAGTTTTACCAATGCCCTTTCCCCCCTGTGTCCGGACTGGCCCTACCCGGGGTGTACTTATTTCAGAGAACTACATGCGGCTTGATTCCTGCCCTCACAGGATACGCAGTGACGCCAAGGTTCCCCATCCTGGCCCAGCCCCCCTGAATAAAAAAATATAAATGCCCTTTCCCCCCGTGTATGAACTAAACTGGCATGGGGTTTATTTATCTTCCTTACCACATGACGTAAAACTGCACAGATAGAAAGATTTAAAAAATGCTCCCTTTTCCCCGTGTATGGGATATACCTGCACAGGAAGTAATTTTACATCCTTGCCGCACGACGTTAAACTGCACAGATGATATTGTTAAAAATGCCACATTACCCCGTATATGGACCAAACCTGCATGGGCTGTATACTTCATCCTCACCGCATGACGTTAAATAGTACGGACTTCGTCCTCACCGCGTGATGTTAAACTGCACGGACATTGTCCTCACAACCTGACGCTAAACTACACGGACTTCATCGCGACCCACCCATGACACATGGAGATACGAGATAGAGATAATCCTTTCAAATTTGGGATGAATACTTTCCATACATCATACTCCACAACCTGGATAGTTATGGATCTTCATAACCACTCATGGCCATCAGAAGTGGAAAATCATCAACTTGTGGAAACCTTTGCATGACTATGCATATCATGCCCTCAGCAGCTCTGCCTAATGATAGCCACTGGCTTGTCTACCAAAGGCAATATTTCCACATGCGACACTCTTCCTAGATCCGGATGCTTACCGGCCTTAGAGCCCCCATACCATACCTTCTGATCCAGAAGTTTATGGCGAAGTGGTTTACAAGTTCATTCCCCATTTTACATCCAGGCGTTTCCAGGGTATCCCTTTTTGGCTAGGCTATGTGTCTGTCAGTGGTTTACATAGTGACCTGCATCAACAAATATCAAGCCAAGACTAGGCTACTTTGACTCAACGGACAATTGCGGTGAATATGTTTCTTGTATACCCGGACACCATTATCCCCATGTGCCGAACTCTGCACTGTGAGAAATTGCGGATTTTCATAACCATCCATGGCCATCGGAAGTGGAAAGTGATTGACACGGGGACACCTTTGTACGACTATGCATATCATGCCCTCAGCGGCTCTGCATAATGATAGCCCATGGCTCGTCCATCAAAGGAAATATTTCCTCGAGCGGTGCCCTTCCTACCTCCATACACCTACCGCCCTCAGATCCCCCACGCCATCCCTCCTGATCTGGGAAAGTTCAAAGTATCAGTTTATAACCTTCATCCCCCACCTTGTTCCAAGTATATCAGAACATGTTGACTCAATCATCCTCCGAGTTACTGCAGCAATAGTCACCTAATGGTCCGAGCTCCTTGACCGATAAACTAGGAGTACCTCATCCTTACCACATGACATTAAAATGTGTGGAATAAAGGCAAACCCCCGCACAAAAAATGGGAGAGAGAAAAGATCAGTGCAGGGGGTTCTTTGAAACTCAACAATCAACCAAGGAAGGATATCACCAACATGTCCAGATATTCTCCTTCCAAATGATAGACTTCATGGCCCGGATAATTGCAGATCATGATAACCATTCATGGCCATCGAAAGTGTAAAGTCACCACCCCATGGACACCTTTGTATGACTATGCATACCATGCCCTCAGCGGCTATGCATATTGATAGCCCCTGGCCTGTCTTCCAAAGGCAAGATTTCCGCAGGCGACACTCTTCCTATCTCCATAAGCTTACCAGCCTCATATCCCCCATATCATCTCTCCTGATCCAAGAAGCCCCGGAACAATGATTTACACCAATCAATCCCACCCCCACGTCTGGATCATGTTGAGGTATTCAAACCCAGTTACATTCTGATGAAGAGAAGCCTTTGCAAAAATACCCCTTGTCTTCGTTGCACGGCGGTAAACTGCACAAAAACCTTCAAAAACGCCTCTCAACCTCGCCGCATGACACTAAACTACACAGATTATGTCTCAACCGCATGACGATAAACTAGACGGTCATATTCGTCATGGGTTCAATGAGAAACATAAGTGTTTTCTCTATCCTTTAGTACACGGGTTAGACCTGCATGAACCAACACCTCACACTAGTGTGAGAAAGAATTACTTCACCCATTCTCGTGAAGTTTAGTCCAGATATATCCCCCGTATTCTGGCACCCTCTCATCAAAAGCCATAATCTGTACTTATAAAAATCCGAACTCTCATAAGCCACCCCTGGTGGTCCCAAATCTCAACTTCCCCAAAGTTTCTCGGCTATCGAAAGTGGATAGTCTTTGACTTAAGGACACCTTTGTATGACTATGCATACCATGCCCTCACCGTCTCTGCATAATGATCTCCCCTGGCCCATCTACCAAAGTAATGATTTCATTAGGCAATGCTTCTCACTATATGCCTCTTGGCCCCTAAGCCCACATTTCTATCATGGGATTCGGAAACCCTTTGAGCCATATTTTACAAACATATTTTACAACCCTTCCTGAATATGGTAGAACGTTTTTGACAAGATTAGTGAGAACTAGGATAGTTTGTTCCATTTTAAATGATGTACCAGCTACATGACTTTAAACTGCGTCAAGCATCAACCACCCCTTACGCTAACTAAATGCGTAGGGAGGTGGTCTCTGGACCACGCTCCTGATTAGTACAGATGTTCCCAAAACCCTTTCAGATGTCACACTCTCCTTCTGAGCCACCCCTGGTGGTTTTCATAATTTTCCATGCCACCCACCATGGTTCCCATAAGCCGGACTTCCATGAAGTCCCCTGGCCATCAGAAATGGAAAAGTCTTTGACTTAAGGACACCTTTGCATGACTATGCATACCATGCCTTCAATGGTTCTGCATATTGATTGCCCTTGGCCCGTATACCAAAGATAATACTTCCTTAGGCAATTCTCTTCCTACCTATGTACGCCGATGCAGCTCCCATGCCATGTGACATGCCCTGCATGTCATCCAAACATGTTTTCCCCCACGTGTGTCAAAATAGTAATGAGTCATCTTTTAATAAGTTGTACCCCATTGGTGCCCTCGCCCCACTATATTTGGTCAATGTTGTTCGACCTAAAACATCATTACTAATAGTCTTGATGGCGGGACTTCAAACTGCTTACGAAAGAAAGAGGCACAAGGCCTGTTAGGCCGAAAACACGAAAAGGGCGACCTTAGAAAAAGTCGGGTTATACCCGCTGGGTCCACATTAAATGGGGCCAGGGAAAATCAAGGCAGCAAAAGAAAAAGAAAAAATGTTTTTGGGGTTTTCCTATAAAACCCTAGCAATAGTAAGACTATGATCGCTGGATCCCATGCTCCAGGAAAAAAATTAGAGCTTCTTTTCCTGAGCTATGATTAGTTCTGATTCAATGAATTGTTAGTTTCACAACAATTGTTTTCAGTAACAATTAAATTCCACAGCAACCAGTGACTGATAGAAACTGTGTTTCATTCCAAAAAAAGGGAGGACGTCCACAAGCCGTGGCCTCTCCTACACACAAAAAAAGGGGGGGATAGAGGATTACGTAAAACATGGGATACAAAAGTAGCTCTGATAATTATAACGGTGTCTGACTCGCTCTCCCTACCAGATCAACGACCGCACGACAATGGTCGTTGGAGGATTGTTCCAACACTGCCTTCTCCCTAGTTTCAACCTCATCCACCGGGCGGATACACTCCACTGCGATATGGAGATCGTTGATCCCTTTTCGGGAAACTTCAAGATGACCAGTCATAGCCGATAGCTGACCCCTCATCATCGTGGCCCGTTCTTCACATTCATGCAACTCAGAGGATAGGATGGCCGGTGGATCTTGAGAGACTACCTCCCGTGCTATCAGTTGATGGAGCTAGGTTGTGGTTTCCTCTATGGTTTGGGTTCCACATTGAGTGATTTCAAAGTGAGCAAGGACACATTCATTTGTGATAGATTCCTCACGGGCCATGACAACTTGGCAAGCAAGAGAATGAAACTGCTGATAGTCAAAGCCACATGACCCCAAACCCAAGAAGAGCTGACGAAGAGCTTCGGTTTTAGTTTCCATTTTGGCTAAAGGGGTTTCAGTGATGATTTCACATATTCGGGGCCAGTCCCTCCTGCGCACTGCCCGATGGTCCGCCATGGTACGAGGATATTTGGTATCCTCACCGGGAGACACGAGAACAAAGTCTGGCATGGCAGCCCGCGTGGACGTGTGCTCACTAGATGTTGACTCTGAATCTGGAATGTATGGAGCCTCTAACCTCGGTTCAGGCTTGGGGACCAAGTTTCTAAGCCCAGTATCGACTGATGGGACATCTGGGATGGTCTTGCTGGGACCCGACACCACAGGGGAATCCTCATCCATTAACAAGAAGGATGAATTTGTCTGAACTACGGCCACCACGGGATTGTGAGAGGAATGTTCTCTGAGTCACTTTGATCAATGAGCCATTAATCGATCCTCCCTTAAGACTGATTAGGAAGGTGTGGTGGATGCAGCACACACCATAACTCCTGATTTGGGAACATACAGGATAGCCTTCCCTAGGATCCCATCAGGATAGTATTTTACTCATGTTTTTGCATACTCCAAGGAAAGGCTGGCATCCACCACCGTATCGGGCAGGGGAATGTTTGCGTCAGATCCATCCCGCGTCAGCATCATCCACCACTGATGATGTACGACCGGGTGCAGTCCTAGAGCCCTAGGTGGGGGAAGGGAAGCTTGGAATTGCATGCACCCAAACTGACGAGAAAAACGATATGGGACATACAACTCGCACAGAGAAACCCCGTCGATCCTTGCTGACAGAAACCTGTCCCACAGAGAGATCATGTAAGAGCACTCCTCCAGGATCCCCCAGTAGTTGTTAGCTACGATGACCGAAGGGGTGGGGTAGGGATTGAAGATTAACTGGTAGAAGTCGCTCAGAAGCTTGTGAACTTCACCAGAGTTGAGGGACTTCAAGCGAACTCCAGATATATCCAATAGGGTAGGCTGAAAGGTTGGATGCGGGATGGCAGTGTTGTGACGATAATCATAACAGCAGCAATGAACCGCCACCCAGCCGTAAAAATTTTGAAATGGTCTGCTTAGATGGTAGGGTGGCCCTCCCACCTGTATGTGGCTCAGTAGTTCATAGAAATGGTCCAAAGTGGGAAAAACTTGATTCACTAGGAGTCCCTCTGATAACTCAGCCGCCATCGTCAAAGTGCAGGCCCAGACACATGGGTTAACATCCCGGGAAGGAAATAGCCAGCCGCTCAAAAACATAGCAAACAGACCAGCCAACCGAAGTGTAGGTGACAAACCAGGGCACACCTCTTAACCCCATGAAAGGTAGTCGCTTGCCCCCAGAACCACCCAGTAGGAACCTAGGGAGGCTTGTGATTGCTGAGAAGGGTGTGTCCTGGGGTGCTTGATCTTCGGCACAGGACCAGTAATGTTCAGAAATAACCCTATCCAAGTGCTATAAGGAATAAGTGAGTGGGCACTCATGGACTAACCCAGGGACTGCTCTGCCATTACCAACAGATCCTTCTCCAATAAAGGCACATGTTCAACGTCGTCCCATGGGTTGGGAGACGGAAAAAATTATTCATACATCTCGCCAGAAATCGGTAGTCCTCTTATCTAGTAGATGTCCCACAGACTAATTCCGACTTCACCTTGGGCAAGGTGGAATGTATTAGTACTTGAACACCTGCGGCTGAACAGGTCGGGCAGGATCAAAAATGGTGGGTAAACAGAAAATTTGGAAGCCCACACTGTGGAGTATAGATTGACCGCCTCTAGTAAATCGAGAGACTCCCGACAATGATGATGGACCCAGAAAGCCCAGGCCCAATCATTTGAGAAGAGCCCACCAGACCGAAGATCCCACCTGGGGACCCACCCTACGTTATTATCCCTTCGAGAAAGGTTGATAATAGAAGGGTAGTCCTTAAGGACAGCTTTCTGAGAAAAGTATTGAGTGCGCTGATCGCTTTGGGTCCAAATAGAGCCCCTCATAATAAATGTGTTTTTCAAAACAAAATCGGAGATTATCTCCCCGGATTTGGTGAGGAATTCTTGAATGCATTTTGAAGGTGCTTCCAGGAAAGGAGAAGGCAGACCTAAGATAGTAGGGGGGATAAGGACGTTATCCTCAAGACCAAAGCCGTAAAGCAGGAGCTGATTGGATAATGGATAACTCAGAAGCTCTAGAGAGAGCATGTTCTTCAATGAACCATCATCAGGAATGATGGACCGAATAGGGTCTTCTTTGACGCTCTCCGCTCTTTAAGTCATAGTTGAATGTCTCTTTGAGCCAACTGGGAGTGGCTCTACAGCAGGCCATAGTGCAGAACGATGGGGAACGATATTTTCTCCCTACATAGTAGGAGCCAACAATTGGTTAGTCCGGAATAAAGGTCTGGACAAAAACAATCAAATGAATGGTTAAATTTCCATCATTATCAAAATCCGCAAGGAGGCCTTGGAGGATGGTTCGCGATGACATCATCCCGTGAACCAACCCTTCGCGAAATCAGTCCGCGAAGCCCTGGCCCATGAAGCATTGGCCAGGAAACCGCGAACCAAGTCACTTTGAAGAATTTGTATCCCGAGTTTATTCAGACTCAGACACTTTTTAAAGTTCAAGAGATTTTTAGTTAACAGAGCATCGAAACCGTGAAGCAAGTTCCTCCACATCCCATCATCACTTACTATATAGTCAGTTAAGAGTAATGGTTCAAAATTGGGAATTTGGTCTGCGGATGAAGGCGATCGTGAAGAAGGAATGGTTCGCGGAGGTCACTGTTGGTTCGCGGACAAGGTACTTTGCGAAGGAGCGAACACATGGAGGTGAAGGAGCTCTGGTTTCACAAGGAATTCAGTAAAGTACAAATGAAGGGCTCCACATATTTATAGGCATGGTCCCCGACCGGGTCAAACATTCTACCGCAAAACATCTCAGTTTTAGGACCACTCTGCATCGTAATGGCCTCCTCTTCGTTCTGATAGGACCCCATTCTGATGGGGGGCATTTGTAGTGTCCTGAAAAATCATCAAAGGATATTCTACCCAAATACCCTAATAATTGGGGAAAATAATCAAGGAGGAGACACCATAAAAAAGGGTCCGGTCCGTGAACCGGTCCATGGAAGCGCAACGTGGCCAGGCACCGCGAGGCACCCCCTCTGCAAACCATTGTAGTTCGCGAAATGGAGGTGGAGAGCCTCCACAGTCGCGAGGAAGGATGGGTGCCAGTCCGGTTCACCGTAACGAACCGCCCCAACCGTGGACCGCGTCGACTGATTCAAGCCGCACCTGCTGTCGTTTTCAGAATGGAGGTGGAACCCTCTACAACCGTAGAGCACTCCCTGATTTCTCCTCGCAGAGGGGGGGGGGGGAATTCAATACCCACCACGAATCGAGGATTGACCATGTCAGTTGTGAATCGGGTATTTGGTTGTGGGCCTCCGAAAAAGGTGCCAAATTTCCATAGATACATTCCTTTCCCCACTCTATAAAAGGAGACCGATGGGGAAAGAGAGTAGGGGATCAGAGAGCTAGAATCGGATTCAGAGGGATTGGAGATTCGGAAAGAGATCGGTTGAAGGAAGGCTTCAGATATCGCAAACAGCGAAATTCCCATCCGTGAACCACAGCAGGTATATAAATTAACAAGGAATTGGAAAACACAGAATTATTTGGTGAACCGCGAACCTAAAAATAATGAAAAAAGGAGAACCGCGAACCATACCCCCTCCGTGGATGACTTCCCCACAAACCAGGGAATTTATGAATCTTTTCCCATCCATCGTACCGCATAGCACTCTCCTTCGCGAGTGAAGCCCTGACCGATGAGCCTCTGATCAGCGACGCCCATGCCCACTGCTGCCCGCCTGGAACCCTCTACGAACCACCCTGGTTCGCGGATTGAACCCGAAGACGTGAACCACCCTGGTTTGTGGATTGAACCCAATGCCACGAACCACTCTGATTTGTGGGACGCCAATCAGTCCGTGTACCACCCTGGTTCGCAGACGTCTTCTCCAGCCGCATGGCACTTACCCGTGCGAAGGGCGCCACCACCCATACCTCTCGGTGGCTCGCCAAATACTTCGGTGTTCTCATTTCCAGAGCCAGGTAAAATCCATCTGATCCATCCAATTCCTTCATGACACCCTCATTTGCATGTTCATATTTTCATATTTATAATTAATTATTATTAATATTTAATTACAAATTACTTAACAAAAAAATCACAAAATAAATTAAATTTTAAAATCCAAATAAATTTGATTATTAATGTAAAACTAATTAAATAAAATTAATTGAAAAAATATATCATAATAAAATAGATGAAAATAAATAACTAATACAGTTGAAAATTAACCATTTAGAAATGTATCTCCCCATTGAATAAAAAATTTATAACTTACATCTTGAAAGCTCACCATGGATCAAAATTCCCTTTTGGAGAAAATGAGAGAATAAAAAGGTAATTTTGAATGGAAATGGTCAAGAACTAGGTATTTATAGTTTATTTTTTTGTTATGGACATTAGAGATGGAATAATTTTTATTACATATACTCTATAATTAATTATAAATTTATTAGTGAAATTATTTATAATTAAATTTTCAAATATAATTCATTATTTTTTATTCATACATTTTAGGTAGTATTGATTTTTCTAAAATATTATCCATAATATTTAAATTATACTATATATTTTAAAAATATAAACAACGGAGAGAGTTTATTGAAAATGAATCATCTCTGTATTTTATTTTTGATGAACATTTTAAATGAAATTCAGGATTTATTATGGGTATTTTTGGTAGACTATACAAATGTCACAAATTCTAGTTATTATATTTAACTTATACCACTATTTTGAATAAAAAACATCATAGAAAAGTTATCCCAAAAATAACCTCCCACTATGTTTTATAATATAAACTAAGTAATTCTATTAGATCGTCCACTTTGTTACCATTACATGTATATTTTACAAAAACAATCAATTCAATCATAATACAATATTTTTTTCATCACATTCACCAATGTAATAGAGCTATTTATAATTAATTTAAATTCCAAATTAATAAGTCTTCATTTTTTCCAATTATTGACAATGAGCCTTTTTTCAATGTAAAAAACCAAAAATGGTAGTTTTCGTGATAGAAAATTTGTTGATTGCAATGATTCCTTCATAAAAAATTACATTTAATGATTGGAAGGATTATCATGATGTCTAAAATTGGAAAAACATGATTCATAATATAAGGGCATATCATTAGAGATGGGTGATTATATTGATTCATGTTTTATCATTGATATGGTCGGGCCTTCCATTCCAATTTTTTAGTGTTCTAATGACATTAACAACACTAAGTACAAATGAAAATAAATAATAAATACATATTTACAATCATATCCTGAAATTGGAAAACATTATAATAATCAATAAAAAGTAACATTTTTAAAATTAGATGGGACATTGATATATAAGTTGAATTATTAAATATTAGACACCTTCGATATCATCTAATGTTAGTACTTAATAATTACTTGATGGGATTAACTTTTTATTCAGGTGATTTTTATCAAAACTCAAAGTTAATGGAATTAAATTAGAAGTAAAATGATTATAGAGAACCTCTGAGATGAGGAAAAATAATAAATTCTCTTTGGTGAAGAAATGTAGATTAATATAAGAATAATATTTGGTTTTTCATAGTTTAATGAATATTGTCACCCTTACACGTTTTTTTATATAACTATGACCATTAAATTGCTTCTAAGGAAGAAATATTCATTAAAATCCAAGGAGGTTAAATAAATTGACTCTAATATTCATTTATTGATTTAAATTACCTTCTATTGTTCTATAGGTCCAAAACCACATCCGGATATCCACTAATAATCCTCCAAGATAGTTTAATCTAATAAAGGATGTTTTTATTTGGTCTTTTTAGGTGGTCTTATGAATTTAACTCTTGTTATGTGTTGTAGAAGACCATTATATCAATCCCAAGACTAAATCCCAATCAGGATTTATTATTTCTTCCTTTTTGTGTACAAATAATATTAATGATTATTTCTTTATATAAAAACACAACAATACTATTTTAATTAAATAATAATTTTTTAATTAAATGTTTCAATTTCAAAATATAAAAAAGTTATGTTTATTTCTAATAAACATAAAAAATTTAAACATTGACTAATCAATTTAGTTCAGAAACCCAAATTAATGTAATCTATGTGTAGGAGCAAGGGCACATTTTATCATTGTATGTGATAATTAATAATATTAATAATTGTAAATTAAGAGTGATATCTAGAAACATGTTCTTGATACCCAAATTATGAATGTGTTTGGTGGACATGTCTTTTGGAAATGTGCATTTGTTTTTTAAATCGAGATTATTTCATGAGGAATGAATAATGTCCATCCAATATTGCATATCTTATTTTATTAATTTATGAGCTAACTATATAATATATAATTACATCACATGTAATTATTTCAAAATGGTACAGAACATAATTAGTAAAAAATCAATTGAGGTCTGTGATCTCATAATTCATCATATGAGGGGACACATCCTCTCATTGTCAATCAAATCTTTCCTATTTAATAACTTCATTCCAAATTAACTTCTATTATGTGAATTTATCAAATTAATTATATTGGTAGTGAGTTTTGAATCATAAAAATTAAGGACACTATTTTATTACCTTAATTCAAAGGATCTATATACAATATTTACGAAAGTAACTCCAATGGAATATATCTACGGGTTGGACATTAAATTGCATTGACTAAATATATGTTTAGAAACATATATCTCATGAAAGATTAGCTATATCGTGGTATCTATGATCATTCTCGTATATCATCATAACCCAGTACGATGATCATAAATAAGGGATTACATTGTATTCCATATATTTTATGGAGTGGTTATCATATCATATCCCATGTTCTTCACCACAAATAGAAAGTAATTATAATTTATTTCAACTAATATACATTTAATGAAACAAAATATCCAAATCTAACAACACAGAACTATATTATGGTTAAAAACACTAATATATGGTTTTTATTAACTATGGGACAAGAGTTAAAGTTATTATGATTTATTTAACATGTGTGTAGTGGTTTATAATTGATAGATATAATTATAGAGGGTTGACACCCATGATTGTGTTTGTGATTTTATACTGATATTTTTCTTTTATGGTGTTTTAGTTTACCCGAAGGACAAATTTTGATGTTGGGACTTCTATTTTGGTTAACCATAATTTATATACATTTCTATAATTGTAATCGTATAGCTGAATAAGGAAAGTTCATTACCAAGCTTGGTTTGAGTGACATGGTTTAGATGTGGGAAAACATTTTCAAATAGATATTAGTATGGGTAAGAAGTAAAAAAACCTACTTTATTCCATACATAAAATTGATATGGTTTTAGTGATTGGATAATGTGGATATTGATTAATTATAGATATGAAAATTTTTCAATTATATAGTAGTATTAGTGACTAAACATGAAGATCATATGATATTATATCTGTATATTATAGTGTGGTGTGGTAATTGGTTTCCTAATTCTGATGAGACCGACCAGAATAGATGAAGTCCATCAAAACCATTTGAGATTATATTGAACAAACATTTTCCACCTAACACTTATAGGTCTGTATATGAAGATAATAATCCATAATGACTATATGTGATAACATAGAATGACACTAGCCACTCAATACATATAAGACAATACATGATAGATATTGGACTCCTAATCGATATGGGAAAGCATCTGATCTACATAAGACACCTAATTTCTATAAGGTAGGATAAGATGAACAAAAGTCACATAATATTTACATGATAGAATAATATAATGTTTTTACATGATTCCTACCAAGATAGATTATATAGATGGAGTGTAGATAAACATTTTGATATTATTCATGATAGAAAATAGAAATCTAACTCATATGAAATTTTTTGTGATATATTCAGTACTCCGAACCCTAGTAATATCACATGGGATGGATTTATGCCACCTCATTCCAATATAACTAAATTATATTGAGTTACTATACCCATTGATTTATAGATTTAATATTATGGAAGTAGGAAGCTTCATTCCTAATATTAGATCTAGGGAATCTACATCCTAGTTTTATTAACCAAGAATGAATGTTTTTGTGAAACATCATTCCATTTAATGAAATTGTCAAAGATTCTATAAGCCCATAACCTAGGTGGTTTTCATCAACCCATGATTGTTAAATTAGCTATACAAATGTTATTTTTACCACATTAATATAATATAATACATACACTAACATATATATGATTAATCTTCGGGGAACCATTCGTGGAGACCTATTATGATTTATTCTCACACCCTTGAAATAAACCGTGGTGGATGTTCAAAAGTTCTATTTGATTTGTAAATTAAATAACAGACCTTGTAGGTGTCTAGGATAGAGGAGCTCTATGGGAATTTGGAGAATGCTCTATGGAATAGTCGATAACCAGTAGTTGTGTCTCCTTATCATTTTCATTACATTTTTATTTCTTATATAGTTTATGATAAACATGTTTACAGATCTATTTTGGGATATATGACTACATTCCAAAACATGATCCAATTTTAAATTTCATGGTGTCTATATTTTTTATGGTATACAAATTTCTAAAATTCAATAATCTCTATTGTTATCTGGTTGTAATAAAATTTATTTAAATTTCTCAAATTATTGTCTCTGATAATATATTAGATGTAGAATCCCTACATGTGTTTATTGACCCTAACATCTAATTAGTATCTTTTGGAGTATTAGGTGTGGTTATTTTGGCTATATAGTGTAACACCCTTGATATTAGTATAAATTGTTTTTTCCATATAATTAAACAAATTTTTTATTTCTAGTATATAAATGAAACTCAAGTATAAATAAATAATATGAAATATTTAAGTAAATGACTATTATTTTATTTATAAAAATATAAAATTTCAAATGAATGATGAAAAAATTCCTGAAGAATAATTAAAATATATTATAAAGCTAAACATACGTAAAAAAATAGACACCATTTTTGAAATAATCTTCCACATAGTCTCCCAAGTGACTCATATCTCTGAGTACTTCTATTGAATGAATGTAAAACATTAAAAAATGAGAAATTTGTCAGGAATTAATATGATATATAATTTTAATAAAAATATGAATTGTCTTATATATGAATTCAAAATAGTAATAATACAACTATATATTTGTTGGTTATATAGTTATTTCATAAATATCCATTTGATGCAATACTCATAAATGTGTAACCATCTTGGAATTATAAGAATGTGGAAATTATAAATAAAATTTTTATTGGTGTAAAAATATATACTGTGGAAATCCTATGTGTAGTACATGGATCGAATTTCGATTTATTATAGTAAAAACATCTAGAATCACTATTTTAGTATCCTCGAGAGACTAGACACATATTGATCATTAAATTAAATTGAAAATTAAATTACATCATAAAATCATATCTATAATTATTATTCCTTCATTAGATATCAATAAATCACTTGTAACATTACTTATGGTTTAATTTCTAATTGTTTAAACTACATAAAAATGAATGAAATCATACATAACATTACTTATCCCCCTAATACTCCACTCGTGTCGGAATAATGATGATTGTTCGACCCCAAGATGATGTATAATAGGCCAATAGATGGTGACTAGTACGAAATAGGGGTCAACTTATATTGGAGTCCTTATCATAATTCCAACAAGAAAAATGAATGTGTCTCCAATTAAACATAATATCCAAAAACACTAGTAATATATATAAACATGAATATATAAGAATTTATGAATTGGAAAACATATTTTTAATAAAACAACATAAATTCTAAACCCTAAAAAGGGAAATACATTTACATAAAAAACTACGAAGTGCTTCTAACACTATTAATATGATGGAACCCACTCAAAACATGGTATCCTAGAATGAAATATATCAAAAATGGTCACCTATCACACATAAAAATAATCTACTATATAATAAATCCATGAACACCTTACCTACCAATAAACTATGCCCATCTTAATAACTATGAAATTTCTTCACAGGCAGAACACTTGTGGCCACAACGCTCATATTTGGTTGGGTAAATACACCCATTTAGAGACCTTGATAACAGATATATATTTATAAAATTACAGGTCATCTCAAAACCCATTTCTAATGGAAAATGTTAGTATTATTGGAAAATAAAAAACTAGATGTGATTTAGATATAATAGAAAAAAATGATTAATAGATCTATGATCGTTAAAACTACACTCTATAGAAAGATTGTATTTCATAGAAACCAAAGATACCATGGAAAATAGGCTCATTATCCCAATGTCAACATTCAATTGAATATCACATCATTAAGGAAAAAAAACCTAATATGTCATCCATAACTCAAATGCTGATAAATATTCCAATTATTATAAGGCCAATAAAACTCAATCTATCACTTATCTATCAAAACATAATTTTCCATCACTAAAAATATTAATGGTCCACCTGTTCAAAGAGGAGTATTTTATTCAAGATAGTTTCTGACCTCTTTAAATTATCTTCAACAATTGTAAGTAATGTTCATCTCTTGAGAGGGTTACCTTCTCTATATGTCGGGTACACCCACCTTGTCATTTTGATAGGGTTTCTAACTCTTTTAAATATATATAATATTCACACCCTATAGATTATATTATAATAATTGGATTCTGACCCATAATACTTTCCAATAATTATCCACCGACACTCTTCATCAACTATGCATAGTTTTTGAAACTCCATAAGAAATAAACACCAATATAATTAAACCCAATATGATGATGATATAAATACCATAATGTAATATATTGGTAAATAAATTTAATAGACTAAACATATGCCAAAGATTGATAATTTTGATGAAATATATATAAAACACTATAAACATTCCAGTATTTGACAAGAGATACATGGTTTTATAGAATTTTTTCCTTGGAATTAGCCTGGTTTAAGTCAAATTGTTTTAATTCATATAGATTTGACAATCACAACATGTAGAATATTTTAAAAAATGTCTGTTTTTTACACATCATATATTGTGAACATGTACATTCCTTCAATCTAGAAGTGACCACCATGGGAGAATAAAATTATTGAAATTATTTTCAAAAGGAAACATGATTTAGTGAAACATTGAATACATAAACTGATAATATTGAAAATTGAGTTAAAAATTCTTAATATTTAATACCTTAAATTTGAAGAAAAAATTTGTTCTTTTTGGAAATAAAAAATTATTCCAAATTAAAAATAGTTCATTTTTATATAAAATTATATTCATAAAAAATGCATGAAATAACCTTGGAACTAGAATTAGAAATATATTTCACTTAAGAATGACTTTTTTGTGGAAAATATAGAAATTTAGTAATAGAACATAAATTCATTTAGTATGATTAATACCCTTACAGATAGAGTGTTAATAACTAAACAAAAATAATTTGAAAAAATATATCATGTAGTCATAAATTTTTATTTTTCAGAAACTTAATTTAAATAAAAAATAGAAATATTTATTTTTAAATCATTTTATCAGTTATCTTTTAATAACTGATTCTATTAGAAACATCTTTTGTAGATGAACCTCTAAAATGAGACACGCAATATCACTCCTTTGCATAATATATCTTAATATATCTCTCTTTGCAGTTATAAACTATGGTGTATACATATAATCTTATTCTATTACCATGAGAGGAGAATTAGGTCTTTTTATACCTCTTCTTCACAAAAAAATAATATATATTTTATTATTATATAAAGTAAACTGTATAATGTGTTCATTGTTCCCACTACTATGATAGGTAATCTATGGATTTTCTATTTCAAAAAAATATTTTACCTTTTCATTTTCAATTGTATTGCAACCAAAAATGTTTTATATATTGTAAAATTCCAAGTTTTATTATAAGATTATTTCTTTTATTATTACCTAGGTATTAATATTATCCGAAAAATAGTAATCGTGAAATTAATAAATGGTAATGAATAATTATGCCTTCATTATAGAATGTAATTAAATAAAGATATAAAATTATAATGACACACTTAAATGAATATTTCATAATAAATTTCACATGAATTATTATTAAATTTTAAAGGAAAATTTTATCAAATAATTTTATCAAATTAAATGAAATGTCAAAAACATATAAAAATATTCATTAATATAATGATTTTATTTTCATTAATCAGTGTGGGTTATAATTTAACATATAAATTTATAAAAAAATATTTTTATAGAATTATTGATCATGAAATAAAGTTTTAATTATATATATTTTTTAATGCAAATAAATAAATTATTGGAAATATAATTTATCCCATATAAAAGATATAAATAGAAATAATTAAATTAATATAAATTAATCTGAACATTTAATTTTAGAAAAATTTATATATAAAATGTTATATATAAAATATTTAATTAAATGTAATATAAAAGGATATATAAGAAAATATAAATTATGAATTTCTAAAATAACAAAACTATGATCATTTTTTATATAAAATGTAATTTAACCATATATTATGAAATGTAATAATATTATTAATTTGTTATTTAAAATAAAAAATAATGATGAGGGGATTCGTCCTAATAATGTGGGAAAATTCCAAGGGTTTTGTCGATCATAAAAAACGGATTTAGTATTGGGAGGGTCCAACCCAGGATAGTGTTTGCAGAATGGATAAAGGGATTCAAGGATGATCAAATGTGAGACTGAACACCAAAGTAGTGGATTATTTTTTTGAATTTTGGATGTGGTTAAATTGTATTTAAGAGATTCAAATGAAAACGGTTGATCACAGATGGTAACAGCCTATGGGAGTTGATAAAATCTCCATCCGTCTATAAATTTATTTATAGGTTAGTGTTTGTTTGAATATTATTTATATCCTTTTCAGGGATCATTTTTAGTTTATTAAATTACGTGTTTGTAGTCAATTTGGATTCCTCTAACTTCAAACTTCGTTGTCATTTTAAAAGATGGTAATATATTTTAAAAATTTATCATGTCCTTTATCATCACATTTAGGGGGTTATTCCTCAATTAAATTAAGATTCATAAAGAATATTTGATTAACCTAGATGAAGAAAATATAAAGTTGGATCTAGCTAATTCTCTTTGATGATATATATATTTCTGTGTGTGTGTTTTTTTTGTTTCTGTGTGTTTTTTTTGTGAGTGTTTCATTTTATGTAATTTACCTAACAATATTTAATTTTCAATTATCTGAACAACCAGATTGTTTTGAAAGTGTAAATTTCATCATTTTGTGATTTCATCAAATCTTATTTGGTCCATAAAAAATGATTTGGAAAATTATATATATATTCGTCATTATACGACAACTACGTCAAATATATTCATAGAATCCAGTATAGAATCTATATAATTTTCCAAATATCATGAATATGATTTCTAAAGGATATACATGCATTAAACTCGATCAATATTCTTATGTAAATATAAATTGTTTTTATACTCATATGAAAATTCAATATAAATAATGTTCACCTCTTTATTGAAATTCATTCACGTGATGCACACCCTTTGTGGTAGTCTAGAAAGGTGTTCTGGTGAGGCAGACAATAAGAGGAGGGTTTGTGGATGTTTTTCCCATTTTTTCTGTATTTTTTCATTAAGAATAAATCCTCACTAATTTAAAGGGAAATTTTAGCATAAGAGTCCTACATGTGAATAATAATAAAGCTGAAAGAAATAATTTAAATTTCAAACATTATTTTATTACTTTGGAAATGTTTATATTTTTAAAAATTATGTTATTGATAGAAATATTATTATATTAAAAACAAGATCATATAATAAAAATGGTTTTTATTTTCAATATTTCCTTATTGTGATAATGTTCAAAATCATCTATAAAGGATGATTATTTTTTTATAAAAAAATTAGTTATCTCTTTCATATTTAACATTTTTTTCATATTTTATTTTAATGATAATGTTATTATTTTATATATATATATATATAATTATATTTTATGTCAATTAATTTCATAAAAATTAGTATATATGTTCATATTTTTTTTAATTTCGTAGGAAATTTCATGTCTTTTAATAAAATAAAGGGGAATAATTTCAATGTGCTTTCATTAATGTATATTAAATTAATTTATTTATTTTTATAAATTAAAATTTCTCCTTGAGATATTTCAAAATGTGTGGTTTCCAAGATTAATGTATTCAAAATATTTTCTTCTATGAAAATAATTTTTTTATGTTTTTGAAATTTATTAAATGTTTTATGACTCAAGTTAGTAGATGTTCTATGAAATTCATAAAATTAGGAAAAGGGGTATAAAATAAAATGATGTTGAGGTATGGGGAGTAAACCCCTAAAATCAAGGGGAAGTTGTCCTACAAGTGATACTGCGAGTGGCAACAAGGTTTCCTTAATGTCTTCCAGGTATCATTTAAATCCATAAATGTATTATTATTATCACAAAGTTTTTGAGGATAAATATTAAAAATGATAAGACATTTCCAATGATTTAAAATAATATTTTTAGGAAAATTTCTAAAAAAATCTAGCTAATTATTTTATAATGTAAAATATAATTTCAAATATTGTATCTTTTATATAAATTATTTTCATATGAATTTCACACTATTTTTAAATAGTATTAAAACTAGTTACTGGAAAATTTTATGCTCACCCAGTGTTTATAAATAATTTTCTAAGGTTTAGTAGAAATTCCAAATGATATTGTTTCATATAAGGAATTAGTGAACCAAAAGATAATTAGATAACTGTTTTAATTTTTTACAACTCTTTATAACTGCATGTGTTTTTCTACTTCTACAAAACAAGACCAAAAAACATCCTCAGATGTATAATTGAGTATGTAATATTCATTTAAATTAAATAAAAAATAAACATAATGTATTTAGTATCAAACCTGTATGTGTGGTTTTAGGCTACCACACATATCTTCCCTTTGTGAACAAATATATATATATATATATAAGTATTGATGAATATGAAATATATATAAATAAGAGGAAGATTAAGATCTTCCACTTATACCTCAATATACATCCACTCAGTTATATTTTTTTATTATAGAATGAAATTATAATGATGAAGCTTATTTGAATTTCCATTTAATTTTTTTATTTCACAACATAATGGGATTCCTAATACCATGATATATATAACCTATAAATATTTTGTTATATTTAAATAGCAGAAGATGACCATGGTGTTCCATATTTTTAATTTTATAATGGTAAATAAGATTACATTTATATAACATCGAACATATATGTGAAATGGTAGACCACATTACGTTTATAAGAACTAAGAACATCATTTACACAAGGTGAAAGACATATCCCCCATGTATCTATTGATCTCACAGCACGACCCTTATATGAGATCATGAAAATTAATATTACCCATATGTGGAGTCCTTTATGTAACCCATGAACTCTTATATGTGATTTATTAATTACCCTTGCATGAAAAATGGCCAACCTTACATAAGTACTACCACTATGAAACTAGTATAAATATCACAATATACTTTCATGAGATTTAAAATCACCATTAAATGAATTGGGAGATATCGTATGGCCCTTATGTTGGGGGAAATTGACCATTATATGAGCATAAAACCATGTATCTACCCTTATGTGAGCCACACAAATCCATTAATGATGCTTACACAACTCATTTGTAACCATAATAAAGCTTCATATTACCCTTACGCAACACCAACATCCACTAAATTACATTTACACTGGTACATGATAACCTAAATGTTGATTCTATTTCTATTTACCATTATGTTGTAATTTAATATAACTAATTCATTATAATTCTTATTCTTTAAAATATTGTGAAACGTAAAATTCATTATGTCTTTAACATACTAATATATTTACATTCATATATATATCATAAACTTAATTTTAAATCTATTAATCTATTTATATTTCAGAATTAATATTTTATTATTATTAAACTGAACACATAAATGTAAATATATTGACTTCAATTTAATAAAATTCACCTATAAGTATCATTTCCTTATATATGTTGTTTTTTAAATAAAATAAAATGATAAATATTAAATTTTCTTCAAATTCAAATAATATACACCTGATCATTTTAATATTTAAGTAATATGATATTTACTATAATTTCTATATTTCCAATTATATGTTATATTACTATATAAATTTATATTAACGATTCAATATAATTTTTCAAAAATTAGTTCGGATACTTTAATGATTAAATTTTCAATCATATTTCAAATAATATTAATTTGAACAAAAAATAAAAATAATTTTTTGATGTGATCCTGTTAAGATTATTTTTAGATTTAATATTAAAATATTAATATTATTTCATTTGAAAATGATTCAAATAAAATTAGAGTATTATATGTACAACATGAATTATTTTATTACCTAGTTTGTGGTATTTATATAGAAACTAATTTAATTATATGAAAGATACATTAGATGAAAAAAATATATAATATTTTTTATTCAATTTTTTTTCATTTAATAATCACTTATTTCTTAATGTATATACTATAATATCACGATGTTATATTTTACAAACTGTAAATAAATTTTATCCTATCAATTTTAATTTCTTTTATTATTTAACATATATGATATAGTTTTAGTCTTCTTTAAAATAATGGGGAAGGATTATCATTTTAGTTTATAATATACCGATATTTTCATTTTTCAACACACTTTTTATAAAATATATTTTCTTAGTTAACAAACAATAGGTATTCTAAAAACATACTTGTCATAGAATTATTTTCACAATATTTTTATCAACCAAGTTGAAAAATAATATTGGTTTAGATAATTATTAAAAATCATTTAATTATAAAAATAAACCTTCAGTGTATTATCCATTAACACAACATTTCAATAAAAAAATATCACAAATCACCTTAAAAATTAATTCCAATATTCCACAAAATCATAATAAATTCTTCGTTAGATCCCAAGTCCTCTCTAGTATTACATTTATCTACAATTAATTTAATTACATTACATTATAATCTCTAAATTCTGAAACAAATACATCTCCAAGGTTATCAAAAAATGATATAAATGTAATCTCCAATGTTATCTAAAAATATCCATTGATACCAACTAGGATCCCTAATTTCACACTATCACGTCCGATGCTAAAAAATATAATCAATTTTAACATTTTACATTCTAATAATTTTTTTTAAATAAGAAGAAACAAATTAATATTTATATAATTAAAATCTTATAACCAATTATTAAGTTGTATAAATCATGGAATTTTATTTTTTATATTGTATTATTGAATTTAAGGATATAAATTAAAAATAAAATAAATATTAGTAGTTTAAATTGGTACTAAATTAATTCTATAATTGTTATTTTTTATTCACCAATGCCAGTATTGCCTTTATGATACACATAGTCACCACTAATCCCTTTGATTTTTTTTTGAAAAAAATGAAAAAATGAGGATTATCTAGTGGTTTTTAAGACACTTGTGGAAACCTATTATTGTATAAAAAATAATAAAACTCCATTAAATTATTTTCATCCAAATCAAAATCATCGAGTTCAATGAAACTTTTATTTTTGAATAAATTATATATATATTTTTAATTTCAAATAGTATTCATAATGAATTATATCAATAAGAATAAGAAAAAAATTGTTTGATTCAAATATTTACATGATGAGATTATTAAAATACCAAATAACTACTTTGAATAATGAAACATTAATATTGTAAACAATCTAGAAAAATAATTTTAATTCCTATTTTTGTTATTTGTAATTACATTTTAGAAAATAAAATTAAAAAATTTCAATGATATTTCATAAATTTTTTACCAAATATTTAAAAACACACTCGTAATGAAAATTGGGATGTTTAAGGCTATATAGAGCCTATATATCATAATATATAAATATTAACTTATTTTTTCTATTTACACTCCATCACTCATTATTTTTAGAAATTCGAAGCACACAATTTTATTAAAACATTTATAGATTTCCCAGTTTTTCATTGTTTTATTCCATCAAAACATTATTTTCAAAAATATAAAAGTAGTGTTTTAAATCATATATTTTTTGAAAGTAATGATATAAATTTAAATATTATATCAATAAAAAATTAAAATAATTATTAATATGGTTCATAAGATACAAATTTTTTTTGAAAAAAAATCCTTAAATTGTATCACACAAGAACACCTGGGACATTTATGAGAAATTATTAGACGAATATATAATACATTAAATATGATGAAATATATTGGATATAATAATTCATAAAACTAATTACACAATGAAACAATATTTAATAATAAATTATCTGTTTAAATGTTTAGTATTGAAAAGGGAATTAATAGCCTTTAAGTTACCAACCATTAATGTTTCTCAAAAAATTAGTTTTTTGAATTATCAAAACAACCATCATTAAAAAAATTCATTAGTCATAAAATTATGAAACTAAAAAATAATTTAACTAAAATTAAAACAAATTTAATAATATTTTTATCCAAAGAGGATGTAAAATTTTGAAACCACATAACACCCTGGAAATCTAATGTAAGAACATTGTATTTGATAGTATATATAACAAGAAAAAAAACACATAAGGGAATGTAATATCCCAATTTATTACAATATTAAATTAATTTAATATATTCTATAACATTCAATATAGAAAAACACTAAGTTAGATTTCCTGAAATGAAATAATGACCCTATTAGATAGAATGCATTACAAACAAGACCATGTTTTAATCGAATAACAGTATATTATTAAAATGTTATTATTTAAAATAATAACACTTAACATAAATTGTAAATTTGATGTTATGAATAGTATTACCTAACTTATAGAAATAAATGGGTTTCACAAATGGGAAATTAATTCATTAGTAACAAATTTATTAAAAATGAATATAATAACTAAAACGAAATAGTTTTTATAAAAACATGTTTTAGGCACCCCAAGGTGTTTTCCATAATAAATTAAATTAATTAATATTAGGGGATTATTTTAATAAAATATTTATATTATATATTTAATCAATTTTTTTATATTCATTGAATATATTTTATAGATATAAGATAAGATCAAACCAATTTTTATACATAAAAAGTATTATTTTTTTTAATAACTTTTTACCGCCTATTCATGGAGAATCGATTTTAAATCCAAATTTTGGAACACTAATTGACTATATATATAAAATTTAACTTCATCTACGATATAAGAACATAAAAATTAGGTTATGTTGAATTTTCAGTATTTTTATGTGATGTTTCACTTTTTAATGAATAGTGACAAATAATGCATTTTAATTGAAAACTACTACTTCATATAATTTTTTACATTTGGAGAAAAAATATTTTTACTTGGTTTAAATTTTTAATTAGATTTAATTTTTTTAAATAACCAAATTAGGATCATTGGAATAAATTTTATTTTGATATGTGTTTTAAAAATATAACGAATTTGGGATGTTTTTACTTTAAAAACAGGCATTGTCATCCAATATATGGGATTAATTTTAATTTTAATTCTAAAATTTTTGTGTTTTGAATTTGAAAAATAGATCCATTTTTTAAAATCATAATTATTAATAAGGTATAACAAGGTTAAATTATTATTTTACCAAAAATATTATTGAATGTAATAAAAATTAATTACAATGATAATGGTGAAATTTAACCTAACCAGGGAATAAAGCTTAATCGTAAGGACCCAATAACCTATAAAATTTTCAAAAATATATTATATGACAATATATATACCCAATAATCCCATGTATCTAATTTTTACCATTATTTTATCTACATTAAATTTTAAAAACATGGGTGGAATTCTATTTCAAAATTTAATTAGTGTCTCACTCCTCCCTAATATAAAAAGCCATCCTGTCCTCACAATTACTCACACCTCTCAAGCCACGTTTTCTAGACTAATATCTATCGAAATATATTTTCTAATTCCCTCCCCATTTTGGAATCCTCCCCCTCTAGAAAATTCATCCAAGGAATCCATTTGGTGTAACCAAAAGGAATTACCCAAAGAAGATATAACATATTTCTTTAAGCACTATAATTTTATTTCCATTCTCCACCCCTCTGCTATTTTCAATACATTACTATATAAAAAACTAGTATCATAAATATCATATAATTTTTATGATAATTTTTTCCTAAACTCACATGCACATTGATCTAATGATAAATGAACAAACTATTTATTTGTACGATGATCTACCACCTCATGAAACAATGAATATTAATGTTTTACATTACCAGAATTAATGGTTGAGAATAATAATAAGAAACCTATTTATATATTATATATATGATATTTATTATGTATTTATTTTTTTATAATTCATTCATATAATCATACCCTTATAATTTCCATTTTTTTAAATATGATAATGTCGTTTGTAGAAGTGTAGACTACCGCCTCCTACAAGAGATGTGGATCCTTAACACTATACATGGAATGGCTAAAGAATGGGTTTAATTAAAAAAATTAACAAAAATGAAATATTTAAGATAGTAATTATAAAATTATATTTATTTAAATATCATATATATAATTTTATTTATTACCCTTTAACACACTTTAAAATCAGTTTTGTTGTTCAAGGACGTGTGGATTATCACCCCCTAAACACTATGTGATTCCATTTAAATCAAAATATATGTAAATATATGTATATATTATTAACGAATAATGTATTTATGATAAAATAATCATTATCAAATGATTTATGTTAACTAAATTCTTTCAATAATTATCATTGGAAAATGGGAATCGTACTCATGTTTACGTATGACATATTGTCTCTACGATTGCAACGTTGGATCATAATTCATACCCATATTTAATTTATGGTTTTAAAATTATAATTTATGTATAAATATGATAAATATGTCATGAATATTAAACCATATAATTTTATATAATGATCCTTTTGACTATTGTCAATCTACAAAAGTCTGTTTTGACACATAAACATACTGTGGTCAAAACCCCCAATGTAAACTTAGTTGTCTAAGTATCCATTTAAGACATTATAATTAATGAATAAATGTTGTAATAAAATTCAAAAGTTCCCCAATAAAGTAAATAATTATCATAAGATTGTTATTCAAGAATATAAAGAAACACGTGACATGTAAGACTCAATATAAGGGATTTAATCTCATTTTACATTCCACGGATACTTATTTGTAATTAAATATCAATTCAATTTTATATGTTGTATATAATTCCCTTTTTAAATTTATATCCTGAATACATTTTTTCCATTATATTCCATGTTTCATATAATGTTATTCCTTTATGGAGATTATGATTCAATTGTTTCAATGTGGTATGGGACACTCTGGAATGTTTAATGATTATTTTCCTCAAGATTATTTTAATGATACATCAATGGTATTTTCATCCATCTACATTGACAACATTTTTTACTTATCCTCTACATAGGGAATTATTGATAAATCTGTAACCTTTATTCAATATTTAAATTTTGTAGCAAGCAACATTATGTATGAGTTTAATAAATTTCTCAGTATATGAGGAAATATTTTGACATCTGGATTTGAGCATGTCTCGATTATAGATATCCCCAATATGCATCCATAATCTCATGAGATTAATCTGTTTCCCTAATCATAATAGTTTAAACTATCTTGAAATAGAACAAGATGATATAGTGGTTCATGTCCCAGATACATGACTTAAGCTATTAATGTTTTTCCTTTATTTCTGTTATAATTTTTATCTATTAGATTTTGACTCTACATATCTATGGATGCATTTCATTATTATCTCATAGATTAAATGGATTGTGTTTTAGTTTCATAACATTTAATTTTTAATTTTATTTATATAGTCTTTTCACTGGCTTGTGTAATTTTTGATTTAACATTCCATGTTGATTATTCTCATTAGTTAATTATTACATCCTATTTATATACCCATATAGATCAAAGAATTCACCTTTATTGTGTATATTTTTCCAAGGTTATGATGATGAAATATTGGAATATTATTTCAAAGATTCTGTTCCATTTATTTTATTATGTATCATATTATATTTTCTATTTCCAAATGTAATATTGGTATACTATATTTAATCTAGTGTTCCAAAATTGTAAAATTATTTTGACCCTTCATATTTGAAGCTTATAACTATGCAAATATAATATGTAATAAATCGACTCTTGGTTTTTTTGGTTATGGGGAATTAAAAACCATCTAAAAATTGGAAAAGAGATTATTTTTTTAGAATGACTAATCCCTTTAATAACGGTTTTATACAATTTCACCCCAAAAACATGAACCAACTTATGACTTATATATAAAATGTTAATTTTGAAATATATTAAATTTTTTAAAATTTTATAGTTAATTTTAAAAACATTGTGATTGATTATGTGTAACTAACAGATGCTATAAAAACCCTATTTTACATAGCTCCCTGTCGAATGGAACTCTTAATAACAATCTTTATCCTCTCAACCTTCCTCTCCCACCATCTCTCTATACAGTTACAATCTTGAGTACAAAGACAAATTTTTATTCCTTGTACTTGTGAGTATAATAGGATCCTATTATAGAAATTATTCACTGAGAAAAAAATGTAGTTTATTATTATATTCATCGACTTATTTAGAGGGTAAATTGTGCATATTGATATGATGGCTACACTAAGGCTTTTCCAAAACTGAGAAAACAATATACCTCATCCAAGTCAATTATATTTCATCCAAATATGTGTAATAATTATTCACTATAAGAATTATATTATATATATATATATCAATATACCTATTAATATCCATGTAATAACATTTAATAGGAGGAAGATGACAAGCTATCCACTCCACCTTTATTCAAATGCATTCAATTGTGATTTTCATTCATTATAACTAATCTAGAATGAAAATAACTAAGGAAATTACTTTTCAGTTACTCTACATAACAACTTGGTTATGTTTATACTGCCTCAATTTATATATAACTAATTTATATTTTTGACACGGTATGTGGGAGGAGGAAGATAATGGTGTTCTGCATTCTCTAATGTGTAAAGATAGATTAGTTTACCATTAAAAAACATCCAATATATATGTTTAATGTTAAATAATATTTTATTTATAGGATATATGAATAATATTTCCATAAGAAACATGTTATGTCCCTTATGTATCTTCTAAAATAATATTGAGACCCATTTGCAAGATCAATAAAATAAATATAACCCTTATTTGAAGACGTGTATGCTAGTGGAGAACCCTTACCCAAGAATTATAAACTATCTATTCATTAAAATTATATGTATGCTTACGTACGTCCTACCATTACACACACTATTGAAAAGATACACTACACATATTGGAGTTTTATATTCACCGTTATATGAACTTGGAGACATCAATTGATGCAAAAATAGTGAGATTGTGAGCTTCACAAGAGAATGAAACTGGGTATCTACCATTGCTTGATTCATTAAATCCCTCAATAACCCTTACACAACTCGAGTGTACCCTGAAGAGAGTTTTTTCTTACCCACAAAAAAATTACAAATACGCAACATTACCTTTCACAAGTACAAGATAACCTTTTATAGCCTCCAATTCTTTTTCCATTACACCACAACACAGTATGACATATATTTTATAATTATAATTCTGTCAAAACATTTAACCATACAATTCATTGATTATTCATCATATCAATATATTCCTATTCTTTTATATCATAAAAGAATTTTTCATTTATCAATATATTCAAATTCCAAAAACATATTATATTACTATGAAAATATACACATGCGATTAAATATATTCATTTAAATCTAATACAATTTGCATATAATTATCATGGTATTATATACATTCATATCAAACTTATGTAATGTGATAAAAAGAAAATATACTTCTAATTAATAGAATCCACTCCTAATGAAATTAATTTTATATTAATATTATATTTACCATAATGTATACATTTTTCAATAAATGTTATATTACATTAAAATTCACATTTAATAATCACCATTATTTTTCAATATATTTTTCCACAACAAAAAGTCTTATTTTTATAAACATATTACCTTTAGTATTATTTTGAATATGAAATAAATAAAATTTTTGGAAGGGGACAATATTTATATTTATTTTATGTTTCATTTAAATTTATTTATATTGTTTCAATGGAGAAAAACCAAATATAGTTAGAGTGATATTTCAATGACATGAATTAATTTTTATATAATTCATAATTTTTTTGTAAAAATCAATTTACAATTATGTATGATACAAAATTTAAAAATATATATATATATATATCATGTAACACCATGATGATATACATTAACAAACTAATTATCTCAATTGTTTTCTTCACATGTAACATCAAGATTTAGGATAATGAAGAGGAATAATTAAAATATTAGTATTTAAATGTGACCATTATAATATAGAAATTGAATAGGAGGGTAAGAATATTAGTAATTTTTTTATTAAATTTATATATTATCTTCTTTATATGTTCATATTTATTTATTAATTATTTTTAAATAATTATTAAATTTTTAGTGAAGTCATTTTTTCAATAAAAATATATTTTAATGAAAAAATGAATTTAATTTTTTTTGATAGATGATGTTATAATTAATTTCATAAAATATTATAAAGATGATATTATAAAAAGAATATAATTTATTAAATAAAAACATAATATTTTTTTTGGGGTGATATTTGGTTTTTTTTAAATGATTGATTTTTCAGTGAATAAGGACAAACACAGATTTTTCAAATGCTGTCATTTAGTTTTATCAAATAAATTAATTTAAAATTCCAATTATACCTTCCATTTGATCTTAATTTTAAATATGGTGCATTTTATTTTTAATAATTTAATTATATTTTTTAAACAGGTAATATTCGTGATTTTGATAGAGTTAATATTTATCCTCATAAAAAAATTTATTCTAAATACGATTTTTCATTGTATTTTATGTATTAATATTATATTATATATATATAATTTATAGATATTGGACCATAAAAATTAACACCATATTTAGAATCAGGTGGTTTAGTTTTTTTACATATTTCTCTTTTAATTTTGGTTCTTTGGAATAGTAGTTCTGTAAATATTTTCTACTCTAGTAGTAGTTCATCGGGTAGTTAAGATTAAAATAATGTGACAAAGCGTTAAAGGTTTATCCCGAACCTGTATTATTTAAATTATATTATTTAATTTTAAACATAATCTTCGGATATTAAAATATATGTCAATAATTTTCCATTTTTCTATCATAAATATGTTCATATTATTTTAAGAACAGAATAAATAAAAAATACGCCTCTTTTTTTAATATCTGTAATATTTTTTAACAATGATAAAATGGATATAAGTTCATTTCTGTGTGGTTATTCTAATGATGAATAATTTTTCTTAACATGTAATTTTATTTTAAATTCTATGTGGTGGAATAATTACGTTAAACCATTACGCTTTGCCGATATAGTACATGTTCATGTAATATAAAAAAAGATTTTAGGAATATTAAATGATATAAAATTTGGATGGATTATTTTTTCCTATTAAAATTTTATAATAATAAAATATATTAGTGATGTGTTAAAATTTAATATTTCAATTCTATTTCAATATTTCATTCTTTTAATTAATTATATAACAACAGTATTAAAAATAATAGTAATGGAATATTATGTTAAATAGTATTTTTTAAAATGATTTAAAACTCGTATAAAATAATATTATCATCCCTGTCAATGTTAAATGGTAAATTATATTATCAATTTTTCATATAAGGATCTTTTCCATTTATATTATCATTCCCGACCCCTAAAGTGTAAAAAACATTGTGATTATTGAAATTTTCAGAAGAGTTAATGGGGTAAAAATATGAAATAATTATTAAAACATCACATTTAATTTCCTAATTATTATTATATTAATTTAATTGTTTTTTCAACATCCAATATATCATATATGTCAATTTGGAGATACTTGTACCTGAAAATTAAATTATCTTAATCCAATAATTTACTAATTTCCAAGGGTTCCCTTCCCCTCACTTAAAAAAAGTGATTCTACTCTCTTCTTTTTCACAAATCGTGAGAATATTGGCTCGACCAAACCATACTATCAAGTAAGATACTATATTTCAAATTATTTTTTAAACTGTATTATTTGAGTATATTTATTTACTTCTATACTTGTTTTAATACATAATAAGATAATAATGTTTATGAAGGTCTTTGGGGCTTCTTTGAAGCCTTGTTTCCTAACTTTTAAAGGAAACATGAGGATTTAATAGTTAGTATACACCATGAATCCATGTATGCATGAATTTTTTAAACATTTATGTATGTCTATTTCTCTTCCTTTGGCAATATGTATTCTCTAAATTGTGTTCCTAGGATGCACTACCATGAGAATATTGCAGGCCTCATTGAAAAGTTGTTTCAAAAAGCATGTGCATAGTTAGTATAACTATGTGCCCAGAATGGTTTATCCATGTATTGGGAATCTTATTGGTTCATAGTTAGCATAGGGTTTGGATAACCATTCCCCAAAACATTTTATGCTTTTCAAATGGTTGAAATTATTTTACCCTCCTTTTTTATTGACTCCTTCCATCTTTTTCTTTCCACTTCCATTCACAGTAGCCATAAAAATAATCCTCACATAGGATTAGAAGTATCTCTCACATATAAAATCTAATCATACAAATGTTCATATCATTAGTTCACAACTAGTAAGATATTTAATCCACATACTTCTTTTCTGAGTTTGTGTCACTATCTTCGGTGCAATTATTTGCAATAAAATATTCCCTATTTTGAGGTAATTTTTTTATTCTTAAATTTTTTATGATTCAAACAAAACAAAGGGTTCATACTAGATGAGGGTTCTTATAGTTCCATAATTAATTTTTTTAATATGTTTTTACTCAGGTATGATCGACTTATAATTTTCTCCTTTGTGCTAAGTGTCAGTTTCACCCAATCTTGGACCATAAAGTTATCCTAGCTTAAATTAGTTTTTTAATTCAGAATATGAAAAATATATTGTGAAATTTGATTATAGTATGATTTTTATGAACTTATCATTATACACCTATTGGTTATTCTATTCTTATTCCTATGTGACTCCTTCATATTTTTAATAATCCAAACACCTAATAGTGCATTGGTAAAATTTCCTCATGTTTTTTGATTAATTTAAATTGATGATTTCACAATTAATGATTATGAAATCATATTTATATTGGGTCTTATAAAATTGCAATATAATAATTAAGGGTATTTCACATTCTATATACTTTATCAGTGTTGAATTAAAATGTATGGCCATGAATTATATAATGTGAATGAATTGGAAAGGTTATCACATAGCCCGGATTATTTCATAAAATATGAGTTATATATTTCTACTATGGTAAATTTTCATATTATATGAGAGATAAAACTTGATATAACATTTTATTCATTAGGTAATGTCTTGAGAACTTAGATGAAACCACAATGATTAATTAGACCAGTTTCCAAGGGAGATATACACCTTGGGATTTTGTGAATGTCTTATTATAAATGAATTACATGATGTAGTACTATTGATTCATTTGAACCATTTAAAAATATTAGAATTCCTAATTCATTCTCCCTGGATTGAACTGATATCTTAGGACTGAAGGCACCTTGGATTCTTCACTTAGACCCCAGTGATTCTTACCCCGAGATTTTATATCATTATTCTCTATAGTCTTTGTTTGAATTGATTCTAGTGGAATACCTCAAATGTACAATATGAATTAAAATATGATCCCTTTAGAAAAGACTTATGGTTCATGAAATTTGAGATTTCATTAACTTCTAAGGTAAATGATTTCTTGATTCCCCTTTGATACCAAATTACTACCATTGTGACTTGGATACCCTAGTTTCACCATACATCCCATTTATGATTACATAGACTAGTGTACTTTAGTTATACCTACATGATCCTAAATTATAGGTTCCTAGACTAGACATTATAGGCATGATATGAAGTAGGTATGTTTTGTGAAGCATCCCATGAGAAGTTCAAGCAACATGTGATTATTAATTTGGGCACGTTCTTTCACTTTCAACATGTATATCTACACACTACTTCATTTATATTCAAATACTAGACACAAATATATGTCATTGGTGGTGGCCTACTCAGTATATCTCACAACCTGTTTGATCCTCCATTCAATACACGAACAGAATTCTTGGGTATAGGTAGGGAAAAAGGAACGATCCCATACATGGGTTTTTTATTGATTTTTGTATGGGAGGTTTAGAGCATCGAATCGAGCCTTGGATAATGATACTTTTGTAATGAATTTTAGTAATTTTTTCTTTTTAATATACCTATATATTTGTATTCCATAATTTTGTATATCTATATGACATACTCATCATCTTGTATAAGGCGATACATTGGGAATGATGTATTATTATTGTATGGGGGATTTAAATATATAGCTCTATTTGTCATTTTTATGGTTCCTATAATTATTCATTTATTATACCAATGTGATACTATTGTCATGATCCTATAGTCTCCCCACTATACCACCATGGACCATTGTTACTAGTTGGAATCCACTGTCATATAGGTAGTTGCACTTGAGGCTTTATGACCAACCGATTTTTGTTACATATGAGTGAACCATGTGAGAGAAGATACAAATTTGTATTAGAGGTTATATTTTTGTTAGAAATTTTTTTGGTAGTTAGATAGAAGACTATGATGTGTTGGAATTTATTAATGTTCTTATGGCCTATATTAGATGACCCATATATGGGGAAAAATGAAAATATTCAGTAATGGGATTTTCTATTTTTGATTATGATTTTTTGAGTATCACTAATATCACTATTGTGTGATAGAGATGAATTGAGGTTTTTGTTATTATTTTGGAATTTATTTCTACCCTTAGACCAATAGAAAAATTATGTACTGTCTCATTAGTCATTACTAGAATGTGAGGATTGGTATGTCATGAATTATTCCACACCATGTTTACACACTACATGCACTTTTTATGCATATTCCTTTTTGTTGGACATTTATATATATAATATTTTGAGCATTTCTTGTAGTGATAAATAATTTTAATAATTAATGAGTCCCCATTAACCTAAGTTTAGTTTTAAAATATAGCATGATAATGGAACCTTAATTAGCCAATTGTATGAAGTTAAATCGTCAAACATTGGATACATGAGATGAATAAATAGTTGTTTTAAATTTTATGTATGAAAATAGAAATTTAAATATTCTGTGTGAAAATATAAATTGGGAATGAAGGTCCATAAAATTGAACCATCCTAAAAAGACTACTTGTAGTAACTTTTAGTACTATTTTCAATTCACAAGGCTTGGTACATTATGACTTTGTAATGATATATGCATACAATTGGACCTTGATATATGCATATAGATACGCATAATTGAATTTTGAAGAACAATTATGTTCTATACTTAAATTGTAACGGTTTTTTTAATATAGTGTTTCCAATTGAAAATTAAAGGTTTTTTTCCTCTATATCATGAAATTGACACACTTTATACTAGAAATCTGAAATAAAGAAGAGAACATAACCCAAATACAACCTCAGTTGTTTGATGTATGTGGTTTCTCTATCATATCATCATGGTCTTATCGACACCCACACCTAACTTTACAAGTAGGACGTGGGGTGTGATTATTATATATGAAGTCAATTAACTGTCCTATTTTTAATTTTTGTTGTTTTCATGTTAAATATTATAGAATGAATTTCCTTTAAATTTTTCTATCTATTCCCCAATGACATAATCAAGTCTAGTTCCAGGATGGTGGTGACGAACATGTTCCATGAGTGGTTTGATCAATATTGCTAGTGGTTCTAGCTATAGTATTTCTAGTTATAACTAACAATAGTGTGGATACTCAGTGAAAATAAGGGTTTCTAGGCTTTATTCACTCATTATAGGGATTTCCACATTCTTCTTATATCATGTAATTGTTTATGTGAGTGTTTTAGCAGCAGAATATACCATCATTTTAAAGTGATAGTGGACCAAAGGTCATTGATAAATTACTAGAGTCCAAACCTTCTATCTTTTAGAACCTATATATGCCTCTATAGAGGATGGTAGAGCTCCTAAATTACACGATTCCTGGTTATACCAATAGTTTTATGAATTTTATTACATAGGTAGATGAGAATGATGATATGTTATCGGAAAATTTTCAAGTTAATTTATATCTTTCTTTCATTATAGATATACTAAGAACTGACGAAGATAATTATTTTTTATGTCTAGATATAGAATCCCTGTCAATTATGAATTATTCATATCTTTTTAATGATATTCATCTTCGTTCACATTCAATCACAGCTGATGATATTTCAATAGTGAGACACAATAAGGACGGGCTCACGTATTCCATTTGGCCTACAGAAAATGTTTTGTGTTTGACTTCCATCATAATAATTATACACTTGAAATATATTACATTGAATATATTAAGGTAACCCCATGATATATGACATATTAGTTTAGCGGTAAGTATGGGTATATGTTCATCCAGTTGTATGATGTAAAATCTAGAGTGTTATCGATAATGATATTGTGGATAGTGTGTCTACACCGATAATCATGTTATATGTTGTCAGCGTGGGAGATAGAGGCACGCAATTCCTCAGTTCATCTAAGCCCATGTTCACTTCTATTATTGTAATTGAATGGGGTATATTTGATGGTTTTTAGGAACCCATAAATATTTTTATGGAGGAAGATTATCCACACTATCTCTATTTTCTGGACCTTGATTAGTAGTATAGCGTCATGCCGGAGTTTGGATTACCACTCACCATGCAATCTGAGGTCAAGTACATGGTCAAGGATACTAGAATCTGTATGCATAATGAAAGATGATTAGAACCACTTCTTGTAGTCATATAATTTCTCATGGTTTTGGATAAGGACATATGTATGATGTGTATCCTTCACCCAAGGAGTTAGGTGTTAGATTATATATACATTGATGTACGCTTTTGATAGCCTCTGTATTAATATCTACAAATTTGATATATGTGTTTCGAATTATTTTATATATATGGACACTATAGTGATACATTCCACAATGTATTAGTATTTTTGGGGTGTGATGACATTTAATACTTCATTGGGAATACGATTGGATAACATGTTCCAGTTCAAGGAATTACCCCTTAGGATTGGAATTTATCTTTTCTTATGGAAACTCTTAATCCTATAGATTGAGGACTCTTGTGAAATTCTTAGGCTGGATTGGTTAGTCTCCTTTCATGAATACGTAAACTATAATCACTATAGGATATAATTTACAACACCATATGGATATAGATATCATCACAAGGGTGAATGGGTTTTCCATGACATTATATTTGGACACGTCATTATAGACAGGTTGGACTGGAATCCTATATCATAGTCCTTTATGTGGTAAATTGTTGAATATGTTAGGTTGGTTTCCCTCCAGTAGTAGATCATTTAATTGATGTATTCCCTTATGATTTTTATAGATCACCAACAGAGAGATGTATGGATTTCTCAATTGATCCAATATCATGAGTAGCATTAATATCCATTCAACATTGTAGTAGGGATACTACATAGTTTAAAGATTTAATGAAAATCTAGAGGACATTGATGATAAAGGATTTATATATCCTAGTATCATCCTTAGAGGTTCACATGTCTTAATAAAGAATATGGTAACCTAGGATTTGTGTGGATTATCGTTGGTTGAACTATGTTATATTTAAGAACCAGTATCCAGTACATCATATAAATATCCTCTTTAACCAATTATGTGGAGTGACCATTTTCTCTAAGATCAAACTGTGGTCATCCTTTCATCTGGTATGATTTAGAAATTTAGAAATACCTCATAAATGTTTTATATTAGGTATATTATTTATGATTTTTTAATTATGTTGTTCAGTCTCACAAATGTGCAATCTAATTTTATGTATTTGATAAATCATAGTTTACCATATTAACTGTATTTGTTTATTGTATCATTTGTGAATGATATCATAGATTGTTACTTAATATGACATAATAATTGTAAACATCTACAAATCATACTAAACAAACTATGAGGGAAATAGTTGTAGGTTAATCTAAAAAAATCCACTTTTAGATTGATGTGTTTCACTTTAAGGGTTATATTATCTCATAGGATGGAGAGTTAGTGACCCAGGGAAGGTGAGTTTCATTTTTTCCTAAGAGAATCCCTTGAATTTATTTGACATCTGGGGTTTATTTGGTCGGGAAAGCAATTACGGGTTCTTTTTTAAGACCTTTCAATCCAATTAGAACATATTATGGATTTTACTAAGAAGGTCGTGATGTTTATGTGTTCAAAATCCGATAAGATATCATTTTGGGAAATTAAAGAATACTAACTTAATTTAATATCTTTATTCATCCAAAGACACACAGAAGCTATACCATATATTTTGATGCATTAATCATTGGGATAGTTGGCTTTATGATTTAGTAAAATTGAGTAATTTCTTACAGGTCTCATTAGTTATGGCTACGAGAGATAAATTAGCTGACGCATGATCTTGAGTTGAAAACTATGGTTCTTTCCTTACATTGTTGAAGTCATTATTTTATTAGAGTGAATAATATTGGGTATACATAAAAAATCATGTACAAATTTATTAATTATGATATAAATCTCATATTAAGGAGGTTTTTTGGATACCTATAGTCATTTGAAATTGATTGTTACTATACAATTGGGAAAAAAATGTTGTAGATGATTCTATGTAACAAAGTACTCAAGAAAATGAAGTATAGAACAAACATAGTGAGTGTCCACATATGGATCTATTGTTTGAGATACATTAAGATTTATAGGACCTTCACTGACATACTACCATTAAATATTTAGAGGTGAAATCTATACCACCGTAGAGGGTTAAGATGAGAGGACTATATGATCCTTAGGTCCTAGTCAAATGGGGGGGGTGTTTTAGGAATGGACTCGCATTCAGGATGAATCATTAACATGGATGTGGTCTTGCACATCAATGGATGTGGATGGGTTCTTACAAAAATTTGAAAAGAATTTTTTGTGAGAGACACATTCTTCTACTTTTGTGGTGCACTCTCTAATTACACCTATGTATCAAGATTTGTGTCACCCTTACTAGTGGCCGAGTATGAAAATGGAGATTTTTGGGTTTATTACTCAGTGTTTCATGTTTTTACTTTTCATGTATGAACACCAATGAATGGAGGGTATTTTACATCCACTTCCAATTCCTTAGTGGAAATGGTATGAATTCACTATAGTCTCTGTGATTGGATTACTAGGATCCTCTTATGGCAATGATGTGGTAAGGGTGATTGTCAATAGTATCATGAAGATCTATTATTTCTTACCTATTCTTGAGACCTTTTAGTGGATAAAATTTTAAGGCAGCCTGTCTAGGATATTATTCGAATACATACAGTTCCATGGACTTTTGTATCATATGTCGATTCTTGTTTTACTACACTGTTCTAGAAAAAGTTTATGTGGCTATTAGGTACATAATAACTTCAATAAACAACATACCACTCTTAGACTGACAAATAGTATGAGTTGATAATACTAGTCCTATAGGACATGACTAGAAAATATGTCCTAGATTTTAGAGTTTCATGGAAAAAAAATATATCCCTACATGATTTCTCATACAATAATATTTTTCATGTGATGATAGATATGGCTTCATAGGAGGCCTTATATTTTTATCCATTTTTTTAACTTATGTGGTATCTAGAGGCAGGGGAGGCCACAATTCTTTATTTCATCTTGTTTATGATTATTTATAATTTGTTCATCTAGTCATGAAATAAAGGGATATATGAATTTTTAGGTAGAAAACATCTATTGATGATCATCGATAACCTCAAGATTTTAATTCTAGCGATCAATTATTCATGGATATTTAAAAGATAATGAGGAATTGATGGTTTAAGTGGAAATTTATGTTTTCACATTGATTCATTGAACCCTATGATATTTTAGATTGTTTTGGATCAGTAGCTTATCATATAGAACTCCTTAGTAGATATAGATATATTAACAACTTGATCCAAGATTCATAGTTACTTCATTGCTACTAGGTATCATCTCATGTTTTATATTTTGAGGAGGTGGTGATGGTTGGTGATGCTTCTATGGACGAGAACTATATTCACTTCATTGAAGATCATCTCCTCTAGTATTTGTGTTAAGGTATCATGATCATGTGAAGGATGAGATATAGAAAGGAGAGGCTAAGATAAATTCTCATTGGTCAATGTTATTATAGTGTGAAGATTTACCACCATGGATGGGAAACTCGGGGATAATTTTATTTAAGGGGGATACAAAATGATCATAGATTTTCTATAATGTGAAAAACCATTTAATTTCAGTTTAACTCATTATTTTTATCTTTATAGTTGTTTTTGTTGTGGACATGGAGGTTACAATGGTGTACATGGATTTATCAGTGATGATAACACCATCTATTTTAATAAGTAGGTGGGCCGCATGTAGAGTATAAATTGTCCCCTTATTTGCATGGATTTTTTAAAATGAGTGTGGTGTTATTTTTTTCTACCTAGGGACACATAGTTTTCCCTAGGCATAGAACAAAGGAAACATAACTATGTGAATGTAGAAAGCCTCTTTGATGACATGTTTCACATGGTTTTTTCATGGTTATTCAAACCATGTTCCTAAACCAAGTGATGGGTGTATTGGGGTAGTTACTATAACATGGTTTGCAGATGTTTTGAAAAACTATAAATCCCAATACTGTAATCATTTTTAGAGTGTGAAATTGATTTTTCTCTCTCTCTCATTATTGTCAACTTCTCCCTTATTTTTCATTCCTCATCCATAAAAAAATTCCTCCAACCATTAGATTCTGTCAAACATTCCCTCCTAGGATTTGAATTATTACATATCCAAACATTGACTAGACGTCTCCCACAAGACCCCAAACACACCTCCCCAAATTCCAAAGGATGTCAACTAGCATTGAAGGCCAAGGGTGTCTCCTTGGGAGAATATTCCATCATAGTTCAGATTGAGGAAAGCAGTAGAAAATAATTCCAAATAGTGGAATATGAAATAGAAAAATATGGTATCGGAACAAAAATAATGAACATGAATGGCAAATGAACAAAAAGTGGAAGCTAAATAATAAACAGATACAACTGATGATGATGCTATGAAAAAAATTAATGTTAAAGGTTTAAGGAAAACATATATATACTAAATACTAACAAATAAAAAATTCAAAAACAAATACATTTTTCATTTTGATAATAGTCTTGGTCCTCCATCCCCATATGTCATCATAATTATATAAACAAAACTGCAAAAGTTGTATGCTTCCCATTATCTATACATGTAGTCCTAAAGTTTACTCGGGTACCAAAGGATGCCTAACTAGGGTGTGAGATAAAATACCAATATTCCACCACCATTAGTTTCGAGCTCAATCCAATCATAAAATTTTAAATGAATGGTATTCTATAATATGATAAATGAAAATAGATATGTTTATATAAAACAAAAAAAACTGGGTTCTAAAAGAACGCCCATCCAATTTACCGACTTCAACATTAGCCGTTAAGTTTGAACCAAGGGATCATGCAAAGTGAAAGTGAATGGTATAATGTTTAATAAGGTGGACTATCCCAATTTTTTTGATTGGTATTATAGGAAACATCGAAATGTTTCGAGTTTTACTAACTATTTTAATTTTTAAAAACATTCAAATTCTTTTTAATTCATTAAAAATCACTTTATTAAAATCATAGAGATCCACCATGAAAACGTCCTTGTATATTCTAAAATAACTCGAAGTATCACTTGATGGATCAGTTTTGGTCCAATTACTAAAGATTTTAACCATGGTGACCCATGAAAGAGGTTCAAAGTTTAACTCTTGTAATAGTGTGAAACAAAAGTTGAACTATCCTAAGATTACCTCATTTTTATCGCAAATAAGGGTTGGAGATTCACTTATGGTATGGAACAACCATAATGCGATTAATGTCATCCAGGGATCTCCCCGGGGGAACTGATTTCACTCATTAAAATGTATAATTGAGGATTATCATCAATCCCATCCAAAGAATAACTATTGTCACCCACGACATGTTTATAAGAAATAATAATCCACATAAGAAGGAACAAAGAGTCCATCCAAGGGTTAATAAACTCAATACCTCTTGTATCCCCATTGACACTACGGTGAAAGTAAATAAATAACCAATAACTAAATAATTAGTCTACAAAAACATAAAATTCAATTAGTTTAATAATTTACATCAAAATAGGCATATTGGTCAAGGAATTTCAAATGGGTGATCCATTTATAGAATAAATCATTAGCCTACAGGCTTATTTCCATGGTACACCCTTTTAGACAATTAAAATTAGTTACATCAAATTGTTATGATAGGAATATACCCCTCAATGAGATATAGGAAACCGTAGTAAAAGTAAATTAAGACTCATATGTTGAGAACAACTATTAGGGAGGACTAAATCAATGTGATCAATTGAAGAGGTTGATTCTCCATTAAATCGGGTCACAAATGGAACGGTGAGGTGTTTAATTAAATTAAATTAACAAAATAGATTAGTTACTAGAGTGGTCTATATCATGACCCGATGACACATAATATACAATGAAATTAAATGAGGGGAATCAACCTAGACCGTCTACCTTATCGTCATAGATCATCTTTCGTCCAGTTCCATCCATTGATTCAAACTAGAACTGGAGAAATTGAAGAAAACTGTCAAATTCCTTGAAAATGGGTGAGATTATACAACACTGAGATAGGGAAATAGAGAGGAATATAAAAATGAAATATAAGATTTATGATTTATGTTCTCACCCCTAACATTACAATGGATCAATTGGTGATTGATTCGGTCATCAGCTGAATGAGATAATACACAACATGTGAAGGATGAAGATGAGCTTCAGCCGAGAGGAAAGGACTTAGCCACATGAGAAAATTGGGGAGGAAATAAGGATTAATAATTTGAAAATATCAGGGGTAACATCCTAAAATTACCATCATAGAACAGGGCACATAGTTTTGTCACATAGTTGGAAAACTCATGCAGCATCCTTGGTGCATGACCTGCTTCAAAGGAGAACACAACACTGCTAGGAAAATTATTTTCCTAACCATGAACATATCGTGTGGAACCACTATTTACCATGGGTGTATATTTCTCAATATCCACGTTCTTAGGGATTCACGGTTTCTGAAAAACTAGTCTGAATGAATGACCTCTTTGTCTGCAATGTTGAGGTTAAAAATATCATGCGAGCTATGCTGCAAAATTTCCTTTAATCTTGTAGCATATTATGTCTTTTTCTATTTCATGGCTCAGTTATGAAGGCTCTTAATAATCTTCATGAACCCCTGAGACCTCCTTGAATCCATTAGAAGACCTCATTAGGGAAAAAAGTAATTTTAACTATAACAAAAAGGAATGTTCATTGGAGAAAAGTTGGGACATTATAGCCTCTACTATTTAGGACAATGCATCCCGAGTATGCCCTTATGAGGGTGGAAAAATATCATCTAGGAATAGTTATGTCTATTAGTAACATAATTGGATTCCCACTCACGTGTATCATCCTTTACATTTCCATGCATTGATTTCACCCACAGTTGAGGAAATGACCTACCTCAGAGATCCATTGTCCTATGATCAACGATATGAATTAGATGCTCATCAGAGGAGGCATCCACCTGTATCTCAATATCCTTAGGGTAAACCAAATGTGGAGGTAAGTCATGGTAATGATGAAGATATAATATGTGGAAGATGTCAGGCCTGACATGGTGACTCTAAGGTAATAGAAATTGATAGGCTATAGTCATGACTCCCTCCATTATCTCGAAAGGATCAATATATCATTGTGATAGCTTCCCCTACCTCCGAATTAATATGTGACCAAATCTAGGTGATACATGAAGTAAGACTTGATGTCCCGCATCAAAATCAAATAGTATAAAGGGATGATCAATTTATGAATTTTTTCCTTGACATAGTTCTATCCATATGCTTATAAATTAGGTGGACTCTCTCAAACATCACATGAACAAGACAAGGATCCATTAGAGGTGTCTAACCAACCTCTTCCCAGCATACATGTGAACAAAATGCCCTATCATGAAGGTCCCCATAAAAATTCATATGTATCATTACCTAAAATTAGTTATTGTTGGAAAACATAACTATTGAAATATGGTCTTTCCATGATCTTTCAAAATTAAGGATGCATGCCCAAAGAATATCCTCTAACACCTGTACGGTTCACTCAGAATTCCCATCAGTCCGAGGGTAATATTTTCTACTCAAGAACACCAATGAACCTAGTGCCTTTGGAAACCCTTTCCATAACCATGATGTAAACTGTGAAACTCAGTCCAAAAAGATGGACTGGGGAACACCATGAAGTCTCATTATCTCCTGAATCTAAAGCCTTCCTAGCTCACCAATATAGAAGGTATCCTGGATTGGTAATAAGTGTGAATCCTTGGTCAACCTATCAAAGATCCCCCATACCACATCACTACCTTGATGGGATCTCAAAAATCCAATAAAAATACATATTTTTGTTCTTCCATTTCCACTCATGATGGATAGAAGAAATATAATCCTTTTTAGTCATTGGTTCTCTTCCTTCATCTAATAACTATTAGAGAACTTAGTGGTAATGTCTAAAATTTTCCTCTTCATACATAGAAACCACTAATAATGGTGGATGTCTCAATACATCATAGTGAGACTTGGATAAAATTCACATATATAGGCTTGATATTTCCTCATTATATCTTCATGTATATCAGAAGGAATCCATACATGTAGATTGAAGAGTACTGTTTCACTTCCATAAACAACCCAACCAAGAGGCTGGTTCTCTCCTTTGACACTCTCCATCTAAACACGTACCTCAGTATCAGATAAGATCCTCATCTAGACCACTTTATGATAGAGGAATTTATTACCAAATTGTTAAATACATTTTCCCACGCTCCTAATAAACCTGTAGGTTCATCTGAGAAGTCAGTGTCATCAACATCCACTCACTGATGGCGTCCTTCATAGCTTCTGTCTGAGTCTTCCAACTCATGGAATTAGGCACCACATTACCCATTCTAGGTATATGGGAATGATTAAATTTGAATGATTTTTGTTTTCCCACACACATATGATTCCTCAGATTCATGTCCTTCTAAGTGGATAAGTATTTGAGACTTTTATTGTCCATGTAAATGAAGAATAACTCACCAAACTATTTTAATTTCCAAAATCATAGATTATAAACCAAAACAGTTTTCTAGATTTCATGAATAAGAATATTCTGCTGATGACGCCTCAACTAGAGAGCCACATATTTTACAAAACAATCATCCAGGATTGGAACTACCCCCATCCATATTTTTAAAGTATCATAGTAAATATTATAGGTTCTTTCCTATATTAAAAAGAATCCAGAATGGTGTTGAAGTTGTTATTCACATTAAATACAGAATTTATGTCTCCAAATATTCAATCTAATAAATTTTCACACCCTCCCTGGTCAATCCTATAAGTGGCATTTCCACATGTGGAAAGTCCTTGATGATTCACACATAATATAATCCCAACCCTAAGAAGATTTTTATATCAAATCAGTTCTTAAATGCCTCATAAAAAACCACATCTATCAATATAGAGACCCAGTCTTGACGTACATGGAAATTACATTTATTTTTAGGAATACTAAATACATGATATAAATATTCCTCAAGAGACCATATTATTTTAGTGTCTTTGAAAACATAAAACATAATCTTCTAACTTGGTGAAATATCTTCATCATCTCCCATAAAAGTTCATCCTTTTTTGTTTTCCAAACTAAAACCTTTCATTATATCATGGAGAAAAACCTGAAAATTGTTGAGATCAATTCTCAATAAGGATGAACATGTAGAATAAACCGTTTACATAATAATGTAATAACATGAACCTAATGTTAAAATATCAAAATATTGAGTCAAGATATAAATCGTGGCAGTATATAAGGTATAGATCAGAATAGAACATTAAACATGATAAAATATAATTGGCATAAAACATGGAAGTATGGAAAACTAATAAGCACATAATATTATTTTCATATTATCCAAGGATTTACTACCAATACCATCATACTGGAGAAATTCCATTACTATATAAGGTTTACTTGTTATTCAAGCCATGTATTTTGGAACCAGATTTACTTTTTCTTCCAGCCCTATATTGAAAATCCTGATTTACTTGTTGTCTATTGATGTCTATCCGATGACATACAACTCATTACCTAATGAATTGGAGAGAAATATAGGTACCACCCATCTCATAATGAAATTACTCTTACATATTCCACAAAAACATAAATCATTCATCACAGCATAACCCAAAAAATATAATTGGTTTTTTAAACATCATTCCATAATAACATAATCCATATAAAATATCATTAAAATAATCAAATCACAGTAATAAGAGGGATTCAAACAAAACAATATTTAAAGAGTGTCATCTTAGATGGAAAATAATTTTGAAAGAATACTTGAACTCAATTCATGAGGAAAATATCATTTCTTCTTCAAAAACATTTTCTTTTATTGAAATTCCAAACAATATTAAAAGAAATGAATTTAATATAAAATAAAATATTAATATTTTAATGAAATATTCACGGAAATAAGGATTTATGAAAGCATAAGAATCCATTCAGGTCTTAGAAGTAAAAAATAACTTCTTCTCGTACTCCTTCTGAAAAAATAAAAAACTACCTCATGTGAAAGAAATATTCATTCCATACCATTTTATTCAAATTTTCCATTGGGTAAAATCCACATTAAAAATATTAGAATAATATAAATAATATAATATATTTAGGAAAAATGGCCGTGAATGATAAATATACCCTAGTAAATATTTACCAATAAACAATCTCGAATAATAATGAGATTGAAAAATTATCCCTTACATTTTTATGATTTCATCTGAATGTGTCTAAAACTCATGTATAGTGGGTTTAAACATATTATTAACTTGTAACAGTACCAAAAATAACATCTATGATATCATATATTATTCACATTTGATTTTATATTAACTATTTATTTATCAATTTCATGTTAAAGCAATGTTTTGGGAAATAATTAAGTTATTTATCATATGTGATTTGACCTTTTATTCATGATATTATTAATTTTATCATGATTTCCTTACTTCCATAATTTAAAAAATTATTTAAATATCATAAATATTCAATATAGAAATATATATATTAGATTGATTATAGAAATTCAATACACCATTCATGGAGACGGTGGGTCATACGTATACATGAACAAGGTTTTGGTTTCTTTTTTAAATCAAATGGAAGAAAGTAAATGAAATATATATATATATATACATAGTAGAATTATTATGACAAATATTTCATGATTATTTATTATCTATACTCTATAATTATTCATGAATGGTTAATATGTATAATGAATCTAATTGTGTCCTGGAGACCGTAGGTCGTACGTATGCACAAGTGACGATATCATTCACTTATTGGTTAAATTGTATGGAATTGAATGGTATATTAATTATAGATAACAATTATCAAGTGATAATCATTATTTTAATCCATTCCACTAATTATTATACACATCCAAATTATGTATTTATGTATAACAAATTACACCATGACATGTAGATGGAAAGTCGTACGTATGCTAACAGGTTGATATTATTATTTGTAGGACAAATAAAATATGGTATAAAGTTGTCCAATAATTATAATAAAATAAAATAATATAGAAGATACTAGATTTATTACATTATAATTGTGATAACATATTATGAGGATGTAGAAGATGAAATGAATTTTAAAAAAAGTAAAAAAAACATTTACCTCTTTTTCAAGTATCACGTTTTGATTCGCTCAAAAGGACTCCCTAGGATGGGGTTATTCCCATATTTTGGACTATATGATGATGGGAGAGATGTTTTGATCTTATTTGAGTACATTTTTAATGAGACAAATATCTTGAAATGTGTGAGTAAGTAGGTAAAAGGGGTAGATTTTATAAGATGGAGGAGGGGCTCTTTAGAAAAGTATTAAAATATTAATTTATAATAAATTTATTTTCAATTTATAATGGTCCCAAACTCATTTATTTAAAATATAATATTATTATTGGTATAAATACTCCCAAATAATAATATTTAGACATGTTTTAAAATTATTTTAAACCATATAATTTTGATTTATCCTTATTTAATCTATTTAATTTTATTTTTTGTAATAATATTATAAATATTAAATGGTTATAAATATTTTCATTTGTGTCATAAATTGAGAGAAGTTGGATACTTTAGGACATTGGAGACTATAAAATTTTAACATTGTTTTTTTAATATTTTTATGATTCTTAAATAATTTAATAATATGCTATTTTTATAAAATATAAATAGTGTCAATTTTGACCAAATTCATTTATTTGAAATTAAAGAAAATTCCAAAATATGATAAATTCCCAAAAGAAAATTTAAATACACTCCTAACAGGTCATAGTCTCCAATAAATTTTATAGAGAACATATATTCGTTCATATGATATTTATTTTAATATATTTTTTAAAAAATATTTGATATTTATATCAATAAAAAAATTTCTACAACACTATTGTGTCATCATTAATGGTAATTAATTTTTCTCTAAAAACTATACATATGTTCACATGATATAAGTAATGTAATTATATTTCATGAGACTATTTAGTTTCGATGTTTTATGATGTTTATCATTATATTAAAATTATTATACTTATAAGATACAAGAGAGTGACATATTGTCACCTTCATTTGTTTTAATTGTAATTACGTCACATTTAGGGAACAAAAAACCAATTAACTGGATCAATTACAACCCTTAGGTGATATTGGAGGACATTAATATATCCAATAAGATTTTTTCATGTGTTAGGATTGTTTTTTTATCTTTATCATATTCTTTTTTATCCTAATTTACCTGTTTTTCCATTAACTTAGGAAAAAAAAAATTACTGATGTTACTATTCATAATATAAAAAAAATATTAATCTACTAACATAATTTGGACATACTGATTCCAAATATGGAATTTATTTTTGAATATTCCAAAAACATAAGTTGCATTAATTAAATTATAATTCAATAATTTTGTCAAAACTAGAAATTGGAGTTTTAAAAACTAAAAGCTGGAAACAGATTAACATGTTTTTATGTCCTATTTAAATGGGAAATTACTTCTAATGACAAAAATTGTATTAAATGAAAAAAATATAATCCAATTACTGTTCAAAATCAATTAAAAATGTAATCTAACTATATAAATAAATTAGAAGAAAAGACGGTTTTGAATTAAAATGCAGTATTTTCTACTATTCATAAAAATATATATTTCATCAGAAAAAACAAAAACCACAACCAAGTTAATTTTTGAGGTCCTGATTCCATATAAGGAGTATATTATGTCAAATAGAACATATAAAATTATCAAAAACTATATTTAAACATTGTTCCTCATCAAAAGGTGGTAAAATTGTATTTCAATGAAAAATAATTCTCTTATCCCAAAATTTAATTACTAATTATATTATACCTAGAAAAAAGATTAATTTTAATGTTATATATAATTCAAAATGTGGTTTATATGATTCATAATAGCTAGTTTATATCCTTTTAAATAATAATATTTTAATAATATATCATTATTTAGTAAAACACAGTATTGCATACAAAACAAGATATCGAGAAAGGTCAATTTTTCATGTTATGAAAGACAATTAAGTGTTGTGTACAGTGAAAGCTTCATTTTTTGTTACATATCACATAATCAAAACATAGGTATTTGATAAAGTGCACAGAATATGTACTCAATGTTGCGTGTATCATACGCCATCTCGTTGTTTTGTGTAACATATGACAAGTCAGTTTACTGTGAAAGGAATGATAGACATAGTGCAATGTAAGATATATATTCAAATTTTAATTTATTCAAAAAAATGGTCTGAAAAAACTTGGGGTGTTACATTATACCCTCCTTAAAAGGAATTTCTCTCTCGAAATTCATTGGGGTTATAAATGGTTTACTACTTGACTATTTCCTTTAGTTAAAATGAATACTAAAACATAATTTTTAAAAGGAATGTTAAACTTAATAGTTACCCAACATAACTCATCATTGGGTTTCACACATAATAGAACATAGGTGGGAAGTGAAAATGAGGATATGGAAGAGAAATATATCTATCATGTTCTGATGGATAGTGACAGAGAAGAAAGATGGTGAAAGTTAACAACCAGAAAGACATAAATTTTTGATGATTTAAGGGACCATCTGTTTCATTGGATAAGATGACACTAATATGAAATTTTTGGTTTTCAATATCCTTTCCCAAAAGATGAAAATTTTAACTTGAGAATAAATACTTTCTTGATTTTAGTACAATATTGCCTTTGATGGTTCCTTGAACAACTTCCACTTCTTCTCTTATTTTAAATAAATGAAGTAGAATTTTTCATTATTGAAATGTTAGCAGATCATTTAATTGATTGATAGGTCATTCAATCTATCTCAAAATAATCATAGCATAGGTAGTCCAATATTCATAAGTTCACCAATATTTCGATAAAACAATAATCTAACCATCTTCAACTGGAATATAATTTATACTATATGTAAATGGATAACATTAAAATCCTCTCAAAAAATGAAAATATAAAACATTATAAAGAGGTTAACTAAATCAAATTCACATTTAACTCCCCCATATCATAAGTAAGTTCTTGGTTGTCACATTCCAAACATGTGAATACCTTAATCTTGTATTCTCTTGAAACAAGATAAAAATATGAATTACTATAGAACCTTAGTGAAAACATGTATTTTTTCAAAACTAACTCTTTCTACCGACCAAAAATACTAAAAAATATATATACTCAAACCATGATATCACTTTGTCCATATATCAGTCATGTGGTCATTAATACTATTAAACATATCATTTTCTCTTTATCTGATCATTATGAACATATAATGTGAAATCTAAAAATATCCGAATAACATTTAATGCTTACATGTATAATTCAAAACATAATTTCAAATACATATGAAAAAATAATAGTGTAACAATCCATAGATTTTTATTTTATTCCATAATACAATAAAATTACTTATACAACATTTTTCATCATAAACATGTAATCATTCCACTATCTTTATAAAACATTGACCTAGGTTCATCATTTTTTTTCTTAACACTTCTTTCATCTCATATATCACTTGTATTCACACCATCATCATCAACATAAATACAATATGTATGACCATGTTGATTCTCATCATGATATTTTCCTATAGGTATTTTATTTTTATAATGCTTGTTGATTCCACATTTAGAACATTTAACCTTCGTTGAGGTCTTAGAAATACCATTTTCATTGTCCATTGTGTTTACTAAACCATTTCCTTTGAAATTAATGTCTTTGTGTCTTTCTTTTACGCACCCAAAGAATATTCCAGGTCCTTTGTGAAATTCTCCTTAATGCCTCTTCCAACATGATTTACATGAGAAAATTGTAACTTTACTTCCATTATGATCACTACGAAACTCCATCTTTCTCTTATTAGTTGGGCCAGGAAACTCACCATCATTGAGATTATTGACCATATTATGAGAATGATGATTAAGAATAGTAATGATGTATCACCTCCCAACTCCCATTTCATTTGGATTATCAGGAAAAATATAATTTAATTGTCCATAATGTTATCCATTAACATGTATCCTCATGTTTCCATCCATTTTCTAAAACCCAAAAAAATAGTTTGAGAGGAAAAAATCACACTAGGGAAACAACATAATTATGAAGGAGTAATTTCAATCTCTAACATATTAGTTTTAATTTTAGGTTATTCATGATTGTTACCATAATTCTAGGATTGTAACCTATTGTTAGAAGTAACCTTAAAGACGTCCCTGGACATAACATAGATATATCACTATGGATCTCAATAATATTTTTTCATACTAGTTTCTAAAGTTTAACTAAAACTTCACTATGTTACCAACTATAGTGACCCAAGATTGACTTTCATGGATATTACATTTATTTTCTGGAATTATTAATACATGACTCAAATATATTCCCAAATAGTGTTTTAGTTTATTGTTTTTTGGAAACATGGAACATAATCATCTACCTTGGAAAAATATATATCAAAAAACTCCCATAAATATAATTATTATTTTTACCTAAACCCATTATTTATATCCGAGGGAAATGAAAACATAAACAAGGGTGATCTTAAATTCTCATTTAGGGTAAACATGGAGAACAAACCATAAAAATAATAATGTAAAAACCTAAACATAATGTCTAAATATAAAAATCTTGACTAAATAATTAAATCTTCACAGTATATAAGGAATAGATCGTAATGGAACATCAAAAAAAATAAAATATCATTTCCATAAAACATGGAATTGTGGAAAATTAATAAGAACCAAACATGATTTCAATAGTATCCAAGGCATTTCTTCTAAAACCATTATAGTGGACTCAGTCTATTACATAACCGAGTTTACATACCGTATGAGCCATGTATTGCTGAACTGGATTTACATGTCATCTCTGCCCTATAATACTGAACTATATTTAAATTACATTTTATTCATGTCTATATCATGAGATATAAATCATTACATAATCCTTTTTATGTAAATATAGGTCCCACTCTTCTCGTAATGAAATCATTCTTACATGTGCCGTAAAAACATAAATCATTCATCAAAGCATAACCCTAGAAATAAAATGAGTTTCTTAAAAATCATTCCATAATAACATAATATATATAAAATATCAATCCATAATTAAAAAAATAAAATCCTTGTAATAATAGGGATACAAACATAACCCTATTTATAGATCATAGTTTTAGATGGAAACTAATTTTGATAAAAAACTTGAACATAATTCTTGAGAAAAATATCCTTTCGTCTTCAAAAAAATATCTTTTCTTAAAATACCACATAATTTTAAAAAAAAATTAAAAACACTAGAAAACTTGTAAAATATGATTCATGTAAATAAGAAGTTATGAAATCATAAGAATCTATTCATGCAGTATAAGTGAATAAAAATTCTTCTCATACTATTTCCAGAAAAGTCAAAAATGTACCTCGTATAAATTAAATATTCATTCCATACAATTTAATACTGATTTCACAATTGGAAAAATTCAATTTAATCAATATCATATAAATAGAAATAATAATATATATTTAGGAAACTAGGATCTGAATGATAAATAAACCTTAGTAAATATTTACGAATAAACAACCTCATATAATAATGAGATTGAAAAATTATCCCTTACCTAAGGTCTAATTTCTTCCAAATGAATCAAAAACTCTTTTATAGTGGGTTTTAACATATTAGTAACTTTTAAGAGAACCAAAATAATATCTATGATATCATATATAATTCACTTATGATATTATATTATCCATGTATTTATCAATTCATTGAGAAAGAAAAGTTATGTATATTAGTCGTATTATTTATCATATGTGTTTTGACTTGTTATTATTGATATTATTACTCATATCATGAATGACATACTTCCATGATTTATATCATTATTTATATATCATAAATATTTAATATATAAATATATATAATAAATAGATAAATGAAATGGAATACACCATTCATGGATATGGTAGGTCATACATAGGCTTGAACACAATTTCAATTTCCTTATTGAATAGAATGGATGAATGTAAATCACACATATATATATATACACACAAAAATACATTAGCATTATTATGTCACATATTTAATGATTATTTATTATATATAATTTATAATCATTCTTTAATGGATAATAGGGAGAATGAATCTCAACGCATCGTCGAGACTGTAGGCTGTACGTACGCATGAATGACGATATCATTCACACAATGGTGAAATGGTATGGAATTGGATTTATAAATAAAAAATATAATGTTATATTCCTTATTTTCATGAATTTTAAAAATCATTATACCCATCCAAATTATATGTTGTTGAATAAAAAATTACACCACGTCATGGATAGGGTAACCTATATGTACACATTCATGGTGATATTTTTATTTGTGGGATGGATAAAAGGAGGTATAAGGTTTTCTCCTAATTATAATAATATCACATAATGTAGTAGGTACTAGATTTATAACATTATTAATGGAACAACATAAGAATATGAAGTAGAAGATGAAATGAATTTTGAAAGAGGTGATAAAACAATTACCCGTTTCTCGAGTATCTCCATTTTATTTGCACAAAAGGTCTCGCAAGGATAGCTTTCTACCAAATGTTTGGACTCTATGGGAAGTTAGGTATGTAGGGAGATTATTTTTGTAGAGTTTGGATGAGCCAAAGAGCTTGAAATGCGTGAGTTTGTGGGTAGAGATTGTGGCCTTTAAAAAAAGGGTTGAGGGTCACTTTATGAAAGTCTTGGAATATTAATTTTTATAAATTCATTTTCAGTTTATAATAGTCCCAAGATCATCTATTTCTAAGATTAGATGGATGTGGTCTAAATAACCTCCACCGGTAAAATTTTTTACATGTCTTGATTTTATTTTAAACTTTATCATTTTGATTATTCCTTATTTAAATTGTTTAGTTTTATTTTAGGTAATAATTTTATAAATATTAAATGGTTTTAAATATTTACTTATGTGTTTCCAATTATCCATAATTGGATAAATTATGATATTTATGAAAATAAATTTTTAACCGTGTAATTTTTAAATATTTATGGTATATTAAAAGAATTTATTAGTATATTATTTTCATAAAATTTCAATAGTGTTAATTTTGAAAATATTCATATCTTGTAATTTAAATACAATCCACGCTTATGATAAATTCGAAATAAAATATTTATTACACTCTTAAAATATAATATTCATATATAATATTCATTTAACAAATTAATTAATTCATATGATATTTGTTATAATTTTTTGAGAACCGTTTATTTGATATTTGTATCAATAACATAGTTTCTACAACACTATTGTTTCATCACTAATGGCAATTATTTAGTCTCTATAAATTCAAAATAAATTCACATGATGTAGATAATTTAATTAAATCAATGTATACTATTTATTTTCTACTTTTTATGAATTTTATCATTATATTAAAATTATTTTGCTTCTAATATATAATAGACTGACATATTTCACTTATATTTTTTAAATTATAATTACATAACTTTTATTGAAAAAAGACTATTAAATGGATCAATTATGACCCTTTGGTGATATTACTCGACTTTAATTCAACCAATAGTATTTTGGTCAGTAATGGGATTATTTTATTATCATTATCATATTTTTGTAACCATAATTTAAGCAATTTACCTTTAAATATGGTAAATAAAAAGTACCGTAGTTACTATTCAAAATATCCAAAAATAATTAAATATAACATATTAACATTTTTTAGAACCAATTATTCCTAATATGGAATCCAATTTTCAAAAATTGAAACAAAAAATTTTCATTAGATAGTTTAAAATTAATTCCTATCGTCGAATCCAGAAAGAGGGTTTTTAAGAAGTAAAAAATATCAAAAAATGGAAAGTGTTCCTATCCGATTTAAATGTGAAATTACATACAATGGCAAACATTGGATTAAAATATAAAATATATTTCAAATAGACTTTAATCCCAATTAAAAAGATAATCTAACTATATAAATTTTTTTTTAGAAAATATAGTTTTGAATTAAAATGTTGTACTTTTTTCTATTCATTATAATATGAATTTCACCATAAAAATTACAAAATTTCAACCAAGGTAAATTTTGATATCTTGATTCAATATAAGAAGTTTATTATGTCAAGTAGAACATATAAAAGTGTGAAAGACTCTATTTAAATATGGTTTTCCATCAAAATGTGGTAAAATTGTATTCCTTTGAAATATATTTCTTTTATAGGAAAAAATGAATCTATTCTTATATTATATCTAGAAAATACATAATATTAATTTTAATATTATATATAATTAAAAATGTGGTTAATAAGATTCATAATAGCCAGTTTATATCCCATTAAATAAGTTTTTCTAAATAATATATCATTGTTTAGTGAAGATCGATGTTTTATACAAAACAATATATTGGGGAAGGTCGCTCCGGCATGTAACACAAGATATGTCAATGTTGCATATAGTGAAAGATTCTTTTGTGTTACATATAACATAATCCAAACATAAAAATTATATAAATTGAACAAAATCTACACTTAGTATTTCATGCATTTTATTCCAACTTGGTGTTACGTGTAACATATGACAAGTCAGATTAGTGAGTAATTAATGTTTGACATAATGCATTGCAAGACATAAATGAAAATTTTAATTAATTTGAAAAAATGGTACATAAAATCTTGAGGTGTTACACTCAACCAATTTAGGTCAATTGATATGCTTGTGTCTGATACTTTATGATGTATGAAGTGAAAAATGCGGATCCAAAAGTAGAATTTTATTAGCTTCACATATAGAAGATTCTCACTCTCAGTGCATTCAACATGATCACAATGTGATTGGAATGGAATTTTCTAGTGAAATATTACACTAGGATGTATCCTAAAAATACTAATACAAACGCATCAAGATATGAGAGAAAAACCTGATTCATCAAATCCAAGAATAATGTCAGTGAATTAGTGATGTCGAACAACATGACCAGATAATCACACAATTCCTAACTACTCCAGAAAATTTTATCTAGTATGTATGATGGCCTCGATGGCACTTGATTATACCCTAAACTAAAATCATCCCTAGAGAAAACTGTTTCTCCTAGGAGGAAGATGAATAGATCATTTATTAGAGGAAATGAATATAGTTTCTTCACTATAATCTGGTTCAGTCAGCTGTAATCCACAGATGATCTAAAGGTTTTAAGACCAATCTTGTAGAAATGGACTCGTCAACTTCATGGGTAAGTGTTGGTGTTTCACTTGTCACATAATCCATAGTGAAATATACCCCTCTCTTGGGTATGATGACAAATTCATCAGGGAATACATCCTGGAAATGATCCAAAATTGGAGTAAATTACATGAGTTATAATCCCTTCACCCTCATAGAGAGACTGGCTAACTAGGCTATCACTCCTATCCTAGTAATTTTTAGTCCCACTGGAATTTCTTAGAGATCCCATTCAACCTTATTGGTTTAGTTAATACCCTCAGGTGATGTCAAGGTTAACTGATGGTGATATAAATACACATATGCTCGATAAGGCACATGACACTCCATATAGAGAATGACATGACAACTAGTAATCTTGAGGATGAAGAAACTGCAAAGAAAATTATACCCACATATCTCTAGGGGAATACTTCCCCTGAAATACACCCTCATCTCAAACTCATAACCGTGTGTCGAGGATCATCAGGCCACTGTAGTACTCTATCATTAAGCCCTAACTTCTCATAGTTGCAGTAGATAGAATAGAGTGTGATGCGTCTGTATAGAAAAAGATAAAACTACAGTGGAGGCTACCTGAATATAAACTATAGTAGTATATGGCCCAATAATCTACTACTCTAACATCTAATTCACTTCATAAATATTTCATGATCCATGGGACTAATTTTCTTCCTGGGTAGCCTGAGTAGGTTCAGCCTATTGATGATGAAACTCTGAGGCCATCCCACCTCATTTATGACCACCTACTTGGCCAAATCTACTTGTAGAAGCCCAACATCCATACTATCAAGGTTTCTCTAATCTTAAAACTAATATTAGTGTCAGGACCTAACCCCTATCAGATATAATTGGAAGAAAGGATCAATAAAAACACTGGAGGTGACCCATCCTTCCATAATCCTGGGACTCGATCGAGTTCACCATAGATAGGTGTTTTTTGGAATATCCTTCCACACTAGTGGAACACCACATCATTGTTGGTCCATGAAACCTAGATGGTACATCCCCTATATATATTCTCCAAAAGTCACTTCTTAAAAGTAGGTAAACCACTTATCTTCCTTGAAGATGAACTTCCATATTTCACATCACCCGATTCCCTTAGGTTCCACTCAGTGATGAAGGAATGGTTAACTATTTCGGAAGTTGTGGAAATCCTAATGACTATCACTAGTGATCATAGTGTATTTATAATTCCATCATCAGATCAAATCGTATTATTTATTTTATCACCGATAAAAGTCGGTGAAAAAAACAGTAACACATTGAAGTTGGCTGAGTATTCCATCACTGACATGTCCCCATGTTCAAGGTGTATGAAATCCCAAACAAGATCTAATCTCACAAAATGAGGGGAGTATTTGTTGAATAATTATATCTAGAAATCCACCCATAGTATACATTGTTGTCGAGAAATCTAATGTCACGACCCGTCCTCGGGGCCCTTGTCGTGACTACCCCAAGCCTGCCTTGCATAGGCCAGGGGCTGGCGACTAGCACCAAAGGCGTAAATCCCGATAACTGGGAAGGCATTGCCTTTATAAAAGTAAACAAAACACCACAGAGTACGAGTGGAAGCAAAACACTAAGTACAAAAGAAAGTGTTGAAAAGTAAATGGGCCAGAATACAAACCCAAATGAATTTACAACAGAAAAATACAACAGATGGAAGAACGGAAGCGGCTCCTAGGTCGTCCTCCTCGGATCCTACATGAAGGGTAGGTACAGATAGCGTAGCTCCTGGATCGTCCACCATGGATCCTAACTGAAGGGTAGGTACGGATAGCCTCCACAACGCTCTCGCCCGTCAACCTCCTCCGAGTGTCGTCTCGCCATGAATTCCACCTCCAGATACTGACTCGTCGTGTAGTACACCTCCAGGTACCGTCCAGTCTTCGAACACTCGGCCTCCGTCAGCACTGTCTGTCGTCTGCAACCAACACAACAAGGTGTGGGCATAGCCCGTGCAGGGGGGAGTATAAAAATACCAAGTAGGGACCCCGAGACCCTCAAGGTCTCACTAAAGCCAACAAAGATAACCACAAAGAAGATCTCAAAAGATAACCTCTACATAGGTATATTCCCATACATATACCTAAGTTATCAAGTAACCCATCTCAATCATGAGGAAACACAAGGGTTATCAAATCAATGGATAACCACCACCCATTTATATGCCCATAAGTATACCCACGTTATCAAGTAACCCATCTCAATCATGAGAAAACACAAAGGTCATAGACTCAGCTCAAACCAGGATTTTAATTATCGATACTCTAACTGCCGAAGAACCTTGTATCTGGAGTGTACAGTGGTCCTGTCACGACTCCGAGGTACTGATCACAGACCTAAGACTGCTGAGGTACTCCTCCTGTCAGGTACAGTGGGCCTGCTGCTACAACCAAGCTCTCCCCTGTGCCGCTACAACCAAGCGCTCCTCCGTCGTGGGTCTGCCGCTACAACCAAGTGCTCCCAAGTGCCGCTATAACGAAGCGAACCTCTACCGTGGGTCTGCCGCTACAACCAAGAGCTCTTCTGTGCCACTACAACCAAGCGCACCTCTGTCGTGGGTCTGCCGCTACAACCAAGCGCTCCCCTGTGCCGCTAAAATTAAGCGCACCCTTGTCGTGGGTCTGCCACTACAACCAAGCACTCCCAAGTGCCTCTACAACCAAGCGTACCTCTGCTGTGGGTCTGCCGCTACAACTAAGCGCTCCCATGTGCCACTACAACCAAGCGCTCCCCACTGTGCTATCCGTAACACACCGAGTTGTTCGATCAGCAGTCGTCAAATCTCAACTGGCTCTAGGGTTTCCGCACACAATATGATCGTCTCCGGGAGGGTCCTCTCCGCGAGCTACAGGTCGATACTCCAAAATATCACAAGTCCCACGAAGAAGTATCTCTCAAGGACCTCCTCGTCACTGGGGTCTCAACACAATAGACGGCGCGTCAATCAGACGCCCGGTCTATGAGTTATTAGACTTTTTGTCCCAGGGGCCCGGTTGGTTTCGTAAGTGAACCAACCCGGCCGTATCTCAACTGTACCCCGAACTCTCATAGGGTATACTCATAGGGACCTCTTCTCGACGAGATCACCAACACCACTGAGGGTTTGTCAAACGGACATACGGTCTGAAAGATATCATCTTTTTCCTTTCCAGGGGCCCGGTTGGATTTCGGGTACAATCCAACCGGACTATAACCCAACTGCATCCAAAACTCAGGAGGAGGATGCCAAATGTTCCGTATCGTCAACAGGAACACAACGCAATAGACAGCGCGTCAATCGGACGCCCGGTCTTGAAGTTATTGGCTTTTTCGTCTCGGGGGCCCGATTGGTTTCGTAAGTCAAAACCAACCCGACCATACTCCAACTGCATCCAAACCTCGAGCGGAGTAAGACAAAAGATCCGTCTCCTTTAGAGGAAACCATCAAAGTCGACGGTACGTCAATCGGACGTCCGGAACTCAAGATATGAGCGTTTCCGCTCCGAAGGCCCGGTTGGTTTCGTGTACGAACCAACCCGGCCAAACCCAAAGTAATCCGAAACCTTGAGTGCGATATAATGAAACGACCTTATCGATCCAAGGATTGAGTTTCCACTGAAGGCGCGTCGTTCGGAGGCCCGTAGCTCATGTTACGGGAAAAAGACCGAAAATCGTCCGATGACGGCGGGTCTGGGCCCGGGCCGACCCGGCCCGACCCCCCCTGGGTCGGCCGAACCAGGTTGACCCGAACCTGGTCGACCCGAACCGGTCCGACCCAGCTGGACCCGGTCCGGTCCGTCTGGGAAGCGGCCCGGCCGGTCGGACCGGCCCGAATAGGCTCGGCCGAGCGGCCGAGCGAGGCAGCCCCGGGGCGCCGCCCCGTGGGATGAGGATGTCACGGCCCACGAGGGGCCGCGCTGGACATCAGCGGACGTGGCTTCGGCAGCGGCATCAGCCGTAGCGGCCCTGTCCGGTGGCGCGCTGGGGCGCCACCGCCTCCGGCCGCCGGCACCGCCGCGCCGGCGACCCGCGCCGCCAGAGACTTCCGCGGGCCACCGGAGTTGCTCCGGTGGTCCGTTTTCCTTCCCGTCTGCGCCGCTGGTCCTCCCGGGACCCGTTCTTCTCGGCAGAATCATCAAATTGCTGTTTTGGCACGTTTTTTCGTCGCCCGCCAAATCATCACAACAACAAAGAACGACAGAGGGTTGTCGGGCCGTGTTTGTTTGGCCTGCACCCTCCGCGTTAGACGGTATCAATCGGAAGGATAAATAAACACATGAAAAATGTATCTAAACAATTTTAATAATTTAAAATTGCACTTGATCCAGGTTCTTGTTTTAAAAGAAAAAATCACGGGGTTATAAAAAGTTATTTCCAAAATAAAATCCATACCTCGTCAAGTCGTCGCACGCACGTTCATCGCGGAAATTGATCGTCGCGGAAGGTGGGGACCGTCGCATCATCGCGATATCCGGTGTTGCATCGACGAACTCCGAGGACCAAGAAACATCAGAATTAATTATAAATAATTAAATCTGTGTTTTGTTAAAAACCACAAAGGAGATTTAAAAGAAACCCGAAATCTCTTACCTCCAGTAGTAGGTGATCGGAGATCGGGGTGGGGAAGAACGTCTCGGATGAAGCGTCGTCAATCTCTGAGGGTGAGAGAATTTTTTGCGTTCTTCGGATTCTTCATGTTCTTCGTGTTCTTCGCGTTCTTCACGTTCTTCGAGAAGGTGGGTGATGGCACAAAACTTGTCAAAACTTCTCAACGAGAATTTTTCCAGATGTTGTGCGTTGGTCTTATTTTATTATTACGCCAACGGATTTCAAACAGGTTAAGAAACGAATGAAATTAATTCATAGAATTAATTTCAACGAATAAACCGCCCATTTAATTCAACAAAGAAAACCACCCAATTAATTGGTCTGTTAAGAAATTAAGAAAACGCATCAGTTGACTTTCATAATGACGGGTTTTCGCGGGTGCGTTACTTAGCGGAAAGAAACGGTGGGGCTCGTGCGGGCCCCACCTCACAAATATTCTACCAAGAGGGTAGGATATTTCTGGATAGCACCTTATCCGTATCAACTCACCTTAAGCTGCTTTAAGTGGATTTAAGTGGATTCCAAGCGGCTTAAGTGAAGTAAAATAAAGTTTGTCCTACAATTATTTTATTTCTTAACTTTAAGCCCGAAAATTAAAAACCACACTCGAGCAAACGCAACTTCGAAAGAGGCGTTTCTAAGAACGTACCGGCACTGCGATTCCAACGGTGCCCTCAGAATTCGATTCCGAGCACCGGTTCAAAATTTAGAAAAACTCGCTCGTCCATTCACTGAACGTACCCGAGCCAAACTTCGGAAAATGATTCCAGGCACACCGGGCCTCAGAATCAGGTGCCGTCAGAAACTGCGTTCTTGTAAAATTCCAAAGAAAATATAGGAAAAACAAATTTCCCTTGAAATTTCCAGGTCTTTACATTACTCCCACCACATGGCTTTACATCCCCATAAAGATTCAACATAAACTATGGTCACAAATGCGGTACATAGCATGCATTTGAGCCTTCCGCTCCCATGTGCTCACTTGGAGGTTCCCGTACTGCCAAGGAAAGTGCACCCGAGGAATCGATCGTCCTCGTAGGATCTTCTCCTGTCGATCCTCGATCCCTACTGGAACCTCCGTGAAAGATACCCCATCACCATCATCCAGCTCCTCATGGTCGATGATATGCGTCGGGTCGTGCACCTGGTGCAACTGAGGTGGTAGAGCCAGGAGTTAACCCACCTCACCAAAACTCTGTAATCCACGTCGAGGTGAGACACACAAGAAGACGTGGTCACCATCCTCGAACTCTAGTGGCCTCCGCCTCCTGTCAGCATAAGACTTCTGCCGGCTCTGAGCTATCCTCATCCGCTCCTGGATGACCTGGACCTTCTCTGTCGTGGCCTGGACCATCTCCGGTCCCACAAGAGCTACTAAGATTTCTTCATTGCCGATAAGAGAAATATGGTCTCATCCCCTGGATGAACCACTTCCTTTTCCTAATACAGTCAATTCCGACATGGATGTTACTAATCCATACCAAGGATGACGTCGTAAGGCCTCGACGCTACTACCAAGAGATCCAACTGTTACTCTCGCCTTCAAGGGTTGAGTCACAGTGTGAGAATCAGTGTGTGGTAACTGGGTCTCCTCCAGTAGATGTCTCACAAGTGAGGGTCAAGTCAACAGTCTAACTAGAACCTCTCAGTATCAACCAAACAAAAAGGACTGGAAAGCAAACATCACAAGGATAAGTGTCTTTTTATTATTGAAGCTCATAGTACAAAGACACGAATACAACAAAAAAATGGAAAGAAAAGTAAAAGGGACGTATCCACTAGTTCCACTCCGGTCCACCTTCTCCCAGAGCTGTACTGCCTTGTCCACTGCTCGGCTGTTGCTCAAGCACCCGCTGCTACTTCTGCCTCGGTGACTTCTCCAAAGCCCGCGGATCAATTGTACGATGAGTCGGATAGTCACGTGCAAGGTGACCCTTTCCTCCGCATTCATAACACTTCTTACTCCTCGTACGACTGGATCTAGTCCTCTTGGACCTCTACATCATCTGTCTACTGCCCACAGATGATTCGTCTACTGATCGAAAACCCTGCGGCAAAGGCAGAAGCTCCTATACACGCTCTGGGTGTAGATCTACTGGCACAAACTACACCCTTAATAATGTCTCGAAGTCTTCCCATGTGAAGGCCATCCCGTCGCAAAACTAGAACAAGTGGCTCCACCACCTGCCTGCTGCTGCCTGAAGAAGGCTAGCAGCAAAGATCACCATGAAGTCTGCCGGCGTCCCCACTAGCGTGAAGACTCTCACCACAGCCTCCAGCCAATCCTCGGCGGCCTGAGGGTCCATCTCCCCGTGGAACATGGGCGGTCACTGGTGCTGGAACTCATGCAGTGCACTAAGGTGACGTGGATCGTCAGCGGCTGGGGCTGGTAGCATTGGTGGCTCAGCAGGTATAGGTACCGCTGGTGCCTCAGCTGTCAAAGGGCCCTGTACCGAGTCCTCGTCGCTCGGTGGGCTCTCGCCACGCACAATGCTCGGAACCCTAGCTGGTTGCCGTCATGGGGCCATCCTGAAAAGGAAACAGGTGTGCCACGGTCAGAACAGTATACCTGGTGAGCTGACAAAAGTAATCACAAAGAAAACTTGAATGCACATGCAATCAATGTTTTCGTGCATTAAGTAGGAAATCAGAAGTCAGGGTCCTGGTGTACGGATACATCGGCCACCACACCAACACTGGACTCCCTAGACTGATAACCACACCCAATACGCTAAACACTATTGCTTCACATAGATGAAATATCAGAGTCTGCAGTAGAACTGATTCCTTTGATACCAATTTGTCATGACCTGTCCTCGGGGCCCGTGTCGTGACTACCCCAAGCCCGCCTTCCATAGGCCATGGGCTGGCGATTAGTACCAAAGGCGTAAATCCCGATAACTGGGAAGGAATTTCCTTTATAAAAGTAAGAAAAACACCACAGAGTACGAGCGGAAGCAAAATACTAAGTAAAAAAGAAAGTGCTAAAAAGTAAATGGGCCAGAATACAAACCCAAATGAAAGTACAACAGAAAAAGACAACAAGTGGACGAACGGAAGCGGATCCTAGGCCGTCCTCCTCAAATCCTACCAGAAGGGTAGGTATAGATGGCGCAGCTCCTGGATCATCCACCACGGATCCTACCTGAAAGGTAGGAACAGATAGCCTCGACAACGCTCTCGCCCGTCAACCTCCTCTGAGTGTCGTCTCGCCGTGAAGTCCACCTCCAGATACTGACTCATCGTGTAGTCCACCTCTGGGTACCATCCAGTCATCGAACACTCGGCCTCCGTCAGCACTGTTCGTCGTCTGCAACCAACACAACAAGGTGCGGGCATAGCCCGTGCAGGGGTGAGTATAACGATACTCAGTAGGGACCCCGAGACCATCAAGGTCTCACTAAAGCCAACAAGGATAACCACAAAGAAGATCTCAACAGATAACCTCTACTTAGGTATATTCCCTTACATATACCTAAGTTATCAAGTAACCCATCTCAATCATGAGGAAACATAAGGGTTATGAAATCAACAGATAACCACCACCCAGGTATATGCCCATACATATAACCAAGTTATCAAGTAACCCATCTCAATCATGAGGAAACACAAAGGTCATAGACCCATCTCAAACCAGGATTTTTATTATCGAAACCGTAACTGCCGAAGAACCTTGTCTCTGGAGTGTACAGTAGTCCTGTCACGACTCTGAGGTACTGCTCACTAACCTAAGACTGCTGAGGTACTCCTCCTATCGGGTACAGTGGGCCTGCTGCTACAACCAAGTGCTCCCCCGTGCCGCTACAACCAAGCACTCCTCCGTCGTGGGTCTACCGCTACAACCATGTGCTCCCAAGTACCACTACAACCAGGCGCACCTCTGCTGTGGGTATGCCGCAACAACCAAGCACTCCCATGTGCCGCTACAACCAAGCGCACCTCTGTCGTGGGTCTGCCTCTACAACCAAGCTCTCCCATGTGCCTCTACAACCAAGCACACCTCTTTCGAGGGTCTTCCGCTACAACCAAGCGCTCCCCTGTGCCGCTACAACCAAGCGCACCTCTGTCGTGGGTCTGCCGCTACAACCAAGCGCTCCCAAGTGCCGCTACAACCAAGCGCACCTCTGCCGTGGGTCTTCCGCTACAACCAAGCACTCCCATGTGCCACTACAACCAAGCGCACCTCTACCATGGATCTGCCGCTACAACCAAGCGCTCCCCACTATGCTATCCGTAACACACCGAGTCGTTCGATCAGCAGTCGTCAAATCTCAACCAGCTCTAGGGTTTCCGCACACAGTATGCTAGTCTCCAGGAGGGTCCGCTCCATGAGATACTGGTCGATACTCCAAAATATCACAAGTCCCACGAAGAAGTATCTCTCAAGGACCTCCTCGTCACTGGGGTCTCAACACAACAGACGGCGCGTCAATCAGACGCCCGGTCTGTGAGTTATTAGCCTTTTCATCCCAGGGGCCCGGTTGGTTTCGTAAGCAAACCAACCCGGCCGTATCTCAATTGTACCCCGAAATCTCATAGGGTATACTCATAGGGACCGATTCTCGACGAGATCACCAACGCCGCGGACGGTTCGTCAAATGGACGTCCGGTCTGAAAGATATCATCCTTTTCCGTTCTAGGGGCCCGGTTGGATTTCGGGTACAATCCAACCCAGCTATAACCCAACTGCATCCAAAAATAGGGAGGAGGATTCCAAAGGTTCCATATCGTCAACAGGAACGCAACGCAACAGACGGTGCGTCAATCGGACGCCCGGTCTGGAAGTTATTGTCTTTTTCGTCTCGGGACCCGGTTTGTTTCGTAAGTCAAAACCAACCCGACCGTACATCAACTGCGTCCAAACCTCGATCGGAGTAAGCCAAAAGATCCGTCTCCCCTAGAGGAAACCATCAAAGTTGATGGTACATCAATCGGACATCCGGAACTCAAGATATGAGCGTTTCCACTCCGAAGGCCCGATTGGTTTCGTGTACCAACCAACCCGGCTGAACCCAAAGTAATCCGAAACCTTGACTGCGATATACCGAAACGACCCTCTCGATCCAAGGGTCACGTTTCCGCTGACGGCGCGTCGTTCGGAGGCCCGTAGCTCAAGTTATGGGAAAAACACCGAAAATGGTCCGAAGACGGGGGGTCTGGGCCCGGGCCGACCCCCCCTGGGTCGGCCGAACCGGGTCAACCTGAACCGGTCCGACTCAGCTGGACCCGGTCCGGTCCGGCCAGGGCGCGGCCTGGCCGGTCTGACCGGCTCGGCTCGGCTCGGCCGAGCGGCCAAGCGAGGCAGCCGCGGGGCGCCGCCCCCGCGGGATGAGGATGTCGCGGCCCTCGAGGGGCCGCACTGGACATCAGCGGACACGGATTTTTCCGCGTCTCGTGCGGGCGAGCCGGACCCGCGCGGCCGCGGGTCCGCTGGCCGCCGCCGCCGCGGCTTCACCCGCGGCGGCCCTGTCCAGCGGCGCGCCGGGGCGCCGCCGCCGGAGACTTCCGCGGGCCCCCAGAGTTGCTCCGGTGGTCTATTTTCCTTCCCATCTGCGCCGCTGCTCCTCCCAGGACCCGTTCTTCTCTTCAAAATCATCAAATTGCCTTTGGGTCATGTTTTGTCGTCACCCGCCAAATCTGCACAACAACGAAGAACGACGGAGGGTTGTAGGGCCGTGTTTGTTTGGCCCGCACCCTCCGCGTTAGACGGTATCAATCGGAAGGATAAATGAACACATGAAAAACGTATCAAAACAATTTTAATAATTTAAAATTGCACTTGATCCAGGTTCTTGTTTTAAAAGAAACAATCACAGGGATATAAAATGGTATTTCCAAAATAAAATCCCTACCTCGTCTAGTCGTCGCACACGCATTTTTCGCTGAAATTGATCGTCGTGGAAGGAGGGGACCGTCGCGTCGTCGCGGTATCCGGTGTTGCGTCGATGAACTCCGAGGACTAAGAAACAACAGATTTAATAATAAATAATTAAATCCGTGTTTTGTTAAAAACCACAAAGGAGATTTAAAAGAAACCCGAAATCTCTTACCTCCAGCAGTAGGTTATCGGAGATCAGGGCGGGGAAGAACGTCTCGGATGGAGCGTCGTCAATCTCCGAGGGTGACAGCATTCATCGCGTTCTTCGCGTTCTTCGCGTTCTTCATGAAGGTGGGTGAAGGCACAAAACTTGTCAAAACTTCTCAACGAGCATTTTTACAGATGTTGTGCGTTGGCCTTATTTTATTATTACGCCAACGGATTTCAAACAGGTTAAGAAACAAATGAAATTAATTCATAGAATTAATTTCAACGAATAAACCACCCATTTAATTCAACAAAAAAACCGCCCAATTAATTGGTGTGTTAAGAAATTAAGAAAACGCGTCAGTTGACTTTCATAACGACGGGTTTTCGCGGGTGCGTTAATTAGCGGAAAGAAACGGTGGGTCTCGTGTGGGCCCCACCTCACAAATATCCTACCAAGAGGGTATGATATTTCTGGATAGCACCCTATCCGTATCAAGTCAGCATAAGCTGCTTTAAGTGGCTTCCAAGCGGCTTAAGTGAAATAAAATAAAGTTTGTCGTACAATTATTTTATTTCTTAACTTTAAACCCGAAAATTAAAAACCACACTCGAGCAAACGCAAATCCGGAAGAGGCGTTTTTAGGCAAGTACCGACGTGGCGATTCCATCGGTGCCGTCAGAATTCGATTCCGAGCACCGGTTCAAAAGTTAGAAAAACCTGCTCGTCTATTCACTGAACGTACCCGAGCCAAACTTCGGAAAATGATTCCGGGAACACCGGGCCTCGGAATCAGGTGCCGTCAGAAACTGCATTCTTGTAAAATTCCAAAGAAAATTTAGGAAAAAAAAATTTCCCTTGAAATTTCTGGGTCTTTAAATCTAATTTAAAATTCCACCCATAAAATTTGGCAGAGTCGTGAGGCATGCATGTCATGATCTTGACGCTCCACTCTAGAACAATCTAGATGTCATCAATGGTTGAAATCAAAAACTCCAACCATGACTCAGCAGCCTAAGGTCTACCATCCCTGAGAAGGTGGGAGGATATAGCTACTAGCACTCCAATTTCATCTCTATCATATATATTGTAGGTTTAGCAGCAACCCCAATAGAATAAATTATTAAAAAACTATAGAACTAAGAATCAATGTTCAAAGGATGATCTGCAGGAGGTGCCTCAAGTGGCACTATAGTTGTAATCATGTGTGGATCAGGGCCAACCACCATAGTAGTATGATAATCACCACATCCTTTTCATACATCATGAGGTATTCTGTGTGGAATAACTCTACAATTTCTATGAAAACACCTTAAATATGATTTATAACAAAGAGAGAAAGCGATAAATAATTAAAGGTACAAGGCCTGCCTAGAAGGACAACACAACCCACATCCTACTCCTGATGCTGGGTTTGGGTGATGAGAAATAGCCACTGAATTATAATAAGAGGCATAGCCTATAGCCCAGTACTAAGATCTAGTTAGATTCGTTGTATCATATAACAATTATAAGGGGTCATTTTGTTTTATTGATCTTCTATTTTAATTCGGTGTTCATCCTTATTTATTTAGTTATTAGAATCATGATATAGTTAATTTTGACACCAATTCCAATTTATAATGTTTTATAAACTATATAAATTGTAATTAGTGCATCATGTTACTATTTACCTATAGTTACAGAAGACAATAGGTTGTAACCATCCACTTATAGTGTTTTGATTGAATGAACCCCCTTTACCCCACCAAACAAAACAATGATTTGGAATTATTGGTAAATTTAAAATAATTGGGTCATAATGGTGAATAATAGAACACTAATAAGCTTAACTAACAAGGAACATACAAAAATCATATGTAATATAATAAATGAACATCAAAAAGTATGAATGGAATTTCATAATACATAATTTTTTCCCTAGAGTGCATATTATGATGCATGAACCTTATATTCCCAAATATTATATATATAATGTAAAAAATATCCCATAACATCAAAATTGTATAAATAAACTGAATCATACAATGGTGATTTTTTTTGAATTGGTAAAAATGCAAGAAATAGCATAAATTTCACATCCTATGTAATTCTGGTTTCCCCTATACATGTGGTATCTACATCTAGGCACGGTCTCAATAAAAAATTCAAATTTACTTGTCTCCATTATAAACCTAAATATTTAGGAAAAAATAAATACAATATGGTACCATATTTTAGCGTCCCACCATAGTTTCCACTCAAAAGATCATAGAGAGGGTGGCCACGAGATATTATAGGCACCTTCTCAAACACTAGAGGTTGGTGACTTCCATTGAGGGCTTTGGGTGTGTTTGTGAGGAGATAATGTTTTCCTAAATTATACAAACTATATGAATAGAAAATAATACTAAATTGGGGTATAATAAAAAATAAATAAATTTAGTGGAAAATTAATAACTAACATGAAAGCTAAGTGGACATGAATAAGAAGATAAGTAATAAATATTTACAATTGATGATGATGATATACAAAAATGAATATTCAAGGGACATGGGATAAAATCAAATAAAAAAAACTAAAAAATAAATAAAAATATCAAAAAATGCTATAGATAAGATCTCAAGAATATTCTTTGTACACACCCCCATACTTGATAATAAAGTTGGAAATCATACATCAGAAGTTTGTCGCTTTAATTTATCTATACCAAAAGTCACATAGTCTACTCAGGTACCAAAGGCGACCTGAGTAGTTTGTGATATTAAATACCTATATGCCACCACACAAAGTGTCCGATAAATCCATCATTTATATATAAAATGAGCATTGTTGCATAATTTAATAAATGAGAAAATAAATGGTTAAATAAAACAAACCTGACTATGTTCCAATATGACACCCACCCTATTTACCTCCTTCAGCCTAGTCCAGTGAGCCTGAACCAAGGGATCTTGTGAAGGTAAATTGAGTGATATAATGATTTATAAGGTTCACTATCCCCAATACACTAATTTGGATTAGAGGAATAATCATTATGTTTGCAATTTACCTGAATATTTTGATAATTGATTATGTTTACATGTTTTTTAGTTCAATAAAAATATCTTTATTAACATTATAGAGAGTCACCTTAATCCCGTCCATGTAAATTATAGGAGAAAATAATGTTTCACTCTAGGGGATAGTTTTAGATCCAATATACCTATATAGTTCTTCAATGGGGACCCAACAATGATGTCCTAAGTGACACTCCACACTTGGTGTGAAAACTATATAAAGAAAGCACCATGTTCATCCAAGGTATCACTTATATGAGATCAAGTATCCGTAGTGGAATTGTATAACCATTGTGCCACAAAGACTATCTGTTGACCTCACCTTTTTTGATAATCCCAATTATGATTTCATGTACTTTGATAATCTCAATCTAATGTTTTTCTATATATTAATTCTTTTAATTTGTACTCAAGCTGATAATAATATTTAAATAATCCATGAGATTGTTTAATCCATGTCTATCAATGTTTATATGAGTTATGAAGTTCCTCTAACCCATTCGAATGTTTTTTTTCATAAAACAGACATGTGTTATAGCTATTGGTATAGTGCTACCATAACTCAGTCTACCGATAGACTTAGTCTACCGATAGATACAGTCATCGATACACTAAGGTCACCGATATGTACAGAGCTACCGATATAAGGAAGTCTACTGATAGAACAAGTATACCGAGCTACCGATACAGAATGGACCAGAGCTACCGATAGACAGAAGTCTACCGATAGATCCAGTTCACAGATTGTTATTAATACATGTTTGGTCACTGATGAAGAGACAACTACCGATGAAGAGACAACTACCGATCAAGAGACAGCTACTGATGGATGTTCAAAAGAGCTACCAATGGAAGGTTTTGTGATAAAAATTCCATCGTGCACGTCGACCAATAGAACGCTACTAATGCATGACCGACCAGTCAAACCCTATACTCTTTGTACTATTTATTTATTTATATAACGGTTACATTTGATTGTTTAAATGTAGTTATTTTTATTTAATGATTTATGTTTCATGTCAGGGAACCGTACCTAGTACCCATGCAAAAAAGCAGTTGTTCTTTTCTGCCAAAGCTGAAAGCTATAAAGTGATGGAAAGAGAACACTGGAAATACAGTTAGAGAGAATAAATACATATATATGACACTCCTGGAAATCACAAAGAAGATACACAAAGGGTAAAAAGATAAAGAGATGAACAAGAATTCAAATGTGGAGCATTTTGTCTTCTGTCTACATCCATACTCCAAGAATCTTGGACATACACGAAGAAACATATTATAGAAGAGAACATGACTTGCATCTTGAGTGAAGAGCTACAACAAACATTTCATGCACTCAGGCTACTAAGATGAACCAAGAATCAAAGAAGAAATCAACACTCTAATTTATGTGAAAAACCAGATAAGGACTCAAAAGATTTTTTGATAAACCAAATGAGTCCAGAACTACACTGCTAATCACAAATGCATTTCTAAACTCAATCATTCTTCTCTTAGTGATTCTTTCTTTACATTTAGAGAAGTGTGTGTATCCTTTTTACTTTACACACACTATCTCCTATGCTAAACTGGAGGATTCTTAACTCCTCACTAAAACTCCATAACTCATTTGTTTCCCACTATGAATTGTGGTAGTGGTCGAGTAAGACCAGAACAGCATGTGAGTTGTTGTTTGCTTTTCCCACGAAGAACTATGGTAGAGGTCTTTGTACTAGGATAGTAGTGTACTGTTGTTTACCTCCGATCCAGGGTATGGATCAATTTATATAAATTGTTGAGAGGACTAAGTCTCGGCTTGAGACGGAACCTCTTGGTTAACATTGCTGTGCTTTTATTTTAAGTCTGTAAGTATTACATAATTATATATTCCACTGCTTATTACATTGAAATACAAAACTATTTTAAAGCTACTATGATAGTTAAATTAGAAAATGTTTATACATATTGTAAAACAGTAAGTTAGTTTCAAAGGTTAATTTAATCTTCAAATTATGTTAACTGAGACCTAATAAATCTTTGAGAAACAAATTGAATCATTACACTCTATATAGATTCACTACAGTTTAACTTTTTTTTACATTGGGGGATTTTAAGAGAAATATTTTTAATATAAATTTTAATAGGACCTCAATTCACCCCACCTCTTGAGTATCCACTCGGACCAACATTTGGTATCAGGGGAATATTTTTGTTCAAAGATTTTTTTTGTACTCTGTTTTTCAACTGTGATTTTATTGTATTTAAAGATCTTAAATTTCTATTAGTTATAAATTTTTATCTCGTTACAACTATTCTATAAAATCTTGTTATGGATAATAGGCTAGAGGTTGCTACTACTAACCGACCACCTTTCTTCAATGGCACAAACTATGCCCAGTGGAAACTGAAAATTAAAATTCATTTAGAAAGTATGGGTTTTTATATTTGGACTGATATAGAGTCTCAATATAAAATTCCAGAGACTGAAAGAACAGCTTGGGATGAACCTAAAAAGACTGCTTATAATAATAATTGTAAATCTATGAATGCTTTGTACTGTGCTTTAGGAGATGAAGAGTTTAATAGAATATCTGCTTGTAAAACTGCCTTTAAAATTTGGAATACTTTGGTGTGTCTCATGAAGGAACAACCAATGTTAAAGAAATGAGATTGAATACTTATACTATTAAATATGAAAATTTACAAATGAAAACTGATGAACCTATTTCTGATATGTATCTCAGGTTTAATAAGATAGTCAATACAATAAATTCACCTCGTAAATCTATTCCAGCAAAGGAACAAATTATGAGGATACTGAGATGTCTTCCAGAATGATGGAGAGGAACATATATTTCAATAATAGAATCATGTGACATTGCTTCTCTACCTCTCAAAGAACTCATTAGTAAGCTTATGATTTATGGGAAGAACTCAAGGTGAATAAAGAGATAGAGGATGAACCAAAAAGGAAATCAGTGGCTTTCAATACTACTGCTTCAAAGAACAAGGAAAAAGAAAAATCTCAAATACAAACTGACAGTTCAACCAGTGAAAATTCAGAATCTTATAGTGATGCTGCGATGGATCAAATAGCCAGGAGATTCAAGATGTTTTATAGGAAGAAGAAATTCTTCAGGAAATCTAACTAAAAAGGAATGTATGACAACAAGGGACACTGGAAGAAGGATTGGATGAAAACTGACGAGAATGATGAAATAGTCTGCTATGAGTGTAATAGGAAAGGACACATGAAGGCTGATTGTCCAAAGTTAAAAGTCAAAAAGAAATATGATTTTAAGGACAAGAAGTACATGAAAGCTATGAAGGCTAACTGGAGTGCATCTGAAGACAACACAAGTGAATCTGACATTTCTAATTATGTGAAGAATCATGCCAACATGTGTTTCATGACCAACACATCTGAGGTAACCTTAGATACTCTTGCTTTAAATTCTTATTATTCTGAAGATGATGTAGAATCTGATTCTGATTCAGAAAACATGACCAGTAAGGAATTATTTGAATACTGCAATATTATGAAAGAGACATTCAATGAACTTAAGGATAAATACAAATCATTAAAGAAACATCATGCTCTCACTACTACTGTTAAAATTGAACTTTCCATTGAAAAAGAGAATAATGTTCAACTGTTAAAGGAAAATACAGAACTGAAAATGTCAAATGACAAAACTTAGAAAAGAATTAGAGAAGTTTACAAATGGAAAAGTCTCACTTACTCAAATTTTAGGTAGACAGGTTACACCTAAATACACTACTGGTTTGGGATATCAACCTGGACAGAGACAGTTCAATAAAACTCAATTTATTCCTAAGTCTGGACAAAATTCTGCTTATTCTAGTTCTGGAAATTCATATGCTTTGACCAGTTATTCATGTGTTTATAAGTCAAATAAAGATTTTCATTCAAAATCTATTGATTATATAAATTATATGAGACCCATAAAAAAATATGGGTTCCTAAAGTTTTAATTGCTAATCATTCAAGACCCAAGAAGATCTGGGTACCAAAATCATTTTCTATCTAAATCTGTTTTGTAGGAAACATACTTAAAAAGTTCTCACAAGAAGGTATGGTACTTGGATAGTGGATGTTCAGGACATATGTCTAGAGATTATTCATGCTTCAAAAGTTTAATAAAGGTTGATGGAGGACATGTCATCTTTGGTGATAATTATAAAGAAAAGATCATCGACCTATGTCAAATTGGTAACACTGATTCGGTTTTAATCTCTAATGTATTATTTATTGCTGGACATAAGTATAACTTGTTATGTATTTATAAATTATGTGACGATGGATTTAATGTGAAATTTGAAAATGATTCTTGTAATGTTTTTAATTCTAAAAATGTTTTAGTATTTTCTTCTTTAAGAAATGAAAATGTTTATGCAGTTGATTTAAATTCTTTTGCTAAACAGAATGTTACTTGTTTAAATGCTTTTCATAAAGAGTCATGGCTTTGGAACAGAAGATTAGGACACTGAAACATCTATTCACTTAGAAAACTAACTAGAAAGAACTTAGTTAGAGACCTACCCAAACTTGAATTCCCAAGTGACAAAGTGTGGAATCCCTGTCAAAAGGGAAAGAAACATAAAGTTTCTTTTAAATCGAAGAAAGAAGTTTCAACTTCTCAACCTCTCGAGTTGGTTCACATGGACTTGTTTGGACCATCAAGAGTTTCACGTTTAAATGGGAAGCACTATTTCTATGTTCTAATAGATGACTTTTCTAGATATACTTGCGTATACTTCCTAGCTCAAAAAAGTTAATCCTATTCTTACTTTATTAAATACTCCAAATCTGTAGAAAATCTTAGTGGACTTAAGATTAAAACCCTAAGAAGTGATCATGGCCGTGGGTTTGAAAATAATGAATTTGAATCTTATTGATCACAGAATTGATATATTCAAAACTTCTCAACTCTTAGAACACCTTAGCAGAATGGTGTAGTAAAAAGAAGAAATATAACCCCACAAGAAATTGCTAGAACTATGCTTAACGAATATTACTTGACTATTTACTTTTGGGATGAAGCCATGAGCACAACTTTTTATATTATTAATAGAGTCTTAATTAGACCAGTTCTTTAGAAGACCCCTTATGAGTTGTGGAATAATAGAAAACATAAAGTTAGTTACTTTAGAGTCTTTGCTTGCAATGTTTTCATTCTTAATACAATGGATAATATGGAAAAGTTCGCTTCTAATTGTAATGAAGGAATATTTCTAGGATATTCTTTAACTAGAAAAGCCTATAGAGTTTTCAATAAAAAAACAAGTGTGTGGAAGAATCTTTTCACATCAAATTTGATGAAACCGATCCACACGAGCCTAAAACCTCCCTTGAAAATCTTGAAGAAGATTTATCTGTTCTGGACCTTAATGAAAAATCTAATGAACCTACTATAAAGACAACCAATTCTGGACTTATTCCAGAATCTTCTCCTAATGAACCTGAACCTATAGATGAACCTGAAATTTCTAGTGCTACCTTTACTAGATCAACAAGGATTCTAATGAATCATCCTTTGGATGCTGTTGTTGGTAATCATGATAGAGGGACACAGACTAGAGCTTCTCTAAGAAATCACGTTGAACATCAAGCCTTTCTTTCACAGCTAGAGCCTAAAAATATCAATGATGAAATCAATGATGAATTTTGGGTAATCAATATGCAAGAAGAGTTAAATAAATTTGATATAAACAAAGTCTGAGAATTAGTTGATAGACCAAAGGAAACTTTAACAATAGGCACAAAATAGGTTTTTATAAAAAAAGTTGATGAGTCTGGAAACATAGATAGAAACAAAGCTAGACTAGTTGCACAAGGATATAGTCAAGAAGAAGGAATAGACTACGAGGAAAATTTTTCACCTGTTGCTAGATTATAAGCCATTAGGATCTTACTTGCATATGCTTCTCATCTGAATTTCATGTTATATCAAATGGATGTCAAAGGTGATTTTCTAAATGGTTTTATTGTGGAAGATATTTTTGTTGAACAACCACCTGGATTTACCAATCCCCATTTTCAGAATCAAGTTTTTAAACTTTCTAAAGCTTTATATTGTTTAAAACAGGCTCCAAGAGCTTGGTATGATAGACTTAGTAATTTTCTTATTTCAAAAATTTTTACTAAAGGGATTTCTTATACAACTCTCTTTATTAAAAGAATTTCTAAAGATGTTTTAATAGTTCAAATCTATGTTGATGATATTATTTTTGGATCTTTTAAACATTCTTTATGTGATAATTTTTCAAAGAGTATGAAAAATCAATTTGAAATGAGTTTAATGGGAGAATATAAATATTTTCATAGATTTCAAGTATTTCAAATTGAAAATTGTATTTTATGGAATCAAAGTAAATATAAAGAGGATCTTTTAAAACGTTTTGGTTTGGTTAGTATTAAGGAATGTGAAACTCCTATGACTACTATTTGTAAATTTGATGCAGATGAAACTGGAAAATCAGTGGATCAAACCAATTACAGAGGTATGATTGGAAGCTTGCATTACCTTACTTCTAGTCGACCATATATTATGTTTAGTGTGTGTATGTGTAGAGACCCGAAGCTTGACGTACATGAACATTACATTACTTTTTCAGAATACATAATACATAACAAAAACAGACACACAAGGATCGTAATAGTTTATTGTCTCTGGAAACTTGGAACGTAATCTTCTAATCGTGGTGAAAGATCTTCAACATCTCCCATTAAGATCTTCCTTTTTTTGTTTTCTTACCTAAAAAATTTCTTTATATCCTGGGGAAAAGAAAACATAAAAAGGGGTGAGCTCAAATGCTCAGTAAGGGTAAGCATGGATAAAATAAAACTTTCCATATACATTTGAACTTAAAAACATGAACATAATGATTAAACATCAAAAGCTTGAGAAATGTCATAAAACATGGAAGTAAGTAAGGCATAGATCATAAAGAAACATTAAGAATGATAAAATAGCATGGGAATAAAACATGTAATTGTGGAAACCATTATGCACATTATATGATTTCCATAGTAGCCAAGGCATTGCTTCCAAGACCATCTTAGTGGACAAAGTCTCTTTCTGAATCAAGTTCACTCCTCGTTCCAGTCCTGTATTACTGAACCAGTTTAACTTTCTGTTCTAGCCATGTCTATCTCATGAGATATAAAATATTTACCCAATGCATTGGAGGGAGATATAGTTCCCACCCATCTCAAAATTATACCATTCTTATGTGTGCCAGAAAATCATAAACCATACATCATAGCATAACCCATGTAATAAAAATTGGAATCTTAAACATCTTGACATCATAAAACAATTCATGTAAGATAAAGGAATTCATAAAAATATTTCCATCACAAAATAATCAAATCCATATAATTATATGGATAGAAACAAAACTTTATATTATCTTAGATGGAAAATAATTTTGATAAAACTCTTGAACTCCATTCTTGAGGAAAATATCCTTTCTACCTCAAAAACATTTTTTCTTTCTTAACATGTCATACAATTTTAAACTAAAAGAAGTTGATTAAAAATAAACTTGAAAACATGTAAAGGAATAATCTTGGAAATATTTTTTTAAAAATCCATTCATGCCGTATAAGTTAAGAAAACATTCTTCTCGTACTTTTGTCAGAAAAGTCAAAAAGTACCTCGTACGAAAAATGACAAAAGATTCCTTTCATATCTTTTACAAAAAACTCACCGAAGGGTAAAATTGGATTTAAACAATTGTAGGTGGATGGAAATAATATTACATATTGAGGAAACATGGATGTGGATGATAAAATACACCCCAGTAAATTCCAAAGTATAAACAATCTCGGATAAAAATGAGATTGTGATATTTCCCTTACCTTAGGTCCGATATGCTTCGTACGTATCTGAACCTCATGTATAATGATTTAAATAATGCCATTGACTTATTAAAGAATCATATTCATTGTTATGATATCATATATGGTTCACTTATGACTTTATATTACCCGTTTTTTTGTAAATTCCATGTTAAAGAGGGTTTTGGGTAAAATCGTTTCATTTGTCGTCCGTGTTTTGACATGTAATTATTCATATGATTAATTAGATCATGATTACTTAATTCCAGAATATAAAACATGATTTATATATAATATATATTAAGAATATACATATATATAATAGGTCGATAAATGGAAAGAAATACACCGTTCATGGAGACGGTAGGCCGTACGTACGCATGAACGCTGTTTTCGTTTCCTTATTGAATTTAATGAAATTAAGTAGATGACATACATATATATACACATAAATATAGTATAATTATTATGTAATATATTCCATTATTACTTATTATATATACTTTATAATCATTCATGAATGGTTAACATGAAGAATGAATCTCATCGCGTCGTGGAGACGATAGTCCGTCTGTACGCATGAGCGATGATATCATTCCCATGATCGTGGAATTGTATTGGAGTGTATGTATACTATTTCATAATCAATATAACTTTACAATAATCATATATAGTTATTATTTACACCATTATACCCATCCATGTAAGGTCGTGGTGGAAAATATATTACACCACGACGTAGAGACGGTATTCCGTACGTACGCATGTGAGGTGATTTCATTTTCTGTAGGATGGATAGATGGTGAAATAGAGTTGTTTCATACTTATAATAACATATCAGTATATTATTGATACTTATTTTATTACTTCATAATGAAACAACTAAAGAAGAATAAGTGGAAGAAGAAATAAAGTTGAAATAATCGGTAACGGACATTACCTCTTCTTTGAAGCGCCTCTTTGAGACCTCCTCTTAAGGCACCAAAATTGGTCTTTAAAGAAGTACAGGACCTCTAGGATGTTTCTAGGTAAGTGGAAAAAAGAATTTTTCAGGTGTTTGCCGATCTTGAAGGCTCAATGTGGTGTGAGGAAGAGAGGGAGGAGGTTCCCTTTTATAAGGGAGGGGAGGGGCACCTTTGGAAATCTTAAAAATATTAATTTTTAATAAATCTAACCCCACTTAAAAACCTCCAAAAATGACTCATATTCGAATATTAGAGGATATAGGGTTGTAATCTCATCAACCAATAAAATTTATACATGTTAGGAAATTATTTTAAACATTATCAACTTGATTTATCGTTACATAATCAATTTAATTTTATTTGTGGTAATAACATTCTAAATTTTAAATTATGACAAATAATTACATATTTGTTGTGAATTGTATATAATTGTATACTTTATAACATTTTAGACCATATAAATTTTAATTTATAATTTTAATATATTTTTGTGATTTTTGAACAATTTTATAATATGTTTGTTTTATAAAATAACAATAGTGTCAATTTTGACACTATTCAATTATTTGAATTTAAATAAAATATATACAGAAGATATGTTCAAAATAAAAGATTTAATAGATTAATAAAAGGTCATATGTATCTAGAAAATTAGTGGAGAACATTAAATAGTTCATATAATATTTATTTTGTTATTTTTAAAACCATTTATTTGGTTTATATCTAAAAAAATAATTACTAAAACATTTTTGTATAATTATTTAATGTACTTATTTATTGCATGAAAATTAAAACTGAAATCCCATGATGAAGATAAATCTATTAAATTTCAGAATAATACTTTTACTCGAATTTATCATCTTAAAATCACAATATTTAAATTGTTATATTTATTAAATTATGAAGGTGACAACATTGGCATCATTTAAAATAAAATAATATAAGTGTCATAATCACTTTTATAAGAATCCAAACAGTTATATATTAGGTCATAGGATGCTTAAGGTGTAGATATACACTACCAATATGTTTTGGTCAGGTTTGTGGGCCTTTTAAGGGGTATTATTATTTCAATAAAAACTATATTACTGATTTTTCACTTAATAAATAATTTCTGCATCATTAATGTATCACCATTAATGACAATTATTTAATCCCTAAAAATTCTAAATAAATTATAATGATGTAGATAAATTTATTAGATTTTTTTAGGCTATTAATGCTCGAAGTTTTATGATTTTTATCACTAAATTAAAATTAGTATGCTTATAATATTTAAGAGAGTGACATGTTGTCACTTTCTTTGGTTTTAATAATAATTATATTATTTTAATGGTCAAAAGTCCATAAAATGAATCTAATCCGACCCTTAGGTGATATGGGAATACTTTAAGCCATCCAATATAATTTTTTCATCTGTTAGGTTAATTTTATAATATTATATTTACCATTAATTAACTGATTTACCTTTAACTATGGTATATAAAATTTACGGTAGTTACTATTCATAATTCCCAAAAATAAAAAGTAGCCTATTAACATAATTTGGAGACACTGATTTCAAATATGGAATCCATTTTTCCAAATTCAATACACAAAAGTTGCAGAAATTAAATTTAAATTAATCTCGTTGTCTAAAGAAAATGGGTTTTTTGTTTAAAATATTGCAAAAGACTGAATTGATTTAACCTACGAATTCAGGGTAAAATCAAGGCTAATGAAATACATTACATTAAATGGTAAAAATATATTCTATTTATACTTTAAAACCATTCAAAACTATAATTTAACCATATAAATTATTACGATTAAAAAAGTTGTTTTTAATTACAATATTGCGTGTTTTTACTATTCATTAAAATATGAAATTTATCAGAAAAATATCAAAAATTTATCCAATGTAAATTTTTATATCCTTATTAAAAGGAAGAAGTTTATTTTGTAAAATTTAATTTATAAACATGTCAAAAATTGGATTTAAAGTGGGTTCTCCATCAAAAGGCGGCAAAACTGCATTTTTTTAAAAATACTTATTTTACCCGAAAAAATTATTTTGTTCACATACCATGTTCTAGAATATGCGTAAGATGAAATAATAATATTATAACAATAAAAATTTATTTAATACTATTTATAACGTCTAGTTCATAATAATATTATAATAATATATTGTTGTTTAGTAAAACTCGGTATTGCATACAACACACGCTATCGAGGAAGGTCGTGATTGCGTGTAATGCAAGCCAAGTCAGGGTTTCATGTAGTGAAAGACTCCTTTGTTGTTGCATATAACAAAATATATTGAATATATATATATATATATATACTCAATGTTTCGTAGAATAACTACTATCAAACAAACATGAAATTGTGTGTAACACAATCCAGGATTAGTGTTGCGTATACTGCAAGCTAATACAGTGTTGCGTAAATTGCAAGATAATCTTGGTGTATCGTATAACAGAAGATATGAAACAAATTAAAAAGAATATATATTATAAAATCTTGGGTTATTACATTCTACACCCCTTAAAATGAATTTCTCCCTTGAAATTCGTCGGGGTTATAAATGGTTTTCTAGTTGAAAGTTTTTTTAATTGAAACCCACATCGTAAAAAGGAATACCAAAACTTATCTTTAAAAACTAAAGTATGAAACATAACAATTACCCAAATAAAGTAATCACAGGGTTTCCACATAGGAGAACATAGGTGACAATATGGATATGGAAGAGAAATCTAACCATCATGTTCTGATAGAGAGTGGTAGAGAACATGGCTATGAAAAATCCAACAATCACAAATCCATAGATTTGTGATGATCTATGGTACCATCTGATTCATTGGATATAAGGTCACTAGGACAATATTTTTGTTTTTCAGGATCATTTCTCTAATGTTGAATAATTTTCGAATCAAAAGAAATACTTACTTGATTTTGGTACAATCTCACCGTTGTTCATGCCTTGAACAATTTACACTTCATATCTTAATGAAATGAAGTTGAATTTATCATTCATGAAGTGTTAGCAGATCATGTGATAGAATGATGAGTCATTCCATCTATTTCGAACAAAATGTTAGAAAATGTTATCAAATATACATAAGTCCATCTATGGTGATCATATACGATTCCAAAAATTCACTTATACTTCATATATCATACCGCTTAATATAATAATACTAGTTTCTAATAAACAGGGACTTCCTGTATGCTAGTGGTAGGCGATAAAGGCCAGTCACACTTCAGTTGTGGGTTCGATTCCCATATCCTTGTCCGACGCGATGGGTTGTCGCCCGTCCTGCAGGCTGTCCATTTTCTAAAACTACATTACTATAACATCCCATTAATAATATTGAAAAAAGTTCTATCTTTAAACAATAATATCTTATGTCCAACATAATTCATTCCAATCTTTATCTAAAATACGTCGATCCAAGTTCATAGTATAAAGAAAACGATTACTTGAAATGTCATCAACCAACCATCATTTATCCCCCATTATCTTGTTGGTCACATTCCAATCATGTGAATACCTTAATCATGTATTCTCTTGAAAAACGAATACCCATTAAACCTTAGTGAAAACATGAATGTTGTCAAATGTTAACTCTTTCCACATACCAAAATAAAAAAATTCTATATACTCAATCCATGATATAACCTTCTCCTTATATCATTCATGAGCTCATGAATACTATCAAACATTTAATTTTCTCCTTAGCCCTTCATTATGCGCATATCACCTACTTTCCAAAAATACTGGTACCATTCATCACACACTTTCAAAACATAAGGAAAGACAACAGTGTAACAATCCTTAGATGTCTCTTTATTCCATAGTACCATGAGATTACTTATACAACATTACACTTGATAAACATGTAATCATTCCATTACCTTCTTAAACTATTGACCGAACTTCAACAATTCTTTCATCTCACATATCATTTGTAGTCTCTTCATCATCATAAACATAAATATTACCCATATGACCATACTGATTCTCTTCATGAGAATTTACCTTAGGGAATTGGTTTTCATAATTCATGTACATTCCACATTTAAAACATTTAACCATTGTTGATGTCGTATCAATACCATTATCCTCATCCATGGTGTTAAGTGAACCATTTCCTTTGCACTTACTGGCTTTATTTCCATCGTTTCCACACCTAAAGCATCTTCCAGTTCCATTGAAACATTCTCCTTGATGCCTCTTCCCATATGATTTACATAGGGGAAATTGAACTTTCTTTCCTCTATGATCATCATGAAACTCCATCTTTCTCTTATTAGTCGAGTCAGGAAACTTACCAAATTTGAGTTTATTGATCATATTATGAGATTCCTGATTCAGCATAATAATGATGTTTGGACTTCCAAATCCAGTTTCATTTGGTTTCTCATGAAGAATATCATTCCATTGTCCATTATATCCTCCATTATCATGAATCTTCCTATTTCCATCAATTTTCTAAAACCCAAAAAGAATAGTGTGAGAGGGAAAAATAATTCTAGGGAAAACAACATAGTAAAGGAGGAGTACCCTCAATATCTAACATCTTAGGCTAAATTCTATGATCGTTACCATAGTTCTAGGACTATATCATATACGTATACTTATCCTTAGGGATTTCCCTAGACATACCTTATAAATATCTCTAGGGATCTCACTAACATTTTCACATCCTAGTTTCCAAAGGTTGACTAAACCTTTCCTCTGATACCAACTGTAGAGACCTAAAGCTTGATGTACATGATCATTACAATACTTTTGCAGAATACTTAGTACATAACAAAAATAGACAAAGAAGGATCGTAATAGTTTAGTGTCTTTGGAAACTTGGAACGTAATCTTCTAAACGTGGTGAAAGATCTTCAACATCTCCCATTAAGATGTTCCTCTTTTTTGTTTTCTTACCTAAAACAATTATTTATATCCTGGGGAAAAGAGAACATAAAAAGTGGTGAGCTCAAATGCTCGGTAAGGGTATGCATGGATAAAATAAAACATTCCATATATATTTGAACTTAAAAACATGAACATAATGTTTAAACATCAAAAGCTTGAGAAATGTCATAAAACATGGAAGTACGCAAGGCATAGATCATAAAGAAACATTAAGAATGATAAAATAGCATTGGAATAAAACATGTAATTATGGCAACCATTAATCACATGATACAATTTCCATAGTAGCCAAGGCATTGCTGCCAAGACCATCTTAGTGGACAAAGTCCCTTTCTGAATCGAGTTCAATCCTTGTTCCAGTCTTGTATTACTGAACCGGTTTAACATGCCGTTCTAGCCATGTCTATCTCATGAGATTTAAAATCTTTACCCAATGAATTTGAGGGAGATATAGGTCCCACCCATCTCATAATGATACCATTCTTAGGTGTGCCACAAAATCATAAACCATACATCATAGCATAACCCATGTAATAAAAATGGGAATCTTAAACATCATGACATCATAAAACAATTAATATAAGATAAAGGAATTCATAAAAATATTTCCATCACAACATTATCCAATCCATGTAATAATAGGGATAGAAACAGAACCCAATATTATCTTAGATGGAAAATAATTTAGATAAAACTCTTGAACTCCATTTTTGAGGAAAATATCCTTTCTACTTCAAAAACATTTTTTCTTTCTTAACATGTCATACAATTTTAAACTAAAAGAAGTTGATTAAAAATAAACTTAAAAACATTTAAAGGAATATTCTTGGAAATATTGTTTTAAAAATCCATTCATGCCGTATAAGTTTAAAAAAACATTCTTCTCGTACTTTTGTCGGAAAAGTCAAAAAGTACCTCATACGAAAAACGACAAAAGATTCCATTCATATCTTCTACTAAAAACTCACCAAAGGGTAAAATCAGTTTTAAACAATTGTAGGTGGACGGAAATAATATTTCATATTGAGGAAACATGGATGTGGATGATAAAATACACCCCAGTAAATTCCAAAGTATAAACAATCTCGGATAAAAATGAGATTGTGATATTTCCCATACCTTAGGTCCGATATGATTCGTACGTATCCGAACCTCTGGTATAATGATTTAAATAATGCCATTGACTTATTATAGAATCATATTATTTGTTATGATATCATATTTGGTTCACTTATGACTTTATATTACCCATTTTTTTGTAAATTCCATGTTAAAGAGCGTTTTGGTTAAAATCTTTTCATTTGTCGTCCATGTTTTGACTTGTAATTATTCATATGATTAATTAGATCATGATTAATTAATTCCAGAATATATAACATGATTTATATATTATATATATTCAGAATATACATATATATAATAGATCGATAAATGGAAATAAATACACTGTTCATGGAGACGGTAGGTCGTACGTACGCATGAACGTTGTTTTTGTTTCCTTATTGAATTGAATGAAATTAAGTAGATGACATACATATATATACACATAAATCAAGTATCATTATTATGTCATATATTTAATTATTACTTATTATATATACTTTATAATCATTCATGAATGGTTAACATGGAGAATGAATCTCATCGCGTCGTGGAGACGGTAGCCCGTACGTACGCACGAGCGATGATATCATTCCCATGATTGTTTAATTGTATTGGAGTGTATGTATACTATTTCAGAATCAATATCACTTTAAAATAATCATATATAGTTATTATTTACACCATTATACCAATCCAAGTAAGGTGGTGGTGTAAAATAGATTACACCACGGCGGGGAGACGGTATTCCGTACGTACGCACGCGCGGTGAATTCGTTTTCCGTAGGATGGATAGATGGTGAAATAGAGTTGTTTCATACTTATAATAACATATCCGTATATCATTGATACTGATGTTATTACTTCATAATGAAACAACTAATGAATAATAAGTGGATGAAGAAATAATATTGAAAGAATCGGTAACAGACATTACCTCTTCTTTGAAGCGCGTCTTTGAGACCTCCTCTTAGGGCACCAAAATTGGTATTTGAAGAAGGCCAGGACCTCTAGTATGTTTCTAGGGAAGTGGAGAAGAGAATTTTGCAGGTTTTGGCCGATCTTGAAGGCACAAAGTGGTGTGAGGAAGAGAGGGAGGAGGTGCCCTTTTATAAGGGAGGGAAGGGGCACCTTTGGAAATCATAAAAATATTAATTTATAATAAATCTAAACCCACTTAAAAACCTCCTAAAATGACTCATATTAAAATATTAGATGCGATAGTGTTGTAATCTCATCAACCAATAAAATTTAGACATGTTAGGAAATTATTTTAAACATTATCAACTTGATTTATCCTTACTTAATCAATTTAATTTTATTTGTGGTAATAACATTGTAAATTTTAAATTACAACAAATAATTACTTATTTTTTGCCAATTGTGAATAATTGGATACTTTATAAAATTTTAGACCATATAAAATTAAATTTATAATTTTTATATATTTTTGTGATTTTTAAACAATTTTATAATATGTTATTTTTATAAAATATCAATAGTGTCAATTTTGACACTATTCATTTATTTGAATTTAAATAAAATATATACAGAAGATATGTTCAGAATAAAAGCTTTAATAGATTCATAAAAGGTCATAGGTATCTAGAAAAGTAGTTGAGAACATTAAATAGTTCATATAATATTTATTTTATTATTTTTAAAACCATTTATTTGGTTTATCTCTTAATAAAATAATTACTACAACATTTTTGTATAACTATTTAATATACTTATTTGTTGCATGAAAATTACAAATAAAATCCTATGATGAATATAAATATATTAACGTTCAAAATAATACTTTTACTTGAATTTATCATCTTAAAATCACAATATTTAAATTGTTATTTTTATTAAATTATGAAGGTGACAACTTTGGAATCATTTCAAATAAAATAATATAAGTGTCATAATCACTTTTATAAGACTCCAAACGGTTATATATTATGCCATTGGATGATTAAGGTGAAGATATACACTACCACTAAGTTTTGGTCAGGTATTTGGGCCTTTTAAGGGGTATTATTATATTAATAAAAACTATATTACTGATTTTTCACTTAATATATAATTTCTGCATCATTAATGTATCACCATTAATGACAATTATTTAATCCCTAAAAATTATACATAAATTATAATGTTGTATATAATTTTATTATATTTCTGTAGACTATTCATGTTTGATGTTTTATGATGTTTATCACTAAATTAAAATTATTATACTTATAATATTTAAGAGAGTGACATGTTGTAACTTTCTTTGGTTTTAATAATAATTAAATTATTTTCATGGTCAAAAGTCCATAAAATGAATTTAATCCGACCCTTAGGTGATATGGGTATACTTTTAGCCATCCCATAGAATTTTTTCATGTGTTATGGTAATTTTATAATATTATATTTACCATTAATTACCCGATTTACCTTCAACTATGGTAAATAAAATCTACCGTAGTTACTATTCATAATTCCCAGAAATAAAAAGTAGCCTATTAACATAATTTGGACCCAATGATTTCAAATATGGAATCAATTTTTCCAAATTCAATACACAAAAGTTTCAGAAATTAAATTAAAATTAATCTCGTTGTCGAAAGAAAAGGGGTTTTTGATTAAAATATTGCAAAAGATTGAATTGATTTAACCTACAAATTCAAGGTAAAATGAATGCTAAAGACATAAATTATATTAAATTGTAAAAATATATTCTATTTATACTTTAAAACAATTCAATATTATAATTTAACCATATAAATTATTACGATGAAAAAAGTTGTTTTTAATTAAAATATAGCATGTTTTTACTATTCATTAAAATATGAATGTTATCAGAAAAATATCAAAACATTATCCAATGTAAATTTTTATATCCTTATTCAAAGGAAGAAGTTTATTTTTTAAAATTGAATTTATAAACAATTCAAAAATTAGATTTAAAGTGGGTTCTCCATCAAAAGGCTGTAAAACTGTATTTTTTGAAAAATACTTATTTTACCCAAAAAATTTATTTTGTTCACATACCATGTTCTAGAAAATGTGTAAGATGAAATAATAATGTTATAAAATTAATAATTTTAGTTAATACTATTTATAATGGCTAGTTCATAATAGTATTATAATAATATATCGTTGTTTAGTAAAACCCGATATTGCGTACAACACACGCTATCGAGGAAGGTCGCGATTGCGTGTAATGCAAGCCAAGTCAGGGTTGCGTGTAGTGCAAGACTCCTTTGTTGTTGCGTATAACAAAATAAATTTAATATATATATATATTCAATGTTTCGTAGAATAACGACTATCAAACAGACATGAAATTGTCTGTAACACAATCCAGGGTTAGTGTTGCGTATACTGCAACCTAATATGGTGTTGCGTATAACACAAGATAATCTTGGGGTATCGTACAACAGGATATATGAAAGAAATTAAAAAGAATATATCTTATAAAATCTCGGGTTATTATAGTATGTGTGCAATATTTCAGGCTAATCCAAACGAATCGCATTTTCTTGCTGTTAAAAGAATTTTTAAATATCATAAACATACTGTAAAGTTTGGTTTGTTTTATCCAAAAAGAAAATCCTTTGAGTTAATGAGTTATTCAAATGCTGACTTTGCTGGTTGCAGGTTGGATAGAAAGAGCACTCCAAGAACATGTCATTTATTAGGAAAGTACTTAGTTTCTTGGTGTAGTAAGAAGCCAAATTCTGTAGCATTATCCACTGCCAAAGTAGATTACAAAGCTGCTGGTAGTTGCTGTGTACAAATTCTGTGGATGAAACACACTCTTTTGGACTATGGATATGACTTTAGGCATGTGAAAATCAACTGTGACAATACTAGTGCAATAAATATGTCGAAGAACCTCGTGTCTCACTCTAGGACCAAACACACTAATGTAAGGCACCATTTCATGAGAGGTCATTACCAAAAGGGTGATATTACTCTTGATTTTATAGGCACTGAACATCAATTAGCTGACATTTCCACCAAACCTTTGAGTTCGGATATGTTAAGTTACATTACGCACGAGTTAGGAATGTTTAATCTCAATCGGTAGCTAACCTCGCCGATGTAACCTCACCGATGTAACCTCACCAATGTAACCTCACCGATGTAACCTCACCGATGTAACCTCGCCGATTTAACCTCACCGATGTATGCTCACCGATGTATGCTCACCGATGTAACCTCACCGATGTAACCTCACTGATGTAACCTCACTGATGTAACCTCACCGATGTAACCTCATTGATATAAATTCTCTCCAATGTGCACGCTGTTTTAAAACATGCCTGCCGCTAGAATCTAAATCGTTTACTTTATTTTATTTTGTTTATATATTATATGATTCCTAAATGATATAACTAAAGTCTGAGCTACTTCAAAATCCACCGAGTCTCATACCCTCGAACCTTAGCCCCTGAATCCTTAGAGAACTCTAACTCCTTCGAACCAACGATGGGAAAAACCAAACTTCCTACCATCAGAAATGAATCTGTTGAGCCGAAAGAAAAGAAGTAAAGGACCAAGAATGATGCAAGTTGTAGTGTAAGTGTTGCTAGAACTAGGTCAGGGAGACAACCAGTAAATCCTCATCTACAAAATCGAGTATTTGTGATTGAAAAGGAACTGTGTGTAGAATGGCTGATGCCTAGCAGATCCTTAGTGCTCGAAGTTCTTGAAGATAAAAAATGGGTAGAGTGTTTTTCGAATAACAATGTTCCTTACTTTCCAAAATTAGTGAAGCAGTTTTACGATTTTGTAACCTTTGAATACTCGAAGAATGAAAATCGAGTCACTTCTTTTGTAAATGGAAAGGAGATGTCGTTCTCATCTGTTGAATGGGATGAGTGCTTGAATGTTCCTCATGAAGGAGTATCTGGATATGTCGCGAGAGCCATTCCACCTACAAGTGACATTTTTTGTTATGAGAGTGCTTTGGAAGAGCTGACTGGTGATGGAAGTCAAAGACAAGTAGTTGCAGCAGGGAAGGATGGAGAGAATAGATAGCTGTTCAAATTTGTTCAACATGTCTTAATACCGAGGAGAAGAGACTTTTCCAATTTGAGATATCAGGATATCTATCTCCTTCACCTCTTAAAAAATTGTGTAAAGGTTAATTTATGCAGATTGCGGATGCTCCAGATGGAAGATATGACAAGACAAAAATCAAAGACAAATGCCCTATTCATTGCTAAATTAATCTCTGTGATGATCAAGGTGAAAGGGGTTTCTAAGTCTCAAGATGAGATAGTGGTAGTGAAGAATAACTTCTGTATCACAACCACAGTTTGTAAGTACATGAATATAAATTGGAACTCTTGGAGAGGAGAATGGGTCAATGATGACTCGAGGATGTATGAAAAGATTAATCATGTGACTCATCCTTCAAGACCAAAGGATATGAGGGATCCAGGTCTGGGACCTAATGAAGAGGAGACAGAATACAGTGATGTTTCATAAGAGGAAGAGTCCTCTGCTGATGAAGGAGGAGACCCTGACTTGCCTCCTAGCCCAGCTCCGGAAAATCTAGTTCAACATATATGAGATAAGGAAGAAGCTGTTGAAGTGGAAGCTGTAGAAAATGAAGAAGATGTTCATGAGAGTGAAACATCTATGACAGCTGATTTGAGCCCGAGTCCAGTGATTTGACAATATTTAGTACCTATTGAGGACGCAAATGAAGTTGACATACCCTTACATAATCCAGAAGACCCTCCTGCTGCTGCAGTAATGGAATTGATAGTGGAAGATTCTCCTTAGGATGAAAGACCTGCTAAAGATGCTGATGTGAATGATGTTGAGAATGCTGTTATTCTAATTGAGGATGCACCCATTGAGGGGGAGCATCAATCTAAGTTTGGAAGTGTCATAGTGGCTATTGGTTTTAATGATTGGGAAGAAGGCCTTGGATTTATAGTCTGTGGTTTAGACTATTCAGATTCAGATAATGAGGCATCTCACAATAGACCTAAAATTGTTTATGATGTTGAGACTGAATTGCTACCTGAAGATTTGGTCAGAATGCATGACCTGGATACATTAAAGAAAGAGATTAATGAAATTTTTGTGGAAGAGGTAAAGAAAATGGATGTTTCTATGGTATCTTCAATTCAATCAATTATGACTGATGTTGTGGTCAGTTTAGCCTATGGAAGAGCATCTGCAGCTGTTGCACCTGCTGATATGGTTACCAAGGATAGTATGGATATCATAAGGGATGAGCTGAAAGAATCTTTTCATGCCTCAGTTTCTGAGATGAATCAAATTTTTGCTGAAGAAATGGTAAAGATGGAAAGATATTTTGACCTATATCTTGCCTGAAATTTATCAAGTTTAATGGACGAAATAGTTGAAGAAGTTAAATAATGCCAGGCTCAAGTTTCTAGACTTGAAGCATATCTTGAAGCTTTAAAGGTAGCTGTTGTTTCTTTAGACTCTTACATGAGCTCAAAATCCCAAGCAGAAAAGGACTTAGCTTATGTGAAGTGTGTTGTAAGTCAGATGGTTTCAGTATTTGATGGTTTCAAAACTTCTATGAAAGATCATATTAAAACCCTAGAATCCAATGTTCAAAATCTTATCAGTGGTTTGACCGAAAGCATCAAAGAGACTATATCTTTATCTGTTGGTTCTCTAGCATCTAAACCTTCAATATACTTGAATCAAATAGGATCTCTGATGAAATAGGATCTTGGGTCTTCCTCAACTAGTGGCTCTATAGACTCATCTGAACTGAGCAGAGTTGTTCTCTCTACCAGAGATTCAGCCAGAGAAATTATGAAGATAGTCCAAGACTATATGAGAGAAGCCTCTTCCGCTCAAAAGTAATGGAATGAAAAGGTGGAATCCTCTTCCTCCAAAATTTACACAATGTCCCAAATGAACAGTCATTTTAAGATTCTAATTGAGAATATGAAACTGCATCCTGTTAATCAAGACTTTAGAGAACAAGTTAGGAAGCTAAGAGAATTGACTCCTGCTTTGGACAAGTTTATGGAGAACAAGGATGACATCATATCTGAAATGGAGAGAGGGGAGGAATCATTATGGCTTTCAGGAATATTTTTCTTCCCTTTCTTCATGTTGATGCCTGACCCACAATTGCCCCTCCTGCTTTGCCTGCCTCTACCTCCACTACTTCTCCATTTCAGATGACTCCTGTTCAATCCATTCAAAACCTCACACTGTGATCACACAAAGGACTCCCCAATACAGGCCAGGGACAGTGTCAGTTGCTCAACCTCCTCTGGTCCTTTCAGGAATTCCTAAGGCTTCACCAGAATCCTCACCACCTATATCCTCTTCTGACCCCAAGGTAAAATCTCACATTGAGAATGTGGATTAATCCAGTAGCTAGACTATTTTATAGGAATCCTTTGTATTTTGTTTTCTGTATTTGTATCTATTTTTCACATTTAATACAACTACTTTTATTCTATTTCTACCATTTCAATTCTTTTTCTTATTTCCCACTTTTTGATTATCACAAAGGGGGAGACATATTTTACATAAGGGGTGAAATACCCTCTAAGTATCAAAAGAGGGAGAGATATTAATGAAAGGGTGAGTAATTTTATACCATACTCTGATATTCTCTGATACCACTACATTTTACCTTTGATATCATGTTTTTTTCCTTTTATCTCTAATACATTTAATTCTATCTATGATAGAGTATTTTTTATACCATACTATTTTCTCTGAGAAAATTGAGCTAAATTATATATCCTTTGAATAATTTTTAAAAGATAATATCATAAGTTGTGATTATCAAAAAGGGGGAGATTTTTGACCTCACCTATTTTGATAATCCCAATTCTCCTTTCATATACTTTGATAATCTCAATCTAATGTTTTTCTATATATTAATTCTTTCAATCTGTGCTCAAGCTGATAATAATATTTAAATAATCCATGGGATAGTTTAATCCATGTCTATCTATGTTTATATGAGTTATGATGGTCTTCTAACCCATTCAGATGTGTTTTGAATAAAACAGACAAGTGTTATAACAACTGGTATAGAGATACCGGTACTCAGTCTACTGATAGACTTAGTCTACCGATAGATAGAGTCATCGATAAACTAAGGTCACCGATATGTACAGAGCTACCAACAGAAAACCAGAGCTATCGATATAAGGAAGTCTACTGAAAGAACCAGCCTATCAAGCTACCGATACAGAACAGACCAGAGCTACCGATAGACAGAAGTCTACCGATAGATCCAGTTCACAGATAGTTACTGATACAAGGTTATTCACTGATGAAGAGACAACTACTGAAGAATAGAAAGCTACCGATGAAGAGACAGCTACCAATGCAAGTTCAAAAGATCTACCGATGGAAGGTTCTGCGATACAAAGTCCACCGTGCACGTCGACCAATAAAACACTACTAATGCTTGACCACCCAGTCAAACCCTATACTCTTTATACTATTGATTTATTTAGCTAACAGTTACATTTGATTGTTTTAATGTAGTTAATTTTATTTAATGATTTATGTTGCATGTCAGGGAACCATACCAAGTACCCATGCAAAAAGATATTGTTCTTTTCTGCCGAAGATGAAAGATATAAATTGATGGAAAGAAAACACTGTAAATATAGTGAGAGAGACGAAACAAATATATATGACACTCTTGGAAAGCACAAAGAAGATGCACGAAGGGTAAAAAGAGAAAGAGCTGAACAAGCATTCAAATGTGGATCATTTTGTCTTCTATCTACATCCATACTCCAAGAATCTTGAACATACATGAAGAAACTTATTCTAGAAGAGAACACGAGTTGCATCTTGAGTGAAGAGCTACAACAAACATTTCATGCACTCGGGATTCTATGTTGATCCAAGAATCAAAGAAGAAATCGACACACTGTTTTCTAAGAAAAACCAGAGAAGGACTCAGAAGCTTTTCTGATAAACCAAACGAGTCCAGAGCTGCACTGCTAAACACTAAAGCATTTCTAAACTCAACCATACATCCCTTAGTGATTCTTTCTTTACATTTTCAGAAATTTTTGTATCCTGTTTACTTTACACACACACTGTCTCCTATGCTAAATTGGAGGATTCTTAAATCCTCACTTAAACTCCACAACCCTTTTGTTTCCCACTGTGAATTGTGGTAGAGGTCGAGTAAGACCTGAACAGACTATGAGGTGTTGTTTTCTTTTCCCACGAAGAACTGTGGTAGAGGTCTTTGTACCTGGATAGTAGTGTACTATTGTTTACCTCTGATCCAAGGTGTGGATCAATTTATATAAATTATTGAGAGGACTAAGTCTCAGCTTGATACTGAACCTCTTGGTTAACATTGTTGTGATTTTATTTTATGTCTGTAAGTATTACATAATTATATATTCTGCTGCTTATTACTTTTAAATACAAAACTATTTTGAAGCTACTTTGATAGTTAAATTATAAATCGTTTATACTTATTGTAAACTAGTAAGTTAGTTTCAAAAGTTAATTTAATCTTCCAATTAAGTTAACTGAGACCTAATCAATCTTTGAGAAACTAGTTGAACCTTTACAATCTGTATAGACTCACTACAGTTTAACTTTGTTTTCACATTGGGGGATTTTAAGAGAAATATTTTTAACAAAAATTTTAATTGGAACTCAATTCACCCCCCTCTTGAGTATCCACTCTGACCAACACTATCCAAGGGGTATCACCTAGGGAATCAGTGTCACTCTTTCTGAGGTAAAAATGGTAACATTTGGGTAGTCCATCATTTTAATTTCTAGTGTTTCCCCATAGCATGTATATAAACATGAAAAATACTTTTAAGAAGGTATGAGGAGTCCTTATAGGGGATCCTTTAGTCAGAAACCCTTAAATCACCTTCTGGAAAAAGGTAAATGTTGATAAAAAATAAATATATCTATTTAAAATATAATAAAAGTTCAATTTAATTTTTTTCAAGAACATACATAAAAATATGCATATAGTTCAATGAAATTCAATTTTTCAATCCATTTATGTCATAAGGAATAATTCTCATAGACTAATTCCATGGAACACACTTCTAGGACATTCAAAATTTTAGATTAAGGTCTTACGAAATGCAGATACCTCTAAATTTGTGTTAGGGATATTTTAGAAAATGAAATTAAGACCCCCAGGTGGAGCTCACAGATTGTGGCCTATTAGATAAATGTGATCAAGACAAGGTGTTGATTCACCACTAACTCAGGTCACATATATCATTGTATGGTCTTCAATTTATATAAATTTATAAGTTCATAGAAATTATAAAAAAATTAGATTATATAATGATTATGAAAAATATAAAACACAACAAAACAAGGAGAATGAACCTAGACCACATGCCAGAGCATCATATTGCTTCCCTCATCCAACGTCGACCTTTGATTCGAGATAGAAATGATGAATCAATGAACCTATAAATTTCCTAGAAAATGGGGTAATTGATCATTCATGTATATAGTGCTACAGATTGGATGAATAATATGAAATAGAAGATAAAGGATTGAAGATCTCTCCTCTATATTTCTAATGGATTTGATTAAGAGAAATTCAGTATCCAGATAAAGGAGATATCACTAAAACTATAAATGAGGATGACATGATTTTTTGAGATTAAAGGATTCCACCACCGGGGAAAATAGGTAAGTGATTAAGGTGTTAAATTTATTACATAATTGGGGTAAAATTGTAAAATCACCCTTATAACAAGGCAAACACAGTTTGACCAAAATTTCTACAAAAATGTACACCAAATGTGTGTTGTAATCTACTTATAATTGGCACCAAACATGGATACGGACTCTGATTTCCAAACATCGAAGAAACTATTAAAAATCTCTCTATCACAGGTTTCTATAATCTCACACTGTCATGAAACTTGATCACATGGTTGTAGAAAAATAATACTACCCTCAGTACCCCCGCTTCCTATAACCAAACATTTAGGGAAACTGTGTGGGCCGAGATTCATGGTCTCCACAAACTATTCATCCAAGATTTCCTCTGTTAATTTTTGGACTCTAGGCTCTAAAGGATCCTTGGACACACCCAATAACTCCTTGAATCCAATAGGCAACATAGTTAGGTTCAAGCAAAAAAATTTAAATTGGAAACTAATGGTTTGTACCATAGAGAAAAGTCAGGATGTTACAAATTGGAATGGTTATCACATAGCCTTTATTATTTCATTAAAGTTAAGGTTTATATTTATACAATGGATCTTTTACTTATTATAGGTCTGGTCATAATTTTTCTATCCCTGGATTTCTGAAGTAATTCCTTAATCACTCAAAGGATTCCCCAATGATTCATTATAATAGTTTTCATGATAGATATCTATATTGGGAGTTGTTAAATGTCTTTTTATACAGGTATTCCTCAACATATAATTGAATGATCACTTTACACATTTTTAAATTTAATAATTTCCTACTAAAAAATTATTGTATTTTTCAGATGTATTAATATAGGAGGAACCTTGGATTCCTCCCTTGGTCCCCAATCATTCTCATCCCTGGATTTACTATGGAAATTCTCTAAGGACTCAGTAAGACATTACTCTAGAGGAGTTCCTTATGTGTACCACATAGGTTAAACTTATTCCATTATATTTAGGTTGTGGGGATTACGTACTTCATGCTGGATAGACCTTCTAGGGCCAAGGATTCATTAATTCATCTTGGATCTTGCATTAATATCAAAATGAAATGGATTCCCTAGTATCATCTTGGTCACTATTTATGATTTCATAATCTATTATAATTTTCACATACATGCTGGATCTTAACCTCTTGCGGGATACTTCTTCATTCATTACCATAATGAGATAATGTGTGTATGTTCGGTCAGAAATCCCATGATAAATCTAATACCGATGTGATTATTATTTCATGCATGTTATTTTACATCCTATATTTATATATGAACACTTATTATTCAGTATTCAAATCCAATATTTGTATAAACATAATAGGTGGTTTCTTACTATATATATGTCACACCATGTTCTGGATCTCCTTTGGTACCTGGAAAGAACTCATGGATACTGTTATGGATAGAAGAAAGTACCCAAACATAGATAATTGATTAATTATAGCACGAGAGTTTAAGAGTGTTGGACTTAACATTGTCTTTGTATGCTATTTTATTTCAATTTTATTCTTTTATTCTTTTTCATATACTTGTATATATGTATGTCTATATTTTTTATAACTCCACGACATACTCATGAAATAATTTATTGGTCCACTTCTAGATTGCAATAATAATACTATATTGATGATTTACTTTCACTTCCCTATTTTTAATTATTATTATCCCCTAATTTATTCATTTATCATACCATAATTATTCTTTAATCATGCGGGTATAATCCCCCCACTATAAAACCTTGGACCATCACTGCAATTCGGAAGCCTCCAGCATATGGGGTGGCATGCTTGAGGCCTTGTGACCAACCATGTTTCATTAGTTATGAGTGAACTAGGACCAAGATGTCACAAAAAATTCATCTTTTAAACATATTTATGAAATTTCTATTGTTGATGGTTTCTTCATAATACCATCCCTAGGGTTTGTATGGAGAGATCTAAATGACGTACTTCAAGGTTGTCCTATTCATCTAAATTGAGAGTTTTTATTTTATTTTATTCTTTTACCGCTTCTATGTATATAGTATCTATCATAAAAAAATAATAAATATTTATAATAGAATACATTGTTATTATAATGGTGTACCATCCTTTTTGGATATTCATTCCATCTAATAAGATGAAAAAAAACATCACACATGCATATATATGTATTACCATCTCAACATAGTAGTGTAATTTATTTTTAATCTCCATTTTACATTGATGGTTTTAATAATGACTTTATTTAACATATATCATATTTATGATATTATTATTGTTATATAATGTTTCATTATTATTTAAATCATTTTAGTTTCATCCATCAAAATGTGTGAACACCACCCATGTTTATATACAAACTACAATCTCCATGAAGTGATGTAATTCCTTTTTCATAACATTTTTATGTAAATAGTCATAAAAGTGTATATAATGAATAAATATTATAAATATGTAATTATTAATAATATTTTTATTATTAAACAATGATCATAGTTCATGTATTATGACCATTGAACTGAAACATGCATGGAAAATTGAAAACATTCCTCCCGAATGTCTGTTTTAAGAATCATTTGTTAATTAACGGATTATGGGAAACTATAAAGGAAATATAAATTTAATTTTATATAAGAATATTATTCTAGCATAGATATATAATAAATCCATATTTATTATATAAGAGTTTGGATATGTACAACGATATATGAGACTTAATGTAAGGGTTCATCGTGTCTATATTATTTTATTAAGACATATTTTTCTATAATCTTATTTATGCTTAGGAGATTTATATACTACCCCATTGAGATGTTATATCATGAATAATTCTTAATTAATTTTATATAATGTTGCAAGTCAAATTATTTCATCTGGGGGGTTTTGATTCAAAAATAACCCAAGTGGTATATGTTTATTTCATTGTCACATCCATATTTGGAATTGTTTATATTTATGTTTCCGTTGGGGGAGTTATATAATAATTTTACCTTGAACCCCATATTTTTTATTCTCATATAATTATTTTTGTAAATTAAATGTTTTTTTATTCATTCCACCTCTTTTAGTACTCAAAAAACTAAAATAATATTTTCCCTGAAAATAACTTCTTTTTTCTATTTTTCTTAGGTATCTTATTCTCCCAAGTCCATATTTTCACTGAAATATTTTCAAGAATTTATTTAATTTTATGACATTTTTTATAATGTGTTTTACCCATGTTTTATTTTATATTATTTTTTTAAAATATAATTTTATTTTAATTTTCTAAATGAGGATCTTTGGCCATTATACTAAAAATTTAAATAGAATCATTGTTTTAACAGATATAACATGAAATGAATTTCCACAATCTTGATAACTAAATTCATTGATTTTTCTTTAAATGTATGCATGGGTATTTCAAAAGGAATTTTTTGGATGATATCATATTTTTAATAAGTGATTTCAAAATTGAAATGATGTTTTCTACCATATATTTCCAATTGTTCTTTTTTATGAATTCTCATCTCTGTCAATAAAATGTAATGAATCATGTAATCTAGTAAGTATATAATATAATGATAATATTAAACACATTTCTCTATATTTATAATGAAAAATGGGAATCCGGAAAGTACTGAAATTCAATATTTTAGTTCTTCCAAAATAGACATTTATAGTTATCAAGGCATATTGATTGTGTTGTATTATTTATTACTATAATGAATGCATTTGAATTAGTATATGATTGGTGGGGAGTGAAATTATATAACCCCTTGATGAATTAGTAGGTATAGTGAGAAAAAATAGGATGAGTATTTTTTCATTCACTTACCTAATTATGTAAGTTGTCTTAGGACGACACATAGACTGTCATTTTATGATGTCTGAAATTATAAATTACTCTATTTGGAAATAATTAATTGATTTCCATGTAATTGTTTGAATAGTTTTGATACACAAGGATGCATTTAAACAACTTTTTATTATTTTATGGAATTATTTGATCCTTATTTACCCCTTCCATAGTATCCAATCCTTATTTATTCAATGATAGATTCTTCTGTATACATTCCCTTACTAAGAATCTGAGAACACTTTTTTATTATGTTTCCATCCCCATGATATCAATATATACAAAATTATTGATATAAAATGATATGATAGAGAATATAATGAAATTGTAAGAAATACCATTTTCATTTTATGTTTTCAAATGTAATGTGTGATTCAATAATTTTTCTAGTTTACCATAACTAATAAACTATTCGCTACATTGGGATGTGAATGCTTGTATTTAGTGAAAATGTAATAAATTAACCACTTCCTACGGGCTACTACAGTATGGGTCTTTACTTATTATAGTTTTTTTATTCATGAAAGGAGTCATTTAATAGTCATTTATTTTTTTTAAAATATGAATCTCATGATGATAGATACCTAAATTATGATATTACAGTGGTCGTTTGACATGTGTTCTAGCTAAACATTGTGTATAAAGGGTTTATATACATTTAATGTATGATGGACCACATTTCATGTGTGGACGACATGTTATTGTATATGTACACCAAGTATGTCATCATGTCACATAGTCCACAGTATGTGGAATATAACCAAGAGGGAAATAAAGTATGATATTTGTAGTGAAACATTAACCCTACACTGTAGGAAATGGACTACGTGAAATGAGGTCTTTAAAATACACTTCATGATATTGAAAAAAAATTACATCCTTTATTTATCATTCTAGTACATTTCTAGCCACTTCTAATTCCATTTTAAATTTCAGTCTCCCTTTATCCATTTTTTAGTGTATCATTAACACCCCTTGAAACCAATGAACAATTTCAATAGCCTAATAATCAAATTTTCCTAAGAAGAAAGAACTATTCCTAATCAATAACAATGGTTGTTAATCATGGGAGGAGTAATTACATACTCATTACCATTTTTAACCTTGTAATTAAATGCACGTTGTTATACTATGAATCCCTAAAAAAATAAATGCACATCAAATAGAGATGGATAATTAAGTAATGGGGGTTAGTGGTGTAATTACCCGAACATATATAAATGAAATTCCTATTTTAAATTATAAAATGAAATGTTATCAAAAGATGTTATGGAAACCACATGCACTCCTTTGGTTATTTTAGACCTTTATGTGGTCTATTATATTTAAGATATCATAAAGAATCATAACCATTGATAATATATCCAATATATAGTGACAATAGTGATTAGTATATTAAGGGTTATGAAAAAGTCTCATTGACACCCACAAAAGAAGAAATGGCCTTGACCAGTATGACCATACACTAGGAATCCCATTTATCTGAGCATCCACAAGAGATAAAATCACTTGGATTTTTTTATAACATACACCATTTTCAGATTCAACGACAAATACATGTGAAAAAATATTTATGAGAGATGTTCACGATTTTCAAGATCATCACCCAAGACATATTTATTGAACAACCATAAAAAATATCACAATCAGACAAATTTCACATAAGAAATCTGTTGGTTTGATAAAATGTTATATATGTGGACCCTAATATTATATTTATTTTTTATTAGAAAAAATGAATATTTTATTCATTTTTACTATTTCTTTTGATATGATTAAATAATGTGTCTAAAAAATTATATTTTGAAACGATTAAACAAAAATATAATTTTTTGGAAATATTTAGTTTCAATCAAGACAAACATATGATGAAATCTATATTTCTTGAAATAAAACACATTTTATGTGAATATTTTTTGAAAATAATATTCATTAATTATTATTGAAAATTTAATTTTATGAAGACAATTTGAATTATTATATGGGTTAGATTGCTATTATTTTTTTAAAAATAATATTTTTAAATAAGTTAGTTTTCATATTTAAATGTTTAAATATTAATCTTTAGAAATAATTTCTGAAAGGTTTGAAATAATTTTTTAAATCTTAATATAAAGAAACAAAATGGTTAAATTTTCATGTTTTTTTGACAATGCTACATTTTTGGGTAAAAACTAAATATTATTTGAATAAAAGGATTGTATTGTCATATTAAAAAATTCAAAAATTGATGCAATAAATACATTAAACCATATCTATGGAAAAAAATATTCCTAGCATTTAAAAGAATATTTTTTATATTATTCTTTAATTTATTCATACAGCTAATGAATCCTTAGAAAAAATTATTTTATTTTTATGGTTTTAAAATCAATTATTCAATAACATGACTCACTTCCACATCACAAAAGGAATAATTTTAATTTTTTGGTTATTGGACTTATGAAATAATTATATTCACTCTTATTTGGATGAAACCATCGAAAATGTCATGTAAAGGTTTTTTGTTTGTATTTATGTATTATATAGAGTATAAAACAAAAGTTATAGAAATAAATAAAGAATTCACCAATGTTGAGCTTTATAAAACTATCTTACCTATAATTCATATTCACTAAATTATTTTTTAACACCATATTACATTTAAAATACATCTCTAGAGACCCCACCCCCACCTACTAAGTATCCACCAATCTATCATGAAGAAACTCTCATGATTTTAGAATTTCCCCTTCAAGGTAAGGGATCTTCTAATCTCTTTATTAAATAATATCTATTATATTATTCCTTTTGGTTTCCAATTATTTATATTGTTATCTATTTTCAAACATCCCTATTATATCTCGTATGATTTAAATGTGATGAATTAACCATCTATATTTCTTTAATCCCTTACATGAATCCATCTCCACACCTATTAGGCTGTAGAAATTATCCTACCATTTTCCATTCCAAACATTTGTATTATGAATACCCGTCCATATTTCTACTCAAGGGTATTCACCTAGATTTAAAATATACTTAATTTATTGGGGAATCCCACATATGTAAAATATATTCATTATTAATAGGATTTAGTGTTATGAAATACACCATTACAATGTATAATCCCTATGGAACAATTTTGCATGTACAATATATGATTGTGGTGAGTGGTCTCAGAATCATATAGATCTCTAATGAATTGGGTGATGGTTTTGTCACAAGATATTTTATGTATGGTTCATGTGAGGTTACCTAAATAACACTTTGTTTTGATGTCTTGGTGGTTATCCCTGAATTATGTTTATAATGTTATATTTTATGTTGTTTCCATAATACCTTGTTTCCTTTATGTTGTCAACTTATATCATGATCCAATGTTTTGTTTTATGATTCTCACTCCACTTATAAAATATTGACATTCCTATTAAATAACATTTATTAAATTTAACATGTTATTCTTTGATCATTTAATTTCTAGGAAATAAAATTTACATCATTCTTATGTATATCCCTAGGTTATATCATTACATTTTAGAAGAGTGATTGGATTTTAAGAGCTTTTAATATATTTTTAATTAATATTGATTTTCCATGCATTAGGAAAATATTTTGTGTAACTAATTTACAAAATACATTATTCATAGTGATATTTTTGAATTATATTATGATTAACTATTTTTATCAAATCATTATATAATTTTTTTTTGATTTTATGGGTTACCAAAGTTAGTATTAGAGGAATGTATTGATATCATTGGGTTTTGGATTATAAAAATATTGTAAAATCATGTTTCACATGACTAATATTTTCAGAACATCCCCAGATTTGGGTATAGTGCAAGTTTATTCAAATAAAATTCATTCCTATCAAGATACTATAAGTGGTTATGGATTTGGATAAGTTGTACCTATAGGAAATGACCCTGAAAAGGCTGCATTGAGATAAACTTGATCGTAACCAAGTGAAGAATAGTGGGCCTTGCTAGAAACATGTTTTGAAACTCCCAGCTAAAATAATTTAGAAAAATCTATGATCTTTGTGATCCATTATTAATGAAAAAAAATTAACACAATATTTTATATTAGGAAATAGGTCATGGATAACATATATTAAAACCTATAAATTCATAAGATACAAAATATATTCCATTTTTGTGTTGTCCAATTATCATGGTTTCCCAATGATGTTTTTATTAATTTTAAAAATATCCATCCCTAATTATTCATTTTATTATTTTCCATGTCTAATAATATAAGGGACAATGTCAATAAACAATGTAAGGGGAAATGTGATGACATCCAAAAAGAGATTTCCAACTAAATCAAGGTAGAATAGTAGAATTATTCATAATAAATTCCAAATTTACACAGGTTTGGTACATACTCTTGACTCAAGAAGGACACCAAAATCCCCCAAACATTTTTCATATTATAACAGATATCATTTTTCAATAAAAACATTCGAATTTTAGGGGATATTTTTATCCCATAATCACATGACAATGGATCGGATTCCTAGAAATTTTCTTTTTTATCCTTCATTTTTCTAATCAAGGAGATTTTGTGATAGTATTATATTGTATGAGATGATCTATATTGTATTTTGGTCAAAAATATAAAGGCCATGGAGGATTTTGAAGCAATATATTGGAAAAAATATTGGATTTTTTTTAAAAAAATTATTTTCCTTACACTCTCAGACATAAAATGTATATGGATTTTTCTTAACCTAAATGAAAAAGGATGAAGATTCCAGTTGGGAATATGATGGAGACATCAAAAGGCATATAATATATAACTATAACTTTTTAATTACCCATTAATTTATATTTCACCACTTCATTTATGTATTTATGCCAACACTATAAATAACAATGGTGATTTGGGACATTCACAGCTATGAGGAAATTGTCTGATGTTCCCTCATTATTGAAATATAGATCAACAAATCATAAGGTATCCACATGGATAATTAGAATAAATTAGGGTTCAAATTTTGAATTATGATTGAATAATATAATAGATTTATGAATTTATAATAGGCAACTTTTTCAAAATTCTGGGAACAAGCATTCTGATAATTTTCGGAAAGAGATTAGGAAATTCTTTATGTGTGGGAAATAAGGGATGCTAGCATGCAATTAAAAATGTGCGATGATGACTTGTGTGTTAGAAGAAAGGAATGAACCAATAAACACTCCATATATTTTTCAATGTTCCATCCATTAAGAACAGGGCCACTATGATAATCAATGAATCAATCCAAGGATTTTCAATGATAATTGATGGTGAAAAACTTTGATGTCTTGACCGAAAGGGAAATCATATACAACCATAAATTCTAAAGTGGGTATTAAGAAGGATGTAGTGATTGATACACTAGTTATTAAATCATATATATATAATGTAATTTTTTATTCTAGTCATACACATTATTTAATATCATGTAGGTTTGTTATAACTATTCAAACACCACTGCTGAACATGTATTTTGAGATGCTTGTGAATATAATGAATGGATCAATTATTTTATCCCTATAATATAAATCATTTCATGTCAATATTTTGAAGATAAACATAAAATTGATCCCTCTTATTACCCCTTTGTATTATTTTGATTAAATGATGGGTATGGATTGGTTTTCTTGATATAAATCCATCATAAATTCCCATGAAATAGAAATAATCTCCATATGGGAAATCATCCCCTAATTATATATAAGTGACAAGAATAGAATGTTTAGTCATAATCATGGATATTATTTCCCTATAATAAATCATATATTTCCTAAATTATTGATACTTATGAAAATAACATCATTGAAGATATTCATATTGAGATGGAATATGATTATGTGTTTCTCGAATAATTGACTTGTTATACTCTTATTTCAAAGGTTGATTTCTCAATCGATCCCATAACCAATTTTTTTCCAATATCCTAGAATCAATGATGAATAAAATATTATAAACACGAGGAGTTAAAAAACAATTAGATTGTATAGACAATGGGTACATATTCCAAACTGAGTTATTGTAGGGTGAATAATTCCTATTTATCTAGAAAAATGATGACTCAATACAATATTGCATTGATTATTGTGAGCTCAAAAAGAACATAATAATAAAAAATGTATCTTATTCTATGGATTTATTTCATATTAAATCATCTATGTGGAGTACAGTACTTCCATATAGTGTATAATTTTTTAGAATATTTTCATGTATAGGAAAAAAGGAGGTTATCTCGAAGACAAATTTCTAAATAATGTATTGTTACTACAAGTTATTTATGAATACCTTTTTAATCTCTAATTATCAATAAATATTCATGGGATTAATAAATATAGTCTATAAGGATTAACTAAACAATATTTTGGTATTCTTTATTATTTATATTTTTATCTACTCTAAAACCTAGGTGAAAAATGATGTGAATTTTATTTATTTACCAAAGAATTTTACAGAGGAAAAATTATAATTGGAGTATTGTAAATAAAACATCATGATGGAGAATGAAACATTCCTATAGTGTTTTATCCCCAATAAATGGATATATATAGATCATTCAAGAATTGTGGAAATTTACGGATGTCCAAGACTGACATCTGTGATAGAAATATATAGATTACATTTTTTAGTTGGGTAATATTTTAGATTTTTGAGGAACATATCATGATTTAAAATCACACTAACCATGATACCATGAAATGGATTCACTTTGGTATGGACTTGTGTGTGTGAAGAATGATCTAAATAGCTAAATAAGAGTCTAATCATAGCACTTAAGATCCCATTACCCACTAATGGTTAATTATTTGTTTTTTATAGTGTTGTGTCCTAAATGTGATTGGGGTGTCTTCTCATGGAAGACTACAAATTTTAAACCTATTGAAACCACAAATTAATGATTGTTGGGAAGAAATACAAAACTCATGGCCAAGAAATAGATTTAGTAATCATTACAAAAAATCTTATCTGACATTGTCTCTCAGATAATAGTATTTATATATATATACAGATCATAAAATCCTAAAGTATATATTCACATAAAAGGATACCTATATACACAAATGAAGGTGGTTAGAGATAATTATGTATTATGATTATTCATTATATTACAATCTTGTAAAGTAGAAAAAAGTGGAAGATGCTTCGACCGAAAAAGATCCCATAACCAAATCTACGATGAGGAATGAAAGGGATCCAATCCTCTAGTACATGTAGAAGATAGATATCAGAATAATAGTATGATATTCATCATAAATTTCTCAAATAACAACTCAACCATCCATTCTTGAGAGGATCCAGAAGTCCCAAAATTATTTTGAGTTGTATTAAAAAAATATTGAATATTCAAGACTTCAACATTCTATAAAGATGGAGTCATAAGTTTTGGAAGAAATATATTTATCACTTGAAAACAAGAATTTAAAAGGGAAATTATAGTTGATGTGCATATCTCATCCTTATCTACTCATTAAAAAGAATTGAGAAGTATATATATATTGAAGAAAAATGTTTGGTGGGATAACATGAGGAGAAAGACTATCAAATTTTTTACTCGATGCATTGTATTCTAGCAAGTCATGATTGAATGAAAGATGTCCAAGGGTATGATGTAACAAATATCAATACTATTATAGAAATGTGATAACATATCCATGTATTTTATTATAGGACTCCCTAGGTCACTAAATAAAATAAATCCATATAGTTATTAGTTGATCACCATACCAAGTTAAAGCATTTCATTTTTATTAAATAAGATTTCCCCCTTGGATAACTCACCAAGAAATACATAATAGAAATTGTAAGAGAACATGGAATGCCAATATACATTATATATTATTGAGATCCAAGGCTTACCTCCAGATTCTAACGAAGCCTTTAGTATGAATTGAATACATAGTGGTGTTTTAGTACTACTTATCATCCTTAGACAGATGGTATGTCAGAGTAGATCATTCATGCTCTGGGAGATATGATAAGATCATGTTCAATTGATTTAAATGGATGTTGGGACAAGAATAATCACCTAGCATAGTTGTATAAAAAATAGTTTCCATTATAAAACTCATAAGGGACATTGTGAGGCTCTGTATGGGAAATTTTGTCATATATTGACATGTTGGGATGAAGAAAGATATTTGAAGCTGATATGACCTAATATTGTACAAGATATAATAGAGAATGATAAAACCATTCAATGGTATTTGAAATCATCAAAATTTCATTAGAAAATATATGTGGAAAATCATTGAGGTAATCTAAATTCTTAGTTCTCGATATTGTACTCCTTCATATATCACTAAGGAAAAAATTCATGAGGTTTGGGAAGAAGGGAAATCTTATTCCCATATAAATTATGCACTTGATATCCTTGACTGAATCAAAGTGGTAGAATATAAACAGGAAGTCCTACCTAACAAATATCATGTTAATAGTGGGTTCCATATATCCCTCTTGATAAATTACCTACCATAGACCTCACGTGTACTAAATACATAGTTTGTACCATTGTAGAATGATATTTCATTCAGGGATTAGTTGTTATATATCATAAGTCCAGAGAAAATGTTCTATAAAAAAACGCAAATCATCTAGTGAATTTTTGGTTGCAGAACCAAAAGATTGAGAATTTCCCATAGGTGTTGGAGTAGGCGAAAAGAATAAGTGACTTAGTTTGTTTTCTATTATAAATGAAAATTTTAAGGCATAAATTTTTAATGCAGTGAATAATGTGATGACATGAACATTTATAAATTATATTCCTCTTCAAAATGATTCAATTCCTTATTAAAAAATAATGTTATATAAAACACATACACTACATTGGTATTTTTCCACTATTATGTAGTCAATTAATTAAAAATACAAATAAAAATTCAATCCATTGATAATTATTTTACAGTATAGTAACTATTATGATAAGTATATTATGGGTTATTATAAAATCCAAATGTCATACAAAAAATAAATGATATCCTCGACAAGAAAAATTATACCATATGACTCCCATTTATCATAGCTTCCAACGGAGAGTGAATCACTATGATATTTCTATTAACTAAGGAAACCATGAGATTTAACCACTAATTCAATAGTGAAACCAATAATGGTATATGTTTATTCTCCTTGAGAATGCATCCAAATCCTATTTTTTACAAACAACCATAAAAAAATTTCATCATCATACATCATTCCCTTAGGGAATTTTAGGGTATAATAAAGATCTATATATATATAACCAACCAACGTGTATTTTTATATTTTTAATTTTTTTAATATATTATTATATTTATTCCTTTTTTATATTTGTTTATAAAATATTAGAGAGTGAGTTTGAAAATAATTATTTCAATATAAAGAAACACAAATTATATTTTTGGGAAATATATAGTATTTCTTGAGATACTCTTTTGAAGAATTCAAGAATATTTTAAATAAAAGATAATTTAATAAAATATTATTGTTAAATAATATATATTAAATACAAAATATTATATAATTCTATGAATACAAATAAATGGTTTTTCATATGCCAGACAATTATTATTTTCAAAAGAACCAATATATTTCAATAAGTCATTATTTTTTATTTAAAAGGGAAAATTTTCATTTTTATACAATTAAATTGATTAAATATTTATTATTTTTGAAATAATCATGTCTATATTATCATATTCTAAATTTTCTTAATTTTCTGATCCATTCAAAGTTTTGGGTAAAAATTAAAAACAGTATAAAAATATGGTATGTATTATAACATCTTAAAAGACAAAAGTGTTGTAATATAAAGTATAATTTATATCCAGAAAAATTTATTTTCCCCTTAAATATAATTTGTTTTTAATTTATTTAATTAATTTTATATACCCATATAGAATCTTCAAAATCATATATTATATTTTAAGGTTTAAGATTCAATTATTCATGAACAAGCCACCATGGGTATTATATTAATGAGTTCAGAAAATTACCATATAAATAAATGAAATTCACTTAAATTTGGTAGAAATGATGAAAAAACAATGGTATGGATTGTGGTGAGGATTAATTTTTTATATATATTCCAAAACCATTGTTTAGAAAATTATAAATAATTCTGTACTATTTTTTTTATTTAATATCATCCATCCTCCCTTTCAACATCACTGAAACACCATAGAGCATTAATTTACAATTCTTATCACTCTCAATATCCTTATCATGGTGTTGTAATATCCTAATAAGATCCTAAAAATAAATTAGAAGATCCCTATAAAGGTAATGGATCCTCTCTATCCCCTCTATATTTGAGTATCTCCTTAATATTAATACTTTTGTTTCTAATGGTTTTTGATGAATTTTTTTTTCATGCATCAATCATACAAACTTATTATTTTCATTTGATGAGATACACATTTTACTCTCATTAATCCCAACCATGATGTCTCTCTGCCCTAGTTTTGTTGCTGGAATTATCATAAAAATTTACATGTCAAAAAATTGTATTGTGAATACCCATTTCCACTCAAGGGTATTCATCTAGATGTGTATATCCCTCAATTTTTGGATAATTCCATGTATGTTACACTTATTAATTAATCATGGGAATAAATGGGATGAAATATACCCTTATGTTGTATTATATATTTAGCACAGTTATGCATGCACGTTATATGAATGTTATATGTGGGACTAGAATTATATAGCCCTAAAATGAATTTTTTAATGTTTTTATCTCATGATATTCTATGTATAGTGCATTGGAGGTTATCATAATAACTCTATGTTATTATGTATTGGATTTAGTCATTGACTTTTGTTTATTATGTCATGTGTTGGACTCACCTGTTTTGATAATCTCAAATCAAATTTTGATAATTACAAATTATATTTTTATAATATCAAATCATATTTTGATAATTCCAAATCATATTTTTATAATCTCAAATCATATTTTGATAATTACAAATCATATTTTTATAATCTCAAATCATATTTTGATAATATCAAATTATATTTTTTTAATGCCAAATTATATTTTTATAATATCAAATTACATTTTTATAATCTCAAATCATATTTTGATAATCCCAAGTCTTGTTTTCATTTATCTGAGATCCATGTCTTCAACCCTTGCTAATTATGTTTCATTAACATTTCTCGTTCCTATATAGTACTATTCTTATTCATTTAGTCTCACTTCATGATTGGTTATGCTTACAGTGCAGAATTCATATAAGTACAGAGGTCACTATTACAAGGTTACAGTTATAAGAACATTGTTACAAGGTTACAATTACAAGGTCACTATTATAAGGTTACAGTTACAAGCTCACTATTACAAGGTTACAGTAACAAGCTTACCGTTATAAAGTTACAATTACAGGGTTACCGCTACAAGGTCACTGTTATAGGTTTACCATGATATGGTAACCGTTACAAGGTTACTGGTGTGAGCATACTATTAAAGGTTACTGTTGGAGACTGCCGATGTGGACCTACTGTGGAAGCTTAACGATATGAATGCTACTGTTACCAGTATACTGACACTTATTCTTCCATACATTTTGAATTTGTAAATAATTTTCTAACAATCATATTTGATAAAATAAATTCTATGATATTAATTAATGCTGATTATAAACATTCCAGGAGACAATCCTGTGGATAGTACGATGTACGAGAAAGCATGCATGTGATATACTCATTCCCATTTTCGGACCTCAAATATAAAAAGGGAGACTAGGAAATAAGAATAGGATTGAGTTTACAAACATGAAGTGTAACATATATGTGGACACGAAGAAAGGGTTGCATATGAAGTGTGATAGATCTTACTTTCCAGATAAAAAAGCTAAACCATCTAGCAATAAGTTCGTGAACCCAAAAGAATCATGAAGATTATTTTGGGATAAACCCATTCTTTCCTTATGTACTTCATCAATAGTTGATCAACATCAGAAGCATAATACATAATTCTTGAACCTGGATTTGCGACACTCTTTTTTCTAAACAACTGCCAGAAATTGGCTAGAACTTCAATATTTCTCATTCTATGGAGTCAAGAGTTGAACTGCAAGTACATAGAGCCTTATAAACTCATTCTCATCATAACTACTCTATTGTGTTTGTTTATTTTATATCTTTAAGAAGTGTGTGTGTTTGTTTATATGACACACTATCTCTTGTGCTTGAACTGAAGGATATTGATTCTACTCACATAAAACTTCATATTATCTATGTTTCCCACATATAATTGTGGAAGAGATCGTGTGTGGTCTGTTTTGTTTGTATTTCACATGAAGAACTATAGTAAAGGGTGTGTTCCCTAGACAGTTTGTGAAAACTATTGTAAATCCCAATATAGTCTATGTATCATGTTTTAATAAAAACCGCTTGGTGGCTGGTGATCACCAAGTGGAGAAGATTAGGTATCATCTTAAGACTATAACTCTTTTTTAAATTTTTGTGAAAAATTTCATATACTCTGTTTTTATTTTATCCACTGCTCATATTTTCCAAAACAAAAAACTGTTTTTTCTTACACTTTGATAGTTAGTTTTGGTTATTGTGTGTATTTGTTTAATTCAGTAAACGTGTTTCAAAATTTTAATTGGTGTTCTACACTGTTTCATCTGAGAACTAATCACCGTTTGAGAAACTTGTTGACCAGTTGTACATTTACATTTCTACTACCTTAATTAACTAAGATGTTTTTAAAATTGGTTATTTTCTTAACCATAAAGTTTTTAACAGAAATTTTAATTGGAACTCAATTCACCCCCCCCCCCCCCCACTTGAGTATCCACTCCAACCAACAATTGGTATCAGAGATACCTTTTATCAAGTTTGAAAATTATTTTTAACTGTGATTTTATTTGTATCTTAAAAATCTTAAAATTTATGTCATGTTCAAATTTTTAGTTCATTTATATTCTACGTAATTATTGAAAATTGAGTTGAGGGTGTTGATACTAACATTCCACCTTTTTTAATGGTAATAACAATGCTCGGTGGAAACTAAAATTGAAAATGTATCTTGAGAGCATGGGACCTGAAATCTGGGACACAATTTAAGAACAAAATAAATTTCCTGCTACTACTAGGGACATATAGTCTTAGTTGACTAAATCTATATATAATAATAACTGTAAAAAAATGAATGCCTTATATTTTACTCTAGGTGTTGATGAATTCAATATAATATCTTCCTGTAAAACTACATATGAAATTTGGGACACTTTAGTTGTTTCTCATGAGGGAACAACTAATGTTAAATAAATGAGACCAAATACATACACTATTAAATATAATAATTTTAAAATGAAGTCTGATGAAACTATCTCTGAAATGTATCTCATGTTCAACAAAATAGTGAACACTATGAGTCTTCTTGGGAAACCGGTGGATAGTAAGGACCAGATTATGAGACTTATTTGATGCCTACCTGACTAATGGAGAGGGAATTCTGTTTCTATTCAAGAATCTTGTGACATAGGCAAACATCCAAGTGAAGGAACTAATTGGAAATCTTATAATGTATGAAGAAGAACGTAAGGTGAATCGTGTAGTAGATGAAGAACTAATGAAGAAATATGTATCATTTAAGACTATTAACTAAAAGAACAAGGATAAAGAAAATTTTCAACTCCTGTAGATACTTCCACAAGTGAAGACTCAGACAGTGATGAGGAGATGGCACATTTTGCTAGAAGATTCAAAAAATTCTACAGAAAGAAGAGATTCTTTAGGAAATAAAACTATAAGGGAAAGTATGATAGTAAAGTACAATAAAAGAAAGATAGAAAATGGAATGAAAACTCAAATGAAATAATTTCTTATGAGTTGAAACAAAAAGGTCAGCTGAATGCAGATAACCCCAAGCTGAAATATAGGAAGAAATATGAAGATAATGGAAAAGGTTATAAAAAGGATATGAAGGCTACATGGAGTTATTTAGAAGACTGATCTAGTGGATTTGATGCTTATGATATTGAACGGAACAATCATGCCAACTTGTGCTTCATGACATAAACATCTCAGGTAACACCTAATTCCCCTATGCATAATGATTATTATTCTGGGAATGAAGGTGAATCCAATAATGATGAAAAAATGAATATGGATGAACTATTTCAATACTATGGAATGCTTGAGGATAATTTTAATGAACTCAAGGATAAATATAAATTATTGAGAAGACAACATGATTTAAATACTAATTACAAATATGATCTGGATACTGAGAAAGAAAAATGTGGTCAGTTATTAAAAGAAAATACTGAACTCAAATTATCCAATGAACAATTAAAACGTGATCTTGAAAAATTTACTATTGGTAGAGATACCTTGACTCAGTTTCAAGGAAAAGAGATTACCCCAATATATACAACTGGTCTAGGATATCAGCAAGGATAAAGAGGGTTTATTAAAACCAAATTTCTTCCAAAATCTTGACAATTCTCATCTAGTTCATGTTCAGGACAATATCTTGAAAAACAATTCTCTAAATGTCCAAACATAGTGTTTATGTCTCAAAATATATTTTTTGATTATAGGAAATCTGTGAGACAAGTATGGGTTATTAATGGATTACATGTTATCCTCTCTGGACCCATGAATAGCTTTTTACTAATGTTACCCCATGTTTAATCTGTTTTGCAGGAAAAATGTATAAATTGTTTCTGTAGATCTATATGGTACTTGGACAGTGGATGTTCAAGTCATATGACAGGAGAATATTCATGTTCGAAATTCTGATTAATTTTGATGGTGGATATGTCACATTAGGTGATAATTCTAAAGGGAAAATCATCAGCTAAAGCCAGATTGGTAACTCTAATACTATATTAATTTCAAAATTACTTTTTGTTGATGGGTTAAAATAAAATATGAAAAGTATTTCTCAGTTGTGTGATGATGGTTTTAATGACACATTTGAGAATGATTCATGTAATATTTTTAATTCTAAAAAGGAGTTAAAATTTAATGCTCTTAGAAATGAGAATGTATACACTGTTGAAATGGATTCATTGGCTATGAAAAATGTATACTGTTATAATGTGTTTTATAAGGAATCCTGTTTGTGGCACAAAAGACTAGGACATTGTAATGTGAACTCACATAGCAACTAACTAGGAAATGTTTTGTTATAGGCTTACCTAAAATGGAATTCCCTCTTAAAAATTGTGTAATCCTTATGAAAAGGGAAAACAAAAAAATGTTTCTTTCAAATGAAAGAAAAAAGTTTCTACTTCTCAAACACTTGAGTTGGTTCACATGGATTTGTTTAGACCATCAAGAGATTCAAGTTTAAATGAGAAGCACTATGTTTATGTTCTTGTAGATGATTTTTCTAGGTATGCATGGGTATACTTTCTAGATCACAAAAGTGAATCTTGTTGTTATTTTATCAAATAGTCCAAGTCTGTAGAAAACCGAAGTTGACATAAAATTAAAACCTTGTGAAGTGATCATGTTCGTGAGTTTGAAAATCAAGAGTTTGAATCTTATTTCTCACACAATGGTTATAGTCACAACTTATCTACTCCAAGAACACCTCAAAAGAATGGATTTGTGGAAAGAAGAAATAGGACTCTTTAAGAGATTGCTAGGACAATGATCAATGAATACGAATTTCCAATTTACTATTGGGCTGAAGCTGTTAATACAACATTCTACATTATTAACAGAGTCTTCATTACACCGGTTCTTAAGAAGAACCCTTATGAGCTTTGGAACAATATGAACCCTAAGGTTATTTACTTTAGAGTTTTTGGTTACAAATTATGTATCCTTAAAACTAAAGATAATCATGACAACTTTTCTTTCAAAAGTGATGAAGGAATTTTCCTAGGTTACTCAATCTCGAATAATGCCTATAGAGTATTCAATAAGAAAACCAAATGTGTGGAAGTGTCAGTTCATGTCATGTTTGGTGAAACTGATCCACATGAACCCAAAACCTCGCTTTAATATCATGATAAAGATATGCCAATTCAAGATATTAATGATAATGATAGTGAACCTCTGGTAAAAGTATCAATTTCTAGAAATCCTCCAGACTCTACAACTATTGAACTTGAACCAATAGACAACCATGAGGAATACAGTTCAACTCTTTCTAGAGGTATTCAAACTCTAATAATAATTATTTAGATTCTATAGTTGGTGATTTAAACTAAGGGACACAAAATATATATTCTATTAGAAACCAAGATGAACACCAATATTTTCATTCATAGTTCCAACCCAAAAATATCAATGATGCAATATATGATGAATTTTGGGTGATGTATATGCAAGAAGAATTGAATTTGTTTGAAAGAAACAAAGTTTGGGAACTAGTAGACAGACCTAAGGAAACCTTAACCATAGGCACTAAATGGGTGTTTAGGAACAAAGTTGATGAGTGTGGAAATATTGTTACAAACAAGGATAGACTAGTTGCACAAGGGTATAGTCAAGAAGAAGGAATAGACTATGAGGAAACTTTCTCTCCTTTAGCTATACTAGAAGCCATTAGGATACTACTTGCTTATGCAACTCATCTGAATTTCAATCATTTTAAAATCGATGTCAAAAGTTTATTTCTAAATGGATATATAATTGAAGATGTATTTTTTGAACAACCCCATGGATTCACAAATCCCCATTTTCCAAATCATGTTTTTAAATTGTCCGATGCCTTATTGGTCTAAACAAGCTCCAAGAGCTTGGTATGATAGATTCATTTCATTTCTTATTTCAAAAGCATTTACAAAATGGATAGAAGATCCTACACTCTTTATTAAAAGTATTTCCAAAGATGTTTTAATAGTAAAAATTTATGTAGATGATATAATTTTTTGATCTTCTAAGCATTCTTTATGTACTAATTCTTTGTCAATGTTTCAAAATAAATTTGAAATTATTTATTGGGGGAACTAAAATTTTTCCTTGGATTTCAGTTTTTTCAAAACAAAGATGGTATTATTTTAAATAAAAATAAATATATTAAAGATCCTTTAAAACGTTTTGATTGGATAGTAGTAAAGAAAATAATACACCTATGAGTACCACATGCAAATTGGATGCTAACCAAACTAGAGAACTAGTGGATCAAACCAATTATAATGGTATGATTGGGAGTCTACTTTAACATACAACTAATAGACCTGATATTTTGTCCATTGTATGCATGTGTGCTCAATTTCAAGACAATCCCAAAGAGTCTCAACTAAATGGTGTTGAAAGGATTTTTAAATATCTGAAGTATACTATAAATTTAGGACTATTTTATCCAAGAGGACAACCTTTTGATTTAATATGTTACTCGGATGCTGACTTTTCTGGTTGCAAATTAGATAGAAAGAGAACCTCTAGAACATGACCCATTTTACACAAGTCACTAGTAACTTGGTGTTGTAAGAAACAGAATTATGTTGCATTATCTACTGGAGAGGCTGAATATATATATGCTGGAAGTTTTTATGCTCAAATTCTGTGGATGAAACACACTTTACTAGACTATGGATATCAATTAAAACAAGTCTCTATAAACTGTGTCAACAAAAGTGCTATTAACATCTCTAAGAATCTAGTATCACATGCTAGAATAAAGAATATTGATTGAAGACATCACTTCTTGATAGATCATTTTCAAAAGGGTGATATCACTCTTTAATTCATTGGTACTGAACACCAATTGGTTGATATATTTTCTAAGCCTTTGAATTATGAGAGGTTAAATTACATCAGACATGAGTTAGGTATGATAAACTGTTAACGGTTATAACCTCACCATCAGAACCTTATAGTTAGAACATCACCGTTATAACCTTACAGTTATAATCTCAATGGTAGAACCTCACTTTTAGAACCTCACTCTCAGAACCTTATGGTTAGAACCTCACCATTAGAACCTCACTATTAGAACCTCACTGTCAAAACCAAACTGTTAGAACCTCACTGTTAGGACCTCACTGTTGGAACTCACTTTTCAGACCACACTGTTAGACCTTACAAATACCTCTTTATCGATAGAATTTTGAAGTTAGTGACTTTTCATTATATGTTCTCTCTAATGGAATTTGAAACGTTTTTCTACTATTATATATTTATTTGTTTTGTTTTTTTTTTGATCCCTAAATGGTAAAAATAGAACACATACCACATTTCGATCCACATCAAACCCTCCTCCGAATCTTTTTCTCTAAAATCTTAGAACTTAATCCTCCGCTGAACCCTCGAACCACTTCAGATTAATGGATAGATTGAAGAGGCATCTGATCAGTGATGAAGGAGACCTGCCTGATCCTAAGAGACCTAGAGATGAATCAAATAGCAGAAGACAAACACTGGAAAAGGCACTGAACCCACATTTATCTAAGAGGGAGATTGTAGCTGAGAAGGAATTATGTTCAGAGTGGCTTCTTTCAAGTAGATATTTAGTGCTTAAGGCACTGGAAGCTCAGGGCTAGGTTGAATGTTTTGCAAACAACAATGTACCCTAATACCCAAAGTTGGTGATGGAATTCTATGAATAGATGAAATTTATTTAGTCTGAGAATGAGCACTGGATGACTTCCAAAGTAAATGGAGGAAAAGTAGGTTTTTCCTCTGCTTAGTTGGATGATTGTTTAAGGATTCTTCTGATGGAATTTATGATGATTACTCAAAATTGGTGCCTCCCATTAGTGACTTCCTTTTCTATGAAGATGCTTTAGCTGAATTGACAGGAAATGGAATTCCTTGTAAATTCATTGTTTGTGAGATGGAATGATAGGATATGCATATTTTCAAATTTGTTCAGCATGTGATATGTCCTAGGAGAGGGCAATTTGATATTTTGAATTATTATGACATATTCATTCTATATTTACTGAAGCAAGGACATAAGATTAGCCTTTGTAGGCTATTGATGATTAGACATGACGACATGAAAAATCCTAGTTCAAAATCCAATGCTCTATTCCATTATAAGCTAATATCTCTTATGTGGAAAGGGAATGGAGTTTCTATAGATAAGGAAGAAATTTTTGTTGTACAAGATAACCATTGCATCACCATAGTAATCTGCAAGATGATGAATATTAACTAGAATTCATGGATGAAGAGATGGGTGAATGATGCCGCTATGATGTATGAAGTGTTTAATCTTGTGACACGTCCTACAAGGCCGAAGAATAAGAGAGACCCTAGTCTAAAGCTTGATGAAGCCGAGCCTGTCTACTCAGATGAAGAAGAAGAAGGTGCTGTTGTGCAAGAAAGAGTGGACTCTCCTATAGATGACAAGAGTGACCCGGACCTTTCTTCCAATCCTCGTGAAACTAATGTTTCCTTTGGTGAGCCTATCCCACCAAAGATATTTATTATAAAGGAATTTGTCTTAAGGGATAGTGATAAGGAGACCAGTGAAGAAAAAGAGGCTGAAATTGTTTTACGAGTAGTTAGAGATACCTCAGAAGAGGATGAGGGCTCGGAATCGAGTCATGCTGACCTTGAGACAGCTCCTTCAGAAAATGAAGAGGAATGACTAAGTCATGGTCCCCTAATAGGACATATAAAAAGGGCAGAAAGTGCAGAAGAAGAAGAAGATGTTGATTCAGTTGAGTCTATACATATCTTAAAAGTAGTTTAAGACTATAATGTGGAAGTGTATGTGAACCTTCCTATTGTTTCAACTGATCAAGGAGGTCTAGAGTAAATGAATGTGGCCTCTCAGGAGATTTCTCATATTGAGGGGGAGGAACCTTCTTTTACAGGCATTGTTGCTATTTTTCTTGAAATTGAAGACTGGTCTGAGGACCCTAGATTTATGGTATTGGGTCTATATTATGATGAAGAAGAATATGAGAGGCCTAACTGAAGACCCTCAGTGCCAAACCTCACTTTTGTCCCTCCAAAAACCTCTTTCCCTAAAAACTATGTCAGAAATAAAGATCTTGAATCCCTGAAATCAGACCTGCAAAATGTGTCTAGGGATAGGTCTTCAGAAATGAAAAGCCTATTGCTCTAGTACAGGAGAATCTAGCATCTGAAATAGCCAAAATAAACTCCAATATTTAATCTACTCTGCTCCGGGAAGTAAGGCAATTCCAAAGTCAAATCAGTGTGTTGGAAGATTCTATGGTTTCTATGATACAGTCTATTTCCAAATTAGATGCTTATATGGCGTCAAGGACCAAAGGGGACAGAGACCTTTCATATGTTAAAATTATAGTTCAGAAAATGGTCACAGTGTTTGAGGATTTCAAGAAATCTATGGAAACACATGTGAAAGGTCTAGATGATGATGTCAAAATACTAATCACTGGGCTGAAAAAATCATTCAAGGAAATAGTAGCCTTCTCTCTGGATCCTCTAGCTTTATCTACTTCTACTTCAGCTTCTCCTATAATTGACCTTGAAGCTTTCAGGATCATTGTTGTAGAAGAAGTGGAAAATTTCTCAGGTGGAAGTTCCTTATATTCTAATGTCATTTCCATCACCAGGGAAATTCATAATCTTATGGGATACAATTTAAGGGAAACTACTTAGGATCAGAAGTCCATTAGGGATCAAGTTGATTTCTACTACAAACGGGTGTGTAGAAAACATCATATGGATGGTCACTTCATGATGTTGTTGGAAAACATAAGGATCCCACCTATTACTCAGGCCTTTAAGGATCATGTTAGTAGACTACGATAATTGACTCCTGCTTTGGAAAAATTCATGAAGAATAAGGATGATTTCATTTCTTCTATGGAGATAGGTGGCAGTATCATTATGGGCATCATGAATCTTCTCTTTCCTTTTCTTCCATGTGGACTACACTCCAATCATAGATCCTCCTACTCTGCCCGCTTCTTCCACTACTTCAGGTTCCACCAGTGCTGCTCCTTTGATGGCTCCTACCCAGGCCATCAGAAGCTTTACCCCCTCGATTCCTCAGATATCAACTCACTGCAAGTCTACTGATGCTTCTGTTGCATCTCCTCCTACCTTGCTAACTGCCATCCCTTGGCATATCCCTCCACTTTCAACACATGTATCCTCAGCTACCACAGACAAAGCTTCTATGGGAATATCTGATGTGGATTGAGTGTAGATTGTCTTATTTGATAGGGATTGATGTCTCCATTTTTTTAATGTACTCATGTTTTCTTAATAAATATTATCTCTTTTCCCTATTTTGTTGTTCATTGTGCTTTTTGTTAATCACAAAGGGCGGGAAAATATTCAAGGGGAGAAAAGGGGAGAAGTCATTCTCACAGGGGATAAAATATTAAAAACATTCATCTTCTGATTCAATGACAATAGCAGATGTATTTTACCTTGATTCAAAACACTTAACAATGCCATAATTTTTTATTATTAAAAAGGGGGAGATTATTGGAATCACCTGTTTTGATAATCTAAAATCATATTTTGATAATTCCAAATCATATTTTTATATTCTCAAATCATATTTTGATAATTCAAAATCATATTTTTATAATCTCAAGTCATATTTGGATAATTCCAAATCATATTTTTATAATATCAAATATTAAAAGGGAGACCATGAAATAAAGAGAGGATCAAGGATACAAACAAGAAGTGTAACATATATGCAGACAAGAATAAATGGTTTCTTGAGAAGTGTGATAGAGCTTACTTGCAAGATCAAAAAGACGAACAATCCATCACAAAGATCCTGAAACCACAAGTATCACGAAGATCATTATGGGATAAACTCATTCTTACCTTCTGTGCTTCATCAACTCTTGATGAAAATATCAAGAAGAACACTGAAAGCATGAACCTAGAGTTGAAACAATCTATTTTGGAAACAACTTCCAGAAATTGACTCAAACTTCAACATTTCTCATTCCGAGGATTCAAGAGTTGAATTGCAAACACATAGAGCCTTCTCAAATCATTCTCATCATAACAACTCTCTTTTTGTTTAATTATTTTACATCTTTAATAAGTGTGTGTGTGTGTGTTCATATCACACACTGTCTCCTGTGCTTTAACTAGAGGATATTTATTTTCCTCACATCAAACATCACATTATCAATATTTCCCACGTATAACTATGGAAGAGACTATGTGTGGTCTTTTTTTTGACTTTACCGAGAAAAATTGTGGTAGAGGGTGTGTTCCTTATGCAGTTTGTGAAACTGTTGTAAAGACCAATACATGATGTGTATCAAGTTTAATATAAACTTTATGGTGGAAAGGGATCACCAAGTGGAGAGGATTAGGTCTCGACATGAGACTAAACTTCTGGTTTACATTTTGGTGCAACTTTTCAAATACTCTATTTTGATTTTATCCGGTACATATATTTTCTAAAACATACAACTGTTTTTTTATACACTATGATAGTTAGTTTTGGATAGTGTGTGTATTTTTTTAATTCAGCAAACGTGTTTGAAAAGATGAATTGGTGTTCTACACTGATTCATCTATGGACTAATCACCCTTTGAGAAACCTATTGACCCGTTGAACATTTACATTTATACTTCCTTAATTACCTGGGCTGTTTTTAAAATTGGGGGTTTTCATAACCATAATTTTTTAAAAGACATTTTAATTGGAACTCAATTCACCCCCCTCTTCAGTATCCACTCTAACCAACATCATGTTTCTGTGATTTCAACAATCCTTTATTTCCTTTAGGTTATCATCCTATATCATGCTTCAATGTTCAAGTTTGTGGTTCTCATAACTCTTAAATTTACATAATATGCCTATTAACTCACATATTTAACTTTAATCATGATATTATTTGATTATTCCATTACTGGGAATTTTATCTCACCCATTTCTTATGTATGTCCCCATGTTATAAAATATAATTTTATAAGAATAACATAATTTTAAGATCATTTTAATGGGTTTTCAAAAATAAATATTGTACCCATGTTTTATGATATTATGTTATGTAACTAGTTACATATAGAAAATAGGCCTCATGAAATTATTTGACATTATTATATGTACCTTTATATAATAAATTTTGAAACAATGAATTTTTAAGACAAAGATTGTCCTAAGTCGGAAGGTTTGACCACCCAAAAGAATTCATACATTTAAATTCATCAAGGAATATGTCAAAATAGAAATTAATAAAATATTTTAAATGTTTATTAATGACATACTCATTGAAGGGGGTCATTTTACTTTATCTTTTTTGCAATGATAATAATTCCATGAGATCCCAAATTATAATAATAGAAATAGAAATATCATTATTCATTATTTAATTCTGAAATAATCCATTAACATTAAATAATATTTTTATTGATATAATTTGATAATTATTTTCCATCAAGAAAAATTTATTAATAAATTACCATGAACTAAAATCCTCATTCTAGTGTTGAATTTATTTGAAAATTATTATTCATATATTAACTTTTTTTGATTTAGTTTGGAAAATACAATTTATTTTCTTGGGAAAATATGAACACAAATTATCTATTAAAAATTCCATAAGAAAAATACAATCAATTAATAATATTTAAAATAATTCATATTTAATATTATTTATTATTTATTTCATAGAAAATTTATAATTTAAATTTTATTTATTAAAACTATAATAAATAAAACAAAAATTACTCATAAAATAATCAAGAATTCATAATCAAGGGAATTTTTGTATAATAGATCAACATTCATAATAAAATTGAATGATTGAAAATTATATATTTTATTATTCAATTCCCTTGTCATGTTTCCATCAAGATGGATTTAAAATGTTTAATCATAGATAAGGAGATCAAATTCAAAATGAATGTGGTGGAAGAAATAAAATGTTTCACTATGAGGGTGAACTATCAATTCTCAAATAATTCAATCATCATTGACCTGATTTTTTGTTATCACAACTATATGATTGTAGTTCCAACAACGATGCCATGGAGATAAAATATAGAAAATAAAAAAAATCCATTATTGACCAAAAAATTGTCCCCATAAAAAATGCTCAAAAATTTTATTTCTCTCAATTCAATGCATGTGTAACAACACATAAGTCTAATTAACTATTTCTTTTAAATCACCCATAAGGATACATTAAACTCCCTCAAAATTCATGCCATTATCTCTATGTAACATACCCTATACCACATACCAAATAAAAATATATTTTTTTAAAATGTATTTTGAGGGATCAATCATTCATTTAAATAAAAACCTTGAATTGATCATTCTATAGATTAAAACTGAAGGAAAAATTTATAGTTATCCTATGAAATAACACCACTTTTAAGACACAACCATGTTACTTTAATTATCATCCTATCATCCATTTAGAAGATCTTATAGTTTTTTCATATCAAATATTTTTTTATTTTTTTATTTTTATTATGTATAAAATAAAATTTTATAAGCTCGTGATTTCACCAAAATTATTGTAATTCCCCCAGAATGGTTCACACGAATGTAACCAAACTATAGGGTCCCATGACATTAGGTGTGGCTCCAAATATTCAAAATCCTACTAATTAGATGTTATGGTTTAGGATGTGATAACAGGAAGACTATACCCTCTAATGAATAATAATAATAATAAAAATAATAACACCACACAATGTATGAAATTTATATAATAATCCAAATATACATATATAATTTATTTAAAATATACCAGGATATTCTAGTAATAGAAAACTCAACTAATCTCCCATAGGCCAATCACATATGTACATGTCTAAATGAAAAAAAAATAATTTCCATACCATTCAAAAGGATCCCCCTATCTCATATAAAAAAATTCATATCCCATGAAACATCTATATCATCATCTCCACTAAAATCTATAGGATTATCCTTTTCACTTACATTATCTAGGATACATGATGTATTCACATGTCCTAAATGGATTTTAAAGACCCGACCCAAGTTATCCAGAGCGGGTGCCTTATTTTATTACATTTCCACATAAACAAGGAATATTTATCCTGATGGAACACATTGTTTAGTATCTTTTGGAAACAATATACATATATAAGTTCAAAATTACATTGTGAAATGAAATACAACACTAAATTTTTCTTTCAGAAACAACCATGCCCCCAAGATTATGCCTGCAAGTCACTCACAACTAACATCTTCATATCCTAGGAAAATGAAACATAAGAAAGGGGTGATCTCAAACACTCAATATGAGTAGCAAATATAGTATAATATAACCTTAACATAAACATTATTCATGGTGAATAATTGAAAACACATGCATTTACAAATAAAAAACATGTACAAATTATGGCAGGAACATGATCTGAGTAAATAATGACTACATAATCATGGGTATTCTACTAATAGAATAAAAACATGAAAATTCAATTAATAGATTCATAATCAGAGAAACTCATGTGTTTTACATTCTAAATCATAATTTTACGGCCTCGGACAAGACCTCTAAAGCTGATTAAGGCCTTGGCCAAAACCATATCTCAAGTTTGAAAGGCCTCGGCCAAGTCCATGTCTATTTGTCCCAAAAGGCCTACCGATGCATAGAGGGGATATATAAGGCCCCTCCCATCACATAATAAGTCAAATTAATTCCAAACACTCTCATTGATAAACATAAACAACATAAATATTCATATTGAAACTCACATAAGAAATGTAAATACCATTCCTCAAACATTAAGCTTAAACACTAAGCATTCAGAGTAAATTGGTGAATGGTTTTGGGATAGAATAACCACAATTAAACTATCCATTAACCATCAAATGAAATATTGTAGATGGTATTATAAAATAACAATAAAAATAATACATAATAATCAATAAGAGTGTTGAAACAGATGAAAATACTTTTTTAAAATCATTGAGTAATTCTTTAGTGAAATGCTCTTTTTTAAAAGAAGAGTTATTTTGGAAAAGAATTTTTATAAAATATGGCCATGTAAGATATTATTTTAAAAATAACTTTAGTGATATTATAAAAATAATGGTTTTCAAAAATAGATTATATATTTCCCTAGAAAATATGTAAGAATTTCAGAAATTCCCTTGAATCGGGATTGTATTTCAGAAAGTACTTGAAATTTTCCTTTTAAAATGTACAACTCCCCATAAACTAAGGAAGGATTATAGATGGTAAAAATATGTATAAAAATAAAAAAGAATATATGTAGTGTACAAAATAATACATAATAATTTCATGTAAGTAATTAGACAATAAATGTAACCCAAATGAAAATGGAGGTTCGGGTGGAAAACTCTTACCCTACGTATGCATGTGTTCTGTTCTGGAACATAATGTCTTGGACCATGAAATTAGATTTACTAATAAATTATTTAAGAACCTATTAGGCATGTTTTTATTTTATCATAATTCTCTTTAGTTTATTTTTGTTCTTATTAATAAGTTATTATATTGAATTCTATTTTTTCGGAGTGTTCATTTTCATGATTTTCATAATCGGTTCACATGTTTTTAAGTACTGGAGTTCATGTGGAATGGATGTAAATATCCAGAATTGAACATAAATATTACTTATGAATATAAATAAGTATAAATGGTAATTTATATACTTTTTTACATGGAATTAGGATGAATCTTTGGATGAAATATTAATGACAGTCACTTAGATTATTTTTGATGTATTTTGATTATTAGAAATTTATTTGGTCATATGATTTTATAATATGTATTTATACTGGTTCATGAATATAAATTAGGTTATAATTCATATATTATAATCTGGTTCAACCATAGAAATGGTTTTGTGACCAGTAATGAAGGAGAAATTAAAGAATGAAACTTCTTCATTCACGAAGGTTAAAAATTGGAACCACATGGATGTTGTCTTCGTTTATAAAATAAAAGGGAGAGAGTGAGAATATTCAGGATGGTTCTTCCATTCAAATGATAAAATTCCATTATATATGTGGTACTAGAGTTATCATGGTAATTTTCAAAGATGAAGTGGGGAGATGATAACAAAATATGATAAATTGAAATGAATCAAAATAAAAAAGAAGGGTGCTTTACCTCTTGAAATAACCTCCTTGAGAACCTCATTAATGGAAGGGGTTTTGGTATTTTGGAAATACTAAGAGCATCTTTGACATGGGGAGTTACTGGGAAAGGGAATTTGGGAAGAACATTTAGAATCATCAAGGATTATAAGACTGAATGGAAGAGGGAGTGCTGGGGGGTTTTATAGAAGAGGAGAGGAGAGAATTTTTGGATATTTTGCCCATTATTTTATTATTTACATGATGACAACCAATAGTGTAGTTCCATGTGACTCATAATATAAATAAGTGCATGTGAGTTCTAACAAAGTGACCTTCAATCACTCATGATTTCCTAAATAGTTTATTTAACTGATAATTTGTATAAACTGTATTTTACCGTATTTCACTATTCAACAAAAATTCAAGAATTTCAGAAAAATCCAGAAATTATCCCCATCCATTTTTTGATGTGTAGAATTCATAAATGAAGTCCATTTTTCAAAAATAATTTTATAAATGTTTTTAATTTAATTTCAAATTTAAATCATAGTGAATTGGAAAAATAAAAATTTTAATGGTATAATTAGTTTAATGTTAGTTTGAAAAATTAATTAAGATCTCACTATCTTATTATCTAAAGAAAATAAAATAATATCATTATTTACTATTTATAAGGTTCATAATACAATTGATATTACTATTTATAAGGGTATTCTACTTTTCACTAAAAATAAATTTTTTCTATCAGATTCCAAATGACTTACTGATCACAACTCAAGATGACCATTTTTAGGAATTCAAAACATTGTAGAGGCAATGTTGTGTTAAATGGATATATTATAAATTATGTTGTTTTTAGGGACTCAGTGTTTCATTCATTCAATATTTATTTTCAAAACCTTCGGGTGTTACATGGATCATGATGGTTGTGAGTATAAACTCAATAGGAAACCATAAACGGTGTCCCTAACTAATATCCATTTAGATAAGAGTGAATAATATTCATAATAAATATAATAAATACAAAATAAATAACTTAATCTACTCGTTATAGAAAATAAATATGTATGAATTTACCTACATCTTTTTAGTGTAAGAATACAATTATAGATCAAAAAAATTCATATTCAAAATTTTCTCATCCTTCTAATCAAATTCAAATAACAATTAATTATATGTCAATTTGTAACATTCAAAAAAATGAGTCAACCAAAAATCCACAATGGAAGGTACAAATCATTTACAACATATATCACCAATTTCTTAATACCTCAATCTCCAATGTGATGGTCTTACATACCATAAATTATAGAATTCTAGATTGTATCACACCACTATTATAATATTCAAAACCATTTACCTTATTCCTAAAATAATATACTGGGAACCAAAAAAATGAGTGAGCCAAACCTCCTAATAGGAATGTTCCTTTGTTAAAATTTCCATAATAGCCTCATACCCTATAATGAGTAGTAATAAACAACATGCTTGGCCACATCACATGTGAAACTATTTTTTAACCAAAAATTCACCACTTATATCCATCAACTCTTATACCATCATGTTTAGAAACGAGTATTTTTTGGTATAAATTCCATACCAGATCATATCCACTAATTCCCATATAGTAATATACCAAACCATCTCAAACAAATAATGAAATCTCATGTTTGTCCATTCCTCGCCCTTATAACATGCCTCCTCATAACTATTTATTACAAATCACATAACACAATTGAAGACAAATAAATAGTTAATAATTTAACATCCTAGGTAAATAAAGAATAAAACGTTTTCATATTTATTAATATTTGCGAATGAAATATTAATTTTACTTTAAAGGGGTTGCTATGTTCGATAGCGTACCCGATACACAACAAAGAGTTTCTTTGAAATCTTACGTTGCACACTAGTAATGAAATAATATTATTTTAAATGGTAGTTAACATGTTGTCATTTTATTGGAAAGAATGAATATAAATAACTAAAATATTATTATATATGTTTGTTAAATGTTTTTACATTTTTCTAATAAAAGATAAAGGCTTAAAATACGAAAAGAATTCAATTTTAGGCATATATATTCTAATTTTCACTAGAGGTCCACTTATCGCCTATTTATGGCGAACCATCATTAAATATAGTTTTGGACACTCTTATAAATTCTATTGGACCAAATAAAATTCTTCTTTAGAATCAAGACATCAAAATTTACTTTGTGTAAATTTTTGGTATTTTTCCGATAAAGTTCACTTTTTTTAATGAATAGTGAAAAATGTTGTATTTTAATTCAAAACCTCTTTTGAATATAATTTATTAATATGATTATATTATCTTTTGAATTTTTTTAAAGTAAAATTACAATATATTTTTACCATTTAATCCAATTGTGGTCGTTGGAATTAATTTCACTTTGAAATTGGATTTAATCTAGTGTCAATCTTTTGATATATATTGTTTCATAAAAACATGCTATTTGTCATGACAGTGGTAATTATTTGTTAAATTAATTAATGTAACTTATATTTTTTTAATTTTTTAAAATAGTCATCATTTTTGAATTCGGAATATCAAATATACCTCAGGGTGAAGTTTTGGAATTTTTCAGAAAAACATCAATTTTTGATGAAGAGTGAAACCACAAGTGGTACTTAAAAAATGATTTTTCGTTTAAATTTAATTTTACCACCTCTTTGTTTTGAATTTAGAAAATATGACATACATGGTTTCATTAATAATTAAAATGTGGTTCAATGGGATTAAAATAATTTTTTGGTGAATAGTAACTTTTAAGATTTTAATCACGATTAGAGGTAATTAGTGTAATATAAGGGTAAAATAATGTTTTAATAATATGAAATGACCTTGAAACATGTGTTAAACTTATTGGATGTTTCATGGCCGACCAATACAATCCCTGGGTCAACTTGGGGTCCCCATGGAGCCACTTTTGTCGGAAAATGACATTAATAACTTTTTATTTAATGTTAAAATTTAAATGTCACAAACATGTGTTTTTTTACTAAAACTATTTTTAAATGGGGTTATAAAAGTAATATTTTTGACTATAAACATTCATTATAAATCTATAGATATTTCCTACATCATGATATTTTTTTATACATTTTAGACATTAAATAAATTAAATTATTTATGACACCATGATGATGCAGCGATTACCTCATTATTTAAAGATTTAAATAAAACAAAAAGATAATATAAAATCTAAAACCTACACTTGTAAAATACCTATTAGATGGGTGTATTTAGAACTCTTATCACCTTATCCTCGAAATATATAATTTTGGGGCCATTAAAATCCGAAAAGCATTTTAAAATAAAGTAACCTTTTATAACTTTCCAAGAGTGCACCTCCTCTCCTCTTATAAAAGGCCCCCACCTCAACCACCTTACCCACACCTCTCAAGCCTTTGGATCGGAGAACCCCTACCAATTTTGTCTTTACACATCCCTTTATTACTCCTATAATCCTCACTTTGGGTAGAAGTCTTCCCAAGGAATCCTTTGAGCTCAAATCAAAAAGAGTTACCCGATTTAAAGGCGGTGTCTTCTCTTGTGTTCTTATGTTTTATTTGGATTCTCTAACCCCATAAACTCTTTTTATTATTTTATTTTGTAACAACACCACTATATTCAATATACTAGGATGTTTTTATGATAAGGATTTGATCTACACTTACATACACCTTCGTCTAATGGTTAAAGAACAAAATGTTTCTATGGATGGCGAATTTATGCCTCACGAAACGATGATTGTTCAATATTCTTTTACCACCTTTCATGGTGGCCATTACAATGTAACTCTATTTATATATGATATATATTATGTTTATGTTTTCCTTATGCTTCTTTATTTCTAATTTATGGCATACCTTTATGGTTTCCATTATGGGTAAACACGATAATTTCATTTTAGAAAGTTTGGACTACCGCCCCCTCAAAGTGATTTGATTAGTTAATTCCATATGTGGCATGTATAAAGGATAGAGATAATGTTATTATTTATTATGTTATACTGGAATTATAATATAACCTTATATCATTATTATTTCAATCCATTAAATACGAAATATAAATGAAAGTAGTGTTCATGTGTACGCACGGCTTACCGTCTCCATGAACGGTGCATTTCATTTCTTACCTCTAAATGTTATATACTATTATAAATACATGTATATGCTGGATATATATGATATATATGATATAAAAATCATGAATATCATTATGGATATAATGAACCTTTGACCACATAAACAACATGTAATTGTAAGTAGTCCATTTTTGACTTAAGTACCAAATATCGAAAAAACAAAATTTATTAAATTAAATGATTACATAACGTTTATAACATGGAAATAAGTTATATAAAAGGAATAATAAACATGAAAAAGTTTCTTAAGAATGTATAAATTAACATTAGTTTATTATTCATGAGATTAAAGAGCAATTGAGTCACGTCAGACACGAGGTAAGGGACTTCGTCTCTATCTCCTTTCATTGAGGCATATTTTCTACTAATACAAGGATTTCATTTATATGGTGTATAAACCCCTTTGACTTTTAATTTTAATCAAAAGGAATATTTTTCTACGAAGCATTTTAAAAAATGACAAAAAGGAATGTTTCTTTTATCATACTCAGTGACAATGACCTTTTCCGCCGCTATGAGTATTATTTGGACTTTGGCTTCCTCAACATTCTGTAATGGTTTGAAAATGAAATAAATAACATATAATCCTTTATGAACTTTGGTATTGAAAATGTTTTATTAATGGATTTGTTACGTAAATATATTTAAGTGATATATTGTGATCAATGTGTGGAAATTTTTTATTTCCATTATATTTTTTTATGTATTATGATTTTATAATGGTACATGGAAATTTGACAGGTGGTTACGTGATAAACCATATGACAGGTGGTGCTGTGAATACCAGGATAGGTGGTTAGGTTATAAACTCCAATGCATTGGGTATGGAAGTCAGTCGTATGGTTATTCCATTAAGTGATATGTGTGTAAGTCGACCGTGTGGTTATTCCATTTAAGTATGTCAATTTCCCAAGTTACCTTTATATGTTATGTGTTCTTTATATGGGTTTTATGTTAATCTATTGATTTAAAAATGGGTAAGTAATGATCTTTTATTTAGTGAAGAGTTTTTACTACTTTATAAAGGTGAAAAGTATTACATTGATAATGTATTCTTGTTTTACTGGTTGATTTGAAAAACTAATAGTTTTCCTTCTTTGTGTATCCCTTACTGAGCTTTTTATGCTCACCCCAAATTTTTGAAATGTTTTTCACATGACTTAATGTTTAATAGGGTCAAGGATGGAATCAAGGAAATGGCATGCCATATAAAACATGGAACTATACATGTTTCTTTTTAAGAGTTTTTATTTTTTGGATACATAGTAGAAGTGTATACTTTGTAATATTTTGAGATGTAATAGTTATGTACTAATTCTCTAAAACTCTAAACCTGAAAATATACTCAATGTGAATTATTCATTTAATTCAATATTATGTAATTATTAAGGTTCTGGCCTTATAGTTCGTATCAGAGGTCGGTTTAGACAACTTTAGGAGATATAATTCTATTAAATGATTATCCAAAAATAGTTTTTTATGGTCAAATTTAAATGATATGGAATTTTAAGATTAACATGTTTCTTCTCCTAAGATATTTTTGTGTTAAGATTGGTTTTTTGTAGAGGAAATAGAAGTGATTTTCTAGGAAGGCATATAGAGGGAAATGAACTTTCAAATCAGTATCCTGAGATGGTCAGAATCAGAACTAAACAGTTTGTTGTAGTGATGGCTCAGTTGACTCAGATGAAAAATTTTGGTTGTTTTTATTGTTGATATTTTGGTGTTTTCTAAAAGTAAAGAGGAGCATGAAAGTCATTTAAGGTTTATCTTGAAAAAATTAAAAGAAAAGAAACTGTATGGAAAATTCAGTAAGTGTGAGTTTTGGTTACAAAAAATTTCTTTCCTTGGTCACATTGTTTCAAAAAAATGGCATAACTGTTGATCCTACTAAATCAAAAGTTGTTGAAGAATGGCCAAGACCCACAAATGTATCTGAGATCTGTAGTTTTCTTGGTTTGGCAGGTTACTACCAAAGTTTTGTTGAAAATATTTCACGGTTATCTTGTCCAATGACTAAGCTAACTCGGAAGGGTGTTATGTTTATCTGGACAAAAGAATGTGATGATTGTTTTCAGGAGTTGAAAAGATGATTGGTGAATGCTCCAGTTTTGGCACTTCCTTCCAGGAATGGTGAGTTTGTTATATACAGTGATGATTCGTTGAAGGGAATTGGCTATGTACTTAGGCAGAATGATCAGGTAATTGAATATGCTTCACGTCAGTTGAAAACTCATGAGGTAAATTACCCTACACATGACATGGAATTAGCTGTTGTTGTTTTTTATCTAACAATTTGGAGGCATCATTTTATGGAGTAAAGTGTGAAATATATACTCATCACAAAAGTTTAAAGTATATATTCACTCATAAATAATTTAACATGAGAAAGAGGAGATGGCTAGAATTAATCAAGGATTATGATTGTACAATTCATTACCATCCGGGAAAAACAAATAAAGTGGATGATACTTTGAGTCAAAAAAGTAATGCTTCATTAACCATGATACGTTTGGAATGAGATCCTTTGATTTTTGATTTGATGAACTTTGGCATAGATGTTTTTGGTGCTGGAAGTTCTTCTGTTTTGTTTCAGGTATCAGTGAGATCATCTCTATCAGATAGAATTAAGCAAGCGTAGAAGAAAGACAGTGGGTTACAAAAAAAGGTAGAGGTGGTTCAGAAGGGTAAGTTTCCTAAATTTAATATTGATAATGATTGTGTTTTGAGGTTTGGGAAGAGATTATGTGTCCCTGGTGATTCACAGTTGAAGAATGAGTTGTTATGTGAGGCTCATAGTTCCCCGTTTTCAGTTCATCCTGGCAGTACTAAGATGTAGCGAGATCTGCGGGAGTATTACTGGTGGGATGTAATGAAAAGAGATATTGCTGATTTTACAATGATGTGTTTGACTTTTCAATAGGTTAAAGAAGAGCGGAAGTTACCGAAAGGGATGCTTTATCCATTACCATTTCCAGAGTGGAAATGGGAAAATATATCCCTGGACATTGTTGTGGGATTACCGAAGACATATCGAGGTAATAATGTAATCTGAGTTATTGTTCATCGCTTGAATAAATCTACTCATTTCCTTCCTATTTGAGATACTTTCTCTCTAGATCAACTTTCTCAATTCTATCATAAAGAGATAGTCAGGTTGCATGGAGTTCCTCTATCCATTGTATCTGATCATGATCCCAGGTTTACTTCTATCTTTTGGAAAGGCCTTCAGAAGTCGTTGGGTACTGAATTAAATTTTACTACATCTTTTCATCCTCAATCAGATAGGTAGTCAGAACAAAAAATTCAGAATTTTGAGGATATGCTACGTGCTTTTTCGATGGATTATCAGGGATGTTGGGACCAAAATCTTTCTTTGGTTGAGTTTTCTTATAATAACAGTTTTCATTTCAGTATACAGATGGCTCCATTTGAGGCATTATATGGTAAACAGTGTCGAACTCCATATTTTTGGGATAATGTGGGTGAAAGGAAGCTGATGGGACTAGAATTGGTAGAAGAGATGGCAGAAAAAGTTCAGTTGATTCAGAAACACATGATAACAGCTCAGAGCAGACAGAAAAGTTATGCAGCCAACAGGAGGAAGGATCTCTCTTTCGAGGTAGGTGATCATGTTTTTCTCAAAGTTTCACCAGGGAAAAGTGTGATGAGATTTGGTAAGAAAGGAAAGATGATTCCAAGGTTTATTGGACCATCTGAAATTCTGGAGAGAGTTGGATCAGTTGCTTACCGAGTGGATTTACCTCTGAGTTTATCTCAGGTACACAATGTTTTTCATGTTTCGATGTTGAGAAAGTACATGCCAGATCCATCTCATGTTTTGAGCCCAGTGGTAGATCAGTTAGAAGAGAATCTCTCTTATGAAGAACAACCAGTCCAAGTGTTGCAGAATAAGGTAATTCACCAGGTAAAGGTTTTTTGAAAAAACCATATGGTTGAAGAGGCAACATGGTAATCTGAAAATGCTATGAGGGATAAATACCCCAACTTAATTTGATAAGTGAATAAAATTCCGAGGACGCAATTCCCAAAAGTAGGGAATGATGTAACATCCTAGGTAAATAAATATTAAAACATTTTCATATTTATTAATATTTGTTAATTAAATATTAATTTTACTTTAAAGGGGTTGCTATGTTCGATAGCGTACCCGATAGGCAACATAGAGTTTCTTTGAAATCTTACGTTGCACACTAGTAATAAAATAATATTATTTTAAATGGTAGTTAACACGTAGCTGTTGTATTGGAGGGAATGAATATAAATAACTAAAATATGATTATATATGTTTGTTAAATGTTTTAACATTTATACAATAAAGGATAAAGGCTTAAAATATGAAAAGAATTCAATTTTAGGCATACATACTCTAATTTTCAATATAGGTCCACTTATCGCCTTTTGATGGCGAACTGACATTAAATATAGTTTTGGTAACTCTTATACGTTTTATTGGACCAAATAAAATTATTATTTATAATCGGGACATCATAATTTTCTTTGTGTAAAGTTTTGATATTTTTCCGATAAAGTTCATTTTTTAATGAATATTGAAAAATGTTGTATTTTAATTCAAATCCTCATTTTAATCTAATTTATTAATATGATTAGATTATCTTTTAAATTTTTTAAGTGAAATTAGAATATATTTTTACCTTTTAATCTAATAGTGGTCGTTGGAATTAATTTCACTTTGAAATTGGACTTAAACTAGTGTGTCAACATTTTGATATATATTGTTTCATAAAAACACGCTATTTGTCATGATCGTGGGAATTAATTATTAAACTAATTAATGTAACTTATATGTTTTCAATTTTGTAAAATAGACATCATTTTTGAATTCTGAATAACAAATATAGCTTAGGGTTATGTTTTGGTATTTTTATGAAAAACTTTAATTTTTGATGAATAGTGAAACCACTAAGTGGTACTTAAAAAAACTGATTTTTTGTTTAAATTAAATTTTACCACCTATGTGTTTTGAATTTCAAAAATCCAATATACATGGTTTTCATTAATAAGTAAAATGTGGTTCAATGGGGTTAAAATAATTTTTTCGTGAATAGTAACTTTTATGTTATTAATCACGATTAGAGGTAATTAGTGTAATTTAATGTAAAAATAATGTTTTAATAATATGAAATGACCTTGACACGTGACCTACCATTATTGGATGTGTCATGGAAGACCAAGACAATCCATGGGTCAACTTGGGGACCCCATGGAGCCACTTTGGTAGGAAAATGACATTAATAACTTTTTATTTAATGTAAAAATTAATATGTCACAAACATGTATTGTTTTACTAAACCAATTTTTAAATGAGGTTATAGAAGTCATAGTTTTGACTATAAATATTCATTAGAAAGATAAATATATATCCTACATCATGATATTTTTTTTTAGACATTAAATAAATTTAATTATTTATGATACCATGATGATGTCGCGATTACCTCATTATTTAACGATTTAAATAAAATGAAAATATAATGTAAACTATAAGACCTAAACTTGTCAAATACCTATTGTGTTGGTGGATTTAGAATTCTAATCACCTTATCCTAGAAATATATAATTTTGGGACCTTTAAAATCCAAAAATCATTTTATAATTAAGTAACCATTTATAACATTCCAAGAGTGCCCCTCCTCTCCTCTTATAAAAGTCCCCCACATCTACAACCTTACCCACACCTCTCAAGATTTTGGCTCTGCCAAACGCTTCTTATTTTGTCTCTCCACATCCCTATATTACTCTTAGAAGCCTCACTTTGGGGAGAAGACTTCCCAAGAATGCCTTTGAGCTCAAATCAAAAAGAGTTACCTGATTTAAAGGTGGTGTATTATTTTGTGTTCTTTTGTTTTATTTTTCTTCTCTAACCCCTATCCTCTTTTTATTGTTTACTTTTATAACAACACCAGTATTGTAAAATACCAGGATGTTGTTATGTGAAGGATTCGAGCAACACTTACACACAACTTCGTCTAATGGTTACAGAACATAATGTTTCTGTGGATGGAGAATTTCTGCCTCACGAAACGATGATTATTCAATATTCATTTAACACCTTTCATAGTGTCCATTAAGATGTAAATTTATTTATATATGATATATATTATGTTTTTGTTTTCCTTATGCTTCTGTATTTTTAATTTATGGCATAACTTTATGGTTTCCATTATGGGTAAATAGAATAATTTAATTTTAGGAAGTGCGGACTACCGCCCCCTCAAAGTGATTTGATTCGTTAATGCCATATGTGGGATGTATAAAGGATTGAGTTAATGTTATTATATATGATGTTATACCGGAATTATAATATAACCTTATATCATTATTATTTCACTCCATTAAATACTAAATAGAAATGAAAGTAGCATTCATGCGTACGTACGCCTTACCATCTCCATGAACGGTGCATTTCATTTCTTACCTATAAATGTTATATACTATTATAAATAAATTTATATTCTAGATATATATAATATATATTATTTCCAAATCATGAATATCATTCTGGATATAATGAAAATTTGACCACATAAACAACATGTAATTGTAAGAAGTCCATTTTTGACTTAAGTACCAAATATCGAAAAAATGAACTTTATTAAATTAAATGATTACATAACGTTTATAACATGGAAATAAGTTATATAAAAGGAATAATAAACTTGAAAAAAGTTCTTAAGAAAGTATAAATTATCTTTAGTTTATTATTGAGGAGAATAAAGAGCAATCGAGTCACGTCGGACACGAGGTAAGGGACTTCGTCTCAATCTCCTTTCATTGAGGTATATTTTGTTCTAATACAAGGCGTTCTTTTATACGGTGTATAAACCCCTTTGACTTATAATTTTATACAAAAGGAATCTTTTTCTATGAATCGTTTTACAAAAAAACAAAAAGGAATGTTTCTTTTAACGTACGCAGTGACAACGACCTTTTCCGCCGCCGTGAGTGTTATTTGGACTTTGGCCTCCTCAACAAGCCGTAATGTTTTTAAAATGAAATAAATACCATATACTATTTTATGTATTATGGTATTGAAAATGTTTTTTATAATGTATTTGTTATGTCATTATATTTAAGTGATATATTGTGATCAAAGTGTGGAAATGTTTTCTTTCCATTATATTTTTTTATGTCTTATGATTTTATAATGGTACTTGGACATTTGAAGGGTGGTTACGTGATAAACCATATGACGGCTGGTGCCATGAATACTAGGACGGGTGGCTACATTATAACCTCCAATTCGTTGGGTATGGAATTCAGCCGTATGGATATTCCATTAATTGATACATGTGTAAGTCGACCGAATGATTATTCCATTTAAGTATGTTTATGTCCCAAGTTACCTTTATATGTTATGTGTTATTTATATGGATTTTATGGTAAAATTTTGATCACAAAATGGGTAAGTAATGATATTTTATTCAGTGAAGAGTTTTTTATACTTTATAAGGGTTAAAATTATTACTTTCATAAAGTATTTTTGGTTTACTGGTTGTTTTGAAAAACTACCAGTTTTCCTTCTTTGTGTATCCCTTACTAAGATTTTTATGCCCACCCCAAGTTTTTGAAATGTTTTTCACAGGAATTAATGTGGAATAGGGTCAAGGATGGGATCAAGGAAATGTCATGCCACCTAAAACATGGAACTAGACATGTTTCTTTTTAAGAGTTTTTATTTTATGGAAACTTAGTAGAAGTGTATACCTTGTAATCTTTTGAGATGTAATAGTTATGTCCTAATTCTCTAAAACACTAAACCTGAAAAGATCCTTAATGTGAATTATTCATTTAATTCAATATTAAGTAATGTTTAAGGCCAGGCCTTATAAATAATCCCCTATAATGTTTTTATTAGACTCTAAATTTCATGAACATACTGTTGGTTCTGTTTTAGTCAAAGGAATTATGAAAATCTAATGAAATACAAAAAAATGGGTTTTAAAAAAATACTAGATAATTGTAATCGATATGAATATTGGATAAATATAGATTTATAGCCTTATCAATGGATTCCCCTAATTGATATTACATTAATAATAAACTATATTAGGAAATTATCTCATTTTGGGGAATAAGATAAGAAAAAGATAATTTTTTTTGTTTAAAAACCATTTTTACTAGTCATAATACCCCATTCCCCTTATAATAATTGAATCCCTCATTATAATTTTATGAAAATATATCAAAAACTGTAAATATAAAAATTAATTGATAGTCTTTTTTCCTTATGGATGACCCCTAGTCATATGGATCACCTTCATAGTGACCTTTTCATATTATATGGAATATGAGAGGTCCAATTCTAGATATACACCTCACTAAAGAGGAGAGGGGGGAATTTGTGTTTGTAACTTTTTAACAATTTATATCAAATATCCTTTTTAATGATTTGACTTTTTTGAATCTAGATTTTCATATTCTTTTTTTCTTACCGAATGCAAGTGTAATAATGAATGTAAAATATGGGACACAATATTTTTAAAAAGATTACATGAAATTATGAGAAGATTGAACTTTCCATTTGTGGTGATGACCAGTACAAATATTATCTAAAATAATGTGATTATCAATACATTGGTGTGGATAGAATCTCCATATCCAAACATTGAGTCCATAATCTTTGGGAGGGTATGTAAATAATCCTTATTCATTAGAGTACTGTTGACCCAGTCCAACTTGTACCTCCTCTCTGTAATATCATACTACCAGTGATGATAGTCTCAACATTCTTTCATATGTAACTTTGTAATACTACAATTTTATTCCACCTATTAAGGCATATATTGAAGGTCAAAGTGCAGCATTATTCTCTTCATCCTTTATCATCACATTGTTAATTACAGTGAATTGTCAAGAAACTCTTCCTTTTCATCATTTATCTAGAATTTGTCAATATGATTCTTCATATGAGATATATATCAGATATTTAAATATTATAATCTTCATACAATAATTATAAACCGGATCACAGTCCAACAGTTCTTTATTCTTAACCAGGTTCATCAGATTCCAATTGAAAATAAAATATTTTTCTACGATCTCATTGACAATTATTCTTCTTGATATTCTGGTACTTGTAATTTAATTATACTACTTCATATAATACCTCATATTAATTTTATAATATATATATATGATGTGTATCATTATTTTTCTTCTAAAAACTACTTGTTAAGGAAACCCTATCTAGTATATGGTTGATACCTTCTTCTTTTCATCATCCACTAACTTTTTCTATATATGGTAATTATACTCCATCTAGAACCCCCTAATTCATATAACTCATGTTCTTCCACAAAATAATCCCAAATGATAATTAGTATCACAAATTATAGATGATAATGTCTTACAATGAATATTAATTAGCAATTTTTCTCCTCTAATGTATGATAAAATGTGTATGATCCGCTTCCAAAGTGAAATAAATATCGAGCAATTGATCTTTTATTCAGATAAAGTATCTCTATTATATCAATGTGTTCAACAAATACACGAACTTATTCAATAATATATTATGCAAGATATAAATTTCAAAATATAAATTTATTTCAACAGACCAAAATTTTCATTATGTATTAATTGTATTGGATTCTCAGATTAGAATACCGCAGTGAAAAAAATTATAATTTTTTTATTTTATTTGTTATTATTAATTTATTTTATTGTTTATTATGTTCTTATGAAGATATAAAAATGTTTTCATACCATTTTAATTCATGAACTAATGTTTTTCACTTCTTCTTCATGTAACAAAGTACATGGCCATCTCAAACAACCTCTTCATGAAAACCAGTTTAGATGATTCATCTCTATGAATCTTTAGATACTTATATAATGTGATATACTATTATTAAAAAAGAGATGTGTACTAGGTTTTCTTCAAGAATTATCTAGAGAGTCTCAATATTGGCTCAAACTATTAAGGCATCAGATAACATGTTATTCACTAAACACATCAGTGCATGTTTTGAAAGTCACGAGGCCATGAGATATTCTCCTCTTTCATGAAAGAAGATAGTTTCACACAACATTATTCCCTTTACATAGAATAAAAAAGGAGAAGCCTTGTTTCTATGTTGTATATAAGACAACTCAAGGATGAATGGTAGTTGTAGTCGAATTCTTTTCCGACACTCTATAATTATATGAGCAAATCACCACCACTCATTTATTACTTCAATAACATAAAAGATTCAAAAATATAAAATTTTAATCAATTCATTGAATTATTGAAGATCTCAGAGTTTTAAACATTCTCATGTGAGATTCCATATAATCATGTGTCATCAATAAAGGTAGATTCCCTTCTGACACAATAATTGTCTTCTACCTTTACACAAGATTACCCTTACACAACTACACTTATTCAATTCCATTAGCATTTCATATCATGTATAGTCATATAATCCTCATATGGTATAATATTCCTTAAAATGATTCATTCAAAAAAGGAAAATGTTTCATGTATAGAGATTATTCCCCTCATCACGATAGAAACCCATCCTCAACATTATCATGGTGTCATTATGTTTAATAATTATATTTTTGTCCTTGAACTTGACATCATGAGAAACCCTTCATTTTTTGGGAGGTAAAGGATAATATATATTTTAATTGGATGGACTATATAATCATGATCATGTATCCCATGTTTTGTCAATATTTTATTTATATGGATAAAAATCGATCTCTATGTACCCATCTCAAATAAATATTTTTCTTAGTTGACTACTTCCATATAATATTATTCATTCTTTTCATGAATCAATGAGTATGTTAGGGATCACTCCAAAAACCACATGACACACACATGATTCGTGGGTTAATTATCCCTATGTAGGGCCACATACATAAGAAAGCTCACCCATTCCCATCTCTATGTGTGCAATGTTTCCACCTATCTTCCCATAATTGTACAATAATGTAATCATGATGGATTTCACATATTGGCTATCCTTTGTGGTAGAACTAGCTCCCAAAATAAGTTTGATTGAGCTAGTCCTTGAGGATTTCATATATGTCCATATTTTTTATAAAGGCCTATGACCAAAAGATACTAATAATTATTCTATGTATAGAATATAATAACATTAAATTCACAAATTCATTCTTCAAAATTCATCAGAACAAATAAAAAATATTTTCCCTGGAATTATTCATCACCATATTTTTGTAAATAATGAGCACTTTCTAGCGTAATTGATGCATGGATTCTGACATTAAATAATGTATATATAACGATCATAATTTAAAATAAAATTATTCAATGGAAATTATTAAGATAATAGTAAATGAGTGATTCTTCTCGCTATTCATCATCCATCCAAGGTATTTCAACTTTTTTCTAAGAATTGATACTTCAATCAAACATTTTATTAAAATATTCATGACGAATTCTTCAACATATGGACATAAATGAAGTATTTATATTTCGTTGAATGGTATTGATAACCAATGAAAACCATTAAAAACAAATACCACTCTCATGAAAATTGGCATCAATAATCTCCTACTTTGAATTTTTGGAAATACCTTAAAACTCACTCTAGATGATTATCTTAATATGTGAATATATCCCCTTTACATTTCCAAATATTCATTACACTTTTTCTCACCTGTATTTACATGAAATAAAATGATCATGGGAAGAGGGTATAAATTCATTATTAATAAATGATTTATCCATTATTTTACTCTATGTTTACAAGATCCATTCTATGTGTGGAAGATTAGACGATTTGAGATAGAGAAAAAATAAATCTATTACCAACTATTCTTAATACCACAAATAATGAGAAATCATAAACATATCTTCAAGGGTTGTCCACATTTATTCCATTATAATGATACAACTTGAGATATGATACATTTAAAATAAATATCATCCTAGTACTTTTTCAATAACTTCAATAGACTAAATAAAAATATTCATGTTCATGAAGAAGGATAAGTGGCCTTAAAACAATATGTTATTGTCCTTACCATCTTGTATGATGGTGTATCGAACTCGTAAAATATCAAATTTATCAATTTTATCGACCACTACAATATATGTATTACTTCCCTTCCCTAAAACCAAGTTGGAATTTTTCACTTTAAAATAAATGATAGGTTTAGAATTGATGGAATAACCCCTTAATCTTCTGAATCAATTCTCAAGATAGATTTAATTGGGATAGTTCTAAGTAACTCATCTAGTAATTATCATATGATTCCTAGCCTCTAAATTTTCCTAGTCCACCTCATCGAATATAATTATTTCTCACACACACCTCCTTCCATAGGGGTATTATATGGTGCATGTAGTGGCTGCACCATGTCTCACCATTTTGTATTCTCCAATAGTTTCCATATAGGTGGAATCATTCTAAAGACTCATACACCATGGTAAATAAAAAAACATATCCAAAGAAATATAGATTTGGTAATACTAAAATTTGAATCAAATACCTGTAGCCCTTACACTTCCCTTCAAAACCTATCATATGCCACTCACATATAATATTACTTACATATTCATATGAACATTCATTTACCCATATTGACTTAGTAATATTTCCATTAGATGATAGAATAATAAACTATATAGGATTTCAATGAATCATTAAATAGTGGCATAAAATTCTATTCTAAAACTATATCGTTAATTAAACACACTTCTAGTGTTGGCTTAGTATAATTCCACCAAGAGGTAATGATAGAAAACAATGATTAACTTATTTTTTAATTCTTAGAGAATTAAATCAAATTTTAATATAGAAAAAAATAGAACATAAAAGAATCATATGAATTCCATGTGATTCCTATATGCCTATAAATCCCCATTAGTATTACATATTTCATCTCATATATAGTACTATAAATCAGATATCAATAAATTCATATACAAATTTTTCATGACAAAATAACTGAAATATAAAAATGAAAACCAAAAAAATATCTTAAATCACCGAAATATTGTTTTTACATATAATATGTATTTTTACATTTATAGATATACCCATATCCATGTCTATGTAGTAAAATATTTTATTTTCAAGATTCCTCATTTAATTATTTGTGGTAGAGCTCCCATAACTGAATAACTGGATACTAAAACAACAGTAAAAATAAAATTTCAAATATTCAAATCGAAATAATGAAATTTCCTTTGTCAATTTACGAAATCTTTTCCCCCATAATGATATAAAGGAGACAAAAATCAATAAAAAAATCTCAAAATTACCCCTATTTTAGTAATATATCCTCAAATTTATTTATTTTTCTTTTTTCTGTCACACTGAAATTCCCAATTTCCCTCACCCACCATAGAAGTAAGACTACCAGAAAAAAAATCAACACTTTAATCTCTAAAAGAAACTAATTGGTATATTTATCATCCATCATTGATCACAAATCCATAAATACTAAATAAATTTCCACCAATAAGTGGAAATAAATAATTTTATTCTATAAAAATAAACGTAATATAGTAAGCCCCATTATATGAACTACAGTCATAAAGACAACCCCTTATGTGAGAGGTACAATAGCTAATAAAAAGATATCATATTTAAGGAATAATAACCAATGTATAGATTCATACGTGGGGATAATTGGTATCAGAAACCCTAAGAACAAATATCTTTTGGGAATGAGATCTAAGGTGAGTGTAGATCCACGGGTGATGATGATTGATGGTGTTATATGAAAGTCCCATATCCATATATCACACACTATAAAACTCCACAAAAAATACCAAATAAAATAATATTCAATCTGTATCGTTTTACCTCATGGAACTATCATATGAATTTTTAACACCCCCATTCTATCAAATTCTATTACAACCAAATTATAGTGTCACCTGACCTTCTATGTGACTAATAGTATCCCAAAGGTTTCTAAATATATGTTATGTTCAGAGAGGTGGAATTTGCAGACTATGTCTTTTGATGATTAATAATAACAATACCAACACAATATAATAAAATAAATTAAAATAATAATATAAAGATTCATAATAAAATAATAAACATTAAACATGGAATGTGATTCAATGAAAATTAATTTCCAATTTTCCAATAACATATGTACATTTATAAAATTAATACAAATAACTAAATAAATAGAATAGAGGATACAACTATACCATCAGAAAAACTAATGTTCACATCTGATGAACCATCTATAACACAATCTCTAATAGATTCTAGAGGATGAGATTCTACCATTACCTGATCTAGGGGAAATAAATTCATCTTGTGTCTCGAATGAATAATGTAAGGTGTGAATTTGAACTAAGTATTCTACCATCAATAGTGTCTGTAAATAATATCCATATGTATATCAATACTTGAAAAATATAAAAAAAATGTGACCAAATATTCTACAAAAGATTATCAAAATTTTCTGGACCAACCCAAAGTGAGCTTCTACCTATATTGGAGAGTTCCAATATGGAACATTACATCCGTACACTATTATAATAGAGGCTCTCGAACCATCTAATCCATTTCATTTCACAATCCATCACATACAGGTCCATAACATACATCAAATTTGAGAGAACTATATTTTTGAAATGGTAAGTTCACTTAATTTTTTAGCATATCTCACACATCCAAAAACTATCAAGCCTATATTCAATGATAACACACAACACTAACAGTCAGTTTCATTGGTGTACTTATCTTATATTTCAATGTTAAACATCACTACACCCATGCCTCTCAATCAATTTAGGGAACCTCAAATGTGAGATAAATCATCTGAATTTTAATCCTATTTTTTGGATGTTAAACTAATAATTCATTTTAATACAAGGTACCCAATAGATCTTTGATATGTTTGAGAATTTTTAAAAAAATTGATAAATTGTTTAAATAAGAATTTTTGGTGATTTAATTAAATTTTATAAATAATTTATATCTTTTTTTTTAATTTAGGAATTTTAATTTTGTAAGGGCTATTGGGTTTGAATGTTAATAGTTTAATTCTCACTATATTATAAATTATGAAATTTAGTACACTATGTTTATTTTTTCAAAAATACATGTTAAAGATACAATAAATGAAAAATGTTGGATTGACAATTCTATGATGTTGTCATGTCATAAGTCAATCAACCACCATTATTGACCATATTTTGAGAAAGCATATGACCACAATGGGAGACTTCGTGATCAATAAACTTACCAGGTATTAAAAACTAACAATATAATGTGACCATGACCATGACTAGAGTTAATATGAATGCATATATTCATCATAATAAAATTGATATAGGATTAAATCTTTCATAAGATAGCCCAGGTGACCATGCACTTCCTCAAAAAATATTTCATACTAATTTATAAATATAGCACAAGAATCTTTCCACGTTGGTGTGCCTCAAAAACTGCAATGACACCATTCATAGTAACTCATGTTATCGCATAATGGAGGAATGGTAATTTGGTTGACTATGTGATGAGTCCTGAACATAAATGTGGTAAAATTCAAAAAATCCATGATTTAATTGAATGCACATCTCAAAAGCTACTACACCACTCCCTCTCAAATGAACATCAATTGACAAAAAAATTCATGCTACAACAACAGTCCAAATCGGTCATGAGACACAAAAATCAACCAATTTATCCCTCCATATGCTATTGAATCCCAAAATCCACTTATTATGACTCCATAATAAATTCCAAAAACTGCCCTTCTAAATATTTTTGGTGACATATAGACTAAATTACTACTCATTCCTAAAAAAAATAAGGACTCTCTGGATGGGAAAAATTGAGTCTCATTGCTCAGCTCAATCCTAATAATTCAAATTACACTCCACAAAATACATTCATTGTATTTATAACATGATTAAAATTGATAATTAATAAATTAAAATGTACAAAAACATTCCTACATAGATTATTCTCAAACCAGTATATATCTTGATAGTGGTAGAACTATGAAGAATGTGCAATATTCGAGATACCTAGCTGAATCCATCAGGACCCCCAAGATTGAATAATTCCAAACATATGGGGATGTATAATTTTATAAGGATCAAAATTGAAATTAATAATATTACAAATGTTCTAGTATCACCATATAAATTTGAATAACTTTGTGCTACTGGTGTGGAAAATTAAAAATCATGCCACACACCCCATTTTATTCTATTATAAGAGGTGGAAATGTTCAGTGGGATTAAAATCGGTTCTGTGCATTCATTATCTAAATGGAATATTATTTAATAATTTCATGTCTTCTTTTATTTGAAATTATTGTAATTCTCTAGTGATTGCATACTCAACCCTCATTGAAATATTCAAGGGGATTTGTTTTACCCATCGGTAATGAATTTAAAGATTAACTAATAATTCTATTCTATTTACCTTTGAGAAAATTTTCAATCGTAGTAAATTGTAATAGGTTTTTATTATCTTATATATTTTTGAATTATATTTCATTTATATTTAGTATGAACAAATAAGAAATTTGTTCAGTATTCATTTCATATGATATTGATTAGAGTGATAAACATGAGGTGATGAGAAATATAAGATCACTGGTCAATGTATGGGTAAAAGTTACATTGATAATTTTATTCCCCTACCTGATATGATATTACATGGTATGGGTGATCAATTGGTATTTCATCTGTTTAGAGATTGAAAATTAGGGAGAAAGATATAGAAGATATATATAATATGTAATTTGAGGGGATATCAAAGACTATGATATGTCATCTTAAACAGAAATTAAATATAATCCAATAATTAATTTTACACACGAGACTGAGTAATCAAAATAAAAACAAACTCAAATAACATTAACCATCAGATGTAGCCTTATTCCACTACAACTGGATTTATTTCAGGATCATAAAATGAATTTTTTGAAAGTCCCATAAGAGTTCATTATTAAAATTGGAATATTTTCCAGGTAGGATAGTGTTTTGTGATCAATATTTGTAAAATCATTTCATCACATAAATAGGTATAGTTCAACCCACCTCATTTTTGTGATCGAAAGGATTAAAGAACACTCTTTGAGAGAATACATAATGAATAAAAAATATTTAAGCTGAAATTGATCATTTCACTATTCTATGTACTAAATCCTTATACCCATTTACTTGTTTGACAATATTTACTAATGATAGTGAAAATAATGGATAAATATAGAGCAACTAAATTTTAATTTTTGATAACTATTTTCACTGAATTTCAGAAAAAATAACTAGTCATTAAAAATGAATAACTAACATAACATTAAACATAAAACAGGATTAATACATCTCATTCCATACCCTACTCACTAGGTAATATAGGATTTGAACTAAAATTTATTAGATTTATCCAATTTATGTAGTGATTATAATACAGTAAGAGTCTCATAACATCAATTCAACTATAATTTCCTTCCCTTTAACATTAAAAAAAATCCATGGATTATATTTATGGTCTAAAACATGTAGAGACAACCACCTAAGATGAAATAAAAAATATATCCTCTATAAATATTTCCCTACCTCAAGGATTACACAAATTAGAGAAAAATAAAGGATAATGAAATAATTAAGAGAAACTCTTTATAAGTTCTAGGAGATATTTTGGGCACTGAATGCATATTTCCCACAAAAAATTGTAAATATAGCCATGTCTATGTGTTATTTAAATATTTATTGATTTATAGTGATCAATACCTATTAGATTAATATATTTATGTATAACTTATAGAAAATTCACATGTTTAATTCTAATATAAAATGGAGATAATTTCCCAAAACTATGAATAAGTTAGTACAACAACTACAATGACATGGGTATAAGAGGTATTGATTTCTAAAAAAAACTTTGGAATAAAATTAACTAGAAGATCAAAACATTCTTGTGAGATATATATCTATGAACATGGTGTGTGAAACAACACTTACTACACGCCCCATGAGTCTTCAATATTTTCTACTCTCAATACTAATACATTGATGGATTCCATTAAGATCGTGTAACTCGAAGATGTGGTTCCATAGTCATATGAAATTCACAATCTATTGAACAATGTAATCTAGGAATCAATGAATTTTACAATATTCTATACAAAGATGATTACCAATAGTCATAAAGGCCACCCTTCTAAAAGGGTTTCAAAAAAAATCCCATTCAAATCCAATTTGAAGAACCACCTTTCAATGTTCTAAATGTTACAAAAGTGGTGGTTCTCATGATCTTTTAATGAAATACTTTTTCAAAAATATTGTGAAATCTCAATCTATAAATTAAAATACTCACACAACTCATGGATCAACACTAGTGGAAAAGGAAGGAAATGATATCCAGGTGACATCTCCAATCAATTAAATCCAAAATTATGTTTTATGTAAGCTTCCCACTCAATAATTTCCTAAACATAAAGGATTTTTTTCCTTCCATTTAATTTATTATTGGAAATAAACTAAAGAATAGTAAAAACCCCCCAAAATCATGGTGAAACTATAAGTGGATAACCCACTAAATGAGAACAGTATATCCCTAAGAGGGATCTTCAAGAAAAATTTCTAATGGAGACACCCCTATTGAAAAAGGGAAACGAGAAAGACAATATGGAAGAATCAATTCATACCAGAACACCCTTCCCTAATATAGTGAAAACAACTTATTAGAAAGATAAAGACATACAAATTCATCATATTCTATATATATATATTATAGTAGGTATAATTGAATATTTATTTACTAGAACCCATGAGATAATTTATAGGGAATGTAAAATTTATAAAAGACATATAAACTAGGAAGAAAATGTTATATGTCCATAAAAAGTTAAATCTTTGGAGAAATGTTTCTTCCATTGTTAACACAGTAATACCAAGTGAATTCCAATACACTGGTACTTTCACCATGCATTTAGCTATATGTGAACTCAATTTATATAATGCACTATGTGATTTGGGATCATTAATTAATGTACATCCTTATTCAGTTTGTTCTTCCCTACATGCTATATAGTTTAGAACCACCTAAGTGGTTGTGTAATTGGTCATCCAAACCACTTCCTATATAGAATGATTTATATATGTAATTATTGTATGTTTTAAATTTTATTTTCAATATATTACATGTTAGTCCCTCCTCCTCTAGTGGTTCTCTTCTAGTGATAGTGTTCACATCAACCCTTCCTCGTTCATCAAAGAAGTGCCTCATCTCATGAATGAATTAATTTGGTATATCACCTGGAAAACTCCCATTATAGTTTTTCATATTCTTCATATGAGGGTCAACTGGTTTTTTCTAGTATCCACTTTTCACCAATGTACCTCAGGATTCTCCATGTCTATGTAGTGGATCGTGTCATGTCTCAAACGCTACCGATGGGTTTGATATTATTTCCTCTCTTATAGTGGATAGTTTTTTCTATAAAAATACCACTATTGATCATTTTAACTCAATCATGAACGTTTAATATGGATTAATTCTTCAATTACTAATTGTAATTTTTGGAACATATCATAGGATCATTAATTTCACTGATAAGAAAGATATATAATGGTCTTGTTCTAGATCATATTGAGTTTCACAAGGATTTCATTTCAACATCATTCAATAGACTGTTTAATCTCCCATTAATAGATTCCCATCCTTTATAGTGGTTTGGGTCAATTTATCTATAATTCTTGTTCTATTATAGAACATGGGCCTCATTCGATCTATATGTAATTACATTTTTGATTTCCTGTGTACAAATCAGAAGAATTGTTCATTAAACCATAAAATTTTGGCATGATTCTATTTTTAGATATATCTATCTCACCCCCTCTTGAATGTGTGTTGATTTTTGATGAGGGTGAGTACAAGTATTTTCTTATAATTTATTATTATTCATGGAGGACACTTTCTCTATGTTTCATAAAAATGGAATTATTTTGAAGGCTATTGAAATATGTCCCTAGTCTTGATGTTGGAAGAAACCTTCTCTGTCGCATTTTTTCAAGTCATTTTGAACTTGTAATATTGGAAGTATCCCATCATTTAAAGGGAGGGTCATTGTTCAATTTTGGTTCCCTATGGGATGGAGGGAATGTAGATGATGACCCATCATGGTGGAGTGGTTCATCTACCATCATAATATCTCGTCTATTATTAGTCCAACATGTCTTAAATTGGTAGGGGATAGTAAAATAAGAGGCATCAGTCTAATTGTTTCTGAAATTCTGAAATATTATTTTACATAGGTGGGTGGTTTTATACTGATGTTTTAAATCCTACCAAAGAATTCATTCCATAGATCATTCATCATTCTTATCTATAAAATGAAACAAAAATTAATGTTGGTCCTGATCATCCTATTACACTAGGGGAGGTATATAAGTTTTCCAACAATCAAGTGATGCAATCAATTTCCCCTTGATCAAGGATATAAAATAAAATTCAACTAATCATAATTACTAGGAGGACTTTAATGTTCTGTGTAATAATATGTGTGGAATAAAAATCAATTCTATTGAACAATGTATAGGTGGATATATTTTTTTCAAAAATTGTAGACATGCTTCAAATAAAGCTAACTGTTTAAAAATGATCAATCATCTCTAGAGGGAGTCCCATATAATCTCATTTTTTATTTCGATCGAGTATGTGAAGTTCATTGAGGTCGAGGGTTGGTATAAATTGGTTTCAACAGAGAATAATTATCTCTAAATGTCTTCTACCTCAGATTAATATTGGTGCTCGATAAAGAATGATCGAGAATATGAGACCATTTACATTGAATATGGGTATTTAAATTCAATTAACTATGAAGTGGAACTATATAATAAATTTAAATATCAATAGGGTCTTATAATCAAAAAAAATAAAAAATATTTCATAGATTTGTGATATCCCCTTTAAACAAAAAAACACAACTTTCCTGCCTCCCATAGGGAAGAAAAAGAGTGTCTAGAAATAATATTGAGCACATACCAAACCTAATAAAACAATGTATTTTTTGATTTTATATTTATAGAATTATAAAGGGTCATAATATTTGGATATACATAAGAAAAAGATAGATAAAACATGACTAGAGGAACATTGTATGGTCAACGATATTAGTAATTATCTTCCCCTATTTTTCTCTAAAAATTTGATTGTCTAGTATAATATCTTTTGTATAGTTCTATATAAAGAAAATTTTAAGGAAATGTTTCAGAATATTGATTTTTCCTTAGAATAAAAAAAAATTATAGGGTGATTAAGAGGCCTCATTTCCATAACAATGCTAGATTCCAATAGTTTTCCTCCCATATGAACTTGATTTATCAAATTTTTTATAGAAACTCGTTTAGATATAATGATTTAGTGATGCTATTAGACATCACTTATATATCTATATAATGTTTCCTATAACTTTATCCAACCATTAATGTATATTAATTTTTATATTTAATATTTTTTTACCTCAAGATTGATCTATGGAGTTGGCCAGTGAAATCTATTTCATCATGTTTTCTTTATTGAGTTGTGTTTTATAGGTATGTGGTTATTAATATTAAATTGTAAATTTGTGTCTTAATCTTCTTTTGTGATGGAAATATTTTTTAAGACATTATTAATTTTTTATGGGTTCCAGATATTCCCTTTAATTTGGTTTCCTTAATAAATAAATTGTTATATTGGATTGGTTACCATGAAATTTGTACCCTACTAGTTTTTACATCCCATACATCAATGACAGAAGAGTTAAAGTTCACCCACGTACTATCTTATATATAAAACATTTAAATAAAACAAAAATAATAATAAATTTTAATGATGAAATAACTCCATGAGGATCAATATGTGTTTACATTAAATAACGTCAAAATTACTCTCTTGTAAAAAATTGGTTATCGAAATTTTCTTATGAAATAATAAAATTATTAGGATATCTATAAACACTAAATTTCTATGAAGAATATATTTTTTTAAATAAACCTAATGTAAATTTGTTTTATATTATAAACTATTTGAATAAATTTATGAGATTAAATTTATTGATTTTATCTTAAAATTAACCAATCCTGCTTTTTTACGTGACATAGATACAAGAATGGATTACGTTGAGTTGAAGACACCATTACAAACCCCCAATGAACTAGAATTGAATTATATTCCATCCATTTCAAATATATAATATTTTAATGGAAAATGGGAAGATTCAATTAATAACATAGTATAATATTAATCTAAAACAATAGAACCAACTGCTGTAAATTTTGAAACAAAACTTTAGGGAAATTGGTTGGACATTATGAGACATTCTTGGGATTTTCCGTACCACAAAAAAGAATAGGATATTTCTAAAAATTAAATATAAACTTGCGAGATAACCATAAATGAGGCTTAACCCAACCCTTTAAAAGATAATTAAAATGGTAAGAGAATGATTTTTATGATCTAGAACCATATAAACAATCTCATTAACCTAATGGATAAGGCTCATTCAAATTTTCCTAATGAAAATGGCTATATAATTGTACATTATGACAAAAATGAGTTAGTTCCAAAAAATTCAAAATAGATGGATAGTCTACATTGATGAGAAGGAGTTGAACCATGTTACTAAGAAGAGAAATTTCTATGTTTATAGTATGGACCAAATTTTAGAGGTCCTATAGGGGAAACACCACTACTATTTCTTTGATTAATTTTCTAAGAATATTTAAATTTAAATTATTCTAGATGTCTAAGGTGAAACCAAACCCACCAACCCATTTAGTACATTTTATTAGTGGAGGAATCCCTTCATTATTTTTAATTACTAATGTACCATTCTATAATGAATGTTGGGTATCATCTCATATTCCATTGAGAACTATTCAGAGGTATTCCTAGATGATTATTTAATTTAATAAACCCATATTAAATGTTTCCTATGATTCTAGAAATAATTTTAAGAAAATTCATCTGTGAAAACATGGTTCCAAACATTGAATATCCTAATTTAACATTTTAGAATGAAAATTATATGGGCCACACAATTTAAATTTATGAGATTTAAGTATAAGATGAAAAAAAATTCTTATTTTTACAATGCATTAACTTGGTATTGTGATACAAATCCAGTCCTTTTTAGAACATGTATGATATTATTAATAATTTATTATGAACTTTAGTAAGATTTTTTCCCACTAACTATCCTGACCATTAAGATTAAAAATATTGTAATTGTTGATTAATAATGGATATATTTTCATAAGATCAATGTGAATTTGAACGAAACCCCCATAATCTATCCATAGGATTGGAATTTTCCTTTTATAAAGACGTTTGATGGATGGAATATGGTTATAGGAGGCATGTTATTCGAAAAGTGTTTTGGGAACCCAGACTACATATCCTATACTTATCAGGCCATAGACTCATCTGATATAAATTTCATAGTAAGAGGAAAAAAATTATCTATTATTTAAAACAAAATGGCCTTATTGTCTTTGAAAATTAATTATCATTTATTTTGGTCAATAAAACACTATCTAGATAGATATAGAGAAACCAAGACTACTAAGGTTAATTTTTTTACATCATGAGTTAAAAATTGACATGCCGGATAAGAAAGAACATGAAAATTGAGTTATAGACCACATATTTTGGATTCGTCAAACTGTTAAGGTAGAACCACAAACTATAATAAAGATTAATGACTCCTTCCCTTATAAGAAAATATAAAAAGTCAGCTAAGATCCAATGTATAATAATATTGTCAATTTTTTTAAAACCCCAAAGGTGAAACACTTATTTTCTTAGAATAAAAATTTTAAATTAAAATTTGAGTCAAATTATTAAATCTATAAAAATTATATTTATGGAACATTAATATGTAACAAGTATTTAGGAGTTATATCATTGATGAAAAAATTAAATAGGTGATTTGATAATATCATACGCATTCACATGAAGGATATATTTGATAGAATATAATTTCAAGTAATGAGTTAGATGCTCGATAATATTGGCCTTCAAAATTTATAGATTCACATTAATTTTTTAAACCATGCCTAGACATCCATTTTTATGGTAATTTGTTCTAATGAAATGAATTCCACAAGAATCATATATTTCATATGAAATATTTTATTCCAATGAATAAGATTTAATGGATATATTTCTCACATCAATTGGTTTATCCTACATCATATTATCAGTGGTAAATACATCTATGTTTATTAAATAAAAACAAAATGAATCCAATTATTCTCTAGTTTTCCTTGAATTTATAAAATTGTATATTTTTTTTAGATTGATAATTCCCCATGAAATAATAAATGATAAAGCTACATATTTTAACAGCAAGAACATGGAATCCGTGATGTAAAAGTGTGGAGTGAACTGAAATACCTCATTTTCATAGCACTCTTAGATAAATTGGAAGGAATAAGCTTCTAATAAAGATATTAAAAGGATTCTAGAAGAGATAGTAATATATTCCAGGAAGTAATATAGTAATATGATAGAGGATTAGTTATGGGAATATATAATATCATACAAAACACCCATAGCTCAAGGATAATAGGGTTTTGAAAAGGTAACCTAGAAATTGGAAAATATAGAGAGGATAGTAAGCTACATGTAATTTAGGTAGGGGAACTAAAAAGAGGATATTTTAGAATTAACTTTTATACATGGAGTATTTAATATATTTCCATGAATGCCCATCTAGAAAAGAATATTTGAGATATAATATATTATTTTATTTTTCTAGTTAAGAATGTAACTTTATATTGGTATGAATTGTTCCATTTTTATAGGGCCACACCTAGAAACTATTAATTCCCCATATGGTTTCCTTGGTATCAATGGATAAGATTCAAGGAATCATTTTTATTGGAAAATAATTGAAACATTAATGTGATGATTCGTGAAAATAACCAATGTAGGAGTCTAAACACATCCCTAATTCAATTGATTAATTGATTGGTAAGTTTTATCTCTACCTCATAATGATCTATATATTCATTATTTTAATATTTTTTCCTTAGAAAAAAGTAATTTTTAATAATTAGTTCATTTTTTTAGGATATGATCATGGGATATGGAAATGTAACATTGGATTTTATTTTATTATCTTGTCTTTAGTTGTTTTTGTGTTTTTTATTTCTTGAAATGAAAATAAAAATAAATACCAAATTAATTATTTATGGATATATACATATATTCTACATCTATTTTTTTCACATTTATACATGTCTAAACACCTGATTTAATTCATCCCTTACTAAAAAATGAATCTATAGTAGTGGGAGTTCTTTTGATATGAAAATTATTACAATTAAATGATTTTTGAGTGAATATACCAATGATTTCATGGATTGTTCTACTTTTGAACTGGGAAAAATGTTGTAAATGAAAATGAATTTTATGGATTGAGGAACATCGATTTTGTAAATTGGAATAATGATATTAACCTAGGTAAACTACATTTAATAATTTTCTAGAAACATCGGTATACTTCCTAAAAATTTTATAGATATTATGGATTATGGATAGTCATGCCGATGGTATTTGATCTAGAAGTCAACATAAGATAACATAAGAACATGTTTTTACTTTACCCATAAAATAATAGTAAGGGTATAGTTTCACAAGGGTTATTTTTATTCCATAACTACTAAAAATAATCTCATTGGACACCATTTATCATAGGGTGGATTATTTTTGTGTTTAACTACAATGAATCAATAAGTTCGTTTGACCAAATGGATAGGAAATATTCAATAAGACTTATTTAAGATCCGGTGTGGATAGATTTTGGGAATTTTGTGCTTATATGTATAAGTGGAATATGATATATTTAAATGTAATTTGGGAAGATTCTAGGATGTTACAAAGTGAATTTTTAAGGGAATATTAGGGGTGAGTAATTTAAGAATCTATAATTTTATAATATATTGATTTTATTGGAATCCAATTCATTTATTACCCAAAATTGAAAATTATGTTTAAATTTTAGTCAAACTATGTACTAAAATCTTAAATTAAGAATGGTAATTTAGTAAATGGAGTAATTTTTTATTTTCTTTTTCTCATTAATGTATACCTAATTCATGGAATAAATATCTATTCATATAATTGAATTTACTATATTTCAAAAGAGTTTAATTAAATAAGTAGGTGTGGGTGATCTGAACCAAATTTTAAATATTAATATCTCCTTTCAATTATAAATTTACCCCATTATTCATTTTAATCCATTGAACATAACTAATCCATGCTAGTTTTGTGAATTTAAAAATTATTTTATAAATGAAAAAGATATTTATTTTTAGTGATCTATTAAAATTTTGGAATCAATTAAAACACATGAATTTATTTTTGAAACATATAATTTCAATGTTTTAATGGAATTTTATTTTTTATTTAATCTAGAAATTTCCTGAAATGATTTTTCATTTTGAAATTTATAGTTTTATATTAAAAACAATAGGATTGATTAACTATGTGATGTAGTGTTCATGTGGTCTGTAGATCATCCATTGAAATAAACCACACATTGAGAATGTCATCAATCGTAAAAAGTGAATTAACGGATGATAAAGTGACCATATGTTAAAAAAACCAATCTACTGTGAGGATTCCTTGAGAGACCATGAATGCATATATTCTATATACTAATTTCATAAAGGGTCAAAGTTGAATCTACATCACCCAGGTGAATATTACATTTATTACTCAATCAATTTCACCCTCATCACCACATTATCACCAAAATTAATCCAAGTAATCACCTGTCACCCACCACAAGTACCCCGCTCCTGGTATCTCACACTATAATAATAAAAAACCACATATACTCAATAAACCATGAGATAACTCTCAATAAACATTGTGTAAGAATTTTTCACACTCACGAAGTTACCAAAAGTGAATTTACAAATCTACTAAACCACTACCTATCAAAAGTAAATCAATAGGCCACACATATTAGACAAACCATTATTGATCATTTTAGCCCTGAGATTCCCCACTCAACCCTGTATTCTCTCTTCAAGCCACAATTTCCCATTCTCCAACAACCATTTTCTTTAATTCTATTATAATATTATTCTTTATACTATTTAACTAACATCCAAACCCATGTATTGAGCTGCCTTGAATTATTTATGAATTACTAAAATAGTCCCGGTATTAAATCCCAGTACTCAATTCAATCTTAAAAATTCAAATTCCCCTCCACCCAATAGGTTCATGATCCTATTCCATCAAAAAGATATTTATTTTCACTAAATTAATGAAGTACAAAAACATTTCAATTCTAATTCTTCTAAAAAAATATAGATCAAGATCATGGGAAGGGTATAATAACAGATATATGGTTCATGATTCTTGTATATCATAATCACTACTCTAAGTTTCAGCATGTGCGTAACATCTAATGAAGGATAATTCACTAGATATCTACATTAAAATTGAGGAATATAATCCATGTTCTAGAATCATTGATGGATGTCAAAGTAGTCTATGTTTCATATGTGGTACATTTCTATGTACACAAAGTACCATAAATCATTATTCTATAATAGAAAAAATTTTCATCACTATGGAGGGAACTTCCAGGACTTATCAATTAGGATTGGAAACTATTTACAGCTTCCTTATACCCCAACATTTCCTTTTGTAGTAATTTTCAAATAATAGTATTATAAAACTTTATTTTTAGTCACAAAAAATATTCTTATCACCCCTAATAATAAAATTGATTCTTTAATGAAGTTATATTCTTTTCATTTTTCTATAACATTTATGTTGTAGTAATTTTTATGGTATATCTGTTTTCTAATGAAATTTAAATTCTTATTCTCTCGTATTTTGTATTCACATATGTGACACCTGAATAGAATTCATTACCTATGATAGTGAATTGTGTTATGTCCAAGGGGTGATGTGATATATATAAGAAATATTTAAGGATACGGTAAATGTTGCAGGGATTATTGAATTCTACTTCCTGAACCAATATCATTGTTTGTGGATGACCAACCAAGAGTTCAAACGATTTGAGAGAGACCAAGAGATAAAACAATAGAATAATTAAATGGTATTAAATGTGTGAATTTATTCAAGTTTCATTAACTTTATCATAAAAAAATATAAAAAAATCTAATCAGTTCGATCAAACACATGACACATTGAAATGGAAAAAAACACACCCAAAATACTCTCTTATCTGAAAGAACCTGAGGCTACAACTACTCTATTTATTTTTCATTCATAAAATTCATTTTTTGAAGGCCATATAATAGATCATTCATAAACATCCAACAATAAATAGAGAAAAATGCATCATGGGAATAATATTTTTTACCCAACCTCAATGTCCACAACCACTATAATGAGTGTAAATTACAATCCTCATAGGTCACACCTCTAGTGAGCCTCCATCACCACCCAAGAACAACCGCATATAACATAATGCTTCAAGATTTTTATGGATTGAACACTGAATACTGGGAAAAATAAAACACATTATCATATCCACCATTTACTACACGGTACTACAAATTTTTTTCTCTAATGAATAATGGAGGCCTCATGGTACTCAATTCCCAATCTCACATATACAATCATACCCACACCTATTAAGTACACATTTAATGACACAAATATAAATAATGATAATCATAGGAATTACCTAAATGTATTGTGCGATACTCTATTATCTATGAACATCCATTTTTTAGCTTTAGTTGACGGGTTTTGTAAAAATAGATAAAATTAGTGAAATTATAATTTTTTTAAATTATTATATAACTGCAATAAATTTAAATATCGTATGAATATAAAATATTGTAATTACTCATGGATACCCCATGTATTTGATCACATGTGGAACCAAAAAAAATCATATAAAATCCCAATTAGTGTTGATGATAAGATCAATGGTATTTTTACGTTGAGCAGCCTATGTTAGCGTCAAAATTCTCCATTCCAATTTTTATAATTAAATTTCCCTTAATTTCTTTCTTTTTTATTATTTTTCAGACTAAATATTGAAAATTTTAAAAAATTAAATTAGGAAAACACTTTTACCCATATGTATGGACCCTAAAACTTATGTATTACCTTCCTAGTGACTTTTACATATAACAATGTCCCCATAATAACTTTTTCATTCCCACTTAAATAACCTTAAAAAAAATAGCGGACACTCTAATTACTTATCCATTATTCTAGGAAATCATTAGATATGAATATTACATATTAAAATTTTAATGTAGTCTACAAACAATCGTGGATTTATTTACTCTTATATATAAAGCAAACACTTTTCAATATATCTAAAACTCAAATAATGTGGTATTAAATGTCACCCTTATATATCCCTTTTGTTACTCAAACATATCTTGGAAACATACTCTTATGTATTCCATTATCCAAAAAAATACTCTTACCTACATAGGGTGGATTCAATTTTACCCTTATATATTCTTTTAATATTTTCCAAAATCTCCCTAGTGTTTCTCTCAGTTTCTAATGTGTTATCTTTACATATAAAAGGTATTAGACCCATAACCAATCTTATCAAATAATAAGACTCCTAAATATCATGTATGACAATATGTAACATTAATATCAATATATGGTGAATCTTAATTATTTCAAACATAGATTATTTTCTAAACCTTCAACAAGGTTACATTTATGCATGGTGATCCATAACATTACTCATCACAATATGCTGAATTTTCCTTGACATAAATTACACTTATGAATTAAAAATATAACAGTTATGAACCATACTTATCAAAAACATATAAAAACAACTAATATTTAAAAAAGACAACAAAAACTCATAATAATTTCTTGTAGACACTAAATTATAGTATTACAGACCTGAAAACCACTTTCATCAATATAACACATCAAAAAATAACTAGTTGAACAAATTACATAAATTCATCCCCAGAGCATCGACCAACACCAATAACTCATTCCTTCACACATACCTGTGAATAAATTCTTAATTCCATCCTTGTTCCAACCTAAAACACTATTCTGAATACCATGTGTTTTAAATTTCCAAAAAATATCAAATATTATATTTTGATCGCAATAAAATAATAAAAAATGTTTTCCAAGATTAACTACATTGGTAAATTTAATGGTTTACCCAATTTAAGGGAATAAACATTAAAAAAATAATTATCAATTATGAAAACTCTTAGTCACTACATCCTTAATAAATTTAATCCACTTCATCATAGGAAAGGAAATAACCAACAATTTTGACCAAATAATCTCATGAAACAATCTTTTTTAGAAATAAAAAACACCCTCTCACATAAAAGATTCACCTATGGAGGTCCAATACCATATTATAATTAATACATAATTAAAATAGGTACATCACCCACCACCAAAAAATAATCAAGCAATTCAAAACTATCCCAATAAATCATCTGAAAAGGCTGTTATATTTCATTACATAACTGAGAAAAAAAATCTATGCTGAAGACCATCCCATATTTGGGTCTCCCATATACATATCATAAAAATATCATATCACACAAAAGTAATATCCAATTAAATTCCATCCTTATCATTGGAAAAATATGTGATTTTGTTGCAATCTCAACCATTATTTAGAAAAATAATGTCCACGACAAAAGAATCGGCATGATTATAACTATAATCCCATCCATGATCGTATCCATTATAGAAAATCACTCGATTATGTTTGGTCACTCTATTTGAAACCACCTATTTATTACACCAAGGTATGGTCTAAAATTCATTAAACCACCATGAAATAAACCCATAGCTATTTTATGATCCATTTCTCCATAATCCAAATTGGATCATCAAATACATTCATAGAACTAGTTTTTTGAATTTGTACTTTATGATAACACATACATACATCGAGCCACAAAAACTATAAACTATATATATACATACTCACTCCAATGAAAAAGACACCACTAAATGAACACAATATTATACAATACATAAACAAAAAATATTTCATACAATCTTGGAATATTTAGTTCAAAATTTATCATTGCAACTCACTAGTGTGTGTTAAAAAACTTCTAATTTTAAATCTTAAATTTGGGGGGCATACTCCCCACCTTTATGTAAATACATCATGTAAATTATCCCCAAATAATTGAACACACATGATCCAATGAGAATTAAACACTAATCCTTCATCATTTATAATGATTTTAGTGTCATTTCGAATGCCAAAGACATGCCACATCTTCCATGAAAATAAATCATAGTGAGGATAACTAAAATAATATATCTCAAAACCACTAATCAACAAATTTATTTCATGGGGATTTAGATACAACTACACCACTATGACATTATGAACCCACAAGTATTTATAACATCAATATTGATGTAGTAATGACATTATATAACTATATCAAATATCATGACTAAAATGATGGATTACATAGTAAAAAAACATGTACCTTGAGAGGATGAAACATTATTATTGTTCTTGATTAAGGTCATGAAACAACCTCAAAATAAAGGATATGACGGTTTAATATATTAATATAAATGGGGGAGGAATCAATGAAGACCACAAAAACGTTCATGGGTCATATAATCAAATAATGATTTCTATAACACTAAAAAATCTCAGTATAAATTTCAAAAATTCCGAAATTAATCCCAAAAACAGATTATGGTTATTTATTCCCATAAATATAAATAATATACTAATTGGACCTTAAAAAAATCAAGGTATCATTAGTAAGAAAGTGTTATATTGAGTCCATTTGAAACCATATTCTATTTGGTCTACCAATTACTCACTAGATCTCTGGACTTGTATAGAAAATTAAATACATCAGAATAAATATTGATGAAATATCTAAAGAAAGATAATATAGAGTCTTAATACTTTATGTGGGTAACCCTAGGTTATCTTCTAGTATAGTGTTTATGAGTTCAATAACTTCATTATATTCTCTTTATTCAGTTAACCAAATATCAGATCCCCTGTGAATTGTTTCCCTAAATTCCAAAATCAAACCTCACAAGTCAGCTAACTCCAAAATCAATCTATAATATATAAACATCATTGAAATAATTATCAAATTATCTAACCCACTGTGACCCTACTAGGGTTGAGAGTAAGTTGATGGTAAAACCACAATCCTATCTATAATAGGACAAGGGGTTGTAGATTTCACCAACATGGAATACTTATATATGTGAGGTAATATCATATAATGACATGAAACATAAATGAATCTCCAAAACATAATAATATCCTATAACACAAGCAGTGTATTAAAAAAATAGGACTGTATAAAAACAAATACATGTGAAAATTGTTTTTTGATACACTATCAAAAATTTTAAACCCCAAAATGTGGAGTATAAGTGTAGAAAAACAAAACCAACATTTTATTCTAATTCTAGGAATACGATGACATGTCCTTAATAGATATACTAATATATTAAAAATCCTAAAAAACAAGTCTTTGATCATACACCACAATCACATACTATACAATTTCATATTGAGAACACTAGATATCCATCCACTAAGAACATATATGAAATATGAAATGTCCGCACTAACACAATGCATGTGGGATCAATGGTCCTGAAAGAGTGAGTTTAAATATACCCAGAGGGATTCCCCGATAACATAAATTTAATGATTAAATATTAGTTCAACTCAAAACTGATATACTTTGGAATATCCCATAAGAAAAAATTATATATTCTTTTAAGTTAAAATTTAAAAAATTGAATCATATTTTTTTTAAATCTCTTATCATCTCTATAAAGTATTTTCATCCTAAAAAACCAATGATACCAAATTTAGATGTCATGTAATCAAGATGTTGACATAAAACTATCCGTCTCGTATAAGAGTATTGAAAATGGACATAACATAGAATTATACACCCAAAGGCATCTAAAAATTACAATACATCATTGAACAACAACACCTAGTCTCTCTTTCAAGAACATCTACTCTCAGTTGCAGTATTAATGGGGGACTAGTTCCCCAATAATTACTTTAATATAGATGATTAATGATCTATATAAAGGACTATCACTCTATTGTGTATAATGTTGATAGGTTGAAAGGGTACTTACTTGATGAATGGAGGAAAAATTCCCCTCACTATTAGAGGGTTACATAATACGCTAAACAAAAAAGCTGACCCATACCATGGAGATGATGTTCTAGTAATTTGGATTTGACCTTATAGGCAATCAATAATTTTATTCCCACACATCCCATCATCTCTATGTCAGTGTGATAATCCAACTTCTTAGGAACCCTAAAAATAAACCCTATGTGATAAAGAAATATACACCATAGTATTTGTTGTGGAAAACTCTCCAATTATATAACCAATTTTAGCAATTCTAGTACCTTACATGGAAAATATAGAAAACACAATATGTTTCCTAGTAAACAACATGTACTTTTTGGTTATGTGTTGCACTGGACTTTATAGTATCGAAGAAGAAATTGTTATAACCTAATTGTTTGATTTTTAAACAAAATAGAATTTTAAAAACATTCCATGATGTGTAGGTATCACTACACAACATGAAATATACTACAATAACATGTAATCATGTCTTCTAGAAGTATATAGAATGTACTGAGAATTGCAATGTACATGATGTTTTGAAGTTTTTTGATGTCTATTCTATATACATTATTAGTCAAGGGGGATAATATACATGGAATATATAATGTTAAACATGGTATGTGTGTCCAACTGGTTACTATACCTATAAAATTGGTAAAAACTCCAGTTGTAAGGCCTAGAGTACATGACCTATGACCCGAGGTCATGATGGATGTGTTAATTATTGGTATTTGTTGAAACTATGGAAAATAAAAATATTACATGGTTTGTGTGGCCTTGAGACTATATTTAATGCATTAAGGAAAATTAAAAACACCATGATTTATCATTCTCACACAGATCATTAATTTTATTTCCAACTTTGTTCACTTATTTCACACTATAGTTCATCACATGTGGAGTCGTTGCATACTGATTACCAAATGTGTACAATTTTTTCAGACACATACTGTTATACCATGAAACCAAGGAAAAATAAAATATATATGTATTGGGATTAAGAATCAAAGAATATTGGTCATTAGGAAGTTTTGACCAAAGAAAATTGTGCTTACATTTTCATTCATAAAGTAACATGAGAATATTGAAATAAAATCATTGTTATAAAGTCTGATCACTACCATTCCTCATCATAGGTTGTCAATCAAATACATATTTTGTGTGATGTTAATAATTATTTGAGATCCATAATGATAATAATTATAATAATATCATTATTCCAAATTTACTTCATGAATAATTTATTAATGAAAAATAATAATCCTTCAATATAAATTAGATAATAAAATTCCATTGAAATTTATTAACAAAAAAACAGAGAATTTAAATCCCTATTACCATGATGAATTTATCCTAAAATAAACAATTCATATTTATATGTGGAATGGTTTTTTTGGGAAACCCATATAAGTTTCATCATTAAATAAGAAACTAAATATTTTATCCCAATACACATAATAAAATAAAAATCAATCAATAAAAATTAACGAATTTTTATTTCTCATGAATTATTCCTTATTATTTATAAAAATATTCATTTAAAATTTATTCCTCAAATATATATTGAATCTCATATAAATTGATCATCAGGTAATCAAAAATTAAAAAACATGTGACTTAATTATATAATTTATCACTTCTATGAATATATATTATTAGTTATTAATTATACATATTATAATTCAGTTTTCTTCTAATATTTATATTAAGAAGGATTTATATGGTTTTATATTGGAGGGAGAGATCAAATGAATGATGATATAGGTGAAAATAATTAAATCAAATGGTTTCTATTTTTTGTGAAATATAAATACATAAATAAATAATTTTCTATTAAATTTATTCTAAATTATTATTTCCATTCTCTTTTGGTTCTTCCTCCAATATCATTCTTATATTAAATTAAAATGAGGAGAATAAAAAATGTTTCATGATTGAAAAACACAATTGAACATATAATAATTCATTAAAAATTTAATTGTTCTCATATAAATGTGTTGGTAGTCCTCTATAGAAATCATTATCATTGTATTTAAAATCAATCATAATTCCTCATTAAACCCTATCAAAAAACACACACCACCACTATATTATATTCCATATCATTGCAATATTTACATTCATACACCACATCACTAATGAACATTATTTGATTTTTAAAATTTACGTAATGGAATAAAGTGTATTATAAAAAAAGGAAAATTATTAGTATATTACATGACACTTAAGAACATAATTTTGTTTCCTAGGAAAACCACTCCATGCTAGACACAAATTATCTGTTATAATTTTCATTAAATAAACTGTTTAAGTTATATAAGTATCTACACATATAGGATTAGTATTTATTTAATTAATTAATATTATATAACCTTATAATTTATTTATCTTAATATTTTAGAAAAATGACTCCCAAGGGAAAGCACAATACTCTAAGATAAAAAAAAGAATGAAAAAACTCTAGTCACCCATTTTGTAATATTAATAATTTTACTAACATTAAAGGAACTAAAATATTGTGTAAATTATTGATCAAACATTAAAAGTTAAATAAAATTAAAACATCGTGCTTTTCAAATATCATGTAAGATAATATACTTCCAGTGTGGGGTTCCACTTATTACTATACATAAGGATGGATTTAAGTATTTTTTATAATAGTTCCACATACCCATTCTACTGGAAAAGAACATTTATAATATTTGAATAAATTGTTTCATATGTTTCTATGTTAATAATTTCTATATTTAAACTACCTTCCATGTGAAATAAATTTCTATCCTTTTTATCTGGTCATCACGTAAAAAATTTATATCCAATTATCTCTATGTATCATGCTTGAAAAATTTAATTATATGACCCAAAATCAACCCTATTTAAAATTGGAATCCCAAAATAAATGTTCAATGGTAATGAAAAATACATTTTTCAAAAGAAACACTAAGTATACTCTACAATATATTCCTAAAAATAAGGGGTATATTACACTTCAAACCCCCAAACAAAAAGGGGGTGATACCCCCTTCAACCACTTAAAATATAAGCATCGATGTCAAATGAGGGAACCATGGGATCAATGTATTGTGTGGAATGATATAAATTAGGATACACATATCATAACATTGACCCAAATATATAATAATTCCATATATTCCCACCTATAACAATCCTATGCTATTTTTTTCATATTTATCCCTTCATAATATCACCATCTTTATAGTATAATTTAGGCTCAAAAAATCCTATTATTTTCTATGGACATCCCCTTCATTATAAGGTCATCTGTATTGAGACATATTAGAATCATCCTCAAGTATATAGACCCATACTTTAAGAAACCTATGAAAAAATTATATTTCAATTGAATATTCCTCAAAAAAATTGGAATATTTTATTCATTAAAATTTGTATCACACTTACTCATCCTTATTATAACATATTTTCTCTTTTCACATTATTTAACACTTTAAAAAAGATCATCATCCATATCTTCAATATTATTACATTATAAATATATACATATATGACTTGATTTCAAAAAATTCCATAATATTTAATATTTTGATACCTAACAAAATATTTTTGATCTGTAGTTATACACACATCTTATTGTACTCTTTCTGTAACTAAAATAAACTCTGAATTATACATCGTCATATCCCTATAATGGATACCCTTCATTTAATAATAATGAAATATAATTTATTTCCTTAAATTATACCATTACACACTTCATAATTACTCAATGTTTCATTTTTGGATTTTCTACGTACAGTCAGACATGTCCTATAACACCATGAGACTTTTGAAATATATTTTATCAAATTAATGTAATCATTTTGATATATTTTATTACAAGAAACTAATAACATCTATTTGGATATATGAAGGAAATAATTTTGTATGTTTTTTCACACAACACATAGATTATCTTTCTCTACATGCAACAGTTAGATGTGTTTGGGGTAGACATAACACAATGTTTGGCTTGTGTTACACGCAATGTATTTTTCTTTCAATAGTTTGCATTACATGAAAGAACATGATTTACAAAAATATATAAACTCATTAATATTATTATAACCTATCTATTATAATGTATTTTATAAATAAAATAGGATTTAAAAATTTTAATAAAATAAACACATTTATCATGAAATGATAGTAATAAATATTTGAAAATAATGAAATTCTTTTTCAAAGAAAACTAATTTTATATATACAAACACAATTTTATCTCAAAAAATTAAAAAACCAGTATGTATAAATTTTATTAATATATTATATATTCAATAAAATATTTAAACACTTATCCAATATATTTTATAGGTGTATGATAAGAATAAATCCAATTTTCTGAATAATAAGTAGTATTTTTCAAGAAGGCAATTTTACCATATTATAATGATGAACCCATACTAAACATGAATATGGGGGATTTTATAATTTTTATTTGTCAAAATAAACTTCATTTTTGGAAATCTGATTATAAAAATTTATATTGGAGGATTTTTTGAAATTTTTTTTGAGAAATTTAGTTTTTAGATGAATAGTGAATAACAATAAATTTTAATTCAGAAATAATTTTTGATCTAATCTATATGTAAGGTTATTCTATATTTTTTTGGGGTTAAAATATTTTATTATATCAATTAAAAAAATTATTCCAATTTTTATATTTTAATACATTTCACTTTCACATTTAATTAAGAAACAGATCAAACATTTCAACGTTATAACATTAAAAACCAACATTGTCGACCCATCTACGAGATTAAATTTAAATTAATTTCTTCCAAATCTGTAATTGTAATTTGGAATAATTGATTAAACATTTTTAATAATTTAATAGTAATTAATTATAGTGATTAATGTAAAATTTAGCTTAATGAGCTAATAATCCTAAAACATAAGGGCCCAAATGACCAAGAAACTTTAACAGTAGGGAATTTATTGAAATATACCTACTATATAATTCTTTATATATAATTTTGTAAATTATACGATCCACTTTACATGGTAAATATTCGGGTGTAATTTCCATTTCATAATTTTAAAAGAGTGTGACTCCTCCTCCACTATAATATAAGAAATAACCTCTTCCACTTATTCACATATCTAAGTTATTTTGGTTATCCCAAAATCTAATAAATTGAGTTCCCAAAATCCCTCCATTAATAATAAATGTCTATCATTTGATATAAATCCATCCATTGAATCCCTTTGGTGAAAACCAAGAGGAGTTGCCCAAAGAAGAGATATCACCCTTCCTCATGCTCCTCTGTTTTATGTTCATTATCCACCCATAATTTATTCTTATACCATGATTATATAATGAAAATAGTATCATAAATATTCTTATATTTTTCATTATATGGTTTCGACCTAGACATACAAACAAATCCATCTAATGTGTAATGAACTTATCGTTCCTGTGTATGGTGAACTGCCGCCTCATGAAATGTTATTGTTTGTTTTTTATTTACCAACTCTCATGGTGTGGAATAATAATGTTAACTATTTTTTAATATTATATATATGATATTTATGATTTATTTGTTCTTTTTTAATTATTATATAAATCATAGCTTCATTATTTCTATTTTTAATAAATACGATAACATTGTTTGTGGAAGTATGGACTATAGCATCCTCAAAGAGAAGTAATGTTTTCAACAATATACATGGAATGCATTATGTATAATTTTATTCAACATAAAATAAATATATTACATAATAATCATACATAAATTATATTATATATACATAAATTTCATTCAATTTTATTCTTTCAATATGGTAGTATAACAAAAATAACATCCATGCGTATGTACATCCTACCGTCTCATTAAAAAGTGTATACCATTTAATATTTGTATCTTTTATAAATTATTATAAATACCTATATAATAAATATATGTGATATTTATATCATTTTTTACATTCTAGATATCATGATATAATAATAAAGACCATGAAATATAACCAATCAAAACAGAAGAAAAAAATAAAGCGGTTATTACCAGAAACATAACATTACAATTGAGTTGTTAATAAACAGGTAATATAATTTCATAAGAAAACCATATGTGGAATTATATATATAAAAAATTCTATGGTATATGTATAATAATCTTATAATTATTATACATGTGTTTTTCAATCAGTACAAAGATATTCAAGACTTAATATAAGGTAATTTCATCTCAATTTTTATTTTAGTGAGATACACGCCATATTCACCACTCACTTTTATTATTTTGTCGTGTATATACTACCATATGACATGTTATATCATTAAAGGAATTTATTTAACAATATTATATGTTTTAATATATTTTATAATTTCATGGGGATCATGATTATTATGTTACTCATGTACTAAGGGTTTCATTATCTCACTTTTATTTTTCATGAGGCATAAGCCATGTCTACATCCTATTAATTATATGTGGTATGTCTAATTTAAAATGATGAATTAAATGATTATTTTAAATAAATTCATGTGTATTTATATATATATTTTATTATAATTCTTACATGTTACTTATATTTCAAAAGTTACAAAATTCATAATGTAATATTGTATCGATTTTCCTTCTCTGACACAAATGCCATGTTATGCACCAAAATTATTATATGATGTGTATAAACATCCATTTAAAAAGTTATATCATGATTTTACTTCATTTAATGATATTTTATGTATATTTTAATGTCAAATTCCTACATTTTCAGTTTGATTGAAAGTTTCTATTTTTTAATAATTTATTGAAACAATCTCATCGATCATCAGGATTATTTATTATTATGATTTCATTGATCAAATATTATTATCCATCTTTCAAGAACCATCATGAAATTTATTCTCAATTTTTTAGTCATTATATATTCATGTATTAGTAAAATCTCTCCAATATTTTTTTTAAATATATTTGAAAAAAAGAAAATCAGAGAATCATTATCTTTTTGGTAAGAAATATCCATTTTATAGAAATGATTTAAAATACTCCGCTAGAAGTTTTCAAAGTTATTTTATGGGAAATGTTTTTCAAAATATTTTCAAGCATTAATTATAAGTCTTCAACATGTTTTCAAGGAAATGGGTTTCAAAAAAAATTCGATCACTATTTATAATTTTTCAAAATTATTTTCAAATAAATTATTTTCAAATAGTCCACAGGCATTATTTATATGTTTTAAAAGTGTTTTAAATGAAGTGGTTTTGAAGATATATTTAAGATATCATTCAAATTTATCATAGTTTTTTCAATTAATTGTTTTTAATGCCTTTTCAAGATTTATTTACATGTTTTCGTAGTATATTTCAATGAAATGGGTTTTAAAACATTTTAACACTTTATTTATAAATTTTCATGGTATTTTCAAAGAAAAATGTTTTCATAATGTTTTATATATTAATTAATATGTTTTTATGGATTTTCTTTTCAAAAAAGTTTTCATGTTTATTTTTAATGTTTTTAGGGGAAAAGGTTTAAAATTGTTTTGAAGATTATTTTATATGTTTTCATGGAAAATGGTTTTCTATATTACATTATATGTTTCCATGTATATTTTAGGAAAAATGTTTTTCAAAAGGATTTATATTTTAATAATAATTTTTCAACGAAAAATGTATATTTCCATAATGAATTTTCATAAAATTTATTTAAAAATCATTTTTATTATAATAGGACTTCTGTTAGAGGTACATATGCATTTACAAGGAAATGATCTAAAGGATCATTTCTCATTATTTATCTTACTGGTTTATGTTTTTATGTCAAGATGTTTATGAAACACATTTCTCATTCATGAGTTATACGATTGTCACGAACCAGATTGGGTCGCCATCCAACCTGGTGCCCCATCTGGTCTACGACAAGGGCCGAAAGGGGTTCCTTATCCCCACGGACTGGAACAAGTGCCTGGAATCATAAGTAACAAGTGGGAACAGTTTACAAGAAAAAAAACAATAGAAAGAAAACTAACAATTAAAACAACTGAAACTGAAAACAAATAACAAAACACACCTTTAAACTATAAACAAGTTTAAAGTATACAATTCAACAAAAACCAAAAATGAACAACACCAATGATAGAGAACAAAAACTCCAATACCAACATCCAAGTGAATACCATCAACAACCAGAACCACCATCAGTATGCATGATGCCTCAACCTGTAATACACAAAGAACAAGGTCTACATACACCCAAAGGTGTATGTAGGTTGTGGACCAAGAGCCCAGTAGGATATGACAAAATAAAAGGGTCCATGTCACAGTATCAAAAAGGTAATTTAACAAGCTCATTTAAAACCATACTTTTAAAACTCTTCTAAGGAAAAAATTTAAAAGCTAAGAATGAAAATAAAAGAACACTAAAAGAAAAACAATTTCACATGTACTACTCCAATAATGGAAGAGGAAATTTATAAACAACATTCACATACTCAAGTGGTCCTCTGTATGCCGATAGAAGGCACCACATCATGAATAGCAGAGCACCACGAGTAAATCCCCTAAGGTTTATATAGCTCGAGTGGGACCCTAAAACCTCGTGTCTTAGTGAAACAAGGCTTAGAAACCACGACCCTCATAAAACGTGTCTTAGAAGACCACAACCCTCAGAAAACGTGGCTTAGAAGACCACAACCCTTAGTAATTCATATGTTCAGTTAGTGTTGCAATCGTCAATCCAGCTAAGTGAAACAGGGAAGATACCACACCAGATCACTAGTGCACTAGTTATGGTCCTCCCACCTAGATACCTAGGGTTTTCCTTTGTACTTAGTCAAGTTTCACATTATCATAGTATATTTCTCTATCATATAACAGGAAAAAAAAGACATTACACTGAAAGGTCACCATTTTCATACCCGGACAACAATTCAAAATCTCATGCCCACCAAAATACCTTTCCAAAATATATTCTTCATTACCTAATCATTTCGAAAAACCCCATATGGAAACACTCCAAGAAGAAAATAAACAATTCACACCACAGATAAAAAATTATTTAAATAAAACAATGGGGGCCGAAAGAAATAAACACCCCCAATTACAAATATGGGAGTCATTCAATCCACTTGCTTAATAAATTGTCCTTAAAACTAATTTTTTCACTAAATACACAATTAAATAAACTATTTTCACCACTTATAAAATGCCACAAAATGACGCAATGTGGGTTCACACCAAAAAAAGTATCAATTTATAAAAACATGCTACTTTAAATACCAATGGATATTCAACGTTTCCCAAATAATAATTTTGCACCATATCAATAAATAAATAAATAATTTAAAATATTTGTTAAATAATTTCAACATAACCCAAGAAAACATTACACCAAAAACCACTTTATCCCATATGGAGACATCACTTTAAAACCAAATAATCTGGGTAATAATTTAAAAACATGTTTTACATTCTTCAAAGAGTTTGCAATTTAATTTCATGTCTGCACAACAAGACCACACACCCAAAATGACTCATTTTCTTTTAAAACCCCTCATTTAAATATACACACACCTCAAAGAGTTTGAAAAAAAATTGCACCTACCGAATAACCCCAAAAACATTTCCACCCATGTTTTTCATCTCAAATTCCTCTTAAATAAACAATTGTTCAATTTATAAAATATAACACATGCATAAATAATGCCTCACATTAAAAAAATCAATTTTTAGATGCCATAACCATTTTAAATGCAATTTCACATCTCAACCCTTCCAAAAACATCATTCCCACCCTTAGAACATACTCAAAGTTCATAATAAAAATCCACATGTCAAAATACTTTATCTTATTTTAAAAATTCTTAATTTAGTCACACTCGCACCTCAAGTGTTCTTGAAAACACAATTATCACACCATAAACAAATAGCTAAAACACATCTAAAAATTTCAACTACATATTATGCATGAGATACATAGGAATTTACAAAGAAAAATTCAGTTTCATCAAATATGAGAATCAAAACATATCCAAAATAAAATTTTCACTACAAAATATTCTCATTAGACTGCATTAAAATTTAATTAAGAAGAAGGTGAAATCGTATAAAGATGTTATGGCATGGAACCACCTAACTTGGGTGAAGAATTTCTTAAAAAACAGTGTGAATTCTTCAACCACACCTGAGATCCACCACAAGGGACCCAAATTAGACCCTAAATAAACAATTGAAGTCAAAAAAATAAAATTCAACCCCTAAAACAATCCTTATAACCTCCAGAAACCCTAATGTAACAGCCCAAGATTTTATAAAAAAATATTCTTTTTAATTTTATTAAAGTCTTGTGTTGTACGCTACACCAAAAGGAGCTTGCACAACACGCATCCTTGACTTGCCTTGCATTACACGCAATCACGACCTTCCTCGATAGCGTGTGTAATACGCAATACCGAGTTTCACTAAACAACGATATGCTATTAAAATATTATTAAAACTACCCGTTATGAATAGTAATAACCACTTTTTAAAACTCTGTAAATCTTATTTTTCAAAATGAACTTCATTTTTGGATTCAGAGTATCGAATTTATCCTAAGGTGAAATTTTGGTACTTTTCGGATAACTTTCATATTCTGATGAATAGTGAAAATTACTAAATTATAATTAAAAACAACTTTTTTAATTGAAATAATTAATAGTGATAAATTATTAATTTGAGTGGTTTTAAAGTATATTTAGAATATATTTTTACAATTTAATACAATGTTGGTCATTGGATGTAATTTCATATTTAAACCAGACATAATCAAGTGTCAATCTTTTGATAGATATTGTTTTTTAAAAACACGCTATTTGTTTTAACAGTGGGATTTAATTATAAAATTAATTAATGAAAATTCTATGATATGAATTTGGTAAAATAGACTTCATTTTTGAATTCGGAATATGAAATATAGCTTAGGATGAAATTTTGGCATTGTTCTGAAAAAACATCAATTTTTGATGAATAGTTAAACTACTAAGTGGTAGTTAAAAAAAATAATTTCTTCATAAATCTTAATTTTACCGCTTCTGTGAATGGAATTTCAAAAATCTGAGAGACACGGTTGATGTCAGTAAGTAAAATGTGGTTCAATGAGATGAAAATAATTTTTGGTGAATAGTAACTTTTTACTTTTTTTTACCACGGTTAATAGTAAATAGGGTAACTAAGGGTAAATATGATATTACTATTACCCTAACACATGTCCTAATTCTATTGGATAAGTGTAATTCGACCAAAAACAACCTTATGAATATAATATGACCATTTAGGTCCACTTGGATTAGATTATGACATTTAATATTATATTATTTAATGAATAGTTAAAATAGTTAAAATCAAAGTTTAATAACTAAAACATTTTTAATATGGGGTTATACATAAGATAAATTCGACTATAAATATTCATTAGAAAGATAAAAAGATTTCCTACATAATGATATTTTATTTATAATTTTTAGACTTTAAATAAATTAATTTATTTATGACACAACGATGATGCAGTAATTACCCTTTTAAGGAAATATTAACATAATTGATGTTATAAATGCTCAAATGAATGTAATTTGAGACTTTTTATGAATTACACTAATTTTCTAGGTTACTATGATATATTAATGTTGATTTAATCAACTTGGTTCGAACATATAATTCTGTTATGACTTTCACAAAAATCATATATCAAATAGTGTCAAAATTGACACAAAATAGTTTTTAAATCAAATATTACATTATTAATTGTTATTGTATTCCTAAAAATCTAAGGTTCGGCCAAATGACTTAGATAAGGATATATATATTAATAATAAACAATTTAGGGTTCGTTTGGAATGTTATAGTAAGTGTATTAACCATATAGTGAAAGAAAACAAAAAGACACGGTAAAAGTTAAATTAATTAACTTTGAGTTAAATCTAATTGATAAGGTTAAAATAATACCCTAAACTTGTCTAAATCCTATTGGTTGATAGGATTTCGACCCATCCCTACTTTAGCTTAGAAATAAGACCCTTTGGAACCATTATAAACCGATTTTGACTTTAATATAAAATAATATTTTGAGATATTCCTAAGGTGCCCCTCTCCTCCCTTATAAAAGGGCACCTCCTCCCCCTCCTCCTCACACCAATTTGAGCACTCAAGCTCGGCCAAACCCTGCCATTTTCTCCTCTCCACTTCCCTAGAATAATCCTAGAGGTCCTGGTCTTCTCCAAAGACCAATCTTAGTTCCTTAAGTGGAGGATTCAAAGAGGCGTTCCAAAGAAGAGGAGCTTCGGACACGAACAAAGCAAATCGGACCTAAGGTAAGGGAAATATCACAATCTCATTTTTTTTATCCGAGATTGTTTATTCATAAGTATTTACTGGGGTGTATTTTATCATCCACATCCATGTTTAATCCAAATGTAATGTTATTTCCATCCACCTACAATTGTTTAAATCCATTTTTACCCTTCGGTGAGTTTTTAGTAAAAATTATGAAAGGAATCTTTTGACGTTTTTCATACGAGGTGCTTTTTGACTTTTCCGACAAAAGTACGAAGAATGTTTTTTTAACTTATACGGCATGAATAGATTTTTAAATCATTATTTCCAAGAAGCTTCCTTTACAAGTTTTGAAGTTTATTTTTAATCAAATTCTCTTATTTTAAAGTTGTATGACATGTTATGAAAGGAAAAATGTTTTTGAAGAAGAAAGGATATTTTCCTCAAGAATGGATTTCAAGTATTTTATCAAAATTATTTTCCATCTAAGATAATAAAAGGGTTCTGTTTTTATCCCTATTATTACATGGATTTGATTATGTTTTGATGGAAACATTTTTATGAATTCCTTTATCTTATATGAATCGTTTTATGATGTCATGTTGTTTAAGAATCCCATTTTTATTACATGGGTTATGCGATGATGTATGATTTTTGATTATGTGGAACACATAAGAAAGGATTCATTATAAGATGGGTGGGACCTATATCTCCCTCCAATGCATTGGGTAAAGATTTTATATCTCATGAGATAGACAGGGCTGGAACGGTAGGTTATACCGGTTCAGTGAAACAGGACTGAAACGAGGGTTACTCGATTCAGAAATGGACTTTGTCCACTAAGATAGTCTTGGAAATGAGTCATGACTAACAAGAAATTATTTTCCATGATTATGTGTGCATGCCACAAAGTTTCAAGTTTCATGTTATGATTATGGTGATCCCATTTTCACTTCTATGATTTGTTCCATGTTAAGATATTATGATCTCTTTTGCAGGTTATGATTTTCAAAAAGATATGATATGATTTTTATTTCTTTTGTATACCCTTACTGAGCATTTGAGCTCACCCTTTTATGTTTTATTTTCCCCAGGATATAAAGAAAGGTTTTAGGTAAAAAAAAGAGAAGATCTTTATGGGAGATTTTGAAGATCTTTCACCACGATTAGAAGATTATATTCCGAGTTTCCAAAGACACTAAACTATTACGATCCTTGTGTGTGTGTTTTTGTTATGTACTAAGTATTCCGCAAAAGTAATGTAATGTCCATGTACATCAGGCTTCGGGTCTCTACAGTTGGTATCAGAGGAAAGGTTTAGTCAACCTTTGGAAACTAGGATGCGAAAACGTTAGTGAGATCCCTAGAGATATTTCTAAGGTATGTCTAGGGATGTCTCTAAGGTTAAGTATACGTATAGGTTATAGTCCTAGAATTGCTCTAACGATCTTAGAATTTAACCTAAGATGTTAGATATTGAGGGTACTACCCCTTTATTATGTTGTTTTCCCTAGCATGATTTTTGCCTCTCACACTATTCTTTTGGGGTTTTAGACGATGGCTGGAACCCGAAGGAACCATGTTGATCAATGAAATGGACAATGCAATGATTGTCCCCCTGAGCAACCAAACGATATGGGAGCTGGAATGCAAAATCTTGTAGCCATGCTCACACAACTTTCTCAAGCTATGAATCATGCAGGACTTCCAAACGAGCAAAGGAAGGAGCAACATTCTGTTGAATCCTTCATGAGGCAGCGTCCGCCTTCTTTCAGTGGGTCTGCTGATCCATTAGTTGCTGAACAATGGATTAGTACTACTGAAAAGATATTTTCAGTTCTTCAATGTTCTGAACATGATAAAGTCATCTTAGCAGTATATCGTTTGGAAGGTGAAGCTGATCAATGGTGGAATCTTATCAAGAATACGAGGCCAAGAGATGAAATTGAGTCCATGGAATGGGACGAGTTCAAGAATTTGTTTTTCAGTAAGTACTTCCCTCGTATTCTTCGAACAAAGATGGAGAAAGAGTTTCTTGAACTGAAGCAAAGGGACGATGAATCTGTTGGTACCTACGAAGAGAATTTTACAAGACTTGCAAGGTATGCATCTGGCATTATCATCCAACTTGAAAGTAAAGTTGATCGATTTTTCAGTGGCTTAAAACCAAGTCTTAGAAGGGCATTATCTATAAGAGACTTCAGTAGCTATGAAGAAATTGTGCGTTGTGCTATCAAGGTAGAAATGGAAGTTGGTGTTACATATCCATCTCATGGTTTTGACAAGAAACGAAAGATGGAGTTTAAGGAGAAATCTCAGAATAATGGTGAAAAGAAGATGAATGTTTCCTTATGCACAAAGTGTGGAAAGAAGCATGGTGGAGATTGTCTTAAAGGGACTAGAAAATGTTTTAAGTGTGGAAAAGAAGGTCATCGAGCAGCTGAGTGTCGAAGTAATGGAAAAAGGGATTCTAATGAAGTGAATAAAGAAAACACTGCAGAGAACGCACAACCAACACTTTAATGCTTCAAGTGCAAGGAGATGGGACATTATGCCAATAAATGCCCTAATCCAAGGGTTAGTGATGATCGACATGAGCAACCGCTTAAGGCAAAGAACAAAGGGAAGTCACATGCGATCACTATTGGAAATGTTGAATATGACAACGATGTGGTGGAATGATTAAGTTTTTATGTAATGGGATTCCAAAATAATGTTGTATCATGGAATATTGGAATATTTATGTATTGGTCTAATGTGGTATTCAAAGTGATTGAGTTATTATGCGCATAATGAAGGGAAAACGAGAAAAGGAAATGTTTAACAGTATTCATGAGCTCATGATTGATATAAGGACTAAGTGATATCATGGTTTGAGTATATAGAATTTTGAGGATTTTGGTATGTGGAAAGTGTTAACTTTTAACTGCATTCAAGTTTTCACTAAGGTTCAATGGGTATTCAAGAGAGTACAAGATTAAGGCCTTTGAATGTTTGGAATGTGTCCAACAAGATATATATTATGATATATGGGGATCAACGATGGTATTAAATCTCTGGTAATCGTTTTCACTATGTTATGAGAATGGACTGCAGTATTATGGATAGGACTAAAGATTGGAATGGATTATGTTGGACATAAGTTAGTATTGTTTAAGGATAGAAGTTTTTTCGATATTATTTATGGGATGTTATAGTAATATAGTTTTAGAAAAAGGACAACCTGCAGGACGGGCGACAGCCCATCGCTTCGGACAAGGCTGTGGGAATCAAACCCACAACCGAAGTGCGACTGGCCTTTATCGCCTACCACTGGCCTACAAGAAGTCCCTGTTTAGTAGAAACTAGTTTTATTATATTAAGAAGTATTATATATGAAGTATAAGTCCATTTTAGGAACCATATGTGATTAATCTCACTATAGATTGACTAATGTATATAATTTTTTCTAACCTTTTGTTTGAGACAGATGGAATGACCCGTCATTCTATCACATGATCTGCTAACACTTCACGAATAACAAATTCAACTTCATTTATTTAAGAGATGAAGTGGAAATTGTTCTAGGCACGAACAATAGTGAGATTGTACCAAAATAAAGAAAGTATTTATTCCAATTCAAATTTTCAACTTTAGGGAAATGATCTTGAAAACCAAAAATGTTGTCCTAGTGATCTTATACCTGATGAATCAGATGGTACCTTAGATCGTCACAAATTTATGGATTTGTGAATACTGGCTTTTCCATAGCCATGTTCTCTACCACTCTCCATCAGAACATGATGGTTAGATTTCTCTTCCATATCCATATTTTCACCTATGTGGAAACCCAATGATTAGTTTATTTGGGTAACCGTTACGTTTCATACTTTTGTTTTTAAAGATTGGTTTTGATATTCCTTTTTACGATGTGGGTTTCTATTAAAGAAACTTTCGAATAGTAAACCATTTATAACCCCGACGAATTTCGAGGGCGAAATTCATTTTAAGGGGGGTAGAATGTAACAGCCCAAGATTTTATAAAAAAATATTCTTTTTAATTTTATTAAAGTCTTGTGTTGTACGCTACACCAAAAGGAGCTTGCACAACACGCATCCTTGACTTGCCTTGCATTACACGCAATCACGACCTTCCTCGATAGCGTGTGTAATACGCAATACTGAGTTTCACTAAACAACGATATGCTATTAAAATATTATTAAAACTAGCCGTTATGAATAGTAATAACCACTTTTTAAAACTATGTAAATATTATTTTTCAAAATGAACTTCATTTTTGGATTCAGAGTATCGAATTTAGCCTAAGGTGAAATTTTGGTACTTTTCGGATAACTTTCATATTCTGATGAATAGTGAAAATTACTAAATTATAATTACAAACAACTTTTTTAATCGAAATAATTAATAGTGATAAATTATTAATTTGAGTGGTTTTAAAGTATATTTAGAATATATTTTTACAATTTAATACAATGTTGGTCATTGGATGTAATTTCATATTTAAACCAGACATAATCAAGTGTCAATCTTTTGATAGATATTGTTTCTTAAAAACACGCTATTTGTTTTAATAGTGGGATTTAATTATAAAATTAATTAATGCAAATTATATGATATGAATTTGGTAAAATAGACTTCATTTTTGAATTCGGAATATGAAATATATCTTAGGATGAAATTTTGGCATTGTTCTGAAAAAACATCAATTTTTGATGAATAGTGAAACTACTAAGTGGTAGTTAAAAAAATTAATTTCTTCATAAATCTTAATTTTACCGCTTCTGTGAATGGAATTTCAAAAATCGGAGAGACACGGTTGATTTCAGTAAGTAAAATGTGGTTCAATGAGATGAAAATAATTTTTGGTGAATAGTAACTTTTTACTTTTTTTTACCACGGTTAATAGTAAATAGGGTAACTAAGGGTAAATATGATATTACTATTACCCTAACACATGTCCTAATTCTATTGGATAAGTGTAATTCGACCAAAAACAACCTTATGAATATAATATGACCATTTAGGTCCACTTGGATTAGATTATGACATTTAATATTATATTATTTAATGAATAGTTAAAATAGTTAAAATCAAAGTTTAATAACTAAAACATTTTTAATATGGGGTTATACATAAGATAAATTCGACTATAAATATTCATTAGAAAGATAAAAAGATTTACTACATAATTATATTTTATTTATAATTTTTAGACTTTAAATAAATTAATTTATTTATGACACAACGATGATGCAGTAATTACCCTTTTAAGGAAATATTAACATAATTGATGTTATAAATGCTCAAATGAATGTAATTTGAGACTTTTTATGAATTCCACTAATTTTCTAGGTTACTATGATATATTAATGTTGATTTAATCAACTTGGTTCGAACATATAATTCTGTTATGACTTTCACAAAAATCATATATCAAATAGTGTCAAAATTGACACAAAATAGTTTTTAAATCAAATATTATATTATTAATTGTTATTGTATTCCTAAAAATCTAAGGTTCGGCCAAATGACTTAGATAAGGATATATATATTAATAATAAACAATTTGGGGTTCGTTTGTAATGTTATAGTAAGTGTATTAACCATATAGTGAAAGAAAACAAAAAGACACGGTAAAAGTTAAATTAATTAACTTAGAGTTAAATATAATTGATAAGGTTAAAATAATACCCTAAACTTGTCTAAATCCTATTGGTTGATAGGATTTCGACCCATACCCACTTTAGCTTCGAAATAAGACCCTTTGGAACCATTATAAACCGATTTTGACTTTAATATAAAATAATATTTTGAGATATTCCTAAGGTGCCCCTCTCCTCCCTTATAAAAGGGCACCTCCTCCCCCTCCTTCTCACACCAATTTGAGCACTCAAGCTCGGCCAACCCCTGCCATTTTCTCCTCTCCACTTCCCTAGAATAATCCTAGAGGTCCTGGTCTTCTCCAAAGACCAATCTTAGTTCCTTAAGTGGAGGATTCAAAGAGGCGTTCCAAAGAAGAGGAGCTTCGGACACGAACAAAGCAAATCGGACCTAAGGTAAGGGAAATATCACAATCTCATTTTTTTTATCCGAGATTGTTTATTCGTAAGTATTTACTGGGGTGTATTTTATCATCCACATCTATTTTTAATCAAAATGTAATGTTATTTCCATCCACCTACAATTGTTTAAATCTATTTTTACCCTTCGGTGAGTTTTTAGTAAAAATTATGAAAGGAATCTTTTGACGTTTTTCATACGAGGTGCTTTTTGACTTTTCCGAAAAAAGTACGAAGAATGTTTTTTTAACTTATACGGCATGAATAGATTTTTAAATCATTATTTCCAAGAAGCTTCCTTTACAAGTTTTGAAGTTTATTTTTAATCAAATTCTTTTATTTTAAAGTTGTATGACATGTTATGAAAGGAAAAATGTTTTTGAAGAAGAAAGGATATTTTCCTCAAGAATGGATTTCAAGTATTTTATCAAAATTATTTTCCATCTAAGATAATAAAAGGGTTCTGTTTTTATCCCTATTATTACATGGATTTGATTATGTTTTGATGGAAACATTTTTATAAATTCCTTTATCTTATATGAATCATTTTATGATGTCATGTTGTTTAAGAATCCCATTTTTATTACATGGGTTATGCGATGATGTATGATTTTTGATTATGTGGCACACATAAGAAAGGATTCATTATAAGATGGGTGGGACCTATATCTCCCTCCAATGCATTGGGTAAAGATTTTATATCTCATGAGATAGACAGGGCTGGAACGGTAGGTTATACCGGTTCAGTGAAACAGGACTGAAACGAGGGTTACTCGATTCAGAAAGGGACTTTTTCCACTAAGATAGTCTTGGCAATGAGTCATGACTAACAAGAAATGATTTTCCATGATTATGTGTGCATGACACAAAGTTTGAAGTTTCATGTTATGATTATGGTGATCCCATTTTCACTTCTATGATTTGTTCCATGTTAAGATATTATGATCTCTTTTGCAGGTTATGATTTTCAAAAAGATATGATATGATTTTTATTTCTTTTGTATACCCTTACTGAGCATTTGAGCTCACCCTTTTATGTTTTATTTTCCCCAGGATATAAAGAAAGGTTTTAGGTAAAAAAAGAGAAGATCTTTATGGGAGATTTTGAAGATCTTTCACCACGATTAGAAGATTATATTCCGAGTTTCCAAAGACACTAAACTATTACGATCCTTGTGTGTGTGTTTTTGTTATGTACTAAGTATTCCGCAAAAGTAATGTAATGTCCATGTACATCAGGCTTCGGGTCTCTACACCTAATCCCCCCAAGAAGAAATGAAAACAATCACAAAATAAAGACGGATAAGCCTACCCCTAGGGTGATGATGCAACAGCGCTTCATGAGACCCACCAGGAGGTCCGGTTGCCGGATATGAGTCGGCCAGTGAGGGGGGGGGGACCTATGGGTTATGCTGGGATGAACAGGGAGGAGGTGCCGATTGAGCTGCGGGTCGGTCAAGGCGTGCAGGAGGGCGGCACCGGCTTGGACGGTCACGAGGAAGAAGGTATGGCTAGTCGAACTAGGGAGAGGGGGGGCACAGCTTGGTCAGGGGAGGGGGGTTCAATGCGACTGAATGGAGGGGGGAGAGGAGATGTGGTGTGACAGACAGGAGAGAAATGAGCAAGAAGGAATAAAAAGAAAATAAGAGAAAAAAATGAATGAAAAAATTTTTACGAAATACCCTAATGAAATTAAATTAATAATATAAACAATAATGCTGATAATAATAATAGTAATTATGTATAAAATAATATAATATAATATAAAATTTTACAATATCTATTATTAGTAAAAATAGTCTTTAAACGTCGCTTATTTATTTATTTCTTATCTTACATCAACCTCATTTATTTAATTTTTCTTGATCTATTTGTTCTGAACACTGGGCAGGCCGTACGGGGAACCGGGTGAGGTCATGTGGCTTCGACCGTAGTGTGATGGATGCAATCAAGGCCAAAAATGTGCATTTTTTAAATAACCACTCAAAGCATTATGTCGGCTTTCAACCCAGACTACCCGATGCAATGAAAAATTAACAAAATAAATAATTTAATGATGGTGGGTATGACAATTCTCCCCACCATAATGCATTCCGCCCCAAGAAATCCATAACTTCGATTTATCCCCCAAAGTATAAAAACAAAACCCCCATAAAGTTCAAAGAGGATCCCCACAAGAAACAAGCGAGAAGTGGAAAACACATCATGCTCAAAGAAGGTGACATAAATGACAACCTCAAGAAACTCGTAAAATAATTTTTTATATATGTTGCCTGCCCCAAAGAGCTGGAACATCTCTAGTATATTAATCAAGGATAGGGACTCTCACACCCACAAAAACCAACTCCACAAGAAAAATCACCTCATGCACCATCGAATGAAAACCACATTGTTTGAATGGAACAAACTAACAAGATCAACCACATCCAAGGAGTAATCTTATCACTTATCGCCAAAACATATTTTGGAATAGAACTAAAAGGTCAATATGGGGAAGCCTGAGGGGCTCCACGCCATTAAGAACCTACCAATTCCTGAGAATAGATTGAAAAACCCAACATGGGGAGGCATGAGCAGTCTCCACACCATTATGAAAAAGGACAACACTGATTCGTTCCAGTGAAATTTGAGTGAGAACCATCATGGGTCTCCTCACCATTAGAACAGACAAAAAATACAAAAATTTGGAAATTTTATGATGGTGAAAAAGCACCCCACCATAAGGGGAGGGGAGGATGGGGCCCAACTACTGGGGTGTCAAAACCACAACCGATAAAAACCCAAAATCTCCACATCCCTACATGAGCACTATTCAAATTTGAGACCAATTCACAGAAATAGACCCCATAAAGACAACATAGAGCAATTATATTGGGTGAGATGCCACCCCTGGGGATTTAAGGTAACAAGACAACCACTCCTCCTCATAGCCATGAAAACCCCCACACACCCAAACAGATCGTTCAGAACGTAACCATAGAAAACAATTTAAACATCCTTCACCTTCAATACCGACAGTAGAAATAAGGTTGTGGTCCCACACACTCCTGGGGTTCCTGACCATGCGTCGGCTTCACTCCGAGGCCTATGGGTGGAGCTTTGATGTTTAATGCATTTCCTGCCTCGCAGCCAAGTATTGAAGACTCTCGAATAGAGATTCTCCATTTTTGTGCCACACGCTACCACACTGCATCCGAGAAAACACCAAAACAAAACAATACACCATGACATCCAACTGCCCCAAGAGGGGGACACGCTCCTATGAAAACAAGGATTCTCGAAGGGTTCCATGAAACCCACCTTTTATTTTCATGAGAACTCATGATGCAGATGTCACCAAACATGACCCTTACAACTGATTGAATCAAAATAAAACCTTTCAATACATCAGTCATCAAAAATATTTCTGAACCACATTCACCCTTTCCCACTGGAATTCCTTTCACCTTTTCTAGGGGAACCTTTAAACACAACAATGTCAACCTTCATACCTGGAAAATCACACAACTCAAAGAGACCAAAACTCCCTTCAACTCCCATCGCATTTGTCATTCCGTAGTGAGAGAATCCACTTGGCCTAAAAGAAAAAGATAATATGCTTAACACTATCACCATAAATGGAGAGTCCTCACCTTAATCAACTAGAGGGTTGGACAATGGAAAATAACATTGGCCACTCTTCAATTACATGTTAACACTTTATGGGGTCATATACTGGTTAAGAAAGAAAACCATGGACCCAATCAAACTAGTCCAATGGCCAAGAAATAGTGCAAGTGAACACTAAGCATGCAGGGGGAACCGCTGCAAGGGTTTCCCGAATCACTTTTCAAAAGGAACCATTAACCACATGCTTGTATACAAACATACAAATAATAATTCAAAATGAGGACACAAATCATTCAAAAATGATTCTCAGCTAAAAACTCGACACATCCAACATTTCAGAAGCACAAGGACACACCATATAGTCACCGGTTACTAACACACCGAATTCTCATTTAACAAAACTTTTTGAATGTAAGTAGAACTAGTGGGTTGCACAAAAACCAATGGTATCTCATGGGCCTTGCACATGCATGTTCCTTTTCCACAGTGGTACCCAAATCATGTCCATCCAAGAATTCATCCACTCATAGCATTAACCATTTCTCTTTTCAATTACTCTCATGCATGTGGTTTCCCATGAGAACACTAAGAATCAAAACCAGACCCTTTTCATTTTTCAAAACCAAACATTCAACCCTTATATTCCAATCCTTACACATAATTTTATTTTTAATGTGATTCATTTCAAAATATTTTTCAAGACCAAATCGTTTTTACTTAAAACCCAGATTTCCATGAATCCAAAAAAAGAGAAAAGGAACGATGCAAGAGGAGACTCATGTCTGCGGGTGACTGAGACATATGGTTGGCAGCCATACGCCAATCACTGGGACTACTGACCCTACTCCTTTTTCATTTACCCTAAACAAGATCAATAAAAAGGTCAAATGACTCAGATAAACATAAATTTATCAAGGTAACTCAAGTTCTACCACAAGGTGTGTTGGCTAGGCACCTTACACATAACTAGAGAATAAAGTTCTAACACCCTTAATTTTCGTCTGCCATAACTCTATCCCAAAAGAACATGACCCAAGAGAGAAAACATTTCCCTCTGATACCATTTTGTCATGAACCAGATCGGGTCACCATCTGACCTGGCGCCCGAGCCGGTCCGCGACAATGCCTGAAGGGCATTCCCGATACCCACAGGCTGGCACAAGTGCTTGAGTATCATAAGTAACAAGTGGGAACAGTTTACCCAAAATAAATTATAGAAATAAAATTAACAATATAAACAACTGAAACAGAAAACAAACAACAAAACATGCCATTAAACTATAAACAGGTGAAAGTCTACAATTCAAATAAAACCCAAAATGAACAACAACAATTATAGAGAACTAAAAATCCAATTCCAACCTCCATCTGAAGACCATTAGCAACCATAACCACCATAACTAAGCACGATGCCTCAACCTAGAATACACAAAGAACAAGGTCTACAAACACCCAAAGGTGTATGCAGGGTGTGAGCCAAGATCCCAGTAAGATACCACCAAATAAAAGGTTCCATGTCACAACATCAAAAAGATAATTTAACAAGCTCATTGAAAACCATATTTTTAAAAACTTTTAAAGAAAACATTTAAAAGATTATAATGAAAAGAATATAACACTGAAAGAAAAACCATTTCACAAATACTGCTTTAACATTGGAAGGTGAAATTTATAAAGAACATGCACATACACAAGTGGTCCTCTGTATGCCGACAGAAGGCACCACATCATGAAGAGTAGAGCAACGCGGGTAAATCCCCTAAGTATTATCTAGCTCGAGTGGGACACAAGAACCTCGTGTCTCGTGGAAACATGGCTTAGAAACCCCGACCCTCAAAAAATGTAGCTTAGAATACCACTAACCTTAGTAATTCATATGTTTATTTAGTGTTACAATCGTCAATCAATTTATGTGAAATAGGGACGATACCACACCAGATCACTAACGCACTAGTTCTAGTCATCCCACCTAGATACCCAGGGTTTTACCTTGTGCACTATCAAGTTTCACATTCACATAATATATTGCTTCCTCATATAATAGAACAAATAAGTCATTTTACAGAAAGGACACCATTTTCATGCCTAGAAAACAATTCAAAAACTCACGCACACCAAAATACCTTTCCAAAATTTATTTTTCATTGCCTAATCATTTCACAAAACCCCATTTGGAAACACTCAAAGAATAATACAAAAAATTCGAAAAATATAGAAAAAATTATTTAAATAACACAATAAGGGCCATCACAAATTAACACCCCCAATTACAAATAAGAGTGTCATTCAAACCACTTACTTAATAAATTTTCCTTAAAACTAGTTTTTCACCAAATGCACAATTAAATGAACCACTTTCACCAATTATAAATCACCACTAAGCAATGAAAATTGGGTTCACATGAAAAGCGTATCAATTTATAAAAACATGAAACTTTAAATACAAACACATATTCAACTTTTTCCAAATAGTAGTTTCACACCATCTCAATAAATCAATAAATCATTTAAATTATTTTTTATATCATTTCAACATATCCCATGAAAACATTACACCAAAAAAAACTTCATCCCATACAGAGAAATCACATTAAAACCAAATACTCAAGGTAACAATATCAAAACATGTTTTAAATTCTTCAAATAGTTTGGAGTTTAATTTGAAGTGTGCACAACAAGACCACACACCCAAAATGACTCATTTTACTTTAAACCCCCCATTTAAATATACACACACCTCAATGAATTTATAAAAAAATTTCACACCTTCCAAATAACCCCAAAAAACTTTCCACCCAAGTTTTTCATCTCAAACGCTGCTAAAAAAACAATTTTTCAATTTATAAAATATCACACATGCATATATAAGGCCTCACATTAAAACACCCAAATTGTAGATGCCATAACCATTTTGAAATCAATTTCGCATCTCAACCCTTAAAAAAACTTCATTCTCACCCTTAGAACATACTCGAAGTTCATAATAAAAATCAACATGTCAAAATAGTTTATCTTATTTTAAATAAAACTCAATTTAATCACACTCGCACCTCAAGTGTTATTGGAAACACAATTTTCACACCTTAAAAAATAGCTAAAACACGTCTGAAAATTTCCACAACAAAACACGCATTAAATGCCTAGGATTTTACAAAGAAAAATTCAATTTCATCAAATATGAAATTAGTAACATATCAAAAATAAAATTTTCACTAGTAAATTTTATCATTAGATTGCATTGAAATTTAATTAAGCAGCTAGTGAAATCATCTAAAGATGTTATGGCATGGAACCACATACCATGGGTGAATAATTTCTCAAAAACGGTGTGAATTCTTCATTCAATATTGTCCTGCACCACAAGGGACCCAAATTGGACTCTAAATGAACAACTGAACTAAAAAATCAAGTCAAACCCTAAAACAAACCTCATACCCGCCAGAAACCCAAATGCCCCAAAGAAGAAATGGAAAAATCCCAAAATAAAGAGGGCGAAGCCAACCCGAAGGGGGAGGATGTGTCAGTGCTACATGAGACTAGCCGGGAGGTCAGGTCATCGAATGTGGGTCAGCCAGTGAGGGGTGGGGGGTCTGCGGGTTGCATCGGGCTGAACAAGGAGGAGGTTCCAGTGGAGTTGCGGGTCGGAAAAAGGAGAGTAGGAGGGTGGTGCTGACATAGAGGATCACCAGGAAGAAGGTCCGATTGGCTGAATGTGGGGGGGGGAAGCTTGGTCAGGGTAGGGGGTTCAACGCGACGGAATGGGGGAGGAGGGGATAAGTGGTGCGGCATACCAAAGAGAAAAGGAGAAGGAATGAATAGAAAAAAAATAAAAGAAAAAAATGAAAAGAAAAAATTTGAAACAAATACCCTAAAATATCAATTAATAATATAAAGAATAATACTGATAATAATAATAGTAAATATGTATAAAATAATATAATATAATATAACATTTTACAATCTCTATTATTATTAAAAATATTCTTTAAACATCTCTTATTTATTTATTTATATATTTTTTATCTTACCTCAACCTCATTTATTTAATTTTACATGATATATTTGTTCTGAACACCGGGCATGCCGTGCGGGGAACCGGGTGAGGTCAATAGGCTTTTGACCGTGGTGTGCTGGATGCAGTAAATGACAAAAATGTGAATTTTTTTAAATACTAACTCAAATCATTAATTCGGGTTTCAACCCAGATTACCCGACACAAAGAAAAATTAACAAAAAATAATAATTTAATGACGGGGGGTGTGACAATGTTATTGAACCCCATTTCTTTGTCATGGGTTATATGTTTGTGAATCCAAATTATATTCACTGGTTATTATTTAAATGAAACTATTTTCAAACTTTTCTCTTTCCATGGGTTATTATTTGATTACATATTTATGACACCCATTCCATTTTTGGGGTTATGGTATGATTCTTTATGATCTTGTGGAGCATGTATGTATGATTTCTTATGACATGGGTTGGACCTATATCTACCTACAATGAATTGGGTAAATATTTATATCTCATGATATAATTATGAGAAACAAGATGACATGCTTAATCCAAAATGGGAGACAGGTGTGTCCTGATTCAAAAAAAGGGAAACAGGTGTGTCCTGGTCTGCTATGGGAAGATCGAGAAATTGGATCCATTATGAGAAGATAGGGAAACCTAATCCATTATAGTATTTAGGGAAACACGATCTCTTATAAGGAAATTTGTGTGACTGCGGATGGTGATGTGTCCTGGGTAGTAGGTGTTATCACTATGAAGTGCCCTGATATTTTTTTGCCAATGTTCCTTGAATTGTAGGGATTTATGTCACATGTTTATGTGTTTTCCACAAATTCAATGCCTTATTCCTTTGATATTCTTGCATAGTTCATGTAACCTATTATCTTACAATTCATGTATTGTGAACATCCAATCCTTTTTCCTTGTCTCATGCTGACGATCTTTGATAAGGAGGGTATAATCTTCAAATGTTATTCTTATGTTCTCATATCCTTCTGTTCATGTTATTTTTCCTTATTTCCATTATTTACCATTAATGTACATTTTATATCACCCATTTCTTATATCCCCATTACCTATGTTACGAAGAATGGTATTAAGAAGGAATATTAATGGTGAAGAACATTAAAGAACACTTTTAAGATATCCCACCAAACAATATGAATATGTTACACATTTACAAAGACATTAAACTATTACTGTCCCTAGAAATATTTTATTATTATGATAAATATTCATTGAAAATGATGTAGTATCCATGTATTCTAAGCCTTTTTCATTATAGTTTATATCAAAGGAAAGTATTACTAATCCTTTTAGAACAACGATGAGAGACATTTAGTGAGATACCTAGGGATATTTCTAATGATAATATAGGGGTTTCTGTAATGACAAGTCTAAGGATGATTTAATGTTTAGAAAAATGTCCTATAATTTTGTTATATGATAGATCATGTGGTTTCCTACAAATAAATACCTCTCTAGATACTACATCTGAACATGAATCTTGTATAGATGTACCTAGGAGTAACAAATCTTACAAGGTCCATTGGGCCAGCCTCGAGCATAACCCAGTAAATGAAAATGGGTCCTAAGGTACACCTACATTGACACTCTCATGGGATATTCTTTGGGAATTCACAAAATCATTTTAGAAAATCATGAATGGTATAAATATAATATGAATATGAATAACATATGATGAACATAAGGTGTTATAGATTAAAAAATTTGGTGTCATTATTTAGGCATCCTATAAGTAATTTTTCATTATTATGTTGTTTTTGGTATGATAAGTGTTCCTCACACTATGTTTTTTGTCTCTTTCAATAGAAATAACTATAAGGATCTGGGATAAAATTCATATTATCCTATGTAGAAATTATTGAAATTATAAAAGATGATTTCCTAAGTGAAATCCTGATAAAGAGAATCAAGAAGGTGGTATGAGTACTGGACATATTTATGACAATAAGAATGTTGAAAACAACATGTGAAAGGTATGGAATGTTTATCGAGTATTATTTAGATTAAATGAAAGTAGCATAATTAGATTAAGGTTGGGGAACCTTAAGACATGATTTAAATTTCATATTATTGTAATGATGTGTTGTAGAATAATTTGATTAATCCTGAGTAATGGTTTAAGAAAAATGTTGGATGTTTAAAGTGTATATGTTTGGTAATTAAATGATTAAGTTATATATATCAGGAAGTATACAAGGATTGTTTGTATAAATTTTTATTTAATTTTATTACTGCGTGTGTTAAATGATACAGATTACCATGAAAAGTTATTAAATGTAAAGGTTTCAATAAGGTTAGGCTACCGTTAGCATTTTCACAATGATCTGAAAATGATGTTTTTATAGATAAAGTGGTGGTGATGTGGATAAAATAATTTTGATAGTATTTATGACATCATAACTACTAAATTATATGTAGACAATATGGTCTATGTTATCATGGTTTTAGATTAAAACTTCTTGAATTCATGGAATATATCTAGTAATATTGGGAATAAGGAAGCTTGCATGTTTTTTGAAAAGGATTTATTGTAATTCAACTTATTATCATTTCCCAAAAGAATACATGGTGAGGGTATTCAAATGCTTGGAAATTGAAAACCAATATCTACATTATGATATATTTGGATCAACGTCTAGATGATCTAGTGATCTTATTTAAAATGTTATTTATTTTCATCTTATATAGGGGTTATAAGGTTAACTATCTATGGAATTATTTATGTTTTTCATAAATGAGGTTTTATAGATTAAAGTATCATATAACATTATGTGGATTTATGATTTTTGTATAAATTTTGATATCCTTTTTGTTGGGATATGTAGAATGTCCTATCATTACATTAATGGTTCACATGAACTGATAATGCTTCATGAATGAAAAATTTAACTTCATTTTGTAATATAAAAGAAAATGTGTAAATTTATCAAGGATCAAAAAAGTGTGGGGTTTTCCTAAAATCATGGTATTATTTATTTTCATGAAAATTTATTAAATTTTAGAAAATTTCAAGGAAACAAATTGGTCTTGGTACCATACTTTTTGTTGAACTGATAGCATTTTAAATTATCATTTATTTGTGATATCGAGGCCTTAAAATTTACATTTTCCACTCAATTTTTTGGGATTAATTATCTCATTCACACCCAATAAATGTTTATGCCTTACCTCCAAGTCCATATTTTTTCCTACCACCATTGTTCTCTTATGTGGAAAATTAGATACGTGTTACTCTTGGTAGTCGTTATGTTTTTAATGTTTCTTTATAAACTTATTTTTCAGTATTCAATTTTGTTATTTGGGTTTATATGAATAGAACAATCATTATTTAAACCTTTAATAACTAAGAAAAAATGTTAGGGTTAAATTTCATTTTGGGGGGGGGGGGGGCGTAGAATGTAACTCACTAAGATTTTGTGAAATATTTTTTCCCCAAATTAATTTAAACTTTTGGATATTTTTTCACTTCATGAAACTATAAATATAGAAATTTTTATATGAGATAACTATTTTTTCATGATTTTCACACAAAACCATGTTAATATTTCAATACATGCAACACTTATATTATTTCTCATTATACTAGACACATTATTGGGATTGTGCTACATGTAATGTTGACTCTCATCGATAGCTCGTGTCACATGCAAGAACTAGTTTTACAAAACTATAGAATACCAATAATATTATTTTAACATATCCATTAGTGTGGAAGTTATGAATAAAATATTACTTAAACATGTTAATAAAAAGAACCCATTTTTCTAGAAATAAAACTCATGACTATTGGAATAGAAAGAAATTTATTATCTAAGAAAAAAACATTCTTAAAATTAAAACACCATTTTATCGCAATAAATTAAAAACCCACAATTAATAAAAATTATATTATATATTGATTACAAAAATTACACTCATTCAATTGATTAGATAGTAAAAATATATCAACAAATCCAATTTTATGAATAAAAATATGTATTTTCCAAAAAGAAATTTTACATCCTTTTAATGGTGAACCCATATTAAATATTATTTTTGAAACATTTATAATTTTTATTTTACAAAATAATAATTATTTTTGAAATAGTACTTTAAAATTTTACTTTTGGTTATTTTTTTGTAATTTTTTGAGAAGTTTAATTTTTATTACTAATGAGGAACACTAAATTTTAATTGAATGCATATTTTAATCTAACTTACTTATAAATAAAAATAATATTATGATTGGTTTTACTATTTCATTACATAATTTATAATATAATTAATCCAAATTATGATATTGGAATCAATTTCACGTTGAAATTGGAACCTAAAGCCTTGAAATCTTTTGAACATTTTTTCTTTAAAAACATGTCTTGTCGTCCTATTAGCAAGATTAAATTTATAATAATTTATAATAATTATATATTCATAATTTATATAAATATATTCCATATTTGAAATAAGTATAATTTATAATTTATGATGAGTTTAACTTATTTTTGGACCAACGAGATTAGTGAATGTAATTAAAATTAATTACAATTATTAATGTGAAATTAATCCTAAAACGGGACTAAACCATAATCATAATGGCCCAAATGATCTCAAAACTAGTACAAAATCTATTTTTTTGAAATATTTTTACCATATCCTCCCTTTTATAGAATTGGGTAATATATTAGAGTAACAGTACAAGAAAAAAATGTTGGGGTATTTCCCTTTTTGAAAATTTACAAGACTACCACTCCTCTGCCACTATCAGAAAAACTCAACCCTCGCACTTATTCTTATCAATAAATCCCAATGGATCTCCTAAATTCGACGAAAATAATATAAAAAGATACCTAACATCATCCCTGAATCATTTCATTGTTCATATTTCCATCTAAGAAAACCCTTTAGTAAAACCTATAAGAGTTTCCCAAAGAAGAGGTAACGTATGTTCTCAAGATCCTTTGTTTTGTTTTCATTCTAAACCCAATAAACTATTCTTATTCCTTTCTTATAAAATAAACAGAGTATCATTAATATTATGATATTTCATAGTTATAATGATTTTAACTACACTTACACACACATCCATATAATGGGTAATGAACTTACCGTTCTTGAGTATGGCGAACTATGACCTCATGAAACACTGTTGTTCATTTTTCCCTAACCCCCATCATGGGGGAGAATTATGATGGAAACTGTAGTTTTATATGATTTATAAAATATTTATTATTTAATTATTACTCCTATATAATTAAATATGACATACCTACATTGTTTCCATTTTATTTAAATATGAAAACTTCATTTATTGAAGTATAGACTACCACCTTCTCAAAGTGATATTTTTCATTCACAATTTATAGGGAAAGTATTAAGAATGGGTTTACTAATTTTTTATGATAAATAACACATAATAATAATTCTATAATTATGTTATATTTATAAATATATTTCATTTAATTTATTTCTTTCAATATGACCATAAAATGGAAAAAACGATCATACATACGAATGGAATACCGTCTCCTTGAATGGTGAATTTCATTTAATATTTTTATATTTTGTATATATCTATAAATAATTATATAATAAATATATATGATTTTTATATCATGTTTTACATTCTAGGGACTATGATATAACAATAAGAACCAAAAATTAATATGAATTAAAACACAAGTGAAAAAAAGTGATTATTACCAGAAACGTAACATTAAAAACGAGTTTTTAATAATAGGGTAATATAATGTCATAATAAAATCATATATAGAACTATATATAAGAATATGGTTTTATAGTTGATGTATAATAAACTAATATTCAATATATAGTAGTTTTAAAAGAGTAAAAAATGTAACACTCCAAGGATTTATAAATAAATTTAACATTTAATGCATGAAACAATGAGTCTCTACAAAACACCCCTTTGTTATAACCTAGATGATAAACATAATTTTTCCACATTTGCTGTTTGAATTTTAAAAAACTAATAGTCATAGTTATGTTCATTAAGATATTTATAGTTTAATAAGGAAACCATAGTTTGTGAATAGTAACATACCCATATTAATAGTAATATGACTATTATGAATAGTAAATCATATTATTATTTAATTTTCATGTAGTTATTAGATAATGAGATCTTCATTAATTATTCAAGGTGATATAAACGAAATTATAGTTTTGAAATTCTTATTTTTAAAATAAATTATGATTTTATTTAAAAAACTAATTTAATTATTAATAGAAAATTATTTTAAAAAATTGGATATCATTTTTGAATTCTACACATCAAAAAATGGATTTGGTGAATTTTTTGGGATTTTTCTAGAATACAAAAAAACCATAAATAGTATAATTCAGTAATTTACCAAATATATAAATTATTAGTTAAATTCTCTATTCCTAACATCATGGTGGATGTAAGAACACATGGTTCAAATTCACATGTAATTATTACTATTATGTGTCACATGAATCAACAATGATGGTTGTCTTCAGGTAAATAATAAAATAATGAATAAGATATTCAAAAATCATCATTCCCCTCCACTAGAATACCCCCCCTCACTCCCTCTTCCCTTCACTCCTCTCTGTCATTTTACATTCTCTAAATTCTGCTAAAATATCCTCCCAACCTCCTCCCCCACTTCCATCGTATCTTGGTCTCATAAAAACCCAAAACCTCTCCCCCAAACGGATCTCAAGGAAGATAACTTCAAGATGTAAATTCCACATTTCATTTCATTTATTTCAAGTTCTTTAATTTCATTTATTTACGTACCTCCTTCCATCCAAATGTTATGATTACTATCCTACATTACATGTTATGGAATTTTTTTATGATAGTGGAATAATTCATCATCATATCTTCATTCCACATATTTTATAGTAGAAATGAGAACACCATCTGAGATGTGTTAATTTATCACATTCAAGGATGGAAGGTTTTCGATTTTTAAAACCATATTCAATACTAATCATGATACCATTTTTATGGTTGAACAAGATTGTAATATTTTAATTATAAGTTATATAGGGTTTATGAAATCTTTATTTACACATGATATTAATTTATAAATCAAAATGAGTTTGTTGTGATAAAAAATCCCCAATTAACCCAAAAAATTATCATTAATGTTTTATATAATGAATCATCTTACATCCCAATAAAAAAATTAATTTTAAAACCATGTAATATTCTAGATTAAAATAAATAAAATAAAACTTCTATTTTGTATAACCATTCACATCATACATGTTTATCCTTACATGTATATAAGTATACTGATCATGAATACCAAGGAATAAAATGCTCCCAAAAAATAAAATTGATCCTCTTAAACCCATAAAGATGGAAAACAAATGAATGTAATAAAGATCTAATAAATAAGTTAAATAAATAAGAGGAACTATAAATAAAAATTAATGAATTTAATTAGGTTATCTAGGACACTGAGATCATGTGAAGAACACCATTAATATTAAGGTAAGGATTCTCTTCCCGATCCTCCATTATCATGCAAGTTACACTTATTCTTCCACACCCCAATGAAATTCATATTTAATGATATTCACACATCATAAATTCAATTTGATTGCTATATATATATGCTTTAACTTGAATCCTACATTAGTTTATGGAGATATACATGTATTAAAAGTATCTTTCAAAAATTCATCCCAAAATACAAGTTCGATTGATGGAAATTTCTCAAATTCTTTACTATTTTCAAGTGAATTCTGTAATATTTTTTTAGGAACCATTATATTTATAAAATAAATCATTTTATTATTAAAATACTACCATACATCACATCATTTTTAAATAAATAGTTTTCCAAAAGAACTCTTCATTCCAAAATAAAAGAGTATTTATCTCAAAAATTACTTGATGATTTTATAAGAGTATCTTCACCTATTTCAAAACTCTTGGTGATTACATTGTTTTATTAAGATTAATATTTTATGATATAATCAATCATATTTAATTGAAATTTTTAGGATTATTTTGTCTACGGATGTTCTATCTTAAAACCATTCACCCATTTATTCTGAATTTTTTGTGTTTATTCTTATAGTTTGGTGAATGTCATTTATATTTCATAAGTTAGTTCCAATTTGATTGTATATGTTCTCTATTTTTATAACCGTTCATATTAGGAATTAATTTCACTTTGTATGTTATGGGTGGGACCCTCAATATCCCCTCGATGCGTCAATAGGTATCATGAGAAAATCTACTCTCTTTGCTCAAGACCTTGACAAAATGGTTATTTATGGTCATGGAACCAGACCTTAACAGTATGGTTATGATGTCCAACATTATGCATTCTCATATTATGAAACATTTAATTTAAATTTCATGTAGATATTTGAATAATATAATACAAATGATTATGCTTTACTATGGTGTTATTTATTCTGTTATTCCTCTTTCCATAATGTGTTCAAGTATACATTTAAAGGCTTGTTTATTTAGTTATTCACCATGCCTAGTGTTTATGTTTATAGTATCTCTTTTTGTATTTCATACCCTTACTCATCATTTGAGCTCACACCTTTTATTAGTTTTCATTTTACTAGGATATGAAAAAGTATATTTTAAATGACATGTAATTAGAATCTATGAAATTATATGTGATTCAACAGAATTTGATATGTTGTATTCCATTTCAAGAGGCAATGTTAAACTTATGAATGTATCTGGTATTCTAAAACTACTAAACTATTCATTAATTTAGTATAAGAAATTATATTTATCATTCCAATGTAATGAAATAATCCACTGGTAATTGTAAACTAGGGTTGTGTCATTACAGTTTGTGTCAGAGGATGTTTTGTATAATTCATAGAAACTGTATTTATGAAATGTTTATTAAGGAAAAAAACCTATGTTGGATTTGTGGATAAACATACAAAAACCTCCTGTAATTTTGTTAAATAATAGATTATGTGGATCTTTCTAGAAAATACTTCTCTATCTAGATACTACATGTGGAACTGGTTCTGGAACATATATACCTAGGAGTAACAACACTGACAATGAGTATCAGGCCAGACCTAGGTTATCTGAGTAGTGGAAAACGAGCCTTACTATACTCCTTGTTTGACACTCCATTATTATATACTTAGTATGATTCACATTCTCTTTAAAAACCATTATGAAGGAATAAAATATAAATTTTTCCTCAAGGAAACCATTCTTATGATTATAATATTAGTTATGAATAGGATTTCAATTTATGATAAGTTTTTTTATTAGTTCATATTATACACTATGATTCATTGCCTAAGCTATGGCATCCAATTATTTATAAATGGAGCCTAGTGGAAGGAATATAAATTTCATGAACAAGTTTATCCCATGTAGGGATTTCCCTATAATGCAGGATAATTATTTTGGATCTAGTATTTCGATTGGTGCTGAGAAACATATAACTATATAGGTACAGTTGACTCATATTATGAACAATAACATTACATTTATAGAGCATTCAAATTTTCAATATTGAAGAGATACGTTAGACCACATTATGTGACAACTTCCTCAAACATTAAATGGGAATACAAACCATTCATAGTGGACTAGTTGATAAGTTCTTTAGAGAAGATATTTCTCTCTTTGGGATGTAAAGAATGAGAGAAGTTTTTCCTAAAAGTTTATCGTATATCGGGAAATGTGGATTAGTGGTTGTCCTTTAATTGAAACAAAAGGTAGGAGGAAGATATTGAAGAAATTTAATTCGTTGATTTTAAGTACATATTATTAGATAGATACATTTTTCAGGAATAGTGAGTGAATATGGAAGGGCACTTTCTAAATCTAGGGAAAAAAGATTTTGAGAATTTTTCAAATTATAGAGGAAAAATAACATGGTTGGAAAGAAATGACATGGAATACATACTTAATCCAAGGAGAAAGGTTGATTTATTCTCTACTTGTTTGAAACCATTCCTCTAAAGGGATCTATTATCGCAAAGATTCTCGCCATATGATGATATAGTTTCATGTGATATCATGACAAAAAAGGAATTCTTTATGTATTATGATTTTAATTGAAATAATGTGAAAGAGAGTGATAATTAAAACTCTATAAAATGAAATATGGAAAACGATTAGAAGGTAATATTTTACCTTCTACTCTGTGATAATTTTGGGAGGAGACACCCTTTTACGTGCCTGAATATTATGGTTGTTTGATACATGTAAGGAGAAAAGGCCACCCATCCCATGATTGTATGGGGAATAAAGAGACTACTAATGTTCAATTAAACAATTTCTAGGAGATTGCACATTTTTCAAATGATTGTCCTATGCATCAAAGAAACACTTCCCAATGAAGGCCTATAGGGAAATGCCAAGCGTATGCAATACAAACTACTGATATTGAATTCTATTATGATGTGGTGTATAAGTCCCCAGCCTTAAACCTTACTTAATCTTGAGTTATTACAAGATTACACCTTGAGGATCTTTTCAGGTTTAGAGTTTTATAGAATTAGAACATAAAACTTGCATTACATTCCACATTTAAACAAAGTGGTTACATAAAAGATAGTATTCATTTTTCCCATCAATGGAATCATATTTAAAATAAAACTTGGATTCTTTCTTGACACTTACTTAACACTATCATCATATCATGTACCTTTCCCTTGACCTGTGAAAATCGTTTCAAAAAAACCTGGGATGAGCATAAAAAGCTCAGTAAGGGATATAAAAATATGGAAAGGAAACATGGGTACATATATACATAAGAATGAAATGATACTTTACCCTTAAAACATAAGCACTTTAACATACATCATCAAATCATGAATAAATCATAGAAATCATATGACATAAAGGTAACTTGAGGCATTCATAACATTCTTACGTAGGGAGTAACCCTCTTGGTTACGTTTGGAATACCCATCGCAGTATATTCCCTAAATCTATTCAGAGAAACATTAACGTTTCACTCCATCTCATTACCCAATGCATTGGAGAGCTATATCGGGCTCACCCGCCCTTAGTTTATCACGGAACTACCCGTCTTCATAACAATTCCCAAGAACCATAACATAATCGTATCACATAAGATATACATAAAGGAAATATAACATTTCCACATTTTAATCACAAGATATCAATAAAACACATTTATATAATAAAATCATTATGAAAACCATTTTCAATACCAATATAAAATAAAATTAAAACATGGTATTTATTTTTCTTTTTTTTTTAAAAAGTATGGCTTGTAGAGGAAGCCGAAACTCAAATAATGGTCACGGTGGCAGAGAAGTCGTTGTTGCTGCATATGTACGACAAAAAAAACATTCCCTTTTGTCGTTTAGTAAACTCTTCGTATAAAAAAGATTCCTTTTTAATAAACGTAAAAGTCAAAGGGGTTTATACACCATATAAAAGAAGGTTGTGTATAAAACAAAATATGAATAAATGAGAGGAGATTGAGACGAAGTCCCATGCCTCGTATCCAACTTGACTTGACCATTCTTTAACCTCCAGAATAATAAACATGAGTTAATTTATACTTGCATAATAACCTTTTTCAAGTTAATTATTCCTTTTATATCACTTATTACCATGTCGTGAACACTATGTAATTATTTTAGTTAATAACGGTCGTTTTAACGATCATTGGTACTTGAGTCAAAATATGCTCTTTATAATTACAAGTTGGTCATGTTTTCATTATATCCAGAGTTATACTCATGATGTATATATCATATATATCATATATATCCAGTATATACATGCATTTATAATATTACACAACGTTTATAGGTAAGAAATGAAATGCACCGTTCATGGAGACGGTAAGCCGTACGTACGCATGAACGTTACTTTCATTTCTATTTCATATTTTATGGAATTAAAACACAATTATACATAATAGTATTTTAATTCTAGTATGGTATAATGTATAATATCATTAAATATATCCTTTATATGTACCACATATGGTATTAACGAATCAAATCACTTTGAGGGGGTGGTAGTCCGCACTTCCTTAAATGAAGATATCGCGTTTACCCATAATGGAAACCATAAAGGTATGCACAAAATTAAAAATACAGAAGCCTAAGGAAAACATAAACATATTATATATCATATATAAATATAGTGTCATATTAATGGACACCATTGAATGTTTTAAATGAATAATGAACACTCATCGTTTCGGGAGGCAGAAATTCGCCATCCACAGAAACAGTATGTTCTTTAACCATTAGATGTACGTGTGTGTAAGTGTACCTCAAATAATTCTTATAAAAACATCCTAGTATATTGAAGATACTGGTTTTGTTACAAAATAAATGAATAAAAAGAGTGTAGGGGGTTGGAGAAGCAAAATAAAACAAAAGGACTCAAGTGAATACATTACCTTAAAATCGAGTAACTCCCTTTGGTTTGACCTCAAAGGCTTCCTTGGGAAGACTTCTGCCCAAAGTGAGGCTTCAAAGAGTAAGATAGGGATGTGGAGAGACAAAATGGGCAGGGGTTGACCGAGCCAAAGGCTTTGGAAGTGTGGGTAAAGAGGTAGAGGTGGGAGCATTTTATAAGAGGAGAGGAGGGGCACTCTTGGAATGTAAAGAAAAGTTACATTGTTTTAAAATGAGATTCTGATTTAAGAGGTCCCACATTGATATAATTCGATTATATTGTTATAAGGGTTCTAAATATACCCATACAATAGGTTTTGGATATGTGTAGGTCATAGATTTTACATTATCATTTCATTTTATTTAAATCCTTTATTAATGAGGTAATCGCTACATCATCATGATGTCATAAATAATTTAATATATTTAATTTCTAAAAATTATAAAACAAATATCATTATGTAGGAAATCTTTTTATATTTATAATTAATATTTATAGTCAAAAATATGACTTTTATAACCCCATGTAAAAATTGTTTTAGTAAAACATCTCATGTTTGTATCATTTTTACTTTAACATTAAATAAAAAGTGATTTATGTCATTTCCCAACCAATGTGGCTCCATGGAGTCCCCAAGTTGATCCATTGATTGTATTGGTCGGCCATGACACATACAATGAGGGTAGGACATGTTTCATGCTCATCTCATATTATTAAAACATTATTTTTACCTTAAACTACACTAATTACCTCTAATCGCGATTAAGAACTTAAAAGTTACTATTCACCAAAAAAATTATTTTAACCTCATTAAACCACATTTTACTTCTTAATGATAACCATGTATGTCGGATTTTTGAAAATCAAATCACATAAGTGGAAAAGTTTCATTTAAACGAAAAATCAGTTTCTTTAACTACCACTTAGTGGTTTGACTATTCATCAAAAACTGAAGTTTTTCAGAAAAAAAAACAAAAACATCACCCTCAGCTATATTTGATATTCCGAATTCAAAAATAATGTCTATTTTACAAAATTCAAAACATTTAAGTTGCATTAATTAATTTAATAATTAATTCCCTTTGTCAGAGAAAATAGCGTGTTTTTATGAAACAATAAGTATCAAAATATTGACACCAGCTTAAGTCCAATTTCATAGTGAAATTAATTCCAACGAACACTATTGGATTAAATGGTAAAAATATATTCTAATTTCACTTTAAAACAAATTCAAAATATAATCTAATCGTATAAAAAAATTGGATTAAAAAGCAGTTTTGATGTAAAATGCAGTATTTTTTCACTATTTATTAAAAAATGAACATTGTCAGAAAAATACCAAAAATTTACACAATGTAAATTTTGATATCCCAATAATAAATAATAAGTTTATTTTGACATATAGAGCTTATAAAATTGTCAAAATATAAATTTTAAAGATGGTTTGCCATCAAAAGTTAGTAAAACAATCTTTTAAAAATATTAGTGTATTCCATTCTTAAGATTGGATTTATTCTCCTTTTAAGCCTCTAAAACACTATCTAATTCATTAATAGACATAGATAAAAGTATATATTATTCATTACTTACTTGGGATTTTACATCCTTCCCCCATTTAGAAAATTGTGTCCCACAATTTATTTACTTATCGAATAAGTGGGGGTATTTAGTCCTCATTGCATTTTCAGATTCCCATGTTGCCTCTTCAATGATGTGGTTTTTTCACAAAACCTTTACCTGATGAATCACCTTATTCCGTACCACCTGCTCCCTGTGGTCAAGAATCTGGACTGGTTGTTCCTCATAAGACAGATTCTCTTCCAGCTGAACTACCTCTAGACTCAAAGCATGAGATGGATATGGCATGTACTTTCTCAGCATCGAAACATGAAAAACATTGTGTACCTGAGATAAACTCGGAGATAAAGCCACTCAGTGTGAAACTAATCCAACTCTCTTGAGAATTTCATATGGTCCAATGAACCTTGGACTCATCTTTCCTTTCTTACCAAATCACATCACACTTTTCCATGGTGATACTTTGAGAAAAACATGATCACCTACCTCAAAAGAGAGATCCTTCCTCCTATTGTCCGCATAACTCTTCTGCCTGCTCTGAGCTGTTCTCATGTGTTTCTATATCAGCTGAACTTTTTCTGCCATCACTTCTACCAATTCTGGTCCTATCAACTTCCTTTCACACACTTCATCCCAGAAAGCTGGAGTTCGACACCACTTCCCATATAATGCCTGAAATGGTGACATTTGTATACTAGAATGAAAACTGTTATTATATGAAAACTCAACCAAAGAAAGATGTTGGTCCCAACTTCCCTGATAATCCATCAAACAAGCTCGTAGCATATCCTCCATGGTCTGAATTGTTCATTCCAACTGCCCATCTAATTGAGGTTGAAAAACTGTACTAAAATTTAATTCAGTACCCAATGACTTTTGAAGGCACTTCCAAAAGTTAAAAGTAATCCTGGGATCACGATTGGATACAATGGATAGAGGAACTCCATGCAACATGACTAAATATTTAAGGTACAATTGATAAATTTGATCTAGGGAAAATGTATCTCGTATATCAAGGAAATGAGCAGATTTAGTCAATCGATCAACAATAACCCAGATTGCATTATTACCTCAAGATTTCCTCGGTAATCCCACAACAAAGTACATAGATATATTTTCCCATTTCCACTCTAAAATTGGTAAAGGCTGAATCATCCCTTTTGGTAACTGCAACTCTTCTTTAACCTGCTGACAAGTCAAACACTTTACTGTAAAATCAGAAATATCTCTTTTCATTCCATCCCACCAGTAATACTCCCGCAGATCTCTGTACATCTTAGTACTGCCAGGATGAACTGAAAACAGGGAACTATGAGCCTCACATAACAACTCATTCTTCAACTGTGAATCACAAGGAACACATAATCTCATCCCAAACCTCAAAACACAATCATTATCAATGTCTAATTCAGGAAACTTACCCTTCTGAACCAACACTACCTTTTTCTGCAACTCACTGTCTTGCTTCTGTGCTTGCTTGATTATGTCTGATAGAGAAGATTTCACTAATACCTAAAACAAAACAGAAGGACATCCTGCACCAACAACTTCTATGCCAAATTTCATCAAATCCTTAACCAAAGGATCACGTTCCAAATGCAACATTGTTAATGAAGCATTACTTTTTCGACTCAAAGCATCAGCCCCTTTATTTTCTTTTCCCGGATGGTAATGAATTGTACAATAATAATCGTTGATTAATTCTATCCATATCCTCTGTCTCATGTTCAATTAATTTTGAGTGAATATATACTTTAATCTTTTGTGATCGGTATATATTTCACACTTTACTCCATACAAATGATGCCTCCAAATTTTTAGAGCAAAAACAACAGCAGCTAATTCCAAATCATGTGTAGGGTAATTACCTCATGAGTTTTCAACTGTCGTGAAGCATAAGAAATTACCTGATCATTCTGCATTAGGACACAACCATGTCCTTTCAATGAAGCATCACTGCAGATAAAAAACCCCCCATTCCTAGAAGGTAGTGCCAAAACTAGAGCATTCACCAATCATCTTTTCAACTTCTGAAAACAATCATCACATTCTTTTGTCCAGATAAACTTAACACCCTTCTGAGTTAGCTTTATCATTGGACAAGATAACCGTGAAAAATTTCTAACAAACCTTCGGTAATAGCCTTCCAAACCAAGAAAGCTACAAATCTCAGTTACATTTGTGGGTCTTGGCCATTCTTCAACAACCTTTGTTTTTGAAGGATCAGTAGTTGTCCCATCTTTAGAAACAATGTGACCAAGGAAAGAAATTTTTTGCAACCAAAACTCACACTTTCTGAATTTCCCATACAATATCTTTTCTTTCAAAGTTTGAAAAATAACCCTTAAATGTCTTTCATTCTCCTCTTTACTTTTAGAAAACACCAAAATATCATCAATGAAAACCACAACAAACTTATCCAAGAACTCATGGAAAATTCTATTCAGTACGTCCATGAATACAGCAGGTGCATTAGTTAGCCCAAAAGGCACTATTACAAATTCATAATGGCCATATCTTGTACGAAACGTAGTCTTCCGAATGTCTGCTTCCTTTAACTTCAGCTGATGGTACCCCGATCTCAAGTCAATATTTGAAAAATACTGAGCTCCCTGGAGATGATCAAACAAATCATCGATAAGAGGAAAAGGATATTTGTTCTTAACAGTGATGTTACTCAAGGCTCTATAATGAATGAAAAGTCTCATTGAACCATCTTTATTTTTAACAAATAAAACAGGATCACCCCATGGTGATGTTCTTGGTCGAATGAAACCATTCTCTAATAAATCTTGCAATTGCTCCTTCAACTCTAAAAGTTCAATTTGAGACATTAGATAAGGGGGTTTCGAAATTTGCATAGCATCAGGAACTAAGTCAACAGTAAATTCAACTTCCCGATCTAGTATTATTCCGAGAAACTCATCAGGAAAAACATCAAGATACTTATTTACCACTGGCACATCATTAATCTGAATAGTTCCCTTGTTTTCAACAATATGTGCAAGGTAACATTCATTTCCATCTTTTACAAGTTTCTCAGCCTCTAGATATGTTATCAACAGTAAGGGTTCATTCTTTTACACAAAATGAAAGTTTTTCTGAAAATAAAATTCTGTAGCTCTACAATCATTCTTAGCATGGTAAATATAGAGCCAATCCATACTCAGGATAACATCAAACTCTACTAGAGGTAAAACAATAAGGTTCGAAAGTAGTTTCTTTCCATGGATAAGGATAGGAATATTCTTATAAATTCTTTTTGCCTCAACATTTCCCCCAGGTGTTTTTACCACAAGTTCAGGAGTCATTTCTTGAGATGGTATTCCCATTTTACTAGAAAAGGTTTTAGAGATGAAAGAATGTGTAGACCCCGAATCAAACAACACATTGGAATACTCTGAAAAAAACAAACAAATTACCTGATACAACTTCATTTGATGGCCTGACATCTACTGAAGTAGTTGCAAAGGATTTCACCACCCCTTTCTGCTTGTAGTCTAACTGCTTCTCATCACTCAATCTCTTTGTCGGAAACTCATTTTCATAGTGACCCATCTCATTGCACTTAAAACATTTCACTAATTGTAAATCAAATTTGGTATTACCATCACCTTGATCTTTTTCAGTGCAATCACGAGCCTTATGTACCATCTTACCACATCGGTAGGACTTTCCAGAATTCAGAAGACATTCCCCAGCATGCCTTTTACAACATTTATCACAAATTGAAACTTAGTTTTCTTACCATCAGACTTTTTTGAATAATTATTTCCTCTCTCCTGCCACCTCGGTCTCTTCTTCTATTGGCTGTTATAGATCACTTGATCATCAGAAAATTCCATTTCGACCTTCTCATCACATCGAACAAGCTTTTCATAACTTTTAAACTCAAAATAAGCTAAAGCACTTGGATATTTTGGCTTTAATCTTGAGTAAAACGATTGATTTTACTATCATGGTCTCAGATAAAATTTGGAGCATACCTTACCAATCGAGTGGACCTTTCTTCATAGGCAGCCACTGAGTCTTCCTCTTGCCTCAATTCCATGAATTGCTTTTCCATCCTAAGTCGAACAGCCTTAGGATAATACTTCTCAAGAAACAAACCTTTAAATTCATCCCAGTCGAGAGAATCAATCTCATCAGCGTCCCTGATATTTTTAACCATCGACCACCACTGATCTGCTTCACCCTCTAAACGGTAAATAGCAAGACTAACCTTTTGATTGTATGAACACCCCATGACATCGAAAATCTACTCTAGTGCTTTAGTCCACCCTTCAGCTAGCACAGGGTCAGATGATCCTCTGAATGATGTGGGATGTTGCCTCATGAAATGTTCCACCACTGACATGTTCATCTGTGGTTGATCTGGCTGATCTCGTGCTTGGATACCACCACCATTTATCGCTTGAGTCAACTGCGCCATTACTTCAACAAACTGTTCAATTCCAATTCGACCATCTAAAGATGCTAATTCAGAAGGTTATTTCCTTCTATATGCCTTCCTAGCACTGCTTCCCTGTTTCCACTGCGGAAAACCATTCTGAACAAACATGTCTTAGATGAAGCAACATGGTAATCTTCAAATTCTTTATCATTTCAATTTGACCATAAAAAAATATTTTTGGATAATCATTTAATAGAATTATAACTCCTAAAGTTATCTATACCGACCTCTGATACCAACTATAAGGCCCCAGTCTTAAACCTTACTTAATCTTGAGTTATTACAAGATTACATCTTGAGGATCTTTTGAGGTTTAGAGATTTAGAGAATTAGAACATAAAACTTGCATTACATTCTACATTTAAACAAAGAGGTTACATAAAAGATAGTATTCATTTTCCCCATCAATGGAAACATATTTAAAATAAAACCTAGATTCTTTCTTGACACTTCCTTGACACTATCATCATATCATGTACCATTCCCTTGACCTGTGAAAATCATTTCAAAAAAACTTGGGATGAGAATAAAAAGCTCAGTAAAGGATATAAAAATATGGAAAGGAAACATGGGTACATATATACATAAGAATTAAATCGTACTTTACCCTTAAAACATAAGAATTTTAACATACCTCATCAAATCATGAATAAATCATAGAAATCATAAGACATAAAGGTAACTTGAGGCATTCATAACATTCTTACGTAGGGAGTAACCCTCTTGGTTACGTTTGGAATTCCCATCACAGTATATTCCCTAAATATTTTCGGAGAAACCTTAACATTTCACTCATTCGTGTTACCCAATGCATTGGAGAGCTATATCAGGCTCACCCGCCTTTAGTTAATCACGGAACCACCCGTCTTCATAACAATTCCCAAGAACCATAACATAATCGTATTACATAAGACATACATAAAGGAAACATAACATTTCCACATTTCAATCACAAGATATCAAGAAAACACATTGATATAATAAAAAGATTATGAATACCATTTTCAATACCAAAATAAAAGAAAAGTAAAACATGGTATTTATTTTTCATTTTAAAAAAGTATGTCTTGTAGAGGAATCCGAAACTCAAATAATGGTCACGGCGGCAGATAAGTCGTTGTCGCCGCATACGTACGATAAAAAAAGCATTCCCTTTTGTCATTTTGTAAACTCTTCATATAAAAAAGATTCCTTTTGAATAAACGTAAAAGTCAAAGGGGTTTATACACCGTATAAAAGAAGGTTTTGTATAAAACCAAATATGCCTCAATGAAAGGAGATTGAGACGAAGTCCCATACCTCGTATCCGACTTGACTTGATCATTATTTAATCTCCTGAATAATAAACTTGAGTTAATTTCTACTTGCTTAAGAACCTTTTTCAAGTTCACTATTACTTTTATATCACTTATTACCATGTCATGAACATTATGTAATTATTTTAGTTAACAACGGTCGTTTTAACGATCATTGGTACTTAAGTCAAAATATGCTCTTTATAATTACATGTTGTTCATGTATCCATTATATCCAGAGTTATACTAATGATGTATATATCATATATATCATATATATCCATTATATACATTCATTTATAATATTACACAACGTTTAGAGGTAAGAAATTGAATGCACAGTTCCTGGAGACGGTAAGCCGTACGTACGCATGAACGCTACTTTCATTTATATTTTGTATTTTATGGAATTAAAACACAATGATACATAATAGTATTTTAATTCCAGTATGTTATCATATATAATATCATTAAATATATCCTTTATACGTACCACATATGGTATTAACGAATCAAATCACTTTGAGGGGGTGGTAGTCCACACTTCCATAAATGAAGATATCGCGTTTACCCATAATGGAAAGCATAAAGGTATGACCAAAATTAAAAATACATAAGCTTAAGGAAAAAATAAAAATATTATATATCATATATAAATATAGTGTTATATTAATGTCTACCTTTGAAGGTGTTAAAAGAATGTTGAACAATCATCATTTCGGGATGCAGAAATTCGTCATCCACGGAAACAGTATGTTCTTTAACCATTCAATATAGGTGTGTGTAAGTGTAGCTCGAATACTTATTATAAAAACATCCTACAATATTGATGATACTGGAGTTGTTACAAAAAAAATTAATAAAAATATTTTAGGGGGTTGGAGAAGCAAAATAAAACAAAAGGACTCAAGTGAAGACATTACCTTAAAATCGGGTAACTCCCTTTGGTTTGATCTCAAAGGCTTCCTTGGGAAGACTTCTGCACAAAGTGAGGCATCAAGGAGTAAGAGAAGGATGTGGATAGACAAAATGGTCTGGGTTTGGCCGATCCAATGGCTTTGGAAGTGTGGGTAAAGAGGTAGAGTTGGGGGCCTTTTATAAGAGGAGAGGAGGGGCACTCTTGGAAAGTAAAGAAAAGTTACTTTATTTTAAAATGAGATTAGGATTTAAGAGGCCCCACATTGATATAATTCTAGGATAAGTTGATAAGGGTTCGAAATATACCCATCCAATAGGTTTTGGGCATGTTTAGGTCATAGATTTTACATTATCTTTTAATTTTATTTAAATCATTTATTAATGAGGTAATCGCTGCATCATCATGATGTCATAAATAATTTAATATATTTAATGTATAAAAATTATAAAAAAAATATCATGATGTAGGAAATCTTTTCAAAATTCTAATGAATATTTATAGTCAAAAATCTGACTTGTATATCCCTATTTAAAAGTTGTTTTAGTTAAACATCTCATGTTTGGGTCATTTTTACTTTAACATTAAATAAGAAGTTATTTATGTCATTTCCCAACCAAAGTGGCTCCATGGGGTCCCAATGTTGACCCATGGATTTTCGTGGTCTTCCATGGCAAATCCAATGATGGTAGGACATGTGTCAAGCTCATATCATATTATTAAAACATTATTTATACCTTATACTACACTAATTACCTCTAATCGCGATTAAGAACTTAAAAGTTACTATTCACCAAAAAATTATTTTAACCTCATTAAACCACATTTTACTTCTTAATGACAACCATTTATGTCAGATTTTTGAAAATCAAATCACAGAAGTGGCAAAGTTTCATTTAAATGAAAAATCAGTTTCTTTAACTACCACTTAGTGGTTTGACTATTCATCAAAAATTGAAGTTTTTCAGAAAAAAACCAAAACTTCACCCTAAGATATATTTGATATTCCGAATTTAAAAATGATGTCTATTTTAAAAAATTCAAAACATATAAGTTTCATTAATTAATTTAATAATTAATTTCCGCTGTCGGAGTAAATAGCGTGTTTTTATGAAACAATAAGTATCAAAAGATTGACACTAGTTTAAGTCCAATTTCAAAGTGAAATTAATTCCAATGACCACTATTAGATTAAATGGTAAAAATATATTCTAATTTAACTTTAAAACCAATTCAAAAGATAATCAAATCATATAAATAAATTATATTATAAAGTAGTTTTGATGTAAAATGCAGTATTTTTTCACTATTCATTAAAAATTGAACATTGTCAGAAAAATACCAAAAATTTACACAAAGTAAATTTTGATATCCCAATCATAAATAATAAGATTATTTTTACATAAAGATCTTATAATATTGTCAAAATATAGATTTAAAAGATGGTTTTCCATCAAAAGGCAGTAAAACAATCTTTTAAAAATATTAGTGTATTCCATGCTTAAGATTGGATTTATTCTCCTTTTAAGACACTAAAACACTATCTAATTCATTAATAGATATAGATAAAAATATATATTATTCATTACTTACTTGGGATGTTACTTGGTGGTAGGTACATTAATTGTTTTCTCAAACATAATCAATGAATTATTTTATTATGGATCATTTCATTCTTTCATATCTTCCTTATTATCCAAGAAAATTAGATATATCCAATTTTATTTTAAAAGGGAGTTGTCAGTCAAAACATGTAAGGGAAGTGTCATAGAAACAAGGATCTATTAGTCATTCCCCATTATGGAATATAAACATGATTTATCCATGGATGTTATTATTATACCCACGATTGACGTTGATATAATCCTTGTTATGGATTGGATTTTGAATCATTATGGGAAAATATATTTCATGAATAAGGAGGATAAAAATTTTGAGACTGAATTAGAATCCCTAATCACTAGAGTAGAAACGTCACCATCTGATTCCTATTTAGATCCACTCCCAGTATATCTTCTGAATAAAATTATTATGTAGGATGAGAACTTAATATCTATGTGTGTGGAAAGGAATATTCAAATATAGGATGTTCATATTGTCATTGAACATATTTATTTTTTTTAGAGGATTTACCTGGACAACCACCATAGTAAGAAGTTTAGTTCTCTATAGATTTTAATTATTTGTTAAAGAACTATATGAAATTCATTGTATTGAATAGATACTATTGAATAAGTTTAACTGAAAAAAAATAGGGGAATAGAGTGATAAAGGATTTAGTCAACCTAGTGTATGTATATGGGTAACACTTGTTCTATTCATTAAGAAGATATATGAATCTATGAGGTTATTTACTATAGGTAGATCAATGTGATAACAATAATGAAAAATTATCCCTACCTCACATTGATGATTTATTTGATCATCTTCCTGGAGACCAATATTTTATCGAATATTGACCTTTGATCTAGATAGCATCAGTTTGTGTATAAGGAAGGAAGATATTCTAAATACTACATTTAGAATTAGGGATGGTCATTATGAGTTTATAGTAATGCTTTTTGGACTGACTAATGCTAACTCTGTCTTAATGGATCGAACGAATATGGCTTTCAAGTAATATCTTGATGACTTTGTTGTAATATTTATTAATGATATATTGTTATAATATGAAATTTACAAAGATCATGAATAAAACATGCTCATTTTTATATAGACTCTGAGAAGAAATTATTTATATGGGATGTTTATAAAGTATGAATTTTGACATTAATTAGTTTCTTTTCATCGAAAAATTGTCTCTGAGGATGGAATATCGACCCTGTGAAGAAAAAGGTTGTTATGGAATGCCTACTCCACCTAAAATAACTAATTTATATATTTTTATTGGTTTAGAAGTTTATTACTGGTGTTTCATACAAAACATCACCCATTTATCAAACCTGTTAGACAAGCTTACTCATTAAGGGGTTATGTTTGTATGAAAAAAATGCGAGGAATGTTTCGATGAATTAACGAGGAGATTTATGAATTTTACGATCCGGACTCTACCATAGGGGAATGGTGGATTTGTGATCTATAGTGATTAATCAATGAATTTAATTTGTTGTGTATTTATGCATAATGATTGAATTACTCCCTATGCCTCATGGAAGTTACAAATTCATGAACAAGTTTATCCTAATCATGATCTTGAGTTAGCTGCTATGATATTTTATATAACAATAGGCTGAAACTATCACAATGGTGAACTATGTGATATATATATGGATCACAAGAGTTTGAAATATATCGTCTCACAGATATAACTCAACTTGATCCAAAGGCCATGGCTTGAACTACTCAAGGATTATTATTATTCCATACACAATCCACCACGAAAAGAAAAAAGTAGTTGATGCATTGCACACGAAGGACAATGGAGTTTTAAAAAAATTGGATTGAAAGGGATCATGTATTCATTGATATAGTTAGGATGTGAATGGTAATTATCAAATAAGGTGAAACATTATTACTTTTCCAATTGGATCACCAACCATCGTTATTAGAATGAATTAATATTTCATATCCAAATGACGAGAATCTTCAAAATAAAATTAGTGATGTGGGTGATGGGATGTTAAAATAATTTTTATATGGATATGTAATTCTAAAATATGGGAAGAGGCTTTATGTTACTGGTATTAAAGAGATAAAAATTGAGTTATTAGATTATTCCAATGGTTTTATTTTCTTTAAACAACCCAGTATCACTAAAATGTATAGATATTTGAAGGAACATTTCTGGAAGGAAAACAAGAAGTGGGAAATTTCTAATTATATATCAACAAATTTAGTTTGTCAAATGTTGAAGGTTGAAAGGGAAAATCCAAGAGGAGTCATGAAACATATACCTATTCCTTTATGGAAATGAGACAAAATCACCATGGATATTTTCATTGGATTACCCAAAACTCCATGAAAAATGGTGAAATATGTGTAATCCTGGATCAACTTACCAAATATCCACATCCCTATAAAAGAGGATTTCCACTAAAGAAACTAACATGACTCTATATCAACAATTTTTTAAGACATCATGGAGCACCTATTTCCATAGTTTCTGATCCCGAACCACGATTTATGTCAGAATTATGGAAAAAATTTCAGAAATATTTGGATACTGAGCTTCCTTTGAGTCTGCTTATCAACCTCAAACTGAGGGGCAATTGGATAAGATGACCCAAACATTAGAAGAATTGTTGAGATCATACTCACATTATTTTCAAGGTATTTGGGATCAGTATTTATATTTTTTTGAGTTTTTCTACAACATTAGTTTCCATACAAGAATTCAAATAGAACCATATGTAGCCGTGTATGGAAATAGATGACCTACAACAACATGTTTGGATGAAATTGGTGAAAGGAAGCTTGTGGGCCCAGAGCTTATAGATGAAGAAAGAATGAAATTAAAAAATATTTAATCCCATATCAATGTATCTCAATTATGAAAAAAGTGATATAATGATAATCTAAGGAAGGATTTATAATTTCATGTTTGTAAACATTTTTTCATAAAAGTTTCTCCATAGAAGTGTGTCATAAGATTGTGGAAGAAAGGGAAGATAATACCAAGGTACATTGGTCCTTTCAAAATTATAGAGACAATTGGAGCAATGGATTATTGTTTTGCAATGCCACCTAGCCTGTCTAAAGATCACAATGTGTTCCATGTCTCGTTATTGAGAATGTGTTCATGTCAGACCATACATATGTCCTCACATCTGATGGTATAGAATTGGAACCTAACTTATCATACTGTGGAGATCCTATCAAGATTCTATAAAATAATGAATATGTGTTTAGGAATTGTAAAAAATGACTTGTAATGGTACTTTTTAAGTCATAAAATCAAATTTGTAACTTGGGATCCTCAAGAATGTATGAATAAGGTCTACCCACATCTTTTTGTGAGGTAACATTCTGGTAATTTTGATGAAATTTTGGGGGGGGGAGGGAATGTAACACCCAAAGGATTTATAAATAAATTTAATATTTAATTCATGAAACATTATGTCTCTAAAAAATACCACTTTCTTATAACGTAGCTGGTAAAAATAATTCTTCCACCTCTATGGTTTTAATTTTGAAGAACTGACATAAATGGTAGTGTTCAGTACGATATTTAGTGTCTGATAAGACAAACATAATTTTTTTTGTATAGTAACATACCTATATGAATAGTCATACGATCCTTATCAATAGTAAATAATATTATTATTATTAATCTTTAATGTTATAAGTTAATGTGATCTTGATTAATTTTCAAGGTGATATAAAAAAATTGTAATTTTAAAATTTTTATTCTCGAATAAAATATGATTTTATTTAAAAATTAAATTAATAAAAATTTCAAAATTTTATAAAAAATATGGATTTCATTTTTGAATTCTACACATCAAAAAATGGTTTGGGTGCATTTTTTCATTTTCTTGAAATAGATTAATTTTTTATGAATGGTAAAATTCTGTAATTTACCATATATATACATTCTTAGGTAAATTATATATTCTTAGCATCATGTCTTATGTAATCACACATGGTTCGAACTCAAATGAACTTATTAATATTTTGGGTCACATGAATAAACATTATAGTTTTTCTTGAGGGAAATAATAAAATAATGAATAGGATAACCAAAAAACACCCCACTCCTCCACTACACTCCCCCTCTCTTCTCTTCTCTTCACTCCTCTGAATACTTATTTCTTTTCTAAATTCTGAAAAATAGTCTCTAAATTTCCTCCTCCACTTCAAACATCCCCTTTTCTCATAAAAATACAAAAAACCCCTCCCCTTAAGATTATCTCAAGGAAGATAACATCAATAGGTAAATTCCTCTTTTCATTCCTTTTATTTTGAGTTACTTTCTTTTTATTTTCATTCCTCACCACCTTCAATTAAAATTTTATGATAACTCTAGTTCCATACATGTAATAGAATTTTTTTATGATAATTTAATAATTCATTATGATCTCTCCCATACCCATATTTTATACTTGATATGAAAAAGTACATATGAGATGTGTTAATCTATCACATTCAAGGATGACAGGTTTTCAATTTCTATTACCATATACATTTATGTTCATGAAACAATTTTAATGGTTGAACCTGACTATATAATATGTATTTTATCTTATTCAATGTTTTGGAATCCTTTTTTACACATGATATTAATTTATAAATAATAATTACTTCATTGTGATCAAAAACTGCCAATTAACACAAACAATTTTCATTAATGTTTTATATAATTATTCATATTCACTCCAAATAAGCAAATATATTTTATATACATTTAATATTATAGATGTTAAAAATTAAAATAAAACATCTATTCTACACAACCATTCTTATCTTACATGTTTATCCTTATGTGTATATAATTAAATCGTTCATTAATACCAAGGAATATAACCCTCCCAAAAAATAAAATTAAACATCTTAAACCCCTCAAAAAGTACATAATTAAACTCAATAAGGTTTTAATAAATAAATTAAAAAACTAATTGTTTCTATAAAAATTAATTAATGAAATTAAATTCGTTATCTAGGACACTATGAAAAAGTGAAGAACACCATAGGACTTAAGGTATGAATTTTTTACATAAACCTCCACTGTCATTCGAGTTACTCTTATTGTCTACTTACCATAATGAAATTTATATATATTATTATTCACTCCTAATTAATTATATTTTAATGAAATATATATATATGTACAGACTAGAATCATTTTTTAATTTATGGAGAGTTACATATTTTAAAAGTATCTTTCAAACATTCATCCTGTAATACAAGCCTGATTCAAAGGAATTTTTCAAATTCATACCTATTTTTAGGAGAACTATACAATATATTTTTATCAAAAATTATATTTATAAAATAGTTAATTTTATTATGAAAATACTATATTACATCACATTTGGTTTTATAAAAATATTTTTCCAAAATAACACTTCCTACCAATGTAAAAGTGAATTTTTCTCAGGAATGGCTCGATGATTTTATAAGAGTATCTCCTTACATTTCAACACTCTTTGTATATTATGTATTATTGGGGATAATATTTTATGATATCATATTCCATATTTAATTTAATGGTTTATTATTAGTTTCACTATGCATGTCCTATCTTAAAACAATTCGCCAATTCACTATGAATTGTTAGTTTTTATGCTTAATGTTCAGGAAAAGTTACTAAAATTTCATATTTTCATTTAAATGACAATTTATATGTTGTTTATTACTATCACCATTCATATGTGGAATGTATCAGACTTAATATGTGATTAGTGGGTCCCTCTATATCCCCTCGATGAATCAGTAGGTCTCATGAGAAAAACAATGGTCTTGGCATGAGGCCTTCACAAAATGGTTAATTATTATCTTGGTATGATGCCTTGAAATATGGTTATGATATACATCATTATTAATTCACCCATTATGAAACTATTAGTTTAATGTTCAAGTTCTTGTTAGACTAGTATAATACCCATTATTATTCTTTATTATGGCAATATTTATTCATCTCTTGTTTATGCCATAATGTGATCAATATTATTTTTGAATGCATGTGTTTTTAGTTATTCACCATGCCTAATGTTCATGTTTATGATATCATACTCTATATTTCTTACCATTATTAAGAACTTGTTCTCAACCCTTTCCTTATTATTCTTTTTCCATGGACATCGAGATGTATATTATGAATGACTTGTAAGGATAATATAGAATATTATGTGTGATTCAAAATAATTTGATATGTTGTTTTCCGTTTCAAGTTGTAATGTTAAACATAAGTGTGTATATGGATTTCCAAAACTAAAAAAATATTCCTTATTTTGGGATAGGAATTTATTATAATCATTCAAATGTAATGAAATAATCCACCAGCCCAGGGAAACCATGGTCAAACCTATACTGAAAGAGAGTCAATACATAAGGTACGAGAATTTTACCTCACTTGTTATTTCCATGATATATATTCCATATTCACCACTCGATTCTTTTGTGTGGTGTATATACTACCTTTTGACAATTTATATTAGTAATTTACTTTATTTTTTAGTATCACACTTTTTAATTGATGTTATTATCTCAAGGGGATCATTACTCTAATGTTAGTCATGTAGTAATGGTTTTCTCATCCCACTTTTTTTTCTGGGAGGCACATGCCACGTTCACTGCTTATTTATTATATGTGGTGAATATAATTCTCTAGTATGTAATATAATATTTTTATACATAAATTCATGGGTATTTATCTATATATTTTTTTGTCTTTCTTAATTGAGGTTTTTATTTCAAAATCTACCATATTGGTAAAGTTATTTTTTCCCAATTTTTGTTCTTCAAGACCTATGTGATTTATTTACCTATATTCTTCTACAATGCGTATACACTACCATTTGACATTTTATAACATTTATAATATTATATTAAGGATATTTTAAGCATCATTTAATTTCATTTTTATAAATGGGGATTATGATTCAATGTTACTAAGTGGAATGATTTTATTGAAACAATCTCATCATTCATTAGGATAGTTTATGATTATTCATTCATCGAATAAATTTTATGTCAAATATTTCAATAACACAGATGAATTTTTTTATCATCTAGTTGTTCATGATATATTCATGTATTAGTAACATTTTTCAGCTCTTTGGTAAATTAGATCATCATAAATGTGTTTGTTTGAAAACATTAGATTATTTATCTCTATAGATGGAAATATGTGTTTTCTAGAAATATTTTAATGGATTTATTTATATGTTTTCTATGTTATGTTCATTGAAATTATTTTAAGAAATCAATATTTATTTATAATTTTTCTATGTGTTTTCAAGGTAATGGTTTTCAAAACATTTTTATTTATTATTTATATGCTTTAAAATTAATTTTCAAAGAAATGGTTTTCAAAATGTTATCAATCTTTCTTTATATGTTTTTAATGAGTTGTAAAATAAATTTGAATCAAACTTTTTTCAGTCATTATTTGTATGTTTTTGACATTTTTTCAAATAATTTTTTTAAAATGTTTTCAATATTTAATTAAAAGTATTCATGGAAAACAATTTTAAAAGTGTTTCAATAATATTTTATTAGTTTTTGGGGACACAATTTTTCAAAATATTTTTATTCATATTTAATATGTTTTCTAGGAAAATGGTTTAATAACATCCCTTATAAGTTTTAATGTTTATATTCAAAAAAATTGTTTTAAAAAATTTTCATCTTTCAAAAATGAATTTTCAAAGAAGAAATGATATTTTCCATATGAAATGTTTTTAAAAGATAGTTAAAAAATAAATTTAAGATGAAATCTATTTCTCTTACACATGCCTTTATAGAAAAATGATTTATTCATATTATTTCATTGAATGTTTTATTTTTTGATGATGTGATTTTTATGAAACATATTTCTCTTTCATAGGTTTTATATTTAAAAACATGATTCTTTTTCATTGTTTATATTTTATAAAAAAACACTTCTTTTCATGGGTTACTCTCTTGATGAAAGGATTATGAAACCTATCACTTTTCCAAATGTTCTGATATGATTATATGTTTATTTCATGGAATATAATATGATTTTTTATGATCATGTAGAACTTGTTTGCATGATTTCATTAAGATATGGGTGGTAACTATATCTCCCTCCAATACATTGGGTAAATATTTATATATCATGAGATAATGATGTGGAATAAGTCCAAGGGATTGATCCAAAATACGAAATAGGTGTTTCTGTGTCCAAAATGGGAAACAGTTGTGTCGTTTAGTCCCCATGAAGTACCATGTTAATTTTTTAGCAATGAGCCTTGACTAATATGGAATAATGTCACGTGTTTATTTTTTCCACAAATTTTGTGACTTATTCCTATCATATACTAACATAGCTCATGTTTACAATTATATTATGATTCATGTCTTATGAACTACCAATCTTTAATCCACAACACATAATAATGATAATGTATATTAATGATGTGATATTTAAATGTTATGTTCATGTTATCGTACCCTTATTATCATGTTATGGTTATGAATTTTCTTTATTTACCCTTATTTTTCATTTGATCACACCACTTTATTATGTTTCATTTCCCAAGTTTATGATGAAATGTTTTAAGTAGGATTACAAGTAGGGAATATCTTTAAAAGAAAAGTTGAATACATTCTATAAAACTGTAAGAATATGATCCATGTTGCCAAAGAAACTAATCTATTACTGCCCTCTATGAAGTATTCTTTTGAGTGATGAATATTTTTCAAAAATAATGTAATATTCGTATATGATAATAATTGGTCACTATATGTCCAACGTTATGTGTAATGTTTGATTGAGTTAAATCCATAGAATACATCAAACCCCCAATATAAATTTCAAAAGTGATATTTTTCATTTATTCATTATCAGTATACATTTTATGTGACCAAATCAATGATAACTCGAAATAACTCACTATAGGCATAGAAATTTATTTTTCATCCTTCATCTGAATTTTATCTAAACATTATCCATATAAGAAGATTGTGGTAGCTTTAAAGTTCATACAATGTAATCTCATTTGATCTTTATCTCGAGAGTCATTTTTCCTTTAGTTAGATCCCACATATCAAATAATGGTGTTAATTTTACCATTATACTTTACGCATAAGAACTTATAGTGAGAATATCATTCAAAAATAATAAAAGTACGATAAAAAATATGAAATAATTTTAAATAGAATCTTTGGTCAATATAACATAAAATATATTCATTATTTCAATGAATTCAATGAATTCAAAATTCTATTTCCTTATTCCATACTACATCAAATATAAACTCTACTTATGATTGAAAAAAGATCCACATTTTTAAATATTACAAACCCATATTGTTACACCATATAGAAACCCTCCTCCATGCATCCATGGAGGATACAAATCCTTAAATCCATATGCTAAAAATTTAATCCCTTTAAAATTATAAATTTTAATAGGACTCTAAAAGTAGTTATTATAAAATGAATTTAATTTTTTTATTATAATTCACAGCATCTTTTTTATAATATAATTATGGCCAACCATGACTTATAACTTCCACTATAATCTTGTTGTTACTAGATAAAACATTCCCATACATTATGATATTCCTTTTTTCAATCTATTAATACAGCATTATATTTATCTAATTAAAAAAATGACGAAATTTAATCCATAATTTCCATCTCCCACTTTCTAAAATCCTTCAACTATAGAAAATATTCATAACACTGAGTTTCTCCATAGTTTTTAAATATCCATGGATTAATTGATGATTAATAACATTATACTAACTTATATATCATTATTTTCCTCATATTTGGTATCTCATTAACTAGGTTTACTACCTGATTCATATTCTACATAATCACCATTTCCAGGATGCCTTCAGGGTCAACCAGCTCATGATACAATGGTTCGATTCTCTCATAGTCATATTTAACAACATGGATGTCATTAAAAATAAAATTTTCATGAGGGTTACATTTATCCTTATAATGATCATTAAATTTTCATCAACCCTATAGTGGTAATGAAAATTTTCATTTTTAAATCTAATGAATAAATTTATGTGACTTAGAATAAATTTTTTACCTAGAATTTGATTCTATAAGAATAGATTCTAGATAAAGAAACACATTCAATTGGGAAATATTTACCCACTATCATATACACAATTCTATTATAATTTACCTATCTATTGGAAAATTTGGACCCTAATTTATAATTTATGATTCCATTTTAATATATTAATCCTAAAAACAATAAGAAATCATGTATATAATTCCATACTACATGAAATTTAAAAAAAATCTATTTATTCATTTTGTGACATCAATTTCTATTACTGATCTAGGAACTCTCTTATCAATAAAAAATCCATTATTCACAAAATATTTTTTTAAAAAATTACTTTCATAATCTTTAACATTTTTGGATCTCAAACCCTTTACCTTTTATCATGTTTAATTCAAAAAAAATCTACTCCATTTTTGAAATTACATAAAATATAAAAAACATTGAAATATAAACCCACATATTTTTATCTGAGTAATCAATGAATGTCTAGTAAATAATATGATCCACCATGATATTGTACTACAATGGGTCCTCATATATAATATCTACTTTTCTAACATTTAGTAATCATCCTCCAATTATAAATGATACTTTCCCTTTAATTCCATAAATAAAATATTTATATCTTCCAATTTCCACTGGTTTCATACCATGCAACATTCCCCTCACTACAAAAACCATCATTGCCTCCCCACTGAATTAGTTAATCTTAAATTCCATATTTTAGTGTCAATTTATAAAATCGAACAACAACCTGTATGATTAGAATCATTAGTCATGTAATGTGTTCCACTATTCACTTCACATGCTATAACAATAGATACTTTTGTGATTTTCTAGGATACCATTATAAATGAAGTGAAATATCCATTATCGTCAAGTCATAAGAAGAGATAATTGAAATTTCAATAACATTTCAAAAATTATTATACATAAAAAATTCCCCCCACTAGAAGAACTAGAATTATATCCACCCACAAGGAACCAATATATATTATCATGTATTAGAGTGTAGTTCTAAATTCAGATAATTAACCATAAGATTAAAATCATTAGTCTTATAAATTGTTCCTTTATTCACTTCCCATGATATAATAATATATCCTTTCATGATTTCGTAGGATAAATTCATAATTATTTCCAAATATACATTATCATGAAGTCATCATAATTATTTTAAAATAATTCCAATTTTAAAAATTTACCTATCATTTTAAAACATCAAAATATATATATATGGATTTTAATTTTCATATAACCTTTTATAAAAATATTAAATTTTATATCATCAGGGAGAAGTACCATCCCAAAATCTCTACAGACAATATTTTTTACGAATTCCATCTATATAGTTGAGTGTAATGCCATACTAGAGTTTAATATCCATGAGTCCATGGGAATATTCATACCAAACACCAATACATCATCAAATCATTTTGAAGAAGCATTCATCTTATCATTACATGATGTTTTTTTCTCATGATATAGTACTTAATATGTCCTAATATTCCACAAATCTAACATGTGGGACTCTATACTTTTGATTCCTTTTCAATAAACCTTGATTCTAACTCACCACTTGATTTTCCATAATTCGATGATATAACCCTTCCTTCAGTATTCTCATCATTTCTGGAATATTTTTAAAATTCTATTGAACGAATATATTCATTAATTATTAGATCAAATAATTCTGTAAATTACAGTTTTAATGTTCCATATGAATTTCTCACCACATGAATATTTCATCCCAACATTTCAATACTGATGATTGGAGAAGGAACAGATTGGCTTCATCAAATAAATTAAAATTTAATGAACTCAAATTTCTCAAAATAATAATAAATTCATTAATATTTTTTACGACTGATTGCCTTAACTCATAACTAGTTTTAAAATCTATTCATTGGGAATTATTTTTTAGATAAAAAATGATTTATATTTATATTTGAAAAACCAACATCAAACCTGTTGTTTTTATCTTCACGCTGATATTGAATATGAACTTTATTTACAATGATAAGAATGTAATGCCCAATTCCTATAAAAATTCTCAATCCACATAAAATATTGTTTCAATTTTCCCCCATCTGTAGTAACTTAATATTTTACTAACATAGATAATCTTCCATCATCATCATTTTGAAAATAAATTTTTTTCTGTTCCTGTAATTGATCTTATTATTTTATTAATTTTCTATCATTATCCCTTAAAAATTAATATCCCATGAACCTAAAACTGAGCATCATTGAAACTTTTTCTGAAATTATATCACAAATACTAAATTATCAAATAAAATCAAAACATGGCGATTTTTGTGGTTTAGACATAATAACCTAATTCTATAAAGGAGAGAAAAAAATTCTTTATTTTAATTAAGAGATATATGGATTTTATTAAATAGTTCAAAACACCCAATCCGGTGGACAAGAATAATTTTAGTAATGTGAAATAAAAAAATTTAAAAATTATGAGTTGAAATTTCCTTCTTTGTGAAATAAATTTGCAACTCCTCAACATGTGAATCAATATAAAAATTTATCCTCCTTGTGTGGTGGTGTATCCCACAACGAAAATAATTCTACATCCTCAAAATAACCCTACGTATACCATTTAGTTTTCTACTTTTTCCAAATAATTTAATAACAATAACTCGAGGTTTACTACTTTTCTGTTCTAAAAAATAGGCACCTATGACCCACCCCCAACTACTGACTGAACAATGGATATCATCCCCCAAAACATCCTACAACCTCAACATTGAGGAAAAAAGGGTGTTATGGTATGAATATATAGTTTAAATGATATACAATTAAGTTAATCATGTCTTAACATGACCATATAAAGTTAAAAAATCTAACTTACAAAAAAATCATGACACTATAATAGACTCATGTATATCCTTATATATATATATAGAATGAAGCATGAAAAACATGAGTAAATACTTTGGTAAATAAGTGATTTGAAATAAAAGGAGATTGGGGGTGATAATTTATATAACCATGAGGAAACTTTTGTAGGAAACAACCCTTATAAAGTATATAAGGTTTTATCAATAGATGTATAAAATGGGGTGAATACACAACTAGTTCATTCAAAATACATAAAAAATAATAAGGAATATATATTTTAATTTAGAGATAATAAAAAGATGATAAAAAATGAAATATAGAAATAAATATGTAATAAATAGTATTTAGAATAAAAAACTTCTTACTTCAAGCCCCATATCAATTATTATACCCCCTAATGTCACAAATAATTAATTTTTATAAATTATTTACATAATATAGAACATTTTTCATATAATTTCCATTACATCTTAGCTATTAATTAATTTATTATCCTATATTATCCATTTTTTATAACAATTTTTCATGTTATAGTCATTTTTAAGTGGGTTTCTCGATTCCTCTATAATTTAAGAAAAATCATTGATTATGGTTTATATTATTTTATAATTAGAGGAGTAATAAATTTTACTAGATAGTAACAATTTGAAGAATCTCTCTTGGTAAAATTATTTTAGAAGGCCAGATTGAGTCTAATTGTAAAAATTGAATATTAATTATTGTATGGTTATTTAATTATTATAGAAATCCCATGAATGAAATTAATTATTTATTATTATTATATTATATTTTGAAATTATTTTTATTAATTTCCATGAATGGTATAAGTGAAAAATAAAACATCACTATTCACTTAGCCATTGTGAAACCAATATGGGAAAATAATATTTTTTAAAACTATTTAAAAGTAGGGAAAAACTAAAAAATATTTTAGTTTTAATGAACTTTTATATTATAATAAATTTATTATTTAAATGGTAATTTTAATTTTCACTTATATTATGAAAGTGATAACAACATAATTTAATGAGAAGAAATGGATTTTAACACCCATATTTCGTCATACTAATGACTTATGAAAAAACATAAACAATGATAAGGAATGGGAAATATAACATCAATTACGGTTTAAAGTAGAGTAAATAAAATTGAAATATATTACAGTTACAAATAATGTGGATGTTTAAATTATTTTTAATATATATGAACCCCAAATATTAATGTAAACTAGATACTTTTAAACCCTTACCTTTCACTCTGATGTAACCTTGGACTATGCCATCGACAATCAGAGGATACCCTTTCGGATATACCATATCACTATAAAAGTGGAATGAATAATTTCAAGAGTTATTTCAATTAATATTTTTAAAATAAAATTCTTTATGAAATTAAAATATTATGATGGAGAAGCGGTGTTTATATAGGCAAGGGGCAGTGGTATCTTTGAACAACATGTTGATTATTTTATTATTTATACTAATGAATGTGAATACTGTTTCATTATATAACATGTATTAATGTTTAATTTTAAAAATATAGTTTTATATCAATTTTTGAAATATCCAGAACTAAATAGAATGCTTGAAATTTTATATGCAAATTTATGAATCCAATATTTTTTTTATTTCAATAAAATATAACATTAGTTTACAGAATAAATCCATTGTTTTAGAAACATTATATTATTTTAAAAAATATTTTTTAACTAATTATATTCATTTTAGGTCATGAATAAATTTTTTACTAATTTTCTAAAAATATTTATAACAAGATGATATTATAGAACTAATTGAAATCATAAAAACTATATTTTTTACAACTCATCGAAAAATAAATTTTTTATAAAAAATCTTCCTAATGTAAATTTGACATGATGAATATAAATATGAAGTCACTTTTATCATATTTAAATTAGAAATCTTTAAAATTATTCTTTTAATTAAAATAATATATTACATAAAAACAATTTTATGTAGAATATATAATATTACATAAGTTATGCTTGATTAAAGTTCTATTTTTGAATATTCTATTATTATTATATGATTAATAATTACTTTTTCTACATTATAATAAATACAGTTATATTATATAATAAATAATTTACTCAAAATAAATCTCTAGAATAATTAAATCAATTATTTCATTTTTAAAATAATGATAATTTTTTTATCAAAAATGTTAAAACATATATTTTTTAAACAAATTCATACTCATAAATTAAATTAATAAAAAAATATAATGATTAAAAAATAATTATATTTATTTACATATTTATGGAAAAAATAATTTTTTCTTTCACTACTCTTCACATTCATCATAGTATTTCATTGAACATCGTTTATTAAAACATCTATTTAATATTTCATTGGAAATATATTCAATATAATTACTATATATACAACTTATTTATTTCATTAATTTTTCATTAAAATCTTTATCATCAATCCCTTTTCTTTGTTTATATAATTACTATTACATTTATAATATTGTGTTTTAATTTTTACATTGTTCTCCATGAAATTGATACTTCAAATAGTCCACATACCTATAGGTTTCTATATTATACTTATGTTTTCTTACTAAAATATTTTACATTATAAAATTTATCATGTGTTTTTATCCTTTATATGTAATGTTATGTCGTAAAATGAAATGATGATTATCTCAGTATGTGGTGTCTTCCATTTATTTTTGATACTTAATTTAATAAGTTTTAAAATATTAGATATAAAATAGTAATTAATAATTAAAATTATGTATTTATTAATTGTTTAATAAAATGCTAGGTTTGTGTCTCTTTAAAAATAATATAGAATAATTAAATTTAATTATTTTTTTTATATTTTATTTTAAAATTGTATAAAAATTTACATTCCAACTCATGGGTGTTATATTACCCCATCTAAATAAATTATACCCTCTCAGTTTTACTTTACCCTCATTGGTGAAAAAGATGTTACTATATCATTAATATATTAATCGCTCTATATATGAGTTCTATTAAGAACTTGAGAATTTATAATAATATTCTATCTGGAATATCATTATTTCCCTTAAAATATGAAATTATATTGTTTTTCATTAGTCTCCACTTTGGTTTTTATTATGCTTAATTTGAATGCCTGATGAGTTTATAGAGACATATCATTTACTATTTAATTTTCATGATCATTTTATTACATAGTTTGAATATTTAACTTTTATCATAGTATTTTCATAAGCCACAACTTTCTCATTCATTTATTTTTGATGTAAAATATCTAGAAACATGGCCCTTTTATTAGAATAAGTTCCTATATCTCAAAATTGTAATAAATGATTATAAGTAGTGTATCTATTTATATAGCACCGCTGAGATTTATGGCCTTTATCTCATTAGTTTAAATAGCTTATCATTCCCTTTTATAAAGCTGTATGGTTTTTGCCGCCAAAATTCTAGTATATTAGAAAATATACCCTTACATTCACTTTAATCTAAAATTAAAATTATACATTTTGATCAAGATTACCATCACTCATTATTTTAAACCCCCTATAATTGAATGAATATTATTACCATTTTTCGTCGAATTTGAACCCTTTAGAATGAGTGTAGTGAAAACTATCCATTCACTCAATTGAAATACCCCATTTAAATATTTCTTACATGACTCTTTTTAACAATTCATCCATTACATTCCAACCCATAAATAATTTACTGCAAATATGGAGTGTACAAATAATTCCATTGGTTTTGTTTTGAGATAGATATGTACTATAGGGAAACAATTTCTCTAACCTTATTAATTAATTTCCATAATACTCCCATCGGTCATAATGCTGAGAATATATGGTATCTAGGGAGGGGTGGTTATCACCGTAATCATATGATACTCATATCTATGGTCCATTTTCATGTATATTTGTTAAATTGGATGGGATAGTTATGTATTTTCCTTTATTTTAACAAATATACTATTCAGTTGATCTCAGTGATATGACATCAGGTCCGAGGAAAGAAATTATTATATTATTTCCCTTTCTGTTATGGTCTTCTTAATATTTGATTTTTTTTCTCTGCATTGTATATTAAATTCTTGTATACCATGATTTGTTCATGTGATTCTACTTGTGACATTATGACTTTTTATTTAAGGATGACTTCTCCTAAGACGGTAAAATATGTTATAGAATAAAAATTGTTAATAGGGGAACCATCACCCATTATAATTAATTACTTTTAGATATATGTTTTAAAACCATAAGGGAGAGTTAGTGTCACCCATAAAGGATAATATCATGATTTAATGGATGGTTTTACTTATTTTTTATTTTTTAAAAACATTATTTTTATCAATGAATGTACGTGTTATTGTTATGGAATACAATGGGGTGGTAATTTAATACACATGAAAGTAATAACATCCACTTATTATAAATGATACATGGATTAACTATATCTTTTAGAGTACTTACATGTTTCAATTGAAAATAAATAAAGATATGTTAATAAAATGGTATATTGTAAAGCTGTAAAGGTAGATTGTAACATCCACATTTTTTATTATTGATATATGACATATTTTAAATTGTGTAATCTAATTTTGAATATTTTTATTATTATTATCTTGATAAAAATGATAAATATGGAATGTTATACATTATGCGTGAAAGGTATTAAATTTCATTTAATTTTAAATCTGGTTGTTATAAATTTAATTAAAAATGTTTTTAGATAATTTAAATTCAATAAACCGTTATAATTTAAATAGGTTAATTTATATATTTATAGATTTTTTAATTAATAATGATATGTTTTCATGAAAATTCACTTTGAAAAATTCACTTTGAGAATTTTTCATTATATTCTGTAATCATATACCTAGTAAAATTCTGTGAGACCAACTTAACCAAAACAATTGGTGTGCCTTGTATTCCAAAATGAACAATGGGGGTCCTTTCACTAAACATACATTATTTGTAAAAACAGTTTTAAAAATATGAATTTTAACCTTTTATATAAAAACCTAATTATTAATGACACATTATTATGAAGAGGGATTAATTATTTTCATTTTATTTTTTAAAACCATTCATATTTTCAATATAAATATATTTTTAAAAATCCTTATCCCCATCTTTATGAATTATTACATGTTTTAATGTGAATTGTTATTATTCATGTCAAGTAAGTAACAAATTGTTTCCAAAATATGTCCAAGTCCTGAACTCAATAACCTGAATAGCATAATGAATTGTTTTATGAATTATATATAATATAGTTAGTAACTTATTATGAAATCATTAAAATCATCTTCTTCATGATATTTTAATCATGATTAATTCTGAATGTTTTGAATTATATATGTTTCAAAATTTATAATCATGGTTTTCACAATGTTTAGACCATGAAATAGGGCCATGTAGAAAATAAGTTATAAATTAAATCCATGATACATGATGATAAAAATTGTGAATTTTTTTACAGAGCATGTACCTTTAAAATTGATGAAGTGTCTTATATAATCATGTTGCAACCAAAATAAATTTCTTTGATTTCAGTTTAAATATGTATAAATAGATTTTTTAAAGGACATTCCTTTTAAATTTAAGAAGTTTTCTATAATGTATTTCTGATTTATATACATGTATTAGTTGATATATCAATGTCTGTCTATGTAGTCGTTGTTGATATTTATGTCATATTATTTGATAATTATATTTTGGATACACACTGAGTATCTGAAATTTTATAATTTTTTGATTTTTTTAGATCATGAATTTGATATCATGTTGATATATAATATTTATTTCACTCCTTAATTAAATGTTTTATTGATGAAGATAATCATTTTAAGAGATATAACCCTCAGGAGAGTGTTTTCTTATGTTTGGTGGTGTGGTGCATGTTTCCTCATGTGTTTCCTATGTTACTATTATGGTAAGATTATTGATAGGTGTCTCTCAGGGTAGCTGTTCATACCCCCTTTCTCATCATTACAGATTTTGATTTAAAATATTGATGATGATACTTTTTCTGACATGTATCTAATGTAATTTACCGAAATTGTGATGTCCATCTCCATTTTTTTACCAGGTATCAGAGCTATCATGAGGGAGTTGGTAAGAGTTCTAGAGGATAGAAAATAGCATTTTCTATTTTTAAGGTCACCAAGTACTAAAAGTAAGAGTGGTGCTATCCATTTTGAATCATGTCAAGATTCTTGAGCGTGGTGTTGGTACTTTTGGCCTTGAGTGTTCGATGATTGGCCATGGAGTTGTCTATTTGGTGATGTAGTACACCATAGTTGGCGAAATGGATTGTATTTCCTTGTTTTTAGTATTTTTTACATGATGTTTTTGTTGTGAGAAATGGGGTTGAGGAAGAATATTTTTTGAACCATTTTGTGTATATATTATTGGGCATGGTGCTCGGTGAGTTCTTCGGTCAAAAAATGGGTGGTATAGGAGCTCTCTACATGATAGTGCTATTTTCAGTGATAGTAAAACTTCTTCAGTTAAAGTGTTATTATATTTTGGTTGTCATGGTGGATATCAATAAATTTTAAAAATGTTTTTATGGTGACAAATATTTTTCATTCAAAATAACTTATATTTTTGATATTTTGTAACTGAGAGACTCCATAGTGTTGTATAAAGTTCATCACACCATGGTGAAAGATTTCAGGCTTACATTATACATAGAAGTCATGATCTGCATTGATTCAAATTTTCATTCCCATCCTCTAAACCTTTTCAGATCTTACACATATCATTAATAATCAGTCAAAATATCAAGATTCTAAACACCTTTAGTCATCAATTCAAGGTTTTGAATCAATGTATTACAAACTTTCCCATCTCATTTTGGTTTCCACTCTTCTTTATCTTCTGGAAACTCTTTTTTTCTAAACAATTATATTTTTTATTCAGCATTTTAGTATGTTTGAAAGTTGTGGTTTCATTCTTAGTTTTGGCTGTTGTTTCCTTATTTTTGGGGTTCTATTAGATGGTGGTTATTTCTCAAAAATTAATTATTTCTTGTAGAATATTTATCTTCTAATCAAGTTTGTAGATCTTTGACATCTCCATTGATTTTGGAAATTATGATTCAATCATGATTGAGTTTTCTTTTTTTAAATGGGCGTGATTAAACATAAAATTAATGTCTTTTATTAATCCCATTAATAATAGTTATTGATGAATCTAGAAGTCTTAAATAAATTAAAACAAAAAATAATCACATATAGTTTTTTAAATAAATGTATTATACCATGTATATTCATGTTATTCCATATTAATGGAATTTTTTGAATTTTGATAAAGAATTCAATTATGTTGTGTATCATGTCCATTATTATTAAAAAAAATAATCTCATTTTGTTGATTAATAAAATTATTTTAATGATTTATAGGAAATAATAAAATATACAATCCCAAGAACATTCTTAATATTATCCTTGTAATTATTTCTAGAACATAGAAATATCATGTTTTATTAATGATTATTATTTCATAATATGTGTTAAATAAATTGTATTTATTTTTATAAAATTAAATAGTAATCTTGTTTTAATGTCATGGATTATGCTAAGGAAATTGAAATAAGAAAATATTTTCTCAAGAAACTAATTAATAATATTTGAGGTAATGGAAATAGATATAAAATAATTAATTTAATATTCTTACTTCTAGAATTATATTATAAATGATATCACATGTTATAGAATAAAGATTTGAGATTTATATTCTATAAATCTTCAAAGTGATTGAAATATATAATGAATGTAATAATGTAAATATTATTTGATAATATCAAATGGTAGAATAATACATTATTTTTTTGATTAATAAATTATGATGAGAATTGTTTTATAATTCTACATACAAGAATCTTTTAAGGGATATTATTGCTGGTTAATAATGAATCTTGTTTCTTTTCAGAAACTAAATTTTTGGTAGAGATTTTTCAGTAGAATTTGTTTTATATGGGATCTCTCAATATATAGAATAGTGTGTTATCTACAAGGTTGTATTTTTGATGTTATGTATCATGATTAACATTCATGGAAATTAGTAAACAATATGAATCCTATTATATTAAATAATTAAATGGATGAGGCATGAAAGGAATAACTATTTATCCAATGTGAATTTATTAGATATGGATTTAATGATTGAAACAATTCAATTTGATTGCAGTTATTTTTATCCTCTACCTTAGGTTTCATTATTATTGAAAAGTTTTGGACAAAATAAATGTTAATTCAATATGGAGTTAAAATGGATTATTTCTAAATATAATTATCTAGGGATGAATAAGAAAATATTTTTTGTGGCAGGCTTGAACTCCTTGATGTGACAATCTCAATTTTCATTGAATTTGTATGTTGGACTATATATAATATTTTTGGGTTGTCTAGGATGAATGTTTCATTATTGTAGTTTGATATTTATTTTTATTTCATTATCGAGAACCCATTACTGTTGGAATATTTTTTTTGTAACGGTCCTGAAGATCTGGGATACAGTGATGGTCATTGTCAGTGATGCAGGAATAGATTATACCATGCATTATCTTTTTGGAAAAAATGGTGGTCAGATGATTTTTGGGTGGGGCTTCATGAATTATTATTACATAGTTCATTATGATTTATTAAAGGCCATATGGCATGTTTTTATTTATAAGATTAGTTTCCAACAATAATATGTTTTATGTATCAATTCATTATATATAAATTTTAAACAATGTAATCCTTGGATGAGTGTGAGACTCAATGGATAACATTGCAATTATAATGAATTATAGGAATAAATGTATTGGTTTCTAACACATTCATATGTTCAATACAAGATTGAGAATATAAACAAGGGTTATGAAACTAAAGGAATAATCATATAGCATCAATGTAGAAACATGAAAATTAAAATGGAAAATTAATTAATTAATATATAACATGATGCTTATAATATTGATTAAGACCTCTACCATAGTAGTGACAGTTGGGGATCTTTTGTGATGAGAGTTGTAGATTATTATAAGGTTAATTTGTTTCACATTTTTTGGTTTATCAATGATATTGTTTTATTTTCAATTATTTCATACACCACCCCACCAATTTCGGTTATGCTACACACACCCAAATGTTGTTAGGGGTTTTTCCACAATATCATGGATTTACAAGGCATTGATGGATGACTTCTCCCTCTCATTCGATCTCTCATCAGACATAGTATGAGTAGGTGTATCCCAAAAAATGATGGATTTTAGTATACAGTGTGTTCATATATGTAATTTTATGGATCTATTTATTGTAATAAATTTATGTGTGGGTTATAATGGCATGAGGTATAGAACATACATGCATCTAACATGATGTCTTTGGTATTCTATGTGGGTAAATGCCTAAGATATGATTGTTTGAGGTGTCATAAATTTAAAAAGGTCTTAGTGGATTCTCTGAATAAACTCGGTTACATAATGGATGATGAGGTTAATGATGTGGATATACGTATTTTTGCTATCAAGAGATTCTTGTCCTATTCTAGGGATGAGTTGGGTAAGGTCATGGCCCTACACATATCCAAGGAAACATGATATATTGTAGGGAAGATAAAATGTTGTATTTATTGTGACCTAAGAATAAAAACCAAGTGGGATTGTAGAAGTGGATTACTCTCAAAAATATATGTCTATTTTCATATAATTATTGACAATTATATATACATTAATCTTGGAGTGATCCATTGTGATATTAGTGAAATTATAGAATACCTACTTTGGTTATGAGTTATTATTATTTATTTATTCACTAGGATTTAATATGACCATTCACATTCAACATGAGGGCTTTTAGGGAGTATCATACTAAATATACAATTGATTCTCACCCAATGTATAAATAAAATGTATTTAGGTTATAAAAATATGGTTGGAAATCAAAATAGACTTTACCAGCTTGAGGAGTGGTTTAGGATCTCTTGTGGCTTCATTTTCGCTGATGAGGATTTATCTTTTCTTAATAGTTTTATGAGTTGTTTTGTATTTATTTAATTAAATTCATGTATTAAGGTCATCATGTATTGTATTTAGTTTTATTCATTTATTTATGTATTGTCTTGGTAGGTGTATTTATCATCTAATAACTTAATCTATAAAAATTTATATAGGGTAATGCCTCCCATGTTTGAATTTTATATTCCATTAGTGATAGTATCCAACTTGTTGACTACTATTAGTAGGATTTGGGTGTCTTATTCTATCTTCATTCATTTCTATCCGATGAGAAGTAGATTTGGAGAGAGAGGTTCTTGGTATATTGGTATGAGATGTTATGGAAGAGATAGGGAATGGTGTTTCGAGGTAGGAAATTGTGAGGATTCATGGGTTTTTGGGGAAATATTGTATTATATGTTTATTATATACTATTAATAGGGGAATAGGCTATGAAATGGTATTATTTATCCCCACTCAAGGACATAATATCAGTGTGATGCATGTAATAACCTGAACATTTATAAATTATATTCTCATTTTAAATGAGTAAATGCCTTATTAATAGTTTTTTATAGAAATCATATAAACTTATTTCGTATTTTTGGACTATCATATAGTGTTTTAGATTGAAAATCTTGCTAAAATGATAAAAATTAATAATATTGTCATCATATATAGACCATTAATATTAGTATCGTCATGGTTATTAAATAGTCTAATTGGGGGAGCTAAAAGGGGTGATGGAATCGACAAGTAGGATCATACACTATGAATCCAATTTATTTGAGAAAAAAGGGAGATGAAACCAGTAACATGGACCTTTTACAAATATCAAGTCTAGATTTGAAAAATAAACCTGAAAAAAATCATTTAGTATAGATGTTCAAGATCATCCAGATCATTTCTCAAACCAAGCTCGTTGAACTAATTAATGAAAAACTCACCCTCGAACACCATACTCTTAGAGAATTCAAGGGTGTAATAATGGGTTAGGTATATTAAACAAAATAGTATGAATTTGTATTTTTTAATATTTTTAATAAAATAATTATTATATTTATCCTTTTTATTTACACTTTAAATATGACTAAATAATGTGTTTAATACAAATAGATATTGATTCGATGTATAAAAAATTTTATTTTTGGGAAATATATAGTTTCAATCAAAACACTCCTTTTGATGAATTTAACATTTTCTTAAAATAATATTAATCAAAACCTCTCATTACATAATATTTTATTTATATATATTATAATATTATTTTATTAATTAAAATGTAATTTTTATACGTGTTAGAAAAACATTATTATAAAAAAGTATTTATCAATAAATGAGTGTTTTCAATTTATATTTAAAAATTCTAGAAATTCTTTAATTATTCTAAAAAAATAAATATTATTGTTGAAATAATTCCATAAAAATTATCCAACAGTTAACTTTCCGTAACTTTATGAGACTGTAGATTTTTTGGGAAAATTTTAAATATTGTATAAATATACAGTATCTATTATGACATCACAAAATCCCATAAGTGACTTAATAAATACTATAAAGAGTCTCCAAGGTAAGAATTATTATTCACATTTGAAATAATTTTTTATCTTATTAGATTAATTTCATAAACACTTAATGAGACCTCTAAAACCTATAATATATTTTATGGTTTAAAAATCAATTTTTGATAAACATGACTAACATCCACATGACCAAGTGTATTATTTAACTAACTATGAAACATGGACATAAAAAATAACAAAATTCACCCCTATTTTCTTAAAACCATGGAAAAATACAGTGCTATGGTTTTTTATTTTAATTAATTTATTATAATAATTCATAATCCTATATTTAGAAGTTAATTAATAGTTGCCCTGTTTTTTTCTAAAAACCACCAACCAAAATCTAATTATTCATGACTCAAAACACATTAAATTTTTTTTATTTATCCCTTACATTTATAAATCCTTCTTGTGGTTCACCTAATCTATTATGTAGATTCTACCAAGAATTTAAAAGTTATTTCTCGTGGTAAATGATTCCCTCCTTCTCTTCTATATTAAATATCCCCCTTTATAGTATGTATATATTTTCCAATTTTTCATGAAGGGAAATGTATCAACATGTAACCATCTCTACCGAAATGATTTAAAAGATATTAGATAACCCTTTTACTCTCATTAATCCATATCATAAGACTTTATGTATTCCATTTTGTCCGCGGAAATTATCTGGTGCCTATGCCAAACATGTGTGTTTTGAATACCCATCCCCATTTACACTCAATGGTATTCACCTATATATACATATCTATCTTTTATTATGTTAATACACTTATTTAATCTAAAATCTTTAATAATGGGATTAAAAGTGATTAAAACAACCATATATTATATGATCTATGGGGAACACAAATGCAAATACATAATAATAATGTGGCGAGTGATACAAAATTTCATAATCCTCCAATGCATTAGGAGAATTTTTTTCAAAAAATATTCCATGTATGGTTCAATGGATGTTATCCCAATCATGTTATGTTATTGTATCTTTTAATTTATCCTTGTTAAATGATTATTTTTCCATGTTTTATATTGTTTTCACATTCCTATGTTTCTTTTATGTAATCAACATATAACAATATTTTATGATCAAATTTATGATTTACACCCCTCTTATTTTAACATTAAATTCCTACTAACATACATGTAATCCTATAATAATTTTATGTCATGACCCGACCATACCCGGGCTCGAGCCGCAACTACCCCCGGCCCGCCTCCATAGGCCAGGGGCTGGAGACCAGTGCCAAAGGCACAAAAACATGGGGAGGCCTTTGCCTAAGTACCTATACACACACACGCAGCACACTCAATGCAAAAGTTCAGAGTAAAAGAGAAAAGACAAGTAAAGAAAAGGGGAAACTGTCATATATATAACCCAAAAATGTGCATAGACCTCTAAACAGTACAAGTGGAAGCTTACGGGAAACAAAAAAGTAAAGGGGAAAACAAGTGCCCAACTAGAAAAGTGCCACAACCCGGGAACAAGTGAACAAAAGAAAAATAGCTGGAAGGGTACCCCACGTGGAACCAGACTACGACCACCGCACGCGGTCCAAGCTCCCGAACTCCTATGCTCCACTGAAGTCATGACCAACCTGCCAGTCGTCTACAAGGGCACACCAAGTGCGGGCAATACCCTCGTAGGGGTGAGTATAAAAATACTCAGTAGGATACCCTGAAGGGTTGAGGGAGAAACAAAGGAGGTACCAAAGGGTGAGCAGTAGAGCGAATGTGAAAAGTAAAGGAGTACAACCGAGAGTGCAGTAAAGAGTAACATTAGAGGTTCAAGATTAACCCAACAAGAGGAAATAAGGTAGACTCATCCTGATACAAGGAGCTGGAAACGGTGAGAAAATGAACTTCTCGTCGAGTCTTCGCTACCTATAGCAGGAGAGTATACTTGTCCATCCACGAGAACCTAGACACGGAAAGCACGAGGCATACCCCACGCATCTTCGCCTCTCATGGAAAGAGAGTAACCAAACCCAAGAAGTGGGAACTAGAACAAGGTATATACATTTACATATGCTCAATAAGAAGCTCGAACAAGGTCGTAAGTGTATATCCATCCCGTAGCTCAGCCCGAGAAGGTGAGTAACCCACAGCCCCAAAAGTAAACACCATCGATGCCTAGCATCCTCCACGTCTCCCCCGAAATTCAAGTCAAGGGGATCAAATCATCGCACCTCGACACTATCCACTTTGGGTGGCACTGACTTGCCCGCAAGGTTTTAGGTCGCATCACAAGGATGCGTCTCAGTGGGGAAAGTGCTCCTCGTACTTGAGTGTTCTGGGGGAATGTCAACCACAACTCGTCACTGCCCCGCAGTCGAGAGGTCTCCTCAATGTTGACAGGCGACCCCCTGCCCAGCCCCGCTGGACGGTCCCTAGAAATCGATGGTTTCCCACTATAGGGAGACCCGGCAAGAGTCGACATGTGCCACACTACCGAGTCCCAAAACAGGGTAATCCACTAGAGGGAGACCCAGCTAAAGTTGGCGACGGGACCACTACCTAGCCTAGCTGGAGGTAACCCAGCATCGGGGACCACTGCCCAGCCCTGCTGGAGGTAAGCATGGAATTGGGGACCGCTGCCCAGCCCCGCTGGAGGTAAGACCGGCATCGGGGACCACTGCCCATCCCAGCTGGAGGTAAGCCCGGTATCGGGGACCACTGCCTAGCCCCACTGGAAACAACCTCAGCCCTACTAGAAACAACCTCAGACCTACCGTAAAAAACCTCCTGGGTAGAGGATCGGTGCCCGCGTAATGTGTTGGTCACACCAAATCCACAAGAACTCTACTAGGGAACACGAATGAAGGAGAGGAACTCCCCAGGCCTCTCAAAGCAATCACGCTCCAATCTTCTAAGTCACTGTCAAAGTGGACCGAGTCATCTCATCCCAGAAAGTGGGGAAAACACCCACACTATACGAACACCCGTAGTCGCAAATAGTGTCGTAGTTTGGTGAATGATCACAGTATTGAAATCCCACACAGCTGAAGATACAGAGGAACCAAACCATCTTTGCCATCCAAACAAGAACAACACTAGGGGAAAGCTCAACCATGCTGGTCAAAACCATCGAGAAGGGGACCAGGGGAAAACTCAACCCTGGTGGTCAAATAAACGAGTATAGAGCCAGGGGAAGACTCAACCATGCTGGTCAAAATTTGAGAACCGAGGAACCCTCTATGTCGCGAGAGGTCAAAAGTACATAAAGCAGAATTCGACACGCACAAAGGGCCCACACAACATGTGGCCCCAAGTCAATCCCAATAGAACGCGCAAACGTTCTCAGGTACAAATGACCACATGTACCTCCAAGTGTCCCCATATACACACGGAGTATACCACGTTCCAACCCAAAGGCTATCATGCACACGACACCCAACATCTTCGCGAATGCGTAATGTAGTAACTCCAACATACCACCTCAACTGCTGAGGCACAGCCAACCACATCTCTTTAAACACCAACCTCACTCTCCCAAGAGTGTACACGATCACACGCCAAAGGTCCGCCACAAACACAGTAGAAGAACTGCCACTAGAGCACCTTTCATGCTTACACATTTAATAAGATTGCGTAAGAGGCTTCGCTCGCCTGAATAGATTACACCGTTGTAATCCTCATAGAAAAATATTTGAGATAAACTATTTACTCACCTCAAATGGATATCCGACGAAAAAGTCATCCAACACCGCTTTACGCCAAAACGGTGTCCCGTGATCCAGAGCCTCAGCCCCGAAAATAGTCGGGCGCATCGCACCATTGCGATCCCCTTGGGAAAACACATCAAAAGGACTGCTCACTTGATTGCGATGGATATCTGGAGAAAAATATGCATTCCGGCGCACCGCACACGAGCGGTGCTCGTGGGACCCACATCCCGGCCCCGAAACACCACGAACGGATAGCATCATTGCGATAATCTCGAAAAAGTACAAAAGATGGACTATTCACTTGTCCAAAACGGTCACTCAGTGATAATGCTGAAAATCACCGACAACTCTTGAAACGGCCCTCGCGTGGCCCGCACCATCGTACAGAATTAAAGCGGGCAGATTACGCCAATGCAATGCACTCGGAAAAACAACCCCAAACAACTGCTCGCACGCTCCGAACGGAAGACCGAAGTGGATGTCGCTAAACGATGCTCACAGCACAACAGACAGCTCGTGTGGCCCATGTCTCAACTTCCATTTCAATGCCCGAAACAAAACTAGAAAACTTGGGCTCGACGCCAGGGTCGCAACGCCACTGAAAGAGCTCAATTCGGACATCGGATGTGTCCGCGCAGTCCAAAACAAGAATCTTGAGAAAAAACTCTAACTACTTAACGGGGTGTCGTGCCACCGAGCCCCTCATTTTAGGGCTTAAAAATCCTTGAAACCATCTCAAAATATTTTTCGTAGCATAAGGTTCGTGTGGCTGCAGACGGTGCACAAAGCGGACGCCCGGTCAATGATTTATTAAATATAAACCATTTTCATAATAATAATAATAAAATTATTATTATTGTTATTATTATTATTATCGTATCATTTAATTTTATTTTATTAATATATATATATATTTTTTTTCGGTCAGCCTGTCGCCATCCCGGGTCCAAAGACCCAGGTCTTCTCCACCGACCACACGGACCGCCCCCGTGGGTCTCCCCCTGCCGCTCGCTCCCGCCGGTGGATGCCCCTGATGCTGCCTGCTCGTGCCGAAGACAGCCGAAGACCCCTGCTGGCCGTCTCGCCGTCCGGCCTCCTGCCATGCTGCGCTCCCCACTCGCGGCGACTCCCTGGACGCCTCGGCCGCTCAGACACCCGCACCGACGACCGCCCAGCCTCCTCGCTCCGTTCGGACTCCCGCGGTCGTGAACCGCCGCCTCGTCGACTCGCCTGCAGCCTCTGCAGTCCTCCGCTGCAAGTCAGCTAGACCACCCAAAAAACATCAGAAACACTTGTTTTGGACAGAAAAAAAACTCCAAAACCCGCTGCCTTTCGGCAAGCAATTGTGATCATCTCGAGGCTCGGATTTTAAATCCGAAAAATGCGTTGGATAGGTTATAAAAACTAATACGTTTTTATGGGGTTTTTTCGAATATTTGACAAGGATTCGACACAAGATAAGAAATTCAAAGAGGGATGTAGGAAATGAAATACGAAGCAAGAACCCTACGCCGTGGGCGTAGCCCGAAGAATTGACGTCGATCTTCCAGCCACCACACTTGGAGATGAGGAGGTGATGGAGGAGAGATTCTTGAAGGGCTCTCCTTGTTGAGACTTCTTCCACCCGGGATCTCCAAAATGGGGAGGAGATGATGGAGTTAAGGCTTTAAGTAATAATTAATTAATTAAAAAGTTTAATTAATTAATCCTCAATTTAACCCACATCTGAAACCCTCGACGGGGTTGAGGTTAAGCCTCCCCTAGGGTATAAACCACATCTTGAGAACAACTGTGGTCTCGGAATTTTAATCTGATACACTGATCCGATGTTATTAAACTCTACGCTCGAGGCCGCCAAATTACCTAAACGCCGCTAGAGCCATTTTTCACAGACGGGCCACGCCCATGATGATTACACCCCTCCTAGAGTAAATAACATGTTCTAGACTCAAAAGTGCCCTTGATTTTCCCATCCAAGCTATCATTTAGGAGATACTGAGTTTAACCATTAAACAGATAAATTAATTATTTAATTTATATTTTTCACGTTCCGAAAGCGAGCGAGGGGTCCCAAAGTACCGCGCCGACATGGTTTATTTCGTTCCTAGGGTAAAAACCCCATTCCGTAACCATCGGTACACTCAGATCTCTGATCCGGATCACCATTTAAGAGTTATCCCATTTATTTTGTGTTCCCAGTGTGAAAACACTGAAAATTTAATTTTGGCCACACCTGGTCTCAGAATCGTACGCCGTCTAAAGGCGCTGCTCTGGAATAACATCAAGAATATTCTAAAGTATTTCACATCAAAAACTGGGTTGTTACATCATTCCCTCCTTCAATAATTTTGTCCTCGAAAAGAATAACCAGGGAACAACTCAGGGTACTAAGCCCGCACCTGGCTCTCCCATACCTAGAAGAACTCTTGCACAGTTCTGCGCCACTGCACACAGACCAACAGATTTGATCTGTTCACGCGAGGTCGGCCCTTGCCGATGACGTGCATAGGTGCATTCATGCATCTTCTCAGGTAAGCCACACAGGATACGTCATGCACCCACTTCCGACCATGGGGTTAGAGAAAGGTGGTAGGGAACCTCACCATCCCTTTGTATGGTCTCTAAAGGCTCGAAGGCACTCGGGGGTAGCCCACCTCCCCGATCGAACCTCTACATCACATGTCGTGACTGGAATCACCACCCGCACCTAGAACATTGCCCGATGATTCCCTCCTTTAGAATATCCATATGGTGAAACACCCAAGGATATCTAGTCACGCATGGTTTCACAATCGATGTCTTGCAACCAAGACTCTCTTACATGCTCGAAAGGCGAAGGAGTCTCTACCATCGACTAAAGAGAAAGGTTCCACGCCTTCTACCTTTCCGACACAAGGCCACACCGACACCCCGCGTCACCCTGGTAACACCTCAAGCGAGGAGCAGGGAGGAAATAATACCACACACAGAGTCTAAAAATTCTACTGGATGAAGTAAAAGAGCTATAGAGCATACATCTTATCACCACATACTCAGTAGGTTCATAGACATTCAAGGCTCGTGGTTGTTCGTGGTCCCAACTGTCAGCTCCCGGAGCATGACGTGGACCGCCAAGTGGTGATGGGAAGATCTCATAAAGTCATCCCCCACTACTAGATCCTCCCACTCCTCTGCTAAAACCAACTCTCTGGGTACTGCTCTGATCATGGCGCTGTCTCTGTCGTGGTGGTGCACCTACTGCCTACCCGAAGCTCTTTGCATGCCTGGTCGGTCAGTCCCGTGCCAGGTGACCTCTCCCATCACAAGCATAACACCGACTCTCTCCGGGCTGCACTGGTGCCCTCCGGCGCCACTGTAGTGTACGACAACGCCCCTAGGATTGGTTGTTAGAAGGACACCTGCATCAAGGATCTTCTTATTGACGTTAGTTAGCTGCGGCAGATGTCTCAGCTCCAACGTGCATGCTGCCACCACCAACTGTAGAACGTGACAGGGTGCTCTCTGTCACTAGCAATTGATCTAGAACCCCTGAATATGTGTAAATGCCCAAGGTTACTATAACAGCATGAATCTATTAACAGAGACCCTGTTCAAACTTTCGTGCTCGGTAGTCGCCGTCGTGGACCAAGTCCGGGTAAAAAAGTGCACGGTCTGCAAAACTAGCTGCGTACTTGGCCACTATCAACCCTCCCTACTGAAACTGAAGGAGCTCCTGAATCCAAACGGAGTGTAAGAAAGAGGGGAAAACTCCTCATGAAACAACAACAAAAGAATGTCACCCCATGAAAGCGATGACTCGTCAAGAAACTGAGTCACTAGACTCCGCCAACGCCAAGATGCTCCATGAAAAAAGGTCGGCTGCCAAAGTCACTCTCTGATCTGCCGACATCTGCACAAGCCTGAAAAGGTGAACCAATGTCTCAAACCGAACCTCTGCTGCCTGAGGGTCTGGCTCACCACTAAGCCTCATCAGTCTCTGCCGCTGGAACTTGCAGAGCACACTCAACCTACGTTCAAGCTCCGCCTTCTCTGCTGAAGCTGTCTGCTACTCAACAGATGCGGGTGCTACTACCTGCCAACCCGGAGAAAGGGGCTCGCATGATGGGTCATGTACTGAGGCCTCATAGCTCACATGGTCGTCATCATGCACCAAAGCTGGTATCCTAGCTGGCTATCATCGGGGAGACATCCTGAATATTATCAAGGAGTTTCGTGGTCATATGAACATATATTTATATCACAACAACAACAACAATGGGGAGTTGAATCAGGAAGGAAAGTCAAAGACTCAATACTATGTGATGCACAAACCAATTTTCCCTACAATAAGTGTCTCAGCATGCCGAGTCGACAAGCAGGTTATCAAGGTCCTGGTGAATGGATAAGTCGGCTGCCACCCCATCACTGGACTCCCTGGCCTGAGATCCACTCTCGAGACACGTTAACACTAATACCCTAAATCCCAACCAATTCTTTTTAGGGATGTCCGAACAACATCCCAAGGAATGAACCACCTCTGATACCACTTTTTCACGACCCGACCCTACCTGAGCTCGAGCCGCAACTACCCCAAGCCCACCTCCATAGGCCAGGGGCTGGCGACTAGTGCTGAAGGCACAACAACTCGGGGAGGCCTTTGCCTAAGTACCTGTACACACACACGCATCACACTCAATGCAAAAGTGCAGAGTAAAAGGGAAAAGACAAATAAAGAAAAGGGGATACTTCCATATATATAAACCACAAATGTACATCGACCACCAAAAAGTACAAGTAGATGCTGAAGGGAAACTGAAAAGTAAAGGGACAAAACAAGCACCCAACTAGAAAAGTGACACAACCCGGCAACAAGTGAACAAAAGAAAAACAGTTGGAAGGGTTCCCCACCTGGAACCCGACTACAACCACCGCACGCGGCCCAAGCTCCCGAACTCTTATGCTCCACTATAGTCATGACCAACCTGTCTGTCGTCTGCAAGGGAATACCAAGTGCGGGAAAATCCTAAGCAGGGGTGAGTATAAAAATAATCAGTAGGATACCCTGAAGGCTTGAGGGAGAAACATAGGAGGTACTAAAGGGTGAGAATTAGAGAGAATGGGAAAAGTAAAGGAGTACAACCGAGAGTGCATTAAAGAGTAACAATAGAGAGTCTAGCTCAACCCAATAAGAGGAAAGAAGGTAGACTCGTCCAGAGATGGAAACGGTGAGAAGATGAAATTCCCGTCGAGTCTTTGCTACCTATGCAGGAGAGTAGACTCGTCCAACCACGAGAAGCTAGACACAGAAATCACGTGTCATACCCCATGAATATTTGCCTCTCCTGGAAGGAGAGTTACCAAACCCAAGAAGTGGCTACTAGAACAAGGTATATACATATACATATGCTCAACAAGAAGCCCGAACAAGGTCGTAATGGGATCTCCATACCGTAGCTCAGCCCGAGAAGGTGAGTATCCCACTGTACCAGAAGTAAACACCATCGATGCCTAGCATCCCGCACGTCTGCGCCGAACTACAAGTCAAGGGGCTCAAATCATCGCACCTCGACACAATCTGATTTTGGCGGCACTGACTTGCCTGCACGGTTTTAGGTCACGTCACAAGGACGCGTCTCAGTGGGGAAAGCACTCATTGTACTTGAGAGTTATGGGGGAACGTCAACCACAACTCGTCACTGCCCCGCAGTCGAGATGTATTCTCAAAGTCAACAGGAGACCCCCTACCCTGCCCCGCTATAGGGTCCCTGGAAGTCAACGGGTTCCCACTATAGGGAGACCCGGAAAGAGTCGATGGGTGCCACACCTCCTAGTCCCATAACAGGGTAATCCACAGGAGGGAGACCCGGCTAAAATCAACAATGGGGCCACTGCACAGCCCAGTTGGAGGTAACCCGTCATCGGGGACCACTGCCCAGCCCTGCTAGAGGTATGCCTAACATCGGGGACCACTACCTAGCCCCACTGGAGGTAAGACCGACATCGGGGACCACTGCCCATCCCTGTTGGAGGTAGGTCTGGCATCGGGGACAACTACCCACCCTCGCTAGAAACAACCTCAACCCTGCTGGAAACAACCTCCTGGGTAGAGGATCGGTGCACGCATAATATTTGGGTCACACCAAATCCACAAGAACTCTACCATGGAACACATAGGAATGGGAGGAACTCCCTAGGCCTCTCAAGGCGATCACGCTCCAATCCGCTGAGTCACTGTCAAGGTGGACCGAGTCGTCTCATCCCAGAATGTGGGGAAAACACGCACACTATACGAACACTCGTAGTCACAAACAGTGCTGCAGTCCTGTGAAAGATCACAGTATTGAAATACCTCATAGCTAAAGAAATAGCGGAACCAAACCATCTCTACTGGCCAAATGGGAACAGCACAAGGGGAAAACTCAACCCTGTTGGACAAACAAACAAGCACAGAGCCTGGGGAAGACTCAACCCTGCTGGTCAAAATTCGAGAACCGAGGAACCCTCTACGTCGTGAGAGGTCAAAAGTACGTAAACCAGAACTGAGCACACACATGGGGCCCACACAACGTGTTGCCCCAAGTCAACCCCAAACAAACACTCAAACGTTCTCAGGTACAAATGACCACATGAACCTCCAAGCATCCCCGTATACTCCAAGATTATACCACATTCCAACCCAAAGGCTATCGTGCACATGATACCCAACGTCGTCGTGAAGGCATAATGTAACAACTCCAACCTACCACCTCAATGGATAATGCACATCCATCCACATCTCTTTAAACACCATCCTCACTCTCCCAGGAGTGCACACAATCACACGCCGAAGGTCCGCTATAAACACGGTAGAAGAACTGCCACTGGGGCACCTTTCATGCTTACACATTTAATAAGATCGCGTAGGAAGCTCCGCTCACCTGAACAGATTAGACCATTGTAATCCTCATGGAAAAACACATGAGATCGACTACTTACTCGAGACAAACATATATTCGACGGAAATGTCATCCAATACCGCTTTACACCCGAATGGCGTCCCCTGATCCCAAGCCTTGGCCCCAAAAATAGTCGGCTGCATGGCACCTTTGTGATCCCCTTGGGAAAACACGTCAAAAGGACTGCTCACTTGAGTGCAACAGATATCCGGAGAAAAAGGTGCATTCTGGAACACGGCACATGAGCAGTGCTACGTGGGACCCGCATCCCGGCCTCGAAACACCACGAACAGAACGCACTATTGTGATCATCTCAAAAAAGTACACAAGATGGACTATTCACATGTCCAAAACGGACACCCGGTGATAAAGCTATAAATCACCAACAACTCCTGAAACGGCTCTCGCGTGGCCCGCACCATCGTGCAGAATTAAAGCGTGCAGATTGCACCAATGAAATGCCCTCAGAAAAACAACCAAAAACGGCTGACCACATGCCCCGAATGAATGACTGAAGTGGAATTCACCAAATGCTGCTCGCAGCTCGGAAGATGGCCCGTGGGGCCCACGTCTCAACTGCGGTTTCAATGCCCGAAACAACATTGGAAAACTCCAGTTCGATGCCAGGGTCGCATCGCCACTGACTGCGCTCAATTTGGACATCGGACGTGTCCACGCCTTCCAAAACAAGAATCTCGGGAAAAAGCGCTAACTACTTAATGGGGTGTCGCACCACCGAGCCCTTCGTTTCGGTGATTAAAAATCCCCGAAACCATCTCAAAATATTCGTCGTATCATAAGGGGTGCGTTGCTGGAGACGACGGGAAAAAAGGATGCCCGATCTATGATTTATTAAATATAAACCAATTTCATAATAATAATAATAATAATATTATTATTATTATTATTATTATTATTATCTTATCATTTAATTTTATTTTATTATTATAATTTTTTTTCGGTCAGCCTGTCGCCAGCCTGGGTCCAAAGACTCAGGTCTTCTCCACCGACCACGCGGACCGCCCCCGTGGGTCTCCCCCTGCCACTCGTTGCCGCCGACCAACGCCCCTGCTGCTGCCTGCTCACGCCGAAGACAGCCGGACCCCCCAACGGGCCGTCTCTCCGACCGGCCTCCGGCCTCCTACCATGTTGCGCGCGCTGGTGGCGGCGACTCCCTGGCCGCCTCGACCACTCAGACACCCGCACCGACGACCGCCCAACCTCCTCACTCTGCTCGGACCCACACGGCCGTGAGACGCCGACTCACCGACTCGCCCGCAGCCTCTGCGGACCGCCGCTACAGGTCAGCCAGACCGCCCAAAGAAAAAACGCTGGAAACACTTGTTTTGGCCAAAAAAATTACTCCAAAACCCACTGCCTTTCGGTAAGCGTTTACGATCGTCTCATGCGTCGGATTTAAAATCCGAAAAATGCGTTGGATAGGTTATAAAAACTACTACGCGTTTATGGGGTTTGTTCGAAGATTCTATAGAGATTCGACCCAAGATAAGCAATTCAAAGAGGGATGTAGGAATTGAAATACGAAGCAAGAACCCTACCCCGTTGGCGTAGCCTGATGCTTCGACGTCGATCTGCCATCCACCGTACATGGAGACAAGGAGGTGATGGAGGAGAGCTTCTTGAGGGGCTCTCCTTGTTGAGCTTTCTTCCACCAAGGAGCTCCAAAATGAGGAGGAGAGGATAGAGTTAAGGTTTTAAGTAATAATTAATTAATTAAAAAGTTTAATTAATTAATCCTTAATTTAACCCTGCATCCGAAACCCTCGACGGGGTCGAGGTTAAGCCTCCCCTAGGATATACACCACCTCCTGAGCACTACTGCGGTCTCAAAATTTTAATCTGCGACACCGATCAGAAGTTATTAAACTATACACCTGAGGCCACCAAATCACAAAAAAGCCTCTGGTTCCATTTTTCACAGACGGACTGCGCCCGTGAAGATTACACCCCTCCTACGGTAAACGACACATTCCGGACTCAACTGTGCCCTCAGTTTTCCCATCTGAGCTACTGTTTAGAATATATTGAGTTTAACCATTAAACAGATAAATCAATTATTTAATTTATCCATTTTACGTTCCGAAAGCGAGCGAGGGGTTCCAAATTCCCCCGTCGGCATACTTTATGTCGTTCCAAGGTTAAAAACTCCATTCTGGAAGCATCTGTACACTCAGATCCGTGATCCGGATCACCGTTTAGGAGTTATCCCATTTATTTGGCGTTCCCAGTGTGAACACACTGAAAATTTAATCTCAGCCACACCGGGGCCCGAAATCGCATGCCATCTGAAGGCGCTGCTCTGGAATAACATCAAGAATATTCCAAAGTATTACGCATCAAAAACTAGTTTCTTACATTTTATGATTGGAATATTCTCATGATAGTATTTATAGCTCATCCCATTCTTATATATGTCACCATGTAATCCCATTATGTTTTAGAATATCCAAGGAATATAAAGTCATGTTTTGGAGATGTCAAAATAATAATTTTTTACGCATCATTGAAGATATAATGTCACCTACCTAATTTCTCAAAGACAATGTGACTCATAATATAATCGAGTTTTATTGTATGAAAATTTATATAATAAATTAGAAAGAAGTTTAATTAAAGATATGTGTTGTCATAGTTTATATAAAACAAAAATATACATATTTTTTGTATTTTGATTAAAAAACTTCAGTGAATGGAATTGAGACAAGATTAAACATATTAAAACATGAATAAAAAATTTTATATTATAGTTAATTTGTTTCTAGGAGAATACATCCATGTCAGGATACTAAAAATTTATGTTTCTCTTGCTTAGTTTCACTTGGGGATAAAAACAACGATAATACAATATTGAGTTGGACTTGATCATCACCTGGATTACAAAAAATGGCATTTCTACCCACCTATTTTGAAACCCCCAAGGGATATCAGTTTTTTTAATTTGAATGATTTTTTAAACCTTTATAACGATGAAAATTCTATTAAGATTTTATATTATTAAATTGATCGTGGATAAAATAAATTGAAAACATTAAATTCATAGGTTAAAGGATATATGAATTCTTGAGCTACCCATTAATGTTCATGGTTTTTAGTTTATGTTTTTAATATTTTTAAAATATTCATCCACAAATTTAATTTTATTCTAGTAAATGTTTGGAAATAAGAGAATCCAATTAAAAACCCAATGTAATGGGAAATGTGATGCCTTCCAAAACATTGTGCACTGCCCAATGGGATCCAGAATCAGGGTCTTCATGAAAATACATTATTAATTGAGTTAGGATTTTTATTGAATCATTTGTCAAGAGGACCACCCAAATCCCCTTATGAAACGGAAATTTTTAATCAAACCATTTATGTTACAAAAGACTCCTTCTTTTTGGGGATCTTTTTACCTTAATCATAAAAAATGAATCAAATTTCATTATAAGATTTTCTCCATTCAATAATTCTCTATTTATGGTATTTTTATGCATGTTTTTATCACAAAAAAAGTAGAATCTGGTTAATTGTTTCAATTGATCATGAAATATTTTTATAATGAGGGTATTTAAGCTATAGAGTGGAAAAAATTATACAAAATATTCTTTAATAAATATTTTCATCAGAATATCCATCTAAACAGGATGGGGGGGTTTTTACCCTTATGTAATGGGTCAGATAATTAAAACTTCACATGAATTGTTGATACACCTTCTTTTTCATCACCACCAAAAGTAAGGGATACCAATTTATTAGGGGTATAATGATGATTCTATAATAATAATAAGAAATTATATATTTTTAAATCTAAGAGGAAATTGCACAATATTCCCTTAATGTATAAATATATATTTTAGAATCTCAGTGGTCATACAGAATTCCAAATACAAAGAGAATAATGGATTTTAATTCTTTCATTGTGATAGAAAAACCTCATGGGGGATGAAATACCAATATCATAATTATAAAGAGTATAGGATCAAGAATCAAGGAAATTTCTTAAAGGGTATAATAAAATTATTTAGGTATGGAAAGGAAGGGAACCTAGGGAGAGATGTACGATGGTAGAAACCATCCCATTTGATGGAAGAAAAGAATTATGCTATCCACACACATCTTATTTTATAATATGTAAATTAAAATTATCAGAGACACAATAATAATAAATGCACTAAGATACTTGTTGTTTAAGACAACTATTGACAATAGCCTCCAAGGCAAAGAGAGAAAGGGAGGTCTTATGTGATCACAATTGCAGAGGTGGATCCTAATAATTAAGTGGTCAAAATTATACTAAATTTCGAATTAGGGATATAAAATTTTCTATTTTATTCTTGTTTTATGTGTTCCTTCATATCATGAATTTCTAGTAGACCTATTAAAACATAACCCCAATACATGGATGTCAAGTCATCGGTTAATATAGAAAATGGTTCAATTGTTGCATCCAAATAATATAACTCCTACCTTATAAAACATTCATGGATTAATTTAATAAATAAACTTAAGATACTCCCTTTAGATAAATTTACTAAAATTTTGGGTAGGGATTGGTTTTCATTATATAGATCCAAAATAAATTGTTGGAAAATGAAATCACTTTCAATATCATGAATCATCCACCGATTCTATAAAATTTCTAGGATAATGATGAATAACTTTTTTTATCAAAATATCAAAAATAGATATTATTTTCCTATGAGAGAAAATATATTTCCCAACAGAATGATTTAACGTAAAATATCATCTTTAGAGACATTCCCACTCTGAGGGAATATGCTGAGGTGTTTCTCATAGATTTGTCTAGTATTCCTTTTATATGGGAGGATCATTTCTCAATAAATACTATACTCAGATTTTTCCAAATATTACAGACTATATATAGAATGTAAATAATTCAACCTTATAAGATAAAAAATAATTTATAAAATAATTTTTGATAAGGGAATCATAAGGAATAAAACTTAACCATGGGGTGTATCAGTTCTCCTCATCAAAAAGAAGGATGGGTCAATGCAACATTACATTGATTATCATGATCTAATAATATCATGATAAAGAACATGTTTCGTCTAATATTGATTGATGACTTTTGGATCTGCTATATGTAGCATAATACTTCTATATGGTAGATCTTTTTTATGATATTATCATGTGAATTTGGTGAATGAGGAAATAACTAAGAATGATTTTCATATATGGTACAAGGACTATGAGTTCATAATAACTACATCTGGACTAAATAATACTCAATAAAACCTTATGTACATTATTAGTAGAGTATGGTAGAATTACCTTGAAAAATTCTTAGTAGTTATTATATAGTAAATTTTTATCAACTCAAAAAATATTGAAGAACATAAGTAGAATTTCAATGTTGTACTAAAGACTTTGTGAAAGGGAAATTTCTTTTTGAAGTATATTAAATGTGAATTTTTTATGAAGTGAGTAACTATCTTGGGGGACGATATCTCTAGGAAGGTGATATCCCAAGACTTCCTCCAACGAATGCTTAATGGGATAAACTACCCATATGATGATCTGGAATTGGATGTAGTGATCTGTACAATGAATATTTTATGGCATTATTTCTATGAGGACCAAGAATATATATATATATATATTAATCATTAATGTCACATGTATATTCTCAAAAACATGTGATCAATATTTGACAACGTAGATTGTTAGAGTTAATCATGGATTATTACATTTCAATAAATTACCATATTTGTAAAGTGAGAAAAGTGGAAGATGGTAGGAGTGGAAGGGATCCTGAAACACTATCCATGATGTGGATTGAAAGGGAACCAGTATTCATTGAAAAAAATTATGGATATGAGAATAGTAAATGGATATCCATCCAAAAGTTCTCAAATAACATATAAATAAACTATTATTTTGTGGCTTAAGGAGGCTCAGAATGATGTTGAGTTTCCATAGAAAGAGGAAGTGATTATTCAACAGTTCAAATTTACTAAAGACAATGTTATAGGGTTTAGAACTTAGATATCTGGCCCATAAAAATAATAACTGATGAGGTAACTTTTTGAAGACTCTCATAAACCATCCTTCTCTCTTCATACAATTATAGTTAATATGTTTAGAGATTTGGAGAAAAATTTCTATTTGTATAATATAAAGAGGAATATTTATTTTTTCCCTCAATCCTTGTTATTATAGAAAGTCTTGGATGAATAATAAATGTCTGATGGTATGATGAAACCATTTCCCATACTAGTCTGTTAATTTGAAAAGGAACTATGTATTTTAGAGTAAGACTCACCAAGATCCTTAAAGTAAATAACTCTCACTATGTGGTAGTCATTCACCTTACCATGTCTGTGTATTTCATTGGTACCAAAGACGATTTACATCATGTATAACATTCAAAGTATAAATAATGAATGTGGTAGGACGGAATGGAGGTTAACTTTATTTTATATCTGATTGAGACATGTGGTTTACCTCAAGGTTTTGGAGAAGTATTTTGTATGTATTTGATATAATACTAAGCTTCAATAGGGTTTATCACCCTTAGATGAATGTTATACCTGAAAGAAAAATTGATATATATAATGATATCATGTAAAATGAATTTCCATGGATGTTGGTATCAAAAACATCCCCTATTGGAGTTCTCAAATAAAAATAGTTTCCAATATATAATTCAAATAGAATATTTTGAGGATTTATATTGAAAGATGTGTCATACTACAATATGTTGGGATAATGATTGAGAGAGGAATTTAATGGTAAATTCCCTAATCTTAGAAATGATAGATAAAGTTCAAACCATTCATCACTATATAAAATCATCATACTATCAAAAAAAGATATGCAGACCATCATTAATCAGAATTGGAGTTTGAGGTTAATGGTAAGGTGTTTATTAATATATCACCATAGAAGAAACTCATGAGGTTTTGGAAGAAAAGAATACAAGGTCCATGATAAATCAACCCCTTTGAGATCCTTGATTACAATGGAGTAGTGGTCTATTGACCATTACTACAGCCTAACCAATCCCAAGAACATTATGTCTTCCTTGTATCCCTCTTTAGGATTTACATACCAAACCCATAGCACATACTAAATCTATATTTGGTTTCATTGTAGAATTATATTTCATATTAAGAGAATTAAGTGAATATCACACATCAATATGAAAAAGATATATGAAGCAACATTTCTCACCTAGTCAAAGATTTTTTGAAGAACCACCTATTCGAAGAAGAAACATGGGTACCATAAAAGGTTGTGAAGCAAAGGATACCTCCACTATTTTGGTTTATGAAATGAAAATTCTGATGTAAAAATTTCATAAGTGTGATATAATGTAATGACATGATCATTTTTAAAAGAAATTTACTTTTTAAATGAGTATATTATTTATTTATAAATGTAGTAATGTAAAACCCATATGCTAATTGGTTCATTTTGGAATATTATTTAGTATTTCAAATTTCAAATATAATTATGAATCATAACCAATGATAATAAAATTATTATACAATGACCATTATTATTATTATATTATGGTTAATGATAAAGTTCAATTTACAGATATGGAAGCAGTGATGGCCTCAACCAATAGAATCGTACCCTATGAAACCCATTTATCATCACATTAAATGATGCAATAATGGGTGATGTATATAGAACATAATACTGTGGAATTTTAATGTTTATTATTTTTAATAAAATAATCATTACATTTATCCTTTAAATTATTTATTTATAAATTATTTGTTAAAGTGTTTAATTAAAATTAGATTTCAATTTATTGAAACACAAATTGTATTTTTGGGAAATATATATTATATAAATACACCATTTTAATGAACTTAATAATTTCTTAAACAAATTTTATTTTATTAAAATAATAATATTAAAAAAAATTATTTAAATATTAAATTAATATATTTTTTTAAACTCAAATGATTTTTTTAATGTTTAGAAAACCATTATTGTCAAAAAAACCAATATTTTTCAATAAATTGACATATTTGATACAAAAGTGTATATTCTCATATTTAATGAAATATAATGTTGAAATAAATATTATACTTGAAATTAGAATTTTGATTTTATGTTATGGTGAATTATTTATAATTTTATAAAATAATTTAACTTCCTAGTAAAAATGTTATATGTTATATATACAGGGTATGTATTATGATATCATAAAATACCAAAAGTGATGTTAAAAAAATATTAATATTATACATACCCAAACATATTATATCATTTTAAAGTAAATTTTTTATGTTTTTTTATAAACCATTACTGAATCCTATAAAACCTACATTATATTTTACGGTTTTTAATTCAATTATTTATAATCATCACTTACTTACACATCACCAAGTGTATTATTTTAAGTACTTTTAAACATATCATTATAAAATAATGAAATAAACTCTATTATGGTTGAAATAATTTGAAAACACAAGGGATGGTTTTTGTTTTGGATTAATTAAATTTATTGATGGTAAAACCTATGTTTTAAAATTAATAAAGAATTGTCATGTAGTTTTCTACAAAATCACACACAACCTTCAATTCATATTAACACAAAACAGAAGGGGCATAAATTAACTCTACCCTTGCCTCTCTATATCCCTCTCAAGGATCCCCAAATCGCTTAAGAACCACCTCCAATTCTTTGAGAAGAACCCTCTCATGGAATTGGTTCATTTCCTTACCCTATTAATTCCTCAACCTATATTATGTTATGCATTGCTTCTAATTGATCATGTTGGGAAATGATTTCACAAAATACTCTTACTTTCCTTATGATTCCAATGTTATTAGGGGCCCCTTTAACTCTCATTATCCAACCCATGATTCTTTATATGCCCCTATTATGATGGTAAAATTATCTTGTGATTTTCAAAGAAAAACATGTGGGTAGTGAATACCCATACCAATTTAAACTCAAAGGTATTCCCCTATATGATCATATCCATAATTTATTGGGAACATACGTATATTTAATAAATAATTATTATCCATGGGATTAGAATTGATAAAATACTACCATATGTTATATAATATATGCTGAACACTTATGCATGTACATTATATGAGTGTGACTGGTGAGCCTAGAATTTCATAGCACATCAATGAATTGGATATTTTCTTAATCTCATAAAATGAAATATATAACGCATGGCATTTTATCATTATAATACTATTCTATTATTTCTTTCCATTTATATGTGAATAGGTTTTATGATGTCATGTTTTATGTTATTATCACATTCCTATGTTGCCTTCATATTATCATCATATAACATGTTTCTTTGATCAAATTTATGATTCTCGCCATTATTATGTTATCTTTATGTTCTTATTTACTCATATGTATTACTCTTTTCAGGTTATTTTTTAACTATTCCCTTATGGGGCTTTAAAGAACACCATTTTCTTATGTACATCCCCATGTTATCTCGTCCAGTTTTAGAAGATCCGTGGAATATAACTGATTTATTTAGTGATTAAAAAATATACACCCATATTTTATATTATCATTAAATTTACATATTTTACCAAAAACCATAGTCCTCACATTAATATAGGGCTGTATTATGTGATCCTTTATATAATAAGTCTTAAGTTAGGGTGTATTAATGATATGGGTTTTCAAATAGAAGATGGTTTTCCATGATTTGTATTTTTGTAGATACTTTTCAATGTCGATATAAGTAAATTTGTATCTTAAGTAATAAAAAGGGATATTAATTTCAATCTCATTAATTTAATGTTATTAACCCCAATTAAATGATACATGTAAACAATGAATATTTTATGGTACATGAATGAGTGTATTCATGGGTAATGATGAAGTGTTAACAACATGGAAAAAATTACTTTTAGGTATGGTGGATTTTATTATCATCATGTTTCATTTAAGATACATGTTAAATGATTAATTGTGTTTTCTAAATTTTATGTTGCGTGATTTTTATTAACTTGATAAAAAATGTGGAATGTTAGGAATCCTAAATTGATTGTTTTAGATTTTATACAAATATTAATCAGTTTGAATAGAACCATGTTAAAAAATATAATTATAGTAGTTTTTAGATTATTTAAATTCAATATAATATAATAAATTTATTTTGATAATATATAGATTGTTTTCATTATTTACTACATAATGATGTTTTTTTAGAAAATTCACCTTGAGAATTTTCCACCATGTATTTTTATTATAAGTGTAGTAATATTAATTGAGATGAACTTACCCAAATATATTCTCAAGGTAACCTATTTTTAGAAATAAATGATATTGATCCCAATACTAGAAAACATGCCTATAATAGCACTTCATGAAAGAGCACTAGAAAAATTCATAGATAAATTTCATCTTTATCACCTCTAAAATAAACCCAGATAATGGAATCCCTTTATCATCACTAAAACAAGGTTTAAAAAAGGTTAACCTTTATCAACTTTATTTTTAGCACAGATGAAAAGAATCCTTTATCAGTGTGTTATTTTAGCACCGATAACAAAAACATTTATCAGTGATTTTTTTTGTGCTAATAAAAGGTGCACTTTATCAGTGAATTTTTCATGTGCTGATAAATGATTCCCTTTATTAGTGGTTTTTAGTGCTTATAAATGTCAAGAGTAAAATGAGAAATAAGATAAATAAAAAATGATAAAATTATGAAAAATATGACCCATTTTATTAATCAAATATTAATTGATAAAAATGAATAAATTTAATATACCTATATACATATTAAAAATTAATAAATAGTATATATTAAATATAGATATATAAAATGAATAATTATAATATATATAAAATATTATTTCTAATCCAATTTATGTCTTACTAATTTTTAATGTTCATTGATTTATCAATTCAACCTATATGAAACGCCGTGTGTTGCATTTTATTCCCACAAACACAGAGAGAGATATATATATATATGTGTGTGTGTGTGTTTGTATATAACAGCATTTGTATACAAAAATGCACAAAAGAATACATTTACGCAATATATAGAAACACATATTAATATTTATGTAATTTATTTAAATTTTATTATATTTTAGAATTTTCTTTATAACACGATACATTAAATAAATATTTTGTTTTTAATTGGTAAAAGTTATTTTTATAATAATTCTTTTATGGTATTCATTTTTAATGTTTTTTATTTTTTATTTTATTTATCAATTTGATCATTTTTTATTATTCATTTGTATATATTTATTTACTGTGTTTTTATTATTATAAATATGTATTCGTCCACTTCAATATATATATATATATATATATATATATATTTATATATCCATATTTTTTAATAACTTATATTTAATTAAAAATCATATCCTTTTTTTAATGTTATTAAAATGTACACAATTTGAATTATTGAATTTCACTAATTTTTAATATGCATGTATTAAATATTTTATATCGATTAATAATGTTAAAAACATATTTTTAAGTTAATATTTTATAATTAATTGTATCTATAAATTTATATTTACTGTACATATAATTATTAGAAATAAATAATTATTATTTTTTAAATAATTATTTCTAAAATTATAAATATGCAATTATATATATTTAAATAATAATAATTTTATTTAAAAATTTATTCAAATAATTATAAAATTATAATAAATTTATTTCAATAATTATAAATTTATAATAATGTTATTAAATAATTATAAAATTATAATAAATTTATTTAAATAATTATAAAATAATTAGAATGTTATTTAATTAATTATAATTATTAAACATTTATCAGTGCTAAAAAAATTGATGTTAAAAGATATATATTTTAGCAATAACACAATAGATCTGATAAATATGTCTTTCGTCTATACCTTCATATTGCTACTAATGCTAATGATTTAATAGGGCTAAAATGCTGATAAATAATCATTTTATCCGCACTTATAAATTTACAATTGATGAAAGAGATCATTGATAGAACTTTTATAAAAGAAATTTTAAAGGTGTTTCTACGCTATTTAAAAAACACAAAGCATTACTCAATCACTCATGATTCTCAATCCCTTGTGGAACTCCTCTTCTACCGATGAAACTCCTATACATTCCCTCATATTAATCATTGATAAAATCCAATGTATGTTAGTTTCTACTATTCCTCATTTGTTGGTTGATGATTTGGGTTCCACATTTTTCATTTTTACAATGTTCTTAAAAATGAAGAACCATACATCTCTTCTCGTCATAGCAAAAATATGAGCATTGTTCTATTTATCCAATTTTCTCCTTTCATGTGTATTTTAGTGTTGATCTCATTTTTCCCTAGAGACACGCATAAATGGTTTACACATCTCTGGACATTAACAAAGAGACCTCACATCCCCCTCCGATCACTCTTTATTAGAAAAATATAGTGTTCCAAAGTCTTTGAAGTTTTTCATATTTAATTCTACATATGTAAGAGATTATAGATTTGAAAGGCTAAATTATTAGGGTTTTTAATGAACTGGGGACCCCATTTTGGGTCCCTTATTTATGGGTGATGAACATATACGGAACAAGGTAAGTGTAAAAATCATTAAAACTTGTTTTTTCTAATTTGGTTATTCATATAAATTGTTAAACCATGAAATTGGTTATTTAGATTTATGATTTTGAGGAATATTTTTTTATTTAATTCAAAAAAATATTGAATAAATTAGTCATGTTACAAAAAAAATTAGTGATGCATGTAGTGAGAGTTTTGTTTTCTTAATTAATTCAATGTTATTATTAAACTTTAACCGTTGGTTACAATGAGTGATGGGGAATTTCATCAAATGAAAAAGTGTTCTCAACAAACCTTTTACAAATTTACTAGACTTGATGGAGTTGAAAAGTCATTAGTTAAATAGACTTTTAAATAAAAAATAATTTTTTAAAAGATTATTTCCCAAAAGTAAGTGAGTTCTACATGGTTTGATAGTTGATAAAGAAAACTATGAGATGTGATTTATTAATATATTTTCTAATCAAAATAGGGAGATAATTAAATCATAGGATAAAAAATAATTTGAAAAGTCACCTAACATAGTGAATAATATAAGAGAGAAAAAAATGTATATAATATACTTTTTATGGTTTAGATTTTATGCCATATAAGTCATGTACTTTTTTATCCAAGTAAAAAAATCACAAAACAAAGATGTCATATTTTACGATATCCTTGAATAGTAAATGGAAACATAATCTGATATATTCATTTATCAGAGGCTATGATATATGACCAATAAAGATTTTGTTGGAAAATTAAATATATGATATTGTATGACTGAATTTGGCAACACCTTCAAAGTGGTTTCTCATCAATTATTAATCATAAGAAGAATCACATATTGCTTGAAATATTTATTGAAACACTCAATGAAAGAATTACTCTATTGTGATAATATTATCTATTTCTATGAGATGGTGGTCAATGCTCATGGAACTCTTTATTAAATTTGGAGTCCTTATAAAGGTATATGATCCCCCAATTGTATTTAACCCTTTTTCATTATATATCCATACCTATCTTCTTCTTTTATCACCATTTTTCACTAGGTTAAGGCCCTAGCACTCCTTCAGTGATTGAGGGACATCAAGAATATTTTTGTTATTAAAAGCTAGTGTCATCTCCTTCAAGGATAGAATATGTTTTGTGGGGATAAATCTCTCCAACATTATATTTTATCACCGATAATATCACTATCAGTCATAAATTAATATGTTCCATGAGATAATTATATATATACATCAAGCTAAATTGTATAATATTCCATGGTGGGATGTATCTAGGGTTCCTCTATGATTTTATGGTAATATTTCATATTTATAAATTTAGGATTGAATTAAATATATTCATTTCATTGATACGAGTAAAAAATTAGAGATAAATACTATGTATATGTTGAAAAATTCACCCTATAAAGGGATGTATTTTATTAGAGGGATATTATGGTGGAATAAAAAATTAACTAAAATTGGAAGGTAAGGAATCCTTGAGTAGACAGAACTGATGTACAATATAAGTGGGTGAGATTAATTTCATCATGATCATTAGAGTGGAGTTATTCAAATTCATGTACAATTGAGGATAGTTTTATTCATTCCTTTAGTGTAGGATTCAAGTACACTTTAATCCTTAGACACTTTATTTTCACCCATCTCTTGATGATGGGTTGGACTTTATCACTCATACTAGCCTTCCACATATCATTGTGCTTCCAAAGTTCATTGATGACATTCCTCCTCAAAAGTGATCGGAAGAAGGATAGTTTTAAAGAGGGAATGAGTAGCCTCAAATCAATCATCAATAAATTGAAAGTAATACAGCATATAAGGATGGATTATATAATGGTATTGAAGGTTAGTTGGTTTGAATTATTGTAGTATTATATCTATATTCAAGAATGTGATGATTTTCAAGAAAGATTCCTTTAATTGTGGAATTTTATGCATGAAGTGTATGGTTTTGTAAGTATTCAAGAAAAATTAAATGTCTAAATTCTCATCCAGACAATGGCTTTTAAACGTGATGATATTTCCAATCTCGAGCATGAATAGACTATAGATGATAAAACTATTGAACTATTAGGGTATCAACAACATGTAGTTAAAAAAATGAAAACAAACAATGATAAACATCATAGTTTGGAATAATATTATAAAGGCATGATGTTAGGGTATAAAATTGGAGGTAGGTTGGAATCAATGCGGCAAGCCATTTGACCCCAAAAAGACATTGTTTATTAGTTTTCATGGGGTCATAATGACTATGAATGTGCTGATTGGTATTGCATCATGGGACTGTGTACAAACATTAACAAAAAAATCCTTTGGAATGATATAACAATTAGGTTAAAATATATGTTCTCTATTTTACTTGAAAATTAAATAATGAAACATTGATTTAGTATTCATTATTTAGGGAAGACTTCATTTATTTTATAATTTTTACATAATAAATTTTTCATAATGGCTGCTATAAAATCCCATAGAGTATTTTCAACTCTTCTAACAAGGTTTCATCTTAGGGATGCTAAGGGGAAAATAAATCCCCACCCACCACTTAATAATAAATTCATTATAAACTACAAAACATAGACTAACATCAGAAATCATCACATTGAGAAAACATTTCAGGTGAATTTAGGTCGATAATATAATATTTGACATTATATATATATTCCAACATGATTCAAAATTGTTAATTTATGAAATATCAAAAGAGTACTAAAAATAAAGATCATGCATTAAAATTATCATACCCCCATCACAAAGAATATTTATGAATCCAAATATGAATCCACTTCCATACCACATCATGTACTATGGAAGGATTCTTGTGTAAATAAGTATGGATTATTAGTTTATGAAAACCAAAAACCTATATGGGATGACTGTGTAAGTATATTGAAATTGTAATTTGTTATTATTTATAATAATATTATATAAAATTCAATATGTTTTTAATTATTTATTTGGTTTAGTCACAAGAATCAAAAACAGTCATACCAGAAGACATGAGACTTTCAGTATCTTTGAAGATTCCTAAGATATATTTTTTTGTTAGAGGATTAGGTTTTGGAGGCTCTCCTTGAACATATTTCAAGAAGATAAAACCACATGAAGATATATAAAATTTAATGAGACAAATGGAGACAAAAATGTACTCACAAAAAGATATAATATTGTGGTTTGGTTAGGTAGACCAATTTATAAGAAAGGATCAATGAAAATCAGTGTTAGAGAAAAGATATGCACATGAACCAACCGATCCCACTAGATTTGAGGTTCGTCATCCCCCCCAACCATATACCTTACTCTAGGTATTCAATTTTTTCATTAAACTTTCTCCAAAATGTGAATCAAACAACTCCTAATAACATTATATAAAAAAAATTGATAGGGTATAGTTTTATGTGTTTTTAAACAGTCAACGCCATCGTATTGTCGTGTTGTGATGGGAAAAATGTATAATATCTCGGGATACCAAATACATAGTCAAACCCTCCATAAAATTCACATGAGGGTTGGAATTGAGGTAGATTATTAGCCAACTGCTAAGTTTCTTCTTCAAATTGATGGTATGTATATTACGATGGTCAAAGATACTATTGGAGCCTTGATAGCATGGTCATCTATTCTAATATAGATACACAAGGATTATATTTTTTAAAAGTCCAAATGAAAAACATATAATAGTTTTTGATAAAAGATTTGATGTGAGGTATGATAATTCAGAGGGATAATGTGGTGTAGAAATGAAAGGTTAAATCAAGAAACTCTAGTGAATCAACAAAGAAAAAAAATTACCTTCTAAGAGTACCTTCTACCCGCCAATTATAGACAAATATTTATTATCTTTACAAATTCATTTAGTGACTAAATTTAATGATAAAACTTTTTCTTACATTGAATATTAAGAAGACATATATGGGGTTTTCTTCAAAGAAGTTATTGGTCTAGAGACTCTAATTGAGAGTCTCAATCCTGAATGGTTGGGTATCTCAGTTGTGAATACATACATAAGATAAATTTTAATAATATTTCAATCCAAATAGTTAGTTAAATATGTTTATTAAAGATAATAACTATTAATAATTTATTCTGGTGTTTATATTACAATTATATAATGTTTTGATCGTGTGAAGCATTATTTGGATTCATTAATCCCTATATCATTTCTACGCCTTGAATTACTTTAAATGATGAAGAAATTAAGAAAAAAATATGAGTTACTCAAATAAATTAATCAAAAATCATCAAAAGATAGTATCTTTTTTATCCCTACAATGCAAGGATAAAAATATATGATCTAACCGCATAAAATATATTTTTTATTTCTTTGTTACATATTTGTTTTTGTTTTTTTTAAATGCACTAGATGTTGGTAGCATCCAACAAACCACCCAAATTTTTTATTTTTTAGATTAAAATTATGTATTTCCAACCGACCAACCACAAATGATGTGTATTGTGAATATTGAAAACACTAAAGTCAATATTTTATAGATAAACATAAAAATATATGTTTACTCTTTGTTTTAATGATAATTTTGTAATGATAAGGCAGTCAGAAGATATAGGCTAGATCATGGAATTATGTTTGTGTCTAAAAATCTGAATCATGTAGATTCGTAAAAATGGAAATAAACTATGGTATATATGGAAAAATATAACAATAAAAACAATTCAAAACAATTTACTTTTTGTGTAAAATGTTTCAATAGTCATTCAAAACATGATAATGAAATCAATTGTGGATCTTATGTTTTCAAATTTCAGAGAAATCATAATGAAATTAAAGACCAACATCCCCCAATAGGTAATTTCCTAAGGTAATTATAATTTTAATAAATATATTTCCTAACCATTTGTTTATCTATATTTTCTTAGTACTATTTATATTACTGATGACATAGTTACTCGACATAAGAAATCAATTTCTTTAGAGATGACTATGCATGTTACTTTTTGTTAGAATGTATGATAGAAACAAATTTAGCTGACTACCTGATATATTTCTGATATAGTATAAGTTATGACTTTTGAAAAATATTTGGGGTTTGAATCATTTGTGTCAGAATGATTATATATTATTTTTGACCTATTTGTCAAGGAGAATATTAATGATGGAAATGAATTTTTTTATATGTGATTATTTGAAAATAATTTATTCTTTTTGGAAATTGTGTAGGTAGAGGTAGAGGTGGATTCGATGGGAGAGTCGTAGGAGGAGGTGAAGGCAGAGGAAGAGTCAGAGTCTTAGACCGATGTGAAGGAGGATACCGAGGTGAAGACCCAGGATAATGAGCATAAAAAGTGTTGGCATGAAAACTATAAAATTGTTAGTAAATTAGGTTGAATGTGGATCATACCATGATTGTCTGAGATAATTTTCTTTAGAAAATCCCCACAACACTTTTCACCTAAGTTAAGAGCAAATCATTGTCTTCCCAATTTAAAATGATGTTATAGTAAAAAAACATGTGGCTTACTCAAAACTAATAAAACACATTTGGATTGTTTTTTGTACTCTATGAAAACATAAACATATCATTAGTGACATGTATGGATTATCCACACCTCAATCTGATGCACAGTTTGACCGGTATGACTCCAAGTGTCGGTTATCAATTTAAAATTTACTTTTTTGATACAAATAATTAGCACTCACTGAAAAACAAGGAAACACCCCCATATTATGATGATAATTTGGAAAAATGATTCATAATTCATTTGTGATATATATGAACCAATATCCTATCAAAACCACACATGATTCCACCTGTATGGATCAATGTGCATGTTTTTAGTTTAAAATGACATTTTAGTAAAATATACATGTGGCATACTAAAAACTGGGGAAACACATTGAGATTTATTTTATAAATTATTAAAATGATCCATGAGTCATTTTTAATTTTTAACATAAAATTTCTCCTCAATCAGAGGCACAGTGTGACCTATATGACCGCAAGTGTGTCTTTTTATTAAAAAATAAAATGAATTTTATAAAAAAATCTACTAACATACTCAAAACCAATAAAACATAGTTAGATTGTTTTTACTTTAGGATAATTAGAAGTATTTCATTTGTGATATGTGGGAATAAGTTTCACCTCATTGCGACATGTGGTGTCACTCATATGACTCTAAGTATCTGTTATCAGTTTAAAATTGACATTTTAATAAAAAAAGTGTCACTCACTGAAAACCAATAAAATGCACTCAAATTGTATTGATAATTTTTAAAAATTAATCATAATTAATTTTTGACATATATGAATCATTCTCATGTCAAACCTACACTTTACTCCACCTATATGGCCCAAAGTGTCTGTTTCCAGTTTAAAAGGACATTTTAGTAAATATCACACGTGGAATACTAAAAAATGATGAAACACATTATGATAGTTTTGAAAAATTAATAAAATGATATATGATTCAGTTTGATCATGTATCATTAAAACTCTCCTCAAACTTATGCACGGTGTGAACGGTAAGACTCAAAGGTAGTCTTTTTTATTCAAAACTAACTGTAATTTTAATGAAAAAAATCAACGTACACACTCAAAATAAAGAAAATGTGTTCATATTGTTTTGGTACATCTGTACAATGATCCATATGTCATCTTGGATGTGTATAGATCATCAATATTTCAATTTGACTCACGGTGTGACTGGTATGACTCCAATTTTCTGTTACCAGTTTAAAATTGACATTTAAAAAAATATTGTCACTCATTGAAAATTGAGAAAATGTTGTCAAATTGTCTTGATAAATTTGGAAAATGAATCATAATTAATTTTTTATGTGTATGAATTATTCTCATGTCAAACCCACACATGATGACACTTGTATAGATCAATGTTCATGTTCCTAGATTAAAAATACAGTTTAGATAAAACCCACAATACATACTCAAAACTGAGGAAACATATTCTGAATTTTTTGATACTTTAGTAAAATAATACATGAATCATTTATGATGTGTATCACTCATCTACTTCTCAATCTGATTCATGGTGTGACTAGTATGACTTCAAGTGTGCATTTTATATTCAAAATTGAAATTATTTTTAGTGAATAAAATGACATACTCAAAACCAAGAAAGCGAATTTGGATTGTTTTGGAACATTAATAAAATGATAAATACATCATTTGTGACAGGTTAGACTCATACTCACTTCAATATGATGCATTATGTGTCTGGTATGACTCTATGTTTCCATTATGTGTTTAAAATTTACATTTTAATACAAAAGATTTTCACTCACTATAAACCGAGAAAATGCGCTCGGATTGTCTTGATATTTTCGTAAAATAATTCATCATTAATTTTTTATTTGTATAAATCAATCTCATGTCAAACCCACAAACGATGACACCTTTATGGCTCAAAATGTGTGTTTCTAGTTTAAAAGGTATTTTTTCTAAAAAAATAATTAGCATGCTCAAGACTAAAGAAAATAATTCTGATTGTTTTGATACTTTATGAAAACAGTTTATGGGTCATTAGGGACATGTAACATTTAGAAACACCATAATCAAATGCATGGTATTATGGGTATGACACCAATTTTTTCTTTTTTATTCAAAATTGACATTAATTTTAATCAAAAAAACAACACACATAATCAAAAATGAGAAAATGAATTATTATTGTTTTGGTACAACAGAAAAATGACCCATATATCGAGGATCAAATACGCCTCAATACAATGCCTGATCTAACCATAATTACACCAAGTGCATCTTTTTATTCAAAACTGACATTAATTATAATAACAAAAAACAAGTGACATACACAAAATCGAGAAAACGCATTGAAATTATTTTGGAACTTATAAAAATTGTCCATATTTCATTTGTGATGTGCAAGAATCAGTCACACCTCAATTGCACTCACGGTGTAACCGGTATAACTCCATGTGAGCCTTTTCAGTAAAAATTGACGTCAAATTTACTAAAAAAACAACTAACATAGTCTATAGTATTGTATTATTTTTCATGTCTTTTTTATAGAAATTATATTGCATTTAAATTCAGTATTTTTATCTTATTTTTGTTATTTTTTTTGTTTTTTTGCTGATGCAGTGTGTTTATTAAGCACACTACACCTATTTCTATTGATGTAGTGTGTTATAGCATTACACTACAATTTTCACCTTCATTAGTTCAACTAAATATATTGATAATACAACCATTTATCTGTGTTGATAATGTAACATCCCAGGTAAATGAAGAATAAGATATTTTCATATTTATTAATATTTTTTAATTAAATATTAATTTTAACTTAAAGGGGTTGCTATGTTCTATAGCGTACCCGTTACACAACAATGGGTTTCATTGGAATCTGACGTTGCACACTAATAATATAATATTATTATTTTAAATGGTAGTTAATTCCTAGACATTTTATTGGAAGGAATGAACAAAACTAACTATAATAAGATTATACATGTATTTATATTTATCCAATAAAATTTAGAGGCTTAATATATGAATGAATCTAATTTTAAGCATAATTTACATTAAAAGGTCGATTTACCGCCTTTTAATGGTGAACCCTTTTTAATTATAGTTATGGTCACATTAATAAATTCTATATAAACAAATAAAATCCTTATTTAGAATGAGGACATCATAATTTACTTTGGGTAATTTTTTGGTATTTTTCTGATAAAGTTCATTTTTTAAGGAATAGTGAAAATATAGTATTTTAATTCGAAACTATGTTTTAATATAATTTATTTATATGATTATATTATCCTTTTAATAGGTTTTAAAGTGTAAATAGATTATATTTTTACCATTTAATCTAATTCTGGTCATTAGAAGCAATTTCACATTTAAATTGTATATAATCAGCTGTCAATCTTTGGATAGTTAATATTTCCTAAAAACACGCCTTTTATTTTGACAGTGGGAATTAATTTTAAATTAATTTATTCCACTTCTGTGTTTTGAATTTGGAGAAATGGATTCCATATTTGGAATCATGAGGTTAAAATTGTGTAAATAGGTAACTTTTATTTTTAGGAATTTTAAATATTTACCTCAGTAAATATTTTATTTACCATGGTTAAAGGGTAAATCAGGTAAATAAGGGTAAACAAAAATAATATTTATTTACCCTAACTGGTGCCCTAATCCTATTAGTTGAGTCATAGTCGACCATGGGCATCCTTGGGTCGATTTGGGGACCCCATGGAGCCACTTAAAAGTGATTATGACACTTTATTTTAATTAACTTAAAGTAAAGGCCAAAATGAAATAAACAAATAACTTTTAGTAAATTAATTTTTACATGGGGTTATAGAAGTTATTTTTTCAACTATAAATATTCATTGGAAAGATAAAACGATTTCATAAATCATGGTTTTTTTTATAATTTTTAGACATCAAATAAATTATGTTATTTATGACACAATCAAGATGCTGTATTTACCTCATTAAAAAATGATTTAATTAAATAAGATTATAATGATTAAAATAATATCCAAAACATGTCTAATTCTGATTGGATGATTTTATTTCTATTATGAGTCATATTATCTTAGACCATAATTATTTTTGGACCTTTTGAAACCGAGTATCATTATATTATAAAATAATATTTTCACTCTTTCCTAAAGAACCCCTCCTCTCCCTTATAAAAAGAGACCACTTCTATGCAATTCCTCACACCTCTCAAGCCAATTGGCTCTTCCAAAATCTTCCTAATTAATCTACCTACATTCCTCTACTCCTCCCAAAAGCCTTACCTTAGGAATAAGGCACTTAAATAAGTCATTTGGTTCAAACAAAAGTGAGTTACCCAAATTAAAGGTAACAGTTTCTCTTAAATTGTTTTCTTTTATTTTTCTTCTCCTACACCTAAACTCTTTTTATTTCCATTATTTTGTAACAAAAATGGTATACTCGATATACTAGTATGTTTTTATGATAAGTATTCAAACTAGACTTACACACACCTCAATCTAATGTATGAATAACATAATGTTTCTGTGGATGGAAAACTGACGCCTCACGAAACCATGATTGTTCAATTACATCTTACTGCCTCTCATGGTGGAAATTATGGTGGAACTATATTTATAAATGATATATATTATGTTTATTATTTTTTATGCTTCTGTACTTTTCAATTATATCAAACCTTTATGGTTTCCATGGTGGGTAAAAACGATAATCTCATTTGAAGAAGTGCGGACTACTGCCCCGTCAAAGTGATGTGACTCATTAATGCCCAATGTGGGATGTATAAAGGATATAGGTAATGATATTATATATGATATTATACTTTAATTATATTATACCTATGTATCATTATGTTTTAAATCCATTAAAATATGAAATATAAATGAATGTAGCGTTCATGCATACGTACGACATACCGTCTCCATGAACGATGCATTTCATTTCGTACCTCCAAATGTTATGTACTATTATAAATACATGTACATGCTGGATATATATGATATATATGATACCCAAATCATGAATATCATTTTGGATATAATGAACATATTACCACGTGAACAACATGTAATTATAAGGAGTCCATTTTTGACTGAAGTACCAAATATCGACATAATGAACATTATTAACTTAAATGATTACATAGTGATTATAACATGGTAATAAGTGATATAAAAGGAATAATAAACTTGAAAAAGGTTCTTAAGCAAGTATAAATTAACTTTAGTTTATTATTCAGGAGATTAAAGAACGAACGGGTCAAGTCGGACATGAGGTAAGGGACTTCGTCTCAATCTCCTTTCATTGATGCATTTTTAGTTTTATACATGACTTTCTTTTATACGATGTATAAAACCCTTTGACATTTACTTCTATTAAAATGGATTCTTATCTCTACGAATAATTTTACTAAACGAAAAAAATGGAATGTTTCTTTAATGTAAGCGGTGACAATGACATTTCCCCCGCCACGAGTATTATTTGATCTTTGGCATCCTTAACAAGCCGGAATGTTTTTAAAAAGAAAAATAAATACCAAATAATCTTTTTACGTATTTTGTTATTGAAAATGATTTTGATAATTGATTTATTATTTCAATATCTTGAAATTATATTTTATTATTTCAATGTGGAAATTTTATCTTTCCTTTATGCTTATGATATGTGTTAAGATCATGTTATGGTTCTTGGGCATTATTTACGTATACGGGTGGTTCCGTGATAAACCTAGGGCAGGTGAGCCCAAGATATCTCTCCAATGCATTGTGTAACGTGAAGGAGGTAAACGTGAACATTTCTCCTAAGAGATTTTTGGAATATACTGTGATGGGTATTCCAAGGTAACTCCCTATGTTGTTGTGATAGCTACAATGTAAGTATGGTATGGATGCCTCAAGTTACCATTATGATTTATGATTGCTATGTGTCTTTCATAAATCTTATGATTTCATGAGGTAAGTAAAAGAGTTCATGTTTTGTATGTATTTATGAACAAATTTTTTCATTCATTGTTTTATAACCCTTACAGAGCCTTTTATGCTCATCCCAAGTTTTGAAATGATTTTCACAGGACTAAAAGATGAATAGGGTCAAGGATGGGATCAAAGAAAAGCCATTCTCTCTTTAACATGGAATTAGACATGACTTTTTTTTCAAGAGTTTTTATTTTATGAGAAAAAAAGTGGATTCTGGGTAGAAGTGGCTACTTTGTAATATTTTGAGATGTAATAGTTATGTCCTAATTCCCTAAAACTCTAAACATGAAAAGATCCTCAATGTGAATTATTCATTTAATTCAATATTATGTAATGTTTAAGGCCGGTTCCTTATAGATAAATGACACATTTATTGTCATTGATAAAGTATATATTTTTCATAACATTAAAAAGTGTTGATAAATCATACTTTTATTAGAACAAATAAAAGCACTGATAAATGGGGTCTTTTATCTGCACTTTTATTGAAAGTGATAAATATATCTTTCATCTTTTATTTTATAGAGATGATAAAATCCATGTACTTTTAACCACAGTAAGGTATTCAGAGCATTTCCATCACTAATAATGTTTTATTGTAGCACTGTTAAAGGATTTTTCTGTAGTAGAGTCTTTTTATGAAACATATATTTATTTTTTAAATTAGTTTTATCAAAATACTTTGGGTTTTTTATAAAGAAAATATTTTTTGTGAAAACTAATTAGAGATAATGATTAAATGGTTTTAATTTAATTATTCTACAAACATTCATATTTTGAATAGAAATTTATATAGAGAAATCCAGATATTTATACTTTTGTAATATTAACAAATGTTAAAATTGAATGTTGTGATTCATGTCAATTAAGCAAGAAAAAATTGAAAATAATTCACATATTTTATACTCATTAACCATCAAAACATAATGTATTTGTGTATGTTGCATATTTTTTTTATTAAATTATTATGCATGAATTATAATCTACATTACTAAGGATATGTTAGGCATGATATTTTTTTATTTATGTTAAATAAATAAGATTTATGATTATAACGTCGAGTTTTGATTAAGTATAATGCTTGCAAGGAGGACCATGTAAAAATTAAGTGATAAATTAAAATCATGATACATTAAGATAATTAATATTGAAATTTCATTTAGAAAATTACATATTCATGTTATTGATTGTTTGGAAATAATTGGGTGTGCTCCGAAATGAAGAACCATACTTTTTATTGAAATCATTATGAAGGGATTTTTTATAAAAAAAATTATCATGTAGTGATAATGTTTTCATTAGAAATTTTTCAGTTTATATTCATTGATATTTGAGTTTTATAAGGAAATATTAATGGTATTTATTTTAATTTATGTAACATTAATTTTGAATGATATTTAAATATTCCTGATCATTTTTCGAAATTGTTTAATTCTTTATTTTATTGAAATTATGAATTTTATCTCATATTAATATATTTAATTGATTATCCTCTTTGATAAATTGATTTATTAACAACAATAATCTTGTATGAGATATATATCCCCTAAGAGATTGTTTTAGTGATTTTGTGTGGTTATGAATATGTTTCCCCTTTTGTTTTGGTTATGTTCCTATTGTGGTGAGATATTTTATAATTATCTCATGGGGTGTTATTTAGACACCGTTTCCCTTCTTTCTAGGGTTTATATTAAATTCTCATTTATGATAATTTTTTTAGTTATATCTAACATTAGGTATCAAAATTATAATTCACATGAATTTGAGTTTTATTGGGGCACATAGGATTCAAAAGGGAGTTCATAGGATATTTGGAGAGCTAAAAAGAGTTATGGATTTGTTTAATGTCATTAGGGTGTAGGTATGACAATGGTGCAAGCTATTTTGATGATTTCATGAAGGATTGGTAATGGGTAGGACATTTTGGTATTGATTCATTAGAGTTTGGCCACAGAATTTGATATTTATTTTTCTATTACACCACATCTAGTGAAATGGATTGTACGAAATTCTCAAATTCATTTTCCCTTAAAGTTTGTCCTATTTGAAAAGGGAATGAAGAAACATATTGGAGAGACTTTTTATTATTGTTGGATATGAGTGTAACTTAGGGATTCCTACTATTATAAAAAGAATTTATTTAACTTGTTATACATTATTCTCAAGCATAGTGAGTGTAAGACAACATGAGTTTTGGTTTTATGTCATGACGGTGGCTGTTGTGGAGGACAAAATGGTTAAATGAGAATTTTAAGCCATGTGATATTCAGGATTAAAATTCCTTGAAATGATATATATCATTCAAATATGTATCACCAGGACATGGTTGAAAGTTCACCACACTGTGGTGTAGCCTTCAGGCTTTATCCTTAATTAGTGGGCCTAAGATAACATACATTAGATTTTATCCACTATCTAAAACCCTATATAACTCCAATGCCTCTCATCACTCTCTAGACACACCTAGATATCTCTAGACACCTTCAATCATCGAATCAAAGTCTCAAATCAATTTATTCCACACTTTATCCTCTCATAAAATTTCCCCCTATTCATCATCTAATAGAAATTTATTTTAATTGAAGTCTCTATATTTTGTTTTTTTATTTGTGTTTGGGTTGATAGTGGGCATTCGTGCTTATGTTGTAGTGGTGTTTCCTTAATTTTTTGTGTTTTTACATCACCAATGGTTTATTATTTAATCTTTTTTCGTTCCTAGGGAATGTTTTGCTTCTAATTGAGGTAGGGGTCCATGATTTATCTTTTTATTTATGCATGTATGTTTTGTACTACATTATTTTCCTTTTTCTAAAAGTGTTGGATTATAATTATGACGTAAATATTATAGTTATCAAATAAAAAATAATTATCGAAGAATCAAGATAATTTCATGAAAATAAAATAAGAGGGTACCAAATGTAGTTTTTTAAACAAACTAATTTTTTATGAGTATTTTTTTATTCGAGATTAATTATAATTTATGGAAATTGTTTAAGAATAAAAATATTCCCCAAGGCTTAACATTCAATGAAATAATATTATTTTATATGAATATTTTTTACATTAAAAAATACATGCCTGAGGACCATAATAGATTAGTTTTTTTAGAAACATGGAAACAAAATATTCTCTCCTATTGAAAAATATTCAAATATTCCCCTAAAGATATCCACAATTAGTACTTATACCTAAAACCTTTCATCATAACCAGGAGATAGAAAACATAAGAAAGGAGTGAGTATAGTTTCTCAATATGGGTAAACAAGTGAGACATGAAATAATAAATATGAATATAGTGGTATGATAACACGATCATAAAAATAGGAGATCATACACTACATATAATGGATCATAAAAATGAGTTATAATGTAATGCTTGGTAGTTCATAAGACATGATTCATAAGGAAATAAACATCATGATCCATGAAATGATAAATAAGGAATAACTAATTGGATTTGTTGCATACATATAATAATAGAAACAATTATATCAAGGCTACCAACCAAGACTTTTATGACCTGTTAGGCTTGGGATATGACTCGTTTACCTACTCCAAGCTTGGGCAAGCATCCCGTGTACCCAAATTCATTTAGGCTTGGGCTACAACCCATGTACCTTTTTGTTTTCTGTCTTAGGCTATAACCCATGCACCCTATTTCATTTAGGATTGGGCGATAACCCATGAACCTACATTCTTTTATTCTTGGGCTATATCGCATAAACCTTATTTCCATTAGCTTTAGGCTACATATCATTAATCTTATATCTTTTATGCTTGGGTTATAACCCTTGGCCATTATTTATTTTAGGCTTAGGCTACAACCCATGAAACACTTTTCTTTTAAGCTTGGGCTACTACCCATATAAACTTTGAACTCATAGAAAATATATCAATACCCACTACATTGGAGGGAGATATATGAATCACCCATAACATACTTATATCATACATTGATGTTCCACAAGATCATAATTAAACATATCCTAACCCACAAAATGAAATGGGCTTAAAAAACATGTAAACATATCATAACATACAAGGCCTTATACTTAAACCTTGCATAATCATGAATTATGTTAATAATTTACATTGAGGATCTTCTCAGTTTTAGTGATTTAGAGAATTAGGTCATAACTTATTCATAATAACTCAAATATTACAAAGTATACACTTATTCCCAGTTATCATTTTTTTTCATAAAATAAAAAACTCTTAAAAGAAAACAAGAATTCTTTTCTTGATATAAATATTCTTGAATTATTATTTTCTTCTACACTTCTATGTACCTAGTGACAAATATTTGAAATACATGGAAAGAGCATAAAAATATCATTAAGGGTTATAAAACAAGGAAATAAATCATTAGTCCATAAATACAAACAAATAAATGAAATCATATTTTCTATTCATAAACATAAGATCATTGACATAACTCACAAAATCATAAGATGTATGAAGGACACATAGAAATAAAAAATAATATAGGTATATTTTGGCATCCATATCCTACATAAATTTTAGATTTCATATCTACATAGGGAGGTACATTTAAAATACCCATCACCAAATATTACCTAAATCACTTAGTAGAAACAGTAACGTTCACCTCTTTCACATTTCCCAATTCATTGGAGAGATATATCGGGCTCACCTATCCTAGGATTATCATTAAACCATCCATATGTGTAAACAATTCCCAATAACCATAACATAATTATGATCCATAAAACAAGCATAAAATAAAGATAACATTTCCACATTGCAATCATAATATATCAATTCATGATATTGACATAATATATGTTTTATAAAAACAATTTTAAATACCAAAACACGTAAAAGTGGTATATGGTATTTATTTTCCTTTTGAATACATTACGGATTGTTATGGAACCCAAATATCAAATAACACTCATGGTGGCAGAAAGGTCATTTGTCAATTCATATGTTAAAAAGAAACACACCTTTTGTAATTTTGTAAAATGCTATGTAGAAAATAGATTCCCATTGAATGAAATTAATATTCAAATTGGATTTATAAACCATATAAAATAATGTCATGTATAAATCAAAATATTCTCAATGAATGTAGATTGAGACAAAGTAACATACAAAGCAAGTATAAATGATGTATGAGTTTATCCAAGGGGTGATTATGTGTAGAAACAATATATCCACACAAAAGGAGGTGTAAAAAATAACCTAAATAAATAAATAATGATTCCACAACTAATATGTCATAATATAATCATTGAATTATGTGTAAACCCCAATGAATGGAAATTGAGTTTAGAAATTCCCTTACAAAAATTTGGCAACCTAATGGCATCATGCAAAAAATCAGAAAATGAGTTTTTGAGAGAAAAAGTGTCTCTCATCACTTGGAAATAAAATTTACAAATATAAGGATATATATTATCATTTCAAAACATAATAAAATTTAAATTAAAAGACATAACATAAATAAGTCTTTGACTAAAATAAGGTGAAAGGTTCCCTTACAAAGGTCATTTTTCATATAAAATTGATCGTTTATTTGTATTCACTATAAGCACAGATATAGAAAGTATAAATACAAGATAATATATCAATATTAATTTCTCACATAATAATAGAATGACAAGAAGTAAATGATGAACCTAAATAATGGAAATTGGTTTAAGAAGTTACCTTACAAAAATTCATTAGCCTAACGGTGTCACATAAAAATTTCAAAATTGAGTTGATGATGGAGAAAATTGTCTCTCCCCACCTGGAATAAATTTAAAACAATAATGATAGAAAATAACAAATACCAATATTAGAAAATTGAAATTTAATAACATAATTTATTTATTTTAAAAAAGAGGAGGGTGAATGAATCCCTTACCTTGTGTCCAACTCGTCATGTATGTTCCTTGTTCATCCTTAATAATAAACTTATGTTAATTTCTACATTATTCTTAATATTTTTCATGTTTATTATTCCTTTTATATAACTTATTACATTTCTATAAAAATAATATAATAATTTTTTTCATATCATTATTTTTATTGATGTTCGGTACTTGGGTCAAAAATGAACCTGTTATAATTAAATATTACGTATGTGGTCAAATGTCCATTATCTCCAGAATTGTATTCCTAATTTATATATCACATAAATCCAGCATATATTCATTTATAATAGTCCATAACATTGGGATATAAGAAATGAAAAGCAGCATTCATGGAGACGGTAATCTATACATACGCATGAGTGATACTTAATTTCTTTTTCAAATTAAATGAATGAAAACTAAAGGATACATAGGTTTATTATATTTTCAGTATAATATCATAATTTATATAGGTTATATAATTTCATTAACATCTTCCTTTATAAGTTATTTGTATTTCATGAACGAGTCATGTGACATTGACTGGGTGGTAGTCTGCACTTCCAAAAATGAAATTTTCGTGTTTACCCATTATGGAAACCATAATGGTATGTTATAAATGAAAAATCATCATTTATTCAGGCAATAGTTCATCATCCACAAAAATAGTATGTTCTAAATCCATTAGACGGAGGTGTGTGTATGAGTAGTTTGAATACATCTCATATCAAGAACATAGTATATTGAGAATAAAATTTTTGTTGTATAATTGGAGAAAAATAATAAAATTGGAAGTGAAGAAGTAGAAAAATGGAAAGGAATTTTAGAGAGGACACAACCTCTTAAAACTTGTAACTCTCTTTGATTTGAGACAAAAAAAATTAATATCCTTTTACATACGAAAATTCTTCTAAGAGGAAGAGGGGGATGTTGGGCATTTCTTGGAGTAGAGATTGGATGATCAAAGGGTATTGAGAGGTGTGTTTAATGGGTTAGAGGTGGTGGCCTTTTATAAGAGATTGGAGGGGATATTTTGGAATATTTGAAAGTATTATTTTTATTATAAGATGATTTAGGGATTAAAAAAGGTCCCAAACTCATTAAATTAGAATATTAGATAGATTGGGAGTTGAAAAAAATCATCCAATCATTATTGGATAATTTTTTGATATTTTTATTCCTTATTTTTTTTATTTATCCCTTTTTTACTCTTGCCATTTTATCAAGCATTTACCACTTTGAGAAATCAAAATAGTTTCCAAAACATGAAAAATATAAAGATAAATAGTCATTAATAAAATTCTAGACTTATGATAATTCCTTGTCTGAATATTAGATTTTTTTTTAAATTTAATAATATTTAATAAAATATTATATATTTTAAAATATGAGTTATTTCAATTTTGACAGTATTCATATCATAACTTTTTAAAAATCCATAAAAACCAAATTGATTCAAAAAAACATCATTAATATAAATATAACATGTAAATATCATCCACAAAATTCTTCTATGACATAAAAAAACAAAAACAGATTTATTATAACATTTAAAATATCATTTATTTGAATCCTTTGATAATGAAGCAATCACTTCAATACCATTGTGTCTTAATTTATTTATTTATTTGATTTCTAAAAATTATAAAAAAAATACCATGATGTGGAAAATATTTTTAAACTTCTAATTACTATTTATAGTCAAAAATATCACTTTTGTAACCCAATATAAAAATTATTTTACTAAAATTTTTTTGTTTATGTTGAATTTTCCATAACATTAAATTAATTTTTATAAAATGTCATTTTCATTTACAAGTGGCACCATGGGGTCCCAAAAGTGATCCAATGACTCCCATGTTCGAAGATGTATCATCCAATAGGTTTATAACACATGTTAGGGTAATTTAATGTTATTATAAAATTATTTGTTTACCCTTATTTACCATATTTACCCTTCTACCATGGCAAATAAAATATTTACTAAAGATACTATTCATAATGTATAGAAATAAAATTCATATATTTACAAATTTTGGATCGCCTGATTCTAAATATGGAATCTATTTTTCACAAATTCAAAATACAGAAGGTGTAGAACTTAAATTAAAATTAATTCACGTTTTCCAAACCAAAAGAAATGTGTTTTTATAAAATAATAACTATCAAAATATTAACATGCGTTTATGTCTAATTAAATGGTGAAATTAATTACCATGACCATCATTGGGTTAAATGGTAAAAACATAATCGAATTAAACATTAAAACCAATTAAAAATATATTCTATTCATATAAATAAATTATATGAAAAGATATTTTTGACTTAAAATGCATTATTTTCACTATTAAAAAAATGATCTTTATAAGAAAAATTCAAAAAAATTACCCAAAATAAATTTTGATGTACCATTTCTAAAGAAAAAGATTATTTTATATGGAAAATATAAAAGTGAAAAACATTTTATTTAAAAAGGATTCTCCATCAAAAGGTGCTAAATTGACCATTCAATGAATAATAAAGTATTTTTGGCATAAAGTCGGATTCATTATTATTTTAAGCCTCTAAAATTCATTGGGTAAATGTAAAGGCATTTAACAAACACATGTAATCATATTTTTGTTATTTCTATTCATTCATTCCAATACAACAGCTATACCTTAACTACCATTAAAAATAATAAAAATAATATATTATTTTTCTGTATATCTCAATGTTCTGTGCAAATTAAGATTTCAAAGAAACCTATTGTTGCATGTTGAGTACACTATCTAACAAAGTATCCTCTTTAACATAAAATTAATATACCAGTCATAAATATTCATATATATGAATAGGAATTGGTTTATAGATATACGGTTCATTAGAACCTTCCCCCTTTTGGAAATTGCATCCTCAAAATTCAAAAAATGGGCATTGAAACTTCATTGAAAGTCCCACATCAGAAAAATAGTCTATATAACTACCACATTAAAAGAATGAATGATAAGTACAATGGTCAACCGAGATAACCAATATTAGTATTCCATGTAGGAAAATATGGATATGTAAGAGAAACTAAGTGTCACTTTATAATGGAGAGTTATAGAAAACGTGATTGGGAAAAGTTAACCACCAGAAAATCACAAAATTGTGAGGGGATAAATGGTCATTGATTATCTAGTAGTAAAAGTAAACAGATTTTTTTTATTAAGATTCTTTTCATATGGTTCAGTAATTTAGTAATTATATTGAGTAAGTACATAAGGAAAATTACTTGCATGACATCTATACAATCATGCTTTACTTAATATCTACCAAAAACTCATCCTTCCATCATATGATGAGTATTCAAGATGTCTTGGTCACATATGAAGCACTAGAATCAAATTCCAGGGAATCAAATAATCCAAACAAGATAAACTATATATTTCACTTGTCTTTAGACATTAATCAAAACCGACATGGTTAGTACAAGATCAGATAATCTACAAAAGTATAATGTTTTATAAAAAGAAATACTACCGTTAATCTCATAAATTGAACAATAAAAATAACCAGAGTTCAATGAGGACCATTCAATAATCAATTGTCCTTAAAATATTTCCATAAAATGATTCTAATATTTAAAATCTAAACTCATAAGAATTCAATAACATTATCTTCCATAGAACATCTTTAACATTTATCTCCAAATAACATTGACTAATCTTAATGTTTCAAACTGATGTTTAATTAACCAAATAACATATTCTTTTTCATAGGGGAATCATTTCAAAATTAACCCAAATCGCCACATGTCTAAAACAAAAACATTGATTCTTCAAAAATAAAATTTCAACCATTAATCAAAAAATAAAATCCCCTAGTATTATATTTTTCTTAGGCATATATTGTTTCCCCAAAAGCGAGAACGTCTTCCAAAATAATCTTTATCACATAATAAACAAATCATTTTTCTATACTAAGGATATCCCTTTCATAAAACATAAGTTCAAAAAATGAACTTATTCTTGATACATAAAATCAGTTAACAAAAAATAATTAGTCATACTAACCAAGGAATTCACGTAGTCCAGTGGTAGGTGATAAATCCCAATCACACTTCGGTTATGGGTTCGATTCCCACAGATTCTTCTGATGCGACGGGTTGTCACATAGTCTATGTGTTTTCCTTTTTTTTAAAATTATATAATTTTATAACATTTCCAAAAATGAGATAAATTCCTCAAAAATAACCATAACCATTTTTAACAAAAAATGTTATCCCATACCTTGCATTTTCTTCCCAAAAAATAATAACCTATAATTTCCGCAAATAAAAGGATCACATAACCCCAAATCATTCTTTATAACTATATCCATAAAAGAAAAGATAATTCTTACTTGAATAAAATTTTCACATATCAAACTTCAGGTTTACACATACTAGAAAAATTCTTCAAATGAAATTCTATCATTAAAAGAGCCATAAAACATTTAATAATTTTAGAATCATAAAATCTACAATAACTCTTGAATCCCTTATATATAGACTTCTTACTCATTCAAAATTCTTTATGATCCATTAACCCTTCTTTTCATACTTATTTCTTTATTCTTATTTCCTACAATCAAAATCATGCATAATGGCATATGATTTTACTAATGTCAAAACATGAGTTAAGAAATAACCCATAACATTCATAGATAATTTTCAGTTTCCTCATCCTCAATTTGAATGGAATTATGTATTGGTAAAGATATATTTGTATGGTATTACTGATTCCAATTCCTCAACCATCTTTGTAGGACATCTATTTGTAAAATGACCATGCACACCACATTTAAAAAAAATAATTGATCCTTCGAAAATAACTTCTTTCTCTTTCATGGAGTCAACTAGAAGCTTCATTCTTCCATGGAAGGTTATTGCTTTATAACCTTCATTAACAAATAAATAGCATCTTCATGTCCCTTTGAATAATTTTCTTAAGTGTTTCTTTACACATCCATGACACATAGGTTTTTGAATATAAATGCATTTTGATTATTACCTAAACATCCATAGGGATTTGTTTCTCGGATATACGATGGCTTAAAAATCACTAAGGACCAGGTGGTCAATCATGACTCCAGATAGTTGGTTGAGAATAAACATAATATTTCCCAGTGCAACTCCCATTTTATCAAGTTTCTCTTTTAGAAAACCACCACAATTACTTTCACATCCTTTTTTACTTTGGTTCCTACTAGATCCATCCATTTACTAAAACCCAAAAGGTCGGTGTGAGTATATCAGTAAAATAATTATATACTATCTTTTGAGGATGCTAAACACTAAGATATAGTTATTCATGTTATCTTAAACTAATTCAATTTATTTATAATAATTATAAATCTTAATAATATATTAACCATTATGGTTATGTCATTTACACTTAAATAACACCCTAACCTCTAAAGTTGTCTAAACTAACCACTACTACCAACTATAATGCCATAGCCTTAAACATTGAAAAATCAAAAATTAAATTAATAATTCACAATGAGGATATTTTTAGGATTTGATCTTTTTATTATTAGGTCATAACTTATACATAACATCTCAAATATTTCAGAGTAGACACTTCTCTATATTCTTCATTTTTTTATAAAATAATTAACTCTTAATAGAAAATAAGGATAATTTTCATTATATAAATCTTCTATAATTATTAATTTCTCTTACCCTTCCTTATACACTCTGATAAAAATTTCAAAAACATGGGATGAGTATAAAAGCTCAGTAAGTGTTATAAAATAAGGAATGAAAACATTAGTCCATTAATACATAAAAATCAATGAAATCATAATTTTCAATCACAGACATGATCTCTTTAGCATACCTCACAAATTCATAAGATTTATGAATAAAAAATAGATATCATAAATCATAAAGGTAACTTGTGTCATCCATATCATAATTACATTGTATATTTCACAACTACATAGGGAATTACCTTTTGAATACCCATCATAGTATATTCCCTAAATCTCTATGGAGAAACATTAATGTTTTCCTCTAACGCATTACCCAATGATTTGGAGAGATATCTCAAGTTCAACCTCCCTAGGTTTATCACAGAACAACCCATATACGTAATCAATTCCCATGAACCATAACATACACATAACACATAAAACAATCATAAATGAAAGATAACCATTCCACATTGCAATCAAAATATATCGTTTCAAAATATTTACATAATCAATTATTTTTCAAAACCATTTTCAACACTAAAATACATAAAAAGGATATATGGTATTTATTTTCCTTTTAAAAATATTACGGCTTGTTAAGGAATCCAAATATAAAATAATACTCACAGCGGCAGAAAGGTCATTGTTACCACATACATTAAAAAGAAACATTATTTTTGTCGTTTAGTAAAAATCTATATAGAAAAAAATTCCCTTTGAGTGAAATTTAAACTAACAAATTGGTTTATAGAAAATATAAAATATTGTTGTGTATAAATAAAAATATTCCTCAATGAACGGAGATGGAGACGAAGTCCATTGGAAAATTCATATAACATACATAAGAGTTTTTCAATAGGGTGATTATGAGTACCAAATGTATATCCACGCAAAGGGAAGTAGAAATTAAAACAAAAATAAATAAATAGTTATTCCACACCTAAAATGTCTTAATATAATGATCAAATTATTTTTAAAAACCAATGAGTGGAAATTGAGATTAGAATTTCTTTTACAAAAAATCGGCAGCCTAACAACATCATGTAAAAATTCAGAAATTGAGTTCATGAGAGAAAAAATGGTCTATCATCAATTAGACATAAAATGTATAGATATAAGGATATAGAATAACATATCCCAACATAAGATAATGGGAATTAAAATATATAACATAAAATAAGTTTTTGAATAAAAGAGGAGGCTAATGGTTCCCTTAAAAATATCATTTGGTAAATAGAATAGAAAAATTATGTATATTCACTATAAGCACACATAAAGATAGTATAAACACAAGAAAGGATATAAAAAATCATTTCTCAAATAATAAAATTATGACATGAAGTATAAGATCAGCCAAAATAATGGAATTTGGGTTTAGAATTTTCCTTACAAAAATTCAACAGCCTAACGACGCCACTTACAAATTCTAAAAATTGTTTGATAGGAGGGATATGGGTCTCTCCTCACACGGAAATAAATATTACAGGAATAATGATATAAATTAACATATCCATACATTTTAAAATAGAAATTTAATAACATAAAAGAGGTATTTGATTAAAATAAAATGGTGAAAGGTTCCCTTACCTTGTGTCCAACTCATCACGTATGTTCCTTGTTCTTCTTGAATAATAAACATATTGTAATTTCAAAATTCTTGACCTCCTTTTTGTGTTTATTATTCCTTTTATATCACTTATTACCTTGCTATAGAAATATTCTAATTATTCATGTTCATATTGGCCTTTTTGTCGATGTTCGGTTCTTGAGTCAGAATTGAATTTTTTATAATTATAAATTGTCCATGTGGTCAAATGTACATTATCTAAAAAATTGTATTTATTATTTAAATATCATATATATCTAGTATATATGTATTTATAATATTCCATAACATTTGGATATATGAAGCGACACATATTGTTAATCTGTACGTATGCATGAACGCTACTTCGAATTCTTTTTCTTTTTAAAATAATGAAAATTAAACGATACATAGTTTTATTATAATTCCAGTATAATCTAATTTTCGATATACCTTACATAAGTTTATTTGCACCAACTTTTATGTGATCCATGTTTGGAATTAATGAGTCATATCACTTTGTGGGGGCGGTAGTCCGCACTTTCTCAAATGAAATTATCGTATTTACCCATTATTGAAACCATAAATTTATGCTCTAAATAAAAAATACTAAATAACAGAGACAATATAAATATAATATATATCGCATATAAATACAGTTCCATAATAATGGCCACCATGAGAGGTGCAGGAAAAATCAAACAATCATTATTTCGTGAGGCAGTAGTTCGTTGTCCATACAAACATTGTTTTTTATATCCCATGGATGGATGTGTGTATAAGTGTATTTTGAAGTGTTCTCATAGAAGTAACCTAGTATATTGAGTATAATTTTTTTGTGTCATTAAATAACAAAATTAGAATATGTAATGAAGAATTATAAAAATGGAAATTAATTTTAGAGAAGATGCTACCTCTTAAAATGTGCAACTCTCTTTGATTTGAGGCAAAAGGATTTCATGAATAGTATTATGCCTAGGGTAATGTTTCTATGAGGAAAAGTGGTATGTTGGGAGATTATTTTATCAGATATTGGATGATCCATTGTGCTTTAGAGGTCTGAAATGTGTTTGAGGTTGTGGCCTTTTTTATGAAAGGGAAGGGGCTCTTTTGGAAAATTTGAATGTATTATATTATTATTAAATTATTTTTGTTTTGAAAAGGTCCAAAACTCATTAACATAAAATATAAGATGAATATATGTTGAAATAAGATCATCCAATAAGAATTGGACTAGTTTTGGATATTTTTTTACCCTTATCTTTTTTTATTTAACACTTTTTTACACTTACCATTTTATCATGCATTTAACACTTTGAGAAATAAAAATAGTTACCAAAACATGAAAATTTTACAAATAAAAAGTAATTAATAAAAATTTTCGACATATGATATCTATTTGGACGAATCATATATTTTTTTTGTAATTTTTTATTATTTAATAACATATTTTATATTTTAGAATATGAGTTATTTCAATTTTGACATTATTCATATCATGGCTTTTTGAAAATCCATAACAACCAGATTGATTTAAAAAAACTACATTAATAGAACAATACCACAAAACTATCTTCCAATTTTTTTGGATGACATAAAAATAGAAAAATTACAATTACTTTAACATTTATAAAAAAAAATTATTTGAAACCATTATTAACGAAGCAATCACTACAACATCATTGTATTATAGTTAAATTTATTAATATAATGTATAAAAACAATAAATAAAATATCATGATTTATGAAATATTTTTATATTTATTATGAAAATTTATAGTCTAAAATACCACTTTTATAATTCCATATAAATTTGTTTTACTAAAAGTTATATGCTTATGTTACATTTTCTTAAACATTAAATTAATTTTTATAAAATATTTTTTTCACATACAAGTAACTCCTGGGGGTCCAAAAATCGACCTAAGGATTCCCATTGTTGAAAATGTATCATCTAATAGGGCTAATTCATGTGTTAGGGTAATTTAATATTATTAGAATATTATTTTGTTTCTCTAATTTACAAGATTTACCTTTTTACCATGGTAAATAAAATATTTACTAAAGTTTCTATTCATAATGTCTAAAAATAAACGATACCTATTTACATAATTATTACTACATGATTCCAAATAGAGAATACATTTTTCAAAATTCAAAACATATGAGTTTAAAATATTAATTTATATTTAATCATGGTAGTCAAAACCAAATAGCCTATTTTAAAGAAATAATAACTATCAAAAGATAGACTGTTGTTTATGTTTAATTAAAAAGATAAATTAATTCCAATGACCAAAATGGGATTAAATAGTAAATTAATAATCTAATTACACTTTTTATCCACTTAAAAATATAAAGTAATCATATTAATAAATTAGATGACAAGACAGTTTTGACTAAAAATGCAGTATTTCTCACTTTTAATAAAAATTGAACTTTATCAGAAAAATACCAAAAATTTTCCCAATATAAATTTTGAGGTCCCATTTCTAAGTAGGAAATTTATTTTGTCAAATGTAAAATATAAAAGTAACAAAAACATGATTTAAAAAGGGTTTTCTATCAAAAGGCAGTAAATCAACCTTTTAAATATTATTAGAGTATTCCATGCTTAAAATTATATTCATTCTTTTTTAAAGCCCCATTAATTTATTGGATAAATGTAATGAAATTTAACAAACATGTGTAATCATATTTTATTTATTTCTTTTCTTTCCCGCCAATAAAATAGCTATGTGTTAGCAACCATTTAAAATAATATTACTATTATATGATTTTTTGGTATATCTCATAGTTGTGTGCAACGTAAGATTTCAAAGGAACCTGTTATTTCCAATTGAGTATGTTATCAAAAAAATATCATATTTATCATAAAATTAATATCTTATTCATAAATATAATTATATATGACAATGTGTTATTCTATAAATACTTGGGTCATTACATAACCTGTGGAAAGAGATACATGTTTCATAATCATTTCATCAAATGAATAACCTATAAAAGAGAAACATATTTCATATACTTATAACCAATGATGGAGTAATGGGTTTTATAAAGATAATGGAATTAGGAATAACTCATTAATTGAATGGATATAGATGGTTATTTTATATAATTTCCTTAATAGGCATGAGTATCATCATCAAATTCATCATAGATGGAAAATAGTATCGAAATATCATTCAAAAATGATTCTGGAAAAAATATCCTTTATTATTTGAAATATGGTTTTTATAATGTAAATCCTTTTGAAAACATTTTTATTTGAAAATATCATTGGAAAAATAAAAATTAATATTTCAAAATAATAAAATATTTTTAAAATCCTTTTTCCATGAAAATTGTCTTCAAGGGTATTTTGAAAATATTTTTCAAAATATTTTAGAAAACATGGTTTTGGAATATAATAGATTACTAACCGAAGTGAGAGATAGTCATATTTTAATTAAAAACATTATATATTGTACCAATGATTTTAAAATGGTACTAACACATAATGATATATTGAAAAAACATTTGATAAAGAAACTCATGGGTTTTTATGATATACGGATCATAAGATTTCATCAATGGATGAATAAAAATAAACAATCTCAAAAAGTGATGAGATTGTCTCAATAAAATCTTATAGGTTGATAACATGGGATCATACATTATAGATATGAAATTAAATAAAATAAAGATTATAATATCCTGAATACATTTATATTCATGATATGTAAAATGAAATTATGTACACCTACAAGAAAGATTTTAGGTTTATAACAAAACATGGGTCTCAAAGAAGGAATATTGAGACAAAACTATTTTACTAATTTGGTAACTTTTGAAATATAAGCCCCATGAATTAAGGATCATAAAATTTACTTGTGAAAACCCACAAAACTATATATTATATACATATAATACAATCATGTGAAGTATATATAAAAAACAAATAGTAAATAGTGGTTAACATAACATGTATCTCATATAAATTAAAAGTGTGATGAAATCCCCTTACAATGTGTCTTGAATCACGTCATACTCATTCAAAATACTTACATAATAAATTTAAATTTATTATAAATCATATAAAGAACCCAATTTATTCATATATGACCATATATGGGTTTATTATGATTTTATATTACCCTCTTGTTATGAATCCTAGGTTAAGGTTTCACTTTGGGTAATATTTACTTTGTTCAATACATGTGTCTTAATTTGTTATATAATTGGTTATTATTAATATATTATGAATAAATAATTTAAATAATTGTACTTATATAATTTATAACCATTATATTTATATTATAAATTTTTTTATTATAAATAAGTAAAAGAAATGGAATACATTGTTCATGGAGATTGTAAGTTGTACATAAGCATAGAAGTTGTTTCTGTTTTTATTGTCAAATTGAATGAAATTATGTTAATGAAATGTTTATATCTATATATATCATTAATAATGTATAAATATTATATCATATATATCAAATAAGGTCATAAAACCCATTTTAATACATTCCATGTGGTGTGTGAACAAATCACTTCGCTTTAAGGGGTCGGCAGTCCACATTTCATCAACAGAGATTAACATATTAACAACTAATGGAATATAAAGGCGTGTTTTTTGAAACATTAATATATATGATTAAATAAATAATAAATATATTATATTTTCTATATATATAGTGTCCATAATAATGGCCACCATTATTGGTGGTAAAGTAGAAATGAACAATCATCTTTTCGTGAGGTAGTAGTTCATCGTACACAAAAATAGTATTTTAGATATCAATTACATAGAGGTGTTTATAAGTGTAGGTAGATAATTTTGCATAAAAATTCATAAAATATGTATGATACAGGTTTTATCAAACAATAATATAAAAAATTTATTGGATGGGAGAAGAAGTAAAATAAAGGAAGGGATCTTGAGGGATGATGTTACCCCTATATTGGGTAACTCCTTTTGGTTTGTGCCAAAATACTTCGATGAGAAGATTTATGCCCAAAGGGGGGCTTAAATGTTAAAGGTAGTATTATTTTTATTCTATATGGTCCCATATTTTCCGATCATAAAAGGTTTTATTGGTGTGATAAAAAGGTAGAGGTGGTGGCCTTTTATAGTGGAAGTGGAGGGGCATTCTTGTAAATATTTGAAGAGAGAATTCCACCAATGTTTTCATGTTGAATGTAGATCCAATAATTGAATAAAGTCATAAAAATTTATTATAGGGTAAAAATAATTCCATGAAATGTGTTTTTGACATGTAAATAAGTCTATCCAGGTCTTAAATTTATGGTTTATTACTTTATTATCCTAATTTCTCTATTAACCAGTTTAATTAGTTATAATCCCCTTCAAAAAAAATTTTGTACAAAAAAAATTCACCTAATTAGACATTATAAATTATTATTATTACAAATATGTAATAAATTAAGCCAAATTATAATCATATAAGTGGAAAAAATTAATTTAAAATTAATCATGCAGACATGACGACACTACATGTTTTTAAAGTTGATACATCCAAAAGTTTTCAAAATTTTATATCGAAGTTCATTTTGGAATTGGTTAAAAGAACATAAATTGGATTAATTGTAAAAAAGATTATCTAACTAAACTATTTAACCAATTAATATATTATTTATCATTATAAATATATTAAATAAAAAGGCAGTTTTGAATTAAAATCCAGTATTTTTATTTATTCATTAAAATATGATAACATTCATAAACAAACAAAAAAATTATCTTAAACTAATTTTTAGGTTTCTCCTCTAAATATAAATCTTATTTAAACATATTAAATCTATAAAATTTCCAAAAAATTATATCTAAAATGGGACCTCCCTTAAAATGCAGTAGAGCTACCATTATAAAAAATAGGATTTTATGCCTAAAAATGGGTTTTTTATTAAATTATGTCTAAAAAATTTGTTGGATAATTATAAAAAATAGTTGATTAATTATATAAAATATTTGTTTCATTAATATCACTTACCAATTTTAGTTATTTTAATTTAATATTTTAAAATATCATTGTGGCTATAAGAATATTTTTCTTTCATATTCAATTGGTTTTCATATTCTTTAATTGGTAACCTATGAATTCATCTTCTATTTTTGTACAGGAGGTATTTTAATAATTTAGTCAATAATTTTCATATCCATAAAAATAAATTCTAGGTTATATTCTAAAATAAAAATATTTTTAATAAAATATTATTATTATGTTACACTCGGTCTTCTTTGTTACGTAAGCCATCGAAGAAGGTTGATCATTCATATAACGTACGCAAACCATGTGCATTCATCTAACGTATAGAAAGATGGGTTCTTGTGTAACACATGCCAGGCTGGATTAGTGTTAATAGAACACTTTAATTAGTTTAAATCTACTTTTAGTGTTTCATGAAGTTAAAAATATCAAAATATTATTTTAATTTGAAAAATAATTCCCCAAAATCTTGGGGCGTCACATTCTACACCCCTTATAATGAATTTTTCTCTCGAAATTTGTCTGGGTAATCAATGGTTTATTCATCAATGTTTCATTCATAGAATCTGACAATGTATAAATGGACACTAAAACATACCATAGAATGGATATTTCAGAACCATAATGGTAATCCAATGTAAGTCATAATGAGATTCTCATATATGAGAACAGATGTGGGAAGGAAAAACATAGACATGAAAGAGAAAAATTACCATCATGTTCTTATGGAGAGTGATAAAGTTCATGGTCTGAAAAAAGTTAACAATCCCAAGGTCATAGATCATTGATGACCTATGGGACCTTCTGATTCATCAAAAGAAGAGCTATATGACAACATTTTTAGTTTCAAGATCCTTTTTCCTAAATTCAGATAATCATCATTATAAGATATTCTTTCGTGATTTGCGGAGAACATAACCCATTATTATTTATTGATCTACTTCACATACTTCTAAAAGATTGATGTTAGACTTTTCATTCTTTAAGTACTAATAGATCATAAGACCCATTATATTCCATTAAATTTGACATTAGTTACCATCAACATAGGGTAGATTCAACCAGCTATCCAATATAAATACTCCTTTAGAGAGATAACAATTTATTCTTACAAACTTCATCTGAACATTAACTTAAACTTTCCACGAATAGTTATCCTTATAATCCTTCTGAAATATTAAAAATTAAATACTTTGGCAACAATCTCATCAAATTGGATTAACATTGATCCCCCATATATCACCAAGTAGACCATGGTTGTCTCATTCCAAACATTTGAATACCCTCATCATATATTGTCTCAAAACACGGTAAAAACCTGAATTACCCTAATCCTAATTCCAAGGTGTATTGGATCTATTCCATAAATATGAAAATGTTTTAATCATCATCTGTGATTTCATAAATGACCTATCAACAAGTCCTTACTTTCTTCCAAGGTAATTAGTACGTCTAATACATATTCATATCCCATATATCTTTATCCATAACACATTATCTTAACATAACGAACATATTAAGGGTTACCTTACCATAGTCAAAATATCACCTTTAATGATATCACATTTCTAGTCCATCGAGACCATTCATCATATTCTTATAAATACTAAACACAAACATAAATTGAATAATCCATACATAATTCACCATTCTAAATTCTAGATCCAAATACATAAATAAGTCAATAATTAAACTTTATCATTTGGAATAGAAGATGTACTTACTTGGTTTATAAGTGAATTATTATCTTAGGGCTTTGAGATAGGTAATGTCTATGTCAGAGAATAGAAAATACATTCATCTCCATGAAAACTCATCACTCTATGACCCTTTTCCCACACACATAGCATATTCCCCTCAATTTTATCTATTCATCAAGGTTCTTCTTACCTTCTTCTAATCATGAAGGATGTATAATATTCATTCCGCACTGTTCCAAAACAATAAAGAATATATTTCTCTTATTAGACTTGTTAAGAATATCACCACATCATACATTGTTAATCATATACAGTGATAGATGATTCAAAAAAATTGTGATATCTTTTTCTACACTGATCATCCCATTTGACTGCTCATCAAAAAATTATCCATCACATTAAACATTAATATCATCTCTTTTAGTTCCTACCATTTACTAATACTAGAACCATAGTGTGAGATTCTGAAAATATAGAATAAATCTAAATAGTCATGTTAAGAATTGCTTATAGGGTATCTATATTATGTTACCTTCTTTAATCTAAGAAACCTTAGGTTTATCCAAGGTTATTAAATGTAGTTTTATTTTTAAATCCTTCATATTATATTGTGATGATTTTGTGAAATCCTAATTCATATCTCCTGAGAGTGTCAAACTAGGTGTAAACCAAGGACCGCTGTCATGTACTAAAATACCTCGAGTCATGCTCGGAACATCTTGTCAGAGTTTTTACCCTTATGTATATCTATGCCAGATCCACATCCAATTGTAGTAACCATATAAGGATGTATTTCTATGAAATCACTCACTCTATCCTTTAAGAAAATTATAGAACATTTTCCTAAATGTTAACTCATCATCAAACTTATCCTTAGACACATCCATAAACATATACACAGAAATATACATAGGAATCATACTAAGTTTTTCTCCTCATCGTTTCCAACTTTTTACTAGACCATTCCTTTGATACCAACTATAGTGACCCATTCTTAACATACATTGATATTAAATAATTTTATAAGAATATTCAATATGTTACAAAAATACATTATTGAATATCGTAATACTTTATCATCTTTGGAGACATAGAAAAAATATTCTATGCCAATGAGAGATCTTCAACCTCTCAGATAACGATCTCCAACATTAGTACTTATACCTACAACCATTCATCATAACCTTGATAAAGGTAACATAAGAAAGGGTGAGCTTAGATGTTCAGTAAGGGTAAATGAGGGAAACATTTAATCATAAACATAAACATAGGGTTATGATAACATGATCGTAATATTTGGAAACCATACCATGCATATCAAATATCATAAACATTATTTATGGGATAGAACATGGAAATTCAGAAGATATTATTCGTAATAAAACAAAAATCATGATCCATGAAATCATAACTATGGAATAAGACATATGATTTGTGAAATATATATAATAATAGAAACAATTATGTCATTTATACCTTCCAAGACAATTATAACTAGTTAGACTTGGGCTATGATCCCTATAAATACTTATATCTTTGGCTAGAAACCCATGTACTCAATTTAGTTTAGGCTTGGTGTACAACCCATATACCTTCTAGTTTTGAGGCTTATACTACAACCTGGGTACCCTCTTTATTTTTGGCTCGGCTGAAACCCATGAACTTTTTTTCATTTAGTCTTGGGATATACACCGTGAACCTTATTTCTTTAAGGCTTGTGACACAACCAATGAACCTTCTTTATTAATAGCTTGGGAAACAACCCATGAACCTTATTTAATTTATGATTGGGATACAACCCAGGAACCTTATTTATTTTAGGCTTGGGATACAACCCATACACACTTTTAGCACATATAAAACATATCATTACCCAATCGATTAAAGGGAGATATTTGTCCCACCGATTATATAATTTAATCATACATACATGTTCAAAAAGGTCATAAATAAACATATCATTACCCTTGAAATGAAATGGGTATCATAAACAAGTAAAAATATTATAACCTTTAGAAAAAGTTATGGGTTTCATAATCATTTCATCAGAAGCATAACTCGTAAAAAGGAAAGAGATTACATATTTGTATAACCCATTACGAATAAATGGGTTTCATGAAGGCCATGAATGTATGTATAACTCATTCATAGAATTGATATGAATGGAAACATAGGATAATTTCCTTAAATAACATGAGTAATATCAATGGATTTCATATTAGATGGAAAATAATTTCGAAATATATTCCAAATTGTTTCTTGAAAAAAATGTCCTTTCTTCTTTGAAATATGTTTTTAATAATGTAAAACCTTTTGAAAAAAAATTTCATTGAAAATAGATTTGTAAAAATAAATTGTATTTCTTGAAAACAATAATAAATTTTTCAAATACTTATCATTGAAAATTATCTTCAAGGGTCTTTTGAAAACATTTTTGAAAACATTATTTTTGAATAGAATAGATTTCCCACCAAAGAGAGGGACGATCAGATTTTATATAAAAACATTTTATTCAGTTCCAGAGAGGGGAAAAAGGTAATAAAACATGTGGATATTTTGAAAAAAAATAAAGGATAATTAAACTCATGAGTTTTCTCTAGATATGGGTTGTACGATTTCATCAAAGGAAGTATAAACATAAATAATCTTGAAGAGCAATGATATTGTCCCAAAAAACTCATATAACTTGATAAAAATGGATCATACTCTCTATGTAAGAAATTTAATTTAATTAATATTATAAAATCACGAACATATTTATATTAATGACATATAAAATGTAAGTATATACACCTCAATGAAATAGGTTGGGTTCATTATAAAACAGGGGTCTCATTGAATGCCAATTTAGATGAAACTTATTTGTGTGGTAACTTTTGAAACATAAACCACAAGAAACTAGAATAATAAAATTGACATGTGAATACCCATATATTTATGTATAATATACATATAATAAAATAATTTTCATTCCATAAACCACACAAAAATGAACATGTGGTGAACATAACATGTATCTCAAGAAAATTAAAAGTGAGATAAAATCCTCTTACCTTGTGTCATGAATCTCATCATGTTCATTCAAACCAAATATATAATAAAAATAAATTTATAATATAAAATTTAAATAACTATATTATTATATCTAATTCCATATATGGTTTTATTATTACCATATATTACACGCTTTCAAATGATCCAATGTTAAGGTTTTACTTCAAGTAATATTTTCTTTGTTCTTCCCATGCGTATTAATTTTTAATATCGTTGGTCCATATACTTATATAATGAATCAAGAATTATAGTACTATTATAAATTTCATGAATATCCAAAATAATTATGTTACAATAATTTATGTAAATATGAAATACACAATGGGATACATCTTTCAGGGTGACGGTAAGTCGTACGTATGCATGAACATTGTTTCCGTTTTTTATTGTCTTATAGAAAGAAATTATGTAATAAATGTGTGTGTGTGAATATATATATATATAATTATTAAAGTATAATTTTTATGTCATATATATCAGAAAATATTATTAAAAGCATCATTAATACATTCCATGTCGTGTGTGAACGAATCATATCACTTTATGGGTGTGGTTGTACACACTTCCCCAAACATGATTATTGTATTAACACCACATGGAATGTAATGAGATGTGTGTTGAAAAGCTAATAAATAAGATTAATTAAATATTTAATATAATATATTACATAAATAAATATATATTATATCATAATTTCGCCCATGATTGATTGTCAGGTAAAAATGAGCAGTCATTGTTTCGTGAGGCACTAGTTCTGCCTTCAAAGAAACAGTATGTGGAATATATATTAGTTGGCGTTGTGTGTAAGTGTAGGTATAAATAATTGTATAAAAACGCCATAATATATTTACGATACTTTTTTATCAAAAAATAATTAAATAATGAATCTGTATGTGGTGAATAAGGAAAATAAAGGAAATGATCTTGAGAGATGACATTACCTCTAAATTGGGTAACTCATTTTGGTTTGAGCCAAAAGGATTATTTGATTGGATTTATGCCCAAATGGGGGTTTCGTGGTCAAATGGAGGATTTTTGTGATTACACATGGGTATATCATGGATGATCTTAAAAGGATTTTGAGTTGTGATGAATGGGTAGTGGTGGTGGTCGTTTATAAAGGATGTGGAGTAGAAATCTTGTAAATATTTGAAGAGAGAATTAAACCCACGATTTTAATGTTACAAGTGGATCTAATAATGTACCATGGTCAATAAAATTGATTATAGGGTCCAAATATGGAAATCCAATGGTTGTTTTACAAGTTTCGAGGCCATTTTTTGACTTAAATTTAATGTTTAGTACGTCATTAACGTAAATTTTCTCTTAACCGATGTAATTAATTTTAAGCACATTAAATAATTATATTTTTTCCAAAACAAAAATGACCTTATTAGAATTTATAAATAATTATTATTCTAAATATTGAATCCATTTGGAAAAATTCTAATCAAATAAGTGGAAGAAATTAATTTGAAATTAATTCCGCTGACAGGACGATAATGTTGGTTTTTGAGGTTAAAACATAGAAAAGTTTTCTATGTTTTTATACCCAATTTCTATGTGATGTTGATTCCAATGACCTAAATTTGAACAATTTTTTAAATATTATCTAACTAAACTATTAATCCATTTGAAATATAATTTAACCTTATAAATAAATTAGATGAAAAAAGATGTTTTGAAATAAAATCCAGTATTTATAACTATTCATTAAATTAGGAAACCATTCATAAAAATAAAAAAAATTATCCAAGCCTAATTTTAATGCTTTTATTCCAAAGTCAATATTTATTTTTAATTTTTAAATCTATAAAAAATCTAAAAAGTGTATTTTAAATGGGTTCTCCATTAATCTTTTTGTAAAACCACCTTTATTAAAATTTTATTTTTATTCACAAAAATTGATTTTTTTTCTTATCATTTTTCTATAAAATAAATTGGATGAATATAAAAATTAGTTGTTTTATTTTATAACATATCTATTACAATATTATCACGTACCAATTTTAATTAATTTTATTTAATAGGTAAAAAATCATGGTGACTATAATAATAGTTTCTTTTATATTGAAATAGTATTCATATTCTTTAATTTCTAACCTATGAACTCATATTATATTTGTGTACACCACATATTTTCATAATTTAGCTAATATAATTATTATACATAAACATAACATCTTTTTTATATTCCCTTATAATAATATATTATATATAGGTTACACTCAGTCTTGTGTATAACACCAGAAGTCAAGGAAGGTCAATTATGCATGTACCATTCGCTAACCTTATTGTTCCCTATAACGTATTCCAATTTTGGATTGCATGTAAAATATCCCATGTTGGCTGTGTGTGAAATGAATTATTGACTTAGTGAAAATAAATTTTCATTGATGACAGAAGTGAAAATTATCAAATGACTAAATTAATTAAAAAACTTCAACAAATATCATGGTGTTACAATAACAACATGTAGCGAATAATATTATTTTTCAATAAAAAACAAATTTCCTAATACAAGAAAAATTATACTTTTTAATAATTATTCAACAATGACAAAATAAATTATCACATGAATATATCTTTATATTATTCTTATTATTATTTCATAAACTGGCTAGTCACATAGTATAATTATTAAAAGTGTTCCCCACTATAAAACAAGCTCTTCACCTTAACATGGTTATTAGAATTGTTCCCACCAGTAACCAACAATTACCCCAAAACATGTTTTATCCCCCACTAGGGACCACTCATCTTACTGAATGGATTTTCATAGTAATGGTTATCACCACAGAGATAAAAATCTCCGTGTTCTTAATCCTCACTCACACAAACCCTATGAAAAATCCAAGAAGGTCTCCTACTCTAACACTACTCTAGGACATGCTCTCTTAACTCTGAGGTTCTAATTAATAATTATCAAAAATTTAATTGTGTAACTTGTAATGGGTAGTAACATTTAGTATTTTAAACTGTTAATATTCTATGGAGTAACATTTTCTCCCCCCCTCCTCTAGTGACACTACACATAAGATTGGTTACATCATGCCTCAGCCCACCTGGATCCACTAGTTTCCCCACATGTGTTTTTCCCCTCCCGATGTCTTACCCATGTTTTTAAATATATACTCAGGCTAATGGATATCACTACATTCCAAAACAAGTTCTTTCAATGTGTTTTATCCTTACTCAAACTATGAGAAACCTCTTTAGAGGTCACCAATATTGACACAACTCTTTTAAAATCTCTCTTAGCTATGGTGTTATAATCTGAAAGGATCCTAAAAAAAGAGTTGCATCATTTTGACGTTGTTAGTATCACTTATTATTTTTACCATCAAAATTTTTGGGATTCCAATGTATTTTATGGTTTCTATTTCATAAAATGAATTAAATAAATGAAAAACTTGTTTATAGTATTCTTAAAAAAAATTATCTCCTAAATTACCATGAGAGAATTAAAAATGAAAAATATTATCACATGATCATGACAATAAAATATTTGATGGTATGAAAATAACATTAAATAAAATATTTGTAATATAATAACATTACATTTAGTGTTTCACTAGAGGTTATATCTTATAATCTATCTTAATTATTTAATTATTATTTTCTAGAAACTAGACAAGAGTAGAAAATATTTAAACACATGTCGTGGTGTAAATATAAGTTGAAATTATTAAAATTATTTCATTTTTTAGTCTTATAGTGGAAAATATATTATGATGAAAATTATTTTATTATTATAGATATCATAAAAATGAAATGGTAATTTTGAGATAAAAATAAATATTATTACTTCGTGTAGAGAGTGAAATTATTGGTTGGGACTTTTGGATCAAATATGTTTTATATTCCCTCTTAATATTTACAAGAGTGTGTGCACTAAGATTGGATATATTATCATTGTTATGGAGACTAATTAATATTCATGGAAATTTATAATCAATATGAATCTAGTTATATTAATTAACTAAATGGTAGTGTCTTGTGATGAATAAATATTGGTCCCCATGGAAATTATTTTATATGGATTTAATTCATGAATTAAGTTATATGGATTGTACTTATTGTTATCTTCTACCTTGGATTTCCCTATTAATGAAAACCATTGAATAAAAAAATTGATATTTAAAAAAGTAATTAAAGAAGATGATTGAAAAATATAATGTTTTTATGTTGACCATACCCGTCTTTTTTAGGGAGGATTGAACTCCAATTTTTGGTGGACTTGATTAACTTTTAATTTATATATAAAAATTTATTTGAAATTTATATACGCTTTAAGATGATTAGATCCTTTTTATGGATTTATTTAAACATTTATGTGATTTTTGATAACCTAATATAGTTAGAATAGTTTTTATTATTTGGTTAGGAGGCAAAGGATGTAGTCAGGGTTGATTTCCGTGATCACAAGAAGGATTATACTATTTGAAATGATGTTGGATAATGACGTTGTCAGAAATGTTCTAAACAAGGAATTCACATCGATGCTTACATATTTCTCGATACATTATTCATTCCTAGATGAAAAATTTTTATTTATATGATTTATAACACCAAATTTGTTTATTAATTTCTTTTTGAATAAATTAAATTTTTTATGGAATTCATTGCATGAAACACCACGTTTAACTTTTTTTACACAATGCCAAGATTAGATTGTGTTTCATGCGACACTGAGTATGGATTTTAATACATGAAATTCCATATTTATATTGAGTTACTTGGAACATTGATCTTATACTGTGTTATTTTAAATACCATTATCAGCTTTCTTTACACTGAACACTGAGTATAAATGTATCGTGACATACTATTAAAATATTACTATATTTTTCACCTAAGAATTGAAATTAAGGTTATTAAAATGATGAACTATATTATGAAAAATGTATTATTCATGTTTAAAAAATTAATTATTTGAAGACAAAATAATATTAAATATTTTTAAAAAAATTGAAAATACAGAAATTACATTCCTAAAAAACTATTTTTCTATGCACAAATATAGTCTATATCATTAAACTAATATAACAATTTTTTATGAATGATTTTTATTATATATATATATATTAGTCAATTAACTGTTAAATATTCATATTATGTGTTTTCATGCAAATAGATTCCAATTATTCCAATTTTATACATAAAAAGATATATTTTTTCTAGAAGGTAGTTTTACGGATTTTTATTTCTACAATGAATTTACTTATTATTTTATACAACTTCATAAATTCAATTTTTAAAAATAAACATATTTTTTAATGATTAGTGTCTCCATTATTTTTGGGTGAGTTTTTTGTTTGTTTCAAAAGGTTTCATTTTTGACGAATAGTGTAAAATAAGGAATGTTAATTAAAAAAATTATCATATTTTGTTTATAATTCCAACCTATATTATAATTTGTTTTAAAATTATTATTTGATAAATTTTTCAAAATTTAGTTCAATTAAGGTAATTGGATTGAATTTCACATTGTACTTGTATATAAAAACACTTCAAACATTTGATGTTACCTCTTAAAAACCCAGCTTTCTCATCACGTTTGTTGGTTTAATTTTTAATTAATTTTAGACATTTGTATGAATTGAATTTGAAAAAATGAGTTAAATAATATTAATAAAAAAATTTATAATTCCTAAAAATCCAATTTAATTTTTTCATAAAAATGATATGTGAAAACAGTTAAAATGTTTCCAGATTATTAAGATAAAAACGATTTTACCAAGATACTAAATTTTAATCATAAGGGTAAAATGACTAATAATATCTTCCAAAACCAATTTTATAAGAATATTTAGACATTTAACATTGATTTATATAATTGGGTCCATTATTGGAACCATTTTTATGAAAGAACATGGTTTCAACTAGCATTATTTTCAAAATACCTTGTATGTCCTCTCCCACGTTTAAAAAAGGACGTATAATATCCTACACTATTTACACCCTAAAAACCAATTGGTTTTGACAGTAACTACCCAAATTACATATAAACCTCTGTAAAAATATCCAAAAAAATATTACACTTGGAATAAACCCCACAATGGAATGCCTTTCTGCAAACCAAAAAGAGTAACCCAAAAAAAGGTATCTTTCATCAATATGTGTTTATTTTTTGTTCCCCCTAAAACCCCATAAATGTTTTTAATATAATTATTCTATTATAACAAAAGAATACTAAATATACTGTCAATTTTTTTAAGGTTACAACTTGCTATTGTAGGATCGAAATAATAATGTAGATTCTCAATATACAAGAGGGGAGGTGAATTGCATACTTTAAAAATTCCTTTGGAACTTTTAAAGTTAGTTACAAATAACTGTGTTTTCCTTAAGCAAAGGAAAGGGCTAAGTTTAACAATGTTAATCTAAGAAAATTCACAACACCTATAACACCAAATGAAAAACTTGGAAAGAGGAATGAAGTTATAAACATCAAGTCCTATGAACTTTTTTATAACTGAAAAGAGATTCCGAATGTAGGTTCTGGAAATATGGTTCCAGAAATTGAAACATAAAAAAATATTAAAATATGAGATTCTGCCTTAAAGTGTATAGAATCTAAATTAAACAGAGTACAAGTAAGGAAGTATAAGAAATTTATACTTTCCTTATAATACAAAATGCAGCGGAAACAAACAAGTAGTAAAACTACAAGTAACAAGATATAAGTATTTTACCCCAAAGAGAAGGGTATCCAACAAACTTGGACAAAGGTCCTTTGATTTATACATAAAGAAAATTTGAATTACCCACACCAAGGTAAGCCCTCGATACAAAGATCGGAGTCTCTGTCTTGCTATCCCTGCAAGCCCTCAACTTCACAGTAGTTGGCAACCTCTGTCTTCCTCAGCAAGGAAGCCCTCGAACATCAAGGTAGTCGGCACCTCTGTCTTCCTATCCCCGGAAGTCCTCGAATGTAATCACCAACATTCGGAGTCGCACGAAGCTTTGAGAGTTAATAAGAGCCTGTCTCTCCAGAAATAACTTCAACATCATGTATGCACAATGTCGAAGAAGTCATTCAACAGTCAGCTTTGAGCTCTTTCAAATGAGATCCTATTTATAGGCAAGGTCGGGCTCTTTTCCAACGGTCATATTTACCTTAAAAATCTGAGGGACCTGTACACGTGTAACATAACCAACGGTTAGTTTATAACAGAATAGACGACATCGTTTTATAACAAAACAAGTGTAACAGAATGTACGACATCATTTAAAGTCTAACTCAAACGTTCAAAATGAATGCTCAGAGTGTAAACAAAAATATTTTTTCGGAGTCTAAATAAATTAGGAGTTTATAAAACAACGATGATCAGATTCTACTTAATAGGTGAATTCGGAATGAGAATTCGGAATGAGAATTCGTCAATAGAATTCGTAATGAGAATTTGTCATCAGAATTCATAATGAGAATTCATCATCAGAATTCGTAATGAGAATTCGTCATTAGATTTCATAATGAAAATTCGTATCCAGAATTCAGAGTAGAACTTTATCAGAGATCGTATCCGGAATTCGGAATGAAAATTCATTATAGTTCTCATCTAGAATTCAGTACTTAAAACAGAATGTTTCATATCAAAATTTCAAATGATTCTGAGAATATAGAAATGATTCTGAAACTTATACTTAAGAAATGTTTGAATGAAAATATGATAAGGATAATTTTTCATACAAAATCGATCTTCCTTATAAAAGCAATTTTCCTTATAAAAGCGATTTTCCTTATAAAAAAAATTTCCTTATAAAAGTGATTTTCCTTAAAGAGAGGTGTTTGTGATTTTCAAAACAAGAAGGAATGGAAAAGTCATAAGGAGAACCTTATTGACTCAAAATCTCCCCCTTTTTGGAAAGCACAAACATCCCTATGAAAAAGAAAGTCTAAGTAGAAAGAAAACATTAAGGCTTATATCCCTTTGCTTATGGATGTTGATGAATACGACTAACTCCCCCTTATACTTTGAAACACTAAGTATCGTATTCTAGATTTCTGGAATGATATTTCATTAAGATTAAGAAAGTCTTCTTTAAGTGAAAAACTCCCCCTTAGATAAACTCTATTAGAGTCTATTTTCTTTCTCACCCATTGTCAAGATTCTTTTTCCCCTTTATTATGGTTCTTTTCCTTATCCCCCTTCATGATTTTCAAAAAGAATTTGTGGGAATGGAAAATATAACAAAGTACCCGAAAAAATTAGTAGTAACAACAAAAGCAATGAGCAAGCACAATTTTCATCAATTTTGAAAGCTCAACAACAAAGAAGTTTAGATACAAAAAGAGATCAGATCCGTCTATTTTGGATCTTTTTCCCTCGCCATGAGACCCTTAAGAATAGTCTTTATTTTCATCAATTATTTGTGATCTTCCTCGGCTTGCTTCTCTAACACAACAATTATTGAATTTTGAGCTTCAATCTTTTCTTCCTGGGCTTGAAACTTTTCTTCCTGAGCCTTCAAGATCTGTTCTTGCTTTAAAAACTTCTCTTCAAACTCAATCCAATGATCCCTTTCAAACTTCTAGTTTTGAGAAATAGATTTCAGCTTCTCATTCAAATCTATGACTTCTTGAATTGGGAAATTCATTTCATCTGTCAACTTTTCTTCAAAGGATGAAGTATGTTCATTTATCTTCCTGTCTTCTGTCTTAAAGGCATCCTTCACATTATCTTGGAATTCATCAAAGAGCCTCATATATTCTAAAGTCTTCCTCGACCAACTAGTCATCCTCTTGCAAGATCTTTTGTGGGCTTCATAGCCGACAAAGAATTTTTTGAACTGAGCATCTATCTGAACACATTTATCTATAACCATGGATACAGAGTCTATTTTCAGATTCAAAGCATGTTGGAGCATCTGGAATCTTGAATCAATACTTGAAAAAGTCAGAATACTACCCACCAACTTCTTTAAAGACTGAACAACAAAGTCATGCCCCAACGAAGATGACTCCGAATCCGAGACTTTTCTTGGAGAAATTTCTTCTTCAAAATGCTCAACCTTCTTCTTAAAAGAATCACCAACTTCCCTTCTCTTTACAACTACTGAGCTAGGGGTATCAACAACAAGTTTCTTTCCCTTGTACTTTTTCAGAATGGAGTCCTGTTCCGGAGTTCTCTGTTCACTTTCAGACACTTGTACAACATTGTCTTCATCATCAGCAACTTTTTGAGCAGCATGCTCTACATTCTCCATTTGAGAAATATCATGTAGAAGTTGTTCTTCCTCTGCATGATAAGATACTTCCTCTTCTCCTTTCTCCTCATCCTTCCCTGGAGTGACTAACTTAGAAGATTCAGCTTCTGAAGTTCAGAGCGACTAATGTTCCGAAGGTGTCCCCTTATAATCATCTACTTGCTTCAAAACATCTCTAGTGTCACCACTACCTTCAGAAACTTCTTTTTCCTCTTCCACTTGCTCTATTTGCTCAACTTCCTCAAAAGGCTTTGCAACTGCCTCTTCCGGAGCGACAATGTTTCTTCCTGGAGTCTCAGGTAGAGATTCCTGAGAAAAAGATATCGGAAGAGGAATATTTTCTGAAATCATCTCATTAAACTTCAACAAAGTCGTAGCTACCTCAGCTTCAGACATCTTCTTCTTAAGCTTCTTATCTTTCACTTGTTTTTCTAGCTCATCCGCAGTTTTTTTCCTTCAAGGCCTTAGCCTCCGCAGGATCTATGCCAAAATGAGACTCCCCTTGCACTCTATTTTCTTTGATTTCCCTCCACTTAGCAACTACCTCATCTGGGTAATCTTTCTTCTTCTTCGGTTTTGGAGGTGCGGAATGAACTTCTTTAGATTTGGGATTCTCCGCTTCACCTTCAACTTCTTTTAACTTCCTCTTCCTCACTGGCTTAGAGGATTCAGGTTCACTAACTTTCAGAACTGCTTCTTCTTTAGCAGGTAAATCAACGAACTGAGCAGTCTTCTTGTCGAAGGCTACATCCATCCTTTTGAGGGTACCATCACTCACAAACATAATTTTGAAAACTCTTGGCTTAGACTTTCAAGCCTCCTTGAATGACTCAAGGCACCGAACTATTAATTTTGAGAGGATTTCTAGATACATTATGATCTGAGCTCTCAGATTCCCTTTATTAACATTCTCAAGAGTAATAAGAATGTGTTTCATCTGGTTAAACTTCCTCAAATTTATCAGAAAATATAAAATATAAATCTCACTCTTTTTCAGGCTATCTTTGTCACCCTTTCTAGGTACGATAAGGCCTTGTACCCATAATTCTAGAATCCAAAAATTTGTAGACAGAGTAGCAATATTCAAAGCCTTATCATCTGACAGTCCGAGAGTCTCTAATGCTTTTTCCTTGTCGAAGATTCCCTTTGAATCTGGAAAAACATGAGAGATGAACTCAGCTTCTCCTTAATAGGTCTGCCCTACCAAGCTAGCTGACTTTACATATGAAAGATTATAAGTACTTCCATAAGACGTAAACGAAAAGTTCTCCCTACCATTTTCTTTAAAGAAGGAAACTGTCTCATAGAACTCTATAAGTAAATCTGAAAACACTTCATCTTGATTCCCGGGCTTGGACACAACAACATCTTCCCATCCGTTAAGCTTAATATTCTTGGATATAAGAGAATCATACTTCTTGATGAAATCAGGATGAACTAACCTTTCTCTGTATACTAACCACTTGGAAATCGGCTTAGAGGAAGACATGTCTTGAGAAGCTACTTCCACAGACATTCGGATCTAAAGACCTCTGAGAAGTTCGGAACGGAGAAATCTGAATTTCGGAACAGCTTTAGAACGGAGAGGCAGTTCTTCAGGATGCTGGAGCTTGAAAACCTATGTGGGACAACCATTTGGGGTCCCCTTTATATAGGAAACAAGAATACGGTTCAACTTCCTCAGTTGATCGAACGGTTGTGACATGCTAAGATCAGATCTGACGGTTGAAAACCAATTCTCAAGAAAACTTGAATCCGATCTTATTAGAACAAAGAATTAAGAAAACTATAATCCAAAAACAAAATATAAGAAAATGACAGCAAGTAATGTATGATTACGAAAACATGAGTAAGAAAATCATACCTTTCAGATTGGCTTAGGAGGATTATTCGTAATGGGTAACATTCTAAAAAAAACTATGAAAATTGTTTACTACGAAAAGACATAGTTCACAAAACTCACTATGAAAAACAAACTCAGTACGGAAAACTCAGTATGAAAATTTAATTATAAAAAATTGAAAAACGAAAAGCTAATTATGAAAACCTCGGTACGAAAATCCAGTTATGGAATTACCAGTAAAAAATTTTCCATTCTGGAAGTTTTCAATATGAAAAGTTCCCTTCCAGAAGTTTTCTATATGAAAATATCCATTCTGGAAAATTTTAGTTCCGGAAATTCCAATTCCAGAATTTTAGTTCCGAAAATTTTGAAGACAAACTTTGAAAATTTTAGTTACTCTAACAATCAAATGTACTCCCCCTATGAAAAAGAGTTTATTACTGTAAGGAAACTTTTTCAACAGAAAGTTAATTAAGAAAGATTACCTTACGGTTATCATTCCAAACTTCTGATTAATGTATTCAAATCTATTAGAAGGCAAAGATTTTGTGAAAATATCAGCAAGTTGTTCTTGTGTTCCGATAAACTGAAGAATAATATCTCCTTTCGTTTTGATAATCTTTTCAAAATAGATTTTTTTTACCAGTCATGTGTCGAGCACATCCACTATCCATGTACTACGTATTGTCGCAGGTACTCACTTTATTTTCCTGAAATCAAGAGGAGAATAAGACTTTCGGAATCCAAACTTGTTTGGATCCGAGATTTCTAGATAATAAAATTTTAGGTACCCACATATTCCTAGAAAAGTAAGCTTTGTGAAATCCTAAAGATTGGGTTTTGTTTAAGGAACCATTCTTTTCCCAGTGACCACCACATTGACACTTGGTACAAAATGGGGCACTTTGAGAGACAAAGTAATTGTTACTAAAAATTGGTTTTGCATGGATATAACCAAATCCAGATTTATTTCTTAAAGGTCGTATTTGGGAAAACATTTTATCAAAATTTTCCTTACCATGGGTATTGTTTGATAAACACTTCTTTCAGGGAAAAATATCGGACTTCAGTTTTATAACCAAGTTTTTATCCTCAAAATCATTAGTTTTAGAGCTAGAGCTAGGCTCAAAGACACTTTTCTTAGAAATTACATTTTCTAACTCTTTAGAAAGATTGTTCCTCTCAGAACTTACTTCCTCAAGGTTTTTTGAAATACTTTCAAAATCAGCATTTTTCTTATCAAGATCTTTAGAAAGATCTGATATCTCTTTTGTAAGAATATTATTCCTAGATTTTTCCTTATCATGTTTTTTATTGAGTTTCAAACTCTCAATTTCAAGAAGTTCAGCAAACCTAGAAACTTCTTCAGAAGTAGGTGAAGTATTATTTTCATTAGAAGAGGATTCTTCACCTGAGGAGTTATAATACTTACTATCATTAGAATTTAAAGATACATTGGTCAATGATTCAAGATTTCGTACCTTAGCCATAAAACAATGATTATCAATAGGTATTCTGGCTATAAGACCAAGATTCTTCTATCCTGAAGAATCATAATCAGAAGATTCATCTGAAGAGTCACCACCACTGGCACTCCAGGTGTCATTTACTTTCAAAACGTTCTTAGCTTTGGCTTTATAATACTTCTTTCTGTTCCTGTCTGAATGTCTTTCTTTCCTTTCTTTCTTTTTGAGCAAAGGGAAATCTGGTCTAATATGTCCATCTCTCTTTCATTCATAACACATGACTTCTCCATCTTTCTTATCTTTCCTTTCCTTCTTCTTATATTTAGATTGGAAACTTCTTTGGCCGGCTATCTTTTTCCTTCTTCGAGCAAGATTTGCTAACTCATTTTCAGACACTTCACTCTCACTAGATTCGGATTGGAAAATAACTTTCATAGACATAGATCTGGTTACTCTCTCAGGAGTCTTAGCATTCATCTGATTTGATGTTGTTGTAAAAGAAACAATACCATTCCCATTCTTCTTTTTGATGTTGTCACCATTTCTCTTCATTCTATTTTCATGTTGGATAAGAGTGCCAAATAACTCATCAAGAGAAATTTGAGTCACTTTCCTGTTCTCATCTATAACTGTTCTTTTGGATTCCCACTCGTTGGGAATAATATCAATTATCTTGTCCACAAGTGCTTCATCATCTAACCCTTTCTCTCCCATAAACTGTAAACTGTTGACAATAGTCATAAATCTATATTGAACTTTACATATTGGTTCACCATAAGGAAAATTGAAGCCATGGTATTCAGCTCTAAGCATAGATCTCCTAGTTTCGATCACTTTAGATGTTTCAAAGTGTGTAACCTCTATCTTCTTCTAGATACAATTAGCTGCTTCACAAGAATAAATTTGGCTATATATGTTTCTAGTCATTGAACAGAGCAAAGTATTGTGTACCTTATAATTGAGTTGATACTGTTGGTTTTCCTGGTTAGTGAATGTTCTAACTTCCTTATCAGGAATTTTATAATCTCCAGCAAGCATAACGAAATTATCCACTCCAGTATTGATAACAAAAGTCTTCATTCGATCTCTCCAGTACTCATAGTCATTACCATCAAAGAATGGTGGTCTTGTAAGATTTATATTATCAATGGAACCAACATTAATTCCTTCCATACTTGAAAACCTTTGGCACACAAACTTGTTAGTAGAAAAAGTTCGGAATGACAAAATTCGGAATGAGAATGTTTAACATTCGGAATGACCAAGTGAGCAAGAAAAACTTATACGTGAGTATGAGTATTTCAGAGACCTCCTCTGATACCAATTGTAGGATCGAAATAATGATGTATATGCTCAATATACAAGAGGGGGGTGAATTGTATACTTTAAAAATTCTTTTGGAACCTTTAAAGTTAGTTACAAATAACTGTGTTTTCCTTAAGCAAAGGAAAGGGCTAAGTTTAACAAAGTTAAACTAAGCAAATTCACAAAACCTATAACACCAAATGAAAAACTTGGAAAGAGTAATGAAGTTATAAACTTCAAGTCCTATGAACTTTCTTATAAATGAAAAGAGATTCCGAAAGTAGGTTCTGGAAATATGGTTCCGGAAATTGAAACTTAACAAAAGATTACAATATGAGATTCTACCTTAAATCATATAGAATCTAAATGAAATAGAGTACAAGTAAGGAAGTATAAGAAAGTTATACTTTCCTTATAATACAAAATGCAGCGGTAACAAACAAGTAGTAAAACTATAAGTAACAAGATATAAGTCTTTTAACCCAAAGAGAAGGGTATCCAATAACCTTTGATAAAGGTCCCTTGATTTATACTTTCAAGCAAGTATATCTTACCCACACCAGGGTAATCCCTCGATACAAAGATTGGAGTCTCTGTCTTGTTATCCCCGTAAGCCCTCAACATTAAGGTAGTTGGCAACCTCTGTCTTCCTCAGCAAGGAAGCCCTCGAACTACAAGGTAGTCGGCACCTTTGTCTTCCTATCCCCGGAAGTCGTCAAATGTAATCACCAACATTCAGTGTCACACGAATCTTTGAGAGTTAATAAGAGTATCTCTCTCTATAAATTACTTCAACAGCATGTATGCATAATGTCAAAGAAGTCATTCAACAGTCAGCTTTGAGCTCTTTCAAATGATCTCCAATTTATAGGCAAGGTTGGCCTCCTTTGCAACGGTCATATTTACCTTAAAAATCGGAGGGACCTGTACACGTGTAACATAACCAAAAGTTATTTTATAACATAATAGACGACATTGTTTTATAACAAAACATGTGTAACAGAATGTACGACATTGTTTAAAGTCTAACTCAAAAGTTCGGAATGAATGTTCGGAGTGTAAACAAAAATAATTTTTCGAAGTCTAAAATAATTTCGGAGTGTGTAAAACAAAGATGATCAAATTCTATTTAATAGGTGAATTCAGAATGAGAATTCATCAACAGAATTTGTAATGAAAATTTTTCATCAGAATTCGTAATGAGAATTCATCATCAGAATTCATAATGAGAATTCGTCATTAGAATTCGTAATAATAATTCGTTTCCAGAATTCGGAGTAGAACTTTATCAGAGTTCCTATCCGGAATTTAGAATGAAACTTCATTACAGTTCTCATCTGGAATTCGGTACTTAAAACAGAATGTTTCATATCAAAGGTTCAAATGATTCCGAGAATATAGAAATTAATCTGAAACTTATACTTAAGAAATATATGAATGAAAATATGATAAGTATAATTTTTCTTACAAAAGCGATCTTCCTTATAAAAGTGATTTTCCTAATAAAACCAATTTTCCCTATAAAAGAAATTTTCCTTATAAAAGAGATTTTCCTAAAATAAAGGTGTTTGTGATTTTCAAAACAAGAAGGAATTGAAAATTCATAAGTAGAACCTTATTTACTAAATAGCTATCACACATGATTTAATAAATTGGGCTATGAAAGCATCATTTATATGTACGTCAGACGACTACCTCATTAACAGATGTCTATTGTTTTTACATTATGACCTTAAAAGATCAGTAATATAGATCTAAATAGTATTTATGTATGATATATAGTATATATTTATGATTATAGAATAATTATATAACACACAACTTCCTAATTTGAGTTTTTTGGAATATGATAATGACGTTCATTTGTACGGTGGACTATCGCCTCGTGAGTAATGTGATTTATTAATGCTATGAATATTTTGTATTGTAGATGTGTCCAATAAAAATATGTCTAATGTATGAAATTATATCTATTATATAATTATAATAGATCATATACTATGTATTCTTTTAATCAGATATGAAACTTTAAACAACGTTCTTGCATATTTATGTTCTACTGTCTCTATGAATGGTGTATTTCATTTCCTATTTATATCATTATAAATAATTATAAATAAATAAATATAACAAAGGTATATTATATTATAATTATTTTTATCCATATTTATATTTCAAAATAATTATTAATGTATGAGAACTAAAAATATAACATATCAAAACATTTACGAAAAACAATGTTGTTATTACACGAAACATAACATTGACATGAATTGTAAATAAAAATTTAAAAAAAAGGTAGTATGATATATTATATTATATATATATGAATATTATACTATAATGAATATATAATAACTAATTTTTATTATACAGGTGGCTTGATGGAGTAAAACATATGTCAGTACTTAAGATAAAGTATTTTCATCTTGTTTTTCACTTTTGACACAGTCATGAAATATTCACCACCTTTTTTTATGTGGTGGGAAATAATAAAATAAATGTATTTTAAGATGATTCTCATAATTTTTTTTTATTTTTTCATATCAAATTTATATATCTCTTTCATGGTGTTTACTGCTCATATGTTTCAAAATTGATAAAGGATTTTTGCTTCCATTTTTCTTCTTTGAGATAAATGTTTTGTTATGTAGAAATTTTATTTTTCATGGTATATATAATTCCCATTTGGCACGTTATATCTAGAATACCATTATTTTTTTGATATTTTAAATTTCATGTAATGTTATTATTCTATTGGTATTTTGGTTAAATGTTTCAAAAGTTTTAAGAGTTTATTGACGAAATCTAATTGTGTATCGATATTTATTATGATTATTCTTCCAATGATAAAATTTTATGTTCTAACTCTCATGAATTATCATGAATTTATATCTTATTTGATTATTATTGACATATTTATGTAATGTTACCATTTTTCAAACTTTTTTTCTTATGATAATTATTAAAGAGGTTTTGAGAATGTCAATCATTGTTTCTCTCTTTGGTCAAAAATATTTTTTCATCATAATTTTTTTTTCCTAAAAATGTTTTGAAATTTTTTAAATGATATTTTAATGCCAATTTAAATTAAAATATTTAAATAATATTTAATTTTTCAAAAAATATTTTTTTAAAATTATTTTCAATACATCCATTATAAGATTCACATGTTATTTTAAAAAATAGAATTTTGAAAATGTATTATATTTAAAATATTATTTTAAATTATATTAAAATATTAATTTATAATTTATGAAAGGTTATTTTTAATTAACAGTATTTTCAAAATGTTTTATGTTTAATATGTTTTTTAAATTATTTTCAAAAAATCAATTACAAATTTTCAAGTTTATTATCAATAAAAATATTTTTCAAATTGTTTTATGATTTAGAATGTGTTATCATAGTGGAATGATATTTTAGTCAATAACTAATTTATATGAACTTTAAAAATTATTCAATACCTATTCTTTCATATATTGAATTTACTTATTTCTTATTGAAGTTATAATCTAAGGATACCTTTCATATTCCATCATTAAATGGTTTTGGTTATGATAGATTTTTTTTGTAACTCTTTATCATCCATGGGTTATACAATGATAAAATGTTTACAAAACCTACTTATTATCACTAGTTATTCTATGATAATTTTTTTGAAAACTATATATTTTACATTAGAAATGATATGATTAAATTTTTATGATTCTCATTTGATTTCATCAGTAATGATATAATAAATTTTGATGATCTTGTGGAACATATATGTATGATTATTAGGTGATGAGTGGGACGAATACCACCCTCCAATTAATTTGGTAATGATTTATATATATCATGGGAGAATTTTTTTTTTGAATATTTTCTGATCCTAGTATAGTAATGAAGTCCTAGAATTAATATTGAACTAGGTATAGTAATATATGGTTGGAAGTGGGAGTGAACCTATATAGTAAGATAAGTCTACCACTAGAGATTGTTCTGTATCCCACCTTGGATGTGTAACCACATATGTGTGAACATGATTAAATGTTCACACTATTGTGAATAAACCTGATTGAATGTTCCCGATGTTATAAATAAACATGATTACTTGTTCACAATGTTAATTGTGGACCTAGATTTATGTCCATAAGTTTATGAAAAGACAAAATTTCATGACCCTAATATAACGATTGATCCTGTTTCTATTTAAACATGTTCACAATTTCATAATCTCATGTGTATGCCACAAATATATGTATTACTCCTATTTTATTCTAACATTAATCATATTTTTTATGATTTACTTATGAATCATGTCCTAAAAACCTCCAATAATTAATAAAGGATTCATGTTTATTATTTTTGATATGCATGTTGTGGTTTTCAAATGTTATACTCATCTTCTCATACCCTTATAATTATGTAATTTTTAAGAATCATCCTTGTTCAAACTTAATAATAATTTTAGGCCAACCTTTCTTATATTTCTATTTCCCATGTTTTGGTGAATGGTTTTACGTAGGGTATGATGGTGAATATTAATAAAGATGAAGATCATTAAGAGAGATATTGAAGACATATCAACAATTTTAATATTATGATTCCATGATTCTGAATTCAATAAAATATTTTGGTCCTCAAGATTATGATGGTGTATTGTATTGAATATTCATCTAAAAAGATATAATATCCATGTATGTTATGTTTGGGACAATATAGTTGGTATCAATGGAAAGGTTTAATTAAAACGTGGAGACTAGGATGTGAAACCTTCAGTGATATCCATAGGTATATTTTTAAGGATATTTATAGGGATTTATCCAAGGATGTTTCTAAGGGTGAGTTAAAGAATGGAAAATTCCATGTAATTATTGTAAATTATAGAGTGGGTGGTTTCCTAGAAATATATCCATGTCTAGATACGACAAGTTGATGTGGCTATGGAATAGATGTACCTAGGTGTAACAACACCAAAAATAATATTTTTTTCTAGTCTCAATTGGGAATTGGTGCATGATGTTTCACACCATGATTTACACTCCTGAGGGATTTGTGTTAGAAATTAATAAAATATTTACGAACCATCACAATGAATTTATATATAATATAACAACGAATGAGAAATGAAAAATCTATGGTGTCACTGATTAAAAAGAATGTGTCATTATTTTAAAATCTAATGAGTGATTTTGATGATTATGTGGATTTATACTATAATTAGTGCTTCTAACTCTATCCTTTCTATTTTTATTCAATGGTGGAACTGAATAAACTGGGTTGACATTGAATGAGATATATGATTTACTGATGATTTCTAAATTGGGATGACGATGCGCGAAAATGATGTTGTAATGGTTCCTAATTATTTTTCATGTACCATGAAGAAAATTGTGTACCATAACACACTCTCAGACTTACCAAAGAGGATAATTATTCATTTCCATGAGTGTTTGGGTTATATAGAGCATTGATGAAATAATATTTATTTTTCTATATATCCAGAATGTTGGAAGAAGTACAATATATATTATCTTAAATGGACAAGAAGATGTTTTCACTATAGAAAAAAGGACACAAAGTAAGTATAATCAAAGTAAAATGAATTGTCTCATTAATATAATGGATTACATTAGTGGAATCCCAAATATAACATGGAATTTTGAGGGGTCTAGATTAGGAATGTAAGGGAATTATAAAAATTTCTTTCCTAAGTGGAAAGATCATGATGAGATTTATAAAAGTGGCATGAGTAAGGGTTATACAACAGATGATCAAGAGATAAAAAATTACATATGAAAGGAAAGTGGAATTATGGAAGAATATGATTAATCCTATAAAATTTATAAAGGGTGAGGTGGAATAAATTTTTTTATGTATTTGGAGTCATAAATTATAAATAGTGAAAAATATAAGGATTGTTCAGTGTAATGTTTTCATTAAGGATCTAAAAGTGTGTGTTTAATGGTATTGATGACCTATAAAATTTTATTTATGGAATGGTTAAATATTATGGAAAACACATGATTAAGAGAAGGTATCCCTTAATGTATTACTAATATTGTAAAAATGATGTATAATTCAGATAAGAATATATTGGTTGAGAATAGAGTATATTGGCTGCTGGTAATTATCTTGTATATATATAAATGATTTTTTGACATTGTAGTTTATGAAATCATGGATAGATGTTATCACATTTTTTTATTTAAGTATTATGTCCAATAATATTTAAAATAAGAAACAACTGATTTTTTCAAAAGGGATTTATGGTAATTATAGTTACCACCATGTTTGAAGAGAATACATGATGAACTTATTCACTTGTCTGTTATGTGAAAACTATGAAATGCATTATTATATATGGGGAATCAATGCTAAAATAATTTTGATAAGTTTAGTTACCTTGCATTCTATAGTTTTTGATTTTCAACTTCTAAAAGGGCCAAATGGGTAACCATTTATAAAATATATTGAACTTTGAATAAGGATTTAATGATTCATGTGTTCATTCTCTATATGAATATTTATACATATTAGATAAAATTTTATGATCGATTCATTTATGACAACTGAATATAGGTGGAATGAATTATCATTCAGTCTATGGATCTTATGATATATTAGTGCTACAAGGATAAAAAAGTAATCTTCATTTCATAGAGTAGGAGATGACGTCGAAATTGAGCGACACACAACCAAAGAGTGAGATTCATCATATGAAATGGATTGAAATAATTTATTTATATCTCCTTGTAAGAATTCAGAAATGTTAAAAAATGTATCTTGAAATAAAAATGTTATCATAGTACCTTTATTTTTCATGAATCAAATGGTCCCTTAGAGCATCACATATTCATGGTTCTGTGATCATTAACTTTCTCAAGATCACTCACTTTCTTATCAAAAGTGATCTATATAACTCTCTATAATTATTTATTTTTTTATCCACATATGAATCATCACTTTCCAACTACATTCTCTATTGTGGATACCTTGTTATGAGTTACATTGGGTAATCGTAATGTTTCCAACATTTACATTTTAATGGATGTTTTATTATTCATTTTTTTGAAGTGGGATCCAATGAAATGAAATTTCATGTGTTAAAACATTTATGTCCTAGATTATTATAAGGGAGAAATTAATTTTAGGGTGGATAAAATGTAACACCCCAAGGACTTAAGAATTATTAATTTGTGATTATATTTAAATTATTTGATCTCTTATATTGTAGGCTACTCCATGTTAAGATTGATTTATACGCAACACAATGTTATGAACATGATACCCACAACATTGATTTTAATTTATGGAACATGATACACTAATTTTGGAATGTTTTTTATGTTATTACATTTTTATATTCAGTTACATGCAACACTGATCATATATTGTGAAACACAAAACCCTGTTATTTTCTTCCATTACATGGAACATATATTTTAAATCTTCTATGATGTACTATTAAAATAATTGTATAGTAATCACCAACAAGCTGAAATGGTGGTTATGAAAATATGATTTATTCTTGATTAAAAATTTAAATATTTGGTAACTAATTTATTATAAATAAAAGAAGAACTGTCTAAAAATAACGAAATTCCTTTTTTAAAAAATAATTTTTTTATGCACAAGCATGTTTTATCAGAATAAAAAAAAAGATTGATAAATTATTTTAATCAAACATATATATAAATATATATTATATTCAATAAGATATTTTAAAATCTTCTAATGTACTTTCTAGATAAGACATAGGAATAAATCCAATGTTACATATAACTATATGTATTTTTTAAAAAGGGTAGTTTTACAGCTTTGTAATGGAATACTAATATTAAAATCAAATTATTACACTTTTATAAATTATATTTTTCCAAATGAAGTAAATTTTTTAAGGATTAAAATAAAAATTATCATATAGGGATTTTTTGTATTTTTTTTAAAAGGGTTCTTTTTAGGATAAATAGTTAAAAATACTCTTTTGTAATTGAAAAATTCCTTTTCTCTTAAAATATTTATAATGTTAAATTTTGTTTTATTTTTTTATTAATTATAATTATATAAATTATAAATAAATTAAAATAATTTAATCCATTTTATTCCATTTCACAATGAAATTAGTTATAAAAACATTTTAATCTTTTGAACATTTTGATTTAAAACCTCACTTTCTCATCGTGTCTGTGAGATTAATATTAAACTAATTTCTATCAATCATATGAATTGAATTTTTAAAATTGTATTCCATTTTTGGAATAATAGAAATTTCTAATTTCTAATTAGACCAAATCAAATTTTTAATGAAAACTATTAGTGAAAATAGTTGAAATTAATCACAGTGATAAATAGAAAAATCTGATTACCAAAAGACTCAAGTATAAAAAAATGGGAAAATGACATATAAAATAGTGCATATAAAATTTTATGGACATATTTAATTTCTAACCCATCATTGATCTAATTATTTTCATTATTATGGCATTTTGGTAGTACAAATTTTGGTTCACCGTCTATTCATTATACAATCACATGTGTGTCGCCTCCCCCACTTATAAAAGGTCACCCACTCTACAGCTCTATTAAAATCCTAAAAACCAATTGTTTTATCCAATAAGATACTATATAACTTATCCACTTCCCTACCTTAATTCAAAAATCCTTACATTGGTCATAAATCTAATCAAGGAATTCCTCTGGGGAAACCAAAAGGTGTTACCCAAAAAACATTACATTAATCGACGTGTAATTTGTTTAATTTCAACATAAAGCTAATTATATCATTTTTTATATCATGTAAAAATAATATTAAAAATATATTAAATAAACATAAATTTAATTATTTTTAGGTTACAACCTACAATCATAGAAATTTCCATCATGTGGGCAACAAAATCATCGTTTTGTAGTATAACAGACTACCTCCTCATAAACTGAAGTCATTTATTTTTAAATTACCACATTTAAATGTATATAATATTGATTTAAATACATTTTATATATGATATATATGTTTTTATGACGTCTTATTTGTTTTCTAATTATTATATGACGCATAACTTTAAACCTTCTATTTTTTAGAAATATGATAATGTTGTTCGTGTGGACAGGGGACTATTACCTCACGAAGTGATGTAATTTTTTCATTCAATACATATCATATAGATAGGACGTGTTTAATAAAAATATGTTATATATATGTATTATAAATTATTATATAATTTTAATATATAATATATTTTTCTTTTCATTGAATCTGATAATAAAATGGAAACATCATTCATGTGTATGTACGCCCTACCATCTCTATGAACGATGTATTTCATTTCCTATTTCTATATTTATAGAATATTATAAATTACAATAAATACATAATAAATATCATATTTATATTATTTTCATAATTCTATATATTATAGAATCATTATTAATATAACAAAACCATTAATATGACAAATTTATACATTTACAAAAAACCAAGCGGTTATTACTCGAAATGTAACATTAACATGTAATTGTTAATAAATGGGTAATAAAATGTCAAGGTAAAATGATATATGGTATGATAAATATGAAAATTATTCTATAATAAATGTATACTAAACATATGTTTATTTTAAAGTATTCATGAATGGGTATAACAGAAGAAAATACTTTTATTGGGAGATTTCTGTATCACTTTTTGCATTTGTGGGACTTGTGATATATTCACCACCCACTTCTTATTTTTAGTGTATTCATATCAGATGAATTTATTTTATTATTATAATAAAAAAAATTTATTTAAATATCCATTTTAGTATCTCTCTTTCATTGGGATTATGGTTCAAAATTTTCCAAATTAGTGAAGGTTTTTGTCTATATTTTCTTTCATTGAGGCACATGCAACGTTATGAACATATATTATTTTTAGAAGTTTATACAATTCCCATTTTACATGTAATATATAAATCCCATTATTTTCATGATATTTTTTTGTTTATTTAATGTTATTCTTTCATGGGTATTTGGTTACGACGTTACCAATGAGGTAAAAGTTTATTACTACAATCTCATGATTTATCATGATAATTTATGATATAAAAAAAACATTTTATCTGTATCTTAAGAATTATTAAGAGTTTTCTTCTCCATTTATTATTCATGACATGTAAATTTAATGATACTATTTCTTCACTATTTTTTATTAAAGATAATTAATAAAAAAAATTAAATTCAATATTATTTCTCCCTTCGACCGGATATCAAAGTTCATCCCCAAACAATGTTTACTAAAATTTCATTCAAAAATTTTATTAAATGATTACTTAATATCATTATCCAGGGAAATGGTTTTTAAAATGTAATGGATTTAAAAATTGTTAAAATGAATTCTAACTTTTATTTTATATGTTTCAAAGGTTATTTTCAAATAAAAGGATTTCAAAAAGGTTTTATGTTTAAAATATTTTTTAAACGACCTTCAATGATTTTTCATAAAATTTTCAAATATTATTTAAAAAAATAGTAATACAATAAATGTATTAAAAGGTTTTTAAGTGATTTTCCAAGATTCCTATGTATTTTTTCAAGTATATTTTCAAATAAAATTATTTTGAAAATGTTTTTTTGTTTTAAATTAAATCTTCATTGTAGAAATGATATTTTCCTCAAAAAATTATTCACATGGTCTTTAAAAATTATTTTACATACATTTGATTTCTTTAGTTGATGTTGTATATGTCTTACTAGTGATATTATACAAGTATAACATTCATATTATATCGTTTAATGGTTTCTATTTTGATAGAATTATGATTATGAAACTAATATCACTTCCATGGGTTATACCATAACGAAATGTTTATGAAACCTGCTTATTTTCATGGGTTATGATGTAATAAAATTACTGTGAAACCTGTATATTTTTCATAGGTTATGATATGAGTTGATTTGTATAATTCCTATTTTATTTTATTGGATATTATATGAAGACTTTTTATAATATTGTTTCCCACATATATTTGACTGTTATGTGATGTGTGGGAACTATATCATCCTTCAACATGTTTGGTAAATATTTATATATCTAATGATATAGACATGAATAGATTTGGGGGAGGACATGGTACATTAATAAGGTGTTGGAATGGGTGGTGAAATCTATATAGAAATACATGATTGTATTAGGGATTGCAGTCAATATAGTAAGACATGGCTACCACAACGGATGATGGTGTGTCCCACCATAGAGGTGTATATACCTTTGTGTGAACATGATTACATGTTCACTATGTTATGTGTGAACCTAAATACAAATTAATAACTTTTTTCATAAACCTGATTACTTGTTCACAATATTATGGTATGCTTATGTATATTCCTTTCTTACCCATACTAAGAATTTGATCCCACTATTTCTTATGTTTCCATTTTCAGTGTATAATGTATGATTTCAACTATGGTATGATTCTAAAGAGTACTAAATGGGAAGATCATTATAGAAGATATTGAAGATATTTCACCAAATTGTAAGATTATGTTTCCATGTTTCCACTGTCAATAAACTATTATGGTTCTTATAAATGTGTTTGTTTAATGTAATGAATATTCATTATAAAAGATGCAATATCCATGTATGTTAATCCTAAATATCTATATGATTAGTTTCAAATAATGGGATGATGTTTGATACTATTCCCCATAATTGAATTTTTTTTCTATAGATTAGTCTTTGACTAAGGGTATTTAGATAATTATGAAGTGATAATGAATTTAAGGAAGAACAATGTTGGTTATTCAGGCCTACTAATGTTGATGACATACTCAATAATATAAAAAATACTTATATCATTGAACACCATTTTCAAATGAATAAATATTAATCTTGAAAGTGAAATAATAATAATTCTTATTAATGGATAAATGATTAATTAATATGTAATGTGATGTATATATTCTTTTTTAAGACCGATCCTAGAGAAATAGATGTCATAAATCCCTTATAATTATACTGATATATGATTATAATGGGATATAATATCATTTAGTGTGGTTTTTTGGGGATGGTATTCAATATTTTCTCATTTCATACAGTACACCATCCATGTCTATTAGGAAACTGACACCAAAATGTTTTGTGGGAACTTTCTCCCACATACAGGATTGCAATAGAATGGATGGTTGGATTCTCCCTCTCCCCATATATCCCTTCTGACATAGTGCGACTAAGAGTATCTCATGATATAATAGGTTACATTATAGGTTTTATTCCAACCCCATATATAGTTTCTCTCGGATTTACCATACTTTTAATAGTTTTTTGTAATGGATTGAGATATGGCACGTACTTTTCTCTTGATGAGTCAGATCCATATTTCCATTTGTGTGGTTGCACTGGTTATGATTTCCTGCAATATAATGTTTTTTCATAGGTCGTTATATATTCTAGATATACAATTTTATACATATGGTATGGTGGTAGTGAATAGGTGTATACATGTACTGATGACAACATGGGATGTTGGGCATTTTTGAGACTAAGGTAGGTAATTTAAAGGAAAAAATCATACCACAGATGTATTTACATATGGTATGGATAATAATATGATGTCTTCATTGTGGAGTGAGATTGAAAATACTATGTGGATGTGTAAACATGTTACTTTAACTTATATATATATATATATATATTCAAATAATGGTTGACATTCTTCTATATGAAATACGGTGACTGAGACATGGTGAGGAAGAGAAAAGAATAATATACTAATATAGGTGATGATTTAGATGAATTTATTTATTCACTGGGATTTATTATCCATCTTTTATATTATGTACAGGAGGTTTGAGGGATGATCCAACTGATTGTACATGTTATTTTCACCCTAAGTATTTATTAATTTTTTTCGGGTTAGTAAAATATTGTCAGGGATTAACATAAGAATTTCTAATTTGAGTAGTTTTTTAGATGTTTTTTGGGATTCATTTTCAATTTGGAATATTTATATAATTTTTTAGTATTTTTAGTTCTTCTTGTTTTATTTCGTTACATTCATGCACTACGATTATCATTTATTATATTGTATTTTTTTCTTGTATTTATAATTGATGTTGGATTGTTTCTTTAGCATCGTATCTCTTAAAACCTAAATATTTTTAAAGGATGAATCATCCCTTGTTTTTTATTTGTATATCCTAAGTTTTAGTAATCAAACCATAACCTACTAGAGGCATGTTTGGGGGTTTTTATCATATCTCTTTTATTTCCATCCCCCGAGGGGTACATTTAGTGGGAGAGTTTCATTAAAAAATCGTGGAAATTTTATCCTTCCAAAATAACGGAGATGACATTAATTTGTTATTATTGTTATATTAAATCTTGAAATCCAATTTGTATAATGTATAAGAAATTCATATGAGTAAAATAAAACATCATTGTTCACTTAAGTGATTTAAACCCACCACGGGTGGATGATTTTTTAAAAGGATTTTAAATTAATGGTAAAAGAAATAAACATTATTATTTCATAAAGATATTATATAATAATTAATATAATTTTTTAGGACTACTTTTAAATATTTATTATTTTATAAAATGGTAATGATTATAATTTAAATGAGGACACTTGGCCTTTATGACCAGTATTTTGAAATAGTGATGGCTTCTGAAAAAAGATTCATGATGAGAGAGAATATGAAATATCTCATCAATAAAGGGATAAAAAAATATTAAATTGGAATTATAATAATTTGATAACAATTAAGTGGAATTTTAATTTAGTTTTATGATAAAAGTGTCACAAAAAGATGAATAATATTCTTGGAAACCTTTACTTTTCTTTTCGAATCGCCAACTTTGGATTGCAAGTAAGTCTATCGAAAGAGGGACTTTTGGATAAACTAAATCCTTATAAGTATATATATGGGGTTTTATATGGGAATTTTGGTCTAAAATTATCAATGAATACATTTTCATCAGTTGGAGAAAGTATTATAGAATTATAGGTTTTATAGGCAAGGGGGAGTGGTACCATTGAATAACGTATTAATGATTTTATTATTTGGACTCAAGACTATGAATTGTGTTGATTTATATGACATAGATTACTATTCGATAAATAACATAGGTTTATTTGACATTTAAATGCACAAAAATAGAATGGAAACATGGTAATACTTTATGAAAATAAATAATCAAATATTGTATTTTATTCGAATAAAATATGACTTAGCTTTTGAAAAATAATTTATAGATTTGGAAATTTAAAAAATTATTTTTAGATGAATTATTTTATTCTTTGAATACAATTTTAAACTAAAAATATTTTATTTTTATGTTATATTAATATCATGATCATTTCATAAAACATACTACATTCATAGAAACTGTATTTTGTACTATTCACCTCCAAATAATCATTTTTAAAAAATAATAAATAATCACCATAAACTAATTTTGTCATGATGATTCACATAATAAATCAATGTTTAACAAATTATAATTCTAAATATTATAATTTTAACATTTAAATATAATCATATAATATATATAAAAACATAGTTACCTAGAATAAGTAAAATTTATTTTGTTATCATTGGCTGGATTTCAATTTTTAATTATTGCCTAATTTTTATATTATTGATAATTAATTATTTCTTACATTATAAAAACAATATTAAAATATATAGTATATATTATAATCAAAAATAAATTTCCAAATTAGGTAATTTATTATTTTAGTTTCAATATAAAAATTAATTGTTTACTAATTAATATTAAATATACATTATTAAGTTTTTTTCCTATACATAATTTAACAAAATAAAAAAATTAATATAATAATATATTTATATTTATTTATTTGTTAATGTTAATTATTAATTAATTGACATTTTACTATTAAAAATGAACATGTTGTTGTTCTAACAGTCAGTTTTTATTCTAGTTGTCAGTTATAATTCCAACATCATATATTCCTAAAACATCATAAAAATTAATTATTATTATTTTCACCATTCAATAAATTTTATATTAGCATTATTTATTCTTCATTAATAAAATTACAATTTTATATACAATTTTTGACAATTTTTTAATGGTCATGATGTTTCTATAATACCATGATTCTTTTTATTTATAGATTCTATATGTTTTTTATTTTATTTTATTTCCCCATTATACTATTTTTAATTTCATGGGGTATATTTATCCATCCAATATAATTTTATGTTATAAAATAAAATAGTAATTTCCCCATTTTTGTCTTTTATTCATTTAAACAAATCCATTATACTTATTTATAATATTTTATAAGAAATTTGGATATAATACTGGAAAATAATTAAGCAATTGATATTTTAATTAATTTTCAGGTCTATATAATTTGAAATAAAATAATATACATGCATAAAAAATCTATTATTATATTTTATTAAAATAGTTACAAAATTATTCACTGAGACATTGTGATGTAAAATATATTAAAAGTATAAATAATTTAATTAACATGTTTTGATATAATAATATATAATTTTGGATTCATAAAAAGTGTTAATATTTTATTGGAGAAAATATATTGTATTATGAAAAAGTTATAATTTTCTAAGTGAAATATTTTTATTTGAAAAAAAACTATATTAAATTTTAAGAATGATTTTAATGAAATATATTATATATGTGTGTTTCTGTATAAAATGAAAAAAATATCCATTGAATGATTAATTTATATTTATAGTAAAACATCTAGAAGTGTGAGTCTTAAGGAACTTAAGCTGGGTTTAGATCATTTATCAGTTATTTTTGTAGGATTTTGAAAGGAAGAATAAAATTATAAAATATATTGCATTATAGTTTGAACTCAGAGTGTAATTTTTAAACTCATTGGGTCATAGTTTAAACTAATAGTATCATTGCTGAATCAATAGTGTCATAGATGAACTGAAAATTAAAAATATCATAAATTAATTTTCCATATTCATATGATAGTTTACGTGATTTTTTTTACTTGTTTCCATTATTTAGACTAACCTCTTTAGTTTCAAAATCCAGTATGTAACATGAATGAATGAAGTCAATAATTAATTTTATAAACAATGTATTTGTTATCCTAATAATATACTATATTGAATGGGATCTAATGTAGTAAATATCATGTATGTGATTTCCATTCTATCACATGTTATAAATAACAACTTGAACTTGGAAAACTGATAAATTTACCAAATAAGGACAAAATATATATAGATTCCTCCATTAGATGATGATCATTATCCTTAAATGGATAATTAGATTGACTAATAGATGAAAATAGTTAAAATGATAGAAAATAGATGGATTTCAGTAATGAATTGTTAGGGAAAGATCTTAATAATTGCACATTCTTTTATCTTTGAACTGGAATTAACATTCTTATAATCCAAATGATATTTTTTGATAATACATTTATAGATTTAGAAAAATAATAATAGATAGAAAACCCATAAATGATAAGTCGACACTTATACTCAGAATCCCTATTTTCACAAAAAATAAAATGACTTAAAAATAAAGAATTATTTATATTCTAATTATATCTTATAAAATTGTATTCTTTACTATGTCCTTATATTTTCACATCATTAATTTACTATGAAATTTTTTTTTAAATTTTGTCTGACCATAAAAAAAATAAGTAAGTGACATGAATAAAGAACTACCAATCCAATAAAAAACATAAAAACCCATGTAATGTTTTCCTTTATATTTAATTATATTTGTCCATATGAAATAAAAACGTTCACATGAAAAAAAATTATTTATAAAAGAGAACCTTTAAAATCCTTATCAATATAATAAAAACCCATTTAGGAAATTTAGAGCATCACATTCATAAAACACTTTCAACACCCTTGCAAATGGAATAACCATATGTCTGACTACAAATATAATTCTCCAAAAAACATTATCATCGCCCAAAGAATTGGAGTCTTATAACGTGTCACACACTTCATATAAGATATATTATTCTCACTTATTTTTCATGTGTTTTAATGGGGGCCAACCCTTTATATAAGCTATATTAGGCTCCCCGTGAGCAATAATGGGGCTCAACCCATCATATAAGCTATATTAGGCTCACTTGAGTGAAATAATGAGGGTTAACCGATTGTATAAATTTTATTGAGCACACCCATTTCTCATAAAAGGGTATTTTACAATATCATGAATTAAATAGTTTATATTTAGATATTTTCGTCATAATAATCTTTTAAAAACTCTCTTTTACCCAAATAAAAACATGTGTGGATACCTAAAACCTCTTTTCTTCTAATTATTTTTTTAAAAGCTAAAACATGTTAATATCTTAAATAGTCCATTCTATTTTAGAATTACCATAGAATATTATAAATTACGTAATGAAATCATTGAGTTATTATGATACTATGAAATTAATTTCTTGTTGTATATGTTAAAAAACATTTTGTTTTCATTTTGTTAAAAATATTTGGAAGATGATCTCTAAAAAGGATATCTTTAATAAATGGCCCTTACCTTGATTAGGATTCATCATATATGCTATTTATCTTCCTAAATAATAAATTAGATTATTTTTAAAATTTCATTAGAAAATTTTTCATGTTTATTACTCCCTTTATATTACTTCTTACCATGTTATAAGAACTACTTAATTATATAAATTCTCAGTGGATGTTTTGATGATATTTAGATTATAAGCCCAAAATGACATAGGTGTGATCTCTATGGTAAAATAGTTCACTATTACATAATATAGATAATAATATAAATGAAATAATTGTCACATTTATATATCAGTTATTCATTAAAATAGATCCTTGAATTATTGTTATGAAACAATTATCTACTTTATAATCATGGAGGCAGTATGTCGTATGAACGCAGGAGTAATGTTTCCATTTTTCAATGATAATTACATAAATAAGGTAGATATTAAATAATATTTACATAATGATAACAATATATTTTATATCATACTATTATTTTAAATATAAATATATGCATATATCATCTATGAGATGTCTTGATGAAATAATAACCACAAATATTTTTGGAGGTGGTAGTCCACAGGTACGTGCGAGCAACATTATCATTTTATTTTCATGTAATGTTAATGATATTAATGATATAATATATTTTTAGATTTACAAATATATCATCAATGTAATATAAATAAAACCATTAATTTATTTATTAAAGCCATTATTAATGTCCATTGATGGAAATTTAATTATATCTATTCATGAGGTGGTAGTCCAACTTACACACGAATAATGGTTTAATTTCCCACTCTATTGAATAGAAGATGAATATAGATCATTAAAATAAAATATTAACATGTAAAATTTTCTATGATACTGCATTTTTAATTTATCTTGGCTGAATAAGCTTTGAGGGATGTTGAAGAATAAACCAAACTAAAAAATTCATACAAAAACAATACCACTTATTTAGAATACAAGCTTCTCTTAACACCTTATAACCAATATAATTAAAATTATACCTATAAAAGACCTATATAATGATTTTTTGGATTCTAGGAAGTTATTTTGGAAGGTATGTTCCTAACTGAATGGCTTATTAAGTCTTAATAAATGAGAAGAAGAGGATCACTTTTATAAGAGAGTGGAGGGGTGCACTAGGATTTTCTCCAAAAAAATTTATTAATATAAATTAATTTTCAATTTAAAATTGATATAAATGGATTTATTTCTAATATATGATATGATTTGGTTAAAATACCATATTAAAAAAAATTAGATATGTTTTAACTGCATTTCTTCCTTTATACTTAGGTTTTAACCCCTATTTATCTTCTTTAAAGCATCCTGTGACAACATGGTTTTTTACGGTATTAGTGTAAATCTAGTTACTATAAAATTAATAAAGACAAATAAAAAGACCATAGATGATATTTTTGACCTTATCCTAATAAAGTTTCCAAATTTATAATTTTCATGAACATTATATCATTTTATATTATATTATTCACTATAAAGTATCGATATTATCAATTTTTTAAACTATTCAATACATTGTCCTTAATAATAATTATAAAACATCTAAGATACTAAACAGTATATCAGTATATCACTAAAATATTTTGGTAGTCAATAAAATTTCATGATAACATTATTTTTATCAAATTATATTTATTTGAATAGTAATAATATTATTTATTTTATTTGTCCACTAATTAAACAATTACTACATCAATGTCATGTAAGAATTTAAGGTAATTAGTTTTCATTTCAAATTAAAATAAAATTATCATTATTAAGATAAATATTTAATATTGGAAAATAAAATTTATAGGTCAACATATCCTCTAGATTACACCATATTAAACATATTACACTTATTCAAAACAAGTGTTTGACATTTTTTATATTTCATTAAATAAAATACTATAAAGGTCATAATATAATTAAAGATGACCCAAAAGGTCATAAAATTGACCCATGTATTATTATTGACGATATATTCTCATTAAATAATATTTATCTTATTTTTTGGGTCATTATATGGTTTTTATCATTTTATATAAAAGCTAGATTACATGATTTACTCGTTAATGTGATAATAAAAATTAATAAGGTTACTACTCACATTATCCCTATATAAAAGGGAAATTTTAATAAAATTATACCCACTTATTCCAAATACTGAAACAATTTTTCAATATTCAATACACATAATTTTACAAATTTATTTTAAAAATAAATAGAAACACCAATGAAAAACTATTTTCCCTAAAAAATACCTTTTAAAATATTAAAATTTTAAACTAAATTCATGTATAAAATCCATTAAGAATCATAATTTTAGTATATTATATCTAAATTATATTCTAAAAAAATTAAAAGAAAAAAATCATATTTTTTATTTATAAATACTGTAAAATAAAATATAGTCTCTAATAAAAAATGGTATTCTCCACTTGAAAAGTCAATATTTCAAGAAAATTTTCAAAAAATCGTCAAAAGATAATTTTGATCTGATGAATTTAAAAATGTAATTAATTTTTCGAAATTAAATTTCTATAATATAAAGAATAAACTTTAGAAAAAATATTATACAAAATAAGTTTAATTAGATCATTTTATTTTTGATTTTATATATTACTTTACATATTTATAAGGAATATAATTTCATAATTTAGGAAAACTAAAAAATATTTAAATTATTGGTTCTATAATATGTTGGGTTTTTAAAGTCTCTCCCTTACATTTGGAAATTTTACCCTCATAATTGTGAACTCTTGATCAATAACAAGGGTAGGACAACTAAAAATAACTTTTATGATATCTCACATCTTAAAAAGGTCCAAAAACATCAATATTATTAGGGAGAAAAGGGATGTATAATGGAAATCTAGAGGAATACTACTTGGTTTCTCATTAGGAGAACATTAGTATAAAATGAAAACATGGATAAGAAAGAGAAACCTAAATCTCATGAACTGATAGTGAGTGATAGATAACATTGTCTTGAGAAAGTTGAAAATCACAAAACCCTAAATCTATGATGGGTTAAAAGGCCACTGATTTATTTGAAGTAAAATTAAATGAATTTTTTTTAACTCATGATCATTTTCATTGATTTCAGAAATTCCATTTCAATTTATACCATGAAAAAAAAGTAAATATAATTACTAGAAAATTATAATTTCAACATTTAATCAATTTCCACAACAATATATTATTTCTCTCTAAATAATGAGTATTGAAGATTAAATTACATGCATGATGTTGTATAATAAAATCCAAATGATCAAAAAATCCATAAAAAAATATAAATTTATTCTAGATAATTTTAAGAATTAACTTAAATCAAAAATTTTAGTATACGATAAGATATTTCCCAAAAATATATAAATCATTATATGGAGAATTATCCATTAATCGGTAAAATTCAACTGTAATATCACAATATCAACATAGATTTTTTAATTAATAACTATCATTAAAATTTCCTAAAAATATTATATACTAACATTAAAACCAAATAATTAAAAGGATTTGATCACATAGTATTTCCAGATAAATTAAACATTTATGTCAAAATAATTTTAATAACTCTTAAAGTATCATACTATAATTTTGATTTCCTAAAAAATTATTTGTATTGATATGCTATCCAATTCAATAAATAACCTATATCACTATAAAACCAAAAACAAAATCACATATTTCTCAAAAATATAATTTATTCTTCAGGCCGAAAATAAAATCCCATTATATTCTGTTAAACTAAATCTTGTAATTCTACCAAAAATTATTATGACCATGTTTTGAAATAACCGTAATAATTTAATCACGAAATAAATTTCATATACTACAGTTATCTACATGATAAAACATATGTTTTTAAATTGAAATATCCAATAATTACATCAAAAAAATGTCCCCAAAATTTTCCTTTTCACATTAAAATTTCTTAACATAATTATTCAAAAGGGGTTTTGAGACATTTAACTTATGACAAATGATAAAATTATAAATCCATGATGGTATCCAAAAATATTACTAAAACATCTTAATATCCAATGTTGTTTAAACCATCCTGTGACACAACCTATAAGGACATGAATATATTCATTACATATTATAGTGACATTGAACTATAATTCACACTATTACAATATCAAAGAATATTTTGGCTTATACTTTTAGAGAATAAAGATAAAATATTTTATATTTGATCTATAAATTATAACAGGACCCTTATACATAGTATCAATTTTTCAAATCATGTAATACTTTATTAAAATATAACTTCATTTCTTTTCATGACATATCTTCTCAAAATTTATTCTTGACCACTTCTGTGAACTTAATCACCTTTAAATCCATATGAAAATATTTTAAAAATGTTCTATGAGTGCAAAAAGCTCAGTATGATACACAAATAACGAAAATAATTAGTCTGATGAAATACCTGAAAACACATATAATGTTTACCTTTAGCTACAATGTTTTTTTAGCATGTGAAATAAGACATTTCTACATGATAAACACACAATTTTTTTTTTCAAAAATGGACTCTTTAAAAACCCTATCAAGAAAATATAATCAATTTTTGGAAAATTTAGAACATCACATTCATAAAAGGATTTCAAAACACTAGAAATTTGAATAAACACACATTTGACTTCCAATATAATTTTCTAAAAAAACATAATCATTACTCATTTCTTTAGTGATCTATAATAGAGATCACCCTTCATATAATCTATATGAGAATCATATATTTTTAATGAGCATTAAGGGGGGATCGACCCTTCATATAATATATAACATGATTGCATGTGAGCTATAATTAGTCTAAACCCACCATATAAACTATATTAGGCTCCCCCATTTTTAGTAGAATTTTAGAGTACTATATAAAGAATAAAACATTTTATTATTCTAACTTTATGTCATAAACCACTCTTAAAAACACTATAAACACAAATAAAAACTCATTTTCCTATCAAAATAACATTTTATTTTAAAAATTAAATTTCAAAATATAAAACCTCTGAACATCATCAAGAAACTATATTTATAGAAAATAAACATATAAAATATTAAAAGAAACTTCTTAGAATTGAGGTTTCATGATGGTAGGAAATTCTGTTCATGTTGTATATGTAGTAAAACATTCAATTTGATATTGGTAAAAAGTGTTGAAAGGGTAACTTTAAAAGTTTTTTTAAAATAAAGTCATTTACCATGAGTTTGATTCATCATATAGGTTCCTTTTATTCCTAAATAATAAAAATAAGTCAATTTTATACTCTATTAAGAACCATTTTCATGTTGTTTGTTCCCTTTATTCACATAATACAATTTTATACCAATTATATTATTATTTATGTTCACATTGGATATGTTGATTATATTTGGACATATATCCAAAATGACTTAGGTATGTTGACCATTGTCAAAGAGTTAATTATTCATCCATCTTATGAATAATATTCATGAAATAATTATCAATTTTATAAATCAATTATTCTTTTAAATACAACCATAAATTTATTTATGATGATTCATACAATTTATAATCATGGAGATTGTTGGCTGTTTTCTTACATTTGTAAATTTTTCATTTTTTCAAATATTAAGATGAAAAAATGGATGATATTATTTTATGAATATGGAGTGATAATAATATAACATATCTTATATTAGTTATTTATAAATATATATCATCCATGTGGTTTCATGATGAAAAGATATTCACATCACTTTGTTGAGGTGGTAGTCTATATTTCAACACAAGCAACATTATTATTTTTATATGCAAGAAAATTTATGAATTTAAATAATATAATATCTTCTCAGAACGATAAATAATTCATTAATATCATATAAAAAATAATACTATCATTATAATAAGTCATTAGGGATAGTGATGGAAATCAAATTACATAGGTCTATGAGGTGGTAGTCCGTCGTACACATGATAGCAGTTTTGTTTCTCATTCAATAGAATATGAGATATATATTGGTAATTCCGCATACATAATGACATATAAGTTTATGTAGGTTAATTTTGATAGTCTTTTACCATTTTTTAATTAGTTTTTAGGGTTGTGTATAATGACACAAAACAAAAACATGAAAATAAAAACTATACCCCTCATTTAGAGACCCTCATCTGGTTAACACCTTAAGACCTATAATATTTTTATTATACATAAAAAGGCATCTATAATGAATAAAGGAATTATATAAATTTATTTTGGATGTTATTGGAAGAAAAAAAGGTTAATATGTGCGAATTAATGATAATAAAATGTTACCTTTTAAAAGAGAGTGGTGGGGTAGTCATGTAATTTCTTAAAATATTAAATTTAAATAAATTATTGTTAATTTTTAAACGGATCCAAAGTGATTTAGTTCAAATATAATACAATGATAGGTCCAAATCATATCTTAAAATAAAAAATATACATGTTTCGGCTATATTTATACCATTATATTTTTGTTTTTACCCATATTTAACCCATTTAACTCTTATCACGACTAATGGATTTTCACTCTTTAAGGGTAAGTATAATGATAATAAAATAGAAAAAACACCATTAAATTGAGAATGGTTGATATTTTAAACCTTACTACAAACAATAGGCTGAATTAAATATTTTAATGAATTTTGTATCATTTAATAAAATATAATTTTCTATAAAATATTCATAAATTATTTTTCTGAAACTATTCATTACTTTGAAGTTAATAAAATTAATAAAAAATATAAAATTTGAAAAAAAGGTAATATATCTCAAACATGTAAATCTCATCTAAAAAATTCATTTCGTACATTATATATCTCAAATTAGATTTATTTTTCTACTTTTATTATTATTTACTTAATTTTCCATTAAATATATAATTAATAATTTAACATTGTGTAATAATTTAAGGTATTTATTTTTCAAAAAAATTAAAATAAATTAGCTGGTTGAAGATAAATATGTTTTATTTTAAATGGTAGATGACTCATATGAATTTTCCATTCATGATGTTATATCCTAGGTAATGGTTGAAAACAATTATTTCAATATTATAAGTATTAATGAATTACAAAGTTATATTAATTATGTATACAAAGTAATACATAAAATTAAGAATGAGATGGTTATATTTATCCTATTTACTATACTATTCTATTTAAAAAAATAATTTCAAAATTATATAATTTTAAATTTTAAAAATAAATTTTATTTTTAAATTCATCTTCTTAAAATTATCTTATTATTTTTTATAAATTTTTGGAAAATATTGATTTATCATAAAATTGTGAAAAATAATAATTTTTTTTGAAAAGTGTAATTTATTTTAATGTAGTTACATTTTGAAATTATGATTTACAATATTTTAAAATTTAAAGTAGTTCATTTTTACATAAAATATTATAATTATATTATTAAAAAAATTATATTCAAATTTAATTCTGTATAAAAACAATTTATATTTTAAAAGGGGATTTTCCTAGAAAACCCATTTATCATTATAATTTTCAGGTTTAGTTTTAAAATAAATTCTAAAACTTATGTGTTATGAATTTTAAAATTTTTATTTCATATTTTAATAATTTTGTCCAAATGTATGAAATATTACCCTTTTATTTATGGAAAATATGAATGAAAGTATTTTTAATTAATATTACTACTAGTAAATTGGGTAATTATGTTTAAAAATAAAATGATAATAACTATTAAATGAAAAAAAAAACTAACCGAAATATAACTTGATTAGTATATATATACCATAATAATAAAAGAGTCAAATTTAAGACCATTTAGAGTCACTAGGATGAGATTATTAACTTTATAGTATTTTATTTAATGAAATATGAAACATATAATATTATGGCTTTTAATATGTATAATGTATTGAATATTCTATTATCATAATGATATGTCCTAGTGTAAGTAATTTTATAGAATAAAACATATTTATCTTCAACAACATATCATTTTATATTATAGCCCAATAGCTGATCAAATATTTATTTAGGTAAAGGGTGGGGAATAATTGAAGGGTAATATGGAGTTATAAAATAACATTGTTAATATATTGGAGTTTTATCTTCATAAGGGTGAAATTGAGTCTATGGAATGATAAGACTTCACGGAAAAAAATTCTCATTTTATCCTTGAAAAAGGTGGTGAAATTATTCCATGAACATGATCAATATTTAGTATAAATATATCAAGATATATGTGGAAAAATCACAAAACATTCAAGGTATGCCTCTTGATACTTAGCTACATAGATGATTCATGTTACTAGTTAAATAATTATACTCAAAAAAATAGTTGGCTCTAATTTAAATATCAACATATAATTATTATGAAGTAATATGATAAGATTTCTGTTTTTACCCGAAAAAGTGATGTTTATATTTCTATATTACATTTCTCAAGAGTATTTTCTATTTTATGTATACCCTCACCTATTTTCCACTAGTGAAGATAAAATATACATTTTTAGGATGAAATTTTTTAAATTGGAATTTAATACTGTGAATACTAGTATAAAATTTCACTCACATGTAGTCAAACTGACATTAATTTCCATTTCATAAATTAGAACATATGTCTAAAATAAACCATTTGAATCATAAAAGTAATTTATTCTTACTTTATTTTCTTTAAAATATAATTTTACAAAAGAAAGATGAATATGTTATATTAGTTTAAGAAATTTTTTGGAAAATATAAAAAATTAAATAAAATGACTTCATAATTGAAATATTCTTCCTCACTATCTATCGTGAGGATCATAAGACCTATTATTATTGCTGAAAGAATAAAAAATTAATAAATTTTTAACATTTTGAAGAAGGTAACATAATTAATGGTATTTTGAAGTATAAAGGTCAATATAATGGAATGAAAATTGAAATGTGTGCAATATGTAGTCATTTGATATACAGTCATGTCTTATATAGTCATTGGTGATTATACCCCTAAACATATTATTAGTTTGGAATTGATGGTTTTATTTTATTGTATGTAAAACTCAATTATATATCAAAACATGTTAAAACTATAGATAGTATATTTAACATTTAATAAATATATAACCAATAATTATGGATTAAAATAAGAATAAAATAAATCATTGGTGAAAATATTATATATTCCAATATATATATATATATACGTTATATATTCTAATTTCAAAAGGGAGAAAATATATCATATTTAATTATTTTTTTTTAAAATATTTATTATATATATTCATATAATTAACTTTAATTAGACTATAAATAATTGGCAATAAATAATAATAAAATCATTTAATCCATTTTATAATATTATTCTAGAAATAGTATGCGTTGTGTTTTTCTAATATAAAGGCATTTTTTATCATTTTTGGAAAAATGTTTTTATAGAAATGGATCTTTTATTTAAATAAACAGTCTTCAAATTTAAGTAGGGGGTCAATTAATTTTTTTTAAAACATATGTTACTATGGTAACAAGTGAGTTATGATGGTAATGGGTAAAACAAGATAAAATTTTAGAACAATTATTTCAGTATTTAAATATCTTCAAATCATGACACAAAATTTTTTGTTAAGGGTATTGATAATCTATCCTTGTGGTATTTAAATTTTTTATTCTCCTTCTTTGGAATATTACATTCCTCACACACTAATGATATATTTTTACTCAAATTATATCATATTAAATCTATAAATTCATGATTTATAAAAAGGGCTTCACTTTATTACCAATTAAAATACATTTAGTTTTAGAGTAAAAATTAATTTAAAATACCATTATCTAAAAAATGTAAATTTCCACATAGTGTATATATTTCAACAAAATGGGTTTGTATGGGTCTCGGTTTTTAGAATTCCCAATTTGTAGTTTTTGGGTGTTTGGGGTCATTTAAAAAGTGGTGACTGATTTGGAGTGCTTTTGAGGTATTCGGATCACCACATAGAGTGAAACACACTTGAAGTCCACTTTAGGGGGATTAATTAGGGGAGTTTGGATGTGTAAAATGGGAAGGGGAAAAGTCAATGTGTTGGGATTGTCGGTGTGTTATGGTGTTGAGAGGCTGAGTGTGCAAGTGAGGGAGAAAAAATGAGTCTATCATCCCAAAACTATTGTCTTCAGTATGGTAGGATTAAATGGCTAGGTAAACTAAACCAGGTCATAGCCCATGGAATTTTAGTGGTTTAGGGGGGATTTTCTTTATGTGTATAAGAATAATCACTCAATTTAGAGTCTTTTTTAAAGGTATACTGTATCATTGTATAAAGGACATCACATATGTGTAACTTCATCCAACTTGTGTCAAGGTTAGGTGTATAGGGATTAAGACTCTTTCCCATTGACCATGTGTGGGTTGAAATAATTTTCCAGTGTCACATTTGGGTAATCCCTATTTCTTATATTGGAATATTTAATCTTTGATAATGGTCATCCATACCAATATATGTAAGTATAATTTAATTCCACCTTTACACAAGGAACCGTTAAATGGTAAGGGTATCAATTTTTAACCCCATTTTCCATGTTTTCTTACATATTCCAAACCTAATGCAGATTATTTACAATAAATTAAAATATTTAATGAAAAGAATTAATTTAAATTTTTTATGAAATCACTGAATTAAATATTTTACTCTATAACTTTTAAGAGAATAAAAATGGGTTTTGTATGGGTTGAATCATATAAATTAATATGAAATAAAATATTGGATGATTGGAGTTGTATTTTGTAAATATCCCTGAGAAATATTATATTCCTCTCAGAAAACCATATTTGTTTCCTTAAATCAAGTCTTTTATATCTTTCCTCCATGTCTAGTTGATCTAGACATTACCTATCGAGTCCTGAGAGCCTCTTGTAATCATCCTGATCCATTTCTATACATCTTTATAACTATTATCATTTCCTCTACCATGATTCTTGTGTATCACGTGAAGCTTTTTATAGGTTGAGGATTCTATACATATCAATATTATATTGTGAAAAATGTGTGGTTACTATGATTTTATTTTTTCTGTGGTAATTAGAATGAACTGTCAAAAAAAGAAATAATTTTTTATATGATGATAATATATATAGAGAACCTTTTTTCATGTAATTTTTGTATATTCCTTTGATATTTCAGATATTAATACTATTATTATTATTCTATAACATATAATATCATTTATTTTTGTGGATAAATATGACATTATGGGAACTAAAATAATAGAGTAAATAGATTAACAATTCATTTAAATATTGATTTAGTAATTGAGACATATAATTTGAAGAACAACCATTGTATGATATGTTGTTTCTAATAGACCATTGTTTACAATGTAAATTATTATAATTGAAAATATGTTTCATTTTTGTGTTATAGTTGTTTTAAATACAAAATATAAATGAGTAATAATAATTTTTGGTAATTAAATGTATTTTTCTATAATTAGGAACATAATGACATAGATTTTGGACAATATAATAAAAATGTAGGTAAATAAGTTTTTTTATTTTAATGATTTATAATATATGGTTTCTAGATGATGTCTAGAATCATGGTAAGAGATGAATTAATAAATAAGGAATATGGTTTTGGGTGGGATTATGATCTGGGTCTTATTAATGAATATTTTCGGAAGGTGGAATGGATAGAAATAAATAAATATAGGTTGTACTTGTCACATAAATGATTATAGTAAATGAGTAAAAAAGGGGAATAAATATGGTTGAATATTAAGGATTGTAACTTACATGAATTTCGAATAAAGTTATCAAGGAACCTAATATAGGTTATTTAATAGAAAATTTATATTTATATAAATGGTTAAATGAAAAGTTGAAATATGAATTATTTTGGATAGTTGATTTAATATTAGTGGTAATGGTTGTTAATTGGTTGTTGTGAAAAAGTGTTAGAATAAATTTTTCTTAACAAGATTATAGTGAACTAGGATTACAATACATGAATATTACACCCTTCTAAATGAATAATTAGTACATTACGAAAATACATTCTAGACGACTGTAAGAGTTTTTTTTATTTGGAAACATGGAATCAAAATCATCTCCCCTTGTAATATATCATCAACATCTCCCATAAAGAACTCCACCTTTAATAGTTCTACCTAAGATATTTCTTCATAACCTGGGGAAAGAAAACATAAGAAATGGGTGAGATCAAGTGCATGGTAATGGTAAATAATGAAAATATGTATGAACTACATGAAAAAATCTTGTAGAACAAGAAGATAAAATTTGAAGATTATACCATTCATATTAGATATCATAATAAACATTGGTAGTTCATACGATATGGATCATAATAGAATTAAGAGCATAAGATATGAAATAATAATATAGTAATAGGGCATGGAATTTGTGGCATGGACATTAGTTTATAACTTTTTGAAAAAGTATTTGTAGAAACTTTTTCACTTATTAGGATACAGAATGAAATGCGGCCCAACATCAACTTACAGACATGCAACCATCTCCATGCATAACATTGTGAACATGTAATCTGGTTCACGCATAACCCTATTGACATGAATCCATTTCCATCTATAACATTGTGAACAAGTAATTAGTTGTATGCATAACATTGTGAACATGTAATTATGTTCACACATAAACTTATTGACATGAAACCAAGTCCATGAATAACATTCTGAACATGTAATAAGGTTCACTCATAACATTGTGAACATGTAATCGGGATCATGCATAACATTTTGAACATGAAATCAGTTTTACACGTAACATGTATACTCATTAGACAACCATCGTTACCTAATTCATTTGAGGGATATATAAATCCATCCCAATAAATAAAAAATAATATATATGAGTGCCACAAAATTATAAACAATAATCATATCATAACCCATGAAATTATATAGGAATCATGTATATTTAATAATACAATCACCTATGAAAAATATATTGGTCTTATAATCACCACCCATGAAAATAAGAGTGTTTTAAATCAATATAACCTGTGAAATAAAAATGGGTTTCATAAACATCATTCCCTCAAAACATTAACCATTCATTGAAATGATATAAATGGAATCATGGAGTAATTTACCCAAAAAGGCATGAGTTTCTCCGAAGTATGTCATATTATATGGGAAAAAATTTAAAATGATGTTTTAAAAACAATTCATAAGCAAAATATCATTTCTTTTTTAAAAATTTACATTTTAACGCATAAATCTTTTTAATACCAATTTTTTTGAAAATAAACATGAAGACAAATAAATAAATATTTGAAATAATTTTTGAAACTATTTTCTTAAAAAAAAAATTAAATAATTCTTTAAAATGTTTAAAACATTTCTTAAAAAAATTCTTTCAAACATTTTTCTTTGATGATAGCTTTGAAATATTTTGAAGGCATATTTGAAAAAACCAGAAAACGTTTTGGAAAAAAAATTTCCTCAAAAATAAAAATAAAAATAATAAATTTCAAGAATTTTCAGAAAATAATTTCCTTTAAAATAATATTATAAATGTACAATGGAAGATTCATATAAATGATGGTTGAACTGGTGGTATGACCATTTTAGCCGAACATTCCTTGTTTATCATAAATGTTCTGAAAAGTTCCTTGATTGGAAAAATAAAAAAAGATTTATTATACGACCATATACGGTAACACATGGGTAATATTGTTCTATAACATTTCTGATAAAATTATACGAATTTTAAAATAATTTATATAAATCATGGTTTTCTAAGAACATATATTTTTTACAAAAAAAAAGTGAAATAAGGGTAGATATTCATTAAAACATATTATTAGTTATCCTATGTATGAAATAGTGGAAAATGGTTCTAATACATGAATATATAATTTAAAAACATATTATAAGATAATTCAAGTGTGTTATTGAGATATGTATCATGAGATGTCCTCAATTGAAGCATAATAATAAACAATCTCAATAAATATTGAGATTGTTTTTATAGACTGTTTCCACTAGGTATCATAGAATCATAAAACCCATGTAATAAAATAAAATATCATAATATTAAAATATCTTGAAAAAAATATTATTAATGATATATAATTTTATAATGAAGTTTATATACCACACAATAAAAGTGAGTGGTGAATAAGGCTTGTGTCTCACGATATTAAAAGGTGTAAAGTAATTCCCTTACCTTAACCATCCATTTGTGGTTTGTTCTTTATCCATATTTATAATTGTGTAAAATATGTTAATAACTTATTCCATAACCATACTCAGGTTTATAATAGTATATATCATCTTCTTATAATGTCTTGTAACCCATTTGATAAAAATCGTTTAATATTTTCAGTATTTCGAGTGTTAATTTCCTAGTTTTCCCAAGTATGTTCTGCGTTATTATTTGATTATCCTATAACATAGATAATGTTTTCATAATATCCAAGATTTAAACCGTTACATTATTATAATATATATTCAATAAATTTTTATTTAATGTAATCTTTAATGATTGAAGATAAGAAATTAACTGCACCGTTCATGGATACCGTAGGTCTTACGTACGCATAAATGATAATTTCATTTCATTTTCGTATTAAATGAATTAAATGTAAATGAATTATTTATATTAGAATTTTTTATCATATATATGTTATATATATTACATATTTATTTTAATACAATTCTTTTTACATTCCATATATGCATGAATGAGCCACATCTCTTTGAGGGGGTAGTAGTCCACACATCCTCACACGAAATTATTGTATTGACACAAGATGGAATGCATAAATTTGTGTTCTAAATAAAAATTTCAAGATTATAAATAAATTAAAGATATAATATATATCATATATAAATAGATTCTATATCATAATGGCCACCATGAGAGGTGCTAATGTATAAATGAACAATCATTGTTTCATGAGGCAGTAGTTCACAATAAACAGAAATTGTAGGTCTGTTACCCGTTAGATGGAGGAGTGTAATAGTGTAGGAATAAATATTAACATAAAAATGTATTAGTATATTGATGATAATTTTTTTATTTAATCATGGAACTAGAATGGTATAAGTAGTGGAGAATCAAATGAAGGAAAGTACATCATTCGAAAACTTTACCTTAAAATTAGGTAACTCCTTATCATTTATACCCAAGGGCTTCCTAAGAAGGATTTCTACCAATCGGTAGGATTAAAGGTAAAGGGGAGGTATTTTTGGAATCTTTTTTTGTAGATATTTTCCAAAACTGAGTGGTTTTAGTGGTGTGAGGAATTTGGAGAACTTGTGGCCATTTATAGTGGAGGAGTGACACTCTTGTAATATTTTGAATAAAGTATTCCATACACATTTTCCACATTGAATGGGCCTCCAATAATGAACCCAAATAAATAAAAGGGAGTATTAGGTCTAACTAAGTCCATAATATCTCTTGGATAAGTGTATAGATCGTTTTGATGTTTAATGTTAAGGTTTATTCCCTTGTTATGCTCAATATATCTTCAATCATATTAATTAATTTTAATCCATTTCACAAGTAATTTTGGTGAAAACCCCAATTTGAAATTATTATACATTATTTAATATTTTCATTCGAAATATGGAATTAATATTTCAAAATTACAATCACATAAGTGGTATAAATTAATTTAAAATTCAAATCATAGGCGAGATGATAATGCAGTTTTTTAATGTAAATACGTTCACAATATTGCAATGTTTTTATGGTCAATTTAAATTGAAATTGATTCTAATGACCTAAATTGGATTAATTGATAAAAATATATTTTAATTAAATAGTAAAACAAATCTAAAACATAATTTATTTTTATATATAAAATATACGATACATCAATTTTCAACAAAAATTCAGTATTTTTCACTATTCATTAAAAAATGAATCTTCATAGAAAAATAAAAAACATTAACCCTAATATTTGTTTTCTATGTCTATTAAAAATATGGAGAATATTTTGATATATAATATTTATAAAAGGGTCAAAAAAGTATTTAAAATGGTATCTCCATTAAAAGGCGGTATATATTCCTTTATAAAAATATTAGTTTTTTGTATGAAATTAGTTTTCATCTTTTCTTATTCCAATCAAACCTAATGGATGAATATCCAAAATATTTGAATGAATATTTCACAAATATATTTCATTTAAATCACTCAATAATTTTTATTAATTTTTTTATCAAAGAAAATATCATTTGGAAGCATGAAAATAATAATAATATTTCTTCTTATATTCATTTTGTTCTTAGATTCATTTATAATTAATTGGTATACAATGATTATGTTTAATATTTATATAAACCAAAAAAATTTATACATTGAATAATAATTTTCATAAGTATTTATTTAATAGATAGGTTTTATGTTATTATATTAAATAATAATTTTTTCATAATATATCATTACCTTGTTATATTCTATTTTTCTTGTAGTGTATTCTATAAAATAAATTCGTTCCCCCATGTCACAGAAGATAATTAGGGGTTTTTTATTCCAATCAACATTATATATTATATTTATTTAATATAAAAAATATATTGTAAATTATTGGGATATTATATTCCCTTTTAATATTTTCATTATGTGTAATGTACTCCATATTGGTGTTACATGTAACACAATAAAAGTTAGTTTCGTGTACCACAAGCCATGTAAGTGTCACGTAAAAGAAATATTTGAATTATTTCAAAACAATACCTCTATAAAAATTAATTTATTTGAAAACAAATTCACAAAAACTTTTGGCATTACATTCTAGCCCCTTAAAATAAATATCACCCTAAAAATCGTGTGTTTAAACAATTGTTTTAAATTTGATAGTTCATTTTTTATAATCCCACATCTAAAAAAGAATACTAAAACCTTCTTTTAAAAATAAATGTTGGAAACCAAATAGATACCCAATTTAACATATAAATATTTTTCCACATATTTTCACATTGGTGGGAAATGATAACCATAATATAGAAGAGAATTAAAACTATCATATTCAGATGGATAGTGATAGAGAAGTTGGTTGGAATAAAGACAACAATCATATTGGAAAAAATATAAGTTTATCTTGGAGATAATTTGATTCATTAAAAAATATTGTACTATGAGAACATATTCTATTTCAAAATCATTACTCTATGGTTGATGAATTTTTTGAGAAGTTATACTTACTTGATTTCATTCCCTTTCATAATTAAAATCTCACCCTTTGGTCATGTAAAGAAAATTTTATACATTACCTCTTTATCCAAAGAAAAAAGATAAATTTTTAATTCCTAAAGCACAAAAATATTCTGAGATCTGTGATAAGTCATCCCATATCTCTTTGTTTACATTCAACACAAAATTAATCAAGTAGGTTATCCAATATGCATAAATCCTCACGTGGTGAGATATCACTATAATCTATCCAACTTCATTTGATGTTTAACTTAATCATCCAATAAATGGTAAACCTTATAACCCTTATAAATTATGAAAATATAAATGTAAAAAATAAAAAAACACTATGTTTGTTTATCATTTATCCCCATATATCACGAAGTATCTCTTGGTTATTACATTCCAAACATTTTAATATCCTAATCGTAAAATATATTGAATCATTGAAGTGACAATAATTACAATAAATCTTTATTGAAAACATTGATTATTACTTATTTAAAAGGTTATTTTATATATTACGAAAATCCATGAAGTTGTAATCATCATCTATTATATCATTGAATACCCTTTCAATAGGTCTTTTATTAGTTCTGAGGTAGTCAGTGCTATTCAATTTACTTCATCAAAATAAATTATCTCTTTATCTAAATGATACATAATTTTATTATAGTATTAATCACATTAAGGGATACCATAACTCAATAAAAATATCACATCTCTACGACTTCTAAAGCATTAAACATATCCTTTTCAATCCTTAATGAAAACTTATACTCAATATACTTATATAACTCATGATTCATGTTACATAATCATTAAATTCACAAACATTTGCACTTCATTAATCAATCATTATTCTAAAACCATTACATATTTTTCATTAACTTATAACTTATAAACTATCCCCTATAGTATATGAATCATGTCTTAAGGATCCTAAACATCAATCTAATCATGCTTCTTATTATTAATGTAAAAAATTCTAGAATAACATTACATACCTTTCACATGTTATGTGCGGTCTTTTTGTATTCATTTGTATAACCAATAATCATACCACCATCCTTATTCTATTCATGATATTTCAACTTTGGAAATCCATTTTTATAGTTCCCATAATTTCCACATCTAAAACACTCAATGTTAACGTTTTTCCGTATAGTTCTCACCCTAACAAAAACAAGAAATCATGAAGTGAGAAATACATATCATAGATGAAAAACACATAACCATGAAAAAGTAATTATTGGATGTATAAATTAAGACACCTTACTTGTTATATGACACCTTGTGTTTATCCTAGGTTATTCATTTTCATCTTATATTAAAATCCTTCATAATGGTCTCTAAAAAGTTTGTGTATTTATAAAACATTTCTCCCTAGAGTGTCTCAATATTTGTGTTGAATGCACTATTGGCATTTATTAGATAACCCCAAGTCAGGACCAGAACATCTTGTCATGTTTTTTACTTTCAGGTATATTGTTCTAGATCCACATACAATCGACATATAAAAATAGGATTTATTTCTAAGAAACCACTATCTGTATCATTTACCAAAACTCAAGGACATTTTCATATACATTTTCTTATCCATAGACTTATCCTTAGAGACATCCCTTGAAAATTTATTTAAAATACACATAGGGATCACACTAAGTTTTTATAATTCTATTTTCAAAATTATGAAAAAACCCTTTCCTTTGATCCAAACTGTAGTGAACAAGGCTTAAAATACATGAATATTTCCACATTTTAGGTGAAAATATAGTATATTATAAAAATACATCTATGAGGATCATAATTTTTTAGTGTCTTTGGAAACATGGAAACAAAATATTCCATCCTATTGAAATATATTAAGAACCTATCATAAATATATCCACCTTTATTACTTATACATAAAATCTTTATTCATTACTTAGGAAAAGGAAACACAAGAAAAGGGTGAGCTCAGATGCTCATTAATGTTAAATAAAGGAAATGTGTATGAATAAAAAGAACAAATGGTATGGAACATGGGTATAACATTATAAGATCGTACCCAATATATTAGAGAACATAATAATGATTGGAATTTCAAAAGACATAGATCATAAGAGAATTAAGGGCATAAGTCATGAAATCATAACAAAGTAATAATTCATGGAATGTGTGCATGGACAATGTTTTATAATTTTTTAAACATGTATAAGTCTAATCATGTTCAGTCATTACAAAAAATACATAAAATAATGCCTCCTCCTCAACTTATGGATATGAAACTAGGTCCATGCAAAAGATTTTGAATGTGAAATTATGTTCACACATTGCCTTATCTAGATGAAACCATGTCTATTCATAACATTTTGAATATGAAAATAGGTGGACATGTTACATTGTTGGATTTTAATCAAGTTTAGACATAATGTTATAGACTTGGAACTAGTTCTATGAATTACATTGTGAACATGTAATAAGGTTAACTCATGAAATTTTGACATGTAATCAGGTTCGCACGTAACATTATGAAGATGAAATCAGGTTCACTCCTAGCATATATACTCATGGTTGATCCATCATTAAAAAATGCATTAGAAGGAGATATAAATCGAATCAAATACATAAAAAAATAAAAAAAATATGATTGCCATGAGATTATAAATAATAATCATATCACAACTGATGAAATGAGATAGGCATCATGAAAATGTAATTATATAATCACCTATGTAATATTGGTAGGCTCATTATCATCACTTGTAAAAAGTATAAGGTTTCATAATTATATAACCTATAAAAGAGAAATGGGTTTATCAAACCTCATTCATTAAACAAATTAACCATTAATAGAAAAAATATAAATGGATACATTTAATTATTTCCTTCTAAATTCATAATTAAAACCAACAGATGTAATCTTAAGAGGGAAATATTTTGGAATTATCTTTAAAAAAACATCTTGACGAAAATATCCTTTCTTTTTTGAATATTTTTTTAAAAAAATAAATCATTTTGAACACCATTTCCTTGAAAATAACCATGAAATATTTTTATGAAATCGTTTAAATAATTTCAAAAAACATTTTCATTGAAAACATAAAAATAATACATAAAAACATTGAAAATATTTTATAAACAAAAATCATTCTTTAAAACATTTTAATTTTAAAATAGCTTTGAAATATTATAAAACAATATTTGTAAACACCAAAAAAAATTGGAAAACATTTTTCCTTGAAAATAACTATAAAATATTAAATTTCACGATTATTAACAATAAATAATTTAATTAAACTTGTAAAAAGGCAATTTATTATTCATGGAAATTATGTTCGTAATGGTGGTAAGTCAATACATGTCCAAAATTCATTTTTTTAACATAGAAGTTCCTGAAAGTTCATGGATATGAAAATGAAAACTTGGTTACTTATAATAACATTAAAGTTAAACCATGGTTAAAGTATTTCCTTTAACATCATTTGATAAAAATATAAACATTATTGAAATAATTTTTTAGAAATCATGGTTTTTAATGTACACTGATTTCTGACCGAAATGAGAAATAAATTCAGATTTTCATTTAAATATTTTCTTTATTATCATAAGTAAAAAAGAGAGGAAAAAATGGTTCTAATATATTTATATATCATTTATAAATAGTTTATAATATAATTCATGGGTGTCCTTGAGATATTTATTACGATATTTCATCAATTGAATCATAATAACAAATAATATCGATAAACATTGAGATTGTTTGAATACACTCTTATAACATGGTAACATAGAATCATACTCCCCAAGTAAGAAAATTAAATTTAATGAAGCTTATAAAATAATTAAAACAATAATATTCATGGTAAACCATTTAAAATTTATGTTTATGTACCATATAAAGAAATTCAGTGCTGAATATGGCATGTATCTCACTGTAAAAAAGGGGAGAGGAAATTCCATTACCATAACCATTATATGTTGTGTGATATTTAAACTCTGGTATAGTGGTTTAAAATATGTTAATAACTTATAATTTAATAAAAATCATGATTTTAATATTAAGTATCATCTTATTATAATGTCTTATTACCTGTAAGTTAACAATCGTTCATTATTTTCACTATTTCTCTTGTTAATTTCCTAGTTTTCTCAAGTATGTTTTGACTTGTTATTTTCTTCTCCTATTAAATAGATAATTATTTCATCGTATAATGTATGTAAAAAACACTTAATTATCATATATATTCATTACATATGTATTAAGAATAATCTATAGTGTTTGGAGATAAAAATTGAACAGCACTATTCAGGGAGACAGTATACCATACGTAAAAAGGAACACAACATTCATTTCCTTATTATTTTAAAAGAATTTAACTTAAATTATATATGTGTATAATACCTCCCATTTTATTTATATTGTATATATGTTACATATTTTTATTAATACCATAATTTTTTCTTTCCATTTATGGCATTAGGGGTCACATCGTTTTGAGGGGGCGGTAGTCTACACGTCCTCAAACAAATGTATTATATTTACAAAAGATTGAAAGTATAAAGTTTTTTTATAAAAAAATACCTTAGAATAAAGAAACAATAAATATCATATATATCATATATAAACATATTTTCCTTCTTAACTTCTTCTATTACAAGTTGTAAATGAAAAATGAACAATTATTATTTCTTGAGGTGGCAGAATATTGTATATAGAAATAATATATTTGTTACCCATTATATAAAGGACCTTGTATTTTTTGGCTGAAATAATCTCATAAAAATATCCTAGTGTATTTATTATAATTTGTTTCATTTAATCATGTAATACTGATAGTATAGGGAGTGGAGAATAATATTAATGAAAATAGATTGTGAGAAAAAAAATAGTAAATTAAATTCCGGTAACTTCTTTTGGTTTATACCAAAGGGATTTCTTGGAAGGATTTCATAGAAAATGGAGGCTTAAATATATAGGGGGTGGATTTGGGAAATATATTTCTTCATATACTTTCCAATCCTAAGTGGTTTTAGAGGTGTCAGGAAGTGGGATAAGGGGTGTCCTTTTATAGTGGAGAAATGGCACTCTTGTAATATATTGAAAAAGTAATTCCATTATGATTTTTCACATTGAATGTGGATCGAATATTGAAAAAAAAAATTATAAAAGGGATTATAAGGTAGATATATGTCCATCCAATATCTATTGTACAAGTTTATATATATTTTTGTACCTTAAGGTTAAGGTTTAGTCTTTAATTTTTCTTAATTTAACATAAATCATTGTAATTACTTTTAATCACATTCAACAATGAATTTTATTAAAAAAAGTTTTAATTATTATAAATTATAAAATATTATTATTAAAAATATATAATGAATTTTTCTAAATTACAATAAAAAAGTGGCTGAAATTATATTAAAAAATCATCCCATAGACAGTATGATAATGCATGTTTTTAAAGTAAAACTTTTGATAGTTTAATATGTTTTCGTAGTCAATTTAAAATTAAAATTTATTAAAATAAAATCAATTTTGTTAAATGATAAAATTAGTATCTAATTAAACTTGAAATAAAATATAAAACATAATTTAACATTATTAATAAATTTTATGAAAAATGAGTTTTTAATTAAAATTTCGTATTTTCTACTATTCATTAAAAACTGAATCTTCTCACAGAAATACCAAAATTTCTCCTTAAGAAATTTTTTGTATTTCTATTACAAATATTAATTTCACTATTTCATATTAAATTTGTACGAGTGTAAAAAATCTATTTAAAATGGGTTCTTTATTAAAATTTTGTAAATATTGCATCATAAAAATATTGGTTTTTATGTGTGAAATTGGGTTTATTCTTATCATAAAATTATCAAACCTAGGAGATTAATATAATAAAATTTTTATTGAATATGAAACATATATACTTCATTAAAATCAATCACTAATTATTATTAATATTGTTTATCAATAAAAAACTATTTTGTATCAGGGAAATAATAATAATATTTCTTTTTATATTAATATGGTTCTTAGTTTCATTTATTATTAATTTTTATCAAAATAATTAATTTTATTTTAACAGAAAACATATATTTTCATAAGATAGTTAATAAAAATCATATTTAATTATTAATAGATATAATATATCTTATTATAAGATATAATAATGTTGTAATAATATGTCATTATCTTGTAATATTCAATATTTCGTGTACTGCCAATTATCTAATAAAGACTCTCTTGCATGTAACACAAGATACCTAGGTGTGGTTTGAATTAAAATCCATATAATATATTTAATTTTTTTATAGTAAATATATTGTAAGGTATAAGGTTATTATATTCCCTTTTAAACTTTTTGTTGTGTGTAACACAAGCCATATCTGTGTCTTGTAGTGCATGCCAATTCGTTGTCATGTGAATTGATTTTTCGACAGAGTGAAATAAGAAACCTAAAATAAAATTAACTTATTCAAAAACAACATAGTTCCCAAAAAAAATTTTAGTTCCTTAAATTTTTTTTTTCACCCCTACTCTAGGATTTTTTTGTATTTATTTTACGATGAATTTTCATTTTTTCTTCTAATTTCACCCACCCAAGTTAATTATTTTATACTGACAGAAAATATATTTTCCCTACGTGTATTCCCTAAAATCCAGGTTGGTGAGGTATGATTTAAGACATTTCCCTCCTCCTAGATCCCGCATAAGAAAATGACTAACTATGATGGTCTAAGGTTTGTTTGATCATTCATGGTATAGGAGTGGAAGATGGTGTGCTGATGATGTGGTGAGATTATGGATATGTTTTGGGGTTTGTTAATTGTCAGAGTAGGGAACATAGTTTATTTCCTTCATGTTCACAATAACCTACTACTTTGGTTCTTGGTTGATGATTTTGGATGTAATGTGGTTACGATATGATGATGTGATATACGGTATTACCTAATTCCAACATGATATGATAGACATTACAAGTTTTTGGGTATGTTGGTATACTTAATTTCCCATATTATGAATGAATGGATAAGAGAACATGATGTTCTATGTTGTGGTGTCAAAGAATTAAAATATAGGGGAAGTGGTTAGGAGTTTCTCTTGATTATATAATTTAAAAATTATCATTATTATAGTTGGATATGGTACGTGGTGACTGAGCCTTTATGAGGCTAGAAAAGGTAATTTTACCTGTAAGGTGAATTCTTGATTTACTCTTTACTTGCTGGAGTACTCGTATTATTTCATAAAATTTTAATGGTATTCCAAAGGAGGATCCTACAAATTCTACATGTTATTCTCACCCTACATGTACATAAACTGTCTTTCCAATGTTTATGAGGGATTATGTGACCATGATAGAATGGGAGAGAATGGTATTAATTTTACATTATATATTCCTCATTAGATTCCTTTCAACGTTTATTTTAGATATTTATGGTTTATGTAATGACATGAACTATTGTAATTATCTCTATATGGTAATTTTATTATTTATACATGGTTTTTTTATTGTTTTTTCTTCTATTATATATTTTTTGTAGAATATATTTTGAGGGTAATTCCTCTCATGGAATAATTTATACACTCAATTCTAGTCACCAACTTGGGACATATTCAAGGTGGGCTTTAGGGAATACTTGTTATCTTCAATGTTGGCCCATGAGCGGTATCAGTAAAGAGGGTCATGACCAAGTGGTATCAAAGGGATTATGGTTGATAGATTGGATAGATATTTGATTAAGTAACTATGAAGATTTTATGTATTAGTAATGAAGCTATATCAATAGATCTTGTTGTGTTATATTATCCAATGAAACCGTCTAGGAAATGATATTTTAGGGGCCTCCATGGTTCAATGCAAGGACTACAATCCTACCTGACGATCAATTGAAGTCAAATTTCTTATAAGGTATGGAGTTCGGAAAGGTCCATGCATCATATATTTTCACAATTTATTAGGGTGGGGTGAATGTGGGAATTAAATGAACAAATTTTGTTGACGTTAAATGAATCCATGATACTAGTATTATAGATTTATTTTGTGTTCATAATGTAAATTCTGGATTCAAGAATATGATGATAGGGAATACTTATCCAATCATGATGCATTATTTTATGATACAATTTAATGTCATGTGGGTGAGTTAGGGTTTCCCAATGTATATAATATCATGATTTAGTTTATGGGGTCCCTTTATTTGTATATTTACAATGGCTCTATTCATTTTTGTTTTACTAGCTTTCTCCATGAAGTGTGTAGTATAGAATGTGATATTTAGTTTTTATTTACATATTTTTTTCAAGGTGTTTTTCTTCTCAATTAGTGATAGGTTTTATTTTAATAATGACTTTATGTTATTTTATAGTAAATTTATTAAATACTTTTTACATAAATGAAATGACATTAAATGTTTTCTATTTTCAAAATTATAATTTTTTTTTGAATTTCAGGGTTTTAAATGCATTGATTTTTAGATAGAGTTTTCTTGTTTTTATAAAATATGTTTTTATTTAATTCGTTTTCATGTATTTTTATGGTATTATGAAATTCAATAAGTGTATTTAATTTTTAGTAAATTAGTACTATTTGAAATTTTATTTCTTGAAAAACATCATATGATGTGATGTTTAGTTTTTCTTTTAATAAAATGTCATCTTAGTTTTTTTGTATGGGAATTGAATGAATTTAAAGAATTATAAATTTAATCAAAAAAATTAACTTATATGTTAATATATATATAATAATGAATATAAATTCACAAAGGATCTTAATTTCTATAAAAAACTTTTCTAAAAACATTTGCTCAATTAGATGTCCCTTCTATGGAGATTTGTTTTCTAAAAGAATTTATATAAAACAATATGATTTATGTTCTGAAAATTTTCTATCTAAAATATAATTATAAGATTAATGGTAAATCTATTAAAATTATTGATAATAAAATATATTTGGGTTCCATGTAAAATTCATGTTGTGTTATTTCCATGTTTGATATGACTTATTTTCATTTAGGATGATTTTATTCTCTTTTTTATGTATGTAACAAGTTAATGTATTTCCGTGATGAATTATTATTAAATATTTCTTAATGTGTGCTTGATGTGTGTGATTACTGGTTTATTCCCTTTTAAGACATGTTTCCCTTAATAGATTCAATGCTAATGGACTAGAAATAAATTACATTGATCCCTATTACAAAAATTATATAGATTTTCTTTCTATTATATTTTATATACATGAGTTAGGAATTTAATTAAAGACTATAAATTTTAGTTTTACATATGAAATTATAGGAACATTGTGAGAATATCTATGTGATAACCAATTAATATTTTATAACTTTTTAATTGTGGAACTCGTTCCCTATTTTCAAGCATGGATAACTTTATAATATGGTAATATTTTTATGTTTCATATGGTGTGTTATAAATACTAATCCACGGGTTGTTTTAGAATATTTATATGAATGTGTAAGATTATGTCGTTTATTATAATAATTATTATGTGACATAAAGATTAATTTTTTTACTTGAATACAAAGAAATTATGAATAGACAAAAAATTTACCTATTTAGAATGATGAATTATCTTATTTAATAACAACTATATTAAACATTTTTTCATGATGTGTTTTAGTATTTATAATTATCTAAGGATATAACCATGTTTTTTAAACAGATTTTTTTTTAAAAAAAAAATTACGCTCGAGGCTGGAAAACATGAAATGTTTTCATATATAAAATAATTTTGTTAGATTTTTTAGGATTTTCTATATAATAAGTGATAATTTTTTTATTACATTGATGTTTCATTTTTTGTGATTATGAGTTGTTTTTTCGGATAGACCTTTGGAATCACTTGGCATAAAATTCTAAAAATGTAAATATGGTAATGAAAAAAATTAATAATTCATCTGAAATTGGGTGGTAAAATTTATGTTTCCCACAACTAATTTATGTATAGAAATGATAAATAGGTGACTGGTATTATATTTTGGTTGTGTTTTTATGCCTATTTGAGTTTTTCTTACTGTGTTTTGTATTAAATTAATTGAAATTGGATTTATTTTTATGAAATCATAGATGCATTGATCTTTTGTTATACTTTATGTCTTTTAAGAAGAATTTACCATGATTGATATGTAGAATTCCTTTGAGTGTGTACTTGGGTATTATTATAGAATTTTTTTAATTCCCCATCCATCATAGGTGTTGGATTAGTTTTCTTATAGAGGGGTTTCTAAGAGATATTCTATGGGGTTGTTGTTCAAATCAACATACTCTTTCCATTCTTGGTTTTGTTTTAATTTTCAGGATCAAGAATGGTTTTAGAGGTATCAAATGTAAGGGATATCATTTCTAGGATTGTTGATTTGTGTTTTATGATTAATTTGAGTAATTATAAAATTGGTGAGTGATTTGGAGTTATTGTGAGGTGTTGGGTTCTCAATAGGGAGTGAAAAGTCATTGGGGGTATTTCGGGAGGCATTATTTATAATTGAGTTAACTAATGTAAAATGGGATGGGGAAAATTTATAAGGCGATGGGTGTGTCAACCTGTAATGGATTGGAGATGTCAAGAGTTCATGTAGGGGAAACCTAATCAGGTGGGGGGGATTCTATATCTTAGTTTTTGGTGTGGGTGTTCGACACCATTATGGAAATCCCACCACATCATAACCCCTCGCATAGTGGCAGTTGTAACACGCCATGTTTTTATGGACCTTTTTTTGGAAGGAATATATTTTCATTGATATCATGAATTGAAATAATACAAACAGTTCTTTTACAAGATACCGAATTAGCATAAATTACACAAAACATTTACATTGGGTGTGTTACACGCAACACCGTGTTTATACAAAGCATCATTTTATTAATATAATTATTTAAATGTGATAGTTATAACCTATACATTAATATCTAAAATCTTAATAGTAATAAATAATATTGAATCATTTTTTATAATGATTATATATATATAATGTATTTATAATTAAATATATAATACTTTGTAAAGTCACTATATTTAAAAAATACTATTATATCAAATGAACTTCTTTTTATCTACTTTTGTAAAAAATAATAAATTTTATTTTATAAAAATTTAGAAATATAATTTGAAAAAATTATCTTCATTTTTGAATTTTTTTTTCTAAATTATATTAAGTTTATTTTTTTTATTTTTATAAGAAACTTTATTTTTTAAAATAATGAAAAATACAGAATTTTAATTCAAAACATCTTTTCGGTGTAATTTTTTTAACAGTTTAAATTATATTTTTAAATTTTTTAAAATTTTAATTAGATTAAATTTTTATCAATTTATCCAATATATATCACTGGAACTAATTTTACGTTGAAATTTTATATAAAAACTTACTAACTTTTTGACCATTTTTACATTAAAAACCTGCAGTGTCATCCTGTAAACAGGATTATATTTAAATTAATTTATACCACTTATGTGATTATAATTTTTAAAAATTTATAATATATTTTTAATTGACATAATTTTTTATTTCTAACAAGGTCCGCATTGTTTTTCATAAAAATATTTGCTGAAGTGGTTAAAAATAGTTACAACGATGATGAAAAAAACAAGCATAACAAAGTATTAAACCTAAAATATAAGAACCAAAAATACCTATAAACATGGAAAAAAATCCATTTTGGCCATATTTATAACCTATACTCCATTATCTATACTTTGTCCTTTATTTTATCTACATTACATGGTAAACATATTTGTTGAATTCCTTTTCACAAAATTTACAAGCGTGTCACTCCATCCCCACTATAAAAAGGAGTCCTATCCTTTCACTTTTTCATACCTCTCAAAAAATGTATATTCATCCAAGATCATCCCAATTGAATTAGAAAAAACCCCTCTCTTACACCTTTAATCCCAAAATTGGGCAGAAATCAATCCAAGGCTTCCCTTTGGTGAAAACCAAATGTAGTTACCCATAGAAGAGGTAACATCAACCCTCATGCTCCTTTATCTCCATTACATTCCCTATCCACACCATTTTCATTATTTCATTATTATAAATGAACACAAGTATCCTAAGTATAGTAAGATTTTTTTTATTATATGGTTTCAACAAAAAATTATACACACTTCTATCTAATGGGTAACAAACATACTTTTTATGAGTATGACAAATTATTGCCTCATGAAATGTTGATTGTCCATTTTTCCTTTTCCAACATTCATGGTTGGGAATTAAGATGGAAAAAATTTATAAATAATAAATAATATATTTATTATATATTTATTTTCTTTATGTTGTTTAAACACATATCATCAGACATTATTTTTTTTCTAAATACAACATTTTCATTTGTTTAAATGTGGACTATAGATCCCTCAAAGTGATGTGATTCATTCACACACGACATGAAATGTATTAAATATGGGTTTAGTGAAAATATATCTTATAAAAAATATTATATTTATAAATTAATTATGTTATAAATATATTTATATATATATATATCAATTTCATTCTTTCTTTCAATGTGATAATAAAACATAAATGGTGTTCTTGCATACATGTGGCCAACCATCTCCATGGATGGTATATTCCATTTGATAGATATATATTATATAGATATTTATAATAAACATATAATGAAAATAAATAATATTCATATAATGATTTATATTCTAAAAAATATGATATAATTATAAAAACAACAGATATAATAAATTATGACACTTCTGAAAAACAGAGAAAATATTACTCGAAAGGTAAAATTAACTTTCAAATGTTAATAAGAATGAAATATAAAGTAATAATAAAATAATATATTTTTTATATATAAGAATATGGTTCTTTGTTACATGAATAATAGAATTATATTAATTATTAATGAGTTTTGAATGAGTTTGACGAGATTCAAGACAGAAGGTAAGGAGATTTCATCTCACATTTTATATCCATGAGATACTTCCCATGTTCACCACACTCTACTTTTTTGGGTGTAGATACATCCCATGAATTTATTATATGATTTTTATTCTTAAATTTATGGGTATTTACATATCCATTAAAAGATCATTTTTTCTTTGGATTTATGTTTCGAAAGTTTCGAAATCAGTAAGATATTTTTTCCTCAATTCACCTTCCCTGAGACCCATGTTTTTTTATGCAGCTAAATTATTTTTTGATGTGTATATACTTCCATTTTACTTGTTAAATCGCGAATATATATATTTTAATGATATTTTAAGCATCATGTAATTTCATTTAATTACATGGATATTATGATACCAAGTTACCATGTGGAATTATTATGGTGAAACCATCTCATTATTTATCATGATTATTTATGAATATTATTATATTGATGAAATATTATGACCCATTTCTCATGAACCCTCAGGATTTTACATATTCTCTATTTATTCCAGATATATCCATGTATTTTTTATATATTTCCCACTCTTTGGTAATTGATATAATTGAGAAAACGTTTTTATGAATAATCTAACTATATTTTTCTCTTCAATTGAAAATCTCTTTTACTTCATAAACCGTGTTTTCAAAAAAAATAGAAAATATTTTAGAATGATCCTTTAAGAACAATTTGAATGAAAAAGAATTTAATTTTTTTTTAAAATCTTATTTTATATTTTGTCAATTACATTTTCCAACAAAAATAATTTCAAAAATGTCTTATGATTTAAAAGTGTTTTCAACATAGAATGATTTCTTCCTCAATAAATGTTTTTATAGGATCTTGGAAAATTATTTCCCATGAAATATTTCATCTCTTGGTGTTACTCATACATTTCATATGTAAGTGTAAAAATGGTTCAATTCAAACTCATTCTTTGAATGGTTTTTGTTTTGCTGGACTTATGTTCTGAAACCCCTTTCTCATTCCTGAGATATATTCTTTTGAAACAATCTTCTTTTGATGGGTTATTCTTTTTGATGAAATTATAATTAAACCTCTATAATTTTCTATAGTTTATGATATGATTAAAATTTTAGGATACCCATTTTATTTCATGTGTTTTGAAATGATTGTTGATGATTTTGTGGAATAAGAATATATGATTTCATAATGATATTTTTGGGACCTATATCTCCCTCCATTGAACTGGATAAATATTTTTATCTCATAATATAGACAAAGATGGTATTTTGAGTGAAACTTGACTACTAATATGTCCATTTGTGTAAACCATGACTACCAAGATAGTATAACGGGTGAACTCGGACAACTAAGATGGTAATGGGAGTGAACCATGACTACTATAATGGTCTGAGGAGAGAACTCATACAACTAATATAAACATTAGAGTGAATAATGACTTCCAAGATGATATGAGGAGTGAACCTATACTACTATGATGTCCTTATCAATGATTCTTGGACTAGTATGGAATACAATTTATATTATTTTTTCTTTTCCAAAATTCAATGTCATATTCCTATGTTTTTATTTCATGGATTATGTTGTTTATTTTCATATGATTCCATACTTTTAAAAGGAAAATAATTATTCTGAGTTTCATGTATATTATATTTGAAATTCTAGGTATGGCCTTTTATTTTAATGATCATGTTCTCATACCCTTATGATCTTGATAATGATTACATATATCTCTTTTTTACCGATACTGAGCATCTGATCTTGCCCCATTTTATGTTTCATTGACCAAGTTAGGAAGATATGTATTATGTTTGATGTTTCATAGAAGGGTTCTAATATAGAATTTAATAGTGGGATATAATGAATCTCACTTATGTACAAGTGTTTATATTTCCTTATTTCTAAAGGAACTACACTTGTGTGATTTTTATGTGCATATTTGTATAATGTTTTGATTATTCAAAAAATTTATGTAAAGTAAATATATGGAAAGGGTGTTCCACTATAGTTTGTATCATAATAAATGATTACTTATCCTTCGGTCTCTATGGTGAGAATACAATATTGAGAACTCTAAGGTCATATCTTTGAATAAGCTTAAGGATACATAAAAGTATAGAAAAATGTTCAAGATTATCAGTGAAGGATTGAGTGAGTTCTTTCCTAGTGATACATATTTATCTTGATACAACAAGTGGATGTGGGTATAGCATAGATTTACCTACGAGTAACAACTCTGACTAGGTGTGTCAGTCCTAACATTGAGTAACCTCTTACACCATAACAATCCTTGCTTCACACATTGTTTGACACTCATGTGGCATTTGATTTGCGATTTCAAATATTCTTAATGAGCCATCATGATGGATTTAAATTTTATTTTTCTATGAATAACCCCAGATAATCATAAAGTGTGAAAGAATTAGGGGATTCAATAATTTAGACATCTAATTAAGGGACTTTGATGACTAATTTGTTCCCCACTGGGATAATTGTTTTTACTGTATTCTTTTAGTTTTAGTTAATGGCTGGAACCTGGAGGGACCTCCCTAATGAAAATTATGATTGAAAATGTAACAATTTTGATCTTGAGAAATTTAATTCTCTAGGAGTTAGAATGAAAATTCATGTTGCGATGCTCATCCAAATCACTCAAACTATGAATCATAATGGACTTTCCAATGACAAAATTAGGAAATAAAATTCTATTGAGCACATCATTAAGAACTACCCACCTTCTTTTTTATGGTCTTCTCATCCACTTGTTACTGAAAAATGGATCAGTACTATGGAAAATATATTATCATTCACCAGTGTTTAGAGCATGAGAATTTCATTCTAACTATTTATTGGTTTTAAGGTGAAGCAAACCAGTTGTTGACTCGAATCATTAATATAAGGCATCATGATGACATTGAATATATGGAATAAGATGATTTTTAGAACCTATTATTCAATAAATACATTCCAAAGACTCTAAGATAGAGAAATAGTTCCTTTAGTTGATGAAAATGGATGATAAATCTATTGGAACCTACTAGGATAATTTCACAAGACTTTAGAGGAATTCTTCAGCAATTATCGTCTTACATGAAAGTAATGTTTTCTGGTTCTTCAGTGGATTAAAACCAAGTCATATAAGGGTGTTCTCCATAAGTGACTTTACTCTATATGAAGTTATTATGTTTTGTGCAATCAAGGTTTAAATGGATGTTTGAGTCATGAATTGATGTCATGTTTTTCAACAGAAAATAAAAATTCAGTTTAAAGAAAAATATAAAAATAATGACGAAAATAAGATTATATTTCAATTATTCTTTACGTGTGGGAAGAAGAATGTAAGAAATTTATATTAAGGTTGTAATGAATTTTTTTGTCGAAATGAAGTTCGTCAGGATTTTTATTAGTGCATTGATGGGAGGAGTTTAGATAATGGTGTGAATTGAGAAAACCCGGTACATAATGCACATCTCACACTTCAGTACTAAATGTGTATAGTGGACACGAATTATGATAACTAGTTCCCAAACCCAATGGTTGGTGAATTGATATAAATTAGAAACCTCTTATGCCTAGGGATATGGGGAAATATCATGAAATAATTAATTCTAATGTGGGTGTTATAACGACATGCTAAAAGGTATACTTACCATCCAATTTAGAATGGATAATGTCTTTTTTGATTCTGGATCTACCAACTCATTCATATCTCAATAAATTTCTATGGATTTCATGATTCCAAAAAAATTATTAGATGTGTAATTAGAAGTGAAAATCCCTATTAGTTTGATGATTGAATCCCATGTCTATGACTCCACTCTAATTGATGTATGTGGGAATGTACTTCTTGAAAATCGTTCCATTCCTTCTTCAATGGAATTTTATGTGAACTTATGCATGTTTTGGATTTCAATGAATAAATCCCACATAAATTTTTGAGGAAGGCATGTTACATTTGATATTTCATACGCTCATATAATCAACAATTAAGGTAAAGATAATTATGAACGTTTCGTGGAGATTACCTCTAGTGTATGATTCTTAATTCTCATTTAGAAGGGCTATTTGTCTCAAATGGTTGGGGAGAAATTCAGCATCAATGATATGACTATTTTTTTAGAATTAGAGCCTGTCTTTGTGGATGATTTTCTTAGCCTTACAAGAAATCATCAAGATGAGTTCTCAGTAGAACTCATCCCAGGTTCCGCAACAATTCTAAATAATCCTTAGTGAATGGCCCCAATTGAGTTGCGAGAATTGAATAAGGAACTCCAAGAAAAATTTAATAAGGGATTCATTAGGCCATGTGTGTCACCTTGGGCTTCACCTATTCTTTCTGTGAAAAATAAATAAGATTCAATGGAAATATACATGGATTATCAAGAGTTTATCATGATCTCAATCAAGAACAAGTATCATCATCCCAATAATGTTGACTTGTTCGATCAACTTGGTGGACTTCAATACTTCTCCAAGATTGATTTCATCAAATGAGGGTCAAGAATGATGATATATCCAAGAAGTAAATCCATAGAATGTATGAACACTATGAATATGTAGTGATTCCTTTTGGTCTTACTAATTCTCATGCTATATTCATGGATTTTATGATTTTTTTATTTTGATATTAACTCTATTAGTTTTTTTATGACTTTGTAGATGATAGTATTATCTATTAAATTAGAATGTACGGGCATCAGGATCACCTGAGAATTGTACTAACATCCCAAAAGAAGGATAAAATATATGGAAAAAATTAAAAATTGTGAATTCTGTCTAAAAAAGGATTCATTTTTAAGTCACATAATTTCAAGAGAGGTCGTTTCAGTAGATCCATCAATGATGGACGCTATTGAAAGCTAGCCTAAACCCACCATAGTGACTGAGATATGTTGTTTTTTGGGTTTTGTTAGATATTATGGATTTCGTTTGGCAAATACTTCATGACTATATAATAATATCATTGTGTTTACATGGAAGGGTGTTGAGTTCATCTGGACAAATGAATTTGAGAAAAATTTCATTGAATTGTTGATAATTTTAGTTGTGGCCCCTATACGTACATTACCCTGTAGTGGATATGGATTTGTTATCAATAGAGATTCATATAAGAAGGTATTGTGAAGTTTCCATATTCATAATAAATTGGTTATATCTTATGCCTCACATTAGTTGATCATTCATGATTAAAATTACCCAACTCCTGATTTGGAGTTAGCAGAAATACTATTTTCATTAAAGATATGGAGGCATTGCCTTAACAGAGAAAAATTTGATATATATACTAGTCATAATAGTCTAAAATATATATTCACACAAAAAGAGTTTAGCATGCACTTGATAAGTTTGATAGATTTGATAAAGGATTGTTATTATTCAATACATTACGTCCATGGGGAAAGCAATCAAGGCAGTTGATGCTTCACGTCGTAACGAACATGCTAGCTTATCCATTATGAGGATCCAAAAAGATCCAATATTTCTTTATTTTCAAAGTATAGTTCTATAAATCCTAAAGGAATGGTAAATATCTTATCTTTATCAAATGAATGTTAAACCCTCTTTCCATGCAAATATTATGGAGGTGCATATGGATGATGTAGAACTGAAAATTAAACTTAGAAATGTTCCTGAGTTTAACATTGATCAGGATGGAATGAAAAGTTTTAGGAACTGTGTATGTGTTCCTTACGTAATAAATTTAATGAATAAACTATTATAGTAAGCTCATAGTTCTCCATTCAATATTCATACTAAAATTATGAATATTTATATGAAATTGAAAGAATACTTCTGGTGGAATGGTATGAAGATAGATATCAGAGAGTTTGTATCTTGGTGTTTGGTATGCAAGCAATTTAAAAAATTATAAGTGGATATTGCATCCATTACCCATACTAGAATTTAAATTCGAGAAAATCACAATTTTTTTTTCATTATACTACCCAAATACTCTCAAGGGAGTTCTGCAATCTGGTTGGTAGTCAATTTCCTTACTTAGTCATCACACTTCATTGTTATCGTAGAAAAATTATCACTAGATCATATTTATATGAAATATATTATTGATGTGAAAAGTGTAGAGACCCGTATCTTGACGTACATTGACATTACATTACTTTTGCGGAATACTTAGTACATTACAAAAACACACACACAAGGACCGTAATAGTTTAGTGTCTTTGGAAACTCGGACTATAATCTTCTAATCGTGGTGAAAGATCTTCAAAATCTCCCATAAAGATCTTCCTTTTTTTTACCTAAAACCTTTCTTTATATCCTGGGGAAAAGAAAACATAAAAGGGTGAGCTCAAATTCTCAGTAAGGGTAAACAAAATAAATATCAATCACATCATATTCATAAGAACATAACATTTTGGAAATCATAACCTGCAAAAGAGAGCATAATTTCATAATCATGGGATAAATCATGGCAGTGAAAAAGTAATCCCAATAATCATAACATAAAACATGAAACTTTGTGGCATACACACATAATCATAGAGAATCATTTCTTGTTAGTCAAGACTAGTTGCCAAGACTATCTTAGTGGACAAAGTCCCTTTCTGAATCGAGTAACCCTCGTTTCAGTCCTGTTTCACTGAACCGGTATAACCTACCGTTCCAGCCCTGTCTATCTCATGAGATATAAAGTCTTTACCCAATGCATTGGAGGGAGATATAGGTCCCACCCATCTTATAATGAATCCTTTCTTATGTGTGCCACATAATCATAAATCATAATTCATCGCATAACCCATGTAATAAAAATGGAATTCTTAAACAACATGACATCATAAAACAATTCATATAAGATAAAGGAATTCATAAAAATGTTTCCATCACAACATAATCAATATCCATGTAACAATAGGGATAAAAACAGAACCCTTTTATTATCTTAGATGGAAAATAATTTTGAAAATCACTTGAACTCCATTCTTGAGGAAAATATCCTTTCTTCTTCAGAAACATTTTTCCTTTCATAACATGTCATACAACTTTAAAATAAAAGAAGTTGATTAAAAATAAACTTGAAAACTTGTAAAGGAAGCTTCTTGGAAATAATGTTTTAAAAATCCATTCATGCCGTATAAGTTAAAAAAAACATTCTTCTCGTTCTTTTGTCGGAAAAGTCAAAAAGTACCTCGTACGGAAAACGACAAAAGATTCCTTTCATTTCTTTTACTAAAAACTCAAGAAAGGGTAAAATTGGATTTAAACAATTTTAGTTGGATGGAAATAATATTAAATATTTATGAAACAAGGATTTGGATGATAAAATACACCCCAGTAAATACTTACGAATAAACAATCTCGGATAAAAATGAGATTGTGATATTTCCCTTACCTTAGGTCCGATTTGCTTTGTACGTGTCCGAAGCTCCTGTATAATGGTTTAAATAATGTCATTGACTTATTACAGAATCATGTTCATTGTTATGATATCATATATGGTTCACTTATGACATTATATTACCCGTTCTTTTGTAAATTCCATGTTAAAGAAGCGTTTTGGGTAAAATCGTTTCTTTTATCGTAGGTGTTTTGACTTGTTGTTATTGACATTATTATTAATTATATCATTATTTACTTACTTCCAGAATATAAAATATGATTTATATATCATATATATTCAGTATATATATATATATATATAATAGATAGATAAATGAAATGAAAAACACCGTTCATGGAGACGGTAGTCCGTACGTACGCATGAACGCTGTTTTCCTTTCCCTATTGTCTTGAATGGAAGTAAGTAGATGACATACATATATATATATACATAAATCCAGTAGCTTTATAATGTCATATATTTCATTATTATTTCTTATATATACTTTATAATCATTCTTAAATGGTTAACATGGAGAATGAATCTCATCGCGTCGTGGAGACGGTATTCCGTACGTACGCACGAGCGATGATATCATTTCCATAAATATTGAATTGAATTGGAGTGTATTATACAATATATCAGAATCAATATGATGTTTTAATAACTATGTATAGTTATTCTTTACACCATTATACCCATCCATGTAAGGTGGTGGTGGAAAATAGATTACACCACGGCGTGGAGACGGTATTCCGTACGTACGCACGCGCGGTGATTTCATTTTCCGTAGGATAGATAGATGGTGAAATAGGGTTGTTTCATACTTATAATAACATATCAGTATATGAGTGATACTGATGTTATTACTTCATAATGAAACAACCTAAGAAGAATAAGTGGAAGAAGAAATAAAGATGAAAGAATTGGTAACGGTAATTACCTCTTCTTTGAAGCGCCTTTTGGAGACCTCCTCTTAGGGAACTAAAATTGGTCTTTGAGGAAGACAAGAACCTCTAGGATGTTGCTAGGGAAGTGGAGAAGAGATTTTGGCAGGGGTTGGCCGAGCTTGAGTGCTCAAATTGGTGTGAGGAGGAGGGGGAGGAGGTGTCCTTTTATAAGGGAGGAGAGGGGCACCTTAGGAATATCTCAAAATATTATTTTATATTAAAGTCAAAATCGGTTTATAATGGTTCCAAAGGGTCTTATTTCGAAGCTAAAGTGGGGATGGGTCGAAATAATATCAACAAATAGGATTTAGACAAGTTTAGGTTCTTATTTTAACCTTATCAATTTGATTTAACTCTAACTTAAATAATTTAACTTTTACCATGTCTTTTTGTTTTCTTTCACTATATGGTTAATACACTTACTATAACATGCCAAACGAACCCCAAATTGTTTATTATTAATATATATATCCTTATCTAAGTCATTTGGCCGAACCTTAGATTTTTAGGAATAAAATAACAATTAATAATATAATATTTGATTTAAAAACTATTTTGTGTCAATTTTGACACTATTTGATATATGATTTTTGTGAAAGTCATAACAGAATTATATGTTCAAACCAAGTTTATTAAATCAACACTAATATATCATAGTAAGCTAGAAAATTAGTTGAATTCATAAAAAGTCTCAAATTACATTAATTTGAGAATTTATAACATCAATTAATGTAATATTTCCTTAAAAGGGTAATTACTGCATCATCGTTGTGTCATAAATAAATTAATTTATTTAAAGTCTAAAAATTAAAAATAAAATATCATTATATAGGAAATCTTTTTATATTTCTAATGAATATTTATAGTCGAATTTATCTTATGGATAACCCCATATTAAAAATGTTTTAGTGAATAAACTTTGATTTTAACTCTTTTAACTCTTCTTTGAATTAAATAATAATAAATGTCCTAATCTAATCCAAGTGGGCCTAAATGATAATATTTTACACTTAAGGTTGTTTTTGGTCGAGATACACTTGTCCAATAGAATTAGGACATGTGTTAGGGTAATATTAATATCATTCTTACCCTTAATTACCCTATTTACTTTTAACCGTGGTAAATAAAAGTAAAAAGTTACTATTCACCAAAAATTATTTTCATCTCATTGAACCACATTTTACTTACTGACATCAACCGTGTCTCTTGGATTTTTTAAATTCCATTCACAGAAGCGGTAAAATTAAGTTTTATGAAAAATTCAGTTTTTTAACTACCACTTAGTAGTTTCACTATTCATCAAAAAATGAAGGTTTTCAGAAAAATGCCAAAATTTCATCCTAAGCTATATTTCATATTCCGAATTCAAAAATGATATTTTTTTTAAAAAATTCATAACATAGAAGTTTCATTAATTAATTTTATAATTAAATCCCGCTGTTAAAATAAATAGCGTGTTTTTAGGAAACAAAATATATCAAAAGATTGACACTTGATTATGTCTGGTTTAAATGTGAAATTACAACCAATGACCAACATTGTATTAAATTGTAAAAATATATTCTAAATATACTTTAAAACCACTCAAATTAATAATTTATCTCTATTAATTATTTCAATTAAAAAAGTTTTTTTTAATTATAATTTAGTAATTTTCACTATTCATCAGAATATGGAAGTTATCCGAAATGTACCAAAATTTCACCTTAGGCTAAATTCGATACTCCGAATCCAAAAATGAAGTCCATTTTGAGAGCTAAAATTTCTAAAATTTAAAAAGTGGTTATTACTATTCTTAACGGCTAGTTTTAATAATATCTTAATAGCATATCGTTGTTTAGCGAAACTTGGTGTTGCGTACAACACACGCTATCGTGGAAGGTCGCGATTGCGTGTAATGGAAGGAAAGTCAAGGATGCGTGTTGTGAAAGATCCTTTTGGTGTATCATACAACACAATACAATAATAAAATTAAAAAGAATATTTTTCATAAAATCTTGGGCTGTTACAAAAAGGTATCATGGAGTTCTACATTTCATTGTATCGTATCAAGAATCAAAGTTTACCTTTATGTTCTGGTGAACTCTCCTAAAATAATAAGACTTAGAATTGAGTTTAAAAACTATCTATCACCCTCAGATTTAAGATTATTTTGAATGATCAATTAAAACCCTAGAAGATATATTGGGATATTGTTAATTAGTTTTTAAATTTGTTTGGGATCAATACCTTCCTCTAGTTGAGTTTTATTACAATAATAAATTTCACTCAATCATTCAGATGGAACATTCTGAATCCCTCTATGGGAATAAATTAAGTGCTCCATTGTTCGGGAATGATGTTTTTAGAAGATAGCTATTTGAACCTGAGATTTATGAATAAAGAGAAGAGAAATTAAGGGTCATTCAACATCATATCAACACCTCCCAATTCTTGAGAAAATTGATGCTGATAACCGAAGTTGTGATAAAAAATTTTAAGTTGGTGAGAAGGTGTTTCTATGAATATCACCCAAGAATAATGTTTTTAGGTTCAGAATGAATGAAAACAATTCCCTAGGTATATCGATTCCTTTGAGATTCTTGATCATATCAGGACGGTGTCTGAACACTTGGATCTTCCACCAAACCGATCTCAATCCCATGATGTGTTCCATGTATCTCTCCTTAGGAAGAACATACCAGACCCTTCATATGTATTGAACTCAAATTTCATACCACTAGAGAAGGATCTTTCATATAAGGAACAACAATTTAAAATTTTGGATCAAAGAAAGAAAATTCATTCAAAAAACCACTCACCAGGTAAATGTTTTGAGGATAAATAACAAGTTAGAGGATTATACATGGGGACATTAGGATATGATGAAGTATAAGTATCCACTTTTTTTAACTGAATAATGAATTTCGAGGGAGAAATTTTTTTAATTGGGGAATAATGTAACACACTAATATTTTATTAACCCTTTTCTGAATGAATTAATTTTTATTAATGTATTTAGTTCAACTAATTAAAATTTTTTTTAAAAAAAACATTGAATCAGCATATGTTAGAAAAAAAAATTGACTTGGCATTTATTACACGTAACATCGAGTTTCTACGAAACATCATTTCATTATTTGAATTTTATAAATGAGATATTTATAACATAGATGTTAAACATAGTAATATTATTATAAATAACTATTTTTTAAATATTTTTAAAAATGGTTTTATATAAATATAACATATTTATAATGACAAATATAATATTTGGTAATGTCTTTATATGTTCAAAAATACTATTTTTTTCAAATGAACTACTTTTTTTGTAATTCATTGAAAAATATTAAAATTAAATTTAGGAACATTTAGAAATTTAAATTAACAAAATAAAATTAAAAGTTGAATTTAAAATGTCAAAATTATCAATGAGTGAATTTCTGGGATTTTTCTAAAAAACATCATTTTTATAAATATTAAAAAATAGAAAATATTAATTCAAAACTAATTTTCATTTGAATTATTTATAAGGATAAATAATTTTTCAAAAATATTTTAATGATTATTTATAATAAATATTTATCAATTAATCTAATATATCTCATTTTAACCAATTTTATATTAAAAATTGATATAAAAAATAGAAAATATTTGATCATTTTTATATCAAAAACCTGCATAGTCATCTCGTCGATAGGATTATATTTAAATTACTTTCAACAAATTGTATTCTTGGAAATTGGAAAAATAGATTCCATATTTTAAATAGTCATAATTTATATTTTATAATAAATTTAACATAGTTTTGGACCAAAAATATTATTGAATGTAATGAAAATTAATTACAATGAATAAGAGAAAAATTAGCTTATCTAAGTACTAAGCCATAAAATTACAATTAGAAATGACATATAAACTTGTAAAAAAAATAAATTTTCAGGAAATATTATTACTCTATACTACATTTTATCTACATAGGTTCATTATTGGATCCACATGACATGGAAAATACATTTTTGTAATTCCTTTTCCCGTTATTTACAAAAGTTCCACTCTTTGTCCACTACAAAAAGGCCTCCTCTCCTCCCACATCTTCGCACCACTAAAACCACTTAATTTTGGCCAATATATCGAAATTTAACTTCTAAAATACCATACCATACTTTTTTAATCATCCATTTTGGATGAAATTAATCCAATTAACCCTTTTGGTGGAAACCAAAATGAGTTTCTGAAAAAAGTGGTAACATTATCCCTCAAACTCATATACCTAATTTTAATTCTACATCCACTCCACTATAATTATTCCATGATAATACAAAAAACCAGTATAATAAATATACTAATATATTTCTATTCTATAGGTTGGAAATATACTTACACACAATTCCATCTAATCGGTAACAAACATACTGTTTTTGTGTACGGCGAATTACCGCCTAACGAAACGATGATTGTTCATTTTTCCATTACCACCGGTCATGGTTGGAAATTAATTTGGGAAATATATTTCCAATATATATGTATATTATACTAATTATTTATTAATGATTATTTAAATCTTTTAAAACATTTATCCTTATACATTCCATTTAGTGTAAATATGATAATTTTATTGGAGGAAGTGTAGACTACAGCCCCCGTAAAGTGATGTGATTCGTTCACACACTACATAGAATGTATTAATTATAGGTTTAGTGAAATTATATTATATATGTAACAATATAACTATACTATAATTATATAACATACAAATATATAAATCGTTCATTTTCTTTTATTCCCTCAATACAATAATAAAGTGGAAATAATGTTCATTCGTATCTATGGCCTACCATCTCCATGAATGTTGTTCTCCATTTCATAATTATATAATATATGAATTATTATAATAAAAATATAATTAATATTAATTCTATTTATCTCATCATTAACTTTCTCAAAATCATGACATATTTATAAGGACTAAATATATATCCAATTTAAACACATGAGAGAAACAAATCGAACATTACCAGAAGTGAATCCTTAACATGGAATTGTTAAGAAGAGGTTAATATAATGTCATAACCCAAAAATATGTGGTATAATATATAATAATATGGTTCTATGAATGAATTATAATAAACACATTTTTATTATATATATGGTTTGAACGAGTCGATGAGAGTCAGGACACAATTTAAGGGAATTTCATCTCAATTTTTATGCTAGTGAGATACCTTCCACGTTCACTGCTCATTTGTTTTGTTTGGTGTGTATTCATCCCATGAAATTATTCTATGATTTTTATACCTATGTTTATTTTTATTTAAAAATTAATTCTATGGTATTTATTTCATTCTATTTATGTTTCATAAGTAACCAAATAGGTAAGATTGTTCTGTCTCAATTTTCCTTCAATGAGAGTCATGTTTTTTTATCCTAAATACTTTTTTGAGGTGTACATATTTCTATTTCACATTTTATATCATGAATGTCATTATTTTCCTGATATTTTTATCTTTTTTTAAAATTAATTTACTTACCTGGATAATATGATCCAAAGTTACCATGTGGAATGATTTTGGGGAATCAATATCACTGTTTATCGAGACTATTTATGGTCATGCTTATATTGATGAAATCATATGATTTAGCTCTAAAAAATTCTCATGAGATTACATCTCCACTATTTATTCAAGATATCACCATGTATTAGTAAATTTTTCCACTCATTGGTACTTAAGGTAATTAAGAAAATGTTTTTTAGAATAATCTGACCATATTTCTCTCTTCAAACAAAAATAAGTTTTATTTCAAAAAAAATGTTTCCAATAAAAGCAGATGATCCTCGTAGATAATTTTAATGGAAAAATAATTTTAATTTTTTTATTTTCAATGTTTCCTTTATATTTTTTCATATATATTTTCAATGAAAAATGATTTCAAAAATGTCTTATGTTTTAAAAGTAATTTTCAATGTATACAGGATATTTTCCTTAAGAAATGAAATAAAAATACACTTTAAATTTATTTCCTATCATAGATGAAATCTATTGGGGTTAATCATACCTTTCTGAGAAATGATTCAATGTTTCCATTCATATTTGTTTTTCTATGGGGTGACATGATTACGTTTTTGGGGAGAATTCCAAAAATGGTTTGATGGGTGAGAAGCATTTGTCCATTATTATAGAGACATTCACTTCACCATCTTTGTTTCAAGTCAATCTTCCTCATTTTCCATTAGGGTAAAATTGGATTTACCCCACGGCGACTTGGTAATGTATCTCGTCCTCATTATAATGGAGGTGACACATTCAAATTGTTCCAATGAGTGATTTCATGGGGTTTAGTATTTGTGAATCGGTATCCTTCGGATATAACATCCTCAGATGGTCTCCAACATGTTTTCTCATGGACCCAGAATCTCCAAATAGCCCTAGTATCCATGAATCATGGACCTTATTTCCAAATTTTGGTGCTTGTTGGATGACTATTTGGCTAACGACACTTAAGGACTCCATTGATCAAGAGGATGGGAGGTTGGGCTCATCCCAACCTTTTGGTGGGGATTATTACCTATTTTGGAACACTCTTAGGGATTTAAGTCGTTTTCATATGTTCTTGAATACTTGGTTCATTACTAAATAGTGTATCCATGGGTTACACTTGGTTTAGTGGATCATCATTGATATACATAAATCTGATGCTACCGAGGAAATCTTACATAATCCATGCAATAAGGCGCTATGAAATTTATCATCATCCAGGTGGTACGGAAGGTGATTTGATGTTTGAATTGAACCCATTAGATGGGCTTCCAACATATCATTGGGAGATAACCGAGATCCCAAAAATTTCGGTTAGCTTAGGGCTTGGATCTAGGAGGAGGCGCATTTACTGGAGCATAATTGGGTGGACCCTTTTGGGAGGGTAACACTTTTGTGCACATTCCTTCAAGACAACATCCTATATATCCAAGATTGAGAAGGAATCTGATTTCTCAAATTTCAAAATGGGTTGGGGATTTCACATAGAAATATCCCATTTGAGGGGACAAGAGTGGGTGGACCCTTTTGGATGGGAACACCTTTATGATCAGGGATTAAGAAGGAATCCTACATATCATGATTTTAAATGGAATCGGTGTTCTCGTAGTTGAATATGGGTTGGTTGTGTGGATGTTTTGATCATAATTAATTGGCAATCCCACATGAGTCATAAACAAAGTGAATAATAATAGGGTGCCAGATATTCATCCAACCACACACCTTCTCTACCACTGATGGGTGAGGCCAGGCCTACAGCGGAAGAAGACGAGGCAATGGTGGCTGAGGTCGAGGAGCGATAAACCTTTTAATAAAATATTACATTGTGGTTCATGTTGATCGGCTACCAGGAGTCTAGAGGCATACCCCTATGGGTGTTCCAGATAATTAACTCTTAGAATGGGGTGGAATGTCGAATATCCTGAAAAGGAGAAGTGATCATTATTCCATCTACTAATCATCATTCATCACTGAATGGGAAATCTAGTGAACTCCCTTAATCCCTATAATAGTGTGGTTAATGTTAGCATTACGTGGTTGGAATCTTGGTTAACATAGGAATATAACATAGAGACATCTCGATATTTCAAACCATTATGGGTATATAATTTTTTACTCCACATACCATGGGTATATAAACTCAAAGGGGAAGGTTGATGCACCTGATAATTTGATCATATAGGTCTAGTAGAATTGGATGAGGCTTTGGACTAATGTGGGTGGACTGGTTCATAGAGGATCTATGGAGGACTAGACGACAATGGAGGGGTGAGATTAGAGTGGGAGGGAAAGACACCCGAAGATACCTCATACGGTTTTGTCAAATGAGATAGGGGAGCCATGCATACCATAGTGTAATGAAGGTTAGGGGTTCATCCACATACCAAAGTAGTTCACAGGCTTGGGCATGGACCATTGTGTACTGAAGTGGTACTTGGTCCTAAATGTGGTCTGGCATGCCACTTTGGGTTCCATCCACAGGCTAATGTATTACACGACTCAGGTCTTGGTCCACATAGTGATACATTGTGCATTGCATAATATTTATGGAGTGTCTTGGAACCTATAGTTCATGGGGAGTTCATCCTTGAGAAATTTTTGGTTGGTGATGACACCAATTAGATTTTCAATTTACCCATTATTATTATGTTCTTTCTTTTTATTGTTCCCATGTGGTTATACTTACAGGAACATGATTCACAGTTTTCCATTCATCGATGATTCCAAACTGAAGTAGGGATATTCTCTGAATTCTTTCTTCCAACATCTAGGGTCTCATCTGTGATTTCTTCATCCATCCTTTTCTTCTTTCTCTAATGCCTCTTTTATAGAGAATTGGGAAAATCATATATTTTGGAATGCAACACCATTTGTGTAATCCCATGAAGTTGTTACTCAACCCAATGAAGACTCAATCAACTGGGGTTTCGAGGGGATTTGGTTCATAGTTCATGGTTTTTTGAACCATTACAACTTGTTTCCTCCACAAACTGCAGAGTTCACGAGATATTATTTGGATGGCTTTCAGGAACATGATTCGGATAATGATGTAGTTAATGGCTTCCTGGGTTTTATGTCCATCACACAGCTGGCTGGTGCCTCACAGGTCCTTCCGCATACCAATGGGTCAGGAATCATGGGTTTGACAAACCCTTCCTAGTGATCATACATAGGTCATGTAAAACCCTTTAAAATATTAATTTCATCATGTTTCTTCCCATGTTTTCAATTTAGTTATCATTATTTTCCTTACTATATGTGTGTGAATTATTTCTTACTTCTAAAAAGTGCAAGTGGAAGTATTTACTTCCCATTTTGAAATATTTTAGGACCCTCCAAATCCCCCCCATTGGAAATGGGTCCGTTCAGAATGAAGTGGAGACTATTCCGATATAGAAATTTTCATGAACTGAAGTTGTTTGCAGTTGAACGGATAGGTCTGATGAAATGCGACCAAACCAATTTATTGGGGCCCATGTCATTTTTTTTACCTTTTTTCATGGTGAAAAGTGTTCTTGACTTTCCCTCGGCTTCCTTTGCATCTACGTACTGATTCCTTAGTGAAATCCTTATTTGGGAACCTCTCTGTATGCTCCAAGAGCCGACCTCTTAACAATTGCTTCTAACCATGAACCAAATTTTTGGATTTCACAAACTATGTTGGGGAATTAATAGTTAATGTATGGACCTCTGTGTAAGAGAACGCTACATGATTTTCATGTTCTTCACACCCAACATAAACCGAATAATTGAATATAAATCCTCATTAAACTGAACATAAAAGCATAATAAGAATTCTTTGTATACTAGAATAGTGAGGCCTTAATTAGTGGTTTCTTCCTTCCATGAACCCATTTGTTTTTTGTCCAATGCTCCTCATGCCAGTGCCTTGTGGGACTTTTTAATACCACAGATATATGTGGGATATAGCTTCTCTATATCGTCAATATGAAATAAATTATTCCATGTACCATCAATTCTCACAAAGTGGTTTAAACATACCATTTCTAGGGGAAGTATGCAGATCCTAATACATACCTTATTTCAAGTCCTTTTTCCATCTTATGGACCTTATCCAAAAAATTTCTCATTGAAAAAATTTTTAGTGGGATTTTGAATATTTCTATGCTGCCTGCAATGGATCTTCCACAGACTGATGCTGATGTCGTTTTTCCTTCTGAGGTTATCGCTACTGCCCCTCTTTCTGCTGCAGATAAATGATTGAATAAAAGGTTGGATTTGGTTGATGAAAATATTTTAGTCATTTCATTACATCAATCTCTGGAAAATATTATTACAGTGATTCAAAGGTAATACCCTACTTTATACATTCTTACAACTTATGGGTTTGGTCTATTGTCTGATACATCAACTCTAGAACCAAATCTTGTCGATTAGCCAGCTTCCTGAATAACTAAATCATCTATCTCGAAGGCCTTGATTTCTTCGAAGGGACGATATCTCCAATGAGATGTCACCATTAGGTCCCTACATAGATATTCACCACTAAAATTATGAGAGGTTCAATGGAATAAATATAAGATTCCCCATTGTTTGAAAAGCATTATGAGTAAGGTTTTAGTGAATGAACACCACGGCTGGTCATTCAGGTGAGATCTTTAATCAGGAGGCTCATTCAACTTAGACTAGGGGATGCCTCTTTGGGTTCACTAAAGCTACAAATAATGTTGGTCCAAGATGCAAGTCGTGGGACTATAAGAGGCCACCTAGATATCTCAGACATACACTCATCGACGAAATTCCCTTATTTCATAGTTCTTATGTAGGTGGAGCCTAGACACCAATACATTTCATTTAACCATTGGGGTAGTTGGAATTAGCCTCTAGAACATCTGGATAATTTCAGGATTCCCTATTTGGGAGTATATCTATGATGAAATCCTACCACCTTTCCCTACTTGGGACGATGAAGAGAGGACCCCTCCTTTGTCCAAGAAACACATCGTTCAAGTGAAGGTACTTTTGAAGGAAGTTAACCCTTGTTTGAAGCATGGAATTTCTTTTGTTGAGTGGTTTGGTGTCTTTGTTATGAAAATCAGTCTAGATCCCAATCCACATTAACCCAAGGCTTTTCCTACCAAAACAACCTAGTGGTGACTGTGTACCTTTTGGCCCACCTTGGAACAGGGGAAATTTCCTAAGTGGGATGGTGGATCATCGCTAATGTTGACCAATTATTTTGACTAGCGGCCTTCTTGTCCATGTTTTAAAGCAAGTGGCTCTTAATAGAATGGGAGTTTGGTGGTCTGAGAGCCTCATCTATCACCATGGTCTCTCAACATTCCACTAGTAGATGCATAAACCTACCTATTCTAGTGATAGCGAAGATTTATTACCTACTGGGTAAGATCTGCAAAGTGGGTCACCTTATTAGATGATCAGGACGTTACAAATCCTTTGGGGATAGATAAGAGATCACATAGAAGGATATGCCATCATAAATTCCTTTCCAATTATATATTCCATCCTCTGACTATATCATCAGAGTACTAGTGGGGTTATGCCAAAAATTTGGGCCTCACAAGATAAGCAGGGGGTGCAGACCGAAATGAATGAGGACATAATGGCTTATCTCAATGTCCAAGAATGTTTATCTTATCATCCTTATGATTCCCCTATCAGTAATATTCTGAATAATGCACCGTAATATTAAGTCAATAGAGGATAATTTTTTCATTAAGAGAATTCATTTTGGTTTCCCGCATCATAGGGGAGCTCATCTATGAGGGATATGAACCTTGTAGATTTAGTCTCCAATTTAACTGTGTCCAGCAGATGTGTCCTCCCACTCAAAATAGTGTCATTCAATAGAAACATATAATGGTAGCATGTCTACTGTGGATGATGTTTTCTCGAGATGACACCTAGTGCTAGGTTTGGATTCCATCCTTTTGGGATTCTGTACTCTTCCATATCATAATCTATGTTGTGGACTAGGTTAAATAATATCTAGATGACCAGTTAGCTATTCTAGTTCATATCATGATATCATCCAGGGTTTCTGAGGCCAATGGGAAGGAGAAGAAAAAGTGATTTGTTAAGAACTCTCATCCCAGAAAATTCCTTCAAAAGCCTATGAGCTATCCCCCTTGTAAATTTGAAAAATATGGGTTCGTGACTACACGGGCAGCCCAACAAGCTGTTTAAACTCCCTCTAGGAGCCCAACACTGATTCCTCTTAAGGCTGATTTCCTAGTGGCCTAGAGGGAATGTGACCTATTATAAGTCCACCAATCCACTCCCAATAAGAACCCTCATTCATTATGGATGCTCATATAGAAAAGGGAAGTTTCTCTTACAAATATTGGTCATGTGTCAACACCCATTGATGTCTCTTTTGATGAGGATCATGAGAAGTTGGGTCATTTCTTCAAGGACCTCGAGACTGTGATCCATTCCAGAAATGGTCTCCACAAATACTTGTGTCATGTACTTTCCAATCTGTAACTAGAAACTAGTGATGAGGATGAAGATTTCGTTGGCTCTCCTATTACGGCTACCGTAGGATAAGCTTCTTACCGGCTCCCAATGTCTCATAAGCGTTTGTATCCTAGGGTCCCAAGTCTGTAGGAACACCCAGTAAAAATTTTCTGCTGATGAAACCCACTCTACTCCCCCGCACCAATATTCTAGAATTAGACATTCATGTCATGGAATAATTTATAGACACCTGGAGGGTCTGGGATGAAATGATTTTGAACACTTCCGATGAAGATATTTGTAGGAATCTTCATGGTGTACATTTCAACCTTCTGAGTTTTGGGGTAGCCATTTCTCTCACATAAATTTCAACCAAATAAGATCCTGATGATATGGATACTTACTTGAATGAAATAGACATGTTTCTTCATGCTCCCAATGATAGGAATTACTATTCTGACTAAGTAGCACTAATGAAGGTACTCCCTCATTAGATGACCATCGAGGGAAAAATTATTTTAACTTCAATCCCATGACTTTATATTCCTTTTTTGTATAGATGATATAGGTACAACTTTATTTTGTAAGAGCTTGCAGGCTCTTGGGAGACCATTCTTTCATAGATTTAATCCCATGGGGAAATCGTAGCTGGGGAGGGCACCGTACAAATTGTGGGGGGTGTTGCGGAAGGATCCCTGGGAGCTCAAGAAAACATGTAAGTAGTTATCCTAGACCCATCCTGGGTCTTTTCCCCTACATGTCCACTAGGTTCTCTTATTCACGATCCATCTTAGAAATAATTGAAGAAATTCATGAAGGCCCCCAACTATCATGACACATTAGCTGGAGAATCATAATTAATCCTATGTTCACCTGCTGGTTGAACCAGGCATCCTTATCTTTTTGACTCACTGTTGTGTGCATATTTTGACACAGGTCCTATTGGTAACAAGATGGTGGTTTCTCCGACATATATGGATCATGTTCACTTTATGGAGGAGGAATGGCCACCGGCCATTGTGATTGAATAAAGTAGAGAAACAGGGATGATCGAGGAGGTCGGGGGAACTATCAACTCTTCATGGATGCATGCTCTAGCTCAAATGATCTCTACCTCAATAGTGGATGAACATTAATATGTTAAGGGATCATTTGACCATGTTGAACTTGATCCCATGGAGAGAGACATGGCCGCTTTATGGAAGTGGATGAATCTAGTGGCAAGCCCTACACCCAACAGGATTTTGGATGGATTTTAAATCTTTAGGATCCAATAAATCCTAATCAAATGGTATTTACCCTCATAGAGGGAGTCCATTTGGGGACCTATACTCCACTTTCACATGCTAAGTATACCTCTAAAGAAGTCTAAAGGACCTCAGAGCACCCTAATAGAGGAGGTGTGAATTAGAGTGTCAACATTTTCATCTTAAAGATGTTTATCTTTATCCCCCATTGGTTTAAACATGTTAAATCTGTCAAACAAATGAAAGTAAGGAGATGACATGTCACTTTTACATGGTTCACACTAAGGTTTGTGACCAAGGAGCATATTCCAATAGGTTTCCAGTCATTACTAATTGAACTAAAATTCACTATATGAGGATTACATGGATCGATTAAGGTCACTATGTCCTAGGCACAATACATTTACAATGGTTTAGGGATAGCTCATTGTTTCCCTGAGGGAACTCCCATTGACACCCCCTAGCTCACTACCTTGGATGAAGTCCCACGTAATTTATAAACATGAATGTCTATTCAACATATTTTCATTGAAGTCATCGTATCTGTTCTGCATGAGACATTGCTTGCATCGATGTTCTATATTGATGCACATGAAATCACTGATCAAACACACCTGATATTCAAAAGAATCTGAGAAGCATAACACCACACTTGCATGCAATACCCTAACTTGCATGCAAGATTATGTAATTTCCACGAAAGATGATTTTCGCACAACACCTACCTTCCACGAAGTCCTTATCTTTCACACAACGTCACTGAAGTGTTCACTCGGTCATTTCAGACTAAAGGAACACCTTGTGTGCTAGATTGGCTCTCTTCCAATCATTTACGTGAAAATATTTCGCATGGAAGAGTAACTGGAATTTTTATGGAAAATTATTCAAAATTCCTTGAGGGTAACTGCATATTTATAGGCACTTGATGAACCTGCACACAAGAACCTATCACATTTTTATTGGTGCGCGTAAGTTTATTTCAGAGCTCGAAAAAACCGCTTTTGATGTCGTATTGGATGTAAAAACCCTTTCACGCATCATCATCTTCTGCGCACTCCATGACATTGCCATTTTTTGGAATTCTGATCCTGAAACATGTCTTTCACGAAAGTTATAAAAACACTTTCAATCTTACACATAGAAACCAAATATTTTCACCCACTTAATATATTTGTCGTACCTTCCTTTTCCAAAAACATGTTTCTCCATTTTCTGATTATTAGACCGAAGAATTTGGAAAACCCTAGAGAACGACACCACCTTCAATACTTCTCTTGAATCAAACTATATGACCCCATTCTATTTTATATCCCTAATATTCCATGAAAGGTATGACAATAACAGACAGAAAACATGATCAAACCAATGAATATTGGAAATAAACACAAACAATACTCTATTTACACCATAGAACAATTGTGGGTCCAACAATCTCCCCCTTTGGGTTTGTTGGAAATCTCCAGATAGAGTCAAAGGATCACTATCCACTATTAAAACCCAATACACAAGAATCAATGTAGCCAACACTCTAAGTCAACGAGAAATTATTGGTGTAGAAAACAGGAGAGAATACATGAATTGTGTTTTCGGGTGTTTGAAAGAAAGCTCATAGAATGTTTTATCCCACCATTATTATCTCCATATTCATCCACGATTCACTCTATATTCTCTTATATAGAGGCACCACATTCTATTCATTTCTCCCCCATTAGAATTAAACCCAAATACTGATAATAGTTCATTGTATAGGTCCGAACATACTCCAACTAGACCGTATCTCCCTCATAAACATGAAACAATACCACAAAAAAGATTAAAACTGTTAAAAAAACTAGCAAGTTGGGATATTTGTAACCTCCTTAGGCACTGCGAGGTGGCTAAACACCGAGGTTCAACTGATGTTTCTCTAACATAGTTGCTGATAGTTGCTTGGTATGGATATCCACCAATTCCTCCTCAGTTCCGATATGATCCAATTTAATCACACCTTGTTCGAATTTTTCCTTGATAATGTGATATCGGATTTCAATATATTTTGTACGAGAATGTTGAACATGATTCTTCTTAAGATCAATTACAATCATGTTATCACAGTAAATCACCATTGGTTGTTTAAACTCATATTCAATATTTGTTTGTTGCTAAATCATCCCTAGTAGTTGAGTGCATACCTTTGTAGAAGAGATATACTCGGGTTAAGTAGTACTAAGAGATGTACTTTCTTATTTCTTGATCAACCAGCCAACATAGTTCTTCCCAATATTGAATGCTCCACCACTGGTGGACTTTCATTTATCTACATCTCCTGCCTATTCAGCATAAAAAAGGTTAATAATTCACTATCCCTCCATGGAGAAAATTATAAGCCACAATTGTGAGTACTATGAATATACCACATGATTCATTTTACTACTTCCATATGTTCTTCGTTCGAATTACTCTGAAAGTAGGCCGCTATGTATGTTGCACATACAATGTATGGAAGTGTTTCTATTCTATCAATAAGCTCTGAATGATCCTTTTATACATTGTGGGATCTGCAGAGGTCTCATCCTTAGGCTTTCCAAGTTTGGTTCCAACAGAAATCAGAGTTGACATTGGTTTCAAGTCATGCATATTAAATTTCTTCAGCATCTCTCTTGCTTACATCTCCACAAAGATGGAATTTTAATCTTTATTTTGAGTCACCTTCATCCCCATGAAATATGTGAGCGCCCAAATCATAGACATTTCAAATTTTGATTTCATATTATTGGAGAATTCATCTACTAATTTCTGTCTACTACCACCAAATTTTATGTCATCAATGTAAACTATAACCATGAACTAGTCTTTTGGAGAACTATTCAATTATATTTTCTGATCTAATTCTCCTATTTTGAATTATAGCTTCTTGAGATAATAATCCAACTTGGAGTACCATGCCCGTGGTTCCTATTTCAATCCATTGATTGTTTGGTTTAGTTTTCAAACCTTTGTTTCATTAATACCTAGAAGAAAAACCACTTGTTGTCTAATGTAGTCATCTTCTTCGAGAAAAACATGAAAGAATGTTTTCTTAACATCCATGTGTTATACTTTATATCCTCTTTAAATTTCCATGGAATGAAAAATAATGATTGAATCCAGTATAGCCACTAGAGAAAATGTTTTTTCAATATCAACACCTTCAATCTGGGAATATCCTTTACATACAAGTCATTCCTTTTTTCTAATAAAACATCCATGATCATTAAACTTGTTCTTGGATATCCATTTTTACCAATCACATTATGACCATTGGGTCACTTGACTAGATCCCATGTCTAATTCTTTTCATTCTGATCTAACAATTTATTCATGGATTTTACCAAAGATTCATCTTTTGCAGCCTCTTCAAATGAGGATGGTTACACAACTGACAGATTTTTAGATTGTGTATTATTACTCATCCTCCTTCTTTTTGTGGGTGCACTCCTATAACTAATTATGTAAGATAGATCAATCTCATCTATTAGATTTCTTATGTGAGGTTTAGTCATGTTCTCTCCATCCATAGTTTCCTCTTCAGATTTTTCTTCTGATTCAACATCATGATGTTACTCTTGAGTGTTCTATACGGCTTCCTATATTTTTTATTTGTATTTACTCCATATTCACATTCTTCCTCACTTTCTATAATATAATCATATGAAATCATTTTAAAATTTGTGGTTTTCTCATCAATGATCTTAACATCGTTGTTTTCCACAATCCTTCCTAAGAGCTTGTTGAAACACTTGTAGGATTTACTATTCACTGATTATCCATGGAAAATATATTCATCTACATTGTCACCATACATTCCATGATTTCCTTCTTTTTTGATAAATCATTTACTTACAAAAACAATAAATAATTTCAAACATGGATTCATTCTATGCCACAATTAATATGGTGTCTTCGTCTCACCCATATAAATCCCTATTTGATTTTGAATATACACTCCATCTTGAATTCCCTTATTCCAGTAATGTCACGAAATACGACTCTCAATCAGCATATTTCTTTTCTTGTTGTTCATCTGTCAATTCTTACGATAAAAAAATCCATTTTTTTGTCGAGTTCTCATAGAAGCTACCTCATGTTTCATCCCATGCTTCTCTTGGTGATTTTCAAATTCAATGGATGTGTATTACCCACCCATTGTCAGATTTCAGAACATTTATTGTTTTTACAGTATCATTCTCAGCGATTTAATGATATGTTTTCATGAAATCATGAAATTTTCATTTCTTGTGTATTACCATTACAAATTCCATTCAACTATTATAATCTATGAAAATATTGAAGTACCTTTCTCCATGAGTTTTGGAAACATTTATAAGGCCCCATATGTCTGTAGTAATTAGATCAAGATGATGGGATTCCATTTTCTTCATTGGATGATATGAACTATAGAATTGCTTCCCCCAAAGGAAAGAATCACAACACTTTTCACATTTACACATCATGTTGGGAATGCTTTTGAAAATATTCAATTATTATATTTTATCCATGTCAAGTTGATCGATGTGCCCTGATATATGATGCCATGAGTTATTTTCTTTTTTAATAGTCTTGTAGAAAATGTTTTCTTTGCTATCAACCTGATATAGGTTTCCTTCCGTTATGCATCCCTTCATAAGTGAATTTCTTGTCTTTCCCGTAATAGTTCAACCATTTCTATTAAAAGTAACTATAAGTCCTGATTCAGAGAGTTGACTCACACTGAGGAGATTATGACTAGGCCATCCACATAAAGGACTTTAGTTTTCATTAGCTATCATTTAGCTAGTTTAGTACTTTCACAGCCATTGATTTTTAGAGCTCCATCATTACCAAACTATATTGTTCCATCAACCCACATATTTACATCCGTTAATAGTTCTACATTACCTATAATATGACATGAACAACCGCTATATCGAATCCATGTGTGGTTGCTTTTTTTCTTTGAGGAATACCACTACAAGGTTGGATTTATCACTTTTCTTTTTTCATTCCACGAGTCATTTGATCAAGTGTAGGACCCTGAAGGCCTTTCAATTCTCTCTTCCATGTACATGGGTTCTTTAAAGATGAAATATTCTTACCGAGGATAAAACCAATTTGTAAGAGAAACACTGTCTGGTTGATGAACTATGGCTTGTCTCAGACTCTGGTATGTGGTGTCTATATCCCTCCTCTACCTTCTATCAACAGCCTTTTGACCAATGTTAGAACAACAAAAATAAATATCCATAGAAATTGATTCTTCTAAAAGAATTAGGATATGAATTTGTTATCTTTTGTTGAATAACCATCTCTTCTTCATTTAAATAGTGTATTTCCTCTTCATAATAAGACATGATGCGGCCTAGATATCCATAGAACTAACACGTAATGGGAGGAAACTACTTATCACTTATATTTATCCACATTCCTTCAGCCGTGGGATAGTAGTTCGACAGCCTCTTATTTTTGGAGGCTCAAGGATATGCTTATGTTCTTATTTCAAATTGAATTGGGGGTTTCTTTTTCAGAAAATCAGGTGATTTTTCCACATCACACACTTTCATCATGCCTATATTTTGGTCACCTTTTTTTGCAAAATTTGACGATTTGGCCTCCCAACAAATTCAACTATTTCACATGTAATCTAGTCTTTGATTATTCAAAATATTTTCAAATGCATTAGAACCATGTTTTTCTCTCTTCAATAGCTCAGCATATGAGACCCTTCTAAACTATAATTTCTTCCTTGATTCATTTGAAATTGATTCCCTCTCAAGTTTCCTCTTAATAGTAACAACTTCTTCTTCATGACCCTTTTTTGTCTTGGTCTTTTCTTCCAGTCTGGTGGTGAGGTAATCAATGAACTTTTTATGCTCTTCAATTCCCATCTTGTGATCCACTACATCGTCAAATGCTTTCATGGATTCTAGACTATACATTTACAAATTCTTTCGGTCATTCAATTTCATCTTCAATCTGATCAACATAATCAGATGATTCTTCTACAATTGATTTCCACTTATTTTGTCTCAAACATTTGAACTTAATCTTACAAAAGGAGTCTTCAAGGTGAAACTTGGAATTGGCATTAGTTTTATACTTATTGTCTCCACCATTATCTTTTGATGGTTCAGATTTTTCAATAGTGGCCATCATGGAAGAGTAGTTTCTAGTTTTAAATTATGGTTCAACTTATGCACATAATTAATTATCAAAATCTTCTTTTTAATGATAAAACACTTTTTTGGTACATTTTTTATAGATTTGAAGTCTCCATTTTTGAAAAACATTTTTTGTGGATTCTCAAATTTTTCATCATCACTATCATCATCATTGATCTTTCTTATGCACTGAGAGGCATTGTGCCCAACATCTCTATAATGATAGAAAGAAACAGGTAACTTACCTTTGAATTTCCCTTTTCCCTTCTCGAACTTCTTGGAAATGAGAGAATTAATTTATTTTTCCTCTTCAACTTCACCACTACTATCTTTTTATATTTTTTGTTTCTCCATGGACTTGGATACCATTTCCTTGCTCACTCAAGTCATAGCATCTTCTAGGTAGAAACTCATTTTTTATACCACCAGGATACTCAGCAGATCATCCATAGAATGTTTGGAAAGATCTTCTTTCACAAGGTATAAACCATTTTCATTGTTAAAGGGTGTAAGTATTCTTAATATTTTATTTAAAATATCAATGTTTTTTATTTCTTCTACTGGACCCTGAATTGCTCCAACCACATAAGTAATTCAATTTAAGAAGGTGTTTACATTCTCATGAGTATTCATCTTTATATCATTAAACCTATTGTGAAGGACTTGTAATTTCGCCACCTTCACATTGCTATCTCCTTCATAAATTTTTTCAATTTATCTTATATGGACATTACTGAGGTGAAACTCATCATATTTAGATTGATCTGGTCAGAAAGGGATGCGGTTAGTGAATTCAGCACTTTAGCATCAGCATTATGAAATTTCATGTCTCCATCTATCATATCCATCACTGTTGGATCAGTGGATTCTATTCCTTGAATAGTGGAAAATAGGGCTTCCTTTCCAAGAGATATCAGATGAGATCTCATTCTGTTGTTATATATCTAAAAATTAATTACATCGAAGAGGGGGACTCCCCTAACATTGGCTGAATTCTCCATAGCAGTATCAGACAGATCAAACACTAGTAAACCTCACTCGGATACCACATGAAGGACCCCAGAACACCCTGAGATGGGAGGGTTGAATAAGGGCATCAACCTTTTATTTTTAAAGTTGTGGATCCTATTCCAATGTTGATAGAAAATTCTTAAATATATCAAAAAAATTAAAGTAGGGAGATGACACAACATTTTTACTTGGTTCACCACTAAGGGCTACGTCTAAGAAGTATATGCCAACAGGTTTTTGGTCATACATAACTCTACTAAACATCACTAGGTGAGGATTACAATGTTCTGGTATAGTCAAAATATAACGACCCATACATTACATACATTGTTTATACTTCAAAATTGAAGAATACGTATTACAACATATAACAAAACCACGAAAGGACCGTATAGGTATAGTGTCTTTAGAAACTGGGAAACATAAACAACAGGTTCATAAAGCGTCTACACTGTATCCCATTTATTTCATCATATCTATAGTCCCTTTTGGCATATCTTACTTAATAACATTCTTCCTAACCTGGGGAAAGAAAACATACAAAAGGGTGAGCTCAAATTCTCAGTAAGGGTAAACAAAAGAAATATCAATCACATCATATTCATAAGAACATAACTTTTGGAAATCTTAACCTGCAAAAGAGAGCATAATTTCATACCATGGGATAAATAATAGTAGTGAAATGGAATCCCAATAATCATAACATAAAACATGAAACTTTGTGGAATACACACATAATCATAGAGAATCATTTCTTATTAGTCAAGGCTCATTGCCAAGACTTTCTTAGTGGACAAAGTCCATTTCTGAACCGAGTTCACTCCTCGTTTCAGTCCTGTTTCACTAAACCGGTATAACCAACCGTTCCAGCAAGTTCTATCTCATGAGATATAAAATCATTACCCAATGCATTGGAGGAAGATATAGGTCCTACCCATCTCATAATGATACCATTCTTATGTGTGCCACAAAATCATAAATCATACATCATTGCATAACCCATGTAATAAAAATGGGAATCTTAAACATCATGACATCATCAAAAAATTCATATAAGATAAAGGAATTCATAAAAATAATTCCATCACAACATAATCAAATCAATTTAATAATAGGGATAAAAATAGAACCCTTTATTATCTAAGATGGAAAATAATTTTGATAAAACACTTGAACTCCATTCTTGAGGAAAATATCCTTTCTGCTTCAAAAAAATTTTCCTTTATTAAAATGTCGTAAAATTATAAACTAAAAGAAGTTGATTAAAAATAAACTTGAAAACATGTAAAGTAAGCTTCTTGGAAATAATGTTTTAAAAATCCATTCATGCCGTATAAGTTAAAAACATTCTTCGTACTTTTGTCGGAAAAGTCAAAAAGTACCTCGTACGAAAAATGACAAAAGATTCCTTTCATATCCTTTACTAAAAACTCACCGAAGGGTAAAATTGGATATAAAAAATTGTAGGTGGATGGAAATAATATTACATATTGAGGAAACATGGATTTGGATGATAAAATACACCCCAGTAAATACTAAAGTATAAATAGTCTCGGATAAAAATGAGATTGTGATATTTCCCTTACCTTAGGTCCGATTTGCTTCATAAGTGTCCGAAACTCCTGTATAATGATTTAAATAATGTTATTTACTTATTCTAGAATCATAATTACTGTTATGATATCATATATGGTCATATTCGTAACTTCTTATTAGTAATATTTCATTACTACTTGTTATTCGGGTGTTTATTAATTTTTGTTCTTATGCGTGTTTTGTCGAATAAATTCTTATTATTATATTTAGGTTATAGATACCTCATTTCCAGAATTGTATTAGTGTAATATATATTATATTAATTCATTCAATTAATTTATATAATCATTATGAAATGAAGATCATGTAGAACGAGTCGTATCACATCGTGGAGACGGTATTCCGTACGTATGCACGAGTGATGATATCGTTCCTATGATAGTGGAATTGTATTGGAGTGTATGTATACTATTTCAGAATCATTATCACTTTATAATAGTCATATATAGTCATTATTTACACCATTATACCCATCCATGTAAGGTGGTGGAGGAAAATAGATTACACCACGGCGTGGAGACGGTATTCCATACGTACGCACGTGCGGTGATTTCTTTTTCCGTAAGATGGATAGATGGTGAAATAGGGTTGTTTCATACTTATAATAACATATCAGTATATTAGTGATTCTGATGTTAGTACTTCATAATGAAACAACTAAAGAAGAAGAAGTGGTAGAAGAAATAAAGATGAAAGAATCGGTAACGGACATTACCTCTTCTTTGAAGTGCTTCTTTGAGACCTCTTTTTAGGGCACTAAAATAGGTCTTTGAAGAAGACCAGAACCTCTAGGATGTTTCTAGGGAAGTATAGAGGAGACATTGGCAGGGTTTGGCCGAGATTGATGGCTCAAAGTGGTGTGAGGAAGAGGGGGAGGAGGTTCCCTTTTATAAGGTAGGAGAGGGGCACCTTTGGAATAACTAAAAATATTATTTTATTATAAAGTCAAATTCGGTTTTTAATAGCTAAAAATTGATATATTTTAAAGTTAAGGTGGGTAGGGGTACAAATACTCTCATACAATAGAATTTATACATGTTTAGGTATTAATTTTAACCTTATCATTTAAATTTAACTTTAAGTTAGATAATTTATCTTTTACCGTGTCTTCTTTTTTTCTTACACTATAAGGTTAATAAACTTACCATATAAAGCCAAACGAACCCCAAGATGTTTATTATTAATATATATAACCTTATCTAAGTCATTTTGCCGACCCTTAGATTTTTAGGAATCAAATAACAATTAGTAATATAATATTTGTTTTAAAAATTATTTTATGTCAATTTTGACACTATTTAGTAATTTATTTTTGTAAAAATTATAACAGAATGATTAGTTCGAACCAAGTTACTTAAATCATTACTAACATGTCATATTAACCTATAAAATTAGTGTAATTCAGAAAAAGTCTCAAATTACATTTATTTGGGTATTTATAAAATCAATTATGTCAATATTTCATTAGTAAGATAATTACTACATCATCATTGTGTCATAAATAAATTAAGTTATTTAATGTATAAAAATTAAAAATAAAATACCATTATGTAGGAAATTTTTTTATCTTTATAATGAATATTTATAGTCGAATTTATCTTATGTATAACCCCATATTAAAAATGATTTACTTATTAAGCATTGATTTTAGCTATTTTAACCCTTCTTTTAATAAATTAATAATAAATGTCCTAATCTAATCCAAGTGGGCCTAAAAGGTCATATTTTATTCCTAAGGTTGTTTTTGGTCGAATTACACTTGTCCAATAGAATTAGGACATGTGTTAGGGTAATAATAATATCATTTTTACCGTTAATTACCCTATTTACTTTTAACCGTGGTAAAAAAAGTAAAAAGTTACTATTCACCAAATAATTATTTTCATCTCATTGAACCACATTTTACTTACTGACATCAACCATGTCTCTCGGATTTTCGAAATTCCACTCACAGAAGCAGTAATATTAAGTTTTATGAAAAATTCAGTTTTTTAACTACCACTTAGTGGTTTCACTATTCATTAAAAATTGAATGTTTTCAGAAAAATACCAAAATTTCACCCTAGGATAATTTCGATATTCCGAATCAAAAAATGAAGTCCATTTTGTAAAATAAAATTTATAAAATTTCAAAAAGTGGTTATTGCTATTCATAATGGCAAGTTTTAATAATATTTTAATAGCATGTCATTGTTTAGTGAAACTCGGTATTGCGTACGACGCAAGCTAGCGAGGAAGGACGCGGTTGCGTGTAAAGAAAGCCAAGCCAGTGCTAGTGAAGGATTCCTTTGATGATTTATATAACATAAAAACAAAATATTTCACATAAAAGTCTCGGGTGTTACATTATACCCCCCTTAAAATGAATTTCGCCCTTGAAATTCGTCAAATTGTAACAAACAGATGAGGATACCTCTCCCTCATCGTATCCTCAAGCTCACATGTAGCTTCTTCTAATTGTTGGTTCCTCCATAAAACGTTCACCAATCGAGTGGTCTTGCTTCATAGGAATTTTGAGCTACGATCCAGAATCTCTATCGGCTGTTCTTCATAAGAAAGATCTTGCTCCAGCGGTACAACTTTTGAGCTAAGTACATGTTAAGGATCAGGAATGTACTTTCTCAAGAGAGATACATGGAAAACATCGTGAACTTGAGAGAGATTCGGTGGAAGCGCCAATCGGTAAGCTACCTTCTCAACAAGATCCAGTATTTCGAAAGAACCAATATATCAAGGGCTCAACTTCCCCTTCTTTCCAAATCTCATGACTCTCTTCCAGGGAGATATTCGTAAGAATAATTTATCACCCACTTCAAACTCTAGGCCTTTTCATCGGTTGTCGGAATAACTTTTCTGTCGACTCTGATCTGCTCTTATGTTTTGTTGAATAGATCTGACCTTTTCTGACATTTCATCAACGAGATCATGTCCTAATAGCTTTCTTTCCCCAACTTCATCCCAGCAAGTTGGAGTCGTACATTTCATTCCACAGAGAGCTTCATAAGGATCCATCTGTATACTGGAGTGAAATATATTATTATAAGAAAATTCCACCAAAGGTAGGTGTTGATCCCAACCACCTTTGAAATCCATAGAGTAAGCTCTCCACATATCTTCTAGAGTTTGAATTGTTCTCTCAGACTGACCATCTGTCTGAGGATGATAAGCAGTGCTGAAACTCAACTCTGTATCCAGAGTATGCTGAAGACTTCGCCAGAACTTCTAGGTAAATCTCGAATCCCGATCAGATATAATAGAAAGTGGTACTCCATGAAATCATACCACTTCCTTTACAGATATCCTGGCAAGTTGATCCAGAGAGAAATCCTCTCAAATAGCAATGAAGTGTGCAGACTTGGTAAGACGATCAACTATGACCCAGATAGAATTATTGCCTTTGGATGTTTTAGGAAGTACCATGACAAAGTCCATAGTGATGTTTTCCCATTTCCATTCGGGTATGGGAAATGGTTGTAAAATACCCTTAGACTTCTGTCTCTCAGCTTTAACTTGGTGACAAACCAAGCATCGCAGACATATTCAGTAACATCTCTTTTTATGCCATCCCACCAGAAGTACTCTTTCAGGTCCTTATACACTTCATGCTTCCAGGATGAATAGAGAATGAAGAACTATGAGCCTCATCCAGCAGCTCCTTCTTTAATTCCAGGATGGGAGGAACAAAAACCCGATTCCTGAACTTTATTATCCCATCACAATCAAGGTTGAATTCAGAAACATTTCTCACCTTCTTTTATAACTCTACATCTTCTTTCTGTGCCTCTTTAATCTTCACATGTATAGATGGTTGAACATTAATTTGAGAAATATAAGATTTTTCCCCGTCTATTATAATACCAAGATCCATCCTTTGTAAATCCATAAATATTGGATCTTTTGTGATCCTTATCATGGATAAACTGGCATGGTCTTGTCGACTTAATGCATCTGCCACCTTGTTTGCTTTCCCAGGGTGGTAATGAATTGAGCAGTCATAATCCTTAATCAGTTCTAACCATCTTCTTTGGCGCATATTCAGCTCCTTTTGTGTGAAAATATACTTTAAAATTTTATGATCAGTATAAATATCACACCTTTCACCATAAATATAATGCCTCCAAATCTTTAATGCAAATATTACCGCAGCTAACTCCAAATAATGAGTTGGGTAATTATTCTCATGTATTTTCAACTGTCGTGAGGCATAAGCTATCACCATATCATTTTGCCTAAGAACACACCCCCAAACCCTTCTTGGATGCATCACTGTAGATCACAAACCTTTCTCCACTACAAGGCAGTGTGAGCATAGGTGCACTGGATAACCTTCTTTTCAACTCCTTGAAATTCTCTTCACATTCCTCCGTCCAGAAAAATTTAACTCCTTTCCGAGTCTACATGGTGAGTGGATTAGATAATCGTGAAACATCGTTCACAAAACGTCGATAATATCCATCCAAACCAAGAAAACTTTGGATCTCAGTTACTCATTTTGGTCTCGACCATCTTTCGATAACATCTGTTTTTGCTGGATCCACGGATATCCCCTCTTTTTAGATTATGTGACCCAAAAATGAATCTTTTTGAAGCCAAAATTTACACTTGGTAAATTTGGCATAAAGCTTCTCCTTTCTCAGGGTCTTCAATATAATTCTCAAGTGATCTTCATGTTCTTCCTTGCTCTTTGAATAGACAAGAATATCGTATATAAAGACTACCAAAAATTGATCAAGATAGTCTCTAAAGACTCTATTCATCAGATCCATGAAGATATCAGGGGCATTAGTAAGACCAAATGGCATTATTATAAATTCATAGTGTCCATACCTTGTACAGAAAGCCGTCTTTGGTATATCCTCCCTTTTGACCCTTAATTGATGATACCCTGAACGTAGATCAATAATGGAAAACTATTGAGCTCCGTGTAGTTGGTAAAATAAGTCATCAATGCGTGGGAGAGGATATTTGTTCTTGATAGTGAGCTTATTAAGTTCTCGATAATCAATGCAGAGTCTCATTGATCCATCTTTCTTCTTAACAAACAGAATAGGTGCTCCCCAAGGTGATGCACTAGGGCGTATGAACCCCTTATCAAGATTCTCTTGGAGTTTCTTATTCAATTCCTTCAACTCAATTGGGGCCATTCTATAAGGTGTCTTTGAAATAGGCAAAGCACCCGGTACGAGTTCTATTGAAAACTCAACTTCACGATTTGGTGGAAGACCCGACAATTCCTACGGAAAGATATCATCAAACTCCTGTAAAATGGGCACATTCTTAATTGTTAGTTTCTCACCAACCATTTGAGATAAATAACCTTTATTAAGTGGAATCAAGACCCATAAGATGGAAGAAATTTCCACTGGAAGGTTATGTTCATCCTTGCATCGATAGACGATCATAGATTGATCGGGAATATGAAATGTGACTTTCCTTCCTTGACAATTGATATGATCTCCATATAAATAAAGCCAATCCATGCCATGAATCCCATCAAATTTCACTATAGGAAGGATCACAAGATTTACAGGAAGCACTTTCCCACAAACTTCAATCGGGAAAGAATTATAAACTTTTGATGTGACTGTTGTGCCATTAGGTGTTGTCACAGCTAACTCAACATCTAATTGTTGAGGTAAAATGGTGATACCCTTAGAAAAATCATCATAAATACAAGAGTGGGTGGATCCAGAATCAAATAAAACATTTTCCACTTTAGAGTGGATGGTAAGTGTACCTTTCACCACATCATTATCGTACTCCACATCTCTGATAGAAATTTCATGTGACTTTCCTTTGTCTTTACCCTTAAGAGTTTGTTGACATCGACCATCATCATAAACCCTTGGATTAGGGCATTTATTGGTATAATGTCCCATGTCCTTGAACTTGAAACATTGAAGTGTAGTAGGTTCATTATGTGTATCCCTTCCTTTTTTTGCATCATTATACATCTTCTTCGCATCATCGCGGCATTCAAATGCCCGATGACCTTCCTTTCCACATTTGAAACATTTACTTGTCCCTTTAAGAAAACTCCCTCCATGTTTCTTTCCACACTTTGAGCATAAGGGAAAGCTCATATTCTTTTCAGTGTGCTCTTTAGATTTTCCTTTGAATTCCATTTTCCTCTTCTTATCAAACCCATATGACTGATGGGTTACTCTAATCTCCATCACGACTTTGAGAGGACATCGAACGATTTCCTCGTAGCTATTGAATTCCCTTATGCTAACGTCCTTCAAAGACTTGATTTTAAGCCACTAATGAATCGATCGATCTTACTCTCGGGTTGGATAATAATACTAGAAGCGTACCTTGCAAGTCTTGTAAAATTTTCTTCATAGGTACCAACAGATTCATCATCCTTTTGCTTCATTTCAAGAAACTCTTTCTCCGTCTTTGTTCGGAGAATATGAGGGAAGTACTTATTGAAAAATAAGTTCTTGAACTCGTCCCATACCATGGACTCAATTTCATCCCTTTCCCTCTTATTCTTAATAAGATTCCACCATTGATCAGCATCACCTTCCAAATGATACACTAATAAGATGAATTTATCATGCTAAGAACATTGAATAACTGAAAATATCTTTTCAGTAGTACCAATCCATTGTTCAGCGACTAATAGATCAGTAGACCCGCTGAATGAAGGTGGACTCTGTCTCATGAAGGATTCAACAGAATGTTTCTCCTTCCTTTGCTCATTGGGAAGTACAGCATGATTCATAGCTTGAGAAAGTTGTGTGAGCATGGCTAAATGATTTTGCATTCCAACTCCCATAACATTTGGTTGCTCAGGGGGACAATCATTGCATTTCCCTTCGCATTCTGCATTAACACGGTTCCTTCGGGTTCCAGCCATTGACTAAAACCAAGAAGAATAGTGTGAGCAACACTAATTATAATAGTAAAACCACATAATCAAGAATAAAATTTCACACTTAAGGTCTTATCCTAGGTTATTCATGGCCATTTCTAAAACACTATGATTGTGTTCTATGCTTAGAATTATCCTTAGGTTTCTTTCTAAGGATTTCACATCCTAGTTTCCAAAGGTTGACTATACCTTTCCTCTGATACCAACTATAACGACCCATACTTTACATACATTTTTAATACTTCAAAATTGAAGCATACTTATTAAAATATATAACAAAACCACGAAAGGACCGTATAGGTATAGTGTCTTTAGAAACTGGGAAACATAAACAACTGGTTCATAAAGCGTCTACACTGTCTCCCATTTATTTCATCATATCTATAGTCCCTTTTGGAACACATCTTACTTAACAACCTTCTTCCTGACCTGGGGAAAGAAAACATACAAAAGGGTGAGCTCAAATGCTCAGTAAGGGTAAACAAAAGAAATATCAATCCCATCATATTTATAAGAACATAACTTTTGGAAATCTTAACCTGCAAAAGAGAGCATAATTTCATAACATGGGATAAATCATAGTAGTTAAATGGAATCCCAATAATCATAACATAAAACATGAAACTCTGTGTCATACACACATAATCATAGAGAATCATTTCTTATTAGTCAAGACTCACTGCCAAGACTATCTTAGTGGACAAAGTCCATTTCTGAACCGAGTTCACTCCTTGTTTTAGTCCTATTTCACTGAACCGGTATAACCTCCCGTTCCAGCCAGTTCTATCTCATGAGATATAAAATCTTTACCCATTCCATTGGAGGGAGATATAGGTCCCACCTATCTCATAATGATACCATTCTTATGTGTGCTACAAAATCATAAATCATACATCATTGCATAACCCATGTAATAAAAATAGGAATCTTAAACATCGTGACATCATCAAACAATTCATATAAGATAAAGGAATTCATAAAAATAATTCCAAAAAAACATAATCAAATCAATGTAATAATAGGGATAAAAACAGAACCCTTTGTTATCTAAGATGGAAAATAATTTTGATAAAACACTTGAACTCCATTCTTGAGAAAAATATCCTTTCTACTTCAAAAACATTTTCCTTTATTAACATGTCGTAAAATTATAAACTAAAAGAAGTTGACTAAAAATAAACTCGAAAACTTGTAAAGGAAGATTCTTGGAAATAATGTTTTAAAAATCCATTCATGCCGTATAAGTTAAAAAAAACATTCTTCGTACTTTTGTTGGAAAAGTCAAAAAGTACTTCGTATGACAAATGAAAAAAGATTCATTTCATATCCTTTACTAAAAACTCTCCGAAGGGTAAAATTGGATTTAAACAATTGTAGGTGGATGGAAATAATATTACATATTTAGGAAACATGGATTTGGATGATAAAATACACCCCAGTAAATACTAAAGTATAAACAATCTCGGATAAAAATGAGATTGTGATATTTCCCTTACCTTAGGTCCGATTTGCTTCGTAAGTGTCTGAACCTCCTGTATAATGAATAAAATAATGTTATTGACTTATTCCAGAATCATAAGTATTGTTATTATATCATATATGGTCATATTATTAGCTTATTATTAGTAATATTTCATTACTACTTGTTATTCGGGTGTTTATTACTTTTTGTTCTTATGCGTGTTTTGTCAAATAAATTCTTATTCTTCACTTTAGGTTATAGATACCTCATTTCCAGAATGGTATTAGTGTAATATATATCATATTCATTCATTCAATTCATTTATATAATCATTAAGAAATGAAGATCATGTAGAACGAGTCGCATCACATCGTGGAGAAGGTATTCCGTACGTACGCATGAGTGATGATATCATTTCTATGATCGTGGAATTGTATTTGGAGTGTATGTATACTATTTCAGAATCAATATCACTTTATAATAGTCATATATATTCATTATTTACACCATTATACCCATCCAAGTAAGGTGGTGGTGGAAAATATATTACACCACGGCGTGGAGACGGTATTCCGTACGTACGCACACGCGATGATTTCTTTTTCCATAAGATGGATAGATGGTGAAATAGGGTTGTTTCATACTTATAATAAAATATTAGTATATGAGTGATACTGATGTTATTACTTCATAATTGAACAACTAAATATGAAGAAGTGGAAGAAGAAATAAAGATGAAAGAATCGGTAACGGACATTACCTCTTCTTTGAAGTGCTTCTTTGAGACCTCCTTTTAGGGCACTAAAATAGGTCTTTGAAGAAGACCAGAACCTCTAGGATGTTTCTAGGGAAGTGGAGAGGAGAAATTGGCAGGGGTTGGCCGAGCTAGAAGGCTCAAAGGGGTGTGAGGAAGAGGGGGAGGAGGTGCCCTTTTATAAGGGAGGAGTGGGGCACCTTTGGAATAACTAAAAATATTATTTTATTATAAAGTCAAATTCTGTTTTTAAGAGCTCCAAATTGATATAATTTGAAGATAAAGTGGGTAGGGGTCGAAATCCTCTCATCCAATATAATTTAGACAAGTTTAGGTATCAATTTTAACCTTCTCATTTAGATTTAACTTTAAGTTAGATAATTTATCTTTTACAGTGTCTTCTTGTTTTCTTACACTATAAGGTTAATAAACATACCATATCAAGCCAAACGAACCCCAAGTTGTTTATTATTAATATATATAACCTTATATAAGTTATTTTTCCAAAACTTATATTTTTAGGAATGAAATAACAATTAGTAATATAATATTTGTTTTAAAAACTATTTTATGTCAATTTTGACACTAATTAGTAATAGATTTTTGTGAAAATCATAACAGAAGGATTAGTTATAACCAAGTTACTTATATCAATAATAACATGTAATATTAACGTATAAAATTAGTTTAATTCATTAAAAGTCTCAAATTATATTTATCTGGGTATTTATAACATCAATTATGTCAATATTTCATTAGTAAGATAATTACAGCATCATCATTGTGTCATAAATGAATTAAATTATTTAATGTATAAAAATTAAAAATAAACTACCATTATGTATTAAATATATTTATCTTTCTAGTGAATATTTATAGTCGAATTTATCTTATGTATAACCCCATATTAAAAATGATTTTCTTATTAAACATTGATTTTAACTATTTTAACCCTTCTTTAAATAAATTAATAATAAATGTCCTAATCTAATCCAAGTGGGCCTAAAAGGTAATATTTTATTCCTAAGGTTGTTTTTGGTCGAATTACACTTGTCCAATAGAATTAGGACATGTGTTAGGGTAATAATAATATCATTTTTACCCTTAATTACCCTATTTACTTTTAACCGTGGTAAAAAAAAAGAAAAAGTGACTATTCACCAAAAAATTATTTTCATCTCATTGAACCACATTTTACTTACTAAAATCAACCGTGTCTCTTAGATTTTCGAAATTCCTCTCACAGAAGCGGTAAAATTATGTTTTATGAAAAATTCTGTTTTTTAACTATCACTTAGTGGTTTCACTATTCATCAAAAATTGAGTATTTTCAGAAAAATACCAAAATTTCACCCTAGGCTAATTTCGATATTCTGAATCCAAAAATGAAGACCATTTTGAAAAATAAAATTTATAAAATTTCAAAAAGTTGTTATTACTATTCATAACGGCTAGTTTTAATAATATTTTAATAGCATATCATTGTTTAGTGAAACTCAGTATTGCGTACGACGCAAGCTATTGAGGAAGGCCGCAGTTGCGTGTAAATCAAGCCAAGCCAGTGTTAGTGAAAGATTCCTTTGATGATTTATATAACATGAAAACAAAATATTTCACATAAAAGTCTCGGGTGTTACACAAAATGTCTCAGGAAAACATCAATAACAAAGATTCAGGGATATATCATTGCTTCCCTCAGGTCACTCCGGTTGACTCCCCATGGCTCACTAACTTTGATAAAGTCCCACTTAGATTATAGACATTAATGTATCTTCAATAGATTTTCATTTAAGTCTTTTTCTCTATTCATCATGAGACACTAATATCATCGATGTCCTGGATTGATGCACTTGAAAACACTGATCAAACACACTGGATAATCAAAAGCATGTCATAAGAATAACACCACACTTGCATGCAATACCCCAACTAGCATGCAAGATTTGGGAATCGTCACGAAATATGGCATTCACGCAACACCTATCTCCAACGCAACCCTTATCTTTCATGCAACTCCACCATAGGGTTCACTTTGTCTTTTCAGACTAAAGCAACACTTTGCTCCCAAGATTGACTCTCTTCCAATCTTTCACCCACAAATCATTCACGCTGTAGAGTTACCATATTTTTCATGGAAAAATTTCAGACTTCCATGGGGGTAGCCGCATATTTATAGGCCCTTGATGACCCTCCAGATAGGATCCCGATGTGTTTTCATTGGTGTGAGTATGTTTCTTTTTGAGAACGCAAAACCCCTTTTGGCATCGTATTGGGCACGCTAACCCTTTTGTCTGGAATCATATTCCATGAATTCCATGACATTGCCATTTTTCGGAGTTCTGATCCTAAAACACATCAAGCATGAAAGTTCCATAAACATATTCTATGTTTCACACAAAAACCAATCATATGTGCACACTTTAAATCATTCATGCACCTTCCTTTTCCAAAAACATGATTCTCCATTTTTTTTATTTTCATCCCTGATATTTTGGAAAACACTGGAGAATAGTGCTACCATCAATACTACTTTCATATCAAACTTTATGACCTGTTTCTTTGTTATCTCCCTAATCATCCATGAAAGGGATGAAAATAACAATCAAAAACTAGGATCCACCTAATGAATATTGACAACAAACACAAAACATACACCATTTCATGCATTGAATGGCCACGAGTCCAACAATGTCACAATCACTCGGGAGGCTACTATCCCAAACCGTGAAATTTTGGAATGGGAAAATTTTCCTTTCTCTCAAACAAAAAAAATAAGTTCTATTTTTGGCCCCAAGAATCTCATGGCTTGTAACCTCCTCTGAGAAAACTATCCCTACAGTCCCGATATCAGTAAGAAACCTTCAAAGGGCTACCCTATAGATTATTGTTCTTGGTGGGCACGGTCTCGAGCCATTAGTACTCTCAAGCGACCATAGGGTGCAACTTCTGGTTGAATATGTGGTGTCACTTTTTTCATGTAGCGATATTGTTGAGGAGGTGAGAGGTTCTGAAATTGTCTCTCCTCTATTCTCATTATTGCAACCATAATAATTAAAAGTTACAGTGGATTCTCCCACTTCTTCCTCTGTTGCAATTTCAAAAGGCAAGGCTATTTCGGGGTCGAGTCATTTTTTATCCACTGAATTGATTCCCTATCTCATTATATTCATCCTTGGATATATTTTTTCATCAATGAGTAACTCTGAGACTGACCTAGAAGGCCCGGTCTACCTTCGTACCATCCCTCAAAAGGAAAAGAAGAACATTTGGAGATTAATATCTTAGACTTCATTGGATAATATTCCGACAAAGTTTCCAAAACTACACCACTAGCTTTTGGTCTTGGGATTTGGTGGATTCAACTATCAGGGAATCCATTATATAGTAAGGTAAGTGGTTGATGCTAGCGAATCAACTAGTATACTTGAGTCTCATCTTTATGTGGTAGAGTTGATGGATCATCTTGCTGATACATGGAAATTTATTATTGACAAAGGTGACAATAAAGCTTGAGTTATTTATATAATTCAAAATGATTTCACGAAGAAAGATCCCTTGGTAGAACAAATTGACAACGAAGTGGAGTAGAAAACCTAGAAGTTGGAGCAGCTTAATCATGAGTGGTACTGGGACGCAATCACTGTTGAGGAGGAGCAATGGTAGAAGAAATAAAGAGAATGTCCAGGCCTTGAAACTATAGGGATGCAGAGGCACAACAGGCAGGCGAAGAAGATGACACTACAAATTTTTAATACATTATCATGTCATTGAGGAGTCACATAAATTGTTGAAGCAACATTGTGATTCTGCTGAACAGATCCCGTAATGATCTTGTACCACTTTCGAGGAGAGGCTCGGTGTTATGGATACACTTAATATCTTTATAAAATAGAATAGAATTATATCGTTCTATAATGTATCTTCTTTTCTTTTTTCATTTCATGTTAATTAATCATAATTAACCCAATAAACATTAGTTCAATCAGGTGTTAATCTTAAACCATGATTCAAAACCAGTAATTTGAAATTATCAAATCAGGATCTAATTTTTTCCTATGTCGTGAGAATCAACGAGAGTAGTCTGAATATAGTTAGTGTTTCATAGTAATCCTCCTGAGCTTTTGTGGATTTTTCATCACCACCTTAATATTTTCCTAAGCCAGTTTGTTTCAGGCTTAGTGGTTATAACATGACATTATCATAGGCCTCCAATTATGGGTTTTCAACTAAACAATATTTATGTCTCTTTCGAGAATTTGATATCTTAACATTTTTCTCAAGAACCATACATTTTATAGGATTAGCGATGCGATAATTGACTCTTCTCTGGAGGTTCCCTTTTTGGGTTTTCACTCTGAAGAGTATTGTATCTTTTTTGCTAGTGGTTTGTAGTCCTTCTAATCAGAAAAATTACTAATGTTTTAGTTTAAATAGGTTTAACCAGACATGAGGAGTAAGGGGCCGCAATTTGGAATTCATTAGTTGAGAATGTTCTAATAACTTTCAGACATAAATGATGGATTTATTCTGACCCCGACTTTGTGGGTTTTGGATGAAAATGAGGCTTTGGGTCCATGTTTGGCGCATAGTGGTAGGAAAGGACACTCCTATAGATGAATTTTCCATTGATTGACATCTGTTTTGGATGTTAAAAATGCAGATCCACAGGGTAATGATGCCTATAGTCACAAAAAGCATCCACAGGACACTGTCCTTCCATCTCTACTGCCATGGGGGATTTATAACACACTGGGTTTGTTTTGAGGTTGGGGCCCATAGTGGGTGGCCTATCTGAAGGATTATGTCCAAATGTATTAGGGGAAATTTTATTTTATTTGAATGGGTAGTTTTTTTCACATGATTTTTTCTTGTGTAGGGGAGAGCCCTTGAATGGTATATTTTAAGATAGTACAACCAGGACACCTGACACCTATTTGGGTAGATCGTTTGTCTCTAATTAATGGCGAGTAAACGATTCATCAGTTCAATTAGAAATTCTTTTCATCTGTGGACATTTGAATGTAGAATGATATATAAGATGTAATCCATGGTATTTACAAATCCATAGAATGACGTGGGATATAAAGTCATGGTGACGTGTGGAAACTAGAATTGATTCTCCTTGGGATGAATTTTAAATTGATTGACATCCATTTTGTTGGAGACATATGAAGAGAAACTCGATAATGATGTACACAGTCATACAAAGGATTATGCATGACACTATACTTCCATCTCCAATGACCCTGAAGGATTATGTGGATTGGGACCTTTCGGAACATAGCTTACAGCTTATGAAAGTGGGTGCGCCTAAACATGAAAGTGGGAATTTCATTGGCCGAACATTATTGGGAAAACTAAAAATAAGCGAGGCATTTTATATTTCGTATTAGGATCATCTTCACACATAGGGATAGGGAATCATTATTTTTTAGAATCCTCAAGAGATAACAGAAGTGAATCAGTCCAGGCTATTCTCATATATCTATGACATGGGTAGGAAAGATATTGTAAACCATGATTTTGAGGGTTCTTGAATTAAGATTTTTTTCACAAGACTTGGGATCTATTAGGCATACAGAGGTAGGGGAGGGGTCTAATGAGGAATAATTTTCCTTTGGTTAACAGTCATTTTGTAGGAATCAAATGCAGAGCCAACGGGACATGATGTGTAAAGCCAAAAAAAAGGTGATCGTGGGACACTGTCCTTCCATCACTAGCATCCTTGAAATTTTATAGAAACCCAAGATTTCCTAGAGTATTGACTTTGAAAAATAGAATAGATATGTCTAGGATTGTAAGAAATATCCAGACCATGATTAAACCTAAACTACTAAATCATTTACATAGATCTAACTCATATGTAGGCGGAAGCAAGATCTTTTGACTCCTTCTGGGTGTCATAATAAAAACATGGAATTCATATTGTCCATTTCAATTTATTATTTAGGAAATTAGAGGCATGTTCGGGATCTCGTAACACTGGGAATCGGTCCACACATGACTTTTGAGGAACCTTGTAGTTTAATTTCATGTCGTTGGGATCGTTCATGGATTCCCACATGCAAGTCCTACATATACACAAAGGATGGGCCATTTTTTTTGTGCAGATGGACCAGAATAGAGGATCCAAGTGTCACTACATATTCTCTAAGGACAAGAATAAAGCCATACATAGTTCTAAATGTTCCCTACAGAGGTACGGACCACCTGTAGAGAAATAAGAGGTCATTATCAATGAATTTGTCATTGGGAACAGATGTTACATTCATGCATCACTATATATCCTTCCAGGGTTAAAATCATTCCATATGTAGTTCTAAATGTTCCTAGTACCAATCTGGCTCAAACGTCGGAGTAGGGGAATTTTGGTTTCATCTGCTATGGGTGTCAGGACTATCATAATCGTCTATGGTGTGTTTACATAAGGGAATCCTTAACACTGATCTGAAGCTCATGTGAGTCATACTCGAAGTGAGAAATAAGTTGTGACACTGATTTTCCACCTAGTATGGTGTGATAGAGGTTATAATAAAGGCACTTTCTTTTTCATATGTAAGGGATGGTCCAAGACTAAGGGTGAGGTGCCGCTACGTATCCAATTGATGAGTGGGAATCAAGATGTACATAGTTATTTAGGATCCATTTTGTTTAACATCTTTTGGTAAGGATAGTTTATACTATATTTTTTAACATAATTTAGGTATAATTATATGCTATGCAGTTTAGAGTCATGCAGCAAGGACATTTCTATCATTATTATGTGAAGTACTTCTTCAAAAACAATGCATTAGTGGGAGTCATGAAGAGATATCCACGCATTGATATTAAAGAATATTCTCTATTAGAGTAGACCCTAAGTATGATACATGTACCCTCTGAATTTGTCTCATGCATTGGAGGTTTTTTCCTAAGTATCATTGTTGTTCTAAGGACCAACAACATCTCTCCTTTAAGGAAAGACCAAAGGCGAACCTTTTTGTTGAAGGCTCATGCGATCCGATTTTGGTATACATACAAATGGTGTAAAGTGTGAATCCTTTTCTCATATATCTACTCAATTTCATCAATACATTTTTGGGATTTGAAATCAATGGACAATTGATCACAAAAGTCCACGTGGAGTGATGAAACATAAATTTCAATTGGAAAACCCACTTATGCCCACATACTAGTGAGTATGGGGTTACCTGGGTGGCAGTGCGAGTCGTAGTATGGTAATACCACAAAGCATTAAAGAGCTTTTCTGGAAATGATTTATTTTCTATGTCCACAATTTTGTAATGAATATTGGAAAGAGTCTTGTGGAAAGACTCTCTTTGCCTGTTGTCCACTACATGGTAGTGGGATGAATGGTTGGCTTTGATTACACACTCCTGGTATTACTTTTCCAACTCAGCAGAGTATAATTTGGTGACAGTGTTTGTCTGTATTGTATGAGGGGAACCAAATATGGTAATGATGTTGGCTTTCACCAAGCTAATTATGCTTTTTTCCCAGACGTCTTTAAGGGGTAAGGATTCGGCCCATTTAGAGAATAAGATGGTCACTGTGAGAATGAACATAAATTTTTTGCCAATGGAAGGAGGATATTTCCCCACAATATCCACCCACCATGCATAAAATGGATATAGTTACATAGTTATGTGAATAAATCTTGTGGTTGGTATATAAAATTGGAATTAACATATTTGGAACAGATCGTCTTGGTTAATGTGACATAATCTTGGATAATTGTGGTCCAATATTATCCAAGATTTCAAATTTGATGGGAGAGCCGCACTGTAGATTGGTGTGCTCCATAGGCTCCGGCATGCACTTTTTTCATGATGGGAGAAATATATTCCCTATTGATGCACCTATGAAAGGCCCTGTCAAGGCCTCATTGGTAAAGAACCATTTATTGGTTTGTGCCTTTGTAAAAGACAAAATATATTGCATGCCTCCAAGTTTTTTCCTCTTTAATCTCTATCTAGTAGGCGTTCCCCCCTATGATGGTAATTTCCAATGGGAGTCATACAACCGATGGTGTGACCATAAGGCTCAAAATTAGGGCTAATCATGGAATTTTCATTAATATTAGTCTGAATGGATGGAAGGACCATATGATGGAGGAAAATTTAGATTAATGTTTCATCTCGGTCTGGATCAGTTAGGCTTGTATCTTAATTTACCAATGCATCAGCTTGAGTATTGTGTAAAAAGGGCACATAAGTTATCATTGATTCTAATTTGAATTCTGCAATCAATTCTTGAACATGGTCCATCAATGGTACCAATACTTCTTTCTTAATTACATAGACACCATCAACCTCCTTGAGGACCATCTCTAAATAACCTTTTATCTTTAGGTGTCTAGCTCGCACCTGAATCACCATCACTAGGCATGCAATGACGGACTAGTATTATGTTTTATTATTTGTGCACCCATCTAAAATAACAATAGAATAAGGCAAGATAACCATTTGGATATATGATTATGACACCCAACCTTCCTTTGTTGAGCTTGGGAACCCCCATATTTTTCTCTATTGGGCTTCTACAAGCACCATTGAAGTACATTTCCCATGCTTGGGGATGTACTACGATGGATGATGCTTCTTCATTTGGAAGTTCAGTATCCAATAGGGTTACTTCATCCAAGGGGATCTCTTCTAGGAAGTCTGCTAATTCCTTGACATTGATGGATTTCTTGGGAATTTAGTGTATATCTAACTATTGTAGGATGATTTTCTACTATGATAGAAATCCAGTTAGCATAGGTTAGATGAGAATATACTTGAGCGGGTTGAAATAGGAGACTAGATGGACCTCATGTTGCTAAAGGTAATTCCTGAATTTCTGAACTACAATGATTTAATCTTGGTAGTTATTTTCAATCCTTGAATATCGATACTCAGTGTTAATCATTGTTCTGCTAAGGTAATAGATACTATTCTCACTACTGACATCATTCTTCTCTGTGAGGAAAGATCATAATGACCCTTATATGTTGGTTATGTACAAAATTAGTGGTAATCCCTCAATTGGAGAAATCAGAATTGGTGTTCTTGAAAGGTATATTTTTATATTTTAGAATGCTTCTTGACAGTCATTATCCCATTCACATGTGACTCATTTCTTCATTATCTTGGTGAAAGTAAAACACTTACCTTCAAGGTTGGCTATGAAGCACAAAACGTAGGCCAGGTTCCTCTGAATACACCTCAACTCAGTGAGGTTATGAGGTGGAGAAATTCCAAGTATGGATTATGTTTTCTCAGGGTTGAATTTTATGTTATGATGGAGTACGACGAAGCTGAGGAGTTTCCTAGAGGTAACGCTGAAAGAAAACTTTAGTTGGTTCATCATTAGATTGTAGTGTAACATTTTTTTTGAAGAAAGCATCGAGTTATATCTGGTTGTTTGAGAACTATTGTGATTTAACCACAATATCATCGACGTATCACTCGATGAAATTTCTTAGGAAGAGCTTAAAAATGTGATGGGTGGTGTGCTGATATGTTGCACCAGAATTTTTCAGACCAAAGGGAATCACCCAAGAGAAGAAAACTCTCTGGGGGCCCTGAAAGTAGTGAATTCTTCATCTCCTCAGGCCATTCCTATATGGTTGTATCTATAATAGACATCCATAAAAGTGAGGGATTCATATTTGATGGTCACATCGATGAACAATTCTATGATTGGGACTAGGAATTAATCTTTTAGCTAGTGCCGATTGAGGTCCTAAAGCTAACGCATACTCTAATCTTTCCATTCTTCTTCTTGGGAAGGATTATGTTTACTAATCAGATCAGATATTTGACACCAATGAGGTTAGCTTTAATTAACTTGTCATCTTCAACATCTACTTTGGCATCATTTGTTGTGTGGGTCCTTCTAGTAGCCTTCTTATGGCCACGATGGTCTTATGGCATAATCAAATGATGAGTGGAGACATCATGATTGAGGCATGGAATTTCTATGTGATTATATCCAAACACATCTCGATCCCTCTTTCGGATGTTGGCATATTCCTCTTTCTTTGCAAAAGGTGTAGCCACACTAATAAAAATGGGATGTTAGAAGTCGTAGGTTCCTAGGTATATCTCCCTAAATTCAATGATTATGGTGGAGACACCTTCATAGAATATAGAAGGGGAACCATTGAGATCTTCTCCATCATGTTATTCCTCTTCAGACAGAGAGAGGACTCTCAAGATAAATTCTCTGGTGTTGGGAGTGAAATCATCTTCATCCTTAGTGAGTAAAGTGGGAATCGTCTGGGGTCCTAAGGACAGGTAGGGAACGTCTTTGTTTGGGTATTCCCTTTCATCATATGGTACATCATTATTTTTAGTGTCTTTGGACTTGGAGGCCATAAGGGAAATCATGCAGGCTGTAGATTCCATATCTGAGCATGAAATTATGTCCTCGACCTGGTTGATGGGTAATTCATACTCTTCCCCAAGATGTTTTAAGGGATCAGTAGGAGCCATTTCCAATCAATTTTTTGTGGTGATCCAATCAAAATTGTCAACCAAAGACTACTTATCTTCCAGTTCATAGAACCCTAAATCGATATAATGTAAATCATTGGATTCTAATGGGGATTTATCAGTGTTTAATGTCTCCTTTTTTCGATTAGAGTAATATTTGAGGCGTTGATGCTATAATTGTGGAATTGTTGTGTGTTGATGTAGTCAGGACCTCCCAAATAGAACAATGAAGGTTGTGCTTTGCCACATTACCAGAAACACAGAATTAGATATGAGGTCACCAAGACATGTTTTATGATTGATTCAACCCAATGGATTTTTCTCACTTTTTTCATATCCCAGCACAGTTGCGTTGTGGGGTGTTCGAATATCCTCATCATAGCGCTGACAAAGAAGTGTTCACAGCATGAGGAGGTTGACTCCAGAGCTATTTAGATGATAATTCTCTAAACATAAATGTATTTTATCTTTCTGGACACATATAAGGGTTTGATGTTACCTTTCATTATTGTGTCTTCATCCTGATATGTGAAAAAGATGACATCATGGATATCTTCAGGATCGGTCTCCGTCTGATAGACATTGGAAGCTGATACATCAGGCCCAACCTCCAAGGGACTTCGTAAGGCTTCGATAAGTTCCTCTCTAAGGTCTCTGGATAGACTCCAAGAATCCAGGATCGATAGCATCGCAGGTACTAAAGAAAGCTACTTCAGAATATCATTTTTCAACACTAAACGTCATTGCATCCCATCGTATGGATGCTCTTTCATGGGCGCTTTTGATGCATGAGCTTTGGACATTGCTGGTCTAGCCTCTATGATCTAATTTGATGACAATGTTTTTGATTCATCGTTTGGCCAAATTGGTCTACATGTATGCCATTGGCTATTAGGCATCTGTTCTGTCTCTGATGGATACTCCTAGATGATTGGGCTCATATTTCTTCTGGCGGGGGAATAGAAATACAACAGTTCCTATTGCGTTTGTCAGAGGGTACTTCTATGAGTTTCTAAAACATTAATAGTGTGAGTTAAGGCATGGCCAAGAGTTTGACTCCTGTCAGGATCATGTCTTCTAGGTAACCCACGGCCTATGAAGCCTATTCCCTTCACTCTCTTATTGGATGAAAGGAATTCAGGTTCATGGAAATAGTCTCCATGAGAGTAGAGTTCCATCAAGTGAATTATATTAATGGATCTTAATATCAGTTCATGATCTAAAAATGATTCAGTTTGACTGTCTTCTTTTGATGGTGTTGCTAGGTGTGGTTGTGCACATTGTCCTCTTTGGCAGGGTGGTGCTCATTGTCACATTTGGAGGGGTAGATCCCATTGACCAATTTGGCAGGGCAGTGCACATTTTCCCATTTTACAGGGTGGTGCCTGTTGTCCCATGTCTACTGGCATGATGTATGAATGTGTCTAGACTGGCTTAAGCTTTGGTGTCTTCTCATCTTCTTGCTCATGATTTCTACCCATTTGGCCCCAAGAGTATTGTGTGGATGAAGATTATAGATATGTTGCACTGGGTGCTATTGGGGGGCATGATTTGTTTCTTTTACTATGAGTAGAGTATTCCATGAGTTCTGTTTACTAATTTTCAAGTAATCCAATTTTCAAAAAAAATCTACATTTTGATGTTGATTTTTTGACATTATTAATCATCTCTTGGGTCTATGGTGGAAACATATGCCAATTGTGCTAATGGAAGACCAAAATTGAATTGTCCAGAATCCACAATCTTTTGAAGGAGATCCTTATATATGAAACACTCCTAGATGGTGTCCCCAGTATTTGGTGATATAGATAATAATTTATACAGTCATAGAGACCCACTTCATCAGCTCACTTTGGTTCTAGTATCCGGATAAAGTTATAATTCATGGGGGCTATGAAGTAGCCACAGACTTGGTCATCTCAAAATGAGTAGAGTCTTTTGTTATTTTGACAAAATGATTTCTTTTCACACCTCTTCACTCATATTTGCGGGGTGGGGGTCTACTAGCATCAAGGGGGGCTTGTACCATTTGGTGGAGGCCCCCCAGCTTGAGTTGATGCTAAGGATGGATTAAGCATGAAAAAATACACTTGCAAATTTTTTTGTTCATTTACATGGGGCCGATGGGGCTACCCGAGACTTCAGATTATCCCTCTACAAGGAGTCTTTTATCGTTTGGGAAATAGAAGTGAAATCATGAAACCCACTTTTGTACTAACCTGGGATGAGTGTGGTTTTCAATTCATTCTAGAGATTATTAATGTACATGGAAAACTTTTCATCCTAGGGAAGTGGCTAGTTCAGGGAGTATGTTGGGACATTCCATAAGGAAATGATGTATGAAAATCCATCATTCTCATAATTATTGTCATTCATAGGATAACTAACCATTTTCTTAGGCAATTTAAAATAGAACTGGAAGATAAATTCTTGTCAGAGTTCCTCCAAACCCATGATTGAGTTAGTTGGCATGCTAGTATACCATACAAAGGCTGAACCCTACATATTTTTCCTGAAACATTGATGTTTAAATTCTTCTTAAAACTCCAGGGTGACCATACTAGGGTCACAGTAATAGGAATATAGAATTATATTCTTTTCCTAGTCTCCCAAACCATTGACCAATGAGAATACATGTTTCCCGAAGTTTAGTGGTGGAATAATGTTTCTCACCCAATCGGGGTAGGGTTTGTGATCTAGTTGTATCAGAGTGTGTCACCCTTACTGGATTCAAGCAATGATGTTAGTTTTTTGATAGTATTCAAGATCCCATGATTCATATCCTACTGTACTTGATCTTGTGCATGTGTATCAGGGGGAAAATTGAACGTGCTGGCACTGCTGGTATTTTGGGTGGATACCCAGCAGGATGTATCCTTTGCGGGTTCCCTTGAAATTATTCTGGCTGATTTCACAGTTGATGGAATTCTTGATATACTTCTAAGGCTGGATTAAAGTTGGTTGATGATCCCAATGCTGGGTTAGATGGGTAAAAATTCCTGATTTTATTTACCGGGATGAGTTTACGTGGCAGGGAACCTCTTATGGGAACACCTATTGACGTTCCACTTGAGGAATGCATCCAGAAAGATAGCTCCCTTGATACAGCTCAAACATAATTCACCTGATCTATTTCATTTGTTCCACATGCTTAGTGAATATTTCCTTGACCATGAGAGACACCTTCTCAGTGGGAGGAAGAGTTGGGTATAGAAGACCTTTGATTTATTCTTCTCCTTGATAGTGATTCTCATCTGAGGTTGTATTGGGTTTACGGTGGGGTGCCTATGATTAGAAAAGCTCTCTATTTACTGGTATTCACACCATTAGGCTCGATGTGGGCCACCTCTGGGAGGGAACCATCTTCTATTGCATCCTTTCTATTTGAATCATTTCATGTGAGATTCATGGGGATGATGGTCACCATGTTCACTTATGTATACTGTATTGGGGGTGGTTTACCTGGTGCCGAGTGGTAGGAAAACATCTTGCATAATTATTTAGACTTTCTCCATCCATTATATGGTATTCTTTGGGTTTTTTGTTAAAAATTATCTTAAAGGGAGCCGTGATTTGACCTTGTAATATATCTTCATCTCGGAGGGTATGAACCACAAGACGGGGTTGAACAAGTGACCTCTCTATTTATCATTATTCACATATTAGATAATATAGACATCCGATATGTGGGAACTTGAGGTAAAAATGAACCCTACCCTATGGGCCGGGGTTTCTGTTGTTCTACTATTGATGTTGTATGGTGTGTGTATTTTTCTCTTAGGAGGGAATATTTGGTTAAAAATTCCCCCAACCCTGTGGGTTGGGTCTATTACCATATTGTGATGGTAGATGATGCAATTTCCACCATTTTGATTTCACGCACTCTCATTCGAGTGTGAGCCGAGTCAGGTGCTGCATCCACGTGGGATTTATTGTCTTTCAAAGACATGAGAATTTCTTGCTGGTTGAATTCTGTTATGCTGGAATCATGCAAGATGTTCTCGGTTTCTTGGCTCAAAATGTTTTTGATGGCTTGATCTCATTGGTCATGATACTTTTGAGACTTAATGCGGGGATATTTTTTTATTATTCCATATTTCCTGAGTACATATTTCATTTGATTACTCCCTTTGGGTAATAACATTTTGGTATTTCATTTATGATGTGGTTTGTTGGATGGTGTGTATAGTGAAGTGTAGAGATCCATGTTCCCCACATCCATGAATATTAAACCCACATGAGGCAACACTGATGAGGCAACTTAACTTTTTCAGTGCGATGAGGCAAGCCAGATCAAATTTTTTCTTTCGACTTTCGGATCATGGATGTCATGTAGATGGGAGGGCTCCCATGTCAATTATATAGATAATCTCTCCTAATATATTGACATGGTCTGATATACTTCCTAGGGAAATAACATTGATTTTATCTAGTAAAAAGTCTTCTAGATATTGAGGTAAATGTCATGAAAACATTCCACATACAAAACCCTTTGTATGTTGAAGTGAGATGTGGTTGTGGGATAAAACATCACTGTTATATTATCCTTTTCTAGTTATATTCTTAGATGAAAAATATCTTGTGGTTGTTCTTCCAGTGATCCTTCTATTTAATATTCCCAGTTTGAATTCTTCTTAGTGGTTTCATTCGAAGTAGTATAGATAGTTAGAGCCTCATCGATATGTGAGAGGCATAGGGGTTTATTGGAAGATAAGCATGGACCTAAAATATCCTCTAGCTGAGAAAGGATATTAGTCAACACAGATAGATTTTTTGACATGTCTGGATCCATCATTCAATGTGCCTTAGCATAGGAATGATTTCTCACATTTGTTCTGACAAGGGGAGGTCCTTCTTACCACTGTGAATTTCAATTGTGGGGAGGACCATTGAAATCCGTGCTATAATGTGGAAGGCTCCCATTTCAACTTGATGCCTGACCACAAGGAATGTCCTTATGGAATTTAACCTTGGGAGGACCATAGGGTGAGCTACAGTAATTGTATGACCTTTTTGCTCATTGATGTCACTGAGGGGATGACCTTCTTTGTGATAGCTATGATGGCGGGGACTACCATCAAAACATGATATCTAGCTACATGGGGAATTTATGAAGTTTACATCCTGGAGAGGGCCTTTAGAAGGTACTACAATGAGAGGTGGACCTTCTCATTGCTTGATATCTCTATGGTGATGGCCTTCACAACAACTTCCATTACGGGGAGGGCCTTCATAACGGTTTCCATCATGGAGAGGACTACCATAATGACATAATATCATACTGGAAGAATATGCATATATATAGCATATTCCCTGGGGAGGACCATCATGGCAGATTATAGTAAGGGGAGGACCTTCTAGCTGGATAAAATTCAGATCAAGGGGAGGGCCACCCTAACGCGCATCAGGAGATAGGCTCTCATGATCGATCATTCATTGGCCACTGTGTAACCTGTGGGTGATCTAAGGAGGTCCTTTAGAGCAGTTGGTAGAAACATTGTAGGGAAGGTCTTCACAACTATTACTACCACTTATAAAAGCTAATAATGGAATGACACAGTATTGATCCATTATTGATATATTCCCATGTGCATCAAGAACTCTAACTTCTAGTAGAGCAGGATCTTGTATGTGCTCATCATCTTTTGGTTGCATTTGGAGAATTTCATTATTAGGTTATATCATCTAGTTAATCGGGGTTGTCTTCTATTGGTAATGACCTTCAAATATAGGCCATTATTTTTTGGTTCTCGTGATGTCTCCGAGATACAATGACATACATCTTGAGTTTTGGCCAGGATATATTCCTACCTTGTAGTGGACACCACATTAGAACAACATCCCCTAGTTGGAATGTGTATTTTTTTCATTATCATGTTGTCTGTGTATCATGGGATATTTCCATCGACCCTCTGGGACTAGAGAAGGGATTCAGAACAGCTCTAGAGTGACTAACCAATTTTTTATTTAAATCATTTTGTTGTAGAAAACAGGGTCTTGGGACTGATTCCTTGGGTTTGCCACCAATGTAATGATATCATGGTATGTTTGGAGGATATTATCTTAAATCAACATCTCATATTACTTCTTTTCTTGGATGTGTTGTGATATATCATTGGCTGGAACAAGTATAAAGGAACATTCTAATGTCGTAGCAGTAGTTAGTGCCTGCTCCATTCCACCATATGTTGCTAGTAGATATTATTAGTTCTCATTTACCTGGAGATAAGAATGTGTCTACCACCAGTTTCTTTCTCTGGTTTCCTCCTTATTTGACTAGTGTGCTTCATATTTATGAGTGGGAATTTTCATCTGCTTGCTTTACGTTGTATTTGTCTCACAGTCTTGATATTCATCCATAAGAATTTGACTCTTCCCATATTGGTTCGCTACCCTATTTGGATGATAGGATTGATATGAATTAGTAGGTATTTGTCCATGCATGTAGTTGGTTTCCATCCTATTTGGATGGAAGGCTTCTTGTGCCCCGAAAGATATCTACATCTACTTGTCATTTGTCACTCTGTCTACATGGTAGGACTAACATGCACTGGATGGAATGTGAATGTTCTCATGTTGTACCACTCTATTTTTGTGGTTGGATTCAATGGAGGGGGAATAGCTGAATTTATTCCATTTTAATGACACCATGTTTGTATGGAAGAGTTACTCCTCAAGAATCATGGAGATAGCCTATTCCTATTTACATTTCTTCCACTATCGATGGGAAGCCCTAGGGTCCTATTTCTTTTGGGATTTAGTAAGTTCACTCAACATAAGATCATCTGTAGAGTGAGGACACTTGGTTTCTCGTCTTTGGAAGTGACTCTCTCTCAAAGGTTTCAGTGTGTAGGACCATGTCTATTTGAGATGAAGTTGCCTGCATCGACTTCAACTGCCTTCCGAAGATATGGGAGGTAATGGTTTTTCATGTTCTAGGGATAGGCTCCTAAAATTATTTGGGATGACCACCAGGTCCACCGTGTGTTGGGATGCTAGCCACGGCTGAGGAGGAAGCTACATAGCTTCTTCATATTGGAGACATTGTCTTGTGGCCTCCATTGTAGGGAGATTAATATTTTTTTGGTAATCTTTGGTCACTGTGTTGGATACCTATCATTAAAGACACTAGGTTGGAGAGGGGGTCATGCTCTTCATCGGGGGCCCTACCGTATGCTAGATTGTTGATGTGTGTGTTTTCTTTGGTCATTGAGATTCCATTTGGATCCAAGGTTGACATGTGGAAACCTGAAATATATATATTACATATTCAGACAACAAAACCCCTTCAAAGTAACTTCCCCTATTCAAATACATATTTGAGAATTCACTATGGCCCCATTTTCCTTTTTTTCGAAGTGAAGGGGCTTGAGTGGGGTCAAACTGCTACTTTTGTTTAGGATTCAAGTAAGGATCACATTTTTTGTTTCAATCTGGGGTGACATGCTTCTGTCTGTGGAAAAAATGCCAAAAAATGTCTGATAGGGGACAAGATTTCATCCATTATTATAGATAATTTTACATCACCATATTTGTTTCGACCTGATCTGCATCATTATCCTTTAGGGGGAATTGGATTGACACTGTAGGGATTGGGCAGTTTATCCCTTCCACATTATGAAAGAGGATCAACAATCAAATGGTCCCCACAGATGATTTCATGGGGTAAAGTATCTATGGAATCGGTCCTCTTAGGATATAAATTCCTCAGATGGTCTCTAGTGGGTTTGTTCATGGAGACAGAAACAGCCAACATCCCTAGTATCCAAGATTCATCGACCTTCGTTCCAAAGGAAGGTGCTTGTTGGATGATGATTTGGCCAAGGACACATAAGGTCTCGATTGGTCAAGAGGATGAGAGGTTGGGCTCATCAAACCATTTTGGGGGAAATTATTTCCTACATTGAGACTCCCTAATATATTTAAGGCATGTTCATATGTTCGTGAATCCTTAGTTAATTCTCAAATAGTGTATCCACATGCAACCACTAGTTTGCAAAATCATCATGGATATACATAAATCTAATGCTACAAAGGAATTGCGGGCATAAGCCATGTAATAAGCCACTCTAGAGTTTGATGTCATCCAAGAGGGGCATAAGGTTATTTGAGGTTTTGATCGAACCCATAATATTGGATACTTACTTATCATCAAGAGAGGAATAGGAGGCCATGTTGTTCAATTAGATTTTAGCTTGGACTTAGGAGGAGTCCCATTTATTGGGGGAATAATTGTGTGGAACCTTTTTGGAGGACAACCCTTTTGAGATCATGGGTTTATGTAGGAATACTAAAAATCCATCTTTGAACAAGAATCATAGTTCTTGTAGATTAAAATGGGTTGGGGATTACTCATAGAAACATAAAATTTGAAGGGACGTGATTGGGTGGACCCTTTTGGAAGGGAACCACTTTGAGGTCGGGTATTCAAGAATGCATCCAACGTATCCATATTTGAATAGAAATTGGAGTTTTTGTAGTTCAATATTTTTTGGTTGTGTGGATGTTATTATCATCACAAAACTCTATTCCAATGTGATTCATACTTGGTGTGAGAAACAAAAGGATGTGAGAGATTCAACCAACCACACACCTTGTCTCCCATGAATGGGAGAGGATTGACCTATGACAGAAGAAATTGAGGAGACATTGTGCAAGGGCATGGAGAGATGAAAATTTCAATGTGGGATGACATTGGTGGTCATTCTGCTCAGATCTCGAGAGTTTAGGATCTTACCTCAGTGGGAGTGCCCCGGAATGCACTCTGGGAAAGGGTACGAATGTATCCTCACATAAAAATAAGAATAGTTCAAGATTCCATCGACTGATCATCATTAATCATTGAATGGAACAACAATTTATCGCCTATTAATCACTAGAATGGGCAGTTTCACATTAGTATCCAAAGGTTGGACACCTTGTTAGCATGGGAATTTATCCTTACAGTCATTCCAGGAGTCCAAACCATTATGGGGACAACCATCGTGACTCCTCTTACCATGAATATGTAGACTCAAAGGGGTGCGTTGATGCAACTGATGATCTGATCATACAGGTCCAGTGGCTTGGGATGACACTTTGGTCTAATGCTAGTAGATTGGATCACTAAAGAGATATGGAGGACTAGAAAACAATTCATATGAGAGATTGGAGCTTGAGTGAAAGAAACCAAGAGACACCCCATTCTGTATACTATTTTTTCACATGGGGTGGGGGAGCCTTGCAAACCACAGTGATATGTAGGTAAGGAGTTCATAAACATTATTAATGTAGTAAATCGTCTTTGGCATGGACAACCACATACCGGTGTGGTACGCAATCCTGGATGTGGTCAGCCACACTGTTTTGGGTTCTATCTGTATACGGATGTAGTACATGGTGCATGGCTTGATCCTTATAGTTATACACTATTCGGAGCATTGTAGTGAAGAAGGGTCTTGGAACCTATATTTATCACATATTTTATCCACGATTAATTTATGGTTCACGATGACACCACTTTGGTTCACTATTTACCCATTATTTTTTTTCATTTTTTCTAGTTCTCTACTGGTTATACCTGTGGAAATGTGATTCGTAGTTTTTACTTTGTCGATGATTCAAATCTGATGTAGGAATACTCTACTAATTCTTTCTTCTAACCTCACGGGTCCCCTCCATGATTTCTTCTTCAATCCATTTCTTCTTCCTCATGTTCTCCTTTTTAATAAAATTTGGAAAATTATATTTCTGGGCATGTGGCACAATTTGTGGAATCCCATGCAAACAACTCTCAACCCATGGAAGAATCAATCAACAGGGGTTTGTGGAGGCTATGGTTTATAGTTCCTGGTTCACGGAATGCTACCTACTTTCTTCATCTATGAACTAAATATTTTTTGAAACGATATGAAGATGACCTTCATGCACTTGATTATGTAAATGATATGTTTCACAGCTTCATGGGATTGTTGGACCTCCCCCCACAGGCCAGTGCTTTGTGGGTCATTCAGCATACCAATAGTACATGATTTATATTTTATATGAACCCTTCATGGTGAAGGAATATAGGTCACTTAAAACCCCTAAAAAATTAAATTTCTTCAGTTTCTTCCCATGTTTTAAATTAATTTTCCATAAATTTTTCTTTCTAGACCTGTAGGAATTCGTACATTCTTCTGAAATGTTCTTATGGGAGTGTTTACTTCCCTTTTCAAAGTTTTCAAGACACTACACTCTTCTTTCTCTAAATTATTTACATTTTGATAGTATGATTTTTATGAAACTCATTCCTCTTTCCCAGGTTATATACATTTTGAAATTTTCTTGTTTTCATGGGTTATTCTTTTTGATGAAATTATTTTGAAACATGTATATGTTTCTATGGGGTATGATACGATTAAAAATATATTATACCCATTTCATTTCATGGGTTATGATGTGATTCTTTATGATTATGTGGCACAAGTATGTATAATTTAATTGTAAGATGGGTGGGACATATATCACCCTTCAATGCCTTTGGTAATGATTTATATCTCATGATATAGACAATGATGGTCTCAGGATTGAACTTTAACTGTAATGATTCCATGGGAGTGAACAAGGACTACTAAGATAGTATGAGGAGTAAACTCATACTTCTAAGATGGTAATGGGTTTGAACCATGACTATCAATATGATATGAAGTGTGAAATCAAAATACTAATATGTCTATGGGAGTGAACAATGACTACCAATATGTAATGGGGAGTGAACCAAACTACGAACATGAAATTTTCATAAATGAATTGACTACTATAGAAATCATATTATATTCTTTTGTGTATACCAATATTCCTTGTATTATTCCTATGTTTTTATTTCATGGATTATATTCTTTATTTCCTTTTCACTAACGTCTTAAAAACTTCCAATATTTATTTCATGATTCAAGTATATGATATTTGATATTCATTGTATTATCTTTTATTTTTCTAATCATGATATCATACCCTTATGGTCATGATTATTCTTATATATATCCCTTGTTTACCATTACTAGTTATTTGAGGTCATCACATTTTATGTTTCCTTCCCTGTGTTAGGAACATACATATTCTATTTGATGTGTCTAGGAATTGTTCAAGTTAAGAAGAACCTAGTGGGAGATAATGAATCTCACTTATGTACTGGTGTTTATGTTTCAATGTTCCCAACATCACTTGACTAGTACTGTCTTTGGGCATCTGTTTGTATAGTGATTTATGTATTCAACAAAAGTTATGTAGAATAAATATATTAAAATATAGTTTCACTAAAGTAGTTGGTGGTGGATTTTACTTTGTTCATATTGGTATCATATCTTCTGTTAGGTTATTCCATATAGGTAGGGTTGATCCTATCATGAAGGTCTTTGTGCGTGGGTGACATCATTTATCTTGCATGAAGGAAAACTGCATAGGGGTCAGGCCTCTTTTCCATTAGCCGCATAAGGGTAGAATCAATTTTCTAATGGAATGTGTTCTTAGTCCATATTTATCATATAGGTAGATCAATTATTTCTTAAGGTTAATCCAAATAAAGATGCAAATGGTTAATTAGAATCTACACTTATGTTCGGCGTCTTTTTCGTGTTTGATAATTTGTTTATTGACCTTGTATTCCATGTTTTATTTCCTTTTCCAACAGGTAATACATTTTCATGAAAATATATGGAAGTATATACCCGAAATCCAAGATATAAATCTATTATAAAGATATTTATTTATACTTTAACATCATAAATTTTATGAGAATAAAAAATAGGTCAGGTGATTGAGTTAAATGAAACTAATTATTATAAACCAATGACATGGGATTCCTGGATAATTATTATAGAAATATCCCAAAAAAATATTACATTATGTTATTTCTATAAAAAATAAATAATTTCAACGTCATTGATTCTTATTGATCTATAATCTACCTCTTTGAGATCCAGAATTCTCCTTTCCTATTATTAGCCTCCAATGATCAGCATGAGTTCATCATGCACATCTGTAAAACATCAACTTTTTATATCCCTTATTCTTTGTTTACCACATGAATCTTATTTCAGGTGGGGGATTAAAAAATTCTATTTATTTATTTTTTGATTTTAAAGTTTCTATGTATTTTTTATCTAATATATAATTAACATATAGTAAATAATAAAATATAAATTAAATTATTAAATTAAAATAAATAGTTTGAAGTGATGTGCCTGTATTTTATGTACATAATTTCATTATTTCGTTTTCTTTTTCTATAATTATTTTATTTAAAATAAAAAAAAAACTATGTGGAGAAATATGAGGGTAAGATTACTGAAATAATCATGGAAATTGAGTATCAATTGTATCCCAATATTACTATAATAATTAAACCTTATAATTAAATTTACATCTACAGTATGATATATTGTTTGTATGAGAACTATTTTTTCAATGAAATTTCAATTCATTTAAAATATTACATTCTATTTTGATTTGGTTTTTGGGAATACCTTCCATAAATGATTGAAATCAACAGTTGGTAATTAAATGGATTTGTTGGGTAATCTAGACTCGAATGCTTCTGGTGTCTTCCCATATAATACAAATTCTTGTAATATATTTATTATTTACTATTGTACATTAATAACTAGGGAATATTATGTCTTGTAATTTTTTGATTCTGAGAATCATAGTACAGGATGAATTATTGAATGTATAATATGGGTTGTGGTGCTATTACTATATTGTTGGTTATTAATTAAAATATGTATAAGTTGAATGGATAGAAATAAAAAAAATACATTTTTTACATAAAATATAAATGTTATTTATAAATTAAGAAAAGGAGGAATAAATATAAGTGATGGATGCAGATTAAAATTGTTGAATATCAGGAATAAAGGGATTAATGAACCTAATATTATATTTTGAATGGAAAAATTGGCGTTAGATAAATGTTTGAAGAAAAATAGAAAAATTTATGGTTTTTAAATATTTTAATGTGATTTTTGGTAATTTTATTGTATATAGTTAGTAATGGTTGTGAATGGGTGGTGGTAACGAAGAGATGGAATAGATATTAGGTGACAATTTTGTTTGTTTCCACCATTAAGATTGGATTTTTATCTATCTATTTTACCATGTATTATCTTATGATTTCAAAATACTCGCCACCTGAGTTGAATAATTTATACCAATTCTAAAAAATTTTGTTCCATGCATTAACCCTAACATAGAGGTAATTGATATCGGGTGGGTGACTATCCCCTTATTCCCTCTATCCCTTTATAGGTACACTGGCTGTGATGGCCCAAGATTGGTATGATCATGAATGGTGTGTGAGTGTCATGTAGTGTACCCAGTGATGCGGTGAGTAGAAGGATATGTTTTTGGGATCCTTTATAGTAGGAAGAGGGGATGAGGGTTATTTTATTCATGCTCATGATTCCATTCTAATTAGTTTTGGGGTGATCTTTTTGGACATGTTTTCTTTATGATATGATGATGTGATATGTGGTTTAACCTAATGCTAACATGACAATTCAGACCATGTAAGAGTTGTGGTGGGTAGGGATGCCTCTCCTGCCACATCATGAAAGAAAGTATGGGAGCTTTCCATGATTGATGTTGGGGTATGAGAGTTGAAAACCAATGGGGAAGTGGTTGTGGGACACTTTTTATTAATTTCATTTTGTATTATCATATTATAATTGGATAAAATACTTGGTGGGTTAGCCATGGTGATACTTGGAATGGGTAGTTAACCTAATATGAGAATCTTAAAATTACTATATACTCAATGGATTATTTTTATTCCTGCTACTCATTAGAGTGAATGGTTATAAGAAGGATCCTATTGAATAAACATATTATTCTCACCCAACATTTACATGAACTATTTTCAGGTGTTCGGGATGGTTTAAGTTATTGAGATATAATGAGCTAGCTTGGAGTTGAATTTGTTATTGGATCTACATTCCAGCAGTCCTTTGTACCTTTATTCTAGAGATTTTGGAAGTATTCCATGAAATGAATTATTATATTTATATCTAGATCATGTAGGTTTATTGATATGATATGTTATTTATTAGTGTTTCTCATATTATGTCTTGTACATAAATTACATTATGAGTATCATTCCTACCATTTTTGTTTTACAGGATCTATTCTAGTCAACAACACAATGCCTGATGGAGGTACAATTTGGGTGCCGCTCTACTTCATTATCAGCACAGTAGGGGTTCCAGTGGAGGGGGTCGTGACATGGTTCATATGATTACATCACTATTTAATTCATGAATTATTTTATTTGTTCAACACATGTCAATAGTTCTCTTGCTAAAATTTGTACAAATCATATGTTATATTAAATAAAATAAAATGTGAGGCTAGGAAAAGAATTTTTTTCAAAGATAAATACTTAATGGAAACTCAATAGTCTATTTGAAAATTATAAAAATCCAAAATATATTTTTCACTTTTTTGTAATAAATTTATTCTCAAATAATTATTTAAATACTTGAAAGAAAATTTTTTCTCCAAAATTCTTCCATAAATTATATCATTAAAAGGCATAAAAGAATCGTTATAATCAAGTGTCTATCTTGAAATAAATGAATTTTTTTCCTTGAAAACATACCATTTAACTAAATTTTTCATAAAATTTATTCAATCCATAAGTTTATCTTCTTAACTTATGAATCTAAATATTTCCATGATCCCCATTTTAATGAATAGGTAGACATATATGTGAATTTTTAAATCTTTTTTATATCTGTCTTACAATCAAAATTCCAATAATAATTACAATGTAATAAACTTATTATTTAATTCAATTATGTATCTTCTCTAGGGTAAATAAGAACCCAATCCATTGGAAGGCTGCATTAGACCCACTTGTCTTCATAAAAAATATACAATAACCATAAAATGAATGAAACACATGAATATTATATTTCTATCATAAAATTCATAACAAATTTCATTTAAGATGAACAAAAAATTCACATTATGTTCTCTCATATAAATGATTCGACAATTATTTTTTTCAAAAAATTTAAAACTATAAAAAATAATAATAATAAAATATATTTTTTGATAAAACAAAAAATATATTAGAGTAATATTAATAAAATAATGGTTATTATGGTAGAAAAAATACATCATGTTGTAAATTATAAAGAATTCTTTGGTCACTTAAATAAAAAAAATAAAAAATGACTTATGGAAAGAGTAAAAAAGTTTAGTTTTTGAAATTTTTTTAAATAAATTAAAAGATAGTTGAAAATGAAATTATAATGATATTTCATACATAAATAAGAACATTGATTAAACATTTAAAATGACGATAATTTACACTAAGAGATTTTTTGTAATTTAAACTCATTTTTGTAAAAAATATCCATTTGTGCATTTGTAGAATTTCATTCAAAAGGATATTGAAGGAGTGGTCGTAAAATTTATTTTTAAACAACTTTAATATCATGTGAAAAACTAATAAATAAATAAATATTTAATTTTATACCCCCACTAAATGAAATATGTGGTGACAATGGAATACTTCTCAGAGAAAAGAAATAATTATGAGATACCAATTACCTTGAGTCATGAATCATTTTATACATTATCTAACACAAAAATAATAAATTTATATTAATAATTTATTTTATAAAGAATATTTTTATGTTAATTAGATTATCAATATTCATTTTATTTCCTTTTTCATGTTCTTTTCTGTAACTACAATGTTCAAGTACATGTTGAACACTTTGGGGTCATTCGGTTTATAACCTCAAAATAATATCAATGAATTTCCCATAGTTAAAGGGGTCATAATAAAATTATCTAAAAATATTTTAAATCTTATAATTAATCTTTTTATCTAGTAATTATTCTTTTATATCCAAACATGTAAGGAGGTCATGAAAAGGAATCATATCATTTTAAAAAGATGGTAGCATGATCGTACACATCAATAATGTTTTAATTTTAAAAATGGATGACTAATATATAATGACATTTAACATTAATGAGTCATAATAATTATAATATCCCATAATTTACATACATTGTTATTACTTCATAATTGAAGCATATTTATTACCACACATAACAGAACCATGGTAGGACCTTATAGGTATAGTGTCTTTAGAAACATGGAAACATAAACAACTAGTTCATAAAGCATCTAAATTATATCTCATTTATTTCATCACATCTAGAGTCCCTTTTGGCATATAATACTTAATACCCTTCTTCCTGACCTGGGGAAAAGAAAAAATACAAAAGGGTGAGCTCAAATGCTCAGAAATGTTAAACAAAGGAAATATCAATCATATCATATTCATTAGAACATAACATTTTGAAAATCTGAACCTGCAAAAGTGATCATAATATCATAACATGGGATAAATCATAGTAGTGAAATTTAATCCAAATAATAATAACATAAAAACTGAAACATGGTGGCATACACACATAATCACAGAAAATCATTTCTTATTAGTCTAGACTCATTGCCAAGACTATCATAGCAGAAAAAGTCCATTTCTGAACCGAGTTCACTCCTCGTTCCAGTCCTGTATCACTGAACCGGATTAACATGCCTTTCCATCCATTTATATCTCATGAGATATAATTCGTTTCCCAATGCATTGGAGGGATATATAGGTCTCACCCATCTCATAATGAACCCATTCTTTTGTGTGCCACAAAATCATAAATCTTATATAATATCATTACCCATGTAATAAAAATGGGATTCTTAAACATCATGCCATCATAAAAAAATCCATATAAGATAAACATAATTCAAAAAAATAATTCCATAATAACATAATCAAATATATGTAAAAATAGGGACAGAAACGGAACCCTATATTATCTTAGATGGAAAATAATTTTGATAAAACTCTTAAACTCCATTCTTGTGGAAAATATCCTTTCTACTTCAAAAACAATTTTCCTTTCTTAACATGTCATAAAATTTTAAACTAAAAGACGTTAATTAAAAATAAACTTCAAAACATGTAATGGAAAATTCATGGAAATAATCTTCTAGGAAATCATAAAAAACCAGTCATACCGTATAAGTTAACAAAACATTCTTCTCGTACTTTGGCCGGAAAAGTCAAAAAGTATCTTGTACTGAAAACGACAAAACATTCCTTTCATATATTTTACTAAAAATTAAACAGTAGGTAAAATAGTATTTAAAAAATTTTAGGAGGATATAAATAATATTACATATTGAGTAAACATGGATGTGGATGATTAATATTCCCTAGTAAATTCTGAAGTATAAACCATCTCGGATAAAAATGAGATTGTAAAATTTCCCTTTACCTTAGGTCTGATATGCATCATACGTATCTAAACCTCTTTTATAATGATTTAAATAATGTCATTTACTTATTAAAGAATCATATTCATTGTTATGATATCATATACGATCATATTCTTATCTTCTTATAAGTAATGTTTCATTGATCCATGTTATTCGGGTGTTCATTGCTTTATGTTCTTATTCATGTTTTGTCAAATTAATTCTTATTACTCTTTTTAGGTTATAGATACTTCATTTAAAGAATGGTATTAGTGTAATATATATCATATTTATTCATTAAATTAATTTATATAATCATTATTCAATGAATATCATGTAGACGAGTCACATCACATCGTAGAGATGGTAGGACGTACGTACGCACGAGCGATGATATCATTATTTTGATATAAAAATAGTATATAAATGGATGGTATATTATATATACAGAATCATAATGATGTTATATTTATTATTTATATCATTTATACTGATTATAATACCCATCCAAATGATGAAATGTTTGAATAAAAAACTTGATAATAACGCGGAGACGGTAAGCCGTACGTACGCACGTGTGGTGACTTTTTCATTCATAGGATGGATAAAATAAATATTATGGTTGTAACATTTTTATAATAACATAATAGTATATATAATATACTGGAGTTATTATTTTATAATGGAAACAACAATGAAGGAGGAAGTGGAACAATAAAGGAACTTGAAATAGGTGGTGAGATATTAACATCTTCCTTGGGTTCTTCCTTTTGATTTGATAAAAAGGGATCCATAGGTTGGATTTCTAAATAAAAGAAGGCATATATGATGAATAGAGGATAGTTGAGAGGGTATATGGGTAGGGTTTGGACAAGAAAAATTCCTTTTAGGTGTTAATTAGAGAGAAGAGGGAGTGCCCTTTTATAAGAGGGGTGAGGGGCACCTTAGAAAAAGCTTAAAATATTATTTTATAATTAATTCATATTCAGTTAATAACGACTCCAAAGTGACTTATTTCGAGGCTAGTGTGGGTATGGGTCGAAACCCTCTCAGACAATAGGTTTTAAAAATGTTTAAGTTACCATTTTAACATTATCATTTATATTTAACTATAAGTTAAATAATTTAACTTTTACCATGTCTTCTTATATTCTTAAACTATATGGTTACAAAACTTACTATAAACTTCAAATAAAACCCCAATTGTTTCATTAATATCATATATATTATTATTTATGTCTTTTTTATTAATTTTATATTTTTAGGAATATAATATCAACTAATAATTTAATATTTGTTTTTAAAACTCTTTTATATGAATTTTCACACTATTTGGTATTTTTTCACTAAATTCATAAAAGAATTATTACATCGAACAAAATTCATCTAACCAACCCTAATATATTATATTAACATATTGAATTAGTTTACTTCATAAAAAGTCTCAATATACATTTATTTTGGTATTTATAATAGGAATTATGTTGATATTTCATTAATAAGGTAATTACTGCATCATCATTGTGTCATAAATAAATTAAACTATTTAATTTCTAAAAATTATAACTAAAATACCATTATGTTGGAAATCATTTTATCTTTCTAATTAATATTTATAGTAGAATTTATTTTATGTATAATCCTATATTAAAAATGTTTTACTTATTAGAAATTGATTTTAATTCTTTTAACTCTTCTTTGAATTAAATAATAATAAATGTCCAAATCTAATCCAAGTTGGCCTAAATGGTCAAATTTTATTCCTAAGGTTATTTGGGATCTAACTACACTTATCCAATATAATTAGGACATGTGTTATAGTAATAGTAATATCATTTTTTACCCTTAATTTCCCTATTTACTTTTTACGGTTGTAAATAAATGTAAAAAGTTACTATCAAAAAAATATTTTTACATTATTTAACAACATTTTACTTACTGATATCAATTTTGTCTCTTGGATTTTTAAAATTTCACTCACATAAGATGTAAAATTATATTTTATGTAAATTAGAAAATTCTTTTAGGAGGTGGGTAAAAGACGGTAAAAATTTCAATAAAATTTTTATATATCTAAAATTATTATAAAATGACTCCAATTAATTAAATTGAACTTATATAGGTATTATGTATATATTTTGACCTAAAATAAATTTAAATAAAATAAATAATTATTTAAATTAAAATTCGGTTTCAAACTATAACTCAGTGTTTTCAGTATTCATCAAAAATTGAAAGTCTTCAGAAAAACACCAAAAATTATCCCTAAGCTATTTCAATATTCTTAATCCAAAAATGAATACCATTTTGAATGATAAAATTTATAAAATTTCAAGAAGTGGGTATTACTATTCATAACAGCTAGTTTATATAATATTTTGATAACATATCGTTGTTTATTGAACCTTGGTATTGCGTACAACACAAGCTATCAAGGAAGGATGATCTTGCGTGTAACACAAGCCATGACAATGTTGTGTTTGGTGAAAGATTCTTTGGTTTTCTGTATAACATAATACATAAAAACAAAATATTTCTCATAAAATCTCAGGGTGTTACATTCTACCCCCTTTAAAAAGAATTTGACCCTCGAAATTCGTCACTTTGTAACTAAAAGATGTGTATAACTCTCCCTCATCATATCCTCGAGTTCCCATGTAGCTTCTTCTAATTGGTGGTTCCTCCATAAAACTTTAACCAAGCCAGTGGTCTTGTTTCGTAGTACATTTTTGCTATGATCCAGAATCTCTATTGGTTGTTCTTCATAAGAAAGATCTTTCTCTAGTGGGACAACTTCTGAGCTTAGTACATGTGATGGATGGGGTATTTACTTTCTCAGGAGAGAGACATGGAAGACATCATGAACTTGAGAGAGATTCGGTGGATGTTCCAATCGGTAAGCTACCTTCCCAACATGATCCAGTAATTCAAAAGGACCAATATACCTAGGGATCTGCTTACCCTTCTTTGCAAATATTATTACTCTCTTCCAAGGATATATTTGTAAGAACAGTTTATCATCCACTTCAAACTCTACGTCTTTTTTCAGTTGTAGGAATAAATTTTTTGTCGACTCTAAGTTTCTCTTATGTTTTGTTGTATAGATTTTACTTTTTCTACCATCTCATTAACCAGATCAGATCCAAATAGCTTTCTTTCTCCAACTTCATCCTAGCAAGTTGTTGTTCTGCATTTCTTTCCATAGAGAGCTTCATACAGAGCCATCTGAACACTGAAGTGAAATATATTATTATAAGAAAATACTACCAAAGGTAGGTGTTGATCCCAACCACCTTTGAAATCCATAGAGAAAGCTCTCAACATTTCTTCTAGTGTTTGAATTGTCATATGAGACTGACCATCTGTCTTAGAATTATAAGAAGTGATGAAACTCTACTCGGTATCTAGAGTATGTAGAAATCATCTTCAAAACATCGAGGTAATCCTTGGATCCTGATCAGATATAATTGAAAGTGGTAATCCATTCAATCTTACCACTACCTTCACATATATCCTGGAAAGTGGATCAATTGAGAAATCTTATCTAATAGAAAAGAAGCATGCTGACTTCATAAGACAATCAACTATAACCCAGATAGCATTATTGCCTTTGGATGTTTTAGGATGTCCGGTGAAAAAGTCCATAGTGATGTTTTCCCACTTCCATTCTGGTATAGGTAATGGTTGTAACATCCTCTTAGACTTCTGTCTCTCAACTTTAACATGCTGACAAACCAAGTATCGAGAGACATATTCAGAAACATATCTTTTCATGCCATCACACTAGAAGTACTCCTTCAGGTCCCTATCCATCTTCATGCTTCCATGGTGAATAGAAAATGAAGAACTATGGCTTCATCCAATATTTCTTTCTGTAATTCTGGGATGGGAGGAACACAAACCTGATTCCTGAACTTTATTATTTCATAACAATAAATGTGAAATTCAGGAACATTTCCCACCTTCTTTTGTAACTCTACATCTTCTTTATGTGCCTCTTTAATATTCACATGTATAGATGGTTGAACATTCATTTGAGAAAGATAATATTTTTCCCCTTCAATGATAATTCCAAGATCCATCCATTTTAAATCCATAAATATTGGATCTTTTTTGATCCTCATCATGTATAATCTAGCATGGTCTTGTCGAATTAATGCATCTGCCACCTTCTTGGAATTCCCAGGGTGGTAATGAATTGAGCAGTCATAATCCTTAATAAGCTCCAACCATATTCTTTAGCGAATATTCAGCTCCTTTTGTGTGAGAATATACTTCAAACTTTTATGATCAGTATAAAATTCACACCTTTCACCATAAAGATAATGCCTCCAAATATTTAATGCAGTGATTTCCACAGCTAATTCCAAATAATAAGTTGGGTAATTTTTCTCAGGGATTTTCAACTTTCGTGAGGCATAATCTATCACCATATCGTTTTGCATGATAACACACCCCAATCCCTTGTTGGATGAATCACTGTAGATCACAATCCTTTCTCCTCTATAAGGTAGTGTGATTACAGGTGCATTGGATAAACTATATTTTAACTCCTTGAAATTATCTTCACACTCTTCCGTCTAAATGAACTAAATTCCTTTTCGAGTCAACCTGGTGAGTGGATTAGATAATTGTGAAAAATTATTCACAAAACGTTGATAATATCCATTCAAACCGTGAAATATTTGGATCTAAGTTACTTTTGACAGTCTCGCCCATCTTTCAATAAGAATTGTTTTTGCTGGATCCAAAGATATCCCCTATTTTAAGATTATTTGACCAGAAAATGAAATTTTTTAATCCAAAATTCAAACTTGGTAAATTTGGCATAAAGCTTCACCTTTCTTAGGGTATTTAATAAAATTCTCAAGTGATCATCATGTTCATCCTTAATCTTTCAATAGACAAGAATATCATCTATAATGACTACCACAAAATGATCAAGATAGACTCTAAAGACTCTATTCATTAGATCCATGAAGATAAGAGATGCATTAGTAAGACCAAATGGAATTACTATAAAATCATAGTGTCAATACCTTGTACGGAAAGTTGTCATTGGTATATCCTCCCTTTTGAACCTTAAAATATGATACCCTGAACAAAGATCAATCTTAGAAAAGTATTGATATTTGCATAGTTAGTCAAATAAGTCATCAATGTGTGGGATAGGATATTTGTTCTAGATAGTGATTTTGTTATGTTCTCGATAATCAATGCAGAGTCTCACTGATCCATCTTTCTTCTGGACAAACATAACAGGTTCTCCCAAAGGTGAGGCACAAGGGTGTATGAATCCCTTATAAAATCCTCTTGGAGCAACTTCTTCAATTCCTGCAACTCAATTGGGGCTATTCTATAAGGTGTCTTTGAAATGGGCATAGCACCCAGTGTGAGTTATATTAAAAACTCAACTTCACGATTTGGTGGAAGACCTAGAAATTCCTCTGGAAAGACATCATTAAACTCCCATACAATGGAAATATTCTTAATCCTGAGTTTCTCTCCAACAATTTGAGATAAATAACCTTCATTTATTGGAACCTATACCCACAAGATGGAAGAAATTTCCACTGGAAGGTTATATTCATCCTTGCATCGATAGATGATCATAGATTGATTAGGAATATGAAATGTGACTTCCCTTCTTTGGCAATAGAAATGAGCTCCATATAAGGAAATCCAATCCATGCCAATAATCACATCAAATTCCACTATAGGAAGGATCACACGATTTCTAGGAAGCACTTTCTCAAAAACATCAATTGGAGAAGAATTATAAACTTTTGATGAAACCATTATTCCATTAAGAGTTGTCACAACTAACTCAACAGCTAATTGTCGATGTAGAACAACGATACCCTTAGAAAATTCGTCATAAATAAAAGAGTGGGTGGAACCCGAATCAAATAAAACATTTTCTACGTTATAGTGTTTGGTAAGTGTACCTTTCACCACTTCGTTATCATACTCCACATCGCCGATAGGAATTGCTTGTGACTTTCCTTTGACTTTTGCCTTTAGAGATTGTTGGCGTTGATCATCGTCAACAAACCTTGGATTAGGGAATTGATTAGAATAATTCCCCATTTCCTTTCACTTGTAACATTGAAGTATAGGAGGTGCATTCTGTGTAACCTTTTCTTTTTTCGCATCAGTGGACATCATTTTCCCATCATTGCAGCATTCAAATGACCAATGACCTTATTTTCCACATTTGAAACATTTACTTGTACCTTTAAGAATATTCCCTCACTATTTATTTCTACACTTTGAGCATAAGAGAAAATCATCTTCTTTTCAGTGTGGTCTTTATATTTCCCATGGAATTCCATTTTCCTCTTCTTATAAAACCCATATGACTGATGGGTTACTCCAATCTCTATCTCAACCTTGAAAGAACATCAAAAAAATTCCTTGTAGCTATTGAAATCCCTTATGTCAAACGCCCTTCGAAGACTTGGTTTTAAGATACTAAAGAATCGATGGATCTTACTCTCATGATGGATAATAATTCTGGAAGCATACCATGAAAGTCTTGTAAAATTTGATTCATAGGTACCAATAGATTCATCATAATTTTGCTTTAATGCATGAAACTCCTTCCCCATCTTTTTTTGAAGAATACAAGGGAAGTACTTATTGAAAAATATGTTCTTGAACTCATCCCATTCCATGGACTCAATTTTGTCTCTCTGCCTCATATTCTTGATAAGATTACAACATTGATCAGCTTCACCTTCCAAAAGATATACTTCTAAGATGAATTTATCATGTTCAGAACATTGAAGAACTGAAAATATCATTTCAGTGGTACTAATCTATTTTTCAGCCACTAATTAATCATTCGACCCGCTGAATGAGTGTGGACTCTTCCTCATGAATGATTCAACAAAATATTTCTTCTTACTTTTCTCATTTGGAAGTCCTACAAGATTCATAGCTTGAGAAAGTATAATGATCATGGCTACAAGATTTTTTATTCCATCTCTCATAATATTTGGTTTCTTTGGGGGACAATCATTGCATTTCTTGTCACATTCGGCATTAACACGGTTCCTTCGGTTTCCAGCCATTGACTAAAACCAATAAGCATAGTGTGAGAAACACTAATCATAAAAGAAAAAACACATAATCAAGAATAACATTTCAGACTTATGGTCTTCTCATTGGTTATTCATGTCCATTTCTAATACACTAATATTGTGTTCTATGGTTAGACATATCCTTAGGGTTCTTACTAAGGCTTTCACATCCTAGTTTCCAAAGGTGGACTATACCCTTCCTCTGATACCAACTATAATGACCTATACATTATATAAATTTTTATTACTTCAAAATTGAAGCATACTTATTACAACATATAACAAAACCATGATAGGACCGTATAGGTATAGTGTCTTTAGAAACTGGGAAACATAAACAACTAGTTTAAAAAGCATCTACATTGTCTCCTGTTTATTTTATCATTTCTAGAGTCCCTTTTTCCATATCCTACATAATAACCTTCTTCCTGCCTGGGGAAAACAAAACATACAAAAGGGTGAGGTCAAATGCTCAGTAAAGGTAAACAAAGGAAATATCAATCATATCATATTCATAAGAACATAAAATTTTGAAAATCTTAACCTGCAAAAGAGATCATAATATCATAACCTGGGATAAATCATAGTAGTAAAATGTAATCCCAATAATAATAACATAAAATATGAAACTTTGTTTCATACACAAATAATCATAGAAAACCATTTCATATTATTCAAGACTCAATGAGAAGACTATCATAGCAAACAAAGTCCATTTCTGAACCGAGTTCACTCCTCGTTCTAGTCTTGTATCACTGAACTAGATTAACTTGTTGTTCCAGCTATGTCTATCTCATGTGAAAAAAATCTTTACCCAATACATTGGATAGAGATAAAGTTCCCACCCATCTTATAGTGAAACCATTCTTATGTGTTCCAAAAAATCATTAATCATATATCATAGCATAACCCATGTCATACAAATGGGATTATTAAACATCATGCCATCATAACATAATCTATATAATATAAAAGGACTTCATAGAAATAATTCCATCATAACATAATCAAATCAATGTAAAAATTGGGGTATAAACAGAATCCTATAATATCTTAGATGGAAAATAATTTTGATAAAACACTTGAACTCCATTCTTGAGGAAAATATACTTTCAAATTCAAAAATATTTTTCCTTTCTTAACATGTCATAAAATTTAAAACTAAAAGAATTTAATTAAAAATAAACATGAAAACTTTTAGAGGAAGCTTCATGGAAATAATATTCTTTGAAATCATAAAAATACATTCATGCCGTATAAGTTAAGAAAACTTCTTCTCGTACTTTGGCCAGAAAAGTCAAAAAGTATCTCGTACTGAAAATTACAAAATATTCCTTTCATATAACTTACTAAAAATTCACTAGTAGGTAAGATAGGATTCAAAAAAATTTAGGAGGATAGAAATATTATTAAATATTGTGGAAACATTGATGTGGATGATAGATATGCCCTGGTAAATTATGATGTATAAACAATATCGGATAAAAATGAGATTGTGATATTTTCCCTTACCTTAGGTATGATATGCTTCGTACGTATCTAAAACACTTGTATATTGATTTAAATAATTTAATTGACTTATTAAAGTATAATATTCATTTTTATGATATCATATGTGGTCATATTCTTATGTTCTTATTAGTAATATTTCATTGCTACTTGTTATTCGGGTGTTCATTGCTTTATGTTCTAATGCATGTTTTGTCAAATAAATTCTTATTCCACTTTTCAGGTTATAGATGCCTAATATAAAGAATTTTATTAGTGTAATATATATCGTATTTATTCATTAAATTCATTTATATGATCATTATTTAATTAGGATCGTGTAGAAGGATTCGCATCACATCATGGAGACGGTAGGCCGTACATACGCACAAGCGATGATATCATTATTTTGATATTAAAATCATATATAATTGGATGGTATATCATATATACAGAAACATAATAATGTTATATTTATTATTTATATCATTTATAATAATTTCCATCCTCATCCAAATGATGAAATGTTTGCATAACAAACTACACCACGACGTGGAGACTATAAGCCGTACGTAAGCACGTGTGGTGACTTTTTCATTCATAGGATGGATAAAATAACTAATATGGTTGTACATTTTTATAATAAAATCATAGTATATATAATATACTGGAGTTATTATTTTATAATGGAAACAACAAAGAAGGAGGAAGTGGAAGAAGAAAGGAACTTCAAATAGGTGGTAAGATATTTACCTCTTCCTTGGGTTCTTCATTTTGATTTGATCAAAAGGGCTCCATTGGTTGTCTTTCAGACTAAAGGATGGCCTCTAGGATGAAGGGAGGATAGTTGAAAGGGTATATGGGCCGGGTTTGGCTGATCCAAATGGATTTTGAGGTGTGAATGAGAGAGAAGGGGGACTTCCCTTTTATAAGAGGGGTGAGGGGCACCTTTGGAAAAACATAAAATATTATTTTATAATAAATTCATATTCGGTTTATAATGGCTCCAGGGTGAATTATTTATAGGATAGGGTGAGGATGGGTCTAAATCGTCTCTATAAGTACGTTTTATAAATGTTTAGGTTTCCATTTTTACCTTATCATTTATATTTAACTCTATGTTAAATAATTTAACTTTTACCCTGTCTTCTAGTATTCTTACACTATATGTTTAATAAACATAATATAAACTACCAATAAAACACCAATTGGTTATTTAATGTGATATATATTATTATATAAGTCTTTTGGACGAAAAATAGATTTTTAGAAATATAATATCAATTAATAATTTAATATTTTTTTTAAAAACTCTTTTATGTCAATTTTGACACTATTTGGTATTTTGTTTTTTCTAATTTCATAACAGCATTATTACATCAAAAACAACTCATATAACCAACCATAATATGTTATATTATCCTATAAAATTATTTTAATTCATAAAAAATCTGAAATTAATTTTATTTGGGTATCAATAATATCAATTATGTTATTATTTCATTAATAATGTAATTACTCCATCATCATTGTGTCATAAATAAATTAAATTATTTAATGTCTAAAAATTATAAATAAAATACCATTATATAGGAAATCTTTTTAGTTTTCTAATTAAAATTTACAGTCTAATTTATGTTATGTATAACCCTATATAAAAATGTTTTAATTATTAAACTTTGATTTTAATTCTTTTTACTTTTCTTTGAATTAAATAATAATAAATGTCCTAATCTAATCCAAGTGATCCTAAATGGTCATATTTTATTCCTAAGGTTGTTTTTTGTCAAATTAAACTTATCAAATAGAATTATTACATGAGTTAAGGAAATAATACTATCATTTTTACCCTTAATTACCCTATTTACTTTTAACCGTGGTAAATAAAATTTAAAAGATACTATTCACCAAAAATTATTTTTATCTTATTAAACCACATTTTACTTATTGGTATCAATCGTGTCTCTCGGATTTTTTAAATTCCACTTATAGAAGTGGTAAAATTATGCTTTATGTAAGTTTTCAAATTCTCTTAGGAGGTGGGTAAAAGACGGTAAAAAGTTTAATAACATTTTTATATATCTACAATTATTCTAAAATGACTCCAATGAATAACATTGAAAATATATAGGTATTATGTATATATTTTGAACAAAAATAAATTTAAATAAAATAAATATTTATTTAAATAAAAATTTGGTTTTAAACTATAACGTAGTGTTTTTCACAATTCATCAAAAATTAAATGTTTTCAGAAAAACACCAAAAATTCACCCTAAGCTAATTTCGATGTTCCAATCCAAAAATGAAGTCCATTTTGAAAGATAAAAATTATAAAATTTCAAAAATTTGGTATTACTATTCATAACGACTAGTTTATATAAATTTTAATAACATATCATTGGTTAGTGTAGCTCGGTATTGCGTACAACGCAAGCTATTAAGGAATTTTTCTCTTGCGTGTAACGTAAGATAAGACAGTGTTGTGTGTAGTGAAAGATTCCATTGGTGTTTCATATAACATAATACATAAAAACAAAATATTTCTCATATAATCTCAGGGTGTTATAATAATAACTGAAATATTGTTTTTTACTCATTAAATTCATCCTTGTAACCATCCATGAGTGGCAGAAATGAAAAATGAATCACATTACATCATATATGTGGTAGCCCAAATGAATTCCTGAGAAAAATTATCATTATCCAACCTACAGAAGGGTAAAAAGGTAGATAATATATTATCATTTAAGAATGATAATAATTTAAAAATATCATATATATTCATGAATTTAATCTATATATGCTTCTTTGTGTGATAGACATGAAAAAGGAAATACATCCCACCATGGAGGTGGGGGTCCACACATATGTAGTAGTCACATTTTCATTTCCCATAGGATAGAAATGATGTATAAAATAGTTTTTCTGTAAATGTTAAATAATGTATGCACAGTAATGATATTGATATTAATATGTGAGGATGGTTAGAAATATTTTCAAGGAGTTGGAATAAAAAATAAACTTCAATTAATCCAGTTAATACTTAAAAATCCTCCGTGGATATCATAATTTGGTATTATAAATTCCCCAACCCAACTCTCCCTCAGCTGACTGGGATGGGTCACTATGTGACCTCGACCATTCTTACTCGTATGCCATATTATTCTGAATAGAAATGAATATAAATTGATCGTAGTGGAGAAATTATACACACTGAAATAGAGTAATAATCACAATATAAACAAGATACATAAATATTGGTAAACAAATCATATAGATAATTGATGAAAACAAAAAAAGAAAAAAAGAAAAATAATCCATATTATAACATATTGTATTCTATATTAAATGAAATGTTTGAATAAATAAAATTAAAAGACAAAAACGTACTCAAGAATTATTACCCTAAAAGTACATATCTCAGATCCCTTTCTCTGTACCATATCAAATCCCAATACCATATAGAAGAAAAAACAATGAAGAATAGGTTACCTTACCCTTTTCCACACATGTATCAATCAAGTTTACCAATGTACCAAATGGAATCTTGAAAAGGGTTCGAGTGAATCTCTATAAAATGGAATCTATGGTTTATAAAAAATCCAGTTGGAATAAATATATTATGAAAGAGTACGATATAGAAGATAATTAGTTAAAAAATTAATGAAGAGTATAAAACCATCCTTCCAACCATCATACTCTTTGTTGAAATCTGGTGACATCCAAGACATCTTTGACACAATTCCAGATATCTCTCTCTTGTAGTGGATTTCCACACCTGCGATAAATCACCCATATCGCTAAAGCATTATCCTAATATGTATTAATCACTCATAACATGTAGTTTCCCCTTAGGCATCACGTAAACATACATATCTCCCTCAAGTAGGAGGTAATCAAGAAATTATGGACTCTATGTGAATTCATACATTAGAGACCCTTAAATGTTTTCCAGGTGAATTACTATACTATGGGAAAATGTAACACTTGACTCAATATATATTACCATGTTATGGAAACCTATGTATTAATAGGAAATTAGATATTTTGTAAACTCACATGTTAAGGATGAATTTTTAATTCCCAAAAAAGTAACAAGAGATAAATAATTCAAATTCATCAAAATGAAAAACTTGTTAACATATTCCATATAGGCTCATTTTTTAAAATTAACAAATATCAACCATTGAATGGGTTATTCTAAGTGGCCATTATCACAATAATTTAAAAAAATCCATTTCAGCTTCCTTATATGCCAAATTACCATTTCACTTGTTAATAATGCCCATGTGCTATCTTACAATTATTCCAACTCAAATTTCATGTAAAATAAGCTCTTTCAAGCTAGGTGATTATTAAAAAAAATCAGTTAAAAAATCACATTCTAAGATAATTAATATTTTTAATCCGATCCATACATAATTTCAAATTAACCATAGGGATATAGGTTTGTACGTTCCTTCTTCCAACCATGGGTCATAGGTATGTTCACAAATTTTGTGCTCGTAAGTCTCTGTATCAATTATAATGGACCCAACACGATATATGGAATTTATAGGAATAAATAAATTTAAAATAAAAAATTATAATGTTCCGAAACATTTCATGCCTATGTGATCGCATGTGGTGAAATTACAAGAGAAAAAAAATAGGACATAGGGAGTTGGTTTAGACAACCGACCTCAAGAAATAGAGGAAACAAAGACCAAATTATGGATCAAAATGAAACACCATTATCTACTTTAGATAGTATTTTTTTCCACCACTTCAATGAATGTATATGGGGATCCAATAAAACCATAAGTTGAAAATTCTAATTCCAAGAATAACTCTCTGTTTCAAGTTATCGGGATCGAACCACAGAGTTAGGAACCAAAGAAAGGTGTTAGAGTTACCTTAAGAGAATTAGGGAAACCTTAGAATTTCAAAAACCATGTACTATGGTATAATAATTGTATTAAAAATATTACATAGGGGTTTGTGTGTGAAAACAATTTTACTAATTTTTGTCATTATATCTGGACAACACTAGTGGGAACCACCGACGATCCGATGGGGTGTGTATGTGTGAATGAATGGATGGAGACCCCACCATATAGTCAATGAGTCTTTGTAATGTAACAAATTCTTTATATATCCCACTATATGGTAGGTTAGAGTCACCATACAATTGGTGGGACTCCAATAGCTTTACCATGTTAAAGGGTATCCCACTAGCTGACTTGTGAAACTACAATTTCATCATTGCTGCATTCCACCATTGGTATTACACTTAATCGACTTCTCTAAGCCCCAAAACACCTCTATAGCCCCGTTTTCATCCAAGAAACACTCTTGATAACAAGATTAAATGGGAAATAACATATCCTAAAGGGGAAAGTTTTCAAAAATAGATGATATCTTACAACATCCCTTCCATATAACATCTTATCCCATAAAAGTTCGTATTTTCATTATTAAGAGGTATCAGTGACCATCATGGTCAATTAATCCTGCATATTAGACATCCAATCCCAGGTATCCTACTACACTAGAATATGCATCCACAACATTTATAAATGGGGAATGGTCTTTCCTCAGTGATTCTTCTCACATCGATCTACAATATAGATCAAATTCCCCCAAGGGATGAATTGACATCAATCCCAACATAATCAACATATATAATGTAAAAATAATTATTTTTATATCTTCAATGACATGACATGTAAAATATGTCATGAAAAAAATATATTCACTGTATAATGTCCAACCAATACACCACCAGATTGACCGTCTCCACAATCACAAACAACTTGATAAACCTGGGAGATAGCTTTTCCTACTTATGGATAAAATGTATCTCTATAATAGGTGAAACCTGATGAATTCCATGATGACCAACATCAAATTCTAGGGGTCATAACTGGTCTTCAGTGTTTGATTTATTCCTAATCGATATTGTTATCAAATTAATTCTAGAAAAATGAACCTTTACATATTTTTCATGCGTGTGGTCGGGTCTAATGTGTTCTAAAACTATCACCACAAACTTGTATAATAGGGAAACGTATGACCTTACATGTAATTCCACTAAAGGTGAAATTTAAATTTATACCAAAAAACTATTATTATATGAAAACTCTCTGAGTCATAGGTTCCAGTCCAACGAACTACCCAATTCAATAAAATAATATATTAACATATCATCTAAAATCTGAATCATTATCTTTGATTATCAGTCAATATAAGGATGATTGGTTTTACTTATAATAACTTGTTGTATTATTTATATCTAGAGGAATTTAAATTTTTGTGATCTGAAACAATAATTTTTATTAGAATCAACACTCTATAAAACAACATACAATCAAATTATCTCCCATATATAGAGACTACACATATCATTGATAGAGAAGGTCTCCATAATAGGAAAGTAGTATGATACCATTTTCTTTCAGTCAACGATAATCCATACTATATAATTTTTCTAAGGAGTCTTGTGTAATACATTCATGAAGTCTATGGTGATATCATCTTACTTATATTATGGGATTATAAAAATCTCTCGTAACCCATCGGGCCTCTATTGATTTTCCTTCACCTCCAAAAACGTGATATATCTTTCCATGAAGCCCATTACATAATTACTCATCCCTAGAAACCAGTATTTACTATATAGATCTTGATACAAATTTTTTATATTGGGATGTACCTCCCATTTGATGCCATGAAATTATATCATCATCTCCTCATGAAAACCCATAGGTACCCAGACTTGTCAATGGACAAGAAGTACCTGGTCGATGCCAATAAACTAACTAGGTGGTGGATCCCCACCATATATTCCATATCCCATAGCTAAGAACTCCGTATTAGATATCCTCCATTTCATAATCATATTAAGAAGCATGTAAATAATATATGTTTATGCTAAAGTATCTTTCCATTGGGACTTCTGAGCATCCATATTTATAACTACATAGAACCCCATTATATTCCACTCATCATTAGATTTACACTCTACCTTTGTATGTTTATTTCAACATAGATAATTTCTAATGATATTGATCTTTTATATATTATACACAAATTTGATTTTAAATGACTATAGATACACATCCTACCTTCTATGTCTATTGCTCAAGTTCCACAATAAGAAGAATTACATTAGGGTCATATGATTTATGTACACAAAACACTTCCCACAAAAAAGATATTTTTTCTATCAAATAATGGCATATACCAACCTAGATAAATCAAGACCATTCGTATGATAATTTTTTAAAGGTTTCTCCAACAATATGGATACATAATAAACCACTTGATACTTATACATCATAATTCATCTAATCCTTACTCTAGATGCACAACAATTCACTGTATAGTATATTTATATAAAATGTAGGGTTAGGATCGTTTTTAAGGACAAACATATCTTTTGTTCTTATAAATCCACATCTGGTGATTAGAAAAATAAATACCACCAATTTTATTGTTATCATTGACATCATTGCTAAATGATAGAATAATTCACATGTAATACACCACCAACATCTTTCTAAACTCGAAACTCTTTGAATCTTAATTTCTTTCATGGGTTGTTCTCAATATTACATGACTCACACCTTCTCTGGGTCTACTAGAAATCCATGATATGTGATAACAATCAGCAGGAAGATCACATTTTCAATCCAAAGTGTCATTTATATGAATTGGTGTATAACTAATAATTTCTCAATGTACTCAAGATGATGTTAAGATTTTGGGCATGATCATCTTTTGATAGGTAGTAAACTAGGATGTTGTCTATGATAACCACTATAATCCAATAAAGAAACATATAAAAAATCTGATTGATAATTTCCACTAATATAAATGGAGCATTCATCATACCAAATAGAATGCCCAATGAGGTTTCATAATCAAAATAAACTCTTAATAGTAGTTCGGGATATGATAGATGGATCCACCCCCAATAGGTGGTAATCATACATCAATTAAATCTTGGAGGAAATATGAGAATGTCGTAGATGATTAATGAGATCAACGATGCATGGAAGAAGATGACAGTTCCTTACATTAATTTAGTTCAATCAATGTTAATCCACACATTGGCATAAATTCATATCATCCATCATCAATAAATGAATGAGAGAAAATCAGGGTAAATTACTAGGCTATATGAATCCATTATCTTCCCTATAATCCTACTTTACATTCAACTCTCAACACTCTATTAGTGTAATCTTCAATGATGGGATGGAAAAAGTTTAAACTTATGGAAACAAATTGATAGTGAAAATTTCCTCATTACTGGGTGATAAGATATAGAACTATTTAATAAATCCATCATTAAAATGATCTACCTCTAGGGTAAATATATTCTATTGTGGCTCACCATCATCTAGAAAAAGGATAACTAGCTATGAAATATGAAAATCAAATCTATATTAATGTGTTCTTTCATTACCAACCTAAACATACAATTAACCTTTATTAACATAGTTTTCCCCTTCTATTGATAAAAAATTAAAACTCCTATGATAACACATGATGAGATCCAAGAATAGAAATTATTAACCTATTGTTAGATTCAAATAAAGTCCTACCAAATTTGAGAGAATACTCTTTATAGAGTTATATACCTTCGGTCACACCCCTAACTGTGTGTCGATTCTCATAACCTCATCAGATATTTTCATATCCAAAGAAAATTTATTGGAAAAAATTAATGTATATATATATATAGGAATTTCATACTGCTATATTTAACAAAACATAATAAAGTGTATCTAACAAAAGAATTTCACATATACCATTGGAAGGTTATGTATCTAAATTGGAAGGAGTAGACTATATGGTATGAATATGAATACCCCCTATTCCATGTTCTCTAGTCTTACTCCCCTATTATGATCCCTCATTATAATACTATATCTCTTTTGTTGGGAAACCCAATCTCCTACCCCGACATGAGTGATTGTTGGAACTCCAGGTAGAATTCAAATAAGGGGTAGCAAAGTCCTTCCCATGTTATGGTTCCTATACTAATCCTAATCCACTTCTCTACTACTATGTTATCCTATAGAACATATATAAATAGATCATACTAAAATAAGTGTGGAACTCTATAATAAGGAAATGACACTAGAAGCACCTCTGTTCCACCATGCTACACTGAATTCACTACCATTTGTTGTGTTACCGCGGTGGTCTTCCACACCCTTTGTTTCCCTGCCTGATAATAACATAGATGAATTTATCAAATAACTACTTCTTTCTTCAATAAGAAGAGATAGCTACATATTATTTTGGGACTACCTACCCACCGCTCAATCTCTACCTATATTTTCCTTTATTGATGAGGGATTGATTTATCATATAGGTTATGTTCCTAAGGGGAAATATTTTCACTATGATTTATCACATAGAATTACTCATCTCGGAAGCAATTCACCATGGTTGCCTCCACATATAGAAAAGACGTATCAAATTGCTTTAGGTTACAAAAATTCCATTGTATCCCAACAATAACATGTTTCCCTACGTCATGTGCATGAACTCTTGAGCTTTCTCATCCCACAATGTATCTGGATATAAGTGACTAATAAAATTTTCCTCAATGTTCATCCATGAAATCATTTATTATTATGTTGATTTCTCTATGATCCACCACCAATTATTGTATGGTACTCATATATTATAAGGTGAAAATTTCAACCTCATAATTCTTGGTGTCTCAAGGTGATTGAAGATCAACATGATGGACTTGATCAAGAACATAGCTTCTTATGGTCATCCCTATATAATTAATGTGGGAAGTTTCTGGTGATGATAATATATCATCATATCATACATCGAATAATGTATCAATAAGTCTCCTTCTCCATGGATCACATAACCCATGGGAAATTTTCTCAATGTTGTTCATATATCAGGTTTTTCAAAGTTGCATGATGTTTTGGTTCAGTTGGATGAGGTGTGTTCATATTACCACTCTCCCGACTCTCAACTCACAGATGACACATAGGACTTTTATCTACATGTTTCAACACACTAATTAGATCATATGATACAAAAAAAATACCCAACACATAAGGTTAATAGGGAAATAGAGAACCACAATCACAATTTTACTCTAAAACATGGCATAATCGGAGAATTGGAGTGCCATAAAAGATCCATGACTTACTTTTTATCAGATATATTAGGAGATTATATTTCAAAAAATAGACATTTAGTTATGAAACATGTGATAAATATTTACTCATCATGAACAATACAAGTCAAAATATTTCATTACATGCCTACCCTAAGGCATACATATGCACCTTATATCATACGTAACTCTAAGTAAATGCTTATAAAATAATAATACCATACAATAATTGCATTACCTAAGGAGAAAAAACATCTTATATATAAAAATGAAGAATCAAAAATTATAATCCTATCCATGGGAACTTGTATTTACCCCATATGTGGGTCACCTTCTCCCATGAATGAGCCTATTTTAAATCCCAAACACATCAGAGTATCTTATCTACCTTCCCCAAAGAGTAATTTAATCGAAAAAGCATGGGATATCATGAACCTTTTTTATATCTATGGAATATTTATCCCTCGTGTGATGATGAAAGGTATGTGCGTGACCTCAGGGATACATCCCTATATGCCAGAGTCTACCAGCTTGAGGTAATGTTTGAAAGGAACACTGTGGAAATAATATACCCTCTGAAATAAAGTATAAACAAAATATAAATAAGAAAAATCAATCATGTTGTAAAAATTGAGAATATAAAAAATGAAAAAAAAAATCCAATAATAATAATCCATTTAACACTGTGTTATATTCAAAACTAAATATCATGTTGAATGTCATGCATTTACGAAAATAAAAATATACTCTATAAAAAATACCACCAACATCTATGTCTCATACCCAATTTGCAGTCCCATATTTAAACTCCAATCCTATCAAACATGGAAATAAATCACTAAAATTCTCCCATACACCAATCATTATTATCGTCCATGAAGGTTTCATGGGTACCAAATCGTGTCCCGAAAAGTGTATGAGTAAAGCTTATTAAGTTAATTAATTTTTTTAAACAACCTAGTATGAATAAATGGTTGATGAAAAAGTTTGATAAACATTGGAATTAATTCATAAATTAATAATGATCATAAAATATTTCTTCAATCCTTCAGGTATTTCCTTAACACTCGGGGTCATCCAAGCCTTCTTCGTGATAATACTGAATATATTTTTCCAGCGGAAGACTCTCATGCGAATGATGAATCACCCATATTGCAAGTGGATTCTCCAAACTCGTAAAAGTAAAGCATATCATATAACTATACCTTATGAATCATTTAAATATACAACTCACCATCATGCATCTTGTGATAATTTAATATTGGACTCTATATGAATTATCATGCTAGATACACATCTTCTTTCCGTAAAACAATTCTATAAAAAGAGATAAAGTAACACTGGTCCTTGTATGGATTCCCATGTTAGTTCCCCTTATATTATAAGAGGATATCATACCATATATAAATCCCCATTTTACGAATGATTTTTCCATTAAAAAACAAATGAAAATTATTAAACTCGTTCTAATTCATCAAAAACGACTAACATTTTAAGATATAATTATTGATCAATTTATCAAATTAACAATTGTCAACCATTTATTTCATTATTAAAAGTTAAAAATTATCAAAATAATCACAATAACTCTATTTCACACACCTTATATGACCAATTACAATTTAAAATGTTATTGGTTCCCTTATACCATCTTGAAATTGTTCCAATTCTAATTTCAATTCAATTAATCACATACTAGAAATGTTATACATGAAAAATTCTAATTATAAAAATTAACTTGTTAAGAAAAATCACATTTTTAATCCAATCCAATTTTTTTTTTCCAATTCATCATTTTTTTTAGGTTCATACATTCAATGTTCAAACATAGGGTTAAAGGTAGGCACACCTCTTAAGTGGTTGAAATATCTGGTCATAATTCCAGCTAACCAAACATGATACAAGGGTTGTCTAGGAATAATAAATTTAACAATTTCAATATTGAATGTTCATGTACATGGTGTAACAGTCTCATCACACATTTTTCAAATATTGGAGAAAAAATAGTCCTTAGCGAGTTATTTTTGACCACCCAACTTTTGAAAAAATGGAGGAACCCATGATATAGAGTTGGATCAAATATGAAATGTGAGGTTCCACAATGGGTTGTGATTATAAAACCTCATGAAGGATTGAAAAAGTGGATCCAAGAAAAATAAGGGAAAAAATAAATAATAACTCACCCTTTTAAGTTTTCTGGATTCAATCATAGATTGATGAAGCATGTGATGGTATTAGAGAATCCACAATAGCCTCAAAGAACCCTTCACACCCAAAATCCTATATAAGTGTATAATAAGGGGACTAAAAGGATTAAATGGGGGTTTTAGGGGAAATATGGTTTTATTCCTTATCTTTTATCCTTTTCTTATACCATCAGCTAGATGATGGGAATAATCGATCTTCCGGTTCAATCCACTAGTGGACCTATATGGTTGGAAACCCTAGTGGTTGGTTGGTTGTTGTCCACCAACTAAACGATGGGTCTAATATAGGAGACCCAGATATACTTTTTCCACAAACTATAATTTATGTCCCAATAGTGAGCCAATGGGGTTCTTGTAGCTTTATCAGGCTTTAGGGAAGGTATTGTTTTGTCGGTGGCCCTACAACAACATTGGTGTTTCATTATACCTCTGGTCTTATGAGAACCCAGCCTTTCTGAGGCCCCAAACACTTCAAAAAACATATTTTAATAGAAAAATAATCATGTATTATAAATTTAAATGGGATCCAACAAAACATAATTGAGAATGTATCTGAGTAAAAGATGGGAACTTATAAGAATAAACAATATGCTTTCTAGGATTAGTCTTTTTGGAAGACCAAGACATCTTGGATTTAGATAGGTATGTTGAGTAGTACAAATATAGGTCTTCATAAATATTAATTGAATGGTAAATGGTTATCTATGGTAAAATCATGGGGTATTTTTCAAGGAGGATATGTATGTTTAGGGTTAAAATATTGATTATTTTATCTTTTAAATATATGACTTTCACTGAGTTACAATTTCTATGAATATTATGGTTTGTTTTAAATAAATGATGGTTTATTGAAATTAGAACCATTGAAAAACAAAATGGAATTATTGAACCACCACATTAAAGATAAAGAATATAAAAAATCAAATGAAATATAACATAGGTTCCAAAAAACTCATTCATCGGTTTCCAAATTCATTGAAATGTTTTAAAAACCCATTATTTAATTCCCTTGAAATCATATTTCCTCAATAATTTTTTAATTAATTATTTTTTCATTTCTATTTCAATATTATATCAAAAGAGATACAATATTTTTATATCAATATTTTATAGTGTTGACTAAAAAATCTGTTTATGCCCAAAAATTAAAAAAAATCATTCTATGATAAATTTGAGATACCAAATAAAAACATTTAGTTCATTTCATTCTATTAAAATATTAAAATTTATAAATTTTATATTTTAATAAGACTATATAATAATATCAAAAACCATATTAGTTATATTTTATTGAATATAAATACAAAAAATATAGTAATGAATATTACTATGAAATGAATTTAATTTACTATTAAAATTACTATGGTGTTTATAGTTCTCCCATTAAAAATAATTGTGACCTCACAATTTTATTTATTACTTACACAAGTGGGGATATTTTCCATTGTAGTTTCTTATTTTCATGTTACTTCTTCAATTGTATAATTCTTCTATAAAACCTTGACTAGAGAGTTAAATTATTTCACAGTAAATTTTCATTACCTAGAATTATAATTTTATTTTCATTGTAATGTTTATTCTCTTCCAAAAAAACTACTTTGGGAAAAAAATATCAGATTCAGCAAGTAGATATCTCCTTAACAACATGTCAAAAAACATATCTTATACCAAGGTAAAAATCAGGGGTAATGATTTTTAATAAGAAATTGATCCAAATTTAAGGAAAATTTCAAATGGAACTATAAACCATGTATTGGATTTTATTTTCCTTCCAAAACACATAACAACTTTCTAATGAGATATTTTAATGAAAACTTGATCTCTAACATTAAACAAAATATGAATATTGTGGTTCCTTATATAACTATTATATCTTCTACGACCTACCCTCATATGGTGCTGAATCATATATACCTTTTTAATTATATCTACTACCAATTATGGCCCCAACAACTTTCTCTCACCACATTCATCCAAACATGATAGAGTTCAACATTTCTTTCTATACAATGACTCAAATGGTTCCATCTTTATACATGGATGAAAACTTTAATTATGTGAAAATCACACCAAATAAAATTTGTTAGTATCAACATCCCTAGTAATATAAATTTAATGCTCAGAGAACACGCATGAAACTCAGAATTTTCTTCTCTAACTATATGTTATATTGAATATGAGAATTTTATATGATATAAAATTTGGTTCTCAATGACTATGAATTCCATTCATAAAATTCAACTTATTTTTTTTATTAAAATCAGATATCATAAAAAGATGGAATCCATATTTAACAGTCATGGATAACATGTATAAACATTAGACCATTTTTCCAAAATATATTAAACATTACACAAACAGATTCCCAATGACCGTATTAGTTTAGTTCATGTGAAAACATGGATACGTAAACCCTAGTAAAAGTTTGAGCTAAACTATTTACTACTAGGATCACTTGGACTAGATCCCATCTTAGATATATATTACATAAAATATATCTTTAAATCCTACGGAAGAAAACATAAAAACTAGGGAGCTCAAATACTTAGTAAGGGTAAACAGTGGAGATATGTAACCATAAACATGAGCATAAGGGTATGTGGATGTTTTAATAACATTAGAATATCATACCCTATATATAAAATATCATAAACATGAATCATGGAATAAATCATAGTAGTTCATAAGCCATGAATCAAAAGTAAATCATAAGAATAACACATAACATAAAATCATATGAGTAAGAGAAAGAATTATTGCTTTCAAAAAACATGTAACATCATTCCCTATAGGTGATTATGTATTTATATAACTTATATGTTAATTTAATATGAAATACACCTACTTGGTGGGACATAACACCATCACCAGTTTCATTCCATTACTTTTAAGGGATTGAGATTCCTGGTTTCCAAAATTGGATCGGGTTTCCCCATCTTCCCATAGTGGATAGGGTTTTCCCACCTTCTCATAATGGATCAAGTTTCCCCATCTTCCTATATTGGATTGGGTTTCCCCATCTTCCCCTTGTAGATAATCTTTCCCCATAGTCTATAGTAGACTAAGTCTATTGGCTTGATTACAGTCATTATGTCTTGATATATAAATCATTACCCAATGAATTGGATGGATATATATTTCCCCCATCTAATAAAGAAATAATACATACATGTTCCACAAGATAATAAATATTCATATTTTAAAAAATAAAATAAAATAGGTATAATAGCCATGTAATAATATCATAACCTATGGAAAAATACATGTTTCATAATCAAATCATGACTGATGAAAAGATTCTAGTTTCATGAGCCTATAAACAGTGGAATGTAAACAGGTTTCATAAACATATAACCGATTAATGAGAAAATGGTTTTATAAAAATCATGATATCAATACATTAGCCATTTATAGAAGTAATATGAATGGATCCATTGGATCATTTCCCCAGAAATTCATGAGTATAACAAATATATATTATCTCATGTGGGAAATTATTTGAAAGCTCCTTTAAAAACATTTCATGAAGAAATTATCCTTTATTATTTGAAAAATACATTTTAGAACAATAGAAATTTTGAAACCCATTCTATAAAAAATAAACTGGAATGTTTATAATATAATCTTGGAAAACATTATGAAAATAAAATTCTCTAAAAGCTTATTTTTAAATCTTGAAAATATTTTGGAAATTATTTTCTTTAAAAGATTACAGAAGAGGAATGCAATACATTTAGAAACAATTTTTCATTGAACACATATATAGAATACATAAAAGCGTTTGGAGTAAAAATTTCATTAAAAATAATTTGAAAACATATAAAATAATCATTAAAATTTTTAAAAATTATTTTCATTGAAAAAACCTTTTCAAAACATATAAATGGGGCTTTAAAACCATTTAAAACACTTATTAAACATAAAAAATATTTTTTTAAACAATTTCCTATGAAAATTGATTTAAAATGATGAATTTACAAAATATTTGGAAAAACTATTTCTTGAAAAGTATTATTTTAAACTTTCAATGGAATCTTCAATAAAATTATGGTCATTATGGTAGATAAATCCATACCATCGGAAGGTATTTATGATGTAAATTATATTGAAAGGATCCTCGATTGGAAAACAATTAGAAGATTATTTTTTGAAAACCCTTTTATTTAAAATTTATCAGATGTGTAAAAATTCCTTTTTGATATCATATATGTATAGTATAATATTTTTGGAATCTTTTTATGGAAACATGTTTTTGAAGGAACAAATATTTCTAACAAAAGAAGAAGACAAAGTTGTATTTTTATAAAATGATATTATTAAATATATTATGTTCCAAAGAGTGGGAAAATGTTATTAATAGTTGAATATATCATGAATAACTACATGATAATAAAATTAGTTATTTTTCTTGAAATATGTTTCATAAGGATTCATCTAGGAAATCATAACCATGAACAATCCTCATAAATTATCATATTATAGTAATAAACTCTTACCGCTTTGTAAAATTTAATCATAATACACATGAAATAATATGAAATTAAATTAATCATAATATATCATGAAAAAATTAAATACAAGATATAAAGTTTCATTGTGCATTTTATACACCATGTAGAAGAATATAGGTTCATAACAAGGCATGTGTCTCAATGAAGTCAAATTGAGACAAAATTACTTTACTGATTTGGTAAATTTTGAAACATAAAACCCATGAAAGAGATATAATAAAATGGTTATATAAATATAGATAAATTTAAGGATAATAAACATATTATATATTCATGGTAGTTATATACACCACACATAATAAAAAAGTGGTGATTAAAGAATAAATCTCACAGAAATAAATGTATGATTAGAATTCCTCTTACCTTAAGTCTTGACTTTCTTTTTCCACATTCAAACCTCATGTATAATAGATTAATGTTTATTATAAATATTATGTATAAAATTATTACTCCATATAATACCATATATTATTCACTTATTACTTCATATTACTCATTTATTAACAATTCCATGTTAAAGCAACGTTTTAGAGAAAACCTGCTATATTTATCGTAACTGTTTTAACTTGTTACTCATTGTAATCTTACATAGATCCAGATTTTATTATATAAATAATGTAAAAAAAATTAATATATCAGATATATTAATTATCAAATTTTTTTATAATCAATAAAATATATATATACTAAATGGAATACACCGTTCAGGGATATGGAAGGTTGTACGTCCGCATTAATATTGTTTTCTTTTTATTGTCGTATTGAAAGAAGGAACTAAAATTTAATATATGTATATGTATATGTATATATAATATCATAACATTATAATTATTATTTAATATCTATCATATAATTTCACTAAAATAACCCTTAATAAATTCCATATAGGGTGTGAAGGAATCACTTTTCTTTAAGGTGGCGCTCGTTGACACACCCACAAACGAAGTTATCGTATTTACACAAAATAGAATCCCTGATGGTATGTTTTATATACTAATAAAATAAACATAAATAAGTCATAAATATAATATATATAATATAAAAATATAATTTCTATCATAATTCCCATCCATGAGAGGTGGTAAAGGAAAAAAACAACATCGTTTCACGATGCGATAGTTTTCCTTACAAAAGAATGGTAAGATCATTACCAATTAAATGGATGTGTGAGTAATGTAAGAATGAAAAATTAAATTAAAAATATAGGAATATTTAGGATACCATTTCTATTATATAATCATGGAATATTTATAATTTGAGGAGTGGGGAAAAAATAAAACAAATGTGATCATTTAAGAAGGTTACCTTTTTTCAGGTAACTGCTTTTTCTTTTCACCAAAGGAATTCCATGGATCATTTTAATCCCAAAGTGAGGCTTCTATTATGAGGGGAGTTATTTTTTGAGCTTATATGATTATATTTTGTGCAATACAAATGTCTTTAGATTTTTGAATAATTTGGAGGGGTGTGTGATTTTTTAAAGTGGAGGAGGAGTGACATTATTGTAAATTTTTTAAAAGGGAATTCCATCCATGTTTTTCCAATGAAAAGTTTCCCAAATAAATAAAAAATAAAATATATGGGGTGATAAGATCTAAATATGTCCATAAAATGGATTTTTTTTATGTTTGTAGTCCATTTTTTCCTTAAGTGTAAGGTATAGTCCCTTGTAAAGCAACATTTTCTCTTAATCACTGTAATTTATTTTTATAACTTTCACTAAAGAAAATTGTCATAAACTAAGTTGACATTAATATAAATTTTACATTTTATTGATACAAAATATGGAATAAATTTATACAAATTAAAATTACATAAGTGGAATAAATAAAATTAAATTTAATCTTCTATATGAGATGATACAGCGGGTTATAATGTGAAAATGTTCAAATGTTCGGAATATTATTATACCCATTTTCAAATTGATATTGGTTCAAATGACCTAAATTGTATTAATTAATGTATAACTAATATAATTTAACTTTTATAAAAATAGAGAAAATATTTTATTCTTAAAAATAAAATAGAGAAAATGTAGTTTTGAGTTAAAATTTATTACTTTTCATTATTCATCATAAAATTAAACTTCACATAAAAATACCAAAAAAAATCACTAATATAATTTTTAATTTCCACTTTAAAAAATGAAGTTTATTTTGTCAAATTAAAATTAAAAAATTTTCCAAAAAATATTTTAATTTTTTTCTCAATTAAAAGGCGGTAAAAATACATTTTTGAAAAATATATGTTTTTATTAATAAAATTGGATTTATTATTATCTTATACCTAAAAAATATATTGGATGAGTATAAAAAATACTGATTTAATATAAAATATATTAATTTTTTTCAAAAATCTAATCAAATGATTTTTGTTTATATTATTGAGATGAAATTGATTTTGTACATAGAAATTTTTTTTTAGAAAAGCAATTTATTTATTTTCAAACAAATTCATACATTCACAGATACTAAGTGAAAACAAAAAAATTCATTTTATATAAATATTTGTATATTATTTTTACAATTAAGTTATTATTATTCATAACTTCCATTCCAACAGATAGGTGGTATCTATAATAATTTTAATAGTATCTTGTTGTTTGATAAATCTTAGTCATGCATGTTACACAAGCTATCTAAGGTAGTATGTATTATTTGTAATACAAACCAAATATTGTGTTTCATGTATCAAAAGAAAATATATGTGTTTCTCATAGTGAAATATTGACCTTGTGTTTTGTATAAAAAATCCACACATAGTCCTTTTATATACAAAAATCTATATTTAGTGTTGTGTGAAATAAAAAATATCAAAAGATTAAATTAATTCAAAAAAATAATTCACAAAATCTTATCATGTTACAATCTACCCCCTAAATATTATTTCTTCTATCACAATTCATTTGAGTTATTAATGGATTATTAATTAATGTACCTTTCATATTAACGTACATCGCCAAAATAAATATTTAAGCATCATTTAAAAAGTGAATGCAAGAAACAAGAAGGTTACCCAAAGTAAATCGTAACTAGTTTTCCACATGGCAGAACAATGGTAGAATGTGAAAACATGGAAATGTAAGAGAAGTATAACAATCATTTTTTGATAAAAATTGATAGATAACAAGGTCAAAAGATTATTATGAATCAAAAATCATAAATCTACGATGATCTAAGGGGTCGTATAATTCATTAGAATAGAAGGTGCTAAGATAATTTGTTCAGTTTCAATATTATTTTTTCAAATGTTAAATAATTTTACTGAAAAGATATACTTACATGATTTCAGTACAACCTCACCCTTTTTGTTCCTTGATCAACTTCAACATTATCTATCATTCCAAGAAATGAAGTTGAATTTTTCATTATTGTAGTATTAACACATCATGAGATACAAAAATAGTATGATTGGTCAATCCAAATATATTTACTACAACAAAAAAGGTTATCACAAGTTATAAAATATAAATAAATCCTTATGTGGTGATACAATACTTTAACAAAAACCATTCCATAAGTGGTAAACCTTATAATCCATCCAAAATATGGAATTTCATAACATTATAAAGATGTTAACTAAATCATCTTAACATTTAACCCTCATATATCATAAAGTAGAACATGGTTTTTGTATACCAAATGTATGAATACCTTAATCATGTATACTCTTGAAACATGGTAATAACCTAAATTACAATTAATCCTTTTTAATAACATGCATGATTCCTCAATGAAATGTTTATTGTATATATTTCATAAATCCAAAAAAATATTCTAAACTTCATCAATGATAGAATTAACCCCTTGAAAAAAATTCCTAAATTAGTTCCAAGGTAATTAGTATTGTCAAATATATATATTCATATATTACACATAATTATCCAAACACCATTATCATAATATAAAAAATATATTAAGGGTTATGTTTCCCTTAATCTTTAGTAATCCAAGGACATCCCCATTCTATTCAATCTATTTAGAGTCTATCAAAACTATTCAACGTATTATTTTAAATATTTAGGGAAAAAACATAAACTCAACCACCTTTAAATATTTCACAACTCATAATTATTGAGCCCAAATAAAAAAACATTAATTATTATACTTAATACTTAATACATTACAAGGATGCCTCATCTTATTAAATAATACCTATTTCCTTTAAAATTTCATGTGTAGTCTCATCATCATTAAAAATATAACCATTACAAATATCACCCATAAAATTATCTTAGTGATCTTTCCCCTTGGGACATTTATTTTCAAAATATGCATTCATTATACACTTAAAGAATTTGACCTTCTATGTTGCCTTAGGGAGGCCAATATTTTTATCCATTTTTTTAACCAAAACCTTCATTTTTAAATAATTTTTTTATTCTTAGAGTCTTTTTCAATAGTAAAAACATCTCTTTATTCCTATATGACATTAACATAGGTGATTCATTCCATATTCATTAAAAAAGTTACTAAATATTCATTCATCCATGCTCTCCATTAACTGAACTCCTTATGAAATCCATCCTTATCTTCCTTGGGGAGTCTAATAAATCATTAATTTACTCATTTTTTATTATTTTTTGCTAAAACTAATTAAGAATAATTATAATATACTTTAATCCAGTGATTATCCCATTTGAATTCTCATAAAAAATTTCCATTACATTCAACATTAACCCAGTTCCTTCTAGTTCACTCCATTTACTAAAATAATAAAGCATAGGCTTAAAAACACTTATCATAGTAGAAAACGTAGTAATTATGAAAAATTACTTATAGGATGTATATATTATGAAAAATATTTCATTAATAATTGAATCCTTAGGTTTATTCTAAGTCATTTATAGTAATATTCTATTTAAATCCATCATGATTGTTTATAAACAATTTTTGAATTACCAAAAAATAACCTCCATAAGTGTAAAAACAAGTTCGTAGGAAGGACCATTGTCATCTAACAGGTTATGCTTGATTCAATCCCGATGCACTTTTTCATAGTTGGTACCCCTAATTTCATATATTCTAGATCCACATCCACTTGTAGTATCCAGACATGGATATACTTCCGGGTGACCACTCTCTCTATCCTTTACCAAAATTCTTGGACATTTAACTACAATTTTATTTATCCTTATATTTATCCATAGATATATCCATAAGGTTCTCACTAAGTATTTCTCATCCTACTTTCTAAAGATTGAATAAAAAATTTATCTAATACCAACTATAAAAATATCAGATTACCAAATATAGAAATTAAATCATTTTTGCGGAAAACATAAAACATTACACTAAAAGAATCTCAAATACCATATATATTTTGGTGACTTTGGAAACATGGAAATGTAAACACTGGTACATAAGTGAGCTAAATTATCCATCACTAGGTTCTTCATAACTACAAATCCTCTTAAATATATCATGCATAAAATATATCTTCATAACCTGGGGAAGGAAACAAAAAAGGGGCCCTTACAGATGCTTAGTAAAGGTAGAAAAGGGAGACATTTAATCATGAACATGATAATAATGATATGATAACATGAACAGATCCATATTATATCATACAATGCATATCAAAGATCATAAACATGAATCGTGGAATAAAGGGTAACAATTCATAAAGCATGAATCATATGGAAATAAAGATCATAATCTATGAAAGCATAACATTGGAGTTGGACATGGAATTGTGTCGTACACATAAACATGTAGTATTATTACCTATAAGTAATGATTAATTTCTCGAACATATCACATCAATTTGTGGGTACTACAACTACTATGCAGGGCACTAAACCATCCCTATTTGTAGTCCTTTTCTTCTAAGGGATCAAATTTCCCAACCTTCCTATAGTTTATCGGGTTTACCCATATTCCCATAGTGCATCAGATTTATCCATCATCCATAGTGGATCAATCTAATAAAGGTTATTACCCTCATTATTTCATGAGATATAAATAGTTACTCAATGAATTTGGAGAGATATAGCTCCCATCAGTATCATAATGAAAGCATACATACATTTTCTACGAGATCATAATGTGTCATATCATAACCCATGAAATGATATATGTATCATAAACATGTTATAATATAATAACCTATATAAAAGATATGAGTTTCATAATCAAATCAAGACCCTTGAAATGAATCACTATTCATAGGTATATAACTCATAGAATGAAAATGAGCTTCATAAACATATAACCCATGAAAGATAAATGGGATTCCTAAACATCATTCCATCAATACATAAACGATTTAGAAAAAGAATATGAATGGAACCATTCAATATTTTCCCTATAAATACGTTATTATCACCAACAAATTTCATCTTATGTGGGAAATAATTTCTAAATATCTCTTAAAAAATTCCATTAATAAATTATCCTTTCTTCCTTAAAAAATAATTTTTAATTCAAAAACCCTTTTTAAAACCATTATCTTTAAAATAAACATGGAATCTTATAAATGATTCTTTTAAATCCTTTTGATATTGTTTTTCTTTAAAAATATTATAAATAATGACTAAAAATGTTTTGATTCTAATTTTCCTTGAAAACATATAAATGAAGCTTGGAAACATTTTTATAAAAAATATTAAAACATATATAGAAAGATTGAAAACAATTTGAAGATATTTTCATTGAAAATAATTTGAAAAACTAAAAATGAGTATCATAAATAATTTATATCATTTTAATTGAAAACATATTTTTTGAAACAAATAAATGGTGTTTTAAAAATAATTTAAAACAGTTTTTAAACATAAATAATTTTTTTAAAAAAAATATCTGGGAAGATCTCGTTAAAAAAATAAATTTTTAGAATATAAAAAAGTAAATTTTTATTAAAAATAAATATTTAAATTATTTAAATGAATATTTAAATAAATAATTTCCATTATGGTGGATAGATCTGTACATGTCGAACATTACTTTTACACTGTAAAATGGTTAAAAAGTGCATCAACTGAAAAAAGAGGATTACTTTTTAAAACCCATTTTTAATGCATAACATGGGTAAAAATATATTTTAAATATAATAGTATAATAGTAGAAATATTTTGGAAACATTTTTTTTATATATCACAGATTTCCAACTGAAGAGGCGGATAAAGTCACATTTTCATAAAATCAAGTTCTTGATTATCTAAAGCACTATAGAGTGGAAATGGTACTACTACTTGATGATAACAAAACTAAAAATGGATATAATAGTCATCGTTTTTGTTTAATGGTTTATCTTAAGGTTTCATATGTGAAATCATAAATACAAACAATCATAACAAATGATGAGATTGTTGCAATAAACTCGAACAACTTGGTAAATTTGAATCATACTACCCATGTAAGATTATGAAATTAATTAAAGTGTAAAATATCATTAAAATAATTCTATTCGAAATATTACTTTTCAAAGATAATTTTATATACATTCTATAAGAATATAGGTACATAACAAGGCATGTTTCTTTAAGAAGCCAAATTGAGACAAAATTACTTCACCGATTTGGTAACTTTTAAAACATAAACACCCTGACAGAGAGATAAAAAATGGATATCTATATAACTATAAAATTAAGTATAATAACCATTTAATATATTAGTGGAAAGTATAAAAATGATACAAAATTAAATATGTAGTGATTAAGGCCTTAATCTCACGGAAATAAAAGCGAGACTTGGAATCCCATTACATTACGTCTTGGCTTTCTTTGTACATGTTCCAACCTCCTATATAATAAATAAAATATTATAATACATTTACTAAGGAACAATGTTAACATATATAATGTCATATTTTCTTCACTTATGGCTTTATATTACCAATTTATTAAAAATTCCATTTTAAAGAAATGGTTCAGGTAATAATTACATTGTATATCATGCGTGTTTTGACTTTTTTTCCTGATCTTCTTACTTAGATCATGATTTAATTTTTTTAAAATAATAAAACATTATTTATATATCATATATATTCAATAATTTAATATTTATATGAATCTATAAAATATCATACAAAATAAATGGAACTCACCATTTATGTAGAAAGTATTTCATAAGTACACTTGAAGGTTGTTTTTCATTTTATTGTCACATTGAATGAAATTAAATGAAATATATGTGTGTGTGTGTGTATATATATATCATTATAGTAGAATTATTATTTCATATATATCATATAATTTCACTAAACCCATACTTAATACGTTCCATGAAGAGTGTGAATGAGTCACATTACATTGAGGAGACAGTAGTGCACACATCCACAAATGATGTTATCGTATTTAAACAAAATGGAAAGAATAAAGGTATGTTTTATATAATAATACCAAAATAATAAATACATCATAAATATGATATTTATATATATCATATAAAATCAAAATTTCATCCTAATGAACAACCATGAGGGGTGTTAAATAAAAAACAAACAATGTTTTTTTGTGAGGCTGTAGATCGTTGTACACATGAACGATAAGTTTGATACCCATTAGATGAAAGTCTGTGTAAGTCAGGTAAAGTTATTATAATAAAATTTTATAATTATATTTAGGATACATTTTTTATTATATAATAATTTAATAAGGATAATTTAATTAGTCGAGAAATAAATTAAACTAAAGTGATCGTTGAAGAAGGTTACCTCTTTTTTATGCAACTCCTTTTGTTTTTCACCAAAGAAATTACTTAGACACAATTTGTCCAAAAGTGTGTATTCAAGGAAGAGTTTAAGGATGTTGGAATGTTATTTTATTCTGATTTTTTAATATTAAAAGGTCATTAGTGATGTGAATAAGTGTGACGGGTTTCTGCTGTTTTATAGTTGAGGTATAGTGGCATTCTTGTAATTTATGGAAAAAAGAATTTCACCCTTGTTTTTTCTGGGTAACATGGATCACATAATTATTTGAATTCTATACAAGGGAGTATAGGGTAAAAATATTTCCATGAAATATATTTTTGAAAAGTTTCTTGGTCATTTTTATCTTAACAGTATGGTTTAGTCCCTCGTATAGATATTTTTTTTATTAGTAGTTGTAATTGAATTTATAAACATTCACTAATATTTTTTACATAAAATTAAGACTACATTAATAAAAATTATTAATAATTATTATTCTAAATATTTAACCCATCTTTAAAAATTCAAATAATGTATGTGGTAAAAATTAATTGATATTTAGTCTCTTAGATGGGACGACACAACTGGTGTTTAATGTAAAAATGTTCAAAAGTTTGGAAGGATTTTAAATACAATTTCAAAATGAACGTTTTTCTAATGATATAAATTGTATTAATTGATTTATTATTTATCTAATTAAAATTTAAAATCAATAAAAAACAAAAAATAACCATATGAATATATAATATGAAAAATGAGTTTTGAATTAAAATTAAGTATTTTTCACTATTTATCATAAAATGAAACATCGTAAAAAATACCCAAATTTCACCATAATATAATTTTTATGTTCCACTTTAAAAATTGAAGATTATTTTTTCAAAAAAAATTATAATATTATCAAAAATCATATTTTAAATGGATTAACCTATAAAATGAGTGAAAATAATATATTTGAAAAATAAATCTTTTTATTCATAAAATATGATTTATTCTTTTCTGATACCTATAAAATAGGTTTTATGAGTGTAAAATATTTTTATTTAAAATATAATATATAAATTTTATTTAAAAGGATTTAACCAAAAGTTTTTTGTTTAAATTATTAAGTTAAAATTGTGTTTTTACATTGAAAAATAGTTTTTCTTAGAAAAGTTGTTTCATTTTTTTTATTAGTTTATATTCACTAATAAAAATATACTGACAAAGGATTAATTTTATATACATTTTTAAATCAATTTTTTCATAATTTAGTTAATATTATTTTTAAATTATATTTTAATATCATAATAGTAGCTATAATAATATTTTGATAATATTATTTATAGTATCTTGTAGTCTAGTAAAATTTGACCTTTCAAGTAACAGAAGCCACCACAAGGGCTTTGTATATTGGGTAATACATTACAAGAACTGTGTTGTGTATAAAAAAATCGAATATAAGTGTTGTGTGTAGTATAATCCTGACATGGTGTCACTTCAAAAAAAATCCACACATAGTTTTTGGTATAACAAAATCCATATCAAGGGTTGTGTGAAATAAAAAATTGTTTCGTTCTTCATTTTTTGGCCATTAAATGCCCAACAGCTCCGTATCCAATGATTGATGGACCTGCTTTCCAAAGGCAGGCGTTCGCCAGATGGTCTAACCAGCGACTCTTAAGAACTCACATTGGTTGAGAGGATGGGAAGTAGGGCTCATCGCACCCTTTTTGGGGGGAATTATTGCCTGTTACGGGACTCTCGTATATATTTAAGATGTATTCATATGTTCATGGATCATTGGTTTATACCCAAACATAGTATCCACGGATTCAATGCTGGTGGGAAACGGTCAACTGGATGCAGGGGTTCATAATCATTTATGCCCGAGGTTTACCATCCCTCATTGTATTAAAGACCTCGAAGGGTTGGAACTCACTTGAGGCGGCACTAGGAGTGGTTCGGTGAACCAATGTGAGGATGATCGGATCGACCAGTTGTTGGGCTTGAACCCTTTGGAGGTTTCCTACATACCCTCTCTAGGAGACATAGATCAAAGTCCATGTAGTTTGCATTTGCTTGGGGATTACGCTCTGGGGCAGCCCAAGATGTTGGATTGGGGCTTACACTCAGAGGAGGCCCAAGATGTTGGTAATATGATGTAAAAGGGGGTTGGAATGACCCGTTGTTGGGCACGAACCTCGCGGAGGCTTCCTACATACCCCACCTAGAATGCAGGGATCAAATTCCATGTAGTTCGGATTGGCTTGGGGCTTACGCTCTGGGGCAGCCCAAGATGATGGATTGGGGATTACACTCTGAGGAGGCCCATAGGAGGATTTCATGGTCGATGCTTACTCTAAACCCACGTGAGTCATGATCGGTGTGAGAAACAAGAGGCAGTAGGGACCAGATGATCACGTCGTTAAAGGTGCATCCGTGAGAAGCGGAGTGGGGCTTACGCTTGAAGGCGGACCAAGGTGATGAATTTGGGATTACACTCTGAGGAGGCCCAGAAGGTCGGGGCTTACTCTGAGATGGACTCCCAGGGTGACAAAGCCCAACGGGAGAGGAAAAGGGGGTGCTCTTGTGCCCATATCCTCTCTTGCAGTGCACGAGGGCTTCCTTCTAATGGGTATTTTACCATCTTTGAGGAACCCTCAACAAGTGGAGGGGAAGAAAAGGGATTCCCGAGCTCAGACTCCACATTACCGTGGGAATGTGAACCCAGGAATGCTTCAGGAATCTACTCAAGGGTCAGGAAAACCCCTTTGCCCCTGTTTATCATGTGTATGTGAACTCAAAATGGAAGGCTGATGTGCCTGAAATTTATACCACGCGGATCTGGTGGCTCTGGTGGAGGCCTCGGCTCGGGGCTGATGAATAGGCTAATGACGAAGTCGCGGAGGACTTGGATGGATCTTAAGGATTTTACCTGGCTCTGGAAATGAGAACACCGAAGTATTTGGAGAGCCACAGAGAGGTATGGTTGGTGGCGCCCTTCTTGTGGGGAAGCGCCATGCGGCTGGAGAAGCCATCCGCGAACCAGGGAGGTCCGCGGACTGATTGGCATCCCGCGAACCAGAGTGGTTCGCGGCTTCAGGTTCAATCTGTGAACCAGGGTGGTTCACGACATCGGGTTCAATCAGTGAACCAGGGATGTTCATGACTTCGGGTTCAATCCGCGAACCCGGGTGGTTCGTGGAGGATTCCAGGCGGGAAACGGCGGCCAAGGGCGGCGCCGATCAAAGGCTCGTCGGTCAGGGATTTGCCCGCGTAGGAGGGTGCTACGTGGTGCGAAGGATAGGAAAAGAGGCATAAACTCCCTGGTCCACGTGGAAGTCATCCGTGGTGGGGGGGGGGGTAAGGTTTGCAGTTCACCTTTTTGTTATTTGAGGTTCGCGGTTCACCAATTTATTATGCATTTTCCGATTCCTTCTTAATTCATATACCTGATGTGGTTTGCGGATGGGGATTTCGCTGTTTTTGAAATCTGAAACCTTCCTTCAACCGATCTCTTATCCCTTCGAATCTGATTCCAGTTCTCCGATCACCACTTCTTTCCCCTCAGTCTCCTTTTATAGTGTGCAGAAATGAATGTATCTATGGCCACACGACATCTTTTTCAGAGTCCCATAACCAAATAACCGATTCACAGCTGACCTAGTCAATCCTCGATTCGTGGTGGGTATTGATCACTCCCCTCGTCTACGAGGCGAACTCAGGGAGGGCTTCGCAGATGCGAAGGGTTCCACCTCCATTCCGCGAACGACAGCGGGTGTGGCTTGAACCGGTCGACATGGTCCGTGGTTGGGGCGGTTCGTGACGGTGAACCAAACTGGCACCCATCCTACCTCGCGATCGTGGAGGCTCTCTGCCTCCATTTCGCAAACGACAATGGTTCGCAGAGGGGGTGCCTCGCGGTGTCTGGCCACATTATGCTTCCATGGACCGGTTCGCAGACCGGTCCTTTTTTGTGTCTCTTCTTTTATTATTTGCCCCAATTCCTTTGGGGTATTTCGGTAAAAATTCCTTTGCAGATTTTTCAGGACCCTACAAATGCCCCCCATCGGAATGGGGTCCAATCGGAACAAAGAGGACGCCATTCCGATGCAGAGTGGTCCTGAAACTGAGACAGTTTTCGGTAGAAAGGTAGACCCGGTAGGGGACCATGCCTATAAATATGGGGATCCCTCGCTTGTCCTTTACCGATTTCTTCATGAAACCAAAGATCCTTCGCCTCCGTGTTTTTTCTCCTTCGCAAAGTGCCCCGTCCGCGAACTGGCAGCAGCCTCTGCGAACCATTCCTTCTTCACGGTCTCCTTCATTCATGAACCAACATCCCGACCACGAACCATTACTCTAAATTAATTAAAAATTAAGTGATGGCAGGATACAAAGGAACTTTCTTCGTGGTTCCAATTCTCTGCGGTCTAAAAATCTCTTGAACTTTTATAATGTGTCTGAGTCTTTCGAATAAACTCGGGATTGATATTCCACAGAGTGACTTGGTTTTCGGATTCCTGGCCAACGCTCCGAGGGTCGGGGCTTTGCAGACTGATTTCAAGAAGGGCTGGTTCACAGGATGGTGTCATCAAAAACCATCATCCAAGGCCTCCTCGTGGATTTTTATTATACTATCCCTTTAACCATTCATTTGATTGTTTTTGTTCGGACCATTATTCCGGACTGATTTCTCTCATTGTGTAGGGAGAAAATATGGTTCCCCCTCATTCTATGTTGAGGCCTGTTGCAGAGCTGCTCTCAACTGGCTTAGAGAGATGTTCAACTATGATTCATAGAGCAAAGGGCGTCAAAGAGGACCCTAGTCGGTCCATCATTCCTGATGACGTTGCATTGAAGAAGCTGCTCTCTCCAGAGCTTCTGAGTTATCCATTATCCAATCGGCTCCCGCTCTATGGCTTCGGTCATCAGGATGACGTCCCCACCCCCCTACTTTTCCAGGTCTCCCTTCTCCTTTCCTAGAAGCACCTTCGAGATGAATTCAGGAAAACCTTACCCAATCTGGGGAGATAATCTCTAATTTTGGTCTGAAAGACACATTTATTCTGAGGGGCTCTGTCTGGACACAAAGTGATCAGTGCACTCGATAATTCTCCCAAAAAGTTTTCCTTAAGGACTACCCTTCTATTATCAACCTTGCTTGACGGGATCCTGATGTGGGATGGGTTCCCTGGTGGGACCTTCGGTCCGACGGGCTCTTCTTAAACGATTGGGATTGGCCTTTCGGGGTCCATCATCATTATCGAGAGTCTCCTAATTTACTGGAAGCGGTCAACCTAAACTCCGTAGTGTGGGCTTCCCAATTTTCTGTTTACCCACCATCTTCGATCTTACTGGACCTATTCAGCCACTAGTGATCAAGTACTAATACTTTCCACCTCGCCCACGGGGATCTCGGCAATAGTCTGTATGACATCTACCAGATAGGAGGACTACCGATTACTAGCGAGATGTATGACAAATTTTTTTCCAATCCCAAAACATGGGACGACATTGAATAGGTGCCTTTGTTGTCTAAAGAGATGCTGACCATGGTGGAGCAGTCACTGGGTCAGGCCCTGCGTGCCCGCTCGCTTATTCCTTATAGCACTTGGATAGGGTTATTTTTGAACACCACTGGTCCTACGCCGAAGATTAAGCATCCCAGGACTCATCCTTCCCAACAATCACGAACCATTCAAGGTTATTACCGGGAGGTGCTGGAAGCAGGAAACTACCTTTCATGGGTTTATGAGGTATGCCCTGGTATGTCGCCTATGCTCCGGTTGGCCAGTCTGTTTGCTAGGTTTTTGTGCTGATGGCTATTTCTTTCCCGGGATGTTAACCCAGGTGTCCAGGCCTGCACTTTGATGATGGAGGCTGAGTTAGAAGAGGTCTGCCTAGTGAATCTAACCATGCCCACTTTGGCCCGTATCTATGAGCTACTGATCCACATGCAAGTGGGCGGGTCACCCTACCGTCTAAGCATAACATTTCAATTTTTGTACGGCTGGGTTGCAGATCATTGTTGTTGTTATGAGTATCTTCACAACATGGCCATCACACTTCCTACCTTTCGTCCTACCCTATTGGATATAGTCGGGGTTCGCTCGAAGTCTCGTAGCTCTAGTGATGTTGTCAAGCTCCTGAGTGACTTCTGTCAGTTCATCTTCACTCCCTACCCCACCCCTTCTAGGATCTTAGTTGACAACCGCCAGGGGAGGCTGGACGAGCTCTCTTACATGATCTCTCTGCAGGAACGGTTTCTATTCGCACAGATCGATGGGGTTTCTCTGTGTGAGTTGTATGTTCTGTATCGTTTTTATCATCATTTTGGATGCATGCAAGTCCAAGCTTCCCTTCCCCCTCTCGTGCTCGAGGACTGCACCCGGCTGTAATTTGTTAGTGGTGGATGATTCTGACATAAGAGGGATCTGACGCAACATTCACCTTCCTAATACGGGGGCAGCTGCAGGCCATTCCATGGAGTATGCAATAGAATGGGTAAAATGATATCCTGATGGGATCCTAGGGAAGGTTGTCCGGCAGGTTCCCAAATCAGGAGGTATGGTTGCTGCTGCATCCACTACACCTTCATCATCAGTTTTAAGGGAGGACCGACTAATGGATCGTCGATCAAAGAGACTCAGAGAACTTCCCTCTCCTAACCCTGTGGTGGCCGCAGTTCAGGAAAATTAATCCATCTTGTGCCTGGATGAGGATGACCCTATGGTGTCGGGTCCCAGCGAGACCATCCCGGAGGTTCCACCAGTCAAGAATAGGCTTAGAAAATTGGTCCCCAAGTCTGAACCGGGTTTAGGGCTCCAGAAATTCCAGCTTCAGAGTCAACTTCTAGTGAACACACTTCCGCGCGGGCTGCCATGCCAGACTTTGTGCTCGTGTCATCCAGCGAAGATACCAAAGATCCTCGTACCATGGCTGACCATTGGGTAGTTCGCAGGTGGGCATGGCCCCGAATCTGTTAAATCACCTCTGAAACCCCTTAAGCTGAAATGGCAACTAAAACCGAAGCTCTTCGTCATCTCTTCTTGGCTTTGGGGTCGGGTGTCTTTGACTATCAGCAATTCCATTCTCTTGCTTTCCACGTTGTCATGGCCCGTGAGGAAGCTTTAACTAATGAATGCAAGCTTCCTCACTTTGAGACCACTCATTGTGGGGCCCAAACCTTGGAAGAAACCACAACAAATATCCATCAACTGATAGCACATGAGAACATTTCTCGAGATCAGGCAACCATTCTATCCTCCGAGTTGCATGCGAAGAACGGGCCGCGATGCGGAGGGATCAGTTATCGGCTATGAATGGTCATCTTGAAATTACCAGAAAATGGATCAATGATCTACAAACCGCAGTGGAGCGTATCCGTCCGGTGGCTGAGGTTGAAACCAGTGAGAAGGCAGTGTTGAAACAATCATGCAATGACCTTCACCGTGCAATCACTAATTTGGTGGGAAGAGCTAGTCAGGCTCATTTATAACTATCAGAGCTACTTTTGTATCCCCTATTTTACTTACCCCCTGTCCCCCTTTTTTGTGAAGGAGAGACACCAGCTTGTGGATGTCCTCCCCTTTTTTCCAAATGAAATATAGTCTCCATCAATCAATCGTTTCTGCAGAATTTGATGGTTACTTAGAACAATTTTTGTGAAAATAACAATTCAATGAACCAGAACTAATCATAACTCAGGAAAACAAGCCCTAATTTTTTCCTAGACCATGGAATCCAGCGAGCGTAGTCTAACTATTGCTAGGGTTTTATAGGAAAACCCTACAAACTCTTTTCCCTTTTTCTTCTTTTAATGACCTGATTGTGCCTAGGCCCATTCGGTATGGACCCAACAGGTATAACCCGACTTTTTCATAGGTCACCCTTTTTGGGATTTCAGCATAACAGGCTTTGTGCCTATTTCTTATTTGAGCGGTTTAATGTCCCACTGAAAAGACTATCATTACTGATGTTTTAGGTCGAACACCTTTACCAAATATGGTGGGGCGAGGGCCCCAATGGGGTTCAACTGATTAAAAGATGTCTCAATACTATTCCAACACACGTGGGGGAAAACATGTTTGGATGACAAGCGGGGCATGTGCCAAGGCATGGGAGTTTCATCGGCGTAGAGAGGTAGGAAGGGAATTGCCTAAGCAAGTGTTTCCTCTGGTAGACGGGCCATGGGCGATCAATATGTAGAGCCGCTGAGGGCATGGTATGCATAGTCATGCAAAGGTGTTCTTAAGTCAAAGACTTTTCCATTTCTAATGGCTAGGGGTCTTCATGGAAGTTCGACTTATGGGAACCATGATGGGTGGCATGGAAAATAAAAATGAAAACCACCAGGTGTGGCTCAGAAGGGGAGTGTGACATCTAAAAGGGTTTTGGGAACATCTGTACTAATCAGGAGGGTAGTCCGGAGACCACCTCCCTACGCATTTAGTTAGCATAAAGGATGATTGAGGCTTAACGTAGTTTAATGTCATGTAGCTGGGACATCATTTAAAATGGAACAACTTCTTCTGGTTCTCAGTAATCTTGTAAAAAACGTTCCACCATATTCACGAAGGGTTGTGAAAGAAGTTGGTAAACTGTGGCTTAGAGGGTTTCCGAATCCCGGGACAGAAATGGGGGCTCAGAGGCCAAGAGGCGTACGGAGAGAAGCATTGCCAAAGGAAAACTTGCCTTTGGTAGACGGGCCAGGGGTGATCAATATGTAGAGCCGCTGAGGGCATGGTATGCATAGTCATACAAAGGTGTCCTTAAGTCAAAGACTATCCTCTTCCGATAGCCGAGAAACTTCAGGGAAGTTGCGATTTGGAACCACCAAGGGTGGCTTATGAGAGTTCGGATTTTTTTGAGTACAGATTATGGTTTATGATGAGAGGGTGCCTGAATACGAGGGAGATATCTAGACTAAACTTCCTGAGAAAAGATGAAGTAATTATTTCTCACGGTGGTGTGAGGCGGTGGTTCGTGCAGGTCTGACCCGTGCACTGAAAGATAGAGAAAAGTCTATGTTTATTACTGAACCCATGATGGGTTCGACCGTGTAGTTTAATGTCATGTGATAAGGACGAGGAGCATTATTAAATGGTTACTATACAGTTTAACGTCATGCAGCGAGGCAGCTTCTGTTTAGTTTAGCATCATGTGGAAAAGACAGTGATATCTTCAAAGGTTATCGTGCAGTTTAACGTCATACGGTGAGGACGGGGGGCATTTTTAATGGTCTCTATGTAGTTTAGCGTCATGTAGCGAGGACATGGGAATTTTTACAAAGGCTGCTCTTAATCAGAATATAACTGGGCTTGAATACCTCAACACGCCCCAGACGTGGAAGGGGGTTGATTGGTGTAAATCATGGTTCTGGGGCTTCTTGGATCCGGAGAGGTGACATGGGGGCTCTAAGGTCGGTGAGCGTACGGAGCTAGGAAGAGCATCACCTATGGAAATCTTGCCTTTCATGGACGAGCAAGGGGGTATCGTTATGCACAACCACTGAGGGCATGGTATGCATAGTTGTACAAAGGTGTCCATGGGTCAATAACTTTCCACTTCTGATGGCCATGAGTGGTTGTGAGGATCCGTGATTGTCCAGGCCACAAATTCTGTCATCTGGTGAGGAAATATCTCGGCATGTTGGGGACATTCGTCCCCGGTTGCTGTTAAAGCTTAACCCCCCCCCCCCCGTGCTGAGTTATCTTTTTCGTGGGGGTGTGCCTTCAGTCCATGCAGTTTAACGTCGTGCGGTGAGGAAGAAGTACTCCTAGTTTATCGGTCATAGCGCTCGGACCATTGGGTGACTATTGCAGCAATCACTCGAAGGATAATTTGTTCAGGATGTTCTGATATAATTAGAACAAGGCGGGGGATGAAGGTTATAAACTGCAACTTTGAGCTTTCCCAGATCAGGAGGTATGGTGTGGGGGCTTGGAGGCCGGTAGGCGTACAGAGCTAGGAGAAGTACCGCCTGATGAAATCTTTCCTTCGATGGATGAGCCAGGGGCTATCATTATGTAGAGCTGCTGAGGGAATGGTATGCATATTCGTATAATGGTGTCCCCAGGTCAATAACATTCCACTTACGATGTCCATGAATGATTATGAAAATCCACGATTGCTCACAGTGCAGAGTTCAGCATGTGGGGATAATGGTGTCTGAGTATACAAGAAACATCTTCACTGCAATTTTCCATTGAGTCAAAGTAGCCAAGTCCTGCATTGATATTTGTTGATGCAAGTCGTTATGTGAACCACTGACAGACACATAGGCTTGCCAGATAGGGATACCCTGGCAATGCCTGGATGTGAAAAGGGGAATGAACTTGTAAACCACTTCTCCATAAACTTCTAGATCAGGAGGTATGGTATGGGGGATCTGAGGCCGGTAAGCGTATGGAGCTTGGAAGAGTGTCACCTGTGAAAATATTGCCTTTGGTGGATGACCCAGGGGATATCATTATGCAGAGCCGCTGAAGGCATGGTATGCAGAGTCATGCAAAGGTGTTCACAGGTCGATGACATTCCACTTCTGATGGCCATGAGTGGTTATGAAGATCCATGATTATCCAGGTCATGGAGTATGATATATAGAAAGGATTCCTCCCAAATGTGCAAGGAGTATCTCCATATCCTATCGCCATGTGTCTTGGGTGGGTCGCGACGAAGTCCGTGCAGTTTAACGTAATGCGGTGAGGATGAAGTCCGTGCAGTTTAACGTTGTGCGGTGGGGACGAAGTATACACCCCGTGTAGGTTTGGACCATATACATGGAAAAGGGGTATTTTGTAACATTATCGTGCATGCAGTTTAACGTCGTGTGGCAAGGATGCAAAAATACTCCTCATGCAGGTCTAGCCCATACACGGGGAAAAGGGAGCATTTTTAAATCTTGTTATCCGTGCAGTTTTACGTCATGCGGTAAGGACGAGAAGTACACCCCATGCTGGCATGATATGTACACGGGGTGAAAGGGAATTTTTATTTTTTTATTTATGGGGCTATGCCAGGATGGGGAACCTTGGCATCACTACGTATCTCGCGGGGGCAAGAATCAAGCCACACGTAGTTATCTGAAATAAGTACACCCCATGCAGGGCCGGCCCGGACACAGGGGAAGGGGCATTGTTAAATCTCGTTGTCCGTACAGTTTAACGTTGTGTGGTGAGGACGATGAATACACCCCGCCTAGGTCTGGTCCATACACGAGGGGAAGGAGGCATTTATTAGGGAGAATCTAGGCCAGGATAAGGGATCCCGGTGTCACTACGTATCCTGCGAGGGCTGGAATCAAGCCGTACATAGTTCTCTGAAATCTGTACAGTTTAACATCATGTAGTGAGGACGAGGTCCATATAGTTTAATGTCATGTGGTTAGGATGGGGGTATTATTGGATTCCCTGCATTTTAATCGTCATGCGGTGAGGACGTGAATACACCCCGTACAAGTCTGGTCCGTACATGGGGTAATGGGCATTTTTTGTTTTCCCTTTTGAGGTGGATGGCCCAGAGTGTGGAATTATAGTGTCACTACGTATCCTAGGAGGGCAGGAATCAAGCCTCAAGTAGTTCTCTGAAAGACGATACACCCCGTGATGGTCTGGTCCGTACACAGCGGAATAGGGCGTTTTTAAATCACCTTGTCCGTGCAGTTTGGTGTCATGCGGTGAGGACAAAATAATCATAGTTTACGTTCATAGAGTTTAGACCGTTTCATGCTTAACAGTTTAACGTCATGAAGCTCGGGAGAACTCTGTGCATTTTAACGTCATGCGGTAAGGACGTAGGTGACCCGACGTGAAAAGAAAAAAGAAAAATAAGGGGGTCTATGCAGTTTAACCTCGTGCGGTAAGGAAGAAAAATACCCCTCGTGCAAGTCTGGTCCATACACGGGGGGAGGGAGCATTCTTGACTCTTATTATCCATGCAGTTTGTCGTCATATGATAAGGTCGAAGAATACACACCATGCATGTCTGGTCCGTACATGGGAGGAAAGGGAACCACTCTTTTCCCCTTTTTCTTTTGAGGTGGCTGGGCCATGGTGTGGAATTTTGGAATCACTACGTATCCTACGAGGTCAGGAATCAAGCCTCATGTAGTTCTCTGGAACAAGTACACCTCGTGCAGGTCTGGTCCATACACGGGGGAAAGGGGACATTTTTTTAGTGGCTAGACCAGGATAGGGAATCCCGGCATCGCTACGTATCCTGCGAGGGCAGGAATCAAGCCCTTCATAGTTATCTGAAATCCGTATAGTTTAACATCATGTGGTGAGGACGAGGTCCATACAGTTTAAAGTTATGTGGTTAGGATGGGGGGAATTGTTAGATTCTACACAGTTTAACGTCATGTGGTGAGGACGAAGTGCTTAGCAGTTTTGTGGCATATAGCTTGGACGAAGAGTTCTCTATCTTTATGTGAATTACTTCTTTAAGAATATCGCATTGGTAGGAGCCGTGGTGGATTGCCCATCCATGGAGATCAGGGCATATGCTCTGTTGGAGTAGACCTTGTGTACATCATATAGTCCCTCCCACTTGGGCTCCAACTTCAGAGGCTTCTTTCCAGGTATCATTGGGGTCCAGAGGACCAACACTAATTCTATTTCCAAGAAAGACCGGAGTCAGACATTTTTGTTGAAGGCTCGTGCGATCCGGTTCTGGTACACTTCCAGGTGGTGAAGAGTGTGAAGCCGCTTCTTTCCTAGCTGTTCCAATTCACCTAGCCACTTTTCTGACTTCTCATTATTATATAATCGATCACAGATGGAAACGCAGAGTGAGGGAAGTTGGAGTTCAATGGGAAGGACCTCCTCCGTGACATACACCAATGAGTACGGGGTAGACTGAGTAGTGGTGCAGATTGTGGTTCTATAAGCCCATAATGTGTGGAGGAGTTTATCCGGCCATGTCTACTTGTCTTTGTCCACCATTTTATGGATGATGTTAGACATGGTCTTGTTGGATGCTTTAATCTGTCCGTTGGCTGCCACATGGTAGCAGGATGAGTGGCTAGCCTTGATACCATACTCATGGTATAGATTTTCCAACTCAGCAGTGCAGAAATTGGTGCCATTGTCTGTCAGTATAGTATGAAAGACACCAAATCTGGTGATGATATTGGCCTTCATGAAGCTAACAACATTTCTTTCCCCGACTTCCTTGAGGGGTATGGCTTCTGCCCATTTGGAAAAGAAGTCGTTCGCCATGAGGATATACTTCAATTGTTTGGCCGTGGTGGGAGGATATGGTCCCACGACGTCCATCCCCCAGATGGAAAATGGCCAGGAGTACATAGCTTGATGAAGCAACTACGGGGGCTTTTGTATGAAGTTGGCATGGATCTGGTATGAGTGACATTTTTCGGTAAAACACTCACATTCTCTTTCCATTGTGGGCCAGTAGTACCCAATCCTTCGAACCTGATGGGAGAGCTTGGTCCCTGGTTGATGTTCTCCACATGCTCATCCATGTACTTCAGTCATGACAGTGACAGTTTCTTCTCTGTCAATGCATCTGAGGAGCACACCATCGAGGCCTCGTTTGTAGAGGACCTCTTGCTGACCCGCGCTGCCATATAGGACAAAATTGATTGCCCTTCTATATATTTTTTCTCGTTCAGTCCTGTCTGATGGAAGCTCTCCCTGTTGAAGGTAGTTCGTGATGGGGGTCATCCAACCGGTGGCTGAAGCATACAGCTCGGGGAAAAGACTGATTTCGTGGATTTCATCGGTCTTATCTTGAACAAATGTCAATACCATTTGTCAGTGAGCAATACTAATGACCGTTTCATCCCGGTCAGGGTCGGCTAGGGTTGTAGCCGCATTGGCTAATGCATCAGCCTGAGCATTCTGGGACCGGGGAATATAAGTCAATGTCGGTTCTGCGGAGAACTCGGCCATTATCCCTCGTACATGGTCAAACAGGGGGATCATCTCCTCCTTTTTAATACCATAGTCCCCATTGACTTTCTTGATGACTAGCTCGGAGTCTCCTTTTACCTTAAGGTGTTGCACTCGTGCCTCGAGTGCGAGTTCTAGGCCTACAATGAGGTCCTGTTATTCAGATTTATTGTTCGTACATCCCTCTGATAGGAGGAAGGAATACAGAAAAAATTCCTTTTCTGGGGACACGAGTATTATCTCTAGACCCACTTTGTTGAATCAAGGATCCTCCATCCTCTTCCCGTGGGGGCATCGGGACACACCGTCAAAGTACATTTCCCACACTGGGACCTCCTCTTGAACCGAGAAGATATCGTCATCAGGCAGTTCAACGTCTGGTGCAGTGGTCCCCGTTGGAGGGTGCTCTTCCAGAAAGTCTACTAATGCCTGGCCCTTGAGCCTTTTTGAGGCATGAACCAGATGTCGAACTGTTGCAGGATGACCGCCCATCGGGATAGGCGTATGGTTAGCATCAGGTGACTGAGGATATGCTTGAGCGGGTTACTCCACGAGATCAAATGGACCTCATGATGATGCAGATAATGTCATAGCTTTTGAACAGTGAAGACCAAGGCTAGACATCTCTTCTCGATATTTGAGTATCGAGTCTCAGCATCAATCATGGTTCGACTGAGGTAATAGAGATTGTTTTCACTACCGGCGTCGTTCTTCTATATGAGGAAGGCTCCCAATGACCGTTCTAGCGCTGTCACATATAGAATGAGAGGTCTTCCTTTGACCAGGGGCATGAGCACTGGTGGGCTTAAGAGGTACTTCTTCAAGTTTTCGAACGCCTCTTGGCAGTCGTCCGTCCATTGGTACGTGACCCCCTTTTTCATCAACCTGGTGAAGGGGAAACATTTTCCTACGAGGTTGGCTATGAACCACCTAAAATAGGTTAGGAGTCCTTGAAATCCCCACAGCTCAGTGAGATTTCGAGGGGGTGGTAGGCTCAGGATAGCATTCGTCTTCTTAGGGTCGACTTCGATGCTGCAATGGCGTACGAAGAAACCAAGAAATTTCCCTGAGGTAACCCCAAAGGCGCATTTCAAGGGGTTCATCTTCAAGCTATGTTGTCAGAGCTTGTTGAAGATGGTCTCAAGGACTGACAGGTGATCTCAGCACTGTCTGGACTTGACCACTAGGTCATCCATGTAACATTCAATGAATTTCCCCAGGAACGGCTTAAAGATCTTATGCATGGCATGCTGATATGTGGCGCCAGTATTCTGGAGACCAAAGGGCATGACCCTGTAAAAGAATACCCCTTGAGGGGCCCTGAAGGTAGTGGACTCTTCGTATTCTCGTGCCATCCTGATTTGATTATATCTAGAATATTCTTCCATGAAGGATAGAGCCTCATACCCAGCTGTTTCATCAATTAACAACTCGGTGATTGGAACCAGGAAGTCATCTTTCGGACAATGCAGATTAAGGTCTCTGAAGTCAATGCAGACGTGGATTTTCCCGTTCATTTTCTTAACAGGGACGATGTTGGCCAACCAAATGGGGTATTGGACCTCTCTGATGAATCCTGCTTTAATGAGCTTATCGACTTCATCCTCTATTATGGCATCATGTGAGGGGTGCATCCTTCTAGCAGCCTGTTTATCGACCCAATGGTCTTCTAGAAGACCCGGGTAATGGGTCTCTACCTAGGGATTGGGTCCTTTCATTTCCATGTAATTCCATGCAAAGAAATCCCGATGTTGCCTTAGGAATGAGGTATATACCTTGTGTTCCTCGGGAGACATGGCCACGCTAATGAGAGTGGGCCTCAGGTCTTCTTCGGCACCCAAGTTTATTTCCCTGAGCTCGTCCACAGTGGTGGAGATACCCTCCTCAAACGCGGGAGGTGAATCTCTGAGATCTTCTCCCTCTTCTTCTCCCAAGTCCTCGTCTTCTTGATCTTATGAGGAGAGAGTTTTCGGTCTGAGCCTTCGAGGGTTTGAGGGAGAGGCATTGTGAGCATCCCTGCTTGAGTATTCGTCCCCAAATCGTGGGTTGGTAAATGTTCCCGCATTGTCGTGCAAAGCCATCGTGGATGAAGTCATGAGGACATCTGAATGCATGTCCGTACTCGAACTCCTACTCTCAACATGGATGATGGGCAGGACATAATCTCTGCCAAGCTGCCTGAGGGGGTCATCGGGGACCACTTCCAGGCCATTTGGAGCAGGGATCCAGTCGACGTCGTCGATCAAAGGCTTCTTCTTGTTTTGCTCACAGAACCCGGTGTCGATGAAATGTGACTCGGAGATCTCGAAAGGGGCTGTGTCGACGTGCAACATCCCACTTTTTCCATTGACGCAGTACTTGTTACACTTGTGCTAGGATGAAGGAACGACCATGTGCTTATGGAGCCATGGCCTTTCCAGCATGGCTTTGAATGTTGTGCTCTGCTGGACCACCAAGAATTCTGTGTAGGCTACCAGGTCACCAAAATGGGTCTTTATCTTAATCTATCCCATTGGTTTCTGCTCACTCTTGTCATAACCTTAAAAATTTGTGGCTGAGGGAATTAGATCGTCCTCACTATAGCCCAACTTACGGAGTGTCCGTATGGGAAATAGGTTAACTCCGGAGCCATTGTCTATAAAGAATTTTCGGATCACAATACCATTCAGTGTGCCAGACACATATAGCGGTCTGATGTGTCCTTTCATGATAGAATCTTCATCTTAATCGGTGAAGGAAATCACCACATTGCATTCAGCTAGGCCAGTCTCTACCCGGTAAATCTCGGCAGCAGCTACCTCGGCTTGGAATTCCTGGGGGCTAATCAATGCTTTGATAAGCACCTCCCTAAGGTCGGATGACAAAGCTAGGGCATCCAGGATTTACAACATGGCTGGTACAGATGCCAGCCGCATAAGGATGTTGTATTTTTTGCTCCAGCGAACGACGCTTCTCCATTGGCGGGAGAGTCTTTGCGGGTGCTTTGGGAGATGAAGCATTTAAAGAGGAGGGAACGACTGTGGGGATAGATGTCGATGGTGTTCCCACGTTTTGAGAACTTGGTCTTTCCGGTCTATTTGTATGCACTAGGCGGCCAGACACTTGCTCCTCCTCTGGTGGGTATTGCAGAACAACATGGCTAGAGTGGCTACTTATGGAGGTGGAGGGGCATTCCTTGTCCTGCTAAGTCTGTTGAAGGGCTCTCCCAGTAGTTTTTGTGGTATTAACGGTTTGGGCCAGGGTCCAACCATAGGGTTGGTTTCGGCCGCGGCTGTGCCTCCCCTGGTATCCTCTGCCTCTGCAATTCCTCCTCCCAGCTCCTCGTGCAGGAAACTCAGTTCGTAATCATACCCTTCATCAGGGAATGATTCCATGAGATGGATGACGTTGATAGAACCAAATATTGGCTCTTCATCCTCTAACAGGTCAACTTGGTCGGCTATCTCTGATGGTGCCATTTGGTGGGTCGGTTCCCCCGGTGCCAAATTTGAGGGCATGAAATATGCCAGTGTCTGGACTAACCTTGGCCCCATTAAAGACTTCTCTTCTTGTGATTGCTTCCTCCTTTGGCTCCATCCGAATGACCAGCTTGTGAAGGGTTATGAGGCCGATGTGGTCAGCTTTGTGGCTCCAGGGGCTATTGGTGGCAAAACCAGCTGCTGTAGTTGAGCTCGAAGTATGCCCTGGGCTCGGTTGATAATCTTTCAAGTCATCTGGTTATCAAATTTCTACCCTTTCTTGCTGGTGACTTTCTTCCACACCTCCTCTTAGTTGGAGTCGGTGGTAGAGATACATGCCACATGTGCTAGGGGTGGTCCCAGCACGACTTTTCTGGAATCTACCATCCTCTTCAAGAGTTCTATGAAGATGAAGAATTCTCGGATACTATTCCCCAACATCTGATGGTAGGGGCAGTAATCTGGCCTGTCATCGCGGCCGACTTCTTCAGGTTTCCTTGGCTTTGGGAGGCGGAGCAAGTTGAAGTTCATGGCGGCAACGAAGTAGCCACGAACTAGGTCTTCTCAGAACGAGTATACTTTTTTTCTTTATTCCTAAAACTGGTTCCGCTTTAGTCCTATCTAATCATCCCGTTTAGGCGGGGGTGACCGCTGATATGGAGGGGGCCCTTGAAGATTTGTTGGAGGCCTGAGTGGTAGAGCGGGAACAGGGGCCGTATTGAGTGTGACAGTGGACGCTTCTGCTCTAGGATCTCTCTTAGCAGGAGCCTGTGAGGCTATTCGTGACTTTGAATTAGTCTATTGTAGGGAGTCCTCAATTCTCTGGGCAATGGTCGAGGGATGGAAGAAGCCAGTAGTGCACTCCACTGGTATGAGCGGTGTTCGTAGCTCATCTCTATGATTATCGATGCATATGGCTAGAATCTCATCTTGAGGCATTGGCCTGTTCAGATAATAGGTCAGAACATTCCATCTGGTGATGAAATCTGAGACCCTCTCAATCTCCCTCTGATTGGAGTTCCTAAGATCGTTGACCATTGTTTTAGGCAGCATCGAGCTGATGTTGAACAAGAACTGCTACCAGAGGTCCTCCCAGCTCTTTCTCGACTGGGCCGGCCGACTCGTATACCAGACGAAGGTGGATCCTTGCATGGTCTGTAAAAAGAATCTGAGTTTCACTGCTTCTTGTTGTTCCAGAGTACCCATCATAGGGTTACAAAACGACACGTAGTGCATCAAATGCTGCTCTGGATTGCCTGATCCATAGAAGATGGTGAATACAGGGCTCCCAAAATTGGGTGGAGGTGGTGTGTTGGTCACCCAATTTGGGTAGGGTTTTTTCTCCGGTTGTATCAGAGCCCTTCGACCTTCCATTACATCCAATCAAGCTGTTAATGCCTTGATGGTATTGGTTAGTCCCTGGTTTAAATCTTGTTGGGCCCAGCCCTGGTTAGGCATAGCCCGAGGAATTGCCTGAGGGTCCGGGTTGGCTAGCACCAAGGGTTCTTATTCTGTTCGGGGTACCCTCAGAGGGTTCAGGGCGTACTTGCTCTGGTTGCCTCCAAAGTGGAGGGAAATCTTGGTATTCATCCAGATCCACATCTAGGTAGCAAGATGTGACAGGCGCCTCATTAGATGGGAACCCTGGCCGTATTTTGTCTGTCGGGGCAATCCTTAGCCTTTGAGGTGCACTTGCTGGCAGTGCATGATGTGACTCTTCATGGGACGCACTTTCAATAAGGCAGTTCCTCTGGAGTAGCTCGGGGTTAAGCCACCTCATTTCTTTCATCTCTTCTTCCTGTCAAGAAAACCACTCTTCGAGCTTGAGCGGATCATTTTTATTGAGAGAGGGGGACGAGTTAAGGGTAACTGTTCCATTGTTCTTGTCCTTGTTGGAAGCTCGTAGGGTAGGCAGAGGGAGGTTAGCTGAAGGGGCGACCATTTTTAAAGCATCCCTCTTGTTCCGGGTGTGCACACACCTGGGGGTTCATTGTGAGTCATAGCCTGACCGGAACCATCGTCTCCCAATCCGTCCGGATTTTCATTCTCTCCGGTGTCACCCGCGGGGTTAGCCTCTATGGCGTTGATGAAATCATATTACGGGGTGGAGGGGATGTCATCTTCCAAATAGGAAGAAGATCTCCCACGTCTTCTGCTGGCCTTCCCTTTCATGACCTGGGATTGCCTTTGGACCTCTTGACGAAGGGTGACGTGGAGATTTCTTTGATGCGACCTCACGGTGCGCCTTCCTCTCCGAGGGGATGATGATTCATATAATGGGATAGGACGGGAACCTCCTCTTCTGACTGTCCTCCCTATACATGAGAATACCGACTCTCGTAGGGGAGGTTGTTGCTGAGGGGTAATGCCCCCAGCCTTGAGGGTTGGGGTTGGCTCCGTTCCCTGGATGTTGAGTCTCTTCCCAGTTTTATTGGTCTTACGGGGGAATTTTTTGTTAAAAATTCCCCCAGCCCTACAGGATGGGGTTGACCCTGGATTTTGGCAGTGGCTACGGCTATCGCAACCTGCCTAATTTCGCATGCACCCATCTGGGGGTGAACCAGATTTGTTGCCGAATTCACCTGTGGATCAGTCCCTTCTGGGGGGGGGGGGGCAAGCAGAGATCATTGATTGGCCTCTCTGAGGAGAGAGACCTGCTGTATGCTCTCGGTGACCTGATTCAAGAGTTTTTGAATGGCTCGTTCCCGCCAGGCCTGACACATCTAGGAACACTCAAGGCCCGACTCTGTTGGGTGTGTTGCCTTTCCTGAGCAGGGGGTCCACCCGATTTCCGTCTCGATGTGACGATGTTGCAAAAAACCATGCCAAACGGGTTCTTCTGGGCAGGTAGCGGAGTTAAATGTAGAGATACATGTTCCCCCCAGCCCCTGATATGGACTCTAGTTGGAGCATCACCGATGAGGTAGCACAACTGTTCAGTGCGCGGAGGAAATCTTCCTCCATATTCCATTTGTGCCTCTCGGGGCGTTGTTGTCGTATCGAGGAAAGGCCTCTAGGTCGATGTGATACATGATTTCCCCTATCGTCTTGACATATTCTACATACCCTTCATAGGGCAGGATTCTTGATTTTAGCTGGTGGAGGGTTTTCCATATATGATGGCGGATGTCGCGCATGCATTCCTCCGACAACTCTCTGGGTATGTTGTACTGATAGGTGGAAGTAGGCCAAAACATAACTGGTACATCATTCCTGGCCAGTCTTTTCCTCAGATGTAGCATATTGGCATAGTCCTCCACCAGTGATTACTCTACCTGGTCACCCCAACTGAGGTGCTCACTGCTAGTGTGATTAGAGGCAGTGGGACCTGTAGGTGTTGAATCATTATGTAAGCAATTTTGAGGTGGTTCAGAAGATGAACGTGGCCCCGGACCGTCTCCTGATTGATGAAGGGCGTCGTTAGAAACAAGCTGGGAACCTGACATGCTCGATCCCGTCCTTCTGAGTGCCTCGGCATACGAGGGATTTTCGGTGCCTGATTCTGCAGGAGGAGGACCTTCTTGTCGATATAATATGTCATCGTAGGGAGGACCTTTGCAATGACGGTCGTAATGGCGAGGACTACCATTACTGCATGATGCTTCACTGCATAGAGGACTATTGTAGTGCATAGCCTAGGGAGGACCTCCATGTCATGTTGCAGCAAGGGGAGGACCTTCTGGCTGCGTAGTATTGTTACTGGGAGGACCTTCGCAAAAACTTCCATTATGGTGAGGATGACCATCATGGCTTGGTGTTCGACGGGCATCCTGGGGAGGACCTTCAGGACATGTTGCAGCAAGGGGAGGACTTTCTGCCTGCGTAGCGTTGTTACGAGGAGGAAATTCACAACAACTTCCATTATAGTGAGGATGACCATCATGGATTGACGTTCTACGCGCATCCTGGGGAGGACCTTCAGGAAATGCCGTGACAAGGGGAGGACCTTCTTGTCGCATGGGGCCATTGCGGGGAGGACCTTCGTAATTGTGGCCGTGGTGGAAAGGACTACCATCATAGTTGTGGCAATGGCGGGGACTACCATTACTGCTGCCAAAGGGAGAATATCTGCGGGATACATCCTAGGGAGGGCCTCCCGAATGTACCGCAACGAGGGGAGGGCCTTCTCATTACTCGACATCTCTTCGGGGAGGACCTCCATTATCAGGGTGGCGAGGACTACCACCATGACCTGATGCATGGCTGCGTGGAGTTCTGTTGCAGCATAACCCCTGGGGAGGACCTTTAGGGAAGGCCACGACAAGGGGATGGCCTTCTTGTCATGATGAGACGTCACTATGGGGAGGACCTCCGTAGTTGCGACTATGACAGCGAGGACTACCACCATAATATTTGGTCCCACTGCATGGAGAGTGATTGCAGTGTATTCCCCAGGGAGGACCTTCAGGGTAGACCGCAGAAAGTGGAGGACCTTATTTTTGATCGATCTTCTAGTCACGTGGAGGGTTTCCATGACTCGCATCAAGAGAGAAGCTATCATGACCGATCATTATATTCCCGCAGGGGAGGCCCCCACAGGTACTCCAGGGAGGACCATCAGAGCTGCTGGTAGCACCATTATGGGGAGGACCTTCGCAACTGCTACTACCACTCCCATAATATGGCAATTGGTGGGCAGGTTTTCGAGCCTTTGATGCGTTCATAGTAGTGTCGGAAACCCAAGCGTCTAGCAGAGCGGAGTCATGAAGCCGCTCTTTATTTTCCGGCTACCTTTGGTGCGTTCAGGGCTCTTTTTTGCGGGCAGTGGGGACCGTCTGCTGTCGACAACAGACTTCAACACCTTTAGGTCCCTGTCTAATTGGGTCTCGTGACGTTGTCGGGATGTTTCGGCGAACATATTTACTTTTATCAGGGATATATTCCTGCTCTGGAGCATCCACCGTGATGGACGGGTGTCCCCCAGTAAGAACGAGTGAAGCTTCTCGATCCAGTCGCCCTTGCATCGCGGAATATAGTCGGCGACCCTCTTGGGATGAAGCAGGGATGTAGATCTGCTCCGAGGTGGCTATCTAATCTCTTAGATGAGTCACCTCAATTGGGGAGACATGCTCACGGGCCCCAATCCTTGTTGTTGCCGCCGATTCAATTACATGCTGGAAAGTCTGCCGGATATGATCAGGGATCGATCATTTACAGGATATGTAGAGAGACATCTTTGGCTAGAATGGGTATGAAGGCCCATTACGGTATCAGAGTAGGAATATCCTTCTCCGGTCCTCTTGTGGTTAGTGGGTATTGGAAATTCTACTGTGTCGGGGAAGGTGAATGAATCGTCCATTGTACCGAGATACACCAGTTTCTCTCTCCGTTTTCTACCACATCGGGGTGGTGGAAAATACTTGCATCTGTAGGGAGCTAGCCCTGCATATATTGGTTTCTCACCATATCGATTCGGTGGCCTTTTTTAGTGGGTAGACATGCCTGCCTATGATTTTCTACCACATCTGGGTGGCGGGCTTTATTGATCGCCACCATATCAAGATGGTAGGAATCTAAAGCAACTGTTGGGAGCTGGTCCGGTAGGTGTCAAGTCACCACCATGTCAGGTTGGTGGGCTTCACGACCCTGGGCAGGGAGAGGTGCATGCCTAGTAAGTGACATCCTGCGTGAGCGACATGCTTGATGGTGCTTGGCGAGGATGCGCCCCGGCTCGTATGATGTCGCCATGTTCGGATGAAGGGCTTGGGAGGATCGAATAGGTGTTGGTGCGTGTTTGTGGTACATCTCTATGGATGGGAAGTAGAGCTCTTCCTCAGGGACAAGGGTTATGACCGGTCCCTAACTGTACGTATTCTGCCCTCGTCGAGTGGTCCGAGGGGCCATATCTTGGGGAGCATGGGCCTGAATCTTCGGGGAGACATCCTTGTCAGAGCGAGGAAGTTGGGTCGCGGTGTGACCACCATGACGTCTGTTGGCAAGGGCCTGAGAGCCGAACCCCCGTTCGACATGGATGATGTCCTCAACGTTGACCTCATCTACCTCCCTATGATATGGGAGGTACGCATTGTCCCGTTTTGGGGATAGACTCCCAAAACAGATGGAGACAGCGACATGGGCTATCTGGGTCCGCCTTTGCGGTCGTTGCTGGGTAGGCGACCGGGGAACCTTGAAAGATTGGAGGGCATGCATGGCCGCCTCCACCATTGGGAGAGTACCATTCATGTGGTACTCTCGGATCAGCACGTCTGAAACCCAGTGTTGAAGATGCTGGGTGGGTGATGGGGTCCTCCATTGTTGAGGAAGTATCATCCTTGTATCGTTGGAAGCACGCACTTCTGAGTTCCTTTGTGATGCCATTAGATCGAAGGGAGTTCTGAAAGTAGTGCCTGTGAAACATTTTAGCAAATACAAGCAGCAAACTCGTCAAAGCAGCATCTCATAATCCCATGTGTAATTAATGACCTTTCTTGGCCTTCCTTTAGGGCCTAAGGGGGCACTGGGTGAGATTAGTTTGATTTCATCATGTTTGGTTAAAGATTCATGTCGGTTTCACCATTTTTTGTTTCATTCTTGGTTTTCTGGATACGAAATGCCCAACGGCTCCGTATCCAATGATTGATGGACCTGCTTTCCAAAGGAAGGCGTTCGCCGGATGGTCTGACCAGCGACTCTTAAGAAATCACATTGGTCGAGAGGATGTGAAGTCGGTCACCTCGCACCCTTTTTCGGAGGGAATTATTGCCTGTTCCGGGACTCTCTTATAGATTTAAGACGTATTCATATGTTCGCAAATCTTTGGTTTATACCCAAACATATTATCCATGGATTCAACCCAAGTGGGCAATGGTAAATTGGACACAGGGGTTAGGAATCATTTATGCATGAGGTTTACCATCCCTCGCTTGATTAATGACCCCGAAGGGTTGGAACTCGCTTAAGGAGGCACTAGGAGTGGTGCGGTGAACAGATTTGAGGATGATCGGATCGACCGGTTGTTGGGCTTGAACCCCTTGGAGGCTTCCTATGTACCCTGTCTAGGAGACATGGATCAAAGTCCACGTAGTTTGAATTGGCTTGGGGATTACGCTTTGGGGAAGCCCAAGATGTTGGATTAGGGCTTACACTCTGAGGAGGCCCAAGATGTTGGTAATCCGACGAAAAAGGGGGTCGGAATGACCCGTTGTTGTGCTTGAACCTCGGGGAGGATTCCTACATACCCCTCATAGGAAGTAGGGATCAAAGTCAACGTAATTCTGTTTGGCTTGGGGATTACGCTCTAGGGCAGCCCAAGATGATGGATTGGGGCGTACACTCTGAGGAGGTCCATAGGAGGATGTCATGGTTGATGCTTACTCTATGACCATGTGAGTCATTCTCGGTGTGAGAAACAAGAGGCGGCTGGGACTAGACGATCTCGTCGTGAAAGGTGTGTCCATGAGAAGCGGAGTGGGTCTTACACATGAAGGTAGCCCAAGGTGATGAATTGTGGCTTACACTCTGAGGAGGCCCAGAAGGTTGTGGCTTACTCCGAGATGGACGCCCGGGGCAACAAAGCCCAACGGGAGAGGGAAAGGGGGTTCTCATGTGCCCATATCCTCTCTTTTAGTGCATGAGGGATTCCTTCTGATGGGTATTTTACCATCTTTGATGAACCCTCAACATGTGGAGGGGAAGAAAAGGGATTCCCGATCTTAGACTCCACATTACCGTGGGAATGTGAACCCAGGAATGCTTCGGGAATCTTCTCAAATGGTCGGGGCAGCCCCTTTTCCCCTGTTTACCGTGGGTATGTGAACTCAAAATGGTGCAATGATGCGCCTGAAAGTTATACCATGTGGATCTAGTGGCTCTCGCTGAGGCCTCGGCTCGGGGCCGATGAATAGGCCAATGAGGAAGTCGAATAGGACCTGGTTGGATCAGAAGGATTTTACCTGGCTCTGGAAATGAGAACACCAAAGTATTTGGTGAGCCACCGAGAGGTATGGGTGGCAGAACCCTTTCTGTGGGGAAGCGTCACATAGCTGGAGAAGTCATCCATGAACCGGGGTGGTCCGCGGACTGATTGGCATCCCGTGAACCAAGGTGGTTAGCGGCTTCAGGTTCAATCCGCGAACCAGGGTGGTTCTCGGCTTCGAGTTCAATACGCGAACTAGGGTGGTTCGCGGCTTCAGGTTCAATCCGTGAACCAGGGTTGTTCGCGGAGGTTTCCAGGTGGACAGCGGCGGCCAAGGGCGGCGCCGATTGGAAGCTCATCGGTTGGGGCTTTGCCCACGTGGGACGGTGCTATGTGGTCCGAAGGATGGGAAAAGAGTCATAAACTCCCTGGTCTGTGGGGAAGTCATCCGCGGAGGGGGGTATGGTTTGAGGTTCTCCTTTTTGTTATTTTTGGTTCGCGGTTCACCAATTTATTATGCGTTTTCTGATTCCTTATTAATTTATATACCTGTTGTGGTTCGCGGATGGGAATTTCTCTGTTTGTGAAATATGACACCTTCCTTCAACCGATCTCTTATCCCTTCGAATCTGATTCCAGTTCTTTGATCCCCTCTTCTTTCCCCCATGGTCTCCTTTTATAGAGTTGGGAAAAGAATGTATTTGTGGCCACACGACACCTTTTGCAGAGGCCCATAACTAAATACCCAATTCACATTTGACCTAGTTAATCCATGATTATCAGTGGGTATTGATCTCTCCCCTCCTCCGTGAGGCGAACTCAGGGAGTGCTCCGCGGCTGCAGAGGGTTCTTCCCCCATTCCGCGAATGACAGTGTGTGTGGCTTGAACCAGTCGATGCGGTCCGTAGTTGGGGCGGTTCATGATGGTGAACCGAACTGGCACCCATCCTACCTCGCGACTGCGTAGGCTCTCCCCCTCCATTTCACGAACGACAATGGTTCACAGAGGGAGTGTCTTGCAGTGTCTGGCCGCATTGCGCTTCCATGGAGAGGTTCGCGGACCGGTCCTTTTTGTGTCTCTTCTTTGATTATTTTCCCCAATTCCTTTGGGGGATTTGGGTAAAAATTCCTTTGCGGATTTTTAAGGACCCTAAAGAAATATGGAAAGATTATATAAATTAAAAAACACAAATTCAAAGTGTGTTACGCCATGTAATGTGTATATATCATTTAAATAAAGAAAAACAGGCAGACCCAAAGACATGGTTTCCCATATTGGAATAAAAGACACATATTTTTTCAAATGATAATTTATAACCCAAATCACACTATTATCTAGATATTTCTATTGTAGCATTATCAAAAAAATAAATGGATATATTCTATTCTTTTTTATCAGGAACTAAAAACTACTAAATAATCTCCATTGGTAATTTTCACTCATAAATGATCTGTTAACAAGACAAAAATTTCAATGAAACATACAAAATATATTTCATTATTTCATTCCAACAATAATTTCCTTACAAACCTCTATACAACTTAGTTCTTCCCATATGAATAGAAAATGGAGAGTTATGAGCCACAATTAAATATTATTTCTACAACTGAAAACCACTCAAAACACATAACAATTTTTGAAACCATATGACACATTCATTATCAAAATTCAACTTAGGAAACTTATCATTATTAAAAAAATTAGTCTTTTTGTATATTATATGATCTTGTTTATGGGAATGTTTAATTATGCATGGAAAATATAACTTTACTATCCCTTAAACAAACATAGATTTATTATCTGCGTACACAACTTCAAAACCTAACTTTATTAATTTATCAACCAAAAGATCATTTTTAAATGTATCATAGTTAATGATGCATTATTGTTTTGAATTAAATAATCTACTAATTTTTTATCTTTACCAAGATTATAGTGAATCATGAAATCTTAATCTTTTATTTATTATAAACATCTTCTTTGTCACATGATTAGCTCCTTTTGGGTGAGAATACACTTCAAAATTTTATGAACCACTTATACTTTAAATTTATCCTCATATAGAACATTTACCCAATTTTTTAATGTAAAAGAACCCATTGTATTATCAATATCATGTCTCAAATAGTTACTCTCTTTGAATTTCAATTAACATGACAAATATTGAATAATCTCATCATTTTTATCTAGAAAAACCTTAGTCCCTTTAATAAAGAATCAAATTATATATCAAATTCACTATTTATTGATGGTGGGGTGGTCACTTGATCACTAATAAATATTATTTTTAATTCTCAAAAATATTCCTCAAATTCAATTTTCCAAAATAATTTTACTCTTATTAATGTTAACTTGTTTAGTGGGCTAGATAATCGAGAAAATATTTCAATAACAAGTTAGTAGTAACCCACTAATCAAATGAAATTTACAATTTATGAGATATTTTTTGGTCTTTCCCTATATTCCATCACTTTATATTTATCCCGATCAATAGTTATTCAATCATCTGATATAATATTCCAAAAAAATTGATATTTTTTTATAACCTAAATTCTCATTTTCTAAATTTTTCATAATACATATTTTCTCTTATAGTCTGCGAAACAATCATTGAATGTTTCTTACAATACTCATAACTTTTATAAAAATTTCATTAATTAAAACCACCAAAATAATTTTCAAATTCTCATGGATAACCCCATTCAAAATATACATGAACACTGCACTTACATTTTTTCACCCAAAAGGCATGAGAGAATTTTTAAAAAGGCCTTACCAAGTATGAGAATTTATTCTTGAAATTCCCACCTCATTCACTATTGTATGATGCTATTTAGATATGAGCTTAGTCTTGAAAAAAATTCTAAAAACCCTAGAGCTAATCAAACAAATTATAAATATATGGATATTGATATTTTTTCTTAATTGTAAGGTCATTCAGTTCACTATAATCAATGAAAATCCTCAAAAAACTATTATTATTTAAGAAAATATATTTAATCCATATAAGATGAAGGGGGTGGTATATGAATCCATTATCACTTAATTATATTAACCAATTTTAAAATTTTAGTAGATCCAGTGTATCTATTACATAAGAGCGTTTTGAAAACATATTATCAACTGGAAATATGTCAACAGTAAATTAAACCTAAATATATAGAATAATATTAGGCAGGTCATCAGAAATTACATCCAAATAATTATTTACAATAAGAACATCATAATGAAAGAAAATTAATTTCTTTTTAAATATATGTTAAATAAAACTTCCACATCCCCTATTTTATCAATTTCTCAGCTTCTTGATATGTTATCATAGTTATAATCTCATTCATACATATGAATTTAAACTCTCTATAATAATTTAATTTCACTTTATTTTCTCTGAAGCCTATCTTAGAATTATAAACTAGAAGCCAATTCATACCCATAATAACATCAAACTCATCTAGGGTTAAAAATACTAATTTTCAAGAAATCCCATTCCAAAAATGATAATTTAAATGTTCCTATAAATCATTTTCCATTTAATATATCAACATTGAAGTTTAAAAAAATCTCAATTTTTTGAGGTAAAATTTACATTTTAGTAAAAAAATACAATAAATGAATGAATTTATATAACTCGAATCTAAACAAACATTTTTATAATATTAATAATTAATCCATTTAAACACCACCACCTAGTGTGATGGTCCATCATTCATCATACGGTGTTGAGGATTTCCATCCTTTGTGATCTTTTATTTACACACATCCAAATAATGGCCCATCACATTAGAATTAATGAATTTTACTACTAGCTTATCAAAATTGGTCAAAACATTACCATTTATATTTTATATAAAATAAGTATTTATATGTCCTCACATAAAAAAATGTCATCAATTTATATATTTCAATAAAAATCCTCTAAATTGATTTCTACCACACTTATAAGAGGAGGGAATCTAAATTTCATTGACATTATACTTCATTAATGGATTCTTTCCCATTTCACAAAACCTAGAATTATTCTTTTCATTATTGGTACAAAAAAACTCCATCTCAAGCTTCTCATCACATCAAATAATTTCCTTATACCTTCTAAACTCACGAATAAATAAATATGTTCCAAAACATGGATTTAATCATGTGTAAAACTCTTAAATTTTGATATTATGGTCCACGATTATATATTCTTCACACATGGAAAATCTAGTAAAATTTTCATCATATGAAGAAAATGAGTCAGCATATTTTTAATTAAATTCTAATTATTTTAGTTCTAGTTTTATTCATTCAAATTAAATATAAATTTTGTTAATGAAAATTTACTTAAATGTTTTCCACTCCATGAAATCTATCTTATCCTTATCCTTGGTATTCTTAATAAGTGAACACCACCAATAAAATTCACTTTTAAAATCATAAATATAATGAGTTACATTAGGATGCATTGTATATCCCAATATATTTAATATATTCTCCAAATAATTGATCAACCCATTAGAAATCTCTAGGTATGAAGATCCACAAAAATTCATAATGTGCTATTTTATGAAATGATCTATAAATATGATTTTCTTCAAGGAAGAATTTGGTCACTCACTAGTGTGATTTCTATAATTATGATCTCATATTAATGGAGTTAAAATATCCAAAAAATACTATATTCTAATTCAGACCATTCCAGATTTCTAATTCTATAGGATATTATTCTCTTGTTGCCTTTCTAAAAAATTCAACAAGTTTTCTCATTGCAAAAAAATAATGAATACATAATAAATATATGAAGTAACATATAAATACTAATAATTAATTTCAAAATAATAAAATTATAATTTACAATCTCTTAAAAATTTATATTAAAATCATCCTAACCTCTGATGTTATCTATGTAACATCCAGTCCTTGAGGCCACTAAACCACAACTCTGAGTAGATTTGTTACCTAACCTGAGGCTTACCTACCTATATGGAGAGGCTTCTGACTAGTATTAAAGATATAATATTGTATGTGTGGAGATAATACCATATTAATTAGAGTAAGAAAACAATATAAATCAAAATAAAAAATAAATTATTAATATATGAAATTGTTCAACTATGAAAATGTGTTACATTGAAAATTACAGGTTATAATAGCATCATTTGTCAATGGGAAACCAGAACATGGACACAAATGAAACTCCCCAAATGGTTCTTGACATCTGGTCTATTTCTGTCAATCATGCTCTATCCCATAATCATGAATCAATTTCCCAATATAGGTCCTTTTCCATTATTCTGACCTGCAACCATGAAATCTTTTTTGGTACCCATGGAAGCCCAAGAAGGGTGTGAGTAAAACATAGAAGGTGACAAACAATGGTGTCTAATGAAATATCCTATGTAATAACTAAATAATTATTTGATTCGGTATAAGGGAACTAATAAATAATGTAATAAATGAATCACGTGTCTTAATAAACAATTTCTTATTTTTCACATCAGTTATTAGTTTTTACAATGACACCAAAACCATTAACCCTACATCTGGCATACCTAGAGTCAAAATCATAGCGGTTAAACACACTAGATAAAGAGGGAGTTTATTTTAATCATTTAAATACATATGAACCAAACATGTTATGGTCCCACGTACCAATACCAAGTCAAATACTATCAGTTACCAATCTTCATATCGATATCATGGCCAAGAATAAGGAGCTCAATATCCTTAAAATCCAATCATGAAGGTTGAATTCAATGTATAGCCATCCTAAATCAAGGATAAGGAGTTATATTTCCAAAATCCATACCCATGGGTTTGAATAATAACGTTTCATATCTCAAACCATTTCATCAATCCATAAAGTCCATGTTCTGACACACAAGGCCTTTTTAACACATTATACTTCATGGGTGAACCACATTAATTTATCATTGTTGACATTTTCTATTTCAATAAAAAATCAACCTAGTTCTATTAAAATCATTTAACCATTATTCCATATATCATGAAAATTAAATGTTCATTAAATCAATTCAACAACATAGCCAAGCCCATTTAACCACTAATCCTTTATTACTTTTCCCATATCATAAGAAATTATATTGATTAATTAATAAAAACAACCCCTTATGTTATGTTAATATTTCAAATATAAACCATGATTATTTTTAATATTTAAACCCTCTATTTCCTCATTTACAACCAATTTGACCATTTTTTAAAGAATTAGCACACCCCAATGGTGGCTTTAATCCCAGACTCAAAATCATACGTGGACCCAAAGGGGTCTATGAGAGGGTCTCACAAAACAATTGTATTCCCAAATTAATTTCTTCAGTTAAGTAAAAAAATGAAAAAATTGAAACACAATGACACAACCATGTAAACATCTAATAATAACAATACTATGGAAGAAATATTGTAACACACCTTCCATTCTCTGTTAAACAAAAAGTCATACACCATCATCCCTTGACTCAAGATAGAATAAATTAAGTCATAAATAGAATAACTCCATGGATTTATTGATCATAAGATTAATAAGAATAAAATAAGTTAGAAAAGGTATTTAAACAGAGTTGGAGACTTACCAAGGGATTCAAATATCACTAAATTGTACCTCAAACGCCCTAGAATCAATGGAGAATCAACCTTGATATGGTTGGGAGGAATTTGATTTCCCCATCTTATAATGAAATTAAGTAAAATAATATAATTATCGAATGGGGAAATCCATCAAAATCTCTCTTTTATTGAGGCACTTATTCTGGATGCATGGTTTTCCACATTGTGGACTAACCGTGTGGTCCCCTTTATCCAATGGGAGATCAAATCTTATTGTATACAGGGAATCTAAATAGTTTAAAAAACATTCGAGAATCCATTTTCATATATCATTCTATCCTCACATGTTTTCTAGGTCCCCCTATGCATGTTTTTCATAGTATTCATTCCCTCTTCTCTAGGGTTCATAATTATGGTGTATTGTTTGTAATAATTGTGCACCAATTTTGAACCATGCATTATATGTCCCTTTTACCCCTTTTATCCCTAAAACAATGAGCACATTCTTAATACCTTACCTAATCAGAGTCTTCTATCCATTAAACATTTCAAAAAGATTTTAACCTTAATTTATATGGAAATATACCATGTCAAAATTTCAGGACCATACTATATAAATCATTTCTTGAATATGAATTATCATAGCACATGATGTAATCAACCCATAATTAAATAATTTATAAAAAAGTGTTTCAAATTATTACATATTGATGATATTATATACATATATATATTTATAAATTTAGTAAAACAATTACATAAAAAATAGACATTTCCACAGAGTGTATATTTTCTTCTATAATAACATGTTATTATGTTTTCACTAATGTTTCATTCATTAAATGTTTTTATCATTAAATACCTATAACCATTTATTTTTATAAAATTACAACACATTTGTATGATCTATTAAAAATAATTAAAAATATGAGATAAATAAAAAAATATCTTTAAGGAATAAAATAATAAAAGAAACATGTTAGTCTATTTGAAAATCAAAAAACCCATAAAGATTTTAACTTTCAACAAATGAAAATTGAGCTTAACAATCATGTTATCATAAATAAAAGAAACTTTATTTACTATCATTTTTCAAACAAATGTCACAAACTAGATTAAATTCCAAATCACAATCATGAAGGTTTATTTAAATTCCAGGAATCATTTCTTTCTAAATTTTCCATTTATAGTAAAAGATCAAAAACATTTTTTAAATCACATTCTCATCTACATACCATACACATCCAAAATATTTCAATATAGGCCCATTTTAATGAATAAAAATCTTATATGTACCTTGTGAAATCATCTTCATATCACTATTACAAGCACACAAACATAGGGATAATCTTCGTGGTTAATTCGATTATGCCTATTCATAAGAACATATCAGTACCCAATGCATTGGATAGATTTATCAGACACACCCATCTTGAATATTAATGAAAATTAAATAAAACATCAATGAAATACATAAAATATTTCATTAAAATCATAAACAAAATAAGACATTTCCTCTAATACAATAATAAAAATCATGTTATGCTATATCAAGAAAATCAGAATAGAAATCATTTTCTTTTATAGAATTTGAAAAAAAAATTAATATAATAATTGGAAAATGATATAAATTGAGAAAGCATATAAAATTTTATTGTAATACTAATAATGAATAATTTATATTATGGAATAAAATGTGTTCAGGTAGTAAAAATTAATAAAAAAATTCATTGTACATTTGTAAAAAGTATCTAAATCACTCATTAAAGAAATGATAAATAGATTCCTTTTTAAATAAATTGTAGAAAATTTTGAATATTGTTTAAAATAATCATATAAAAATATTTTATATATAAATAATATAATTTTTGGATAATTAAAAAGGACATGGTTATAAAATAAAATGATCTTTTTAACATTTAAAACCGGGTTTTCAAAATAATTTAACAATTCATTAAATTTTCATTCAAAAGAGAATTAATTGAGAGAAATTAAAATTTATTTTTAAGAAAAATTAATTTCATGAAACTAGTGATAAAATTCATACATATTGTATTTTATACACTACATAAAAGATAAAATGCAGTGAAAATTCAATAATTATCAACGAAAGGAATTTTTTATTATAAATCCCTTACCTCTAGTTCCAACTTGTTTCATATGTTCCCTATCCCATTAATAGTAAAAGTATAGGTCTAATTTACATTCTTCTGAAATTTATTCATTCTAATTACATTACCATTATTCCATTTATTTATTTTTATTCATGTATAATTTAATTAAAAAAACATTTATTCTCACATTATATCTTTTGGGTCCATTTGGTTTATTACCTAATAGGTACATTAGTGTGTTGACTATGGTCAAAAGATCCATGGTTATAATTCATAAAAAATATTAAACAAGTTATAATTAAATTTCACATAAATTAAATCAACTATTACAACTATCCATGTATGGTAGTCATAAAAAATGAAGCACATCATTTCATAGAGAGGGTAGTCAATGCATAAGCATAAATGACATTTTAATTTTTATAATTGATAAAGAAGAAATATATTAGATAAATAATTGACATTATAGAATTGTAATATATATATATATATCATATTTTTAATTAAAATCATCCTTATGGACTTCCATGTAAGGATGAAATTGAAAATTATTCACATCGCTTCACGGAGGTGGTAGTCCACACATAATCATGAGCAACAATTTCTTTTTCCAACAGACAGAAGGATAATAAGGAAGAAAATATATTATAATTTCATAATAATTATAATATCCTAATTTTCATATATAAACATTAATCACAACATTATATCCTCATGTGAGGATTTGATTAAAACAAAATACATCACTTCATGGAGTTGGTAGTCCACGCATGTGCAAAAGTGAGGTTTTCAATTTCTAATTGATTGAAAGGGGATACGAAATAGTTATACCATACAAAAAATAAAATTTTAGTATAGAAATGAAACTGATTTTATTATTTTAATACTTTTATAATAGTTTGTAATAAGTTTCAATGATATTTGAACATGAAATAATTCTATTAGGACTTATACCTCCTAATTCGATGTCTTCTTTCTAGATACACCATAAGATTTATGGAGATAGACTTCTGGAAGGAAAAGATGGTCTAGGATGTGTCCATTTATATTTTAGAAGTTCTTCCCAGGTTATTATCCTGATATTGAGAATAATAATTGGATTACAAGAGAAAAGTTAAGAGGGTTTATACTTCAGGAGATGGGAGCTTTAGGGTTAAAATATTAACTATTTTATCAGTTATGACTGATAATTATGAGGTGTGATGATAAATATAAATTTAATGGTTTATTTTAAAAAATGGAATCTTTTTTGAATTTATAAACAATACAAAATAGAATTAAATCATCGATCCACCTCATTAAAGATAAATAAATTGGAATAGTTTTTTTATTTAAAATAAATAAAACTTTGGTTCCAAAAATACGATCATGGGTTTCCAAAATATAAAAATGTTTTTAAAAGGATTATTTTACAAACTAAAAAATATTTTGTGGATCCAGATGATTTATGACTTATTAATTTATTCTTCTACCATGATGATATGACAAAAGTTTTGTTTTCTGAAATATCATTATTTTCACTATTCACTAAAATTAAATTTCTTCAAAAAATCCCCATAACATAACCCTAAGATAAATATAAAATTTCGAATCAAAAAATGAATTTAATTTCATAAAATTAAAATTATCAAAATTTTAAATTTAAATTTTAAATAAAAAAATATAATATATGGAATGAAATTTACATATAATAAAACTATATTTTTTTTAATTAAAAAATAATTAAAATAATTATAGGTAATATGACTCCATTAAATCATGTAACAAAAATTAATAATATAAGAAATTGATTTATTTGAAAAATTAAATGGTTTATCAGAGTGTATGTTTATGCCTTCCAAATAATCATTGAAAAATCTATAAAGGATGGAATATCTGAGTATTGGAATTATTTTCCCTACATTGAAATAAAAGAAGTTGCTAGAACATGTAGATCATGTACCCCTCCAAAGGGAATGTGCTCTCATCACTATCTATAGGTCATGCAGATAGTTATATGTTGAGAATAACTAGATAGAAGGTCCCATGAATACACTATCATAAAACCCTCTTTTTCTTATCATGGTTTCCCAGATAATCATTGATCATGCAACGACTACTATATGAGTCCCTACAGATCACCTGAATCATCAATTAGTAGATGCTGGAAAATCCATCCAAAATTAATTCGAAAATACGTATTAAATATCCAAAAATTATAAAGACTCTTACAGTTATAAAACTAATTTCGCATTCCCAAGAGATTTGAAATAATCCATGGAGGTCCCATGGACATGTCAGGTAGATCGTGAAAAAGAATGTTGACATGTCCCCTACCCCTTCATGTGGAAGGTCTCAGACATGTCTATGTGCTCTTGTTCACCCCCTATGACTATATGGAAAAATAAAAGGGTTATCTATGACAATGCTCATGCATCACCACAAGACTCATAGTTAGTAACAAAATGCATCACTAATGGGTAGAGTGACATTTGTACAAAATCACGAGATCCCAAACCCTTGTAAAATTAATAATGAAATACAAAATGGAAATAATGGGATATTATTTTGATGGGAATAAATGATAATATTTTTAAAATTAGTTCATATTCCCCAAAAAATCATCCTAGATCATGAGAGGCCCCATTGAAAAGGAATCTCAATCTCATGAAATCCATTAGGCGATCCTCCTTTGTCTCATCAAATACCTCGTACAATCAACCATTGTCTCACAAAAGGCCCAAGGTCAGTTACCTCAGATCATGCGAAATCCTTTCAGCATGCATCCTGATCGTGCAAAAGTCATTATACATATCAAACTGAACATATAGAAGTCCATTGGAAAGTCTACATGATTAAACAGGACCCATTTGAATAAATAAAATCCCATGAATCAGGCATTTAAGGGATGGTCTTTTGATCGCTGAAATTCTTGTGCAACTTATGGAGGGATTTGAAAAAATGCATGAAACCACAACCCTCCACTGACTCTATCCTGAAACCATGAGATATGTGTCACACTAGGTTTTTTATAACCATGGAATAGATTTACATAATCCCCACCTTATCTCAAAAAAATAATCCATCATCTATCCCTCATGTATAAGTAATCATGAAGAAATTTCTTAGAGTGGACACCATCACGATCATAATGGTTTTGTACCATGTAAAATATTGGAACTATCTAAGTGATCACAAATCATGTTTGTGACATTCATGTGATCACATGAGATCATATTAAGGAAATCTTGTGTGATTTATTAATAAAATATCACATAACTTCTGTATCACTTGATATATAAACAATCTAACATTCGACCTAACTAAAGAACGTATGAAATAAAAAAGGATAAAGACAAAATATGGGAGACATGCATGAAGAAAAATCTATTGGTCCACATGCACTTCACATAACGCATTTAGATTTAGTGATATCACCATGGAATTTCACTCAATTCATGTAACATCCCACAAAAATATTATTAGGATCGTGAGATGTCACCCTGGCATGCCAAGAAAATTCATGTGGATCCCTCTAAGAATGTCACCCAAGTCATGTGGAACCCTTCAGGATCACCCTCAAGATCATGAGATATCCTCCAGACATATTTACCAACTTATGCATCAATAATAGTGCACATTAGATTGGTCTCATAACCCTTTATGCATAGTAGCCAGATCCCATGGTGCCCTCCAAACATGTAATCTGGGTTGCCCAATTCCCTATAGACATATCATTAAAGTCTCATCAAGCCCTCTAGGATTGCCCCCAAGATCTCAAAATGACACGAAGACATGTTATAAAGGTCATACAATTCATTTTAGACAAGTAATCTTGAATCATGTGATGTTCACAAGGTATGAAAACCTAGATCATGTCACGTCCTCTAGAAAAGACAACAAGGTCGTGCGATACTCCCTGGAGATGTCAAATTTGATCATGTAATTATCCTAAGACATCCTCAGCCAAGTCTTACAACATCCTCCTAACATGTTAACTGATATCATATGATTATCACTTGAACATATTAGGGAGATAACCATACATGTAAAGAAGACAACCAGATACGTCAGGTAGATAACCAAACCAAGTCAACTAGATGTCTTGGAACATGATGGCCATATCCAATTGTAATATAAGGGTATCCTCGGTGTGTAAGACCTAATTAAGGTAAATTATATTTAGTCTAAATTATACTATAACCAGGATACATAGGAATACATAGGGATGCTAAAGATGCATATCTAATATTTAAAGGGATTGTCCTGGTACAAAATTCCAACATTCATAATAATTGAAACTAATTACTCATACACCCTTATTTCTCACACTAATTAGAGCTCACATGGGATTAAGAGATTCAATATTCAAATAATATGTGTCACAAACTTCTACCATGAAATGGATTCCTCAATGTTTAATCCCCGACTAGAATCATATTATGATATATCCTATATATAATAGAAACCACAGTGTGTAATCCCTAAACATCAACATAATTTTATTTTCTTGGCGTATAAGTGCATCCTCGAAGCATAATCCACTATCAAATGAACTATGATCACTTTTATTACAGCTATAACTATGATATTCAATACAACATCATAAGGCATGGTCTCAAAGAGGCATCCACCTCAGTATAATCCCTTCCATATCTCTAACATTCCTACAATCGGGACTCAATCTCTCCAATGGTTTGATCATCCTTATTCATCCACCTGCTAGATGGGAAGTTAACTGAAATATGATTACTCTAAATCCTACAATAACAAGGTTTCCTAGGATTCTTTCCTATGACCCAAGATCTATATTAATAATCCTACTAGTTGGCCTGGTTTAGAATCCCCACATTAATATGCAATGAGGTTGATTATATTATATACATTGTTTCTCATGTTGAGTATAGATCATATGGTCTTATAGATTTGGAATGGTCACATAATTGGCATCATCAATCTCAATTATCCAGGTAATCCTTAGTGTGTAAGCCTTCATCAGTTGCATGACAAAACTACCCACCATGAAAGGGATCTACCTTGGGGAAAGTCCCTAGGGCGTGGTTGAACTCTGATAACTCTGATTCCTTCCATTACCATGATATGTAGGATATAACCTCAAGGTTACAACTCAAACACTTTGTATTCAAGTTCCCACATATACATTTTTTTTCATAATGTTAAACTGTATGGGTTTAACAAACTACATATTTTTTTTATTCATGTTTAAATGTATAAAACATAGGATGCCATATAGTGTCTCAATCCCATCCTTGAAATATATACCTTCTCCCTGGATGGAAACAAACTCTCAAGAACATAGTTATATGAATTCAACATATAAGAAAATATCCACCAAAGGGAAATGGATGAAGAAACATGGATATATAAATTTTCATTCACCAATAAGATCCCTTCATTGAATATACGAGGACTTAACATATGATAATTTTTTAGGGTAACCTGTCCCATATCAAAATTAGGAACATATTCTTTAACATATCTTCACTCCAACAGAGACTTCCATAGTAGGCATCAATTCCCCCCAAAAGGGCGTGATGAGCAAGAACTCCCATAATCTTGACCAATGTGAACTCTTAAGCACTGTAGGATCTGAAACTCAAATAGACCATCTGCCATTAGAAAGCAAGGTCACACCAAGTTATAGATATGGGACATTTCGGGTGTTTCATATTAGTGATAAAAAATGGAAAACCCAAATTTAATTAGTTTACAAAATCACTGAACCCCTCATAATTAAACCATCATACAAGAACATCCCTATCTTTCTAATGAAAAAAATTTGTGAACTTGAAGATAAATCATTTAACTACCCCATCTCCTTCACTGTATAAAAAGGATTGACAATTGAGTTCTTGTTTGACCATTTAATTCATGACGCATGGGTGGTTCCTTATCCTAGAAATCTATGTGAAACAAAAATGGTGAACCGAAATTGAATCTCTCAAATAAAAATGATTGGGCTATTATCCATCCGGGAATTTTTTCATTTATTATGTTTGAAAAAATGGTGAAACCAATATTAATCTCTCAAATAAAATTTAACACCCAAGGATTTTATAGAACGTTATCTCTTTAATGTAATTCAATAGGTTGTGCTACACGCAACACCGAGTTTGAGCAAACCACAACTTACCAAACTAGCTGTTCAAAAACCAGTTATGAATAATATAAAATAAATTTTAAATTTTATATACTCCATATAATTTTACAATATATATTATGTGTTTCTTATTCATAATATATGAACAAAACTATTTTTTCAGATAAATGAAGTATTTTTCAAAAAAAATCAATTTACCACCTTTTAATAGAAGACACTTTTTAAATATAATATTTGACACTTTTATATATTCAATTTAATGAAATTTAATTCTTCTTTAGAATAGGGACATAAATATTTAGTTTGGATAATTTTTGGAACTTTTCTGATAACTTTCATATTTTGATGAATAGTGAAAAATACTAAATTTTAAATGAAAACCAATCTTTTTAATAGAAATAATTTATAGTGATAAATTATGAATTTTAATGGTTTTAAAGTATAAATAGATTGTATTTTTATCATTTAATATAATTTAGTTCATTGAATGTAAATTCAAATTTAAATTTTATATAACCACATGCTAATCTTTTGATAGTTTTTACTTCTTAAAAAATTTCTTTCTGGTTTTGAAAACAAAAATTAATTTTAAATTAATTAATGCAACTAATATTTTTTGAATTTGGTAAACTAGAAATCATTTTTGGATTCATAACATAATAATTAACTTAGTGTGAATTTTTTGTATTTCCTCTGAAAACATTCAATTTTTTATGAATAATGAAAAAAACTGCGTTATTTTTTAAAACCAACATTTATTTAAAAAAATATTATTATTATTTAAATTTATTTTTTTGTCAAATTAGATACATAATACCTATATTAGTTCAATTTAATTCTTTGGAATCATTTTATAATAATATTATATGTATAAAATTTGTTTTAATTTTCTAAAATATTTTACTAACCTTCTAGGCTCATTTACAAATTTGCATAAAACATAATTTTACTGCTTCTGTAAATTAAATTTATAAACTTTTAGAGACACAGTTGACATCCGTATGTAAAATTTAGTTCAATAAGATGAAAATAATTTCTGGTGAATAGTTATCGTTGACATTAATTTACCACGGTTAAAAGTAAATTGGGTAATTAACGGTAAAAATGATATTATAATTACCCTAAAACATGTCATAATTATATTGGGTAAGTGTATTTCGACCAAAATAGACCTTATGGTTAAAATATGGTCCTTTTGATCCAGTTTTATTAGATTAGGACCATTATTATTATTTTATATAAAGAAGAGTTAAAAGTGTAAAACTCAATGTTTAATAACTAACCCATTTTTAATATTGGGTTATACATAAGATAAATTAGACTGTAAATATAAATTATAAAGATAAAATTATTTTCTACATCATGGAATTTTAATTATAATATTTTTACATTAAATATTTAAATTTATTTTGTACACAATGATTAGGTAGTACTTACCTTATTAATGAATGATTAAAATAATTGATATTATAATTATCAAACTATATGTAAATTGTGACTTTTGACGAATTACATGAATTTTATAGCTTAATATGACATGTTAGGGTTGATTAAATAATTTTTTTTCGAAATGATAATGTTTTTATGTTTTTCACAAAAAAATACCAAATAGTGTCAAAATTGACATAAAGGGGTTTTTATAACAAATACTATATTATTAAATGATATAATATTCCTAAAAATATAAGGCTTGGCCAAAGGACATAGATAATTTTATATATGTTAATAATGAACCACTATGTTTCTTATTCTCTTTTTATAGTATGTTTATTAACCATTTATTATAATAATACAAGAATACATAGAAAAAGATAAACTATTAAACAAAGAGTTAAATATAAAAGATATGGTTAATATGGTGACCTAAACCTATCTGTGACCTATTGGATGCGATTTTTTCAACCCATAACAACCTTATCCTTTAAATAAACCCTTTTGGAGCCATTATAAACCCAAAATTATTTTATAATAAAATAATATTTCAAGCTTTTCCAAAAGTGGCTCTCATCTCTCTTATAAAAGGGTAGTCCCCCTTCTCTCAAAAATCACACCTCCAAAGCCATTTGGCTCAGCCAACACCTGCTAAAATATCCTCCCAACTACCGTCACTTAAACCCAGATTCCTTACTTTGATATTAAGCGAAGATAAGGACCCCTATTGATCAAATCAAAAGGAAGCACCCGATGAAGAGGTAATAGTTTCATCACCTCATTCAAAGTTCTTTTCTTCTTCCACTTCCTCTTTCTTTGTGCTTTCCATACCAAAATAATAATTGCACTAACTTATACTTACTGTTTTGTTATTAAATTTTTTTTACAACCATATTCATTATTCTATCAATCCAAGGAATGAAAAAGTCACCACACATGTGTACGTACAGCTTACCGTATCCACGTCGTGGTGTAGTTTGTTATTCAGTGCTCCATTATTTGGATGGGTATAATACTGAGTATAATTTATGTACATGATAAATATAACATGTTAATGATTCTGTATATATAATATACCATCAAATTATATACTATTTCATGATCAATAGAATGATATTGTTACTCATGCATACATACGGCTTACCGTCTCCACGACGCGATGAGATTTATCTCCACGTTCACTATTCAATGATGATAATAAAAATATATATTGTTAATTTGTAAGTAATATATGACATAATAATGCTTCTATAAATATATATTTATATATTTACATATTTCTCATTCACTTACTTCTGTTCAATACGATATGAAAATGGAAACGGTGTTTATGCGTCTTTACGGCCTACCGTCTCCATAAATAGTGTTTTCTATTTCATATATAAACCAATTATATAAAATTATATTCTGAATATATATGATACATAAATAATGTTTTATATTATAAAATCAACTAAATCATGATATAAGTTATACGATCAAGAATAAAAAGTTGAAACACGTATGATAAAGAAAGCGATTTTTAAGTGAAATGTTATTTTAACATAGAGTTTATTATTAAATGGGTAGTATAAATCCATAAATTAATTAAGTATGATATCATAAATATAAATATGGTTCTATTATAACTTAATAACATACTATGGTCCTTATATAAGAGGTTAAATGTACCCCCAACCAAAGGAAAGTACAAGGTAAGGATTAATTCATCAATCTCATTACTATCCGATATTGTTTATGTGTATGTTTTTATTGGGACATATTTATTATAAATATCCATGTTTCATAGAAGAGTTTTCAAAATTAATATTTTTTATGGAATATTTAACTGAAACATCATTTTAAATGGTTTAAATATTTATTATTCTAAATCAAACTCATTAATATCCTTGTTTTTAAAATGCTTTTAAAGATTTATTTATATGGACAGGAATGTTTTAAAATAATAATTCCTTTAAAAATATTAAAATTTGTATGCGACACTTTGATTCAAAAATATCTTTTAAATGAATTATTTATAAATAAGTTACTTTTAAATTATTTCACCAAGAAGGGTATTTATCTCAATTATTTTTACTGATCATTTTCAACTATGTCAACATCCTTTACTAGATATTATTCATGATTGACATTGATTTTTTATAATATAATCAGCCATATTTAATTTATTGAGTTATGGTATGTTTGACTATGTATGCTCTATTTTTATAACATTCATGGTTTATGGTTAAAGTATTTCCATTTTGAATGAAATTTTTAATACGAATTATTATGTTATGTTTCACACTTTTCATATGAGAAATGAATTGGACTTAGTTAGTGACAAGTGGAGCCTGTTATAGATCCTCAATGCAACGGTAAGTCTCATGAGATAAACTAGTGTCTTAGCACAATTCCTTGACAAAATATTTATTTGTAGTCTTGTCACAAGGCCTTGAATATGTTTTTGTGATGGCCGACATTATGCACTACATCATTATGAAATTAGCTATTGATATTACATGTGATTATTCAACTAGTAGAATATACATGTGAATAAATTGAATTATTTGATTATTATTTTCCATATTATTCTAATGTTTTTGTTTAAAAGGATTTTTTAGCCTTATACATTGTCTTAAATTTTTATTCTTATCTATAATAGTTTCCATTATATTTTTATCCTTAATGAGCATCTGAGCTCACCCATTTCTAAAGTTTTATTTCTCCCAGGATGAGAAGAAGTTTGTTATGATTGATATGCATGGTTAATCTAGGATAATAATAGAATTCTCAAAAGATTATTTATGTTTTGTTTTATTTTATAAATTTTAATGTAACATTCATATATGTAATCTATTTTATAGGACTGCTAAACTGATCGGTCCTTCATGACTTGATTCCTTGTAATCATGTCAATGTATTAAAATAATGCATCGAATCTGGGTAACTAGGTTGGGCCGTTACGGTTGGTATCAGATGAAGTTTAGCACAAACCTTGGATACTTGATTTAGGAAATCTATGATTATAGAACATTACCCTAACATTGACTTTGTGGATTAGTATAGAATAACTTCCTAAAATTTTGGAAATATAGATATTTTTTGAATTTTCCAGGAAATACGCCCATATCATGATACGAATAGGAGGAGAGGTGACTATGGAACAGATGTAAGTAGGAGTGAAAAATATGACAGGGAGTTTTGAGCTTGACCCAGGGCATCCTCGTACACGACAACGGGCCTTGCTGCACTATTGGTTACGACACTCCCGTGGGATATTCTTAGGATAATTCATATTTTCATTACAAACCATTATGAAATATTTATGAGTAAATACTTCCTAAAAGAAAACATTTTTTATGATTATGGATTATATACATAAACTGGTCAATCTTTGTTAGGTATTTTACAAGTTTTGGAATTATGCATTGTGATTCATAAACTAACCTAGAGTATGCCATTGTTTAGAAATTGTTCCCAGTGGAATGAATGAGAACACCAGCAATATGCATGATCCAAAGAGTAATAAGGATCATATCATTCATGTTATTAAGCCAAAATTTAGAAGGTAAATGGTCTCCCATGTATTCTTATCATATGAAGAAAGAGTATCATCTGTTAATTAGATAAGTAAGGAATTCTATAGGTCCTATGCCTGTATAGGGAAGCTAGAGAAGAAAAGGATGGTAGAGAGAAAGTTGGATTAAGGTATGAAGGGAAAGAAGGATTTTCCCATATGTGATAATGGTGTAAAGAATCACCCTGGGAAGTTATTGAAAGGAATGGGAGTTTTTTATAAGCGTGGAGAAAAAGACACCATGTTTGAGATTGCATATGTAGGGAAAAAGATTCAAATGTACAATGCTTCGTCTGAAAGAAGTTGGGTCACTACACGATTAAATTTTCTAATCATCTGAGTATATCCCAAATCATCCTTTCAGATAACAATAAAGTAACAATAATACCTCATATGAAGAGGAATTATTAGTTTTCTTAAGTTTTTGTTAATGAATTGTGTCATTTGTGTACAAGTTATTACAATTATAAAGTATTTAAGGATAGAACTATAGTATGTTTTCAATAAGGATTTGAGATTTTAGGGTACCAAGTAATGTGAAATAGTTTCAAGTTAATATTTTTGGGAAAATAACTGGATGGGGGAAATATAACACTTCATTTGTTTCTAAAACTAAGATAATTATTTCGAAGTAATATATAATTGAGTTTGATAAAGTATATTGCATATTATTGACTACCATGTAACTAATTAATTGTTTTTTATTTCATCATTGTTGGAGTTTAAAATGTCATTGGATTTAAAGAGTATATATATTATTCTATGTTTTTCCAAAGGAATAATTAAGTACATACACATTCAAATATGGTTTTTTGGTAATTCATTTTATTGCCACATTTTAAGAGAAAAGACGATGAACGTATTCACATTTATATTATGTGACCTTCCTTATAGATTTGGGATCGTGAGTTCAGAAAGAAGTTTTGTGGATAAGTCTAAAGGTTGGAATGGATTAAGTTTGACATTAGATACTATTGTTATGATTAAATCACATCTTAAGATTATTTTTGGATTTTAATAAAAAGGAAAACACAGAGGTCAGGCGATAACCGTTCGCATATGGCATGTCTGTGAGACGTGAACCCACAACCGAATAGTGACAATGGTACATCACCTACCACTGGCCGACGCGATGTCCAGGATTGTATAATATAGTTTTTTAAAAAGTACAAATAGAATAAATATTAATTCATTTTTTGTAACCCTATACGATTTGGATAAATAAAATATTTTTGAGTTCTATTATCTTTTGGCAGTGAAAGTTGAGTTTGTAGTATAAATTAGTCAAAATAAAGAACACTACTTGTCATGTATTTTTTTTCTTATTCTATGAAAAAATAATTACTCAAACCTTAGGGAAATTATCTTAAAAAATGAGATATCATAATACCTTATGTTTTGATTAATCAATAATATTTTAAGTTATCATAGATTTATGGAATTGAAGCCCTCAATTTTCTATTTGTTGTTCACCTGTTTGTGATTGATGACCTCAATCACTACCTATAAAAATTTACTTTTTTTCTTCTAATTATGTGTCTCAAATTGAAATCAATGTTCTTCTATTTGAAATCCTAATTTGGTAGGGACCTTTTTGTTTCTATTTCCCACTTATTAATAATAAATTTTAATAACCTTATTTCTGATGTGGGTTTTCCAGAAAAGTATTTTCTATTTTTATCATTTTATTTTTGAAACAAAAATAAAATTGAATATAAGATATTTATTTAAGTATGGTAGAATGTAACACCCCAGTATTTCGTAGTAAGTTATCTCATTAAAGTAATTCAATAGCTTGCGCAACACACAATACCGAGTTTGAGCGCACCACAACTTACCAAACTAGCCGTTCAAAATGCAGTTATAAATAATATTAACAGAATTATGAATTTTATATACTCCATATAATTCTAGAATCCATATTATGTGTTTCTTAGAAATAATATAAGAAAAAATTTATTTTTTCAGATAAAAGAAGCATTTTTCAAAAAAAATATAATTTTACCGCCTTTTAATGGAGAACCCATTTTAAATCAAATATTTGACACATTTATATAATAAATTAAATTAAATTAAATTCTTCCTTATAAGCGGGACATAAAAATTTAGTTCGGATAAATTTCAGGTACTTTCCGGATAACTTTCATATTTTGATGAAGAATGAATGAAACTAAATTTTAATTGAAAACAAATTTTGTTAATTGAAATAATTTATAGTGTTAAATTATGAATTTTAGTGGTTTTAAATTATAATTAGATTATACTGTTATCATTTAATATAATATAGGTCATTGGATGTAAATTCAAATTTAAATTGTACATAAACACAAGTCAATCTTTTGATAGTTTTTATTTCTTAAAAACCTATATTCTTGTTTTGACAATGGGAATTAAATTTAAATTAAATAATGCTACACATATTTTTTTAATTTTGTGAAATAGGCATAATTTTTTGATTTGGAGTATCAAAATTAAATTTGGGTGAATTTTTGGTATTTTTCTGAAAACATTCTATTTTTGATGAATAGTGAAAAACATTGTGTTAATGTTTAAAACAGTATTTTATTTAAATAATGATTATTTTTATTTAAAAATAATTTAATGTCAAAATAGATTCAAAATACCTATATAAGTTCAATTTAGTTCATTGGAGTTATTTTATAATAAGATTAGATGTTTAAAATTTTATTTATTTTCTAATGTCTTTTACCCACCTTCTTGGTACATTTACCAATTTTCATAAAACATAATTTTACCGCTTCTATGAATTGAATTTCAAAAAATTTAGAGACATGGTTGATATCAGTAAGTAAAATGGGGTTCAATAACAAGAAAATATTTTTTGTGAATAGTAACTTTTCACTTTTATTTACCACAGTTAAAAGTAAATATGGAAATTAAAAATAAAAAAATGATATTATAATTTCCAAACCACATGTCCTAATTATATTGGATAATTATATTTAGAACAAAATAAACCTTAGATAATAAATATGATCCTTTTAATCCACTTGTATTTGATGAGGACCTTTATCATTATTTTAATTAAAGAAGAGTTAAAAGTGTTAAATTCAATGTTTAATAACTAGACAATTTTTAATATAGGGTTATAAATAAGATAAATTAGACTATAAATATTAATTATAAAGATAAAAAAATTCATACATTATCGTATTGAATTTATAATTTTTAGACATTAAATAATTAAAGTTATTTATCACAAAATTAGTATGCAGTAATTACCTTATTAATGAATGATTAAAATAGTAGATATTATAAATATCAAAATAAATGTAAATTGAGTATTTTGAGGAACTAAAAGAATTTTATAGGTTCATATGACTTTCTCTGGTTGATTAAATAGTTTTTTTGATGTTTTGATATTGTTATGACTTTCACAAAAACAAAATACCAAACAATGTCAAAATTGACATAAATGAGTTTTTTAAAACAAATATTATATTACTAAATGATATAAAATTCTTAAAAATCGAAGGATTGGAAAATGGGCTTATATAAGGTTAGATACGTCAATAATTAACCACTTGGTGTTTTCTTGTCTTTTATAGTAATTTTATTCACCATTTATTACAATAATACAAGAATACAAGGTAAACGTGAAACTATTTAAATAAGAGTTAAATCTAAAAGATATGGTTAATATGGTGACCTAAACATGTCTAAAGCCTATTTTTGAGAGGTTTTAGACACATCCCCACCTTATCCTCTAAATAGTACCTTTTTGAGCCATTAGAAACCTAAAATGATTTTATAATAAAATAATATTTCAAGATTTTCCTAAAGTGACCATCACCTCTCTTATAAAAGGCTACATCCCCTTCTCTCAATATCACACATCCAATGCCATTTGGCTCAGCTAAAACCTGCTAAAATAACCTCCCAAATACCCTAAATTCATTATAGATTCCTCACTTTGATCAAAATCCTACCTAAGGATCCCATTTGATCAAATCCAAAGGAAGCACCCAGAGAAGATATAATAATTGCATCACCTCTTTCGATGTTCTTTTCTTCTTCCAGTTCCTCTTTCATTGTTGTTTCCATTACAAAATAATAAATCCAGTACGTTATACATAATTTGAATTTGTTATAAATATTATAAAACCATATTCATTATTCTATCTATCCTATTAATGACAAAATCACCATACGTGCATACGTGCAGTTTACCATCTCCACATTGTTGTATAGATTAATATTCAGCACTAAATTATATAGATGGTAATAATAATGAGTATAGTGGATTTAAACAATAAATATAACATGTTAATGATTCTTTATATTTGATATACCATCTAATTACATTCACTTTCACCTTCAGTAGAATGATATTGTCGCCCGTGCGTACGTAGTATACAGATTACCGTCTCCACGACACGATGAGATTCAATTCCACGTTCACCATTCAATGATGATGATAAAAATATATCTTATTAAAAAAAATTAATATATGAAATAATAATTCTACTGGATATATATATATTTGTGTGAGTGTGTGTCTTTGTGTGTGTGTGTGTTTATGTATTTCTCATTCACTTACTTGTGTTTAATATGATATGAAAACTGAAATGGTGTTTTTGCGTACATACGGCTTACCATCTCCATAAATGGTGTTTTCTATTTTATATATAAATATATTATACATTATCATATTATCAATATATATGATACATAGATAATTTTTTATATTCTGGAATCAATTAAATCATGATATAAGTTATAAAATCAAGAATAACAAGTTAAAACCCCTATGATAAAGAAAGTTATTATTATGCGAAATGTTATTTTAATATAGAAATTATAATTAAATGGGTAGTATAAAGCCATAAATGAATCAAGTATGATATAATAAATATGAATATGGTTTTATTATAATTTGTAACATACTATGGTCATTATATAGGATGTTTAACGAACCCCAAACCAAATGAAAGTCCATGGAATGGGTTAATTCCTCAATCTAATTATTATCTGAGATTGTTTAGGTGTAAATTTTTAATGGGAAATATTTATTATCCATGTAAATATTTCATAAAAGTGTTTTCAAAGGTATATTTTATGGTACTTATTAACTTAAACATCATTTTTAATGGTTTTAATATTTATAATTCTAAATCATTCTCATTAGATCCCATATTTTTAAAATGGTTTTATAGATTTATTTATATAGAAATGAATGTTTTTAAATGATAATTTGTTTCCAAATTATCAATCTGGTAAGGGATACATTGATTTTGAAAACTATTCTAAATGAATTACTTTATTAATGTGTAAAATTTAAATTATTTCACAAAAAGGGATATTTCTCACAAAGAGTTTTACTAATCATTTTAAACTATGTCAACATCCTTTACTGAATATTATTCTTGATATAGGTTGATTTATTATAATACAATATACCTTTTTTAATTGAATGGGTTATGGTATGTTTGATTATGGATGTGCTATTTTTATACCATTCATGGTTTATGGTAAAAATATTTACATTTCGTATGCTTGTTTTAATATGAATGTTTATGTTATGTTTTACCCATTTCATATGAGGAATGCATTAAACTTAATAAGTTATGGGTGGAGCCTTTTATAGCACATTGATACCTCGGTAGGTCTCAAGAGACAAACTAGTGTCTTGGAACAAGGCCTTGACAAAATCTTTATTTTTAGTCTTGACCTAAGGCCTCGTCTATTTGGTTATGATGTCCAACATTATGCATTCCATCATTATGAAATTAGCTATTGATATTACATGTGATTATTCAACTAGAAGAATATCCATGTGAATATGTAAATGGAAATATTTGATTATTCATTTCCATATTATTTTGATGTTTATGTTTAGAAGGATTTTGGTTAGGTCTTATTCATTGCCTTAAATGTTTACGCTTATTTATGATAGTTTCTGTTATGATGTTATCATTACTGAGCATCTGAGCTCACACCTATTTTATTTTTTTCCCTGGATGTAATGAAGTGTGTTATGATTGATATAAAGGGTTAATATAGAGTAATAATGGAGTTATCAATAGATTATTTATGTTGTGTTTCATTTTTTAAATTGTAATGTAACGTTCATATATGTAAAATATTTTCTATGACTACTAAACTAATCGGTCCTTCGGGACTTGAATCCTTGTAATCATACCAATGTATTAAAATAATTCACCAACTCTTGGTAACTGGGGTTAGGGTGTTACCTAAATAATGATCAGGTTATTATCCATCATTCAATTTTTTTTTTATTTTTTTTACGAAAAAAATGGTAAACTTCGTGTGAAACACGCAAATAAAAAGATGATCGGTTAAACATTAATTAAGAACTTTTATTTAAAAATCCTACATAAATAGAAACTGTTGAACCACCCATGGATATTAATTCTGATCCTCAATAGTTAGGGTTTTCATGAAATAATTCTACCCTCACTTGAGAATTCCATGTGAGTAGAATGTCCAAATCTGGAAGAAAAGAAAAATTATGTTACCCATGCATATATTATTTACCAAATATCATGCAACAATGGTGCCCTAATTTGTGAAATTGTTCCTTGTTGACTTCAAGAATGTAGACACTTATCATGAAAAAAACACCCTGATCCAACATGTCTTTATCCAATGACTATTCTGAAAAATCAACTGAGACTAAAACCCCTTTGGAACATAGAATGACCTCACCCACCCAACATCTTCAGCGTATGGTGGATAATGAAATGGTTTAAGAATAACATCCACATTGTATGATCCTATCCAATTAGACATCTTATGATTGTAATAAATCACTTAAATTGATGAGTATGCCGCATCCAGGGAAAGCTGTAGAAGATACGTTATCTCTCCTTGCAACAACCAACCTCTATGGATTTTATCCCAGAAGTAGAATGACCGCCACATTTAGTATATGATGAAGATGGATCAAGGATGAATCTAATTCTCCCATTTGATATAGGGGCTACTGAAGAGGGGTTTTAACACCCAAGGGTTTTCTAAAAATAAATTGAAATGCACGAAACTTTTTTTAATGTTGATACTTATAACATGGATTTAAACAATCTTTTTACATGTATATGTTTTGAATTTAAGAAAATTGTCTTCTATAAATGTTTTCAGTAAGTTATTTGGAGTCTGATGGAACCAAGTTGTTTTGGGTGAATAGTAACATACCCTTTTGAATAGTAATATGAAGAGTAAAATGAACCTAATGAAGAGTAAATTGTTTTATTATTTTATTTTCTTAAGGATTTAAGATAATGACATCATGGTTAATTTTTCAATGTGATATAAAAGTAGTTGTATAATTAAAATTATTAATTTTTAATAATGTATAATTTTATTTAAAATTAAATTAATAATATTTAGAAAATTAGTTTTACAAAATGGAGTTCAATTTTTAATTCTACAAATTGAGAAAAATTTAGGGTCAATTTTGGTTTTTTTTATTCTGGAATTTTTTATGAATAGTGAAATACGGTAAAATACAATATATTCATATTATCAGTTATATACAATATTTATGACTTCATAAGTAATATAAGTCCACCTGGTTCGAACTCACATGGCATTATTACTATTTTGGCTCCCTTGAATTAATATTATTCCTATTCTTGAGAAAAATAATTATAATAATGATTAAAATAGTATAAAATACCTCTTATCCTCCACTATAAATACCACACGCATTCACCCCTTCCTCCCAAACCTGTCAATCCTTGATCCGTATCTATGTTCTACCAATACTCCTCCCAAGGATCTTTCCCATGTCTTAGAGATACTAGTCTCTCAAAAGGCAAAGACCAAAGGCCTTAAGAGCAATCTCAGGTAGAAGAGATCAAGAGGTAAACGTCCTCTTTTGTTTTCTTTCTTTTCTTCTCATTTCCTTTTCTATCATTATTACCTCCTCACCTCCAATTAATTAAGAGGCATGAATGATCCAGTATCTTACATATTCTATATTTTATCATGTTTATAGAAGATTCACAATTATACTTCTTCTCCTCTCCCCCATATTCAAAAATTAAAACATTGTCTGTGATGTGTCGATTTATAGATATTGTGGACGGTGTGATTTCAATTTCATTTACTTTCTTCAAGACTGGTCATGAAACCATTTTTATGGTTGAAACAGATTAAAATTTCTATATTAAAACTTAAATAAGGTTATGAAATCAAATTTTTACACATGTTATTAATTTATAAAATAAAATGACTTCTTTATGATTGAAAATCGCCAAAAATGACTTAAACCAATATCAATAAAGATTTAACATATGAATCATCCTCATGTTATAATTAAAAATTATAAAATGTATAATTTATGGTTCTAGAATCATTTAAATTACATTCCATTCCAATTCTATAGTTTCTCATCCAGTTGAAAAGAGTATCCACTATGAATCAATCATGGAAAGCATATAAAGAATGCACCCAAAACAATGAAAGGAACATCCATCCAATGGCCTGAAGGCCTTGAATTTTTATTTATTTTTGACAACAAACCTTTCAAGGGGTGAGGTGGAACCCTTACAATGCTCGTAGGTGTAAGTATTACAAGGCCCTGTAGGCCTTATAGTAATTCATTTCCCATAGGCTTCAATCATTACATACAACCCAGACTAACTACTTGGAACTGCTCCTCCCAGCATCTTCATCATGAAATCATCTATCCACCTTCGCTTGGTTTTTCGTCTAGTCTATCCTATGCATACATAGGCATGTCCCGATGGTAGGTACCATACCCTCTCATTCTTGAAATCAGTGTAGCTTATGTTGTGGTGAATGCTCCTTGCTCATCCTCTTATAGAGCTTGTTCATTATAGGTTTTCTGGTTAGAATTTTCACTAAAGGCGGCCTGAAGGCTTTGAGGTAGCCCAAAGGCCTTACTGGCCCGATGTCTTGGGTGGCCAGAAGGCCTTAAAGGACTCGAGGACCAAATCGGTGGCCTGAAGGCCCAAACAAAGGAAAATTCTCAACTGCTACAGTTCCAAACAGTGCCTGCTACAGTTCCTCTACCGTACTACTACAGTACCTATTTTGGTCCTGATACAGTACCCCAAATATTGTGCCTCCTCTTGGATTTGATCTTGGGTTGACTAGATGCACATTAGAGTCCTCAACAACCGGGTTGTGGCTCATGTGTAACAACGTAAGGAACAAAATACTAAAAAATAGATGCTTAAATGATGTAATCAAAATATCATATAAGATATTATAATGATGAATATATTTGTGTCAGATATTAATAACACACCTTTAACCATTACACTAGAGGTCTAAATAAGTTTGAAGTGAGACAAACCTGATGTAAGGGAATTCATAACCCGATTTCCATTCATTGGATTAACCTTCTACATCATTATTTATGTCATATTAAGATTGTGTGTGTGCTTTATTTTGTTTATATTATGTCTAATTATGATTATTTATAGTTTAAATAAATGTTCCATCCACTCTATTAATTATCACTTCAGTTGTATGATATTTTTAAGGGGATTTTCATTTAAAACCCTCTTTTAAAATTTAGTTTTATGAAATTCAAATGAAATGTTATTATGAAATTATTCATGTTGTATTATTAGGTCCTAGTTCTTGGAAATTCATTATGATGAGTCATGGGACCTATATATCCCTCTAATTCATTGGTTATGTGTGTGTTGGAATTCGGCCTTATGGTTAATCCAAGTGTAACTGTGGTAGTTACACTAATTGTATGGTAACCGTGAGGGTTTCAAATTATAAGCTAAACGAGAGGGTTATAATATTATTTAAGTAATTCTCCAAGATATCCTTGTGGTTTTATTTATGTCCTTATGTATTCTGGGATTCTTATGGAAATATCATGTTTCACTAAATAAGTATATAGGGATGATAATTTTTTCTTTGGAAAATGATTTCATACATTACAAGTATTCATGGACTAAATTGTTCTTTCCTTCTTTCAAATCCATTACAGAGATTTTTGAGCTCATCCCATGTTTTTAAATTATTTTCATAGGATATAATGATGTGTGTGGAAAAACAAAATCCTTGTTTAATGTTTGATGAGTTGTCAAAGACATCATTATTTATTTGAAAAGTTTTATATTTTGGATGAAATGAATATTTTTTATGGTATCAACTCTGTATTAATATTTAATGTTTTGAATTTAACATGTAAAATTATATAAAGCTCCAAACATGAAAATATCCTCAATGTGAATGGAAGGGTTTTCTTGTTTAAATTAAACATTATGTAATTCAATAAGGTCGGGTCCTTATAGTTGGTATCAGATGATGGTTTAGACATTAGGGGTTAGGAAGATGTTAATATAAAAAAAATATTTTTCAATATATGGTTAATTATAAATGATATAAAATTTAAATTTTTCCATTTGATTCTACTAAGATATGTTTATTCAGAATGGTTGTCCGTAGAAGAAACAGTGAAGCAGAAGAGGAGAGGCACTGACAAATTGATATCCTTCTGAATATGTTGCCTAGAATTTTAAGGATTGGAACCGAGTAGTTTGTGAGATTAATGGATCATCTAATGAAAGAAATAAATATTGTTGGAATCCATGAAATAGAACAGCTAGAGGTACCACAATTGAATATGTCAATAGTGGAACAGTTTAGGAGACACCACCCTCCTACTGTCAATGGATCATATAACACAGTAGCGGATGATGGATGGATTAAATCCCTTAAAAAGATATACAATGTTATAGGTTGTTCAGATAATCAAAAGGTAAGTCCTTCAATTTATTATTTTTGAAGTTGAAGCAGATTAGTGGTGGTCAATGGTAAAGAATATTAGCAATAGGGAATATATTGATGCCTTAGAGTGGGATGTAATTAAAATTATAAGTGATATAAGTCCACCTGGTCCGAAGTCACATGTAATTATTACTATTTTGGCTCCCTTGAATTATTATTATTCCTAGTCTTGAGAAAAAAATTATAATAATGATTAAAATAATATAAAATACCTCTTATCCTCCACTATAAATACCACCCGCATTCACCTCTTCCTCCCAAACCTATCAATCCTTGATCTGTATCTAAGTTCTACCAATACACCTCCCAAGAATCTTCCCCACATCTTAGAGCTACTGGTCTCTCAAAAGTCCATGACCAGAGGCCTTATGACCAATCTCACAGAGAAGAGATCAAGAGGTAAACGCCCTCTTTTGTTTTCTTTCTTTTCTTTTCATTTCCTTTTCTATCATTTTTACCTCCTCACCTTCAATTAATTAAGAGGAATGAATGATCTAGTATCTTACATATTCTATATTTTATCATGTTTATGGATGATTCAAAATTATACATCTTCTCCTCTCCCCCATATTCAAAAATTAAAACATTGTCTGTGATGTGTCGATTTACCGACAACGTGGACAGTGTGAGTTCAATTTCATTTACTTTGTTCAAGACTGGTCATGAAACCATTTTTATGGTTGAACCAGATTAAAATTTCTATATTAAATCTTAAATAAGGTTCTGGAATCAAATTTTTACACATGTTATTAATTTATAGAATAAAATTACTTCTTTATGATCTAAAATCACAAAAAAAATGACTTAAACCAATATCAATAAAGATTTAACATATGAATCATCCTCAAGCCATAATTAAAAATTATAAAATGTATAATTTATGGATCTGGAATCATTTAAATTACATTCTATTCCAATTCTATAGTTTCTCATCCAGTTGAAAAGAGTATCCACTATGAATCAATCATGGAAAGCATATAAAGAACGCACCCAAAACAATGAAAGGAACATCCATCCAATGGCCTGAAGGACATGAATTATTATTTATTTTTGATAATACACCTTTCAAAGGGTGATGTGGAACCCATACAATGCTCTTAGGTGTAAGTATTACAAGGCCATGTAGGCCTTCTAGGAATACATTTCCCATAATCTTCAATCATTACATACAAACCAGACTAACTACTTGGAACTTCTCCTCCCAGAATCTTCATCATGAAATCAGCTATCCACCTTCTCTTGGTTGTTCGGCTAGTCTATCCCATGCATGCATATGCTTATCCTGATGGTAGGTACCATACCGTCCCATTCTTGCAATCAGTGTAGATTCTGTTGTGGGGAAAGCTCCTTGCTCTTCCTCTTATAGAGCTTGTTATTTATAGGTTTTCTGGTTAGAATTTTCACTATAGGTGGCCCGAAGGCCTTGAGTTAGCCCAAAGGCCTTACTAGCCCGATGTCTTGGGTGGCCTGAAGGCCTTAAAGGACCCGGGGACCAAATCGGTGGCCTGAAGTCCCAAACGAAGGTAAATTCTCAGCTGCTACAGTTCCAAAAGAGTGTCTGCTATGGTTCCTATACAGTAATACTGGAGTACCTATTGTGGTCCTGATATAGTACCCCAAAAAATGTTCATCCTCTTGGATTTGATCTTGGGTTGACTAGATGCACATTAGAGTCCTCACCAACTGGGCTGAGGCTCATGTGTAACAACGTAAGGAACAAAATAATAAATAATAGAGGCTTAAATGATGTAATAAAAATATCATATAAGATATTATAATGATGAATATTTTTATGTATTATATTAATAACACACCTTTAACCATTATACTGGAGGTCTAAATAAGTCTAAAGTGAGACAAACCTGATGTAAGGGAATTTATAACCCGATTTCCATTCATTGGGTTAACCTTCTACATCATTATTTATGTCATATTAAGATTGTTTGTGTGCTTTATTTTGGTTATATTATGTTTAATTATGTTTATTTATAGTTTAAATAAATGTTCCATCCACTATATTAATTATCACTTCAATTGTATGATATTTTTAAGGGGATTTTCATTTAAAACCCTCTTTTAAAATTTAGTTTTATGAAATTCAAATGAAAAGTTATTATGAAATTATTCATGTTGTATGATTAGGTTTTATTTATTTGAAATTGATTATGATGAAGCATGGGACCTATATCTCCCTCTAATTCATTGTTTATGTGTGTGTTGGATGTCGGGCTTATGGTTAATCCAAGTGTAGCTGTGGTAGTTACACTAATTGTAAGGTAACCCTGAGGGTTTCAGATTATAAGCTAAATGAGAGGGTTATAATATTATTTAAGTAATTCTCCAAGATTTCCTTGTGCTCATATTTATGTCATTATGTATTCTGGGATTCTTATGGAAATATCATGTTTCACTAAATAAGTATATAGGGGTGATAAAATTTTCTTTGGAAAATGATTTCATACATTACAAGTATTCATGGACTAATTTGTTATTTCCTTTTTTCAAATACATTACTATGATTTTTGATCTCATCCCATGTTTTTAAATTATTTTCATAGGATATAATGATGTGTGTGGAAAAAAAATCCATGTTTAATGTTTCAAGAGTTATCAAAGAGATCATTTTTTATTTTAAATGTTTTATATTTTGGATTAAATGAATATTTTTTTATGGTATCAACTCTGTATTAATATTTAATGTTTTGGATGTATTATGTAAAAATATATAAATATCTAAACATGAAAATATCCTCAATGTGAATGGAAGGGTTTTCTTGTTTAAATTAAACATTATGTATTGTAATAAGGTCGGGTCCTTATAGTTGGTATCAGATGATGGTTTAGATAACGTTAGGGGTTAGGAAGATGTTAATATAAAAAATAAATGATTTTCCAATATATGGTTAATTATAAATGATATAACATTTAATGTTTAACATTTGATTCAGCTAAGATATGTTTGTTCAGAATGGTTGTCCGTAGAAGAAACAGTGAAGCAGAAGAGGAGAGGCACTGGAAAATTGATATCCTTCTGAATCTATAGCCTAGAATTGTAGGGATTGGAACCGAGTAGTTTGTGAGATTAATGGATCATCTAATGCAGGAAATAAATATTGTTGGAATCCATGAAAGAGAAAAGCTAGAGGTACCACAATGGAACATGTTAATAGTGGAACATTTTAGGAGACACCACCCTCCTACTAACAATGGACCTTCTGATATAGTAGCGGATGGTGGATGGATTAAATACCTTAAAAAGATATTTAATGTTATAGGTTTTTTGGATAATCAAAAGGTAAGTCCTTCCATTTATTATTTTTGAAGGTGAAGCAGATTAGTGGTGGTCAATGGTAAACAATATTAGCAATAGGGAATATATTGATGCCTTAGAGTGGGATGTAATTAAAATTATATTCCATGAATAATATTTTCCTAATGTGGTGTGACATAGGATAAAAAATCAATTCCTTGAATTGATGAAAAAGGAGACAGATTTAGTGGTTGTGTATAAATGGAACTTCACCCGACTATTCAGGTATGCTCTAAATATTATTCTGGATCTTGATTGAAAAATCAACCACTTTTACTTAGGATTGAATCCAAGGTATCGAAGGTCATTAGCCTCCAGTTAATTCAAATGTTATGATAAACATGTTCAATATGATGATAGGGTTGAATTAGAGTTTTCTAATTATCATGTACATTTTGGAAACAAGGAGAATAAGTAGTCTAGATGGAAAGCGATGGGTACGAATCATCCAAAGAAACCATATGGTAAGAGAATCCAGTTTTTAGTTTGTGAAAAATGTGGCAAGAAGCCAGCTAGGGAATGTAATAACAAAACTTGGAAGTGCTTTTGATGTGGTAATTTTAGACATAAGGCCCTATATTGTAATGAAAATGATCAGAAGAATACTCATGATAAGAAAACTATTAAGTTTTTTAAATGTGTTGGGATGGGTCATTATGCAAATTCTTACCCAAAAATATATCCAAATGATGAAAAGAAGCTAGACTATAAGTAGAAAGGTGTAGTGAGATCATTTTCATCTATATCAGAAGATGTTGTGACATCCAATGATGTTGTATCGGGTACATTGTTTGATTACTCAAATTTTTTTAAGTTTTATTCGATAGGGGGTCTACACATTCCTTCATTTCTGATAAATTTTTTGGTAAATTGGAAATATCACCTCAACAAATGATATTAAAACTTATTTTTGAAATTCCAAGAGGAAATATTATATCAAATATGAATTATAAAAATATTTTTATTGCATTCTTTGTAAATAATTTACCTATATTTTTTTTCACTTAGTAGTGTTTGATGTTATTCTGGGAATGGATTGGCTTTCTATTTATCATGAAAATATTTATTCTAGATCTAATGAAGTTGACTTTAGAAGGAGTATCAGTTTTTATATGAGAATTAACCCATTCAATTTATAATATATTAGAAAATAGGGAAACTATTGAATGATGGAAATGAGAGTTATCTTTTTAATATTATTAAAAACAAGGGAACTATTCATATTATTGATGTGTCGGTGGTAAATGAATACCTTGATGTTTTTTATGATGAGTTTCATGAGTTCATACTGGATTAGGAAGTCAAATTCACAATTTTCTTAGTTCCTGATTCTATTAAATTGTCAAAACTCCCAAATTGTATGGCTCGAATAGAACTTCTATTATTGAAAAATAAGTTATAGGATTTTCTTGAAAAAGGATTTATTTGACCAAGTGCTTCTCCATGAGGTGATCCAATTTTGTTTTTTTAAAATAAATATGGATCCATGAGACTTTGCGTTGATTATAGAGCTTTGAATAACATCACTGTTAAAAACCAGTACCATTTTTCTAACATCGATGAGATTTTTATCATATCTAGGGTTCTCAGTACTTTTCGAAGATTGACTTGAGATCTGGATACCATCGGCTGAAGGTAAAGGATGATGAAATCTCAAAAACAGCCTTTCGTACTATATATGCTCATTATAAATTTATTTTTATGATTTTTGGGTTAACTAATTCACCTGATATAATCTTTAATCGTATTAATAGAATATTTCCCGGGTTCTTGGAAAATTTTGTGGACGTGTTTATTGATGACATTCTGGTATTTTCTAAGAGTAAAGAAGAGCATGAAAAACATATAAGGGGATTTTTACAAATCTTAAAAGATAATAAATAGTATGAAAATATCAGGAAAGATTTATTATTGGTTACAATAGATTTCTTTTCATGGGAACATTGTAAATGAGAATGTAATAATAGTTTATCCTTCCAAAAAAAGAGTGGTTGATGAATGAACAAGACCCAAAAATGTCAGTGAGATTCATAGTTTTATTGGATTAGCAGGTTATTACCAATGGTTTGTTAAAAATTATTCCCTGTTATCATTCCCATTAACCAAGTTAACATGTAATGGGGTTAAATTAATTTGGATAGAATAATGTTATGTTTGTTTTCGAGAACTAAAGAAGATATTTGTGAATGATTTAGTTTTGGCCTTTCTATCCTAAAATGATGAGTTTATCATATATAGTGATGTTTCATTGAAGGTTGTTGATTTTGTTTTGATGTAGAATGATCAGGTAATTTCTTATTCTTCAAGACATCAAAAACCTCATGAGTTAAATAATCCCACACATGATTTGGAATTAGTAGTTGTGGTCTTTTCTTTGAAGACATGGAGGCCTCATTTATAAAGAGCCAAATTTCCAATATATACTGACCATAAAATTCTGAATTATATATTCACTAAGAAAGAATTAAATTTGAGGTAGTGAAGATGGATTGAACTAATAAATTATTGTTATGGAATAATCAATTACGATCCATGAAAAGAAAAAAAGTGGTGGATTCCGTGTGTCAAAAACATCATGCATCATTAACCATGTTACATATGGAACATGGACCCATGATAATGATTTGATGAATTTTGGAATATACGTTATTGGTGAAAGAAATACCTCTATTTTGTTTCAGGTTTCAGTGTAGTCATTATTATCACACAGAATTAATCAAGTGAAAAAGGAAGATTGTGACCTATAGAAAAATATATAATTAGTTAAAATGGGTATGTTTCACGAATTTATCCTTGGAAATAATTATGTTTTATGATTTGAAAAAATGTTGTGTGTGCCATGTAATTCTCAGTTGAAGAAATAGTTTTTGTGTGAATCTCATAGTTCTCCATTTTTTTCATCCTGGTAGTACTAAAATTTACAGAGACCTTCAAGAGTAATATTGGTGGGATGGAATGAAAAGAGATATTTCTAATTTTACTATTAATTGATTAACCTCTAAACAACTTAAAGAAGAGCGGTAGTTACCAAATGGGATGCTTCAGACTTTTCAAGGGCCATAGTGGAAATAATAGAATATATCCATAGACTTAATAGTGGGACTACCTATAAATTCTTGAGGTAACAAGAAATTTGGGTTATTATTGATCAGTTGAAAAATATAAAAATTTCATTTCTATTCGAGATACAATGTCATTGGATAATCTTTCTCAGCTAAACCTAAAAGAGACTGTTAGGTTACATGGATTTCATCTTTTCATTGTATCTGAACAGGGTCCCATGTTCACTTCTATCTTTTGGAAGGGACTTCAAAAGGCATTGGGTATATAATTAAATTTTAGTACAACATTTCATCTTTAATCAGATTGGAAGTCAGAACAATCTATTCAGTCTTTGGAGGATATGCTTCGAACATGATCTATGGATTACCAGGGAAGTTGAGATCATCATCTTCAATTAGTTTATTTTTCTTATAATAATAGTGTACATTCTATTATACAGATGAGACCTTTTGAGGCATTGTTTGGGAAGTGGTGTCAGACTCCAGTGTTTTGGGATGAAGTTGGTGAAAGAATGTAAATGGGGCCTGAATTAGTAGAGGGAGTAGCTGAGAAAGTGAAAATGATCCAGTAAAACATGAGGAAAGCTCAGAGAAGGTAAAAATGTTTTGCAGATAACAGAAGGAAAGTCTTCTCTATTGAGGTAGTGACCATGTTTTCCATAAAATAACTCCTTTGAAATGTGTGATGTGTTTTGGAAAGAAAGGAAAGCTAATTCCTTGGTTTATCAATCCTTTTGAAATTCTAGGGAAAGTTGGACCAGTCTCCTACCAGGTAGCTTTGCCTATGAATTTATCTCAGGTACACAATGTTTTTCATGTTTTGATATTGAAAAATTATGTGCCAGATTCAACTCATGTCTTTATCCCAGAATCAGTTCAGCTGGAAGATAAAATTTTGTATGAAGAGAAACCAGTTTAGATTCACGATCAAAGGAAAAATGTATTGCATAATAAGGAAATTTTCTAGGTAATGGTTTTGTGGAGAAACTACATGGTTGAAGAATTAACATGGGAGTATGAATGTTCGACAATGGAATGATGCCCTCAATTGTTTAATAAGTATATCAAATTTCAAGGATATAATTTCAAAAAGGTTGGGATAATGTAACACCCCAAGAATTTCTAAAAATTAATTAAAATGTATGAAACATTGTTTTATGTATATATTTTTAACTATCCTTTAAAAATAATTTTGACACTTCTATATATTGAATTTCAAATAATGGTCATCTATAATTGTGTTCAGTATGTTATTTGGAGTCTGATGGAACCAACTTGTTTTTCTAGTGAATAGTTACATACCCTTATCAATAGTAATGTGAATAGTAATATGAAACTAATGAATAGTAAAATTATATTATTATTGTATTTTTTTAAGGCTTTAAGATAATGAAATCTTGGTTAATTTTTCAAAATGATATAAAATCAGTTATATAAATAATTTTTTTATTATTGAACAATGTATGATTTTATTTAAAAATTAAATTATTAATATTTTCAAAATTATTTTCAAAAAATAGAGTTCATTTTTAAATGCAACATGTCGTGAAATGGTTAGGGAGAATTTTTGTATTTTTCTGAAATTATTGAGTTTTTGATGAATAGTGAAATGCGGTAAAACACCATATATTCAAATTAACTATTAAATACACAATTTATTACATCATAAGTGATGTAAGACAACATGGTTTGAAGTAAAATTCCATTATTACTATTTGGGTCACATTACTTAAGACTATTCATAGTCTAGAGAAGAATATTATAATAATAATTAAAATAATGTAAAATACATACTCTCCTCAATGATAAATACCTCCTTCATTCCCCTCTTTCTCCCACACCTATCAATCCTTGATCCATACCATAGACATAACCAATAATCCTCCAAAATATCTTTCCCACATCTTATAGATGTTGGTCTCACCAAAATGCCAAAACTAAAGTCCTTAAGAGGAATCTCAAGGAGAAGAGATCAAGAGGTAAACATCCACTTTTGTTTTCCTTGTTTTATTTTCATTTTCATTTATATTCTTCTTATATCCTAAACTTCCCTTATTCAAGAGTCATGAATGATAAAACATATTATATATTCTATATTTTATCATGTTCAGTGAATATTCACCATTATACTTCTTCTCCTCTCCCACTTATTCAAAAATTAAAACATAGTCTGTGATGTGTCAATTTACCGACATTGTGGATGATGTGATTTCAATTTCATTTACATTATTCAAGACTAGTCATGATACCATTTTCATTTTTTAACTAGATTATAATTTCTGTGTTATAATTTATATATTTTTATGGAATAATTTTTTACACATGCTATTAATTTATAAAACAAAATGAGTGCTTTACAATCGAAGAATCACCAAAAATGACATAAACAAATATCAATAATGATTTTACTTATTAATAATCCACCTGTTAGAATTAAAAATAATAAAAGTTATAATTTATGGTCTTGGAAACATTTAAATACCATTTCATCCCAATTCTGGAGTTTCTTATCCAATCGACAAGATTATCCATCATGAACCGATCCTGAAAAGCATGTAAAGAACACACCCAAAACAATGCTAGGAACAAAATACTAACAATTAAAGGGTGAAATAATGTTATTAAATGATCATATAAGATATTATAAAGAATAATATATTTCTTTATGATCTTAATAACACTTTTTTAACCATTATACAAGATATTTACAAATGTCTGATGTAAGACAAACCCGAGTTAAGGGAATTCATAACCTGATTTCCATTCTTTGGGTTAACAGTATACTTAATAATTTATGTCGTATTAAGTTTGTTTGTGTGATTAATTTTATTTATATTGTGTTGAATTATGTGTATTTACAGTTTATATACATTTTACATACACTCTATCATGTTTCACTCCAATTATATGATATTTTTATGGGGCTATTATTTTAAAATCTTGTTTTAAAATTCCATTTTACGAAATTCAAAAGCACTGTTTTTATGAAATTATCCTTTTTGATTGATTATGTTCAGATTTTTGGTTATTAATAATGAAGAAGGGTGGGACCTATATCTCCCTCCAATTTAATTTTTATGTGTATGTTGTAGGTCGGTCGTATAGTTACTCAAAGTGAAACTACGATTGTTACAAAAACATTTAAGGTAGTTGTGAGTGTTACAAATTAAAAGGTAGAAAAGAGTGTTACAAGATTATGTAATTATTTCAAAAAGATAGATTTATGGTTATATTTATTTTTTATGTATATTCAGAATTTTGTGGAAATATCATGTTTCAAAAATTAAGTTTATATGGGTGAAAAGTGTGCCTTTTGAAAATGATTTCATACATTACAAGTATTCATAGACTAATGTGTTCTTTCCTTCTTCTATATCCTTTCCTGAGATTTTTGTAAACATACCATGTTTTTAAACGATTTTCATTGGTTATAAGGATTTTTATGGAAAATAAATAAGTCATGTTAGATATTTTAATAATTTTCAACGAAATCCAGTTTTATTTGAAAAGTTTTATATTTTGGAAGAAATTAATACTATTTTTATGCTCTAAACTCTATATTAATATTTAATGTTATGAATGTATTATGACCAATTATATAAATCTCTAAACATGAAAATATCCTCAATTTGACAGGAAGTGTTTTCTTAATTAAATTCATGTTTGTTTAATGTAATAATGTCGGGTCCTTATAGGGGTCATGTTGAGTGTCATCACCAATGCCATCACAATGGTTCCCTTTTGTCACATGATGAGGGTTCCAACCAACACACTTCAACCTATTATCCATGGGAATGGGAAACAATGAATACACAACATGTGAGAAAGTATCTAGATAATTGTGATGAGGAAAATATCCCAACTCCGGATGATGATGTATTCTAGTATATTTAAATGATAACCAGCGAGTAGACTCAAATCCATGCTCACTCAAAACTAGTTTGTGTGAATATTCCAATAGTGGGATTGTGGGAGGCATATATCCCAACCCCCATGCATGAAATTCATTTTCATATTCAGATGGAAAAAGAGGAAAAAATTTAAATAATAACCCCACTTTAATTGAATGTATATTACAACATATAATCGACATAGAAAATGTGCAGACCTATATCCCCAGACGCAGTTTTCTAAAATTCCATTAATTTTTATCAATAGCTGAATAACTCCTCCAGCATATTCAAAAAAAATTATTGATACAGAGATAGGAATATTTTCATATCCCTACATCTATGGAATCTCAAAACTCAGATCAATATGAACAAGTGGTTTCTCTAGAGAAATTACATATTCTTTCTCTCTTCTAGGAAGATTATTGGAATATTCCTGTAAATGAAGAGGCACCAGACCAGGTTCATATCCCTGTTCCAATAGGGTCTCACCATTTGAGAGTGTCACGTGACACAAGACAAGCTCATGTGTTTGTCATAAAATCATATTGACATATTACAATGGCTCTGGGTTATTCTCATATCCCTATTATGTCCAGAATAACCATGCTAGAGAGGGACATGCCTTCAGATGAGCTCATATTCCAGTCAAAGAAGACTATATGCATACTCCAAAGGCCCACGATCAGTCTCATATCTATATTTTTGTGGAGGATCAGTAAGTGAGAATGGAATTTACCACAAGATTGGATTATAATCTTATTATTTAATCTACCTATCATATTTCATTAGATTACAAAATCCTGGAATATGTCCCTACAATTACCAATGAATGATTGCGTTAGTATCATTCTGAGGCTATACAGGAAGATTCTCATATCCCTTTGCGAATTCTGGAGGCTCATCGGCATATTCCAATAGGGAATTCATATGCAGACTAGGATCATATTCCTATCCAATAAAGACTCATCAATTGATAGAATCATATTCTTTAGGAGAGGATCATATCTGTATCACGAAAGACTATCAGTATATTACATAGGATCAAGATCAGGATCATACAACAATTTTTATTGAGGCTCTCCATGTTTCAGTGGAACATTCCATGACATAAGATCATATTCATATTAATAAAAAATTATATTATTGGAATATTCCAAGATCCTTTCTGTTGTGGGATCATACTCTCACGTCGCCAAATATTTTTAACCTACAACTATTCAGCATTATATAGAAGCCTCATATTTGTGCTATATTCTAGAGGGAAGGTCTGCATATTCCATCCAGGAAGTAGAATGAGTCTCATATCCCTAACCTTCTCAATTATGGTGTCCTTTATTTTTTTCAATACACATTCCAAACACCTTAAGGGTCCATTATTTATTCAACTGAAAAAAAGACAATCATTACTTGGATACTCCTCTTCATGGTAATGTAGAGATGGATAATATGGACTCTACTCCCAACACCTATTGTGGTCAACCTCACATTGTGATGTCTTCCACAGATAATTAAATAATACCCATTCTATGAAACCTCCATATATATAGTTTTTAAAAACTCAGACTCCTTCATATAGAGATTTTCTGAGATCATCAAGAATAACTATATATTGTTCCCCATCAATATCTAGAAACACTCAACACAACTCAAAAAGTAAACCTAAGAATCACCTTTTGGGGTAGAAATGGATAAATCCATGAATGTAATATGAATTGGAAATTTATATTGACATATAGAGATATTTAGCTATAAATAACATCCCCACCTTGTTGTGTCCCCTTACTACATGTGATTATGAGACACTAAACAAACTAGAGATGACATACATGCCTTATCTAAACCAAAATATGAGGGATACTCATCCTCAAATTATGGATATACACTTACCTTATCCAAGATACCTTGGTAACCTTAAAACCCTCGAGATATTATGTTTTCATCTAGACCTGGCTACTATCTCCCATTCCCAGGATCGAAAATTAGAAAATCGCAATGAAAATATGAAATAGAATTTCCTCCATTTTATCACATCTATTTGGTAATTGATATCAATATAAAAATAATCTATCCATATTCAAGGATGGGGATTTCATCGGGAATTCAACTTAACTACAGCCCTATTATAAAAACACCCCTCTGATACGGCTCCATATAGTGAAATAGCCTCTGTAAAAATCTGTGGCAGGATAACATTCGGGTTAGTTGGTCACTGCATAGAAAATATCACACATAAATAGTACAACGAAATTATGAATGAAGGATTATGGTAGACAAAAAATACTTTTAAATTATCCCCTCATAGATATAAGAATTCATTTCAGACACATCATCCATGGTTGAAATTATCCCGATGAGATCCCATAAATAATGACTCCTATCTAGAGATTACATTGCACTCATCCTCTATAAGATCATAACAGTGATACATCAGATAGGATAAAATATAATCTTATATAGTATTTATTGAATATCAAATCCAACCCTCCGGGTTTGGTTATATCTACCACCACCTCCACACCTTTGATCGTCGATTATCAATAGGATTCAGGACTTGATGGTAATAAATACAAAATAAATAGCATCCCCTGGGGATGGGGGTATTTATCTATTATTCACTATCCATAGGTTCTTCATTCCAAGAGAGGGTATGGGTGAAATCAACGGTAGATCTTGGTCAACCTCATCCTTCTATTTTGTGGAATTTATACCTTAATAATCATCCATGGAATCATAAAACCCTTATTTGGTAGCATAATATTTGAAAAATAGGGACCAATCGATGCCAATTGTGGCCCCAGATAACCACTAGCCCATTGGGATGAGGGAAATTTTCATTACCATCATCACCAAATATAGAATCAGTCTTATCCAGGTTAAGAGAAAAATATCGATGGTCGGCATTCCATTCATTCCTCCCCTCAAAATAAAAACATCTCATGCTAAGGGATATTTATGAAATCACGATAAAAAGTACATCAAGGTTACTACTCATATGCCAAGATGGGAGGAGTATAGAGTGATGAAAATTATACCCTACTGGGGTTTCAAGGCAAATTTCTCAATATGGACAAGATTTCATGAAATGATCCAAATGTAGGAAGTGGAGAATAATCATATTGTGTCTATATTAATGAGAAAACGGCCATTAAATGATACACCACTATGAATGTCATCAACATCAACAAAAATAAATCAGATCAAGACACATATGAAGAGTTACAAAACATGAAAAATAAAGCCGAAGATGAAGGTGATTTGGATTCACCAACTGTGGTTTCCACACCAGGAATATAGGAGGCTCTAAATTCTATCACTTCCAAATATATAGTTGACACCTCTATAGAGGAACACTACCAAAGATAAAGGGAATGGTTTGACAACATCATAATCACCACCCCCAAAGACTCTAAGTTGTTTCCATGAAGTAGTGAATGGAACAATATGAGAATTAGATTCAGAATATCAAACAACTCAACAAGGAGTTAGTAATGGTAAATATTCTAATTGGGTATCGTCTCCAAATAGAGGAAAATATCCCTCCTATGATACATCTGAAAATATTCAATTTTCTTATAAGAATAAATTTTGAGAGTAAAACCAGGTTAGAATCTAGGAAAAAGGTCTACATAAACGAGGAAGTCAAAGGTGATCATGACTCCCCCCAATTATGGTGAAAAACTCTCCCTCTCCTAGGAAATTAATCAGTATTCCAATAAATTGAGAATTATTGGGAGACATAACAGTGCCCCATCATTAGTCCCCAGCCACACTTTGTAGAAGGGATGTGGCTCAAAAATTAGTACCTTTGGAATTTCACAAAGCCATTGAGTCCCGCACTATTCAAATGGAATCCATGGAAGGAAGATGTGAAACTGTAAAGCCTGATAAAAATACATATCAAAAATGGGTAGATGAAACGTTTCCCCCAAAAAAATTGTAAATCCAACCTTCACTAAATTTGATGGTGCATGAGACCATGAACAACATCTCGCCCACATTGTGTCTTGATGTGGTCAGATGATGAGTTCTCAAGATCAATAGGTGGGGACCAAGATGAGGTGTTTTTTGTATACTCTAATAGGTCTAGTCTTTGGTTCATGTAGAAGACATAGAAGAAGGATACATTTTAAGATGTAGAGACCTACATCATTAATTCCTTTTCCAATTCAACTTCATACTGATGAAAAAAACAATCACTAACCTGAAAAACTGTATACAATATAAAAATGATTGGGTGTCTGAATTAAAATCTACAAATGATGGTTTAAACTATTTTCTCCTCATCCAACTCTCATGATAGAAGTTGTTGTAACACTATGCTAAAAATTTTCGAGACGAGCAATAGACCCCTCTGATACCAATGAAGTATCCTAGTGGGTTTGTGAGTTCACATAAATAACTTAATGCATGGATGAAAACATTCAGAAACCCCAAGTTAAATATCATCTCATACCATTAGCACAGGGAAAATGGCATAACAAGTTAGATACTTCCACTGTTACTCTAAATCCAATAGTAGTGCATGTCCAAGAACATCAGAAGGTCTTGAACATCCCAACACCACCTATTGAGTAGAATCAACCGCAAAGTTTTCCTTTGAAAGAACCACAGAGAAATCATGGTAAACCAATATTTTAGTAATGGATAAATAAACCCTAATCCTTCATAAAATAATAATTCCTTAGTTACATCCTTATAGAAATGAACAATAAACTGCTCAAGCTACCACAACCCCACAAACCCAATGTGGCCATTCTCAATAATCTTCTAAACTATTACCCTTTCCATATTAGTTTGGTTCAAGATTATTAGAATTTAATCATATTCCAATATTCCCTTCATAACATGGAAAATTTCATATAGGTGGTGTTAAATTACTCCAAAGATCATGTTTCCTTCAAAAATATTACTCAGTTAGACGAATATGGTGATTTTCAAGAGGTTCTGACCAAGAGTGAAAAAAAGTTCAAGAACTGGATCACTCAGAAAAATGTTGACTAATCTCATGATTCCTAAAGATCATCGCCTTGAAAACCCACAATGGTTCCACTGGCCAAGGATATGACATCAGATATTCCCTGTGATGGTGGATGTAACCATTAGAGGTAGGAAGATATAGAAGAGGAAGAGTCATATTCTACTCCAATGAAATATCTAGCAATTATATATTTCTTCTCTACAACATCTGATGCAAGGGAACCACCCCACCAATTGAAACCCTCATCTTATGATGAGATCATCGTGGGCTTTGATAATGTGATAGATTTGGAGCACCCCTTCTCTGATGATGAATATTTCTCTGGGTATTACTTCAAAACATCTAAGCAAGTAATGTGAGGTTTTATGAACAGGAACCAAGGATATAAGGGACAACATTAATATGGTCAAACATAATATTTCTCTCACATCCACACAGTGGACATATATGAAGCTAAGACCCGTGGTCAACTACTCTGAAAAAACCAAAAAAGACATGGATGTGTCTTAGAACCCTCCAGTAGTCAACTGAGCCCAATCATCTTGCATTACTATCTAGAAGGGGTGTGATTATATATTGATGTTGGGAAATGGGGAAGGTCATTACGACCTATTACATTGTTCATAGAAGTTCCCTTGGCTTCTACATAAGAACTGGGCCTATCTACCTCAAAAACCTTATCTCCTAGGCCACATATTATGGAGAGACCCCATCTGGGGAAGAACTTCCCTCTAGAAAAAATGTTTGATAATCTGAATCAACTGGAGATTTTACTAGCTAACATCTCAATCATGGATGTGCTACATCATAAAAATGAACTCAATGTGGTATGCAATGAATCTTTATAGAACCCATAGGTTTTCGGGATAGAACTTTCTACTACTAATGTCTATTGAGTAGAGACCACACCAGAAAAAATCCATGTCTCTATCTCATTCACATTGTAGGATTATGAAGAGGTCGCCCAAGGACACGTTAGACCCCTATATGTTTCAGGTATATTTGATAATTTATATATATATATATATATGGATATGATTTATAATGGCTCCTTGATCAATCTAATCATGATTTGAACCCTTCGATGTTTTGCATATAGAGAAGGGGATTTGACTCCCCCAAATTTCACCATTCAAGGGTATGATATGAATGAAAAAAGACATCTCTAGATATTCAATCTCAATGCTTTTTTTGGGAATCTCACATCTAATTTTGAGTTTATGGTCATCTAAAAAGAGGCCTCATATAATTTCTTGATTGGAAGGTCTGTATCCATAGCCAAGCGGCATTACCTTAAACATTCCATCAATATTAGAAACACCACATCAATGGAAAGGTCAACAAACTTCATATTAATATTTCCCACTTCGATACTTGGGAAGCCACATATGCTAAATAAGGTTTCTATAAAATTGAATAAAACAACCATTATTTCCTGATGATATATAGATTGCATCCCCTAACAGATTAGGGACCACCCCTATAATTTCATAGATATTTCTCGATGGCAGATTTATGATTTCTATAAATATACTAGAGGTAATAGACCTAAAATCATATTTCTGAGACCCATAAATCCCCAATGACAGTGTAAAATTCAATTATATCCATAATCTCTCCAAAACGTCTCTGAAATTAGGGGATGAAAATTTCATTTCTCATGGACTCTCTCACCTCTATATTAAAATGGATGCCCCTAGATTTCCAACTCCATCTAAAAATGTCTGTATAGACTCATAGTTGGAATAAGAATAGGATAACCCCAGGGTCTCCCCTCCTACCTTATAGGATGTCTTCCCCACCACCATTAATTTTCTAATGTAGGTAAATCTAATAAAGTGAATATCCATGGCCTAAACTGATTAGTTCCATGATTCCCCTAAAAAAGAATGATATTTACATTCCGTTTTTAAATAAACATCAATATTTGTTCACATGGAACTATAAAAAAATTCTAGGAATTAATTTAGATGAGGATACGCAGTACCTCATCTTACCAAATGATCTTAAAGCCTTCATGTTGGAAACCAAGAGGATGCACCCATCTCATGTTACAAATGCTGAGGTGGAGGTTTAAAAATTGATCAAAGCCTATTTTTCATAGAATTTAAATACCCAAGACATATTTCTAATATCGTCCCCATCATGATAAATAAGGGTAATGTTAGGGTATACACCAATTTGAGAGACCATAATGGAAATTTCTATAAGGAATATTCCCCCTTTCCAATTAGAGAACTATTGATCTATTCAATTGCTATATTTTAAGACATGTCCTTCATGGATTGGTATTCATGGTACAACTAGATAAAAATGGACCCTAAATATGAAGAACCTTATACCTTCATAGAACCCCAAGGTATATTTTTCAACCAGTCCATTCCATTTTTCAGAATTAATGTTTGATCAACATATCAATTAAACCTAAATAATATATTTAAGTCATTCCATGGATGGATAGTCAAATGTTACGTCAATGATCTAGTTGAAAAAAAATGAAAAGAATGTGATAAATTTAAAAACCTTCAAAATTTATTTGACAAGATATTATAGAACATTGTGAAGATAAATATGCTAAAATGTCCATTCTATGTAACATCTGGGAAGTTCCTCGGCAATATGGTATCTCATCATGGCATCGAGGTTGAGACTAAGAAGAACAATTCTATCTAGGAAATGTCACCCCAAGAATCATGCAAAAAAACTATGGCCATTCCAAGGGAACTTATCCTATATTTAGTGTTTGATAGCCAACATGACCACAAAAATATCTCCCTTTCACCAAGATAATGATGAATGTAATATCTTGAAAATGGGATGGGGACTGCAAAGAATCCATTGAATGTCTCAAGAAGAATCTGCTACAACCACTAGTCGTGAGGCCACCAATGGCGGTAAATCCACTCATCATATATGGGGCCCCATGGAGCACTCACCTGATTCCATCCATGCATAGACGAATGCTAAAGGGAGTGATAATAGTCTATATATCCTCAGTCGATCGATTCTTATTACTAAGACACAATACTTGGATGTCAAGAAGAACTCCCTCACAGTCATCTTTATAGTGAAGTAGCTGAGTCATTACTTGTATCACCAAGAAATCCATATGGTCTCTCGTATTGATCTTGTCAAGTACATTCTTGATCATCCCTTACTGATTGGGAATCTATCCTAATGGGTAGTCATTTTGCAACAATACAACATTCAATTCATTTCATATATGGAAGTGAAAAGGGAAAGTGTTGTTTGACCTCCTCACGGCACATCCCACCATGTAACATACACCATTAGAAAAAGAACTCCTAGATTAAGATGTTTTATGAACCCATGAAACTCCCTAGATATGGGAGATGTATTTGGATACAACCACAAAATGACTTATTCACTAAACAATTGAAAATATGAAGGTCAATCGGGTTTCCTTGGAAATTTTATTTGTTGATCTGAACAAGGAAATTTTTCAATAATCTTTCTCACTATTTGAATGGTTCATGAATAATAAAGTAGAATACCAAGCACTCGTCATTGGGTTGTAACTGTCCCAATGTCTACAAAGAACCAACTTCAATATCAATGGTGATTCAAAAATAGTTATAATGTAGACGAATGAATAATATTCCATTATAAAGAACAAATTATCCCCTCAAACTGGATATATTGGGGGACTAATAGAAAAATTATTTTTAGATCCCATGTTGAGTCATGTTCCCCAATAAAATATTTCTCTTGTCGATACATAATCTATGGAATCCATAGTCCTGAATGACCCTGGTCCAAATAAAGCAACCTTTTGTATCACATGTGAAGGAATGGTCTCATCGATAGTTGCATGTGATATGGAAGAAATATATCAAGTACGCAGTACCCCATAGCTTGAAGAAGTAACTTCCACCCCTGGATAGTTGGATCCCATAATTAGTTATCTCTAAAATGAGATTCTTTAGACAGACCGATCTAGAATGGAATAGATTTGACATTGTACATCAAACATTACCCTACAGGATGGTGCAAATGACCAAAAATTACTCTACAAGAGAGTATTAAATTAAATACTCCTCAGTTGCATATCAAAAATGGATATTCTCGACATCATGAAAGAGTCCATGAGGGATCCTGTGGTAGTCATCATTCTAGGACCAGGTTCTCCCACAAAATTAAGTGGCTTGGTTATTTTTTAAAAACCATGATACAAGAGTTTAAAATTAAAAAGGAAATTTCCTTAATGCCAAATCCATAAAAACTTCATCCATAAACCCCTAAAATTTCTACATATAGCTAAATATTTCTAGGAATTTTCTTTATGGGCAATGGATTTAGTGGGGATATATCCTCCATCCATAGTTATGAAGTTCAATTACGTCCATACTACAGCTGAATACTTTTCCAAATGGGATGATTCAATAACCCTCAAGTATTTGGGGATGATTAATATCATCAACATCATAAAGTATCATATATTCAATGGGTTTGGGGTCCCTCACAGAATATTTTTGAACAATGGAACCAATTTTTATTCTACATAGTTGAAGAAAGTGCACCATGGGAACATCATCATGTACAATCACTCATCTAGATATCATGTAGTATCAAACAGAAAAGCATATGAATTTATCAGGACCTTTTCAAACAAGCTCTTGATGATGGTTAATAAATACATGAAGTCCGAGCAATAAAATATCTACATGCTTATTGGGACTACAATACCACCACACATACTCCTACATAAGAAACTCCATACTTGTTGGTGTGTAGGACTGAGAAAGTATTTCCCATAGAAGTCTTGTTTCCCTATCTTCAAATTACCATTTGTAGACAAATCTCAGATGATTAGAAATTAAAAAAGTGGAAGGATGAGAAAGAGTGACTCAATGAGAATAGGTTATGTCCTATGAACAACCTTGATGTTAATCAGAATCATATCGCATGGGCCTTGAATAAAAATTTCTTCCTCTATTAATTCCTCTGATGGAAATTGGTGTTGGCTCTTAGAACCCCAAGGATTTCAGGGAAGAATCCTATAAATCATGTACCCAAATGGGAAGAGACTTATATTATCCACAAGGAATACCACAATGGATCCTAATAATTAGACCCAAAGGATGGGGAGTGTTTCACACCCCCACCAATGAAAGGTTTCCCAAGAAATACATTCCCTAATGTTTATCAAGCACCATTCATCATGGAAGAATGACTCTAAAATGCACAACATCTCATACCCTTCCTATATGATTTTAAATTATATAGAGATCATCTAGATCACATGATTTTAAATAGCACAAATGAATTTCATTCTCAAAAACTTTAATCTAAACATCATCTCATTTACTGATCTCGTGATGTTAAACTATACCGAGCTTGTCCGGGGTGCGTGATGTAAAACTATGAATATTCATCCTGACCACATGATATTAAACTGTATAGAGAATGTCCTTTATAGGGAGAATCCTGACCACATGACATTAAACTGTATAGATCCCAACCTCATATCATGAAGTTAAACTACAAAAAGTACCAATTATCATCTTAATTCACATAATGTGTCCCTCGTCTTAGCAATGTGATGGTAAACTAAATCACATCTCGTTTCCTAATCAGATTAAATTAAATGATATGAAAAATGACTTACCACATGATGTTAAACTGGATGGAAGTTTTATTCACTGTATGATACTAAAATTCAGGGTAGGAACCTCCTCACCATTGATTTACCACACGTGAGCTAGATAATTGTGAAAGAAGGTTGAAATTCCCACATCCCTATGTGAGAGTTAGATCCTCATAGGGAATATCTTTATCCATGAACTAAATGTGGATATATTCCTATCATTAGAGGAAACATATTTTCACCCATATCTCCATTCATGTTTCCAGCCACAACATTCCTCCTATATCACATTGATTCACATACATCCTTACCGTAGGATGTTAAACTTCATGGTTGATTTCCTCTCCACATGACATTAAACTGCATGAGTTCCTATAACTATGTACGACTTTATTCTCATTCCAATGAGTTGCATAGAAAATCATCAATACTATATATTGTTCTATCCACCACATGATACAAAATACCCATGTCAAAATCCTAAATCACCTCTGTATGATGAGAGGAAACCTTGCCATTCCTTATTTATCACATCGATCATAGATCATGTGAGAATAGGAATTTTAGTAAGGCATGAACAAGTCATACAAAATGATGATAGTTTCATCATGATCCTAAATTCAATACCATAAAAAGATCACAATGATTCCTTTCAACATGATGTTATAATATGTGGTTAATGTCTCATTCATAACAAAAAACTACACATTATTATAGACCTCACCTGGGAGGACTAGTGTTGTTGGTGTTGGTATCCCACTGCACATTCATTCATGAACTATGTGTGACTTTATTCCTAAAAACCTAGGATAATTAGTGATGCCCAAATATTCATCCCCAGGTCTAGTCACAATAAAAAAATAAAAAAATTTCCCCTCCATGCATACATGTTAAACTTGCACTGGGAGATATTTTCTAAGAAATATGTGTTGCATGATTCCTAATATCATAGGAGACATTTTGACATATTTTTTCATCCTTGGTCCCATCCAAAATACTCCCATTTCACATTGGGGCGCCAAAGTCCTTATCTCATGTTGTTAAATTGCAAGGTTCTTCAAGAACTTTGTGTGGAATGATTTTGATCATCTCATGATATAAGGTGAACCCAGATCTCCAATAATCGGCAAGGCTAAAACTATTAACTAAATCAATTCCCACCTATTTATTTTGTTCAAACCTATATAGATATTTTCCAATTCAAATAGAAATGTCTAGCTTGATCCATTCCATCACAAGACACTGAGTGACACCAAAATAACTAATTCGAGACCCAACTATAACAACCAATGAAAAAATGAACCCCAAATTCATGGGGGATGAGTAAGGAAATATTATTTTACTTATTTAAGAGACCTATGTATGTATAGATATCTTATGTATGTAATATATCCTGCCAAAATTTCATGTCAGTTCCTACATCCTTACAACATGAGGTTGAACTATAAGGAAACAATTACATCCTTACCACATGACATTAAACTGCAAGGAAAATATCATAGTCAGCTGACATTATAATTACACAAGAAATAGATCCACACTACATGAGGTTAAAATGTGCAAGACATCACCGATTACCATCCCTTACCAAAGGACCAGAAGATCCTTTCCCAGGTTTACTAGGGTACGGGGTACTTTTATTTCCTTATAAGCTCATCAATTCATAAATCACGGTTCATGTATTGAGAACATAAAGTTCTTTTAAATCTTTCATAGCCCTTGGATAGAAAAAAGGTCAATATTTTTGACCATTATATCAAAGAATAGGGTCTCAGAGCTACTAACTAGAATAATCTTGGCTCTGTAATAGGGGATTTCTGATCCTCCCGAGCTTGACATCACTATGTTAGATCTCAACTCCTAAGAGTATTTTGGTCCATTCCTGGGATGATTTTCCCATGTAATTATTCATAACATGATAACTTTGATCCATGGTTGAAAACATTTTCACCTACCCTTCATAAGGATTTGGGAGTTCTCTTGAACTTGGGTATCCTAATTGGGAACTTTTCTAACATACCCTCCATATTAGGTCCACGTGGGTCATGACCATAAACTACCTACACTTTTTTAAATATATATAGAACTAAAATCTACCTTTTGATGGTTCAAATTTCAAGATCATAAACCATGAGTGAAAATGATAAAAAAATGTTATGTTGTAAAAATGTAAATGGGGTCCTAAGATAATCTTAATTTTCACTCACTGAACTCTTCATCTCTAGACATAGGAAAAAAATAAGGCATAAATAAATACTGCATGAAGCTCACATGGCCTACTTTGTAGACCTATTAAAATTCATGCTATGATCACTGGATATTCTGGTCCAAGAAAAGGATTGATTAGTGACATTACACATATCCTCTTCATGAGAACATTATCTCTAGAAAGTGATACAAAATTTATGGTTATTGAACCCTTCATTAAAATTACATTTTCTTAGAAGTCTAAAATCATGATTTCAGAGCATCAGATAATTGTAAACAGTCCATAACCCATGGAAAAATACACCTGCCATTAACAAATACTTATTTTTGACTTTTCATGTTTGCGTATGTCTCATTCATATGTTCCTATTGTCATCAACCAAATGTGCCTCTTCGAAAAAAGGGATTTATTGTCCATGTGATTCCTATGATCACTATTGAAGAACTCAACACCTCAGTGTGTTAAGGGTCATTTCTTGTATGTTTTCTCATCCCATCATCATGACCTAAGTCCTTTGGGCCTTGATTTTCAATCCCCATACCCATAATATTCCAGAAGATTTGACATCCTTGATGATATTTCACCATGTATTGTACCACTTCTCAATGAATAGATGAGACACTACATTACCGAACCTTGGATGGACCACAAACCATGACATGAAACCACATGGTGTAATGATCGAGCATCACGATTTAAGTGAAAAAATTCCCTAGGGTTCTAGAACCCAGCCTAGGTTTTATTTTTTCCTTACCCAACATCATATTTTAGATACTTGAGTCTTCAAAAAATCATTATTGGAACATGGAAAAGGGTAGGGAATCCTCAGTTTGACCATGCTATTAATGCATAATGGATTTGAAATACTAATCAGTAGCATATCCTCCTTATAGGACATGGACATTAATCTTTTTGGGACCAAGTAACATCGTGCTAGAACCAAGAACCTTAGTGTTTTATGGTTTATTCCTAGCATGTAGTCTTTATCCTATACACATTGTCTCAACATGTTGGGTTTTGACAAATATTATCCACATTCCAACTATCTAGGAGTACCCAACATCACTAGTGCTTATCTATCAACCAATATTATCCCACAAAAATTCCAAGGACCTTGGATAAGGGTGGAGAAAACTCTGCCTTACCATGCTATCTGTTCATGAGGGGTTTGACCAATTAATTTTTATCATATCCTCCTTAAAGGAATGGAACTCCAATCCTTGTGATAATTTGAAATAACACAGAGGAACAAAGAACCCTAGGTTGTATTGGAATATCCATGGTATATCTAGCCCATAATCCATATTCAATAACAGAATGTATGAGCTAAATGGCCATAAACTAATGAAATAGAAGGTTTGAGCTAAAAGACCCTATACTATACTGATATAAGGTCTAAGATAAAAGACCCTAAATCACACTAATAGAAAGTCGTAGATAAATGGCCCTAAAATATATTGATAGATGTTCCATGTGGAAAGAAACTAAACTATAGTCATGGATGGTATGATATAAAAGACCTTAATCTAAATCAATAGAATGAACAAGAAAAATACCCTAGACTATGGTGATAGATGGTCCATGATAAAAGACCTAAAAATATAGTGATATAAAGTCCATGCTAAAAGACACTAAACTACATCTCTAGAAGGTCCCAGATAAAATATCCTAGGATAAAGACAAATAGTGACAAAATATGAAAAAATGGAAATGATACAAAGCTTGTGAGTTCCACCATATGCACTTAATAAAAAATCTATATATGATCTCCCACCCTATAAACCTCAGAATAATATTGAACACACTCCCTATGGGAAACATATTTCACCCAAATTATCCATATGTGGTTCTACTGATCTAATGAAAGGTGTAATATATATATATATATATATCAATAATGAAACTCATTTTGGGGAAAATTCATGAGTATTTCTTGAGAAGAATCTATTAGAATTCAAACATTCAAATCCGAGCATTCAGGTTTACATAATATTTTGAAAAGGATGGTTATCATTGTTGATTCATGAAACATCAGATCAGTAAAATTTCCTGAAAATCATGAATAAAAGAAAACGTGACAAAAACATAAAATTTTCAGAAGATCCATTCATTATCAGCATAGATGAGGAGAAATATCCACAAATCAAAGTCTCTCCCATGAGTATATGATCCAAAGAAGAGTTGTAAAATTACAATTACATCCTAGAATGTGATCGGATGAGTCCTTGTGTTATAAAATCAACTTCTCCATGGATTCAATGGATTTTCATAATTGATCAATAGATTAAGGATCTCTCTCCAGAACTTGTTTCAAATCCTTCAACCTGATAGTAGATTCTAGCCTTACCACCTACACTATATCAAGATGTACATGCTTCTATAGTATCATCTTCAATGATATCTTATGTGCATGATGAAACTAGAATAACCCTTCTTGGAGAGAGCCAATTTCAAACTAGAGATGGTCGATTTAGATCTTTTCAACACTGGTCACATCCTGGCGAGTATCCTTCCCCTCCATATTGAAGGATGCTTCATTTAAGGCTTCATTGCAGCTTTTCTTCACTGAAAAAATATGCCTCAGCAGTTACTACCCTCCACTCAAGGATTATTGTTTCTCTCTCAGAGAGACCACATTCTTCACCCCGAAATGAAGGTTGGTATATCCAAAACCCACATAAACGAGGGAGGTAAACATAAATTGAAGGTGACATAGTCGGTCCTTTTTTCCTTTCAGAGGGTTCTATGAAACCGAGGTCTAGATCTACCTCCACATTTTCCTATTCGTCGACTAGTAAAATGATTCAAAACTCAGGCCTTAATCTAATTCCATAATGGGAATGTGAAAATATTTTGATATGATTTTTTTAAGAGAAATATTTTTAATCATGGTCTTAAACTATGTAGAAAGGGAGTCGACCTCTATGTTAGTTGACCATGGAAGTAGAACCCCCATGAGATAAGGGGATTGAACCTATATGATTTGGAATAAGGATATTGTAATAAGGGGAATAGAGGTTTATCATTGAAAGGATGAATGATATGGAATCACCATGTAATCAATGGATATGATTGTTATTAGAAACATACCTTTCTCGATTGTATCACTAGTGAAGTTTGTTTCCCTAACCCCATCCTCATGTGAAGTGGAGACACCCACTTGTGATGAGTGAATTCTAGAAGCCTCTAGTTATTTCCATGAAGATGTGCGTTGCTCTTCACCATTTAGATCTACAAGAGAAAAATATAATGTTAGAAGATGTGAAATAAATTGAATAAATTTTCTACTTTCTCAAGAAGTATTCACTTTTTCAAAAACACTCCTCCAAAAAATAAAATTTATACCGAATAATAGATACATGTATCAATGTCCTAAAATAATGTGTTCTCTAATGGAGTGACCAATAGGAAATTAGTAGCTTGAAACAAGCACAACTGAGTCAGAATCATCGCAACCTCTGATTCTCGATGGGTTAGGCCTAATACTGAAGGGTCTTCTAAATCCACTAAATTATTTCCTACAACTTCATAAAAAGATACATTATCCTCTAAGAGTACATGGAAAGGACCTAGAAATTTTTTACGAATTAGGATTTGGTACTAAAATAATCTAAAACAATAGAAGAGTGAAATACCACACTTACTTAGAGGTTCTAAAGAAGTTCACTTTGAAAATTCAAAGTGCTTCATTTTTTCCTTTAACATCCATTGAGGATCTTTTGGGGGTGATGATGATGAAGTAATTTGTTCATAAGTCGAAATAACTGCCCACATTTGGGCCCCTTGACCTAGTGATACTTCATCATCAGTTCCCCATTCATCGTCAAATTCACAACCGACACCCATACACTGGGGAGAATATTCAAGGGAGGACAGGACTAGCCAATCATTTGTATCTTCCTAATTTATCAACCAAAAATACAAATGATGCCAATATGGTTGCAACAACATCATCACCCTTTAAACATATTAGTAAATTAATCCATATGGCGGCCCTAGATATGGGATATACATATATATTCATATCCATTAGAATCATGCCCTGAACCACCAATTGGTGAAACAAATGCAATTAGAAAACATGACACTTGAGGCTCACTATCATTACGTCAATGTATCTAAAGAAGTCTTTGACCTCCTTAGTTTTTTCTTCGAATGGGATACCCATAGGGGCTATGTTGTAAGAAAACATCCTCCAAATGTAAATATGATTGGAACATGATTCCCCATAGTTTTGAAACTATGTTTTTTGTTCTCCAATCCTTCCACTTTCAGGTTTCAATGGGTAATAATAACTCTAATTCACCCTCAACCAATGGAATTGCACTCATTTTGGCTAGATTAGTCAGTACTTTTTCTGGGAATGAATGTTATAAAAAATTCATTACTTCTTTTTGGGGTGCTATCAAGAATGTCGGTCCCCTAGAGGAAAACTTCTTTCCTATCCTAATATTTTCCACATCAGCTAGTGGTAATTGGGAATCTTTGATTATGAATTTAGATAATTTCCCAATGGGACATGAGAAAATCCAAACATAGATATAGATTCATGATAAACCAATTTTTTGTCCTGAGGTTGAAGGTTTATATCAGCCAAATCCTCATCCCTTGTGGACATCATCCAAAATTGTTGGGCCATAATCATATATTCCTCAGATCATGCATAAAATGGAGCTAGGAAATCTCGAATGGATACATAGGAACATATCGATAAACCGGACGGGTGCATACCATTCACAGAGGTGGTCATAACAATATGGGTTCAATAGGACACCCTCATGAAGTGACATTATATAGGCCCAATACTCAATACTATCCTCCCCATTTTCCAATCATATTACTAGTCAACACAAGCCTATAGGGTCTGAATGAGAAATAGTCACAATGGATTATAAAATTCATGACATCATCATCATTCAGTGTAATGGGACTTACACAACTAATACAATACAACTATTGTTTCAATGATATTTAAGGGATTCCCTAGATGTTTTGATATTCATAGACTTCTATTTGATCCCCCAACAAACACCATAATATATTAAAGGAGACCGAGACCATGTAAGGGTATTTTCACCTATAAACATGGTGTATAAGGTTATAATGTTTGTCCAACATGTAGAAAGCTAGCTCGATACACTACCCCTACCATGGAGGTCACCATTGTGAATTTGGAAACTCAAACTCCTTCTTTTTTCCTTCATCATATGTAAGTTCCAACTCAGTTACATGGAAATTAAACTAGGTGGATGGATTTACCAGTAAATACCCTGGACAACATTTCATCACCATTCTTTAAATTTTACTTATTTGACCATATTACAATAAGTTACTTTTAAAGAATGGTTTGCCTTCAAATGATAGGACATAAACTTATTAGATTTTTGCACGAAATAGGCTTTCGTGATGAACTATCTAGGCCACATCTTGAAGGGATATCAACCCATGAAGTGGTTCCTTTGTGAGGGAATTTTCATCCAACCAGAAAAGCTCTCAAGTAATGGGAATATTCATCTTTATTTCATCCCACATAGTTTATGGAGGAAAAATCACTTTTTAAATCCCAAAAAATATGGGTGCACTGCATATCTATTCAACACCCCAGAGGCTAACTCAGACCTCACCATGAATAAGGTGGAAGTGATCATGTTTAGACTCCATCGATTGAACATGTCTATAATCAAACCCTTGTTACATAGTAAGATGTATATGGGATATAGACTAAAGGTACTAGGGTGTGTAGTGTAAGAAGGTGGGTCATGGATATGAAAATGTTCCACCATCAATCGACGTTACATCATCATCATCGGTGAAGCACATCCTCGGTAAGGCCCTAAGATCACAAATAATTATTTTGAAGCACAAAAATATGAAATGATAAATACCATGTTTGATATAGATATGTGATCGATTTCATCATGTTGTCGGAGATCCCTTCTTAATGAATCTAACGTCAAATTCCTCTAGATCATCTACATGTGCTTCAAAAATCTCCGATAAAACTGCTCATTTAAAAATGGATGCTATAAAAGATATCTGATGATTCCTTTGATGATCTAATAGACACCACATTGAGATAAATTTTATTGAAATTGTAGATCATGATATGATCACCTGGATCTAGAGAATCTCTCTCTATAAAGCAACTGAGGCAAGAGGAGATCTCAAGAGATCTCTATGAATTGTCTGTTGGTGGGAGCCTCTCCTCCTATTTATAGTGTATTAAAAAACTACCCAAAAGGATCCCATGCCTTCAATATATAAAAAACTATATAAATGATATATTATGACTACAATATTGGGTCATAAATATCATTTCTATTGTTATCGATTTCTTGTAATATAATATATATTTTATGTGATAATACATATTCCATTAAATCAACTTGTCATTCCAAGAAATATTAAATTCACCTTGAATATTTTAAACTGATATTCCTTTATATAATATTTTCCATGTATTTAAATAAATTCAGGTAAATAATTTTAAAAAATAATTTGAATTCCAATTATTTTTAACATAAATAATATGGATTTACTTATTCCTTTGGTGATCGTATGTCCAGTGACAAATATCAGACCACAATGGTGGGGCCCATCATATCCTATTTACATACTCACCATAGTAGGGGTGATTGTTAAAGACACTATTATGTGTGAACCTTTAGGAAATTATCTCAATAGAAATGGATTTTATCCACATAATAAGAGTGAATTCTAGCAACCCATCGTGGCCCCTAAAGAGATAAGGAGTAGGAATAGTAATGATGACCAACCTATAAATATGAACTATGTAATATAATCTATTTGAATTTAAATATATCATAAATAAGGGTATCCACTTGTTTCATCACCCATTATTGCATCATTATTTTTTGATCTAACTAGTTGTATTTACCATCTACTACCATAAACATGGTCTTATAAGTGTACTACCATCCTGATCAACTAGGCTCAGGATATTTATTCCTCAACTAAGTAGATGGAAAACATATCATGATCATTCGAACTGTGTCATAACACCAATTACACACCCAACATAATAAGTCTCACCACGATTTCATTATCATGATTTTTTCCTAACATTAATGTAACTGACAAATGGAACACATTTATAATGATATCATGTTAGAAGATCAATACAAATGTTCATAGATAATAACATCCAATGACACAAAAAAACATATGGTGTTTCTATTGGTGGGTATTTCCTCATGATCAAAACTATTATACATCACCTGGTGTGAACTTCATTAGAATAAGTCTTAATGCTTATAATCATCCATCACGTGATTCTTAGACAACTTCTATGTCCAATCAAAATGATGTAACTAGTATATAAGACATAAGTTTAATATTAATGTCATAGTATATCATGGTTTCCATTATATCCTAGGATATACCATAACTATTTTATAAAAAAGTAATCTATGGGCATTACATCTTAAATAGCTGATGCAGAAATGTCTACACTATAATGGTAAGTAAATAATATGCACATCTCACTCTATACATGATATGGTAATCATAAGTCCTAAATTGTGGGTTCAAGGGAACCCACTATTAAAACACTCCCAATTTATCTAGATCCAAATATATATCCACTATTTTTATCCCTCACATAATAAAGATCACGATTCTATAGAGTCATTACTGTCGTTATTGGGTCTACCAGGTTTTTGCAACGTAGAAATTCTACTATGTCTGTCCTCACCTCCATGAGTAAATATTATCAAGAGATTTTTTCTCTAAGTATATCCCGTTTTCTACACTATAAAAGCATGATATAATTTATAGTAGTAGTATCATAATTTTTTTTGATAATACATTACTTATTTGGTGTAATTCTAACAACTTTAAAAAAACATTTTGTTTAATAACTATTTCTTAGCTACCTAAGAAGGTGAAACATACATAGTATTTGTTGGAATGGCTACCACTGGCTTTAATGAGCTATGATTTCTCATTTACTTATCCGGACTATGAAATTATATGACATGGATATAAGGAATATTAGTTTTTGTACCCTCTAAACTTGTATCCTTACCTCTCCACTTGCTAGGTACATATAATTTATACTCGCATATGTAAATATATATAGTTCTGACTACTTCCCTTTCATTTCTCCTGGGTATAATATATTTTTTCCTTGAGTGATGTATATGTTGTAATTTACAATTATTGTACATATTAATGAATACATTATTGATCCATCGCTAAATCTAATGGAATTAAAATCACAACATTAATCTCCTCCCAGGTTCATGACATGTATACCTGGAGATATTAATGTCGTGTGACAATGAATGAAACATCTATTGAATTATTCCTACTTTTATTTTTCAATACTATGCAATATATGTACAATTTACATGGTCAAAGAAATCATTTGATCTAGTTTAGTATATCTCATTCCCTACAACATTGATTTATACATTAAGGTAATCTTCAAAGGGATACTTTTATTTTTGTCTTAACTAACTCTAAGACTTAAAACTATTTTCCATTTTCTATTGAACATATAATACTTGGAAAATAATAGAACTCCCATTAACCATGGGAAGATACACTGAAAAAAAAATTCCAAATAAATATTCTATTATTGAGATGCTTACATAAATCAAATATGAAATGTAGTAACTTTCACCATTATTTGAATTCTATGTTGTCATCATCCCGTTTTAGTGGCGTCCTATATACCTATTCTTTGAAATTTGGTCTTGAAATATAATTCTAATTGTAATTATCATAGAAAAGAATGTTGACAAGTAAAATTATAATGTATTAAGGAATATCGACACTGTGTTTCCAATCGTACCTTATTGATACCATGCTTATACAACCCATGTATTGTTTCACTTGAATTCCCAATATAGAAGTTAAAATAATTACATCCTCTTCAATTTGATAAATAGAATCCATTATTATATTTTAATTAACCTTTTTAGTCTTAGATGATTTCCATATACTTACTACATTTAGTAATTATTATTCTCAATGAATAATGTATCACTAGAAGTAGTGAATAAAAAACAATCACTATGGTTTAAACATTCCTACACATTATGTGTCTTTGGAATATTCTTATTCCATGCCTCTTAAGGATCTCATTCCTAATAAAAATACTTTTCTCCCTCATGGATTGACTAAACCCATGCCAATATGCCTCCCACAATCTAAAATAAAATTTTCACCCTTATATTGAAACATATTCTACCACATGACTATACTAATTCTATCTTATAAATTTCTATAATATCATAAGAATCATTTTTGGATAATTAAATTATATGAACATTGTGTTTTAATTTATAAATGTTTGTTTATATCCTATCAAACTCTTTTCATATAAACACATTTATTATGACACAATTGATTTTCATAATACTATGAATCATATGATTAAAATTTTCATTATATTTGAAATACAGTTTTGGGAAAATGATGGTATATGTGAAGCATGTCATGAAATATGAAAAATATTTCTTAATTCTTCAACGCTGATACTCCGTACATCATAACTCCGATGTATAAATTTTTTTTAGGAATTCCTCCAGGGTACATTTTATTAATCAATGTTAATGTGTAAGACTCTATCATTGTTCACCCTTATTAAAATCACAGTCGTGATTTGGATAAGGTAATTCATGCTTAGGAATTACTCCACAAAACATTATATTTATAAGTGAATTCTTGGTCAATTTTTTATTTTGAATTCTCTCCCAAAGAAACTCATGTCTTTTAAACAAGCAAATAAAATACTTCACTTTCTCATTCCTTAATCAGTGAAGGTAATTTAATTATGTATATTTACCACTATCTTACCATATTAATATTTGACACTCTCTTAGTAAAATATTTCCAAACCAATTGTGGTGTACCTTTATCTTTAAAGGATTATTTTTACGAAACTAAATAAGTATATACATTTATTATACTAAAGGTTTTTATATCTAATGAGTCTAAATATCAATCTGGGTACATATATGATGACTACTTTTAGTTTTTTGTGATAAATAACAATGTATATATGTCTTACATTTTTATTCATTGTATAATGCCTATGATTATTGTATTTTTGAACTATTATTTGGGTATTCTACACCACAATTATCAATCATTCCTACACATGGAATAATGTATCCTTATGTCCAAAGGAAACATGACATAAATGTTTTGGTTACACTCAATAAAATCTCTACAAGAATCATTCACATGGAAAAAATAGAAGTTCTGTAATTCTCACTGCCGATATAGGAACCACACCTTCCCATCCACTTATAGATTACATATTACTTTTAGTAATGTTTTAATAAATAATTGGTTACTCTATTTTGTTATAGACATGTGAAAATAATATTGTATGTCAAACTGAATAATTAAAACTAAATATTTGCTTATATAATGAATAAACCTAATGAAGAAGCGATAACTTCCATATTTAATTAATATTATTTCATTTGAAGTTATTTAGAGTTATTTCATAAAATGTGAAGCAACTAACCTCATGTTTACTTCTATTTACATTGTAAGATGTTGTGAAGGATCATTTGGCATGCCTCTTTCTATGGTCCTTTTTTCCTTATCTTTCAAATTTCTTCCACAAGAACTATTGATTAATTGTTATTTTCAATTATTATATATTAGAGAACCTTACCTAAAGGGTAATGTTGAATTTTCTCCATCTTTTTCATTTTTTAGTCATAAATAAAACTAGAGTGATATGGGTGAAAAATATATTAGATTGTGATTCCCTAAAATATCATGATCCAAATTTTATATTTACACATATCATGTGTAATTATCACACATTAAAATATTACTTCACTATCTACAAAAAATATTATAAAATATTAGGTAACATGTTATATCATCAATACCCTGATGTAGTGGGAACCACTGACATTATACATTGATGATATCATAATTACACAACCTTCATGTTCTATATCCATGAGTTTCCTATAAGCAATTTTACACCCTCTCTTTCGGTGGTAGCTTAATAAGTAAAGGGACACTAGAACATTGGATTTCTTGTATCATAATATTGTGCGCAAGAACCTGTAATACAAATGAAAATTCATGCTAGTTAGAAAAAATTTTTTCCAATATATATCACCGTGTGTTTTTAGTATTAACTTTTATTTTCTTAATAAATTAAATCCATATATTCATAACTTTTATCTTGATTACTGATTTAGATATTATTAATTAATTAATTAAATCATTAAATTTATCCCTCTATTTTGTCAAATTCTAGGAACCCTCTTTACTAGAATTGGACTACTTTGTCGATTGAGTATTCTCATGGAAACAATCCATGATCTCCACCTCATAGTCTAAAATCATTGGCTACACCACTACTTTGAGGGTTTAGGGTAGGCGTTTGAATGGCCAACCACATTAACTCACAGTTCATTAATATGTTGGGTAAAGTCTCACCTTCTAAAATCATAAACATGAATTACTCAACAAATGCCTGTAAATTTGTAGAAAGATGGATTTGGAAATTTCTTTTATTCCAACATCAGTTAAGTCAACCCATCAATCTAATAATAAAATCATGGTAGTAAGGGCCGCCACCACCTTTGGCTAAGGAGCACACCGAACATCCATATTTGATAAAATTCAAAATATGGAAGGTAATTATGACTTAATATTCCTTTTAGGGTTTTATTATCTTGAAATAAAGAATTGAAATCATTTTATATTACCTAAACACATAATATGTCATCACACTTATGGATTATCATGCAATAAATAGAAAAATATATCATGTTACATGTTTATTTTATTTGTGCATATTTCCTTATTATTCTATGTGATCATGCATACAATACACGTAAATAGAATAATAAACCACGCATAAATAAAATGATGACTAAAACATGTGTTGATATATATTTTTGATCCATTTGGTGAATAATGGATCAACCTAGACCCTATTAGTAAGTCTTTTAATTGAGTTGCTTGTCACTCGAGTTGTAATGTCCACCCATCAGATTCACCTATATCTTTTTTAGTGTATCATCATAGCTCAATGTGAAGTATGTCACTGATTATCTTCATAATTATAAAACAATACTCGCAGACAAACAATGAGGTATTAGGTGTACAATATTCAACTACGAAATAGGGCATTAATACCCTGATAATATTAATGACAAAGACGAATCACGGATCATCATTTATTTAAGTAATTATTACAAACCACGTAAATAATTTAATAAATAAATTAAATATACAAAAGATATAAATTTTCCAGTCAATGACATGTGATCATTCGATACACATTAAACACATGGGTTTAATTTAAATTCATGTATAAAATTAATCATTCATTTAAATATTTTGATGGAAAATTAATTGAATTAAAAAATCACTATTATTATTAATTCAACAATTTTTGCTGTTAGGCCCCAAAATTAATTTAATATTAATGCCAAAAATTAACTTAATTAATTAAAATTATTTAACACCAAAATTAAAATAATATAACCATTAATATTGAAAATAAGTTTTAAAACCCAATTTAATATTTATTTATTTTATTTTTAAAATCAAACTTGAATTAATTAATTTGTTTAGAGTTTCATTATATAAAATTAAATGGGCCACAAAAACTACATATAGGGAATGTGCGGGTTTGGATGAACTCATGAAGTCCTATTCTGGTCTATTTAGACAAGTGCATGGGTGATCTAGGTTTGGAAGGCATGTATAGATCAGTTTCGGGCCAGGCTGAACCACCCCCAACATGTTTTGAATAATATTGTGTCTAGGGATAGGGTTACCTCTCACTGGAGACCAATTGTGGCATTTTTTGGGGACTCAAACAAGTTTTTTTAGACACCAGTGTTGGAGGGTGTGGTAGTTGCTGAGTGCCGTTGTAGATCCTGTGAGGAGGGGAGCAATGGATGGTGCACACCATCTGTGTCAATGGGAGGCACCGGCTTCTGAGTGGTGGGTACAATGAGCGGTAGAGGGAGCAGGTGTGGTGCATGCCTACTAGGTGGGATGAGGATCTAGGAGTGGGGTTCCATGATTGTCGATGGCATACAAGCTAGAAATACCTTTGAAATGTGCACCATTACATATGGGAGAATCAATGGTCGCTCGACCCACCAAAAAGGGGAGATGTGGTGGTTGGGATATGAGCTCCTAGGTAGGGCTGCGGAGGGGAAATGCTAGATTATTTTTTAAATTGGGTTTTTGATTTTTTTTTAACAAAATGTGATAGGGATGGATGTTTTTTTAAAATGGTTGTCGAGATGTGTGAACCCCGTTCATACATCTGACAGAATTTTTAAATAAAAAAATCCATCAATACTAATTAAATATATATAAATACTAATTAAAAAAGCATAAAGATATCAAAAAATATTAATAAATATAAATTAAATAATTAATAATATAAATAATATAGTAATACATATGAATAAAATATTTTTTAATATTTATAAATATTATTTAGAAAATAATAATATTTAATTTAAAATTAAAAAATATTCAAAAATATTAATCAATATCAATTAAAATGGTGAATAATTAATTAATATTGATAAATTTTAATAATTTTATTAATAGGTCGAGGGTGAAACCCTCTTATTAAGAAAACAAATATAAATTAAATAGTAATGAATATAAATAAATATTTATTATTTATTAATAAAATTGAAAAAAAATATTAATTAATGTTAATTATTATTATTAAATATTCATTATTAATAAATATTCAATAAATAATTTTTAATAAATATTCACGCTTCCTACAAAATTATTAATTAAAATTAAAAATCATTAATATTTTTAAATATCAATTAAAGATAAATACATATTAATTAAAAAATAATCAAAATGTATAAAATATCAATAAATATTAATAAATATTAATTCATAATAATTATATAGTCAGAAATATTAGTATTAGAGTTCATGGTAATTTTGATCAATTGGTCTGATTCTTGGTGTACTGCTTGATTTCCGATATCAGAACATACCTAAGAATGTGTCAGCCACTATTTCACTCTATGTCTATGTCATCCACTATGAAGAATGGATCTTTTGGCGAGGTGGTGTGGGCTTGGCTGGTGATGTAGAAGGTGAATATTGGATGACGACAGAAGACAGTGATGATGAAGGTTGGCAGGCGATGTGATTTCAGATGATGGGTGTCTCTCAAGTTGAGGTCTCCTCGATCCACGGGTCCATCATGTGTTTTTGAATTTTGAATTTCGAACTGGGTAACTTTGTTTTTGTTTACCGTGTGGTGTTCGGTTACCACTGACCCTAAAAGCGGCCATTTTGAAAATCAAAAAAAATATTTGGGGTCATAATCTATCTAGAAAATAATTGGATTTTATTTGGGAAATAATTTTTTCCTCTAGCAACTGATCATGATACATGAAATGAGAACTCATGCACTTGTCATCATGGATAATCCAATTTGATTTTAGGATGAAGATATTAAATGAGATATGAAAAAAATTTAGAACAGTCAACCAAAAACTCATCCACTCACATAAAAAAATATATCAATAACATTTAACCATAATAAGAAGGATAAGTAGCCTTTGAGCGCATCCATACTTGAACTTTTCTTATGTTTTTTATTAATTAAATTACAACCCATTTCTATTGTTTTTGTTTACAAAGGAAGAAAGATTTCTAAAAACATTACTCTTTCAATAACATGATCTTCCTGAACATTCTATAGTAAATATTTTTTATTCAAATTGATATACTAATTCAAGGATTAATTTCATATTTCTTCATTTACCTCCCTGTTAAGGGAATCACTCATAAACATGTTTATAATTGTGCAAATTTTTTATAATGGTTTTCAAGATGTTCAAATATAGAGAATACACTAGAATTTCTCTTCATATTATGACTATCCAAATTTGAAAACTTATATAACTTCACCAAGGATGATCTTCTTCAATAATTATTCTTCAGGATAAAAAAATATGATCAAACCATGATGATATATTTTTTATAATTATTGTCTTGGATATGGAAACACATTCATAAAATTCATCAATGATGACCCTCTTCCTTACATCATAAGAATTATAATTTGATAATAGTAAGAAACATACAAAAAAATAAAAGAACTCTTTAAATGATAATAGTAACGCAGATAAAAAATATATCGTAAATAAAAAATAAACATAATTTATGCCCCTGGTAGGGGTGCTCCATTTTCCCATAGTCATGTGTGTACTAGATGCATCCACACCATGTATGTCTATTCTTGCACTCTAGTGTATGATGGGCATCATCATTAGCAGACACCTCCACATCCTCCTGATGAGAAGGACAGTCTTTTTCAGAGCACACAAAACAAAGTTATGTTGTAGTCGGTTTCACCAAATCTATATCAGAAATCACCACATACAACCCAATTCAACCATTATCATATTAATGTCTAAATAAAAAAGATGCATCCCTTAAATTATCGTCATCTACTAGAGGTTACTCAGTTTTCCAAAAATATTCAAGGTTTTATATATGATGATATTCGGTTGAAGCAATGGATTAATTAGTCCTAAATTTTAACTGACTTTCAATATTATTAGTAATTTCATCCAAATTCATACAACCATGATGATTTACCACTCTAGTAGATTGAACAAAATAGATAAATTCCTCCTTGGTATAAATTACCTCACTGTTGAATCATATTTGCGGAGACCTGATTACCAATAAAAAAATTAATAAAATATTATTTACTACATCAAAATTTTATATTATTAAAATTTGTTTTCAATAATTGACTTTATCTTGAATTTTTTTTATGTATTGGTATATTACTATTGATCTATTGTGATGGTGATATTATTACAAAAGAAAATTTAATATAATGTTGTATATTTTAATTATATATGAATGAATAATCATGAATCAATCTTGATACTTATGATTAGTTTATCATTATCTTATAAACTAACCAAAACCTAATGGTGGACTCCTAGAGTCTCTATTATCAAATATTTCAGTAACCACCAATCTCATTTAAAACATCAATGCCTCTTTTCGAACACCTCTTTAGGGACACCTCTGCTGGGATGCCTCTTTAGGGACACCTCTTTGGGGACACCTCTTTGGGGAATTTTGTTGATTGTCATTCAATTACAAACATACCCATGTGCATGTGTGGGGGTATATGGGTATGAAATACATAACTTTTTCTAAGTTGACACATGTGTCCTTACATACATCGTAAGAGATGACTCGTAGGTCATCAATGTGGGAAAATAAATACAATTATTCCCAATTAAATAAGCACATACACAAAATAAGACTTGCAATTTCAATTATGCATTGGTCAGACATCTGAAGATCACCCATCACACAACATACCATGTTTTTTGGTATACATATTATATTATACATTTTATATAATTTTATCTTTTACTAGATGAAATATATAATAAATATCTACACATCTTTTCAAGAAATTAACATTTCAATTTGTATTTATAAATATATATCTATTGATAACATTTAATAAATTTAATTATAACTAATATAAATTACATTTACATAACAACCATTTACAATAATGGACACTTGTTATTCTCAATTTTAGAAAATTTCATATATATATATATATAATATTTTGTTAATTCTACTAATTTTAAAAATATAAGTAAATATATTTTATACTTTATTGAATAAATTTATTATTATTAGTAAGTAAAAATAATATAATTTACACTTACATTAAAACCATTCATTAATATAATATAAACTTATGTAATATTTAGTTTAATAAAATTACATATATATATATATATAATCATTTTTCTACATTACATTATTTAATTAATTATATTTCATAATTTATTACATCAACTAATTATTATTTAATCTAAACATAATTTCAAATTATTATTTATAAAAAACATTTTTATACCGTTGACAAAAAAAATTATATATTTTTCAATAAATATAAATATGATACTTAATATAAAAAAGTTTTATAATTAATTTATAAAATAATATAATTTAAATTAATATTACCTTATAATTTATGAATTCAAATAATAATTATTTACACTTAATATAATTTACAATTATTATTTATAAAAAACTATTTTTATACAGTTAACAAAAATAATTTTCTATATATTTTTTATTAAATTTAAATATGACATATATAACAAAAATATTATTCATAAATTATATAACTAGTCTTTAAAATTTTATAATTTAAATTAATATTACTTAAAAACTAAAATATTTGATAACATATTTAATTTTCTTAAACATTCAACATGAATTCATCCAACATTTTTTACTTAACATAATTAATTTTCCAAAATATTCAATATGAATTCATACAACATACAACCATTCAAAAATAAAATCAATCAAAAGAAAGCAATTTACACATCACGCATAAATAAATATGAAATAAATAAACCATACACACAAACACTAATTTCTATACATCACAAATCAAATAAATAAAAAAATACAAATGAAATAAATAAACACAATTAAACAATTAAAAATTAAATAGAAATTTGACCTTCTTAAAAGCAGAAAATATTTGTTGATAAAGAAATTATGTTGGTATTTACAGCAAAATACAAAGGAGAAGAGTTGATTTAGGGGGGGGGGGGCTCCTTTTATAGATTTTTCACAGTAAGATGTGTGAACCCCATTCATGTATCCTTCATTCTGTCTGCGAAGGATGTATGAACGGTGTCCATGTATTTTCCACCGCGCCTAATATGTGTCAACCCCATTGATGAATATTTTCATAGAGGGAAGCATGAACAGGGAACACATCTTTCCTCATGTCTGCGAAGGATGTGTGAATGGGGTTTATACATCTTCCACCGCACATAAGATGCATGATACATGTTCACACTTCTCTAGTGGGGGAAAGATATGTGAATGTGGTTCATGCATCTCCAGACCCATTTTTTAAAATAATTCCAACAATATCGCATTTTGTTAAAAAAAATTAAAAACCCATTTTAAAAAATTATTTGGGAAATGCTATCATGAGAAGAAGTCAGTGGGGTTTTTCCTGTTTGGGTTCTACTAGTGATGAGTGGCCATGTAGAAATTCTCTTGAAGGAGGAATATATTAGTGTGTTTTTTAGGGATACTAATGGTGGTCGCTGGAAACAGTGGGGAGTGGTTAACTATGCTGGTTCTAGGGGTGGTACGAGTTTAGATAATTTTTTATAAGAGGTTTTTATTTTATTTTTAACAAAATTGTATAGGGTTGGAAGTATTTCCAAAAATGAGTATGAAGATGTGTGAACCATTTTCTTGCATCTTTCCTCCACCAGAGAAGTGTGAAATGGTTTCATGAGTCTTAGGCACAGTAGATGATGCATGATCCCTATTCACACATCCATCGCATACATGATAAAAATGTGAGAACCTTGTTCATGCAGCTCTTCATGACAAAGAAGCATGAATGAGGTTAACGCATCCTCCTCGGATGGGATGAAAGATACATGAATGGGGTTCACACATCTTACCATGAAAAATCTATTAAAGGGAGACCCCCCTCAAAATTCCTTCTTCTTTCGTGGATTTTGTTACAAAGCCTTGAATACATCCTTTCTAGACAAATATTTTTTGATTTAATGAAAATCAACAATAGGCATCCCTGAAGAGGTCTCCCTGAAGAGGTGTCCTCGAAGAGGTTTCCCCAAAAGGGTATCTGAAAGGAGGCATTTTTTTTAAAGAACATTGATAGTTTATGAAATATTAGATAATAGAGACTCTCGGAGTCCACTTATATGTTTGGGTTAGTTTATCAGATAATGATAAACTAATCATAAGTCTCAAGATCAAGTCATAATTATTTACTAATATGTAATTAAGTTATATCAAATTTTATCAAATTTTATTTTGTAATAATATAATCATCACTATACCTCAATAGTGGTAAACCAATACATAAAAAACTTCGAGATAAAGTTAACTATTCAAAAAAAATTAAATAATGTAAAATTTTGATGTACTATATAATATTTTATTAATTTGTTTTTTATAGGTAATCATTTCAACCCAAATATATTACAATGATGAGTTAATTTATACCGACCAGTGTTTTAACTATAGTATTCCACCTACCAGAGTGGTAAATCATAATGGCAGTATGACATTGGATGCAATTCGCAATAAGATTCATAGTCGGTTAAAACTAACGACTTCTCAATCCATTTCTTTAAGAACATATCGACATCTAAAACATCATAAATGTTTCTGGCACAACGAGTAACCTCTAGTCAATGGTGATGATTGGATGGATACATCTTCATTATTTATATAGCAGTGTGATAATGGTTTGATGGAGTTGTATGTGGTGATTTTTTATATAGACGTAGTGAAACCGACTACTACAGAACTCTGTTTTGTGAGCTCTATAGAATTTGGACCTTCACATCTATCTTTTTTGTTGCCTCTTTCTCATATGACTCGTGTGATAGAAGAAAATTATGAGGAATATGATCAATATTTTGAAGGAAATGTAGATGAAATCCTATTGGGTGATGATATATTGAATGAATGTATATATGAGGTAGAAGAATCTATGGATCCATTAGGAGATGATGTGGGTGAGGGTGATTTGGAGAATGAGCCTTGTAAGGTTCCTTTAAGAGATAAGAACCCATGACATCCACCAGTTAGTGGTAACCATCCTTCAGCATTGAGTTCTTTATTTTAATGAATGTCTCTTCAAAAACAATTTTTTTGTGATGTCATTACACTAGCTTATAAATTCCCTGGAATTATAGGGAATAGGTCTACATCAAACGAAAATTCCATCTATATGGGGTTGTGAAAGTCAATTTTCCATGAAAAATGGGATAAATCAATACCACATTGATAGAGATTTTACATTTGTGGTTTATATGTCAAAGAAGACAAAATATCTAATTTGTTGTGAAAAATATGTGATATAATTTAAATTTTTATTAAGGTAAATATTTGATAAATTATTTTCATGTTGGAAGAGAACCAAATTAGAATTCCCACACACATGTGTGCTTCCATTCTTGTAGCTGGATCACTCTTCCCTTGATGAAGAGTTTATATCAATTTTTTTGTGGGATGATACGAACATGTCTGGATGTTCTTGTTGCACTTGTTTAAGAAATAATTCAATTATAGTATAACTATAATATATCATACAAAAAATTGTGGAATTAAAATAAGAAGTCAATTGTATAAGTGAATGGTTATTGGGATGAATCTTATATAATGATGCTATAGATTATGGAATCTTTGTCTCTAAATAATCAGATTTCTTATCATTTGGACACTATTGAGTGTGTGTCCCCCAATAATCATGTTGATCGATAAAAGGTGAAGTTAAATAGGATTTTTTGGGCATTCAGGCCATGCATCGTTTCCTTTATTTACTGAAAACAATTTATTCAGGTCGATTGAACAATCCATTAGGAAAAGTGTATATATGTTCTACTCATTATTTCCACATATGATGGAAATCGTACTCCCCACCCACTTGCATTTTCTATTGTTGAAAGGGATGATTTTGAATGGTGGAGCTAGTTTTTTTCAAGTGTATGCATTCATTTCACACAAAAAAGGGTGTATGATTGATATCTAATCATCATCAAGCGACCATAGAGGTCGTGACTAGTGATGGAGTTTTATGGACTGAGCCGATTCCTTGTAATAATTTTTTCATTAGACATATTTCATGTATTGTGCATAAGAATTTTAGACATGAGTGCATAAATAAGGAGACCCTCAAGTGGGGTATAATTTTCTAAATATACTTTTTAACAAAATTTAATATCCATTGTAATTCAATATTATCTAACAATTTCAACATATGAGCCCAAACAAAAAAGTTTGATCACTACCTTTAACAAATTCGAACTACTATTAAATATTTTTATAAATAAATGATTCAGATTTCAACGGAAAAATGTCCATTAGCATATGATGGTGGTAGAAGATATGGACATATGACCACTAATATAGTGGAGTGCATAAATGGAGTCTTAAAGGGTGTGCAGAAACTTATGATCATAGGGTTAGTGCAATAGAATTTTAATAGATGTGTGCACTACATTGTTGATCTTTCCCAAATGGCCTATCACATGATGGAAACTAGTATGCATTTTACATATCATTTCCAAAGTTATATTTCTCAGATTCTGAATGTGGCTTCTATATGGAGCGTTTTAGACTTTGATAGGTAAAATAAGAGATTTCCTGTAAGTTAGTTCTTTGATAGAGCTATATAAAGCAGTGGTCGAGTGCTTGTGGTGATGTTGGATAACAAGTACTATGATTACATCAACTTTCCTGCACTGTGATATCCTTGTGCACAGGTTATCACAGCTTTTGATTTGGTAAATGTATTGTGGGATCCATATATTGACTTGATGTGTCACATAAGAACATTTGTTAACTTATATAGGTTATGTTGGATGCAAGTTTGTGAATTTCATCCTATCCCATTTCTTTTTTATCTTCCAACCATCATCCCTGATATTTCCTTTTTTCATATGTTGGTTTTGTTTTCATTTATTATTTTGCAATGTCTATAATTTCGTAAATTATAAGATTCATACTACCTGGTTGTAACCCTGAGGTAGACCAAGGTGAAATCGAATTTGAAATGAGATGGATAAGCCTCAGTAATGGGGAGAGAGGATACAATGCATTTTTTTCATGCAAAAGTACATACAAGTAAGAGATGTCTTCTTATAGAAGAACAGAGCTCCACATCCCTTCATCAATGATCGAGTCTTTTTATTGTATCATTAATATGTATATTTTGGTTTTTTATGAGGAATTTTTAATATTGAATCCTTTTATTTCTGATTTTCTCAATTTCTAACATGTTTCAATTTTGGTTTATCTCATTTCTAGATTCTGTAATAAATAATTTTGTGATACTAAAACTATTAAGAAATAAACATAGAATGAAAATGAATATGTCATGCTTCCAGATGTTCAATTTGGTGTTTTCATCACTGCTGGTTTATATTATAAATATCAGAATAAATTAAACTTCTTCTATTAGGTCTCTACCCTACAAGAAGAATAACATTACCATGTAAATTAAGAGATCTTATATTCTTTTGGTTTGATCATAGGGGGTGGGGCTAAAATACTTTATCCAATATGACATGCCTTTTCTATAACCTTTTAGGGCCATCTTACACATTTTGCTTAATTATCCATTCAATCATCACCACTATGCTACAAGCTACCATGGACAACAATCCACAAACAACCAATTCCTCAAATCCGCAATGTAACAAAGACATTAATCCACCTACAATGAATCAATCCTAAATAAAAAATATTAACACAATCATTTTTCATTTTTTTGTTTTAGATTAATTTTTCAAAAAATTTACAATTTTGTTTAGTTCACTATAAAAAATTAACGATGATATCATCTGTGCATATGGTAGGTTTTCCCTTACTCAAATTCCAGGATAATCATGAATCATGTCTACATTTGGAGGGATGTCCTATACCTCAATTGAGTGTATGTAAATCTCAACATTTCCATCATATCGCACCACTTCGGGCTATTGTCCCCCATCTTCGTCGCACTAGATTATATGGCATAGAGATGTGCGACACAACCTTTCTTGATCATCATATTATTGCATCGCTAGTTGAGAGATGGAGACAAGAGTCACTTACATTCCATTTTAATGATGGGGTCATGACTGTTACCCTATAGGATGTGTCCATTATGTTGGGCCTCCCCATCAACATTGTGGTTCTGACAGGCCGAGTTGGAGTACATTAGCCTGAGTTTTTTCATAGACTAATGGGCCTAGAGGTCCATGATGATGGCAGGACCATCATCGTTGGTAGATTACACATTCCTTGGTTTGACCATAACATCACACATTTAGTTGAGGATGTTGACGAGATCACTGTGCTACGATTTTCACGTGCATATATTTTGAGGATTATAGGTGGAATGATTTTTGTAAATCACACCAATATTTTTTTTCATGTGATGTAATAACCTTTTTGGAGGATTTAGACTCGGCATTCCATTATAGCTGGGGGTCTAATTGTATTGCATATACATATTTGGCGTTATTCAATGCATGTCACATAGATATGATGTAGATAACAACATAAATAATTCTTCTATAGATTTTGGTATTGGAGAACATCCCTCGTTTAGCTCCACATGCTCATGCGTTTTTTCCAGTAGATATATTAGCATAGACTCCACGTGGATGTTGGTATGTTATTCTTTCTTTATAATGTAGAACATAATAGTATAACTTTCTTTCATAAAATGTAAATATAAAAATATTATCTAGAGGTGGGTTCAGGCACATCGACATTAAAATTCTCAAAGACATGATGTCCATGTAACGACCCAAACATTCATTAATGGAAATTACACTTGATCTAATTAAATGTATTATTATGGTTATATAAAATGGGAAATTCATTGGTTTTATGTTTTGAGATTTTAAAATACCATTATGAATTGTGACCATTGCTAATATAGTTGTCGAACTTAGATCACATGATTAGTATAAATATAGGGCTTTAAAAAATCCAATTTACTCAGAAAAAAGAAGTGATGGCCTCATCCAGTAGACTTTCCCCATATGAAGCCCATTTTTTAGAGCTTGGAAAGCAGGTGTATTCATTGGGCATTGCTTTTGAGCAAGCTCATGCTAATCTTGAACATGTTAATCATGAGCCGAACCGACTACATGAGAAGTGGAATTTAATAGATATTACCACTCGAGCAATGTTATCAGAGCCACCCCAAGAGTCTATCACCATCACACACCTTACTCTTCGGTCATATGCAGATGTTATAAGGGGTTATGTAACAAGACCCTAGAACTATGACTTTGTACATTATTTTTGTATAAATAATGTGCATTCATTTTATTATTGTTACTTTGTAAATAGGTTTTAAAGAACAAATAGTATTTTTATTTAATATTCAACTAAGAAATTTATTTTGATGAATGAATGGATTTTTAAATTAAATATTATTTTAATAAAATATTATTATTAGTAAATTACATTTTTTTAAATATAAATGATCATATAATTTTTTGAATGCAATTGAAATTTTTATTAATGTTTGAAAGTAGTTTTTTGTCAAAACCCATGAATTTTCAATAAATATCAGTTTCTATTTTAAAATTAAAAATTCATATATTTAAGAAATTATTTAGATAAAAGGAATATTATTTTTGGAATCCGAATGTAGAAATCATCCAATGGTGAATTTTTCCTAATTTTATGAGACTGTCAAATTTTTGCGTAAAAATTAAATATCGTTTAAATATATAATGTGTTTTATGACATCATAATGACCCAATAGTGATGTAATAAAATACAATAAACAATATGTTTGATCAGTATATGGTTTTCCATTAAAATAATGGAATTTGGGGTTTCATTGATTTATTTTACAAAGCTTTAGTGTACCCTTCATGGCTTATAAGACATTTTGTATTTTTAAATTGTTTTCGTTGAGAGTGTGACTCACCTCCACATAAGAAACTCTATTATTTTAAGATGTTCGACCATTGTCCTTATAAAATATTTTCTTCCACTCCCATTTTTTTGTAACTATAGTCAAAAACCATGGTTTGGATTGTGGTTTTGATTAGATTAATGTGAGGTGTCCGAAACCTAAATAATAAATAATTCTCTCCACTTTCCTATAATCCCACCCAAGCTCCCACTTTCTCTTCACTCAAAGCCTTTGGAGTTCGACCAAACCCTACCCTGTTTTATCTAGAATCCTCCCAAGGTGCTCAAGAACCCATTAAGCCTCTCTCAAGCCTATCCCATGCCTTAGGGATCACATTTCTAAGTAAGGGATTTGTTCTTTTCTCATTTTTGTCCAATATTTTTTTAGTTGTTATGCCATTTTTTCAATTAAAAATGTTGGGGTATGATTTATCACCTCCCCCATACTTCCCTCCTTATGTTTAGATTATGGGATACTCCTTTCTCTATCGTTAATTCCTCCCTTGTACTCCCGTAACCATGCCGAAATTGCGTGAGGAATTTCACTCTCCTCTTTTACATCCAAGTAATTATTCGTATTATGCATCTAAATTATATTACGTTTTTTGGGACATGTATCTATATGACCCCCTTAGTTTCCATTTCATGTACATATGATGAATCACCCTTTACAATATCATCAACTATTTTTATGACTTGTTATGTCACGTCGTTATGCTACCGAAATTGCACCGTGTTTTTCCAAGCCTAGATCATTGTGTATTGAATACCATACCCAAGTCTCTATCAACGGTATTCACCATTATGACCATATACACATTCAATGGTACTTCAATTTATTTATTTCACATTACTTAATCATGGAATAAATTATTATGTTGATTGATTCCATGATATATGATCCATGTGGCACACTTATGCATGAAATGAAATGATTATGAAGGGTGTGCCCTGATAGCGCTCCAATGCATTGGGTAAAGTATAGTATCATGATATTTCATGTTAACTAGGTGTTGAATCATTCTAATTCAAGTGAAATGAGGTTGTAATTTTACTACATGCTCAATGATGGTTTACTCATGCTCCATGTGCAATGAGACTTGGCTCGTGCTAATTACATGTTAAGTGTTGTTTCCACATTTCGATGTTATGATTATCATGCTTTATCATGCCATTATGTTCATCTTTCTCTTGTTCTACATTGATATGACAATTTTCTAACATGAATTGTATTCCTCATTTTATTCCATGTTTACTCCCTAACAAGGTCTTATAGCTCACCCCTTTCTTATACATGTCCTCAGGTTATCCCATGAAATGCTAAGTACGACGTAATGTTGTGGTCATGTAAAGAATGATTTCGATAAATATGTTGTGTTTCATGATTTAAGTTGTTGTGTAATGTTCATAAGCCCCAAAGACACTAGACCTATCGATCTTCCATGTTTTATCAAGTGAAGATTTTATGTAATAAATCATGATTAAGTTTGTAATAAAATCAGGATTTTTATAGTTGGTCTCAAGGGCTAGGATTAGTTATTTTTGGTATTAGGATTAGAAGTCCCTAGTGAATAATTTGAGACAAGAATATGTATAATAAAAACATCACTAGGTATTAGTGAGTATTGAGTAAGTTTTTTATCATGAATATACATCCATGTCGGGATACGAGCAGGTAGAGGCGTCTCTGGCATGGATATATCCTAGGGGTAAAACCTGAAAACACCCCTTTGAGCTAGAATCGTACGAGAACTGGTGCACGAAAATGAGTCTTGTTGCACTCTTGGTCACGACACTCCCTAGGTATATTCTTTGGTAAACTCAAATGTTTAGTATGACCCTTTATTAAGGGAATTAGAAAAATTCCCCTAGGAATATATGTTAGAAAGTAGATCATGAATAGAATTGATTGAAGCCTATGGATTCATAAGTTATGGAAAGAAAAGTTATTTATATGTCCTCAGTTTTGTCTTTGGAATACCCTTTAGGTGTTACCCCTCACTTTCCTTTTATTCGATCAAATGGCTAGTAATAGGAGGACTCGAGCTAATAACAGAATTGAATATCAATGTGATGACTATGCTAATGATATGCCCAATCTGATGGGAGTGGGAATCACAAACATTGTCACGATTCACTCTTAGTTAACTCAAGATTTGAATAGAAACTTGGATCAAGTGTAACATTCAACCCCACCTAAGAAATAAAAAGTCATTATCGAGTGCTTCACGAGACAAAGGCCTCCTACTTTTAAGGGATCATCTAATCCCTCAGTCACCGAAAAATGGATCAACTCCATTGAAAAGATATTATGTATAATTAAATGGTATGAAAAAGAGATAGTTCATTTGGATGCTTATTTTATGGTGTATGAAGCCAATCAATTGTGGACGTTGATCAAAAATATGAAGCCTCTGGAAGAGATCAATGCATTTGAATGGAAGGATTTTTGAAAGATGTTTTTTTGATAAATATTGTTTGTGCACCCTCCGACTTAAGATGGAAAGGGAATTTCATTCCCTTAAGAAAATAGATGACTAATCTATCAAAGCATATGAGAAAAACATCACAAGGCTTGTACAACACGCCTTCGGATTTTTCATTACCACCGAATGCAAGGTTTATTTCTTCTTTGGTGGGATGAAATGAAGCCAACAGAAAGTGCTGACAATATGTAACATCAATCGCTATAAACAAATTTTATGAAGTTCCGTCATGGTCAAAATGGATATTGATGAACTTCAGGGGTATCATGGGGATAAGAAGAGTAAGGTAGAATTCAATTATTGTAGACTGATAGATAAATCCAATGGTGCTAAGAATATCCAGCACCCCACTTTCCAAAAGAGCAGAAAGGAGCACCCCGAAAATTGATAGAAGGGGATGAGGACATTTTTAGTTGTGGAAGAGAAGGGTTCCTTGCTGTTAGAGGCGAGTAATTCTCAATTCGAACCTCGATGCATTGTACATTTCTAAAACTACAAATAACCAGGGCATCTTACAGATCAGTTCCCTAAGCCCAGGGTTTTCGGAAGTAGCCAACAACCTCTAAGGTAGCAAGGGAGTGCTTTTTCAATCACTACTGCCAATGTGAACCCCAAAAACGATGTGGAGATAGGTACGCTATTTATTCATTACATAATAGGGAATTTACATTTGGATTCAGGTTCTATTCATTCTTTTATATCCCAAAATATCAGTAGAACAATCCCAACACCACCCCAAATCATGGAAATAATGATGACAGTGAGTACAGAAAATGGGGAAATCAGTGCATCCCATGAATATAACTCCTCCCCTATCATAATCTATGGATTAAATTTCCTGGATAACCTCATCATACTCCCTATAGTATAGTTTGAATCAATTAATGGAATAGATTGTCTTTCCATATATAAATCCAACATAAATTGTTGTGATAGGGAAATCACTCTCCATGTAGAGAATCGACTCTCGATTCTATAAAAGTGCAAGGAGGAAGATGAATATTGTTTAGATCCATCATCTCAAGCATGAATATTACTTCCCTATGAGCATGCATATCTGGATCAGATGATTGAGTCTAAGGAGGAAACCATACTTGAAGACATGCCTATTGTGTGGGAATTCGCTGAAGTGTTTCTCGAGGAATTGTCTAGCCTTACTCCTAGAAGAGATGTTAACTTCTCAAATGATCTTATACCTGAGGCATTTCCAATATCCAAGAATCCATATAAAATGGATATTGTGGAGCTTGAGGAGAATAATAAACAAATACTGGAGAATTTGTATAAAGGCTTTATACACCCAAGTGCTTCCCCTTGGGGTGCACCAATTCTCTTCGTCAAGAAGGATGATAGGTCAATTATCCTTTGTATCGATTATCGTGAACTTAAGAAAATCATGATAAATAACAAGTATCCTCTCCCATGAATCGATGAATTATTCTATTAGCTGCATGGAGCATAATACTTCTCCAAGTTAGATTTCTGGTTGATATATTATCAAGTAATGGTGATGAAGGATGATATCCCCCATACTACTTTTCGTTAAAGATACAGGCACTATGAATTCATAGTAATGCCTTTCAAACTCACTAATGCTCTTGTAATCTTCCTTGGCTTGATGAATAGAGTCTTTAGCGATTACCTCAGTAAAGTTTTGGTAGTCTTCAATGATGATATTTAGATATACTCCAAAACCATGTAGGATCATGAGGAGCATCTAAGAACTATACTAGAGACCTTGCAGAAAGACAATATCTATGAAAAGTACATAAAGTGTGAGTTCTAATTGAAGGAGGTATCATTCTTGGTCTATATCATCACAAAAAATGGGATATTTGTGGATCCCTCCAAAAAAAATGCAATTGAGGGAAGGTTGAGGCCAACATCAGTAATGAATCACCATAGCTTATTGGGGTTTGCTGGACATTATCGATGTTTTGTGAGAAATTTCTCATGATTGTCTCACCATATTACCAAGATAACTCAAAATGAAGTAAAGTTTTCTTGGAGTTATGAATTTTAATAATGCTTCAAATATTTTTAAGTGAGTCTTATCATTGCTCCTGTGCTCACATTACCCAAAAGTGGATAACTTTTTGTGGTATTCAATGATGCATCGAAGAAGGGCTTGAGCTGTGTGTTGATGAAAAATGAAAATTTCAATGCCTTTGCTTCAATGAAATTGAATGGTCAGGAGTAGAATTATCCAACACATGATCAGGAGTTGGCTGCGGTGATCATCACATAAAAAATTTGGCAACATTATCTATTTGGGAAGAAGTGTGAAATATATATAGACCACAAAATCCTCAAATTTATATTCGCACAGAAAGAGTTGAACATACACCAACGAAGATGGTTAGAGATAATCAAAGACTATGACTTCTCAATCCATTTCCACCCTAGGAAAGAGAACAAGGTGGATGATGCTCTATGTAGAAGGGACCGATCGAGTCTATTATAGATGAGAATTTAGAAGGATCTAATCTTCCTCGACTTGATTAAGATGGACAAGGTAATCATAAATAAGGGAGCATCATCAATCCTTTCAAAAATTATTGCTCAACCGTCTCTTTTAAAAAGGTTAAAGGATTCTCAAAAGGATGATGTGGGAATAGAATAAAGTGGAAGCTATCTGAAAAGGGAAATAATCAGAGTTCAATGTTAATGAAGAATTAATTGTGAGATTTGGGAAAACACTATTTGTTCTATCATGTCAAGTGGAGAATAAAGAACTCTTGGATGATTCATATAGTTTGAATTTCTCTATTCACCCATTAAACACAAATATGTATTGAGATTTATGAGAGAATTATTGGTGGGATAATATGAAGAAGGAGATCACTGAGTATACATCAATGTGCATGGTGTGTCAGCATGTGATGGTAGATAGGCAAAAGTCTTAGTGGAGGATGGAACCATTGCCCATACCATCATGGAAATGGAAAAACTTCCCCATGAACTTTGTCTCTAGACTTCCGAATACATCCAATGGAAAAAATTCAATCTGAGTTATTATAGATCATCTTACAAAGTCTACACACTTCATTGTAATTCGAGTGGATTTCTCATTGGATCAACTGACATGGATATATATCAGGGAAGTGGTAATGCTGCAAGGAGTACCACTATCTATTGTATCCAATCAAGATCAAAGATTCACCTCTATGTTTTGGAAGAGTCTTCAACATGATCTGAATACTGAACTGAACTTCAGTACGACCTATCATCCTCAAACTAATGTCCAATCTGAGCAAACTATTTAGACACTGATGGATATGTTAAAATCATGTTCTATGGACTTAAAATGAGGGTGAGACCAATATCTTTCACTGGTTGAATTCTCCTACAATAACAATTTCCACTCGATCAACTGAATGGAACCTTCTGAATCCCTGAATGGAAGGAGGTGTGGAACACCGACATGTTGGGATGATATTGATGAGAATAAGATATTAGGACCATAAATGGTGTAGAAGGTGAAAACCATTCACCATCATTTCAAGGCAGCCCGGTTTCTAAAAAAGAGTTATGCAGATAACCATCGATGAGACCTTGAGTTTCAAGTTGGAGATGTGGTATATCTATGCATATCTCAATTAAAGAAGGTCTTAAGGTTTGGAACAAAAAGAATGTTAAGTCCAACATACATATGCCCTTTTGTGATTCATTATATTGTTGGGGTTGTGGCCTATCGACTAGCACTTCCACCTACCATGGCCAAAGTACATGATGAATTTCATGTATCCCTCTTAAGAAACTACATAGCAGACCCTTCACATATACTCTATTACAAGGTAATATATCTAGAGGATGATCTTTATTATGAGGAGTGACCAGTGAAGATCTTAGATCATAGATAAAAAGTTATACGGAATAAGACAATGCCCTTCATCCAGGTGTTGTGGTGAAACCCCAAGTTTGATGAAGTGACGTTGGAATTGGAGGAGATGATTAAGCATAGTTACCCACATCTGTTTTGTTGTAGGAAAATGAAATTTTGAGGAAATTTCTTAAAAGGTGAATATTATAACGACCCCAACATTCATTAATGGAAATTTTTATTGATCTAATTAAATCTCGTTTTATGGTTATATAAAATATTAACATCGTAGGTTTTCTTATTTAGGATATTAAAATACCATCATGAATTGTGATCGAATCTAATATATCCATTGAACAATGATCACATTATTAGTATAAATACAGGGCTTGAAAAAATCCAATTTTCTCAGACAATGGAAGTGATGGCCTCATCCAATAGACTTTCTCAATTCAAAGTCAATTTTTCAGAGCTCGGAAAGGAGGTGGCTTCATTGGGTTTCATTCTTAACCAAGCCCAAGACAATCATGAACATGTTATGCTTGATTGGAACTAACGATGGGAGAATTGGATGTTAATAGAGATTACCACTTGAGAAATGTTATCCAAGCCACCCCCAAAGTCTATCACCATCGCACACCTTAATCTTCAGTCTTATGAAGGTGTTATAAGGGGTTATGTAACAAGGCCCTATCATTATGACTTTGTACATTTTTTTTATAAATAATGTGCATTAATTTTATTATTGTTACATTGAAAATAGTTTTTAAACACTAGTAGTATTTTAATTAATATTCAACAATGAAATATATTTCGACAAATTAATAGATTATTGAATTAAATAATATTTTAAAAAAATAATATTTTTTATTATTAAATTAATTTTTAATAAATATAAATGTTCAAATAATTTAATGAATGCAAGTGTACTTTTTATTAATGTTTGAAAGCATTTTTGGTCGAAACCCATGAATTTTCGATAAATGTAGGTTTTTATTTTAAAATTAAAATTTAACACATTTAAAATATTATTTAGATAAAATGAATATTATTTTTGCAATCAGGATGATGAAATTATCAAACGGTGAATTTTTCATAATTTTTTTAGACAATCAAATTTTTTGGTATGAATTTAATATCGTTTAAATATAAAATGTGTTTTATGACATCATAAAGACCCAATAGTGATGTAATAAAATACTAGAAACATTATTTTCTGCCAATATATGTTTTACCATTAAAATAATGTGATTTTGGGTTTGCTTTATTTATTCTACAAATCATTAGTAGACCCTTCACGATTTTTAAAACATTTTGTCTTTTTAAATAGTTTTCCTTGAGTGTGTGACTCACCTCCACATAAGAAACCCTATTATTTAAAAATTTAGGAAATTGTCCTTATAAAATATTGTTTTTCCAATCCCCTTTTTCCAAAACCATGAGCAAAACATAGCGGTTGTTTGTGGTTTTGATTAGTTTAATGTGAGGTGTCCCAAACCTAAATAATAAAGAATTCACTTTCATTTCCTATATAAACCCAACCAAGCTCCCACTTCCTCTTCACTAAAATCCTTTGGAGTTCGGCCAACCCCTGCCCTCCTCCCTCTATATTCCTCCCATGGTGCGCCAAGCTCCCAATAAGCCTCTATAAACCCTCTCCCAAGCCTTTGGGATCATACATCCAATTAAGGGATTTCATCTTTTCTCATTTTTGTCGAATTTTCTTTAAGTTGTTATGCCCTTTTTTTCAAATAAAAATTTGGTGTATGATTTCACACCTCCCCCATACTACCCTATTTATGTTTAGATGATGGGATACCCATTTCCCTCTCATTAATTCACCCCATGTACACCTGTTACCATGCCAAAATTATGTGAGAGATTTCTCTCTCCCCTTTTACATTCAAGTAATTCTTTGGTATTATGCATCTAAATTCCATTAGGTTTGTTGGGAAATGTATATATATGAACCAATTACAATCTATTTAATGTACATGTGATGATAAAACCTTTTCTATATCATCAAAAATTTTATGAATCCTTATGTCACACCGTTATGTGGATGTAATTGCATCGCATTTTTTCAAGACAATATCATTGTGTAGTGAATACCATACCCATGTCTCTATCAAGGGTATTAAACTTTATTCACATATACATACTGAATTTTAAATTCATTTATTAATTACACATTACATTATCATGGAATAACATATAATTTTGATTGATTCCATGTTATATGATCCTTGTCACACACTTATGCATGAAATGAAATGTTTAAGAAAGGTGTGCCCTGATAGCGCTCCAATGCATTAGGTAAAGTATAGTATCCTAATACATCATGTGAAATGTGTTTTGACTCATGATAATAAAATTACACCGAATTTTTACTCATGATTCATGTACAATGAGGGTTTACTCAAACTCTATGTGCAATGAGCATTGGCTCATGCTAATTCCATGTTAAGTGTTGTTGCCACATTTCAGTGTTATGATTATCTTGCTTTATCATACCTTTATGTTCATGTTTCTATTGTGATCCATTAATATGCCTATTATCTAAAATTTATTGTATTCCACATTTTATTCCATGTTTATTCCCATATTGGGCTTTATAGCTCATTCTTTTCTTATGCATGTCCTCAGGTTATCCCATATAGTGAAAAGTATATAAGAATGTAGTGGTCTTGTAAATGAAGATTTCAATAATGTTGTTGTGTTTCATGTTTTAAGTTGTTATATAATATTACTAATCCCCAAAGACACTAGACCTCTTGATCTTCCATGTTTTATGAAGTGAAGAGTTTATGTAATAAATCATGATTAAGTATGTAATAAAAGCAGGGTTGTTATAGTCCACGCCTACAAAACTATTTTGGACAACACTCGACCACATGATGTAAGTTATTATTATTTATATTCTTAAATATTTATTCTTTAATGTATATCGATACATTTATTAATTGATTATTCATTATTTTATTCAGATTACGTCGATTATATATACATTTTATATCATCCAGTGTCTTCAACCGTACTATAAGGCTATGCATACTACCATCTCCTGAAGGCTTCCATTGATTCTTTTTTATATAGCTGAGTGGATTTAGACCTATTGATTTATAAGGTAGTTTAGATTCTTTCAGCATGTTATTTACCCAACCAGTCTTTTAGATTCACTACATTCCCTAAAGATATCAGGGAAGAGATATTATTATTGGAGGAGAGACCATGAAAGGTATAATGATTTATGGGAAAGGGGATTGGAGTTTCAGTTGTGATAGGCAGGGATAATATGTATTTATTTAGTGGATTAAATGCATTATCCATCCTAGTACTATAGGTCCCCAGTCAAATTTATGACATGACATATACGAGGCTTTCATGAGTTGGTATACATTCTTCCTTCTGCTATTTGGCATATTTTTTATTCATATTACGTAACATGTAATTTTGTTTCACATGATGCTCATATATGTCATCTAATTCACATATCAGATCCAGTAGAGAGAGGTGTATTTGACCCAGAATATTATCACACCCTTCTAAATTAGTTGCTTCCTTTTATGGACGAGATTTATCATGGTATTTTCATTGATCAATCCCATGTTGAAGAGGATGTGGAGCCTAGTAAGAATTGTAAGAATCATAGAGATGTACCAGGGGTGGAAACCCTGTTATGGATGTTTCAATTCCATAAGAGGAGGGTGTTCAGCTTGATTAGTAAGATATTGTTGTTCCATAAGAGGAGGGTGTTCAGCATGATCAGTTATATGCTTCTCCAACATCTCATGCACAACTAGAGGTTGATACAAACATTGACTGGATTGAGCTAGATGCATTATTATAGACATCAGTAGCTAAAAAACCATCTTCTTCCCATTTTTGTGAGATTTCATCCAGCATCCACTATTCATAGATGTTTTACATGGTACAGACATTGAGACTATACTTCCATCTCCAGTTGTAAAAAAGGATGTGAAGGTGGCTGTTGATGATGAAGCACAACGTCTGCCAGAGCGCAGACATGGAGAGACATAGTGTGGACGCATCCAGAATATGCCTGGTTGTGGGATAGAGGAGCATCCATGCCAGAGCTATAGATTAAGTTGATTTTTTATTTATTATACATTTTTTATGTTCCTTACTATTATGATTTATAGAGTTATTTTCTTTTTTTAATAAGTGTCTCACTATTATCAAATTATATATTCCTATGATGTAAGGAATAGGGTCATCGTTGATTAATTTTAAGATTGTGTTAGCATATCCCATTCAATAATTATAAAGAATATACCATCATGGTTTGATCATATTTTTGGTATCCTAAATAATGAGTATTGAAGCATATCATCCTTCTTGATGTTATATATGTTCTCAAATCTAGACAGTCATAATCCGAAGATAAATTCTAGTGTATTATCTGTATTAAAACAAATTGAAATCCATTATTGACAAGATACACCATTATAAATATGTTTATGTGTTTTTTCCTTAATGGGGAGGTAAATAAAGATATATAAAATTACTAGAAGAAGTAGTATATCGATTAGAATCAACCCTAATTACAATAGAATGTTTTAGAAGATCAGGTTATTAAAAGATGAATGTTTTTTCTAAATCTCCCTACATTTGTTAACTAAAAATAAACTAAATAGAAAGGGTTTTTAATTCAATAAATCAAAGACATGATAAAAGTTTATGTATGGAAGTGCTCAAAGGCTGCTTACCCTTCTTGTTGTAGTTGAATGATTTTTATCTATTTGTTAAAATGAATGCATCATTTTTATGTTGATTGTTATAATAATAATTAAATATCTCATTTAATATCTTCATCCTGAAATAAAATTGGATTACCCATGATGATAAGAGCCTGAGATCTCATTTCATATGGTTTCATGATCAGTAGGTAGAAGAAAACGTTTTTCCCAAATCAAATCCTATTGTTTTCTAGATAGAGTATGACTCACATTGATTAAGACTGAAATATTGGATGATACATTCTTAAGTATGAACTTATACTGGTGATCGTGATGTACACCAAGAGTCTGACCAGTTGATCAAAATTACCATGAACACTATTATTAATTTTTTAGACTATTTATCTATTATGTATTAATATTTATTTATATTTGTTGATATTTTATACATATTGATAATTTTTTATATAATATGTATTTATATTTAATTATTATTTACAAATATTGATGATTTTTATTTTAATTATATTATCCTTAAGAAGCATGAATATTTATTAATAATTATTTAATGGATATTTATAATTCATGAATATTTTATAATAATTATTGACATTAATTAATATTTATCTAATATTTAATAATTATTCATTAATATTTATTAATATTATTTTTTATTTAATTAATATTTATATTTTTAATAAGAGGGATTCACCCTCAACTTGTTAAAATTAATTAAAATGTATCAAAATTAATTAAATATTTACTATTTTAATTGATATATGTTAATATTTTTGGATTTTGGTTAATTTTTACTTACAAATTATTATTTTATAATTAATATTTATAAATATAGAAAAATATTTTTTCATATTTGTTACTATTTTATTTATATTATTAATTATATAATTAATATTTATTAATATTTTTTGATATCTTCATGAATTAGTAATTAGTATTTAAATTTACTAAATTAGTATTGATGAATTTATTAATTTAACATTTTTGTAGGATGCATGAACAGGGTTCAAAAATACTTTATAACCTTTATAAAGAATTTGTGAACCCCATTCATGCTTCCTGGTGAGGTAACATGCATGAATGGGGTTCACACATCCCCTGACCCATTTTTCAAAATACTTCCAACCCTATCACATTTTGTTTTGAAAAAAATTAAAAATTCTAGTTTAAAAAATTATCTTACGAGTTCGCGGTTATCCATGGTGCACTAGAGATGCTCCAGCAGGAGGGGTTCCTTGTGATGGGAGCCCCTTTTTGACCAGTAGGTGTGTCCCACCCCCTTCAAACAATGTTTTTTTTAGTATTGATTTTAAATTTCCACAGTCACAATAGAATTTTTTTTTTAATTTTTTATCAATGATATGACTATGTAAAATAGCTAGTAGCCCAAATAATTTTCACAGAAATATCTTCACAGTCTTATAAGAATAATAATATTATTATTCTTAAATTATTATTATTATGATAAATATTATTTCACCTCACCGGAAAATTCTACTCCGATGTAATATTGTTGAACTAGTGTTTGATTTCACTAGAAATTAATTGTTCTAACAACCCTTCAAGAACATTAACATATAAATAAATACATGATATATTATTTAAAACCCCTAAAATATTTTAATTCAATCCACATGTAAAAAATTTATTGACAGAAGACTGACCATCCTATATCGGATTGAAGCATCATTTGTGTTGTTGGGACTGTAAATTTTACCTCTTCAAAATTTATATCAAATTTAATTTTCCCAATGGAATAAAATCATGACATGTAAATATTATAACAATTGAAGGTAGAAAGGAACACTTTGGAATTGTATGGGTTGGGGATTGGAAAAATTTCAACCAATGATTGACATAACATCGTCATCGCCATCAAAGCTCAACCCTGGTAAAGCCCAAGGATCGTGTGTGAAGACTTTTAAAGAAAAAAATATAAAACTATAAATACTTTTTTCGATATGGATTAGTTCTCTATATATTCTTTTCACCAGTGATTGCTACAAGAATATTCCCAATTTTATTTCCTCTAGGTCATCCACACACACTTCAAAAATCTACGAGAGCACTACTCGTCGAATTTTATGTCCTATCATGAAAATTAGATGACACCTCTGATGCTATGATGATCAATGCATGGAAATACCTTTGATACATGTGGGTGAGCATGATTTGATCAAACATATCTAGATCATATCTCTCTAGAAAGTGGAAGAAGAGAGAGAATATCTCATGATCTCAACATTAATAGTTTTTTGGTGAGAGACTCTACACCTATTTATATTGTATTAATAAATTAATTGGAAGGGGTCCACGATCCATGAATAGATAACACACTCTATAAATGATATATTATGAAGACTGTGCTAAGTCATAAATATCTGTTACATTATTATCACCTTCTTAGAATATAATAAATTTGTTACTTGATAGTACCTAAGCTATTAACATGAATCACTATTCCTGTAAATTTTATATGGTTCTAGAATATATGAAACTCATATTCACACATGTAATAGTTACAATGTATTAAATTTAATACTTGTAAATACATTTAATAAAAAAATTCAATTCTAAATATTATTAACATGAATAATATGAATTTATTTATTCCTTTGATGATCATAGATCCATGTACTAATCTCAGACCCCAATAGTGGGGCCCATAATGTCTTATATACCTATTCACAAAAATATTGAAGATTATTGAATACGCTTTTGTGTGTAATGCTCTAGATCATTATCTTGATAGTAGTGAATATCATTCACTATCTAAGAGCGGAATCTAGAAACCCGTCATGGATCCTAAATAGATAAGGAGTAGTCATAGAAATGATGACATAACTATGAAAATCCACTATGTAATGTTATCTATTTTTATTTAAATATACCATAAAGAGGGATGAACAATAATGTCGTCACCCTTTATTTCTTTTTTATTTATTAATCTAACAAGATATATTTACTCTTGAATGTCATGGTCGTGGTCTTATGAATGTATTACCATCATGATGAAACGAGCTTGAGGTGTTACTTCCTCAACCAGGAAGCGACAAATCATATCTTGATCATTTAACCAATGTCATACCACCAATGATTCACCCAAAACAAGATACCATGACAAGATTTAATTATAATGTTTTTTTCCTTTTATCAAATTACATGATAAAATATCACACATTGATAATGATATTTAGTCAGGAGACCGATACACATTTCTGTAGGATGTAGTGTCCAATGACACCCAAAACATGATGTTTTCTTAATGGCAGGTATGTCCTCATGATCTAAACTACTAGAGATCACATAGTGAGAACTACATGTGAAGAAGTATCAATCCTTATAAGTCCTCAGAACCTGATAGTAATACAACATATGTGTCTAGTAAAAATAATGTATCCATACTAATATAAATATGATTAAGTTTAAATTATTAGAATCTTGAGGTTCTCATTATATCCATGGATCATCTAAGGAATTTTGATATGCTAATCAATCTATGAACATTACCATTTAAATAGTGGACACATAAATTTATACACTACAATGGTAAGTTAACATCATGCATAACTCATTGTATACATGATCTGGTAATCAAGTACTGAATAGTTGGTTCTAGGTCATCCACTATTACAATAGAGACATCATTGTACATCCTGATATTATTCAAATATTTAGAAAACTCAAAAGTGTGGTATTTAACACTAAAGGGATATCCCTAATCAATTCTGTAGCTTCCTCTAATAAAAATTGCCAATTGGGAACCCACCCACACTTCTTGATGGAGGATAACATCATCATTATCTAGTGGTACATATGAACATCATAATTAGGTTTTCGTTTGTTCTTGTCAGATTATATGGGTATATATATCGCTATATTCTTGTAAGTGTGCTCTCCCTAGGAGAAAAAATATCCCACCTGGGGGATTTTTTCTCAGAAGTTGTGATAAGTTTTTTGAACCCAATAGAAGGTTATCAATGGGGAATATGTCGATATAATGGGAGTTTCATTAGTATATCAAACACCATAAAGGTGGAAAATATGAAAGGTATTATTCCCCAAGTTTCACTCCCATCATCTCCACCAAAAACATTTTAAATGACATAACAACATAATATTAAGTATAAACCACACTTTTTAAAATATAATTTCAATGAGCCATCATTGTTATTGCTTTCTTATTTAAAGTATTTCGGGAACTATGATGAAATCTGAAAGCCTTATGTAAAAAATTTTATGGAATATTATTGATAGAGTAAAATAAAATGTTATAAAAGGAATAAAATAAAATTTTGTGGCCTCATGTGCATCACATTAATCATGAAAGGGGTTCACGATCATAAAAAACAATTCACAAAAACACATGTCTCATAAAGATCTCATAGACCACATAAACCCTAAAGACAACATTAAATCAAAAAATTAGTTAGGAGACTCATGCTCACATGACCTTGACATGGTCAACTGATATGTATAGTATTCAAAGGATCATGAAATTGAGCCAACAGATCCTGTGAAGCCTCCAAGACAATTTTTCATCCATATGTTTAAGGATCAATAAATTTCCAAAATTTTGTTTTACGTTAATTCAAACATTTTTTTAAAAACACATCTTGCGAAGTAAATCATATTGGAAGGTTTCTCAAATGGATCTTGTGATCGGTTCTTTTGGAATGGTCTTCAAAAATAGGTCTATGATAGAGGTCGAGAATAAGATCTCTAAGTGTTGGGAAGCTATTTAATGATCTTCTATCCTCTCCAATATTTATAGGTATTTTCGTATAATTCCAAATGTTGCACATAAGACTATGTATTTCCAAATACACTAATTAGAGATAAAACTAATTCCTTATGTGGGTATTTAGTTTCCACAGAATCTTTCTCATGTCCCTAAAGAAATATCTAGTGAGGGGGGTGAATTTTTTGAGAACCACCAAATGAGATTTAGAAAATTAAAAATGGAATAAATAACTGAATGTTTGTATTATTACCCCAATAAGGAAAAAAAGAGGAAGGTTTCCTAAACTTGAGGATCAAATAAACCTCAAAAGGAAACATCATCTTATGACCTTCAAAAGGACATGAAGATGGTCTTGTGCAATGTATAACCTACTAAAATATACCAAATTCACTATTAATTTATCCTCCATGTTCATGTGGATGTGTCCTATAAAATCATTAATAATGTGATGACCGCCAGATGAGTTACTATGGATCTTAGGACTTGTCAGTATTCGGGTTCCTAGAAATCTATTCAAATATTCAATGAAAATTGTGTGAAAATATCCAAAAATTTAGCATATAAATATTGTAATAAAACTCATAGGATGTTATTAGGTAGTTTGACTGATAACAAGGAGTCCCATTAGAAATTTACTCCTAGTCGTGCAAAATCCCACTAATATGTCACCCATTTCATACATAAGTCCTTCAACAATTCCATGTAGTCTTTACCTCCCCTCAATCTGAAGAAAAATAAAATAACTGTCTATAACAATGATTTTACATCCCCACAAGACCCCTTCATTGTAACATGATGCATCACTAATAGTGAGAGTATTTTTCTTCGACAACACTAGTACAAACATGTGAGATTCCTAGCCTTATTAATGTAAATATGGAAATTAAAAGGTAAATAATGGGAGCCACTTATAAGGGGAAGATACATTAATCTTATAAAAATGTGGTCATATTATCTAGGTAACGATCCATAATTATGTGAGGCCCCCTTGAGAAATAACTTTGATCAAGTGAAATCCCCTAGGTGAGCCACCTTTATCTCATGAAATGCCTAAAAAAATAGACCTATATCTTATAGAAGGTACCAGAAATGGTTAATTAGATCATGTGAAATCCTTTCAGTAGGCACCCTAATATTGAAAAGGTACATTGACATATTGGACCGACCTTTTGGAAGTCCTTAGAATTTTTACATTATTAAACAAGACCTCTTTTAATGGTACAAATTCAATACATGTGGCATTGGTAAGATGATTTAGTGATTTCTAAAAGTTATTCGAAACATATGGTTAGATTTATCAAAACTCATAACATTGTGGTCCAACTATGAATCCATCCCAAATTAGAGAGATATTAACCACGCACAGATGAATATAAATGGGTAAGTGAGGCTTATAACCCCCACCCACCCCCAACAAAAAAATCATTCATCGATGATCCCTCATGTGTAAGATATCAAGTGAAGATTTCGCAGAGTGTCCAATATCTTGATTCCAAAGGTTTTCAACCAGGTAAAATACAACTAACAACCAAATTGATCATGAATCACTCATGGGAACATTGCATTATCACTTGATATAATGCAAAGGGCTCCTAGATAGTTATGTGAAGAACATCTCACATATTTACAGGATCACAAGAGGCCTAAACAAGATAATCCTATACAAAATGAAGGAAGAACTCAATAAAATCTGAGATAATGACAAAAGATATGATAATTACATGAAGAAAAATTCACTGGTCCTCCTTCTCTTCACATGACTCATTCAGATCATGAGAAAATACCAGGTCATGTCACTCACGTCATTTAATGTCCCCTTGAAATATCATTTTGATAATGTGATGTCCTCAGACCATGCCAATGAATGATATGTGGAGACAACTAGTTTTATCTCCAAAGTCTCATAAATCCCAAAATTCTCTCTCTCCATGTATTGGGATATACTCTAGGCAGGTATACCAAGTGATGTGGTGATGCCACTTCATGTTAGTTAGCTCTAATAGATCTCATTAGGCCTACATGCCAAATCTGGTTCCACCCTCTATGAAAATAAAATGTGCATGATGCCCTCTGGATATGCCATATGACCCTCGCGAAGCCTACTAGGATCGACACAAAGATCTCATGACAACATTGGGACATGTCAGAAAGGTCATGTGATGCCCTATGGTCAAGTCACCATGTATCATGCAATATTTTTCAGCCATGGAATCCTGGGTCATGTGACATCATCCGAACATGTAAGCCAAGTCATCCAACACTCCCCTAACATGTCAGCTCTAATCATGAAATTGTCTCCTGATATCCTCACAGAGGTCTTGTGAAATCTATTAAACATGTCAACCTAGATCATGTGATTATCACTAGGACATTCCAGGAAGGTAACCAGTTAAGTCAGGAAGATAACTAGAGATATCAGGCTGATAACTAGTCCATGTCAAGATGAAATCAAAAAAAATTATGGACTTGCCCAGTAATAATATAAGGCATTTTTAGTATGGCATACCTAATTAATCTTAACTATGATGACTCTAATTAACATGATCACCATTATGTATAGGATTACATCCTATGTCCCGAGATCTATATTAAATGTCCAAAGGTAATGTCGTATTACATAAATCCCACATTCATAAGTGGTGACACTTATTACTCTCTATCCATTTATTCTCACACCTAGAATATCTCACTTGGGAATAGGAGTTACAATAATCATATCCTTCGCATCATAATCCTCTATCAAGATAGGGAAACCATAGTGGTTGAACCAAAACTAGTAGCATAGTATGATATTTACAACATATAAGGGAATCCTCAGTGTTTAAGCCCCATCCAATGGCATAATATGATATGTCCCACATATAAGGGAATCCTCATAGCATAATCCCCCATAAACAAAAGTATGAGAATGGTAATTCCTTTTATATATAGGATACATGGGATGCCTTCCTTTGATTATTATCAAATAGGCATCCACCTCAGTATAAGCCCTTCCATTTCTCCCACATACCAAAAATTGACACCCAATATCTTTTAGGGGATGATCATCCATGCTTATACACTAGTAGATTGAGAATTCATCTAAACTATGATGATTATAATTCCTTCCATAACTAGAATATATAGGACACCATCCTAATTCTTGATCTCTATTTTAAGCATACAATGGGTTTTTCTAGTGCATAATACCCACATAAATACGAAATGGGGATAATTAATTACTATCCCCTGATTCTCATATTGATCATATCTTATATGAGCTTTGGGAGTTGCAGTGATTACATCCCTGGAATCTTGAATCTCCACGGGCTAGAGAAACCTCACTATTTAATTCTTGACGGGTGGAATTACATAAGTACCCACAATATAATGGTATCTACATTTGGGAAAGTCCCAAGGACATTATTGAACTATGATAGCTCTCATTCATTCTATTCCATGATACATAAGATGCCACCTCAAGGTTTGAGCTCAAATACCTGGTGCCAAAGTAACCAAACATATTTCATTTCTATATGATGTTAATCTACATGGGATTAATGAAATATGTGGGTTTTTATTCATGTTATAAAACATGATATATAGGACACCTGAAAATGGCTCAATACCGTAATCAAAATATTAAAAGCCTCCCTGGATGATAGACAAACTCTAGAGAACCTGGTTATATATTTCAATATATAAGAATTCACCCACCAATGGGATTTGGATGAATAACCTCTCATACATATATATGAATTCACTAATAAGATCCACACCATTTCATACAAGAGGACTCAACCTAGGATAATTTTTTTTGATAAAAGGTTCTGTATCAGGATTAGGAAGAGATTCCAAAACATATCATAAATATATAATAGATTCCTAATTTAGGAAAAAATTCCCCCACAAAATAGTGTGATGAAACTGACCTCCCATTGTCTCGACCATTGTGAGTTCCTAAGGGTCATTGGGTCTAAATACCCAAAGCACCACCTACCTTTAGAAAGCAGGTCCAAAACCAGTAATGGATGTGGGTGCTTTTTGGAGTTTCCACCTAGGATAAACAAATGGTTAGACCTAATTGAATGATTTTACAAAAATTGACCCCCCCCCAAATCAAACCAATTAGCCTGGCCGACCATATCGTTCTGATAGAGCGAAATTGGTGAACTATATGATAAATCATTTAACTACAACATCTCCTTACCATGATAAAAATGATAGACATCTCAGTTCTCTTCGAACCTTTTAATTATTGTCACATGGGTTGCTTCTTATGCTCAAAATCCATGTGAAATAGTCAATTTGGAATAATTCCACTCAAATATATCTATATAAGAGAATTTACTCCAACTACTGAAATAATCAACAATTACATAGTTATAAAAACTTACTCCACCAAGATTACATCCCTAGTAATGTTACCTCAAATTTTGATTCCTTTGAGTAAAAAAATATGTCCTATGGATTTTAAAACAAAAAAACATTCTTTGAGTAGGATTTAACTATACACCACATGTTTTATTTTTCTTAATATATTCCCATTATATTCTTCTTTTACATACTCGTAATACATATTTTAAACTTTAATAACATCTTTATATCAACATTTTATTTCTATTATAATTTTTATAATAAAATCACATCATCATCATACAAATCCATTTATTATATCGCGTTTAGGTTTTGGTTAGTTTAAAAACCATTATTAAAAATGCAATGAATTTTTAATCCCAAAGGATTATGAAAATATAAATAATAGTAATTTATTGTATTAATTGTGATTTTTTTGTAATTCTATATTATTAACATATAAATATTTATTAATTATTAATATAACACATTTTGTTATCCTAATAAAATCAAAACAATCAAAATATGGATTTTGTATTTGTGAATGTAACTTTTAACATCCAAGGATTTTACATCAAATATTAGAACTAATTATTGAATTTTAATTCTAGTACCATTACAATTTTTATATTATGAAATCATGCAGATAGAATATTTATAAAGACCCATAGAGAAAAAATTGTGGAATAATTATAATTAATAACAATAAAAAACCAATATAAATTATGAATGACTAATAATAATGAAAAAATTAAAAAAAATGATTTATAATAAATGATGTAATTATAAATCTTTTTATGAATATATTATTAATATACTAATGTTGAATTTTCTTATAGAATAAGTGAATTTTATAAAGAGAGTATTTGAGGTAAGTGGTTTTCTTTTGACCACTCTTACATTTTGAGATTTTCAATGTATTATATTTATTTATAAGATTTATATAAAATATATATCTTAAATATTTTATTTCTTTTACCTCCAGTAATTTTTTGGATTTAAAATTATTTTTATAATTCTTCTATCATAGATTTACATGTAAACCATTAGGAAATTTGAAAGGGTTATATTCCATAATCCTTTCCCATCCAATTGATATTCCTTATTCACTCTCTATATTTTTTATATATTATGAATTCTATCATTTGGATTAATTTTTATATATTTTTATCTTTTTTTATAGAATATGTATTCATTTCTATCATATCTTTCATTAATCCTTTATACCTTATAAATTTCTAATGTAATAATTTTTTTCTCTATTGGTTATCTATCTTTTAGAATTCAATTCATTATTATTACCCAATATTTTAAATTTATTATACTATAAAATATTTGTTTCATTTTTTATATTTCCTCTCATATTTTTAGATATATTTTTTTCAATGTGAATTTATTCTGATGAAACATTTTATATGGGATTTCATGACCCATCCTCTATTTATTAAGTTATATACATTTTCCATTAACATTATTCAATGTTGGGTATATTAATCACTTTCTATTATCTCATATTTTATTCCCAATTTTTTCAAAAGAATTTATATTTCCCACTCATAATATTATTTTTAACCAATTGTTACATCATAAAATATGATATTATAGTGAATAGATTACACTATCTACTATGGAATTTTTTTATTTATATTCATAGTGTTTATTACCAAAAATACTTATTTTTATTGTTTTGAATGTTAAATATTTAATATATTATATACCTTCATTATTTATCTTTAACTCTTTTTAAAGAATATTTTATACAGATATAATCTATGTTTGTTACTTATAATTGCTAAAAAATATATCTTACAATTTATTTATAATTTCTTATATTTCTCACCATATTTCATCTAATTTAGATTTATATTTATTCTATGATTCAATATTGGTATGTGTTTTTATTAAAACAATGATTTAAAATAATTTATGTTTCCTTATAAAAATTGTAAACATATATCTTCATGTTTATGGTAGCATTATGAAAATATACTAGAATACACATTTTATGATTTATCTTCCATTTTCCATTATTACTTATAAAGGCTGCTCCCTAATGAAATTAGTATATGTTCAAAACACATTTAAAATATCTTCTTATGGAAAAAATTATCTTTAATTAATTTCATGATAGTATGTTTTAATCCGTTATTTTTTATATTTATTATTTATTTTACAAAGACTAACATTAAACAGTTATTTTCATAAATATTAAATAATTTCTAATATTCCACTAACATATTTTCCATTTATACTAATACAATTTTAAATTAAACCATGTAAATGTAATTTATGATTTATTATTTCTTATTATATCCTTTCATAAAATTTTAAAATATCCAAATAACTTATTTATTAATTATATAAATTATTATGTATACATCCTAAAATGAAAATTAAATCTATATGAGTGGATTAATTTTACACTATAAAAAATACACACTTCATGGTTTTCTAGGGACCTTGTTTCATAACCACCAAAATATTTTACATCAACAATTATTTCATGATGCTTTTTTCTCAACCATTATGAAAGATGAATTCATGATAGTAGCTCATATTTAATTATTATTAAGAGAACATTCAATATATATAGTATAAACTTAGAAAGTGTAAATAGACAAGTCACCTATGTTTTTTATTTAGAAATGGTATTAATTGTCTCCACCTATTAATTATTGATTACATATGTATCAATGGTTTACATAACCACCACTAAATATTCATTAATGTAACTAATTTTGAGGTGCTTATAACCACTAATAATTATTTAGAAGTGGTTACATTTTTAGTGATTGTTTATTTGAATAATAATAAATAAATTTTGTACCATATTTACCAAAGGTCATAACCACTGATAAATATGGTATACAAGAAAAAATAACTTCCACACAAAAAAATAGATATACAAAAAGTTATCCATCTAGTATACCATAACATTAAAAAAAAATATCACATATCAATATACAACCAACGGTGTATATAATAACTTCATCACATAAAAATAAAAAAATGTACACTATTAACTTAGTTTGTAATACAATATTTCAATCAGTAATTTTTCCCAAACATCACGCCCCCTTGCCTTAACTCTCTCTATATGGGTTGTTATACTAATTGACTATATGTCTACATCCTACATACAATTCATAAATTTAATTTATTATATATAAAAAGCAGTGAAGATATTCCAAAATATCAAGAATATATTATCCTAGTCACGTATATTTATAAAATATATCAATGTTATAAAAAATACATCAAGTATATAAAGGGGGATATTAGCAATGTTTCTCCAATTAAAGATTCCTAAAACCAGACACCAAGATTATTTACTAAAGGTAGGATATCATTTATAATGACCCATGACTTACACATACTTTTATTCATGATTTATAAGACAATTTTACAAAAATAAAATAAAAGGATATAGTTGTATAGTGTTTTTGGAAGATTAGAAAACTAATCACATCATGAGAAATGAAAAACAAACTACATCTCTTTTCAAAACAAAACATAGTTTTATTAACCAACATAGAACATCTAAAATTCTGTAGGATTCCCTAGGGAATATACATATAGAAAAGTGTGAGAAAAAAATCATTATAAGAGAATAATCATTGAAATAAATTAAAACATGGGAATCTATAGGAATAACATAATATCGTAAAGAGAATGATCATAAACATAGAAACATAGAAAAATTACCATGAAATCATATGATCATGTGATCATAAACATGTGAGAATTTCATGAAGCATGAAATTATAAGAATATAGAATGGATAACATCCATTATGACATAACATACGATAAACACCATCAAAATCATTGTTTGATCAAGATAATTATGAAGATAACGTAGTGTTCTTAGGCTAACTATCATTATAACAAAGTTTTATTAGGCTGACTACATTTGCAACATAGATGGTATCTTATGATAAATTAACATTACCCAATGTATTAAGCATCTATAATGGACCCACCTGTCACAACATGATATGTGCATGTATATGTCTGACACATGATAAAAATAATAAATACAAAAGTCATAAGGATGGTATAATCCATATTAAGGAGGTGGGTTTCAAAATCTTGTCTTAAGACATATGAGAAGTATATGTAATATATAATCTAAAATTTTACAGAAATAAATATTTTTGAACATTCTTAATTTGAAAGGGGTAATTGGACATAAACATTGTAATTACCCGACCCCAGATACCCAGAGTCGTTGTATTATTAAATAACATTGGCATGATATATAGAAATCATGTCCCGAAAGACCGATCAGTTTAGTAGTCTTGGAATAACTAGATACATTCATAACATTTACATTACATCATAATGTGAAAACTAAAAAAACATATTGTCTTCATATACCCTCATATTATCCCTACATTTCATTCATAAAATACTTCTTCACAACATGGGAAAATAAAACATTGAAAGGGGTGAGCTCAGATGCTCAGTAAGGATAACAATATAGCAGAAACTTTCATAAATAAGCATAAAATTTTAAGGCAATGTATTACTAAAAAAATCCTTTTAAAATTGAAATTCAGCATAATATGGTAGAAATAAAATGAAATAATTCCATTTACTAATTCACATAGATATTCTACAAGTCAAATAATCACATGAAATATCAATAACCACTTTCATAATGATGTAATTCATAATACCAGACTATCATAACCACATAGCCAAGGCCTCGTGCCAAGACTACCAATAAGATTTTGTCAAGGCCTCGTGCCAAGAAACTAGTTTGTATAATGAGAACTACCGATTCATCAAGGAGATATAGCGAGATCCACCTGTCACTTAATAAGTCCAATGTATTCCTCATATGAACAGGTTTAAACATAACATAAACATTCGTATTAAAACTAGCATATCAAATGTAAATACTTTCTCCATAAACCATGAATGGTATTAAAATAACACATACACAGTCAAACATATCACAAAACCTTCAATACAATTTGGAAGTTTTGTATCCTAATAAATCAACTTCAAATAATCTTAAAATCCATCAATGGATGTTGACATAGATGAAATCAAAACTACTTGAGAGAAATATCTCTTTTTTTGAAATCATTTAAAAGTCACATAATTATAAAGTAAAACATTTACATTGAAAATATTCTTAAAAGCTTGAAAGGGAAGCTTTTACTATTTTATAACAGTGGAATATATCCGCACCCACTGTATAAGTTAAAAAAAGACATTCTTACCTTAATTTTTTCAAAAAGGTTAAAAAGGACATTGTTGGGAAAACAACAGAAAGGTTCCTTTATAAACATATTATAAAAAGTCAACAAGGGTATAAATGACTTTAACCCATGGATGTGGATGATAAAGAGTCCCCAGTAGATCATTATGTATAAAAAACCTCAAATAATGAAGATATTCTGAAATAAACCCTTACCTTGTAATTTTCCTTGGTCGAGGGTAGGTTAACCTCCTTTAATTTGGGTAAATCCCTTTGGTTTGAACCAAAAAGGACTCTAGAAATGCCTTTTGCTTAATTTAAGGCTTCTAGGAGGAGGATAGGGATATATGGAGCTTAATTGAGTATAGTTTGGATGAGACAAAAGGTTTCATAGGTGTGAGGAATTGGTTAGAAGTGATGTCCTTTTATAAGGGGGGGAGGGGCTCTATAGGGAAAACCTAAAGTATTAATTTATAATAAATTCATATTCAGTTTCTAATTGATCCAAAGTGGATTATTCAATGTCTAAGGTGGTGATGGGTCGAAAACCACTCAACCAAAATATTTTATATAGGCTTAGGTCACTATAGTAACCTTATCTTTTAGATTTAACTCTTAGTTAAATAGATTGACATTTACCATGTCTCTTTGAATTTTAATATTATATAGTTAATAAACATACTATATACTTATAAGGGACCCCCCAAGTGGTATTTTAATGATAAAAATATCATTATATAAGTCTATTGGCCAAACCTTATATTTTTAGAAAAATAATATCAAATAATAATATAATATTTGTTTTAAAAACTCTTTTATGTCAATTATGAAACTATTGGGTATTTTGTTTTTGATAAATTCATAGAAGAATTATTACTTCGAATAAAATTCATATAACCAATAATAATATGTCATATTAACTTATAAATTTATTGGAATTCATAAAAAGTCTCGAATTACATTTATTTGGATATTTATAGTATCAATTATTTTAATATTTCATTCATTAGGTAATTAATGCATCACCATTGTGTCATAAATAAATTAAATTATATAAGGTCTAAAAATTATAAATAAAATACCATTATGTTTAAAATCTTCTTATCTTTCTAATGGATATTTATAAACGAATTTATCTTATGTATAACCCTATATTAAAAATGTTTTAGTTATTAAACTTTGATTTTAACTCTATTAACTCTTAATTGAATTAAATAATAACAAATATTCTAATCTAAACCAAGTGGACCAAAGATGTTCATATTTTATTTATAAGGTTTTTTTGGTCGAATAATACTTATCCAATAGTATTAGGACATGTGTTAGGATAATAATAATATCATTTTACCCTTAATTACCCTATTTAATTTTTACCATGGTAAATAAAAGTAAAATGTTAATATTTACCAAAAACAATTTTTATCTTATTGAAACACATTTTACTCTTTGATATTAACCATGTCTCACGGATTTTTGAAATTCCACTCACAGAAGCAGGAAAATTATGTTTTATATGAATTTTCAAATTCTCTTAGGAGGTGGTTAAAAGACGGTGAAAAGATCAATAATTTTTTTTTATCTAAAATTATTATAAATTGACTCCCATGAATTACATTGAACTTATATAGGTATTATGTATCTATTTTTACATAAAATAAATTTAAATAAAATTAATAATTATTTAAATAAAAATTCAGTTTCAAACTATATCCCAGTGTTTTTCACTATTCATCAAAAATTAAAAGTTTTCAGATAAATACCAAAAATTTACCCTAAGATAATTTTGATATCCCAAATTCAATAATGAAATTTATTTTTCCAAATTCAAAACATATAAGTTTCATTTATTAATTTAAAATTAATACCCGCAGTCAAAACCAAAAGGTTTCTTTTTAGGAAATAATAACTACCAAAAGTTTGACACTTGTTTGTGTCCAATTTCAAAGTGAAATTACCAACAATGACCATCATTGGATTAAATGGTAAAAATATAATATATTTATACGTACAAACCATTAAAATTTATAATTTAACAATATAAATTCTTTTGATTTAAAAATTTCTTTTCAGTTAAAATATAGTGTTTTCACTATTCACCCAAATATGAAAGTTTTCTGAAAAACACGAAAACTATATTGAAACTAAATTCTTATGTCCCAATTCTAAAGAAGAATTTTATTTTGTCAAATTTAATATATTACGGTTTCTAATATTGGATTTAAAAAGGATTCGCCATTAAAGGGCAGTAAAATTTCATTTTTTGAAAAATACTTCTCTTATCTGAAAAAATGTATTTGTTTTTATATTATGTCTAAGAAACTCATAATATGGATTCTGAAATTATAAGGATTATATAAAGTTCAAAATTTAGTTAATACTATTCATAACCGCTTTTGAACGACTTGTTTGGTAAGTCATGGTGGGCTAGAACTCGGTGTTGCGTGTAGTGCAAGTTATTGAATTACTTCGAAGAAATAAAGTACTGTGAAATCTTTGGGTGTTACATTCTTCCCTCCTTCAATAAATTATGTCCTCGAAATTTGAAATTATTTTTCGAAAATAAAAGTTTTAAAATAGATAATCCCTTTGGGAAAACCCACATCGGAAATTAGGTTAAAAAATTTTAGTCTTAATATGAGGAAATTGAAAATGAAAGTGTCACCACCAAATTAGGATCACGATTAGGAGAACATTGGTGGAAATTAGAGACATATAATTGGAGAAAAATGTAAAAATTTATAGGTTGTGATTGAGGTCATCAACCAAAAACAAGTGTAAAATTGTGGGCCTTAAATTCATCAATCTATGATGATTTAATATACCATCGGTTCAACAAAATATGTGGTATTAGGATAACAAATTTTTTTGTTTTAAGATCCCTTCACTAAAGTATAAGAATTAATTTTTTCATAGAATAAGAGAAGAAGAAAAATATATACTTGAGAAGTAGAGTCCCATCCTTTAAGTAATTTCTACCACAAACTCATCTTTCACTCTAAAATATAATATAACTTAAAAATAATATTATATTTATCCTATTACTATAAGGTCCAGAAAAATGAATTTATAATTCATCTACAAGATTTTTTTTTTTAAAAGATTACATTATTCAATCCAGGACATCACGTGGGCCTGTGGTAGGTGATACACCCTTGTCACCCTTTGGTTGCAGGTTCAAGTCTCACGGCCTTGTCGGACGCGATGAGTTGCCGCCCAACCTCCGGGTTGTCCTTTTATGGCAATCCAAAAATAATATCAAACTAGAATTATCCAAAATACTTCTGTCCAAACTCACAGTCCAAAATTTATAAGGAAGGTAAACACAATGAAGATCTTATTTTCCGTGTAATAACATGTGAACACCTTCATCATATATTCTTTTAAAACACTGAAACATCTTGAATTAACATAAAACCATATTGATTACATTCATGATCCCTTATTCCTTATAGAATACTGGATATACTCCTTTTATCCAAAAATTAACTCCAACAATGATGGAATATACAAATCATTAATCAGTTTCAAGGTAGTCAAGAACATGTAATTTATCCAAATCAATCATGTATTATTCCAAAATCACTACCTCAGTATCAGAACCATATTATGGTTTATCATTATCTCAACCATATATTTTCCAAAAATTTAACCTATTATTGGGTCACTTTTCTTTGTTCCACACAATCTCACGTCCTTAATGAAATAGTACTACAGTACAATCCCTATACACTCTATAATTATTATAACAAGTAAATTTTTGATACAATACACAAATGAAATAATTCTCTAATAACAACAGAGGATCTCTAATCATTCCACCTCATCTGTGGTAGTATCATAACTTGATTATTATCCAATAACATCATTTTAGGTATTCTCTTCTGAATGGGACATTGATTCACATAGTGTCCCAAATCCTTTAAGTTGAAGAATTGTACATTTGAAACCTTTTTCTTACCTTTGCAGTCACGTATATGGTGTCCTTTTTCTCCACACATATAATAAACATACATTCCCTTTCAGGAAAGTTCCAGGGTGTTTCTTCCCACAGTTATCACATATGGGAAAATTCTTATTTTCCCTCTTCCCTTTATCAATATTTCTCACTTCCATCCTTTTCTTCTCTTGCTTCCCTTCAAATCCATAGGAATCATAGAATTCTTTACTTATCTTATTAACACATGATACTATTTCTTCATATGTTGGGAATACATGGGAGACTGTTTCCCTTATAAATATTGGCTTAATACTATGAATGATATGACCATTCGTACTCTTTGTATCATACGTATTTCTATAGTTCATTTTCCTTCTACTAGCCGCCATTTCTATACAATAGCATAAACTCGGTCAGTTTATGAATTGCAATGAATAATTCCAAACATGTAAAATACCTAAAGTAAATTGAATGGTTTATAGATATATTCCATAATCATAAATATGTTTTCCTTAAGGAATTATATACTCATAAACCCTTCATAATTATTTGTAATGAAAATGGGAATTATCCTAATCATATCCCCTGAGAGTGTCGTAACCAAGAGTGTAGCAAGGCCCGTTGTCATGCACCAATTCCCATTCGAGTCTAGCTCAAAGAGGTGTTTTCAGGTTTTACCCCTTGGTACATCTGTGCCAGAGCTGCCTCTACCTGATCGTATCTAGATAAGGATGTATTGCTCGGAAAACTCACAAAATCTCCACAATACCAAAATTCTAGGAATTTCTTATATACTAATCCTAAAAATCCATCTTAGGCCTATGTGATCTAATCAGAGTTTATCTAAATCTAGATTCCAAGGTTTGTACTAAACTTCCTCTGATACCAATTGTAATTCTCTAACCCCAGTTACCCAGAGTCGGTGCATTATTATATAACATTTTCATGATACAAGGAAATCATGTCCCAAAATACCAATAAGTTTAGTAGCCTTGGAATAACTAGATACATTCATAACGTTTACATTACATCATAAATTTAAAACTACAACAACATCTTGTCTTCATATACCCTCATATTATCCCTACATGTCATTTATAAAATACGTCTTTACATCCTGGGAAAATAAAACTTTGAAATGGGTGAGATCAGATGCTCAGTAAGGGGAACCATATAGTAGAAACTTTCATAAATATGTATAAAATTTTAAGGCAATGTATAACGAAAACAAAATCCTTTTAAACTTTAACTTCATCAGAATATAGTTGAAATAAAATGAAATAATTCCATTTTATCATTCGCATGGATATTATACTAGTGGAATAATCACATGCAATATCAATAACCACTTTCATAATGATGTAATTCATAATGACAAACTTTCATAACCACATAGCCAAGGCCTCATGCCAAGACTACCAATAAGATTTTGTCAAGGCCTCGTTCCAAGACACAAGTTTGTCTCATGAGACCTACTGATTCATCGAGGAGCTATAGCAAGCTCCACTCATCACTTACTAAGTCCAATGCATTCCTCATATGAACTGGTTTAAACATAACATGAACAGTCCTATTAAAACTAGCATACCAAAATGTAAATACTTTCTCTAAAAACCATGAATGGTATAAACATAACACATCCACAGTCAAACATATCTCAAAACCTTAAATACAGTATGGAAGTATTGTATCAAAATAAATAAAGTTCAAATAAGCTTAAAATCCATCAAAGGATGTTGACATAGATGAAATCGAAACTATTTGAGAGAAATATCTCTTTTTTTGAAATCATTTAAAAGTCACATATTTATAAAATAAAACATTTACTTTGAAAATATTCTTATATACTTATAAGGGAAGCTTCGACGATTTTATAACAGCAAAAAATAGCCGCACCCGCAATCTATGTAAAAAAATTCATTCTTACCTTAATTTTTTCAAAAAGGTTAAAAAGGAGCTTGTTTGGAAAGGGACGGAAAGATTCCTTTATAAACATCTTATAAAAAGTCTAAATGGGTGTAAATGACTTTAACCCATGGACTATAAAATATTAAGAATGATTTGAAATACATTTTTAAGAAAAATGGATGTGGATGATAAAGATGTCCTAGTAGATAATTACGTATAAACAACCTCGTATAATGAAGAGATTGTGAAATAAACCCTTACCTTGTACTTTTCCTTGTTCGAGGGTAGGTTAACCTCTTTAAATTTGGGTAACTCCCTTTGGTTTGAACCAAAAAGAACTCTTGAAATGCCTTATGCCTAAGGTAAGGCTTCTAGGAGGAGGAGAGGGATATAGGGAGCTTAATTGGGTAGAGGTCAGTGGAGCCAAAAGGGTTGAGAGGTTCGGGGAATTGGTTACAAATGATGTCCTTTTATAAAGGGGAGGAGGGACTCTTTGGGAAAAAATTAAAGTATTAACTTATAATAAATTCATATTCGGTTTCTAATGGCTCATAAGTGGATTATTCAAATTCAAAGGTGTTGATGGGTCGAAAACCACTCAACCAATAGATTTTAGATAGGTTTGGGTCACAATAGAAACCTTATCTTTTAGATTTAACTCTTAGTTAAATAGTTTGACAATTACCATGTCTCTTTGCATTTTTATATTATATAGATAATAAACCTACTATATACTTCCAAGAGACCCCCCAAGTGGTCCATTAATGATACAACTATCATTATACAAGTCATTTTTCTAAACTTTATATTTTTATGAATATAATATCAATTAATAATATAATATTTTTTTAACTCTTTTATGTCAATTTTGACACTATCGTGTATTTTGTTTTTGATAAATTTATAATAGTACTATTACTTCGAATAAAATTCATATAACAAATAATAATATGTCATATTAACCTATAAAATTATTTTAATTCATAAAGTGTCAAAAATTACATTTATTTGGATATTTATAATATCAATTATTTTAATATTTCATTAATTAGGTAATTACTCCATCACCATTATGTCATAAATAAATTAAATTATATAATGTCTAAAAATAATAAATAAAATAAAATTATGTAGTAAATAGTTTTACCTTTCTAATGAATATTTAAAATTGAATTTATATTTTGTATAACCCTATATTAAAAATGTTTTAGTTATTAAACATTGATTTTAACTCTTTTAACTATTCTTTGAACGAAGTAAAAAATAAATGTCCTAATCTAATCAACGTGGACCAAAGAGGTTCATATTATATTTATAAGGTTTTTTGGTCGAATTATACTTATCCAATAGAATTAGTACATGTGTTAGGTAATAATAATATCATTTTTACCCTTAATTACTCAATTTACTTTTTACCATTGTAAATAAAGTAAAAAAGTTACTATTCACCAAAAATTATTTTTATCTTATTGAACCACATTTTACTTCTATATATTAACCGTGTCTCTCTGATTTTTGAAATTCCACTCACATAAGTGGTAAAATTATGTTTTATGTGAATTTCCAAATTCTCCTAGGAGGTCGGTAAAAGGCGGTAAAAAGTTCAATTAATTTTTTTTATATATCTAAAATTATTATAAACTGACTCCAATGAATTAAATTTAACTTATATAGGTATTATGTATCTATTTTGACATAAAATAAATTTAAATAAAATAAATTATTATTTAAATAAAAATTCGGTTTTAAACTATAACCCAGTGTTTTCACAATTCATCAAAAATTAAAAGTTTTCATAAAAATACCAAAAATTTACCCTAAGATAATTTTGAAATTATGAATTCAATAATGAAGTATATTTTTCCAATTTCAAAACATATATGTTTCATTTTTTAATTCAAAATTAATTCCCGCTGTCAAAACCAAATGGTATATTTTTAAGAAATAATAACTACCAAAGGTTTGACACTTGTTTATGTCCACTTTCAAATTGAAATTACTTACAATTACCATAATTGGATTAAATGGTAAAAATATAATCTATTTATACTTCTAAACCATTAAATTGTATAATTTAACAGTATAAATTAATTTTATTTAAAAAGTTGTTTTCAGTTAAAATATAGTATTTTTCACTATTCACCAAAATATGAATGTTATCAGAAAAAAACCAAAACATTATTGAAACTAAATTCTTATATCTACATTCTAAATATGAATTTTATTTTGTCATTTGAATATATTCGAGTTTCAAATATTGGATTTAAAAAAGGCTTCGCCACTAAAAGGCGGTAAAATTTCATTTTTTTAATAAAATTTCTTTTATGTAAAAAAATTTATTTGTTCTTACATTATGTCTAAGAAACTCATAATATGGATTCTAAAATTATAAGGATTATATAAAGTTCAAAATTCAGTTAAAACTATTCAAAACCGCTTTTGAATGACTTTTTGGATAGTAATGGTGCGCTAGTACTCGGTGTTGCGTGTAGTGAAAGTTATTGAATTACTTTGAAGAAAAACATACTATGAAATATTGGGGTGTTACAAACATGGAGTTATAATGTGTAAAACTAATGAGAAATATCTTGTAAGGAAATAATTAAAGATATCCACTTTGGAGAAACTATGTTAAATAAGTAAATGATATTTCAAAATATGTAATGACCCATTAATTTTCCATCAGACAATAATTGAACCAATATGATCTTTTATAATGTAATGATGTTTTTTAAAATTTATTTATTCTTTAAAAACATTTTATGGGGACAATTCTTGACATCTGATCCAAAATATGAAGGTTCGCTTAAATAAGGTTACATAAGTGGAAATTTTGAAGGGAACTAAGACCTGTATAACCATAAAAAGAAAATTATATTTAAATATTTGTATATAAGTAAAATATATAAACAAATATGAGTAATGGGAACATAATATTTTAAAAAAATAGAGATGAAGAAAAATAATGTGTATTTAGAAAGTAAGAAAGGATGTATTGAAAACCTTTTTAATATTCTAAAACACCTTTTTAGAAATCCCACATCATAAAATAAGATAATAATTTTTTTTTTAAATAGGATAGGGTAAATATAACATTTACATGAGATAAAACATAATGAGGTTTCAAATTATAGAGTATAACATTGGTGGAAGAGAAATTATGGACAAGAATGGGAAACCATCGTTTATATTGATTGTCATCATTATTAACATAATTTATCTTCCCAAATATTATTATAACTAATATATAAAGAATATTTTAATAAAAAGTGATATCGACTAATAGAAGTATGGTATACCATATTAAATGAATGGATAAATTCCAGGATACTGATTACAACTCAAGAAATCAGAATTTATTATGAAAGACCCTTATATGTAAAGAAATACAACAATCATATCCCCCATATTGAATGAACATGAATGGAAGTGATGTATTGAATTTAAAAAATAATTTTTGATATTACAATTATTTGGGGAAGTAGGTACATACTAATAATGAATACTGATGAATAATATTATCATAGGCCCTAATTAAAGGTGACTAAGAAGGAACCCTTGCGGCTTAAGAATTGTTCACCTAAAAACCCCTTGAATGAGAGAGAGCTCAAATTTGAGTTTAAGTGAAATTAATATAGATAATACATTATATTAAAATATTTTTACTATTAAAATAATTTAAAATAAATTTTTTCCATAAAAGAAAATGTAAATTTAAAAATGAAATTTAGAAAGAAAACACATAATGATTTAGTAAATTTTTAATGAAGAGTAATTTAATGATTTAAAATCATATAGTAATATAAATACAATGAAAAATATCAAGGATTATTAAAAACTATATCATTTTCTATTATATACATCGTGCCAATAATAAATCAGTGCAGCAAATTAACTCATGTCTCAGTGAAGAGATCTTGAGAAGATAAACTATTTACTTTTGGCTAAAAGATTTTTAAACTTGATCTTTTGTTTCTAAATTATTAATTTAATGTCATTCCACATATTAACAAAAACCATATTCTTGTATATTTATTTTTCTATGAAACATTTAATATCATTTGGTACTTATTTTGGTTATAGTTTATGCTTGCATCAATTACTCTTGTTTGAACTGTTAACTTCATTATAACACTTTCGGTTTAGAGACTATAGTAAATGGTATTGTAATATAACATCATATTCTCTATAATTATATAAGTGTATGTTTTTTATTTTACCAAAATACAAATACTTATATAGAAACTAAGGATATCCAAAAGAATATCCAAATTATGAAATGTGCCTTGATAAGACCATTTAAGGTTTTTTAATGTTACTACAACCATTTCATGTTAATCACAAATATAAAATGTAAAATATTATTATAAAATAATATTAGTTTTGTAAAAAAATATAATATTTATTTTAATAAACCATGTTTAACCTTCAATTTAATGCGGTGATTGAAAATTGAACATGTTGTTCATGGATATGATAGTGTGCACACACAGATGATGACATTTCCTATTTCTTAATGATTTTAGAAGAATATATAAAATGGATATTCCATTGGTATAATAACAAATCATAATATTATAAATTGTATAATTATGATACCTTCATGGATAGATGTAATTTTATTTGTTTCAAAGAAGAAAAGATATAGAGAACTTGGGTTGAGAGTCTTACATATCCCTTGGAGTTTCTCCCCTGGGTAACTCCTTATGGCTCCCTAACAAAGTATTTTGGTGGGAAAAAGTATTAAAGGTAATGGTAATGTTGTTATTGAGATACTTTGGTATATATTTTATTAATCCAAGTCATTGAAATATGTAGGGAAA